>JAWXYG010000010.1:42347085-44842085 GCA_034222035.1 Acacia crassicarpa
ACAGTTTAAACTCATCAAAAAGTTTTAGTATCAGGCAAAATTAAGACTAGTGTAATATGGAATTGATTAACTGATCGATGCGAGCACTATTCTATTCATCATCAATTTGAGGTTTAGAAATCAAAGAAGAAAGGGAAGAAACAAAAACAAAAATAGCGTTTCAGTTAAAAAAGAATGGCATTCAATGGCATCTTGTGATGGTGGTTGTGGCGTTATGATAAATAAAAGGCTTCATGTTTCCTCATATGGATGAAGTACGCACGCGAAAGTTACCATTCACCAACCACATACCACGCCACTTTTTTCATCATCAAAGTAATCTATTCTCCGCAAAACTAATTCAAACTCAACCAAAAATAAAACTAATTAATTCGGTTTGATTCGTAAAATTAAATAAAAGAAACGAAACTTCCGGAATCAAAAACAAACAGTAGTTCCATTTTTCTCTATTTCTAACGGTTTCAGCGAATTGCTGTTTTTTCGTGTTTTCTGTTTTCAGTGTTTTGATCAGATTCCACCAAAAAGCTAACAAACACAAACACAAACACAATTAAGCACACTCCATTTTAAAAAAAAAAAAAAAAGAGAGAAAAGAGAAAGCTACAGGAAGACCAGAATATACATAAAAGGAGGGTTCACATTCATAACTGACCATTTGACTTGTGCAGCAAACTATATTTGAATCACTCACATACAGAAGAAGCCAAATCTGACTGTATTGGCGTTTTCAAGGCGTTCCCGTGTTAGCGTAATTATTTACCAGCGCCAAGGCATTACTGGTGAATTTCTTCAGGTCCGTGACCTTATCGCACACATCCGCCTTCATCGGATTGTCCGGCACGTCGTCGAAACCGTCCGTACAAGTCTCCTCGTCCGTCAGCGCCGCGCTCATCCACGTCTGCACGTTGCTCATCTGGAATCTGAACGACTCCTCGCCGGAGCCGGCGGCGCCAATCTGCCTCATCTGCTTTAGAGAGCCGCGGATTTCGTCGACGGCGTCTCCGACGTTGCTGAAGCAGTCGTGGAGGGCGGAGGTGGCGCGGGAGTTGGCTTCGTAATCGGCTCCGCGAGTGAGGTTGGAGATGTAGGAGGCCATCCGGTGAGCCTTGGAGAGACTGACGGAGATGGCGACGCGAGCGAGCTGGCCGGGATTTTGCTGGACGGCATTGGCGTAGCGAGAGAGGGAGGAGTAGCAGATGTCCGGGTAAAGGGTGGTGCCGCAGCTTGTACGGATGAAATCCGCGGAGTTGGGGGAAGATTCGGTGGGGGCGGGGGCATAGGAGTCGCCGGCGGCGATGGATGGGTGGAAGAAGAAGAATGTGGATGAGAAGAGGAAGAGGAGAAGGAGGCGTTGGGTTGTCATGTTGGTTATGTTTCTGGGTATTGATTGGGTCGTCCTTGCTCGTTAGGATTGGCGTTCACAAACATTTGGTGGGGGAGGGTTTAAGTAGACAAAAATTGAGGGTGAATTTACTTGTATGACCGTCATCATTGAACATAATTACATTAATGCCCACCAAGCATAACGGCATTGATCTTGATCCCATCCATCCCCTTTGTGCGGTTTAATATGTGTGTGTGAGAAAGAGGGGGAAGGGAGGGAGAGAATAAGGAAAGAGCGGCATTATGTGGTATGAGGGCTCTTATTATTTTAAAAAGAAAAAAGAAAAACCCTGTTTTGCAATATTTATAGAAGTTAAGAAAATTAATTAAATTGGTTTTTTTAAATGCATGTTAATATTCTTAAAACGCTATCTTTAATCATTTACATGCATTGAAATTCTCCTTTCATGAAATTATTCCTTAATAGTATGTACAAACTATAGGAATAATTTGGGGGAAAATATTAATTTGTGAAATAAATTAAATTGATATCTTATATTTAAGATCAATGTACATGTGATGTGGGTAGAAGGGGGCGTGTGATGTGAAAGGGAAAGAGAGGAGTGGGACATGAGCTTTGCGGCTAGTGCTTGAGTCAGCACATTGAGCTTCACATCACCATTCACTATTAAGAAGCATTCATTATATTTTTCCATTTATTCTATTCAAATTCAGCCGACCTTTTTCTTTTCTTTTTTGGTCTTTTCACTCCCCCTCAATGATTTCCTTTCTACTATATTATTTCAAATTCATAAAATGCTATGGACAATCTATATATGTTTGTATATTTAAATAATACAAATTAAAATATACGCTTTATGGCTTATGTATGCTGGGGAAAAATATATGCTTTATATATAACATTAAAACACTAATAATATATTTTCACGATCGCTCATAAACTATGAATACTGAATATATAGTGTACGTGATGTATTATTTTTATTCTCTAAGCCATGTAGAAAGAGCCACACCGATTAATTAAATGGCAATAGATGTGAGATTTGGATATATTCTAAGGTTAAACATTAATCAATTAAGCAAATATACATCATAGAATCACTTATTTTAAATACAATAATACTTATGCATATATCTTCTTAATGACTATATATATATCTTCATCATCAATTTCAACCACAATATCATCCTTCATAAGTAGGCATCTGGCATATATAAGATCTAACGCACTCTATATATAGATATCTCTTCACACCATTTAATCAATCTCGTAAATTTTTTAAAAAATATTTATTCATATTGTCCTAACCAAAAAGAAAAAAGAAAAACCCACAAACGAAGTCCTCTTGAATCAACAACCAAGCAAGAAAAGATAAATCATTAAACCCTCCTTCTTATTATTTACCTTTTTTGGTTTTGTTCATTTAATCAATTTTGGACTCATTAACAATATATAACGGATTTTATTTAGGGAGAACAACAACAACAAAAAAAAGAATTTTGAAACTGCAAAATTCCAAATAAGGTATTTCCCATAAAATAAGTTATGAATTACTTATCAAGGCTCATAACTACTTTATCAATTTTTAGTAATAAATCTGATTAGAGATTTGACAATTTCAAAATTATTTTCCTATCATTATCCTTAATTAGCTTCTAATTTACGGATATTTTTAACTGATTTAAACACGGATTTCATTTGTTTCATTATATATATATTATATATAAAATGGGTAAAGGATTTCTCCTGTCACTGGAGATAGAGTTATCTCCAGTGACCCCAAAACTACGTCGTTTTGAATTAATGAAGGGTTTGTTAGTAATTTCAAGTGAATTAATGAAGGGTGTTTCTATAATTCTGTTTATTTTTTAATCATATATATTTTACCAAAACACCCTTCATTAATTCACCTGAAATTACTAACAAACCCTTCATTAACTCAAAATGACGTAGTTTTGGGGTCACTGGAGATAACTCTATCTCCAGTGACAGGAGAAATCTTTTTGCCATAAAAAATTATTTTATCATGATATCTGGTTGATGTTTAAAAAGTTGTTGCCGTATATATGAACATAGCAAGAGTATTACAAAGAATGGATTGAAACAGATAGAGATAATTTTTTGCCAAAGAAAAAACAGATAGAGATATACGTACACAAGCGGGATTGTAGAACCATGGGAAGTTCAAAGCTTTTTTTTTTTTTTTTTAGAGGAAGAGAAGGGATAAGATGTATATATAAGAAAATATGCAATAATGCGATAGATAAAAAATAAAAAAAAAATGAAGAGTGGAGTGTAAATGCCTGCACTGTTGTCTCTACGGTGCAAGAGAAAAAAATAAAGTATGGAGTCTTAGAAGCAAATGAATGGGCAGCAGCCTAACCAGCAAGCAGCCAACACGCACGCCCCTTCTTTATTTTCCATATTTTAATGAAATGAGTTTCTACATTATTTTTTTAATTGATAATATGCGGACGATTTTTTTATTATTATTATTTTCAGGATATAATAACTAATTTCTGAAACCCACATTATTAGGCCTCCATTAAATATGTATTTTCATTTAAGCTGCGCTTACGATAGCTGTTTTTTTTTAAAAAAATTATTATTATTACAAGGCTTAAATTAAACGGTTAATCAGGACATTGCTATTATAAAAAATATATATATATATGTGGAATTAACTACTAAGAGTAACTACTTGGCATTGTTTAATTTTAAATTGTTTAATTTAAAGTTAAAAAGGACTGAGTTGGACTCGATAAGAAAGGGAGCACTGGGAGTATATTGGGTTGTTAGTAAGGATGAATGGTGGGCCATCCTCCGTACCTCTAACATTTTTTTTATTACTATATTTTTATCTTAAAATTTTTAAAAGTTTTTTTATTTTGTCTACATTCAATACATCTTTAAAAAAGTTTCATACTTTCCAATTCTGATACTGAATAAAGGTAGAAAAGGGAAAAAAAGGGATAATATTGATTAATGTGGAGTCTTATTATTCATAAAATCGTTTTTTTTAATATCTCAAAATTAGAATCAGAAAAAAAAATGGTATTTTGTAATTGATTCATGAGGCCACCAGGCCATAATGAGTGAGGAAACGTGACACGTTTGGTATTGACCTTTATACATTTTTTTAATGTTATTTTGTGCATAGTGCTTTCCTTCCACTTCCACATCCACATCTAGATATCCTTACTATTTTCCACCACTTCATATTTAATTTCCTAATTTCTTGTCATAAAAAAATAAATTGTATCCATATATATTTAGTTACGTACTCATACTTCAATAATTGGAAAAAAAAAATATTAAATGCATGACTTCCAATTATATTATGTATTGCTATTGCCTATTATGTTCTTCAATATGGCTTCATAATATGAATTTTAAAGGCCGTATTATATTTTTCTATAGATTATTGTATAATATATATATAAGTGCACCTTATTGCAGAGAATCGATCAGAATATGGCCACTAAGGACTTTTGTGGCCTGGTCGGAAAGCACGTCAGTAAAGCCACCATCAAGCGTGGATTGGCTTGCAAGCTAAGTCCCATTTTTTAAACGTATTTCCACAAGTGTGTGTCTCTATATATATATCTGATGAAGAAAGAAAAATTGAGTCAAATCCTAAACTAGTTGCGTGAACAGATACTGGATGTAATTCCTACTGGGTATAATTAGGGCTTGTTTGGTTCATGAAGAGGCTGGGAATGGATCAATGGAATGGAATGAGATTTTATATACTTCTCCGGTTCTAAATATATAATATAGTCACTACAAACTATATATATAGAATGAGATTTTATATATATACTCCTCTGATTGTAAATATATGATATAATTACTATAAACTATGTCCTCTATTTAAAATCGGAGGTCGTATATCATGAATATATGTGCTTGATATGTTATTAATTAAGAATATACGAGAAAGAAAAAATGAAGGCATCGACATATATATATATATATATATATACCCCTAATTCATTAGTAGGATTGGGGGGGATTGTGAGTGGAGACATCCCCATTTCATGAATCTGTAAATAGTCGTCATAACATATCCATGGAAATATGATGATGAGGAATCATGCTAGAAAAGAGAAACCAGGCAAAATAAATGTGAGAATAATATAATTCTGATTAATTATTAGATATTGAATATGAATTAGCTAGTAATTGAACAAAGATGGGTCCTAAATGCACTAGTGCGCGCTGTTTGTTGTTCAGTAATCAGTATGAGTAATTAGTAGTAGTAATTATTAATTATAAAAAAGCTATCACGTTTGTGATTTATTGATAGATTGACCAAAGGTTCGATGAGACGACCCTACGTACGTACTTTTCCAAAATCCAGAAGAAAAGGAGAACTTATAATTAATTGGGAGCTTAAAGCAACATAAACATCAAATATGATCATATTAATTCATATCTATATATCTATTAATGAAGCCTACCAAAGCGATGGAGACGAATTAAATTAAACAAGCTCATGTTTAATTTAAGTACAAAGCTATAAGGATTATAAGGACAATGCAGTGGGATTCTTTGTTAAAAAAGAAAGAGCATTCATTGCTAATTTACACACACATATAATTATTACTACTCTATTCTAGTCCTAAGGTAAAGAAAGAAGTATTTTTTTTTTATCCTATTAGTCACATTATTAGTTTTTTTAATATAAATGTGTAATTTTACCCATCACTTATTATTATTATGATGTAAACTTTTTCCACATAGTGTGTACCATTATACTGGTGTACCTAGCATATATTAAATAGAATTAAAGTTATAAATTTGTTAAATGTTAAGAAAAAGTTAACGATCTTTGAAATTTTTCTTGATTCCAGTAAATTAACATGTTGAAAGTGATTTATAAATATGATTAGAAAAAACATTATACATATATATAGTAATTCTCTCTGCACTATATATCACCAACACATTATTTGGCTAACAAACGAAGTACGACAATAATGAAAGCACAAAGTGATGCATCTGGTTTGAAAACACAATCACTTATATTCACCTAATCACGGACACAACGGCGCAATTAACATATCTTTTGGTTATATAAATAATGTCTTCACACACTAAACTCATATATAATTGAAACATGATTCACTTCATTGATCGATTGGTATATGGCCATTCCCACCCCCCCCCCCCAAAAAAAAAAAAACTTGTAGATTTAATTTTTCATTTTATTTATTTAATAATCCTAGCTAGCTCGAGATTTTATCTCTGCTTAGTTAATGATGAACTCTCTCATTACAGTTCGGTATTGTAGTTGCATGCGTGATTCGTAGAACGTACTCATATCTCAAGAATATATATGTGATTATCATTTTCTCATTATATATAAAAAAAAGATACTAGTAATTATCTAGAATGTTCGGTGTTAATTAGAGTGTTTTGAAACAAGAAAGGAGTAAGTAATAGCCGTGACTATAATTAAATTAGAGCACACAAAAAGTCGTGTTTAAATAGTTGGAAAGACTCTGAGCAAAAAAAAATAGTTGGAAAGACACAACAGTGATTTTCTAGGTCAATTAACTGACCTCGACGACTTATAATCTAACTAATCACGCATGCAACGGCGTAATTGACTATTTGTTTGAAAGAAAATTGGAAGGCACGCAAAAGGAAATTATATAATAATTCTGTAAATGTACTACTCGAAATCATATAAAGAATAAGACTTAAGATACAAAAATACTCATCAAAATTCAAAATGAGAACAAAAATGTCTGAACCGTAAGATTTAATCTAATACCATTATATATATATATGCAAAAAGATTGTAGGCCCCACTACGAAAGGTAACATTTAGTTAAATTTAACAGTGCTAACATTTTTACTCTCATCTTAAATGTTGAGGAATATTTTTACACCTCTGAAAAGTATATATGGTGTAAGACACACTTTTGGTAAATTTTCATTGGTGTTTTTCCACTTTAACAATAAAAAGGGGACTTGAACATCGAATGCACAATATGCACGTTAAGTTGTCGTTTTACATAATGAACACGTACGGGTCACAATGTCGTTGGTCATTATTCAATTCCATATACTTTTTTGTCATGATAAATACGAACAAGAAATTAATTTATCTTTTAATTACTACGTACGTACATTGTAAGCATGAGATAATCTAATTTAACGTAAGAGGCAAGACATTGAAATAAAGATGATGTGGTTTGGGTTTCATAAGGATAAGCAAGAATCTCAGAAAAGGCAATGGAAGATAAGAATTAAGAGGGAGAGATATGAAATTTTCCTCCAAATAAAGAAAGAAAGAAAAAGTGAATATCTAGTGATTTGGATATAAATGCATGTGAAAGAAGGTAGTTCTTTAATTTCTTGCGTGTGGACTTCTATCTTGTTCGTCACTATATATCGAATTAATGAAACCGTTAAGGAGGCGAACAAGACTCCACTGATTAATGAAGGATCATTGCAATATTTAGCTTTTAATTAATTAAAATTAATCGCAAGCTTTTGCTTTTGTCCCAATATTGGTGGGGTCTCCTATAAATATTGAAGTGATATGTCCCATGATATGATATTGCACCTACGTACAGAACATATCCTTCAAGACTCGCATGACTTGTACATTCTAAGAACTAACGTAGGACGTACGACGTCTAAACTCAGGAGCTTTTAAAATACTCTTGTGCCTCAATTTATTTATAAGGTATTCTATATAAAAGGAATTCTTTTATCCTATTTATAAAACACATCATTCAATTTTGAATTTGAATTTTATCTTTTATTTATTGTGGTGGGGGACATTTAGCCCCTTTCATTTGATTCTATAGGAGAGAATTATATGTAATTTTGTTCTAACAGACCAATTACTAACGTTTAAAATTATTTGATTAATCTTATGTAATGTAATACATTTTGTAATCTCAATTACATCATTTAATATAGACATGATTACACTGCTAGAACTAATGAATAAGGATGCAACCTAAGTATCTTATAATAAAGTGAAAAAGACAATATTACCATTATATTTTCTTAATTTGATCAAAATGCTCACCTATAAATACTGTTAAATTTTAAGTAGTTAACACTATTCAGTATTTTAAAAATTAATTAACTATATAAAAATATTAAAAATTCCCCATTTAAAAAAATTATTCCACCATTAAAAATATTAAAATATCCCGGTAAATAATATTCCCACCATTAAATATTAAAAAATTACCCTAAACCCTTCATAATATTTTTATCATTAAAAATTTAAAAAAAATATTATGAACCTAATATATACACGGTACAGATTGAAAAAAAAAAAAATTTACTTTGTACCTGACGTGTACATTATCCATATATGATATATATGTAGATAGAAGTAATTTTCTCTCTTGCTATTTTATTATCATATATTCTTATTTTTTATGTAATCCATCCAAACTTTTTTTTACACGTATGCATTATCTTTTCTTAATGGCAAACCAAACAAAATCGTGTAATCATCATATCATTATATTACATTACCTCCAATTCCATTAACCAAATGAGCACTTTATTTTCCTTAGAAATAATATATATATTAAAGAGGGATAAAATTAAGAAGTTAAATTTTAAAACAAAACCAACGAGGTTAAAGTTTTTGTTGGTCGGTGAACAACAATATGGATAGATACATATACAAGAGAAGTTTAGAAACTTAATGACAGAAACCTCCTTAGTTAAAATATATATATTAATGTATGATTCTGTAACAGATGAAGGGTAACAGAAGCTTTCTGTAGCTGATTATAAGGTTAACGAACATATATATACACTCTAGCTTGCAAATGAAGGAGGGAAATGCGCCATGTGATGCTTCATAAAGTTTCTATAGGAACTAAACTTTTAGCTCATTAATTTAGTTAAAAAGCAGAATTATATTAGGGCCGAAAGGAATATCTGTTAAGTGGAAGAATGGAACCTTCACGACTTTATATATATATATATATAACGTACGCATAAAAAGGACCAATTAGTTATTTTTAACTAACTTAAAGAACTCGAACCTAAAATGGAACAAACCAGTCTTGAGCAATGAAACTACCGTTACCGTGTTAGTTCATCTCAACAAAGTTCAGATATACATGTTCCAATTAATTTCCTCTTAGGGAAAGCAGCAAATGCAAAGATTATTGAAAATGATAGAAAAATATCACTTAAACTTCAAAATCATATTTACAAAAACAGTAATGAAATTAACAAAAACAGTAAAGCAATTGACAACTCCTTTTATTGTAAAATCACATATTTAAGATTTTGAAGTTCAAGTGGTATTTTAATTTCTTTGAGATTTTTCCTAATATAATTCCTTAAAATGAAATTCAAGCGAGTATTTAAATTGATCATAACATAATATAATGATAAAGGAGGATTAATTAAGGGGACGTGTGTGTATATATATATATATGTGTTTATCATTTTGACCACTACATTATTTTTGGCGGGTGCGACGGCGCAAATGACTCTTTATCTTTTCATGACAAAAGGAAAAGAGACGATTGTGGGACATCTTTAAACACAATCATAAGTGATTTATTGTAATCATCTTTCTAACAATTACAATTAGCCACTCCATGTGCTGTTATAATCTATCCATTCTACTTTGTTATTCGGTTCAATCACTTAAAATTGGCCTAATTAATCCAAACACCCACTAAATTGACCGGATCTGGTTTGCACTTATCACATTGTAAATGCGTATCTTTAGGGTAGTAGTGTAGTAAAGTCTTAAAGTAAAAAGGTTGAAAATTGGTTAGATGATAATGGTGATGTGAAGGAAATATTTGGAGCAAGAATATGTGGTTCGATAGGCTTTTTTTTTTTTTTTTTTTTTAAATACAAGGCGATAGGGGAGGGGGGAAATGAATCCCAATAATGCTGCACTACTAGTAGTATTGGTTATGGTTCGACAGACATGGGGAAACGTTGTAGTGTTAGGGATAGACATAAATTATGGAAAAGTTGAAGAAGATTGGATGAAAGGGAAGTGGATGACCCCACCTGCATGCCATTAATTCAAACATGTAAAAGAACAAAGCGAGAGACCCCACCAAGGTATGGGAATGGGATGATGATTCTAAAGTTTTGGTGTTCATTGATACCAATGATTAAGTTTTATGATTTTTTTTTTTTTTTTTTTGCTAAGAAGGATGGCACAAGGCCTACATAAAATAAGAAATTACATCAAGAGGGGAATGACTCCCAGACACTCATTGTCAACCCAGCATCTAACAAAACTGGGGCATACATCAAAAGTAGCAGATTGGAAGATACCAGACTTGGCCAAAGCATCAGCCACTCTATTGGACTCTCTCAAAATAACCCTGACATCAACCTGCCAGTTAAGACTAAGCAACTCTCTAGCCTTCAACACTAGATTGCTACAAGAAGAAAAGGAATGATCAAGAATTAATCTGACAGTCTCCTCCGCATCTGACTCAAGAATGACTTTCCTGCAGCCTAGATCCCACACAAGTTGTAGGCCCTCTACAATTGCCCACTCCTCAGCTGTGTTGGAAGAACAAATACCCAAGGACTTACTAAACCCTGCCACCCACATACCATGGCAGTCCCGGAGCACTCCTCCACACCCCGCAACGGAGGACTGCAAGGACATAGCACCATCAACATTCAATTTCGACCACCCAACCGGCGGCCTTTCCCAGCCGCAAGTCGTACGAGGTCCAGCAACATCACCATATCCTCCCTTTGTAATACTTTCCACAAATCTAGGCCAAGTGCGAGATATAACTAATTCCGGGTCTGTTGGCTTGCAGAAATTGGTATCAAAGATAGAATTATTCCGCCATTCCCACAGCTTCCATATGATCACACCGAAGAAGAAACTCCAACATCCATCCCATTTTCTCCCTACCTGGTTAGACAAGTTAAGGGCCAACCAATCCCGAAGAGGCAAGGAGAAAAAGGAGCGGTTATACCTTTGTTTAATAAGGCCAGACCACACACGTCTTGCATAGACGCAGTCCCGTAGAATGTGTAGAATATCTTCTGAGTAAGTGCTACAGAATCCACATAGATCAGAGGAAGTCGACCATGTGCTTCTCCAGGCAAGTGTTGGAAGCTTATTCAGTGCCACTTTCCACATAAACAGTCTGATTCTCTCAGCCCCTCTCCACTTCCAAATAGAGGTGAACAGTTTATCCTTGAGCGCCATGGGGTTAGGCTCAATGAGAAAATAGGCACTCCTAAGGGAGAAATTACCATCACTGGTTGCACCCCAAGATAGACAGTCGTGACCAGCGTCAACTCTAGGGGGCAGGACTGCTACAAGCCTCTGTAAACCAGACGGATCAATACAGGTAGAGAGCTTAGTGATATCCCAAGCTCCCCCCACAACCCAATCAGCTACTACCGACGCTTCCTCCTCTTCAGATAGTACCCTAGTGCAACATTCCCTGACAGTCAGATTGTTGTCAAGCCAACAATCATGGAAAAAATTAACATCCCGACCATTCCTGATTTGCCACTTGAACCCTTTGGAGACCATCTCATTCTGAGCACATATGAATTTCCATGTTCTTGAGTCACCTTTCCTATAATTGAGAAGAGACTCATCATCTCTGATCATGTACCGATGGAAGAAAATGTCAGCCCAGAGCCCTTTAGAGCCCGCTATCAATTTCCAAGCCAGCTTCATACCACAGGCACAATTAACTGAAGTTAATTTCCTGAACCCCAAACCACCAAATTCTTTCGGCCTAGTCATACAATCCCATCCAATGTAGTGAGGCCGCCTGTTAGACTCGTCATGGCCCCAAATGAAATTCCTCTGCAGTCTTTCAATTTCCTGACACACACTGACCGGTAACTTAGCCACAAGCATTGGATATAATGGAATGGAGCTAATAACTGATTTTGCAAGGGTGATTCTGCCGGCCATGGAAAGACTACTAGCCTTCCAAACACTTAATTTTGCTTTCACTCTGTCAACAATATATTGAAATTTAGCTCGAGAGTACCTATTACGGGATAAAGGAAACCCTAGATACCGCCCAATCTCACTAGACACATGCATGTGAGTAATCTCCTGAATACGCCTCTTGGTTCGCAAAGGGACTTTGGGGGAGAAGAAAATAGATGACTTAGCAGTATTAACCTTACCACCTGACGCATCCATAAATCTCTGAACACAATTCGTCATACACAATGCTTGGGACTCAGTAGCCACACCAAAAAGGAGAAGATCATCCGCAAACATAAGGTGAGACACACTGGGTCCACCCCTGGAAGTAAAAATCGGTTTCCAATTGCCACTTTCCACTTCATCACAGATTAAGTGAGATAATTTATCCATACATAACACAAAGAGCAAAGGAGACAAAGGGTCACCCTGTCTAATCCCTCGTAAAGGATGGAAGAACTCAGTCTGCGAACCATTCCATAGCACATTATAGGAAACGGATGAGACACAGTTGATAATAAGATCCACCAAAGTGTTGTCGAAGCCCACCTCCATTAACACCCGCTTCAGGAATAACCAGCTAATTCGGTCATAAGCCTTCTCCATATCAATTTTAATAGCCATAAGGCCTTTCTTGCTTTTGTTCTTTCCCATAACATGAAGAATTTCTTGGCCCACTAAAATATTATCCTGGATGCACCTACCTCTGATAAAGCTAGATTGGAACGGAGAGATGATCCTATCCATCACCTCTTGCAACCGAGTAGCTATGACTTTGGTAATACACTTATAATGCACTGTACAGAGAGAGATTGGCCTAAAGTGAGAAACCAACTCAACCCTATTGTTCTTTGGAATAAGGGATATTAGAGTTCGATTCGCCTCGTGGAGATCCACCTCACCTCTGAATGCCTTCTTCACAAAAGTACAAAGAACAGGGCCAACCAGACTCCAATTAGCTTTGTAGAAAATTGGAGGGAAACCGTCAATTCCCGGTGCCTTATAGCTCCCCATGGAAAACAGGGCCACCTTGATTTCCATATCAGTTGGAACAGCAGAGAGACTATCCATGGAGAAATCCTCCACAGCAGGAAACCGAGCCCTTGAGATCAACTCCACATCATCCGGTGGAGGGGAGCAATAAAGATTCCTGAAGTGGCTAGTTACCAACGCTTTCAAGTCCTCTTCATTATCCACCCAATTCCCCTGAACATCTTTCAAGGAAAGGATTCGGTTCCTCCTACTACGCATTTTAGATTTCAAATGGTAGTATTTGGTATTCCTATCCCCTTTCGTGATCCAATCACTCCTGGACTTTTGGAACCACTTGATTTCTTCCAACTTAAGAAGCCGCTCGAGCTCTTCCTGTAATTCCCACTCTAGGTCAAGTAAGAAATTAGAGTATGGGTAAGCCGTAGCTTTCTGGATGCCTGCCAGCCTGTTTAAGAGTCTCTGCTTCTTCTTTTCCAGCAGACCGAAAACTTCCTTATTCCATGGCTCAAGTGAACGGCGAAGATTATCCAAAGAGAGATTAATATCATCCACATTAGCCCAGGTTTGGTTCAAGAACTCATTATAGTTTTCATGAAAAATCCACATGGCCTCAAAACGAAATGGTCTATTCCTCACACAGCGTCCATCAAAATTGGTACATCTAAGACAAAGGGGATTGTGATCAGAGAACCTTGTCCGAGGAAGAACTTGAACTGAGCACTCCGTAAATTGAACTAGGAAAGATTGATTAGCGACCGCCCGATCTAGCCTTTCAAAGAGCCGGCGTCCATCATGCAGTCGTGGGCCTCTCCAAGTAAACTTTGGCCCCACAGCCCCGAGATCCGAGAGATTGCATTGGCTGAGACGGTCAGAGAAGGTAGCAAAGCGTGCCTCAAAACCACCATTACCTCCAGTCCTCTCATCAACAGAAGCGATATCATTAAAATCTCCTATAAGAACCCACGGTTCTAGGATTGAGGAAGCGAAGCCTCGTAATTCACCCCACAACACTTGTTTATGATGATTATCCGGCACTGAGTACACCGCAGTGAGGAAAAAAGGTGGGAGATCCCCCCCACTGCATCTAAGATGAAGGAATTGGCGGTGTTTCTGAAGAACCACCACATCAATAGCATTCTTCTTCCAAGCAGCCGCGATACCTCCAGATCTCCCCATGCTGGGCACACACTCAAGGCCATCAAATCCTAACCGAGAAAGGCAGTGAAGGCGATCATCAGTCATACACTTTGTCTCCGACAGCAAAATCAGAGTAGGAAGACTCTTGGCACAGAGAAGTTGGATATGCTGAAACGTATTCCTGCCCCCTGCACCTCTAATATTCCAATAAGTAATATTATACATATGGAAAGATTAAATTAAAAGGTTTTTTTTTTTTTAGAAAAAACACAGCAAATCAAGGGACAAACGCAGCAGGCCAAACAAATAAATTAGGCGTCTGGATTGGCTTCTTGATGGCCCAAAGGCGTGCCTTCCACCATGTCACAGTCCACTTCACCATCGTCCGGCCCAGCCCAAAATTTCCCTGTAAGTCCATTGAGTGGCCCACGGTCTCCTGGGTCTTGAGAGCTAGAGTCACAAAAGTCCACATCGTCATCTAGCCTTGGGTCAGCAGATGGGTCCTCTTTTCTTTTATCCTCACAAAGCAAATATGTCTCCCGTGGTTCCTCCTGTTGCGTCAATCTCGATGAATGCTCAGCTATGACGATCGCAGATGGCCTCCCCTCAGGTATGCTCTGATTGTTCACAGTTTTAGCCGTTGACTCCCTTGATCTCTTCTCTTTCTTCTGTTCTTGCGTGGTGGCAGGTACTATTCCGGTGAATTTTACCCCACCTTTAGGTTTTGGCTGCTTTTTAGATTGCTTTTTCCCCTTCTTGTCACGATCCCGTACGCTGAAATCACCCTGTGAATTGACCTTGGTAAAAATGACGGTAGCTTGTCCAGCGGCTTCCTCAGAGCTTTGATTATCGTGATTCTCGTTTTGTCCATCCCTACTTTCGGCTAGAACATCGAATCTTGTGCCACCGTCAGTTGGCCGGAGCTTGTCACCGTTGTTTCCCTTTCCGGCGGTCTTCTGGCGTCTAGCCTTGTGTACAACCTTCCAGACGTCTTGTTCGTGTGTATTAATTCCTTCCATGGAAGCCTGACCTGTATTCCCATCGGATTTACTCACCTCATTGCTAGCAATAAGCTTTGCATTAGGGACCCCTGTTTTGCATTCATCAGGCTTGTGGCCATACACACCACAATTAGTGCATAAGGAATGTAATCCCTCATATTCCACATAATAGTCCTGTCCTTCAAGAGTAAACCCAGCCATGAGTTGCTTGCTTAAATCAACCAGCACACAGATTCTAGCATATCTGCCTCTTAAGTGACAGGAGGTATTGAAATCGATCTTAACGATGTCTCCTATTCTATTACCAATCCACGTTAAGGCCCTTTTGTCATAATACTCCAGGAAAATTTTTGGCATCCTCACCCATACAGCTACTTTATCAATTGTAGCCCTCCATGGATTGAATAGAGGTTCCCATGGCCTCACCGTTAGATAATGATCAAAGATCATCCATGGTCCGCCAGACAGAGCATTAGCACAATCTTCTTTGTTTGTAAATTTTACCACAAAGAAACCATTACCGATGTTAATAAGAGTAATAACACCCTTCTTGGCCCAAAGAGTCTGGAGAATCGATAGAAGAAGCTTGTATCCAATTTCTTTACCTAGCAACTTCACAATGAGAGCCTGATGCCAGGCTTTATATAGGCTTTTCTTCATTTTTTCTGAAAAGGAGAAGGTAGGAAAATTTCTGTGAGGGTCTTCAGTAATCTTACAAATTGGGGTGGAATCTACGTTTTCAGAATCAGAGATAGGATCATCAGAAAGAGCATTTGACTCCTCCATTCTGGTTTCATTGTTCCCGTTACCGCTGATGCCTTGCAATTTGTCAGCAAAAGAAGAGCCAGGTCCCCATTGTTTTCCCTGACTGCTACCTAGTCTTGGCCATTCTTCATTGTTGCAAAGTGAATCACTGTTCTTAATTTTCTTGGAACTCCTGTTAATCAGATCCTCTTCCTCAGAAGAAGAGGCCGTTGCAGCAGATGTTTTTCCGATAAGCACTAGCGCCATTCTCTATTGCCCTCTTCCCACTTTTTTCAATGTTGGTTAAACCCCATACTTTGTTTTTTAAGTTTTATGATATTGTCTGACCCGGTTTCGACAGAATCTTCTTTTGGGCTCTTTGAATTACAAAATATCTGGCCCAGTTTCAGAGAAGCCCAGACGATGGCCCGTTCAAATGTGTTTCATGACTTGGACTAATGCCAACTACTGAAATGACCTAGACTATATTTGGTAACCAAATTCCATTAACACAATTAAAATTAATTAAAAATAATAAATACGTATAAAATAAACTTATTTTTCCAATAATTCTCCTCTTAAATTATATATTAATTTATTAGTCAAACTAATAAGTTTGAAGAAAAAATACTTTAAAGTAATTTAATTAGCTTCCTTAATCTCTGTAAAAAAGTCAACTAGCTCTTATAATTAAGACCGGAGGGAGTAGTAATTAAGAATGATCAACTAACACATTCTTAGTTATTTGTTGGGAAAATAAGAATGAAAAAGAGAGAGAGGGATAATTTGGTGAATGCATCACAGTCAATTAAATCCCATCTCTGCTAGTGCTACGTACATTGCTACTATAATATTATTAATTTACTGGATGATGATTATGATGTGCAGATATATTCCTGACGGATTAAAGGTTTGAAATGAAAGGGATATTTGGATTTTTTTGTCACGTATCGTTGAAAACGGGAATATAATTGGTGTGTGTTTGTCTAGTAATGAGCCTTTTTATCTGGTTCAAGAAAAAGGTAATGCCCCCACAAGCATGATTGCAACCATTATTGCAGAATATCATACTCATTTCTATTACCTACTCCTCTTCCATCCTTCAAATGATTCCCATATAAATTCTTTTTTTTTTTATAAAAAAAATGTAATAATGTTTATTTTTTATTTTATTTTTTTAAAAAAGAAAAAGAGGTATACACTAACAGCTTGATGTTATAAGCAACATATATACTCATCAATTTCGAGTTTCGACTTACCTTACAGAGAAACTTTCATACTATTACTAATCTGCAAAAGATTATTGACTGTCAAGCTGATCATATATATATATATATTCACTTAAACACCAAGATACCAAGAAGATTAACGTACAGCACAGCTGGATTAAGTACACTACACACAAGTGCTTTAGCATGCATTAAAATATTTTGCAAGTGAATGAAGCGGATAATTTAAAGAATATATATATGTTGATGGAGCTTTACGACAAAACATATTCTCTCACACTAATAAATGACAAAGCACATGTGTCGTGAAGAAAGACATGTCCATAAAAGTGCTTGATTTCCATATTACTGTTATTATTTTAGGATCCATACTCATATGGCAAAGTGGTATCTAGCTCTGAGTCTTGCTTCCACATTAATTGGCATCTTACATAGAAATATGAAATAAACCAAAACGAGGCAACCACATGGGACTTGTAAAAGATACCACTTTCTATGTCTCTTGGTTTTATTAAAGCTTGCATTACATACATATAAGTTTATGTACATATACAATCAAGCTGTCATGGGCACAGAATCTAATTCTGGCAAAAATTGGCGACCTCTCTCTTATTGTCCATCTCAGTTTGACCAATCTCCTAAAGTGGCTCTGAATTTTTTTTCCTTCTTGTTTTCTACAGGCTCAACGTTCTGAACTCTATGGTTTCTATGGCATTTTTGATCGAGCTGCTGCTGCTGCTGCTGCAGCTTTTCCGTTGTATTATTTTTTTAATCTTTTCTTTTATTTTCTTATTGGGAGGATCAAGAGAGAGACATTCACTTTTTTTGGGACAAAGCGAAATTCACTTCTTGAATGCATAACATTGGCAAGATTCAACACTCCTTAATTATTAGTATTACATTTGTATCTGTGTTGCACATGCTAGGGCTATTATTATCACTTGCATCCTTAAAAAAAAAAGATTTTAATGTAAAATTAAGTGTAATTGGACCTGTATTTCTTTCTTTGTGGGAGGGATATCTTTTTATTGTAGACACTAAGTACCCGTCTGGGTCACGGAGTAAGAGGCAGTGTAAATGAATGTAATGAAATGATGATAATATAAAATTGTTTCGTTCATCATTAAGGAAAGATGATACATATGCATAAAAACATTTAGTTGGATTATATTAAATATGAGAATATATGAGAACAATATAGTAAGAGACAAAATTACCCATGTCTATACATATATATATGTATAATACACGTTGAGTTCATGGTAATTATTTTCAATTTGTGTAATATAAAGTTGCGTTCATGGTAATTTTTTAATATTTAATAGTGAACATATTATACAGCATATTGTATTATATTCATAGTAAATTTGTAATATTCAATGGTGGAAATATTATTTAATGAGATATTTTAACATTTTTTAATGGCGGGATATAATTTTTTAAATTTTTTAATGCTATATTATTAATTAATTTTTAATATTTAGTGGTTGTAATTATTTAATATTCATCAATGTTTATGAGTGAGCACTTTAGTCAATTTAAAAATTATGATGGCAATAGTGCTTTTTTTGCTTGATTATAAGATGTCTGCATCGTTATTAATCGGTAATAGCAATATAATCCTAGTTACATTAAATAATATGTAATTCATATCACAAAATGTAATCTATTTATAATACATATGTCAAACCGAACATTGTAATATGTTTAGTATATCATGATTATATGTGATCTTCTCTCATAGAATCGAATCAAACAAGCTATAATTAACTATATGAAATTACAAGCTGTGGTCGAAGTCACTACCTTCGACTTTCAGGATTGGATTTCTAACATGGATATTTATCACATCATCTTAACCTCATTGAAATTATTTTTCTATGCATATAAAATAAAAAGTACATATTCTTTCAACTTTTGGCTCAATGAAATGAAAAATTTCCGTTACATAGGGTGATGGTGGCAAGAGGATGAGATCCCATGTGAATGCTGGTTCGGATTCGGAGTAGGGACCACTCAATCGGACCATCTTCAATCCACTTGGCTCCAAATACCCAATCATCCACCGTTGAAGTCCTCATGTTGTGAATGGTAAATAGAAACAATTATTTAAAACATGAACATGAACTACTCAACTGCCCGACAGGAACTCACATGCTCTCCTGTTACCCATTCCTCACAACAAAAATTTAACAATTTTTTTTTTTTTTAAAAAAAAATCCAACTCTTAATCATTCCCAAATTGGTATATTTGCTCTATTGTCTCTATGGGTCCCAACACACTCCAAGTCTACACGTGTCGCCAATCAATTGGCGGTGATTGTCACATGCCTTCATTATTCCCAGCCTTGATCTTTTCATCGCCCACCGACTCACATTAACTCCATGCTCCATAACCCGTTTCGATTCAGACCCGTGCCCGGTCAAAACCCGAGACTAATCGGTCAAGCCATCTCTGCATTGGGCTCCGAACTCCCACCAATGTTCCATTGCCACGTGGCTCTATCTCATTGGAAATTCAACTGGAATCCAAGGACGCTTTTTCGATTATATAACCACCCCTCGACGGTTTTCGCTTCGTCATTCGCAACTGACTGCGGGAAGCAAGAAAATGGCGCGAACTGCTCAGCTTCCTCTCTCTGCTCTTCGCGTCCTCACTGTGCTCCTCTTGCTCCATCCTCTCTGGCCAGTAGCCGCCGGCCACAACTACGCAGACGCACTCCGAAAGAGCATTTTGTTTTTTGAAGGCCAACGCTCGGGCAGACTACCTCCGGATCAACGCCTCCGATGGCGCCGTGACTCCGCATTGCACGACGGAGCCACCGACGGGGTATGTGAAGCTTCATTTCGTTCAATTTTCACTTCCACGACGCTGTTTCTAACGTGCATTATATTTTCATTTTAGGTGGACTTAACCGGCGGATACTATGACGCCGGCGATAACATTAAGTTCGGGTTCCCGATGGCTTTCACGACGACGATGTTGTCTTGGAGCATCATCGACTTCGGGAGGGCAATGGGACCGGAGCTGGGAAACGCCGTGAAGGCAGTGCGTTGGGCGACCGATTACCTGCTGAAGGCGACGGCGCGACACGGCGTCGTGTTTGTGCAGGTAGGCGACCCGTACTCGGATCACAACTGCTGGGAGAGGCCCGAGGACATGGATACGTTACGCACAGTGTACCATATTGATGGGGCCCACCCAGGATCAGACGTGGCTGGCGAAACAGCAGCTGCGCTAGCGGCTGCCTCCATCGTGTTCAGATCACGTGACCCCGCATACTCCCGATTGCTCCTCAATCGAGCCGTTAGGGTGCGTCGCTCTCACTCTTTTTCATTTCTCCCTTGCCTTTTTAACCTTTTGGCGAAAGTTTCTGAGTATATGTTAAAAATAATAATTAAGTTACAAAATATAGATTGAAAATTGAATTTCCCAACACATGAAAAAGAAACTCTCAGTTTCACTGGTGACATGAAATGGCTTTTGACTATTTGCACGGAAATAATAAAACCAAATCACTTTACTGGGAATTGCATTCTCTTTTTGTGTTTTTTTGTTATAATCAAATGAACGTACCAATAATCGCATTAAAATTTCTTTACGAGAAAAAAGTCATCGTCAGAATATAAATTCATGCAAAATTACTAAATTATCTAGGTTCCAGTTGATGGTTACAGTTAGTTTATTTTTTGGTCGTCGAAAAGTATGAGTAAGTTTTTGAGAAAGGGAGATTGCTAATGAGTACAGGAAATTTAGGCATTAAATTAAAATAGAATATAGCACTTTCTTGAAAAAGAACAAACACATTAGTGGCGAGCATTCATTTTTTTTAATTCTTCCGTCAAAATATCGTGATAAATTGACCGTTGCTGGGAAACGGCATGGCTATGCCATGTGCAGGTGTTCGAGTTTGCTGACAAGCACCGTGGTGCGTACAGTAATAGCCTGCGTCGTGCTGTGTGCCCATTTTACTGCGACGTCAATGGTTACCAGGTAAGTCCTACTACAATTCCTAGCCGTTAGATTACATCAACATAAAAAGAGAACGAAGTTGACCCACACCCACATCGTTGATGCGGATGTTGATAGGACGAGCTGCTTTGGGGAGCAGCGTGGTTGCACAAGGCTTCCCGTAGGCGTCAGTACAGAGAATACATTGTGAAGAACGAGGTGGTGCTGCGAGCAGGAGACACCATTAATGAGTTTGGTTGGGACAACAAGCATGCTGGGATTAACGTCCTTGTCTCCAAGGTAATAACGCCTTTCTTTTTACCCTGTCACACTACATTTGATTCAATCTAATTCTGTTTTTAATATTTTGGTAATTATGTCATATTTATTTTTTTTAATCTGTAGGGGTAATGCGTGAGCGCTTATAAAAAATAAATATGCTTTTGTCTTTTATGTGCTGTTTTTAGTTTTCCTCTTTTTTCCTTGTGTCCTGTTGGGCATGTGGAGCAACAATCAATCAAGGTAGAAGAATATGAGCATTTAGATAAAAAAAAAAGTTCTGCACATCACGTGGTGTGGAATGTGATTCACTTTCTATTGTAGTTAGGTGGCAACTCACAATTCAATCGGACCCTACCCTTTTCAACTTTATATGGATGATGTAGTTATGACATATTGTGAACTTAGACGCATGTAACATTATCCATATTTATAATTTTTAAAAAATGAAAAGATAATGAAAAACTTGATATATGGCATACTCGTATTGGTGGCCCAGCCAGGGAATGTATGTCATATGAATAATACTGTGCAATGAAGTAGTGCTAGATAAGGAACGTAAATGTATATTGGATTTTTAGAAGCTTAATGTGTTGCTGATCTGTGTGTGTATGAAAAGTCAAGATGCGGAATAAGATAAAAGGTGTTGGTGGGAGAAAATGCTGATGATGGCACATGATGGCCATTGGGTTTTTGGGTTCCATGTCGGGCCATCATCTATGTCGTGAAACCAAGCTGGACATTCTCTAATAATTGGATAAAACTGTCAAAGACAAAACTGCCCCTGATTTTCCAATCATAATTTGGACGATACTGGGCACATTCGTCGTTTAGGTTAATCATTAGAAGTAGAGTTATTGGGTCATGTTGTTCTGGAGGTAATGCCCTGCCCCTTCAATCAGAACAGTACTGGGGTCCTAAAGTCATTTCCATGGAAATGGTGAACGTTTGGAGCAAAAGTCTTCGCCTTATTTCTCGACAGCCATCCCTTTGGGATCTGGCAAGAGAGTGGGTCCCGTTATTATCAGTTGCTGCTCCATGCATGTGCCTAAAGGCTGGATGCCTGGATCTATGGCTTTCCCCATACTCTCAGCCATAATTTTCTGCACAGTCACTTTCCTCAAAGGCGATTGAGACTTTACTGTCCTCTTTTGCTATGTCTGTGTGTGTTTGAAGGATGAGAGTGATTATAGCTAGAAGGAAGAGAATGTGAACATAAACAATCCATGAGAAAAGGGAAAACTTGATAGATGTATCTCTCTCTACTACTGTCTGCAATCTGCACGAGTATGTATAGGTTTATTGGCTTTTGGATTTCGTTTGGATTAGATCTCTTTCAGAGAGATGAGAATGGCCAAAATTCAAAAGGTTCCTCTGTATGATTTTCTTCCTTTATTTTTTCAATTACCGCGCAGGAGGTGTTGATGGGCAGAGCAGAGTATTTTGATTCGTTCAAGCGAAACGCAGATGGATTTATCTGTTCTATATTGCCAGGGATTTCTCACCCTCAAGTTCAATATTCCCCTGGTATATATTTTTTCCTCATCTCATTTTTTAATAATGGACCATGTGAATGATCGAACTACGGAGTGATTTTATTTTACTGTGATCATATGAAAAACTACATCTCCGAACTAAAAAAGCATAGCATGCAATATTACAAGTCATAAAGCTATATTTGGTTTGATAAAATGCCACCCTATTGAGAAAACAGCATAGTACATGTATCATTGAGTGTGAGGGGGGAAAAGTATCATGGCCTTTTTTTTTTTTGCTCAAGTATCATGGCCTTTTACCAAAGCCATTAATCATGCATTTCTTTTTAAAGAAGACCCCAACAGAAAAAGCCATTGATTGTGTGAGTCTGTGTTTACGGTTACCCGCATCGGAAAATGGCACTTAATTATTGCAGTGAGGGAGGAGCACTGTTGTTTTTGCAAACCAAAAGTAAATAAAACTAATGCATGTTGTGGGTTCATTTTTGGAAAATAGGCGGGCTCATATTCAAGGCTGGAGGTAGTAACATGCAGCATGTAACGTCTCTGTCATTCCTGATTTTAGCCTATTCCAATTATCTCAGTCACGCCCATAAGGCCGTGCCATGTGGCGACACCACTGCCACCCCTGCCTTGCTCAAACGCCTTGCCAAACGCCAGGTAATTTCTCATTCCTATGTAAATTGAGAGATTTCTTGGATATTGCTTAGATTCATTTGCTCCAGTTCCTCTTAACAGTGGGTCCCAACTCAGTGTGTGACATCAAACGCTTCAATTATTCCTTTCCTTAAATTTTCAACATCAGACAAAGTTTTTGGTCGAAACATCAGACAAAGTTAACGGCTAGATAATCGTCTTTTCTGAGTTTATAAGTAACTGAGTGACTGTAGGCTGGTCCCAAAACCGGGCCACGTCTTAGTGGTACTGAGTACTGATTGAGGGACAATGTGGTGATTTTGCACGAATCATTCTAACATGTGAAATGCACGTGGCTTAGGTGGACTACATTCTCGGAGATAATCCGCTGGGGATGTCCTACATGGTTGGATACGGGGAACGCTACCCACGGAGGGTCCACCACCGGGCCAGCTCCCTTCCTTCTGTGGCAGCCCACCCGGCCCACATCGGGTGCAAGGCTGGGTCTCGATATTTCTTGAGCTCAAACCCAAACCCCAATATATTGGTAGGAGCGGTGGTGGGCGGGCCCAACAACAACACAGACGCATTCCCTGATTCAAGGCCCTTCTTCCAGGAATCGGAGCCCACCACATATATCAACGCCCCGCTCGTAGGGCTGCTGGGGTTCTTTGCAGCCCACCCTTGATGGTCGGAAAATTGGCTATTCCTAGTGGTTGGCAAAATGGTCGCCCTGTAGGAAAAGCAAAAGATTGAAGGTAAAAATAGAAGGCAAATTGTGGGTAAGAGAGAGGTGATTGTATTTGTGGGAGGTAACATTATGGTTATTTGTGAAAGATTTGTGGTTATGTATCGTGGATTATGAATAGTAAAAGTGGAATGAATATGCATGCTAAAGTTGGATGATGAGGAATAATTTGTCCCAAAATGCCGTACATGGTGGGGCCAGAATTTCAGAATGATGATAATAATGTGTATAACTCAAATAAAGGAAGATAATAAATAGATGACTGTTACCTAACGCGTTAACTGGGATGAATGCCTCCACATATAATTTAAAATGAGAAAAGGGGGATGAGGATTGGACACGATGTTGGTTAAAGTGGTGGCAGAAAGCAGAGGGAAAAAAGTTGGGAGCTTTAATTTGTGTGGTTTGGGGTTGAAAATGAAGGATCCATCACTCTAAGATGCAAATCACTGAGATGAAGAAGAACAGCTAGCGGAAAATAACCAAGGAGTGACATACAATATTATTAATACATAATTCATGTTAAACGAAGACGTTAAATATATATAAATTATAAGGCAGAAAGAGCAAAGGAAATTAAAAAGATTGCGCCAAAGGCTTGACCATGACTGCAATTGCAAGTGGAAAATAGTGGAAGGCGTTCGTAAACGCCTCTAAATAGTACAGAAGAATTGATCCATTCTTCGCTTTTTACTTGGCTAGCTAACTTGAGTTTTTCTAACGGAACCATTTAGCATTGGCGTGTGATTTGATCAAGCGAGCTATGAAAAGTGGTACGCTTAATTAAACGTCAGCTTAACGGAGTCCTAGAATCTGAAGGCGTGATGATTTATCATGGGCGGGACAAATGAGTCTTTTGAATATTCATCAATAATTAATAGGTCGGTGGATGCGATGCGATGAGTCTTGGTCGTTATTTCCCCGAAAGTCACTTTAAAAGCTGAGGATCAGTTTTGAAACTTTAATTCCTCTTTTCTTTTCTTTGAACAAGAAACTTTAATTCCTGATCACTTGTAATTTTCACACGCATAATAAAAAAAAAAGCATTGTGAAGTGAATAGCGTGTTGTGTGGAGTGAAGAAGTGCACACACCATGTCCCACATAGTATTTGTCTTCATTCATAATTGCACTCCCCTTAAATACGTTGCGTCTTTAAACTTCACCCAACCAACCAACCTGGGCCCCACACACACCCCTATTATCTTCTTCCCCATTTTCCTTCCATTTGTTTTAATTTGTCATTTCTTTCTTTTTTTGAGTTAGAAATCACCACGCATGTTAGAGATTATGACTATAGTAATGCAGACGCGGTTGAGAAGGGGGATAAGAGCATCCCAACTTGACTTTGACTAGCTTGTATTATTAATGTTCAAGTATATGATTCGTATTAATAGGACCCCTGTCCCTGTCCCTGACCCTCACAATTCACAAGTTAATTCTAGCTTCCTCATCTCTCTCTCTGTGTTAACGTTGTGTGGCGATATATCATCCATTCTTTCTCATCTCCTTCATCTTTACCTACCTTTCTTCTTTAACTAACTCTCTTTACAGCCATCATTATGTATCCCCAAAGCCCAAATGCCTACGCTAGGCCGCCCCAGCAGCCCCCTGCGGCCGGCATCCCTGTCAGCGCCGCCTCCAACTCCTACTACTCCACCGGCTCTTACACCGAGTCCACCAACTCGCAGTTGCCTCCCCCCTCCTTCCATGTTCGCCCCAAGCAGCCCCGCGTTGCCTGGTCCACCGGCCTCTGTGACTGCACCTCCGACGTCAAAAACTGTGCGTAATTATATTCTCCTTCTCCTTCGTTAATCAATTAGCCCCACAAATTAAAAGGCTTTAGTGATTAATATGTATGTGTATGTTTGTATTAATTCTGCAGGTTGCATCACGTGCTGGTGCCCTTGCATCACGTTCGGGCAGATAGCTGAGATCCTTGACAAAGGCTCCACATGTAAGTATATATAGACAGTGATTAGATTGAATTGATTCATAATTACATGCTAATTAATGATGATGAGATTATTAAAAGAATGGAATGAAATGGAATGGGCAGCTTGCGGGGCGAGCGGGGCGCTGTATACGGTGGTGGCGTGCGTGACGGGATGTGCGTGCCTCTACTCATGCTTCTACAGATCAAAGATGAGGCATCAGTTCTTGCTCAAGGACGACCCTTGCTGTGACTGCCTCGTCCATTGCTGCTGCGAGCCCTGTGCTCTTTGCCAGGAGTACCGTGAGCTCCAGAACCGCGGCTTCGACTTACTCATCGGCTGGCACGGCAACGTCGAGCAACGCAACCGTGAGCTGGCTTTGACCACCGCCACTGCTCCCGCCGTAGAGACCGGCATGACCCGCTGATCGATACCATCCTTTATATTATTCTCTTTCTGCCTCCACACTTACTTACATCTTGTTTTTTTAATTATATAATTATAATGGTGTGTGTAATAACAAGATCCAAAACCCTTTCGTGTTTGGGTATTGATGATATCATATGTTGCAATTATATATTAGTCTCACCTCGCATTACTGTATGATCCATTTATAAATAATCTTTCTACTTTTTCTGAATTTTTTTTTTGGGGGGCTGTGATCGCTCTTAATCTTGTTTTTTAATTCATAATAACGGGTAATGGCTAATTAAGCCTCTCTCATCTCATCTCATGAGGTCGTCGGTCTTGTTCAAACTCTCCAGCGGTAGACTTAGCATGCGCATTACTTGACCAATACAAAATAATTAAAAAGCCCGGCCGGTCAATCAGCTTTTTTTTTTTTTTTTTTTTATATTAAAAAATTTACACTCTACAATAGTTTCATCAAAATCAACATCATTGATCATGTTACTTTTCTAGTGTTTAATATGAGATCGTACGGTCTTAAATATAAAATATATATTTTATATTTGTCAATTTTTTTTTTATAATTTATTCTTGTTGATGATTGAATAAAGAGATGAAATGACGAAATTAAAAAAAATGGCTATGTTATTTTAAAAAATGCATGTCATATTAACAAACTTCTTTAATATATTTAAATTAGATAAATATATTTTATATTGAGGACCAATACCATTTTGTTGGGACCAGTGTCATTGTAGCACGTTCACTTCATCATATTGTGAGCTTGGGAAGTACAAATTTTCTCAGCCCATGTGCTCTCCCGTTTTAAGAATGAATGCATGACAGTTTACCTCACAAAAATAATGTTTATGGGGAGTTGCTTTCCCTCTAACCAACCTATATATGCTAACAAACAAAATAAAATCAAGTAATTAGTACTGGCCTTGCCTTCTACTGAATCTTGTTTTTTCCCCAGAAGAATGGTTTTGTGGTGATGTGGTTTTCAATGAATGAACCAATGAGCCGGCTTATCTGCGCTTTTCCTTGATCTTTTAGGTTTGAGTTTAACTCCAACCACTATATAATAAATATCCAGTTACTCATGATTCATTTGCTGAAGAATAATCAAGCTCAGTTATCACCAACACTTTTAATAAGTATAATTGGAGAAGTGATATGGAGAAAGAAGATGAAGAATCTTATCATATTTACAATAAAAAGCAAATGCTCATACAATATAACCCATTTGGGTTTAACAATGGTCATCTCTTACTTGAGGGTGATTAATAATAAACCCTAACTCTAGGGATATAAGAGGGACTTCCCTCTCTAGAGAGAGATTCAAATTAATCTCTCTTTAACATGGTGAGAATTCCACCTTCAATACACCTAAATTAATCACAATGATTAAGCCTTTTATATAGAATGGGTGGGCCTTAACCAACTAATCAATTATCCCTTTATGTTTTTAACACGCCCCTCAAATTAAACACTATTTAACAATGTACTCAACTTGAAGAACACAAAAATAAAGGGATAATGTGAATAAAATTGACCAGTTTTCAATTACAAAACAATACAAAGATTTCTTCAATTCACCAACATTCTTCTCCATATCCCGTAATGCTTCATAGCCCATTAAATTGTCTCTGTCATGTAGCTGCTGGTAATCTGGCTATCAGTGCCCAACAAAAGCAACAATTCTTCAAAATGCTCTCCTGTGCCCAACACACTAATTAATAGACTCCCACGTTCCATTGCTCTGCTTTCTTCAATTGCCTCTTGTACTCAATCCAATCAATACCATCTCTTGCAGCCAATGAGACCATGATGTCATCAATTACCTTTACCATTCCTTTCAAACCACACAGGTAGACGCAAGTGTTGTCTTCTTCATTCCCTTTCAACTCTCAATAAGTTCACTCAAGCTGTACTGCTGTTTGATGCGATGCCTTCCATGGCTCCCTCAAGCACTCCTTTATGAAGAGACTGCCTTTTAAAAGCCATCACAGCACCATTAATAGCACTTCTAGCAGCAAAAGCAGTGGCAACTCCTCCTATACCATCATCAGTTATAAATTGCATGGCTACTCCACAAGCCTCACCTATAGCCATTATACCAATCACAAAAAGACCCACATATGATATTTTGTCTAGAGCGAGCAAGGAACTTGCTTCTTAGATGTGCTTTCTGGAAATATTGCAACAGGATGTTCCATTGCATGTATGTGAAATTTTCTTAAGATCGGAGGCATCACAATCCATGAGAAAAGGGAAAACTTAATAAATGTATACATTTTATTGGAATCAGTGTCATTTTAGCACGTTCACTTCATCGTATTGTAGGCTTGGGAAATATAAATTTTTCAGCCCATGTGCTCTCCCGTTTTGAGAATGAATGCTTGACAGTTTAATTACCTCACAAAAAGAATGTTCATGGGGAGTTGCTTTCCCTCTAACCAACCTATATATGCTAACAAACTAAATAAAACCAAGTAAGCTAAGTACTGCCCTTGCCTTCTACTAATCTTGTTTTTCCCCCAGAAGAATGGTTTTGCGGTGATCGATCGATGTGGCATTCAATGAATGAACCAATGAGCCGGCCTATCTGCGCTTTTCCTTGATCTTCTAGTTTTGAGTTTAACTCCAACCACTATATACCTAATAAAATATCCAGTAACCAGAGTTGACATAGATGGTATGAGATTTAGTAAGTCCCAAAGGGATGTGTATTCAATCTCCGCTGCCGTCGCTGGGACTCCTTTGGTAGGCGATCTCGTAAGTCTCCAGTAAGTGCTCAAAGAACCCGGGACTATGCTCTGGCCTTGGTGGGGGACTGATGCCGAAACCCTCCAAAACTTTCTTTACAAAAAAACAAAAATATATCCAGTAACCATAACTATACTCATGATTCATTTGCTGAAGAATAATCAAGCTCATTTCTCACCAACACTGTTCTGTACTACGCCTCAGCTGATATATTATGGGCCAGGAGAATGAACGTTTAATTTTGATGGCAAAGTAGTGTTGGGTTTCTTCGACTAGCTTGCAAGTTTTGCTACCGGAGATTGAATGAACAGTATTGTGTGAAGTGAAGTAGTCGGGGGTGCCATTAGTAATTTTTATGACCCATGGACTAGTGCGAAGCTGGAGATTAATAAAGTGTTGTGCAGGTTGCATAACGCGGCGGTGTCCTTGCGTCACGTTTGGGAGTCTACATTCCATTCCATGCTTATATTTACATGCTTCTTACATACTTATGCGAACTCCTCATCATCCAAGACTTCTCTCTTTCTTGGAAATGGTGCTTACACATATAAGCATGTAAGAAGCATGTAAATATAAGCATGGAATGTGAACTCCACTTTTGGGCAGATAGCACACATACTAGACAAAGGGTCACCATATCCTATAAACTATATCTTATATTTAGAATCAAAGGAGTAATTAATTTACTGAATATTATCAAATTGAGACAAAATGGGCAGCTTGTAGAGCGGGAGGTACAATTATTGTCAAACTCGCCAGGCCTAGAGGCACTGAGGCAGAGGCAGGGGGCGCTAGGGGTGGCTCCCGCCCTTATAAAATTATAGAATGTGACCCAAATTTTTAGAAAATTATATTTCAGACTTATACAAATTTCAATATTTTCATTTTAGTCCTTACTATTTGTTTCGTGAAGGGGCTAAAATGAAGATATTGAATTATTTTTGGAACTGAAATATAATTTTATAAAACTTTGGGTTCTATTCTGTAATATTTACCCCCTTAATTGTAATTCCGAGCTTCACCATTGTCGCCAGCTGACTTTAATTTCACTGTTTTTATGTTTCTATTTCTTAAAATTGTTTCAATTAGTCACTCTTAAATTCATGATAGTTGTAAACTTAGTCAAACTTGCAAGTTCACATACCAAATTTATCATTCTATATACGTTTTTAGCTATTTAATAAAATCGTGTTAATTAACGTGCTTTTAAACTTCTAATAACTTTTTAGGTAAATAAGCAAAAATACATGTGCTTTATCTTCGAAAGTGCTCAGCACCATATGTTTTTTTTTTTTAGCAAAAATATATACGTGGTTATTATTTTGAAGCAAAAGTCACACCAGATGTTAGTTGACCATTAAAATAGAAATGATGACTAACAGAGAGCTGACATGGCAGATTAAAGAAGCATCTGGAAGAGAGAGAGAGAGAGAGAGCTGATCGAGGAGGGAGCACGCCTTTGCATGTAGCAGTAGGAAACATTAAAGTATGAGAAAGCAAAATACAAAAGATCTGGGCCTCCTCCCACTAACTCTGATTTAATTCAATTCATATCTTCCTCGCCCAAAGCTGTAGATCATTTATTTACGACTTTCGAATCTCTCAACTCTCCCATCCATTCCCACTCATGACTCATGTCTCCCTCATTCATCTCTCACCCCTTCCCTTTATCACACGAACCTGCCGCCCCACCTCAATAATCATGGGCTTCCTCTCCTGCAATGCTGAATCCGCAGTCGCCACCTGTGATTCCCATTACTGGGACCTCAAGAAGAGGAGTTCCAACAGAACCAGGAGAAGAGCTTATCACAAGCATAAGCTCGTTGAGATCAGGGAGTTTCAGTTCTAATTTATCTACAGTTTAAGAAAATATTATGTTTAGGATATAAAAATCAATTATGGGGCATTCTGTTGGAAATTGCCACCGCATTACCACATTATCCATTCCCGGAGAATGAAACTCCAAGAACTTCCATGGCTGCTTTTGATTGCTCTGTTTCAGCACTTTAAAGACGGGGGTGAACAAAGTGAGTATCTGGATGATTTTATACTCGAAATTTTGTTTCAAAAGACTTCATAATGTTAACTAACGTAATCATTTGATAAAGAGAGACATTCAATTATTCAAAGAACTTTGAAAGAGTGTATATGAATTACAACAAGACAGCCAAAGTTGTGCCTCTTAATAAATTAAGTATTGCTACTATAATGTGGAGCTTTGGATGATGAACTCTGTGTTGTCATTCACTTTCTCATGATATTTTCCTAAACTGTAGAGTTTGTTGGATTGGCTAAAGATTTGTTCATCAAAGTCGAAAATCAATTAAGGGGTATTCTCTTGACGGTCGTAGATCACTGGAAAGTGTTTTGTGAACCATTACAGTTATGGAAGATTTGTTTCAGAACGCTTGAAGATTAAACTGTTGTTATGGAAGATTTCAAAGGATGTTCTTCCTCTGAAGATTAACTTCAGGAATTAATCACCTCTTCAAATCAAATTAGCTTGAACAGACTCGAACCATCAACACTTACAGAAAACGAGGATTAATGGATGGAGGATTATTCTCATATATATATCCTCTAAAAAAGATTGAGATAAAACCATTCTATGTCGACTTGGAAATTGGCTTTCAGGCTTCCATTAACGATCTGGGTTCAGCTCTGAGAGGACGCTTTAGATTGAGTTTGTTCTTGAGGTAAGCCTGGTAGTCATCTAAAGCGTCCATGTCAGCTCTCTGTGTTCAGCCTTCCCTTCCCCCCCCCCCCCCCCAGATGCTTCTTTAATCTGCCAAGTTAGCGTCCCTGTCAGCACTATGCATCAATATACCCACGTGTGTATTTTTGCTCCCAAAAAAAGTATATGGTGTTGAATGCTCCCGAAAGTAAAGCACATGTATTTTTGCTCCTTTACCCTAATTTAACTTTTTAAATTAAATGGCTTTATATATAAATTTTATATTAAAAAAATTATAGAGTAAGATAAATTATGAATGTTGAAGGATTTAATTCTAAAGTAAAAGTATACCTTTTTTTTTTAAAAAAAAAATTAGATCAAGGTTTGCCCCTCGAGCTTTTGAAGATAAAGAGTTTTCATGTTTCCTAATGTATGTGATTTTCGGGATTTGAACTCGTGTTTTCTTTATTACAAGGGTGAGACTTCTTACCACTTCAACCAACAATTTATTGGTAAGACTAAAGCATACTTTTAATATTTTAAATTTTATATGAGACATATTTTTTGTCCCTTAACTTTATAAAAAATACTTTTAATATTATATTTATAACAATATTAATTAGGGATAAAAATTAGTCAAGTCAGGCTTACAACATAGCCTACATGAGGCTTAACCTAATCTATTTAGTAAATAGGTCAGGCTTCATGCCTTTTTTGCGCAACCATTTCAAGTCAGGTTTACAACATAGCCTACATAAGTAAATGACCGGCACGGCAATGTGGAGCAACGCAACCGCGAATTGGCTTTGACCACCACCACTGCTCCCGCCATTGGGCTTGGACCCGCTGATCGACTTTCATCCTTTATCTTATTCTGTTTCTGCCTCCGTAATTGCCTTTTATTTTTATGGTCGAATCCTCCATACTTACATCTTGTTAATATAATTATAATTCTGAGCAAAAAAATATAATTATAATTACATATATAATTGTGTCCAAACCCCTTTAGTTTGGGGTATTGACATCATGATGCAATTATTGTTAGTCTCAACTCACATTAATTACTGTACGATCCTTTTATAAGTAATCTTTTACTTCTATATTCATTTGTTATAGGAAAATCTCATATAAAACTATTTAAAATAGAAAAATTCTAAATCGGGTTAGTAAATTCAACAAATCATTAATTAAGTCATCAACTCAATTTAGGATTTCAAAATTTGTGTAAAATAACGTTAATGTCATTCCTCTCTTTTCTACCAGCCTTTAAAATTCTAAATTTGGTTAATGACCCAATTAAAGATTTATTGAATTTACCAACCTGATATAAATTTTTTTTTTTTTAAATTTTAAGTAGCTTTATATAGGATCTTCCTTTATCATATCGCTCTTAATATCGTTTTTAATAAGCTTCCTCCCAAATTACGCGTAAGGGCTCATTAAGCCTGATCTCATCTCGTCAGGTCGTTCGTCTTGTTCAAAGTCTCCAACAGCAGCCTCATGACCAATACAAAATTAATGGACCCAGTCAATCAGCTTATGTATAAACTACATCCAAGAATACTTTCATCCATATAAATACTCCAATTCATCTGAATCAAGAAATGGTAATTAACTCATTAAATTTGTTTTAATAAATTCAAGGAAATTTCCTACTCTATGACAGCCTCCCTCACAAAAAATAATGTTTATGTAACCAATTAGCTAAGCAAATAAAACCAAGTACGTACTGGCCTTGGCTTGATCCACTGTATCCTCTTTTTTCAGAAGAATATGGTTTTGCGGTCCAAATCCAAAGAGCCCGTCTGCGCTTTTCCTTTAGTTCTTACTACAACCACGTACTGTGCCTAAATCCTCCTATAACCATCATAAGTTCATAACTATACTGATGATTCATTTGTACAGTAACCACTATATGTATTAGTGTTGGGTTTCTTGGACCAGCAAGTTTTTGCTCCAGGATTACTGAATTTTGTTTGATCCCCTGTAACAGGACCACATCATACTCTGGTTTGTGTTACACCAATCAGGATATTATAATGAATCTGATTTGGTGAATACTATCAAACCGTTCCTTGCGCTGCGCTTCTTCCTCACATCCTCGAATTATATAAGTCACCGGCTGGCAGTAATGCAACCGATAATTGGTTTTGACCACCGCCACTCCTCCCACTGTCGTTGAGTCCGCCATGACCCGTTGACTTCATCTATCCATTAGTGAGTTTCTGCTCCCTCAATATAATATCCACATCTTGTTATTATAAATTATGTGTGTGTTTGCAACAAGATCCAAACCCCTTTAGTTTGGCGTATTGACATCATGTTGTAATTAAGTCACATTACAGTATGATCCATTCATAAATAATGTTTTACTTCTAAATTAGTTATATATTGATGTTTTCTTTTTGGTACTATATATATGTATATGCTCGCTCTTAATTTTTGTTATGGACTCATATACAAGGCTCATTCAGCGTATGACCTAACAAGGGGCAACCAATGTGATATAGAGGTGGCGGCAAGGCATTTTGGCTTGGAGGCACAGAGGTTCGTGAGTCTAAACCCTAACCCTACAGATAAACTTTATAAATAAAAAGTAAATCCTAAGGTATAAAGATTCTCTCTCAATTTACTATTTTGCTGTCACTGTGCATATACACGACCACCCTTTTTGGCTAACGCTTATTCTTGCACAGTGATTTGCTAATCTCATAGGTATCTTGTCCATAGATATCTTAGAGAGAGTTAATCGATCCAATATCAATCTACTAATCCAACGAACTGGACATCTCTGTCGCACCAAACAAAACATTAGCACCATCCGTAGGGAATCGATAAATTTTGATTCCTACGACCAAAGATGGTCAATACCAGAAGCAGCAGTCAGATGCTGTTGCACGACCAAGTGCCTGAAAACCCATCGCAACAAAATCAAGAACTGCTGTAACCTAGGGATGTTCTAGATTTCAACGCAGTGCATGTTATCAGATAGGGCTTCCTCATGGCAGGTGTTCATAACTAGCAATGCTGTGACGCATCATGATGAAATATGCAGTGTTTTAGGGTAATTCTAAGTTTGATCTCATATGTGATATTAATGACATAGCCATGAGTTATGTTATTGAAGCATTAGTGCTTCATGGTCAAGTGAGAAACCAAGCTCAGGCCTCAGGGTTTAAGAATATGAATCTGCCACTACGCTTTGTTCTTGGTATATTGGGATTATAGGGAGGAATTTTATAAATTTAAGTAGTTTTGATTTGATACTGGAACTTGAACCTTATGTCTACTAGTTGTCAGTGGCTTGCATCCACAAAGTAAACAATAAGATATCTAGTTGGAACTTTTTGTGCCTGATTTCAGTAAACAGTGGGCAACATTGCAAAGAAATGGACTGAAATGTTGAGAAGTGGATCTGTTGGAGCAAGGTTCATGGGCGTTGATCTTAATACAGTCATGTTCAACATGGAATCAGGCAGACAACTTGAAGAAGTACGTCATTTCTTTTGCATATGTTATATCTCTATCATTTCTTGTCTTTTTCAGTTTAAATACAAAAATAGTAGACAACAGGGGGAAAAGCAAGCCGCTAAGTGCCAATGATTATTTGAGTTATCAGTTGTGACAATCTTCAGACTGCTATCCTTTTCGAAATCCTTCTGCTTCTGACCAAAAATTACTCGGAGGTGCTCTAACCTGTAGCTTTAGAAATTGATATAAAATATGAACTAGGATCTTACTTTCGTTTTCCCTTCTTTCTGTGATGAGCTAATTTAATTTAGATTGATGAGAGAGGAAGAAAACGAGAGGTCTGGGTTAGGCATATTTACTAAACTAAGTCACATTATGTTGTATATGATCCATTTGTGAATGACCTTTTTCATTATAAATTTTTGGAATGTTGATGTCATTGTTACACCATGCTCGCTCTTTATACAGTTTTCAACTTGCTCAAAAATTGCTTTCTCCAGCGGCAGCTTTTACACAACCAATACAAAATGTTCCGGGAAAATTACACACAGGTCCCAAGGAAGGGATATATTTACGTTTAGGTCCCGTCAATTCATGAAATTACTCTGAAGTCCCAAGGGACTTCATTGTAAATATTTCATATGCGTAAAAGACTTTATTGTCCTTCAGAAGTTGTGGTTAATTTATGCATTTTGTGTTGTTAATTTATGCATTTTGTGTTGTTATTCGCCTCTGGAACTCAGAAATCACAAATTCAAGGTTTTCAGAAGTTGTGGTTAATTTATGCATTTTGTGTTGTTAATTTATGTGTTTTGTGTTGTTATTCGCCTCTGGAACTCAGAAATCACAGATTCAAGGTTTTCAGAAGTTGTGGTTAATTTATGCATTTTGTGTTGTTAATTTATGCATTGTGTTGTTAATCGCCTCTATAACTCAGAAATCACATATTCAAGGTTTTCGGAAGTTGTGGTTAATTGATGCATTTTGTGTTGTTAATTTATGCATTTTGTGTTGTTAATCGCCTCTGCAACTCAGAAATCACAAATTCAAGGTTTTCAGAAGTTGTGGTTAATTTATGCATTTTGTGTTGTTAATTTATGCATTTTGTGTTGTTAATCGCTTCTGCAACTCAGAAATCACAAATTCAAGGTTTTCAGAAGTTGTGGTTAATTTATGCATTTTGTGTTGTTAATTTATGCATTTTGTGTTGTTATTCGCCTCTGGAATTCAGAAATCACAAATTCAAGTAGAAGGGCAATAAGGTCTTTTACTCATATGAAATAATTACACAGAAGTCCCTTGGGACTTCAGAGTAATTTCATGAATTGACGGGACCTAAACGTAAATATATCCCTTCCTTGGGACCTATGTGTAATTTTCCCAAATGTTCCTCCAGTGAGTCAGCGGATCAACTACTGCTCGTGTTTCCCCAACTTCATCAAATACATTTAAAAAAACTACAAGCCTTATTTTTTCCATCTCATCCCCTTTCCCTTGTCGTAGATCATATTTTATTGAAATGGATGTTAGAGTAGCACGTGTATTTCAGCCCATAGAAATATAAAGAAATGGGAAGCCCATTTAACACTTGAGTAGGCCCGATTTCACATAAAAAAGTACTCCAATCTAAGAGCCCAACTTGATCCAGCGGTCTATCAGTATCAGATTCAACATTTCAAAGTGAATAATGGAGTCAGAACTTGAATAATCACATCTCAAAAAAAACAATGCTGGACCAAAAACCTTGTTAACCTAGTAGTATGAATACCCCTATAAATGGCAGATCACCAGTTCGATACGCTTTAAATTCAGAACAAGATTGCTTTCTCTTGTAACTCCAAAAAACCAAAAAAAAAAAAAAAATGGCTACAATCTACCTCCTCCTTTTCTCTCTACAATAAAACTTTCCGACATGGGGAAGGATCAGTTGGCCAAGGCGTTAGAAGTGTAACCACAAAACATAAGACACCATCCACAAAGACAACCAAGTCAAGCGTTTCATTCGGGTCTCCTGTTAAGACAAGTAAATTGGAATCTTTAGGACAATTAGCCCCTCATCTTATGTTTTTATCTTGAACAAGGAATTAGAGAACAAGTACACCTAACGAAGATATCTCAGCTTTGGGTCCAGATAACAGTGGGCATAGGCTATATTTATAATTAATTATGCGCCTTTGGAGAGCACCAAAGTTTAACAACATCATCAGCAAACCTCTGTGAACTGCATATCTTTACTTTGGTGAGACATCATTATAGAAATATTGCCCACAATTCATCCTGACAGGGGTCATTGATGTTAATACTAGGATGCCCCAATCACGATATATAGACTACAAAACATGCACTATATCATTTTAAGTCCTTTATCAAGAGCGAAAAACCAGTAGAGTCAGATCCTCTAAACCAAAGTATATAAAAAAAACTGAAACAAGATAGTCATAAAATAAACTCTAGAAGAGGAACCAAACTGTACACAGAATAATTGTAAGGTTCGATAATCAACTGAACTATTATATACAGTCATATTAGAGTAACAAGTGGGTAAGTGTGCTTAGAAGCGGAAAACAGACAAGAGAAAGAGAAATCACTATCCCAGAGCTATTGAGACTTTTGTGCATTAATGGTATTATAAAATTTAGATAGACGACGAGTTGGGGGTTTAGATTTGACAGATTTTTTTTTTAGACCAAAAATCTCTTGCACCAAAGGAACGTGCACCAGGACTAGTTTCCATGCCAGCAACCAGCCTACAACAATCCAATTCAGTGGAGGATTAATCAATTTAAACTCTGAAATAAGCATCAGAAACAAATCCAGCCAAGTAAAGAGAAAAATTACCCAGAGAAATTATGAAGAGAACAAATCCGATGGCAAGGAGAGGGCGGAGAAGGAGGACAGAAAGGGAATCAACAGTGAACAATGACTCCATCGCGACCTTAACACTCGACAGAGATAAGATTCAATTCGATCGCAGATGATGTTCAATAGAATTGGGAGAGACCGAGCACGAGAGAGACCTGTTAAGATCATTGAGATTGGAAGGGGTCCGTAAGATTGCTTATTTATTTGGGTCAATTTTAGACCTAGAGTATTTTATTTAAGCCCAACTAGCTCTGACAGAAGGCTAGAGTCTCATTCTCACCAATATTGGAAGACTGATAGGTCAAAACTTGAAGTTTGCTCTTCTTCCACAACTGGAACAAAATGAAAAGAAAGTATTTATCAATTAAGGAATCAACAATTAAACACCAGATAAACTATTGCCACAAAACAAGACGACTAAATGATATGGAGTCGTGGAGATTAAATAAATAAACTGAACAAATATCAAGCATTCAAAATGTAAATGATTTTCGATTTGGATCATTCACCATATCAGTCGTCATGCGTAACTGTTACATTTAATAAAGCAAAGTCTTGTTCCAAAAAAAAAAAAGCAAAGTCAAGTTGAAGTTATCTACACGGCTAACACTGTTCCAACACATAAGGACGTAATACTATAGGGAAAATATGACAGTAAACAAACAAACAAACCAAAAAAAAAAACCAAAAATCATATAAAGCCAAGTTAAAGCCAACCACACGACTGACTCTGCAGCATTAATTTGGGAAGGCCATCTCAAGTCAATGCTCCTTTTATTTGTTTCGTCACAGAAGTACTTACTCAAGCTAAATCAAACTACTACCTCCGGTACTAATTATAAGAGCTAGTTGACTTTCTTTGGAGAGATTAAGGAAACTAAATAAGTTACTTAATCATTTCATTTATTGTGTATCCTTAGATTATATATTAGTTTATTAGTTAAACTAATTAGTTTGAAGAAAAAAATAAAAATAAAAATACTCTAAAGTAATCTAACTAGCTGTTATAATTAGGAGCGGAGTATTACATAATAGTACAAGAAATGGCTTTTTTTAAAAAAAAAAAAGTCATATAGCTGTTACATGTAGTAAAGTGAAGCACGAGTGATTTTTTCAACACAAGTGGGGATTAGATAGCTATCCTATCCATGCATGTGTGGTAGCCAGGGATTCCCTGCTCGGCTGCTCGCTACTCTAATCGTAACAAGTTAGCCCGACTGAGGGAAATGATAGGATAACCATGTACCTGACGGTCCTGACCAAAGGAGAAAAAGAATTCACAAATGCATTCTTGAATCATAACAAAGTAACAAACTAACCGCATTTATTTTTAGGAAGCATAAATTAGCCAAGGAACACAAAAGAAAACATTGAACTTATAATCTCCACAAATAAAAGAAAAGCAGCACAAAGATTCGCGTCGCCGCCATCGGATTGAGGACTGAGCCACAAATAATTTCAGTATATAAGGAAGAAGAGAACCTTACCGGAGGTATGAGGTCGATTCACGTCACCGCCGTCGGATTGAGGACTGAGCCAACTATTACCGGGGTCTGAGATCAATTCGCGTCGCCGCCGTCACTTTTTTGGATTTGAGGTCGAGGACTGAAGTCGAAGACGAGCGGACGCAGGTTGAGGTCGAAAGGGAAAGTGACTTAGGGTTTCTGAGATTTAAATCGAAGAAAGAAGGAAATTTATGGAGGACTGAGGTTGAGGTCGAGAGACAAGCTGACGGAGGACTGAGGTCGAGAGACCAGAGGGAAAGGTGCGGTGGAGAGATGAAGACGGAGGTCGAGGTCTCGAACGGGAATCAAAACTAGATGACGCTTGTTTGCCTGTTTGGAAGTTGCACGGGTATAGGGATCCTGAGAGATCAATTCCCATTCCATGCAATATGTGTTTTTTTAGGTGTTCATACATCTAATTAGGGGTTTGAGTATATTTTTTTTTAATTTTTTATATATTGTATTTATTTAAATTTAGATTATATACTGCTTTCTGAGATTTTTTTACACCCAATCTCAAATTAATTAATTTTCATAATACTGTTGTTACAGACAAATGCAGAACTGAAAATTAATTAATTTAAGATATTGGGTACAAAAAATCTCAGAAATTAGCATATAATCTAAATCTAAATAAATACAATATAAAAAAGGGTAAAGGACCAAATTTGCCAACGAACAATTAGCTCAGGAGCATGGGGCACAAATAACAATTAAGTGGTCCAATTTTACCAACAAACAATTATCTAGGTTAAATTTGCACAATTCTGTCACGACACAGGAAACGGCCGTTTGGTCCTTTAGCCACGTGGGATCTCACTTCCACCTCAACGTCCAGGTGGCATTATCTGGTATTTTAGGTTTAGTCAAGAATCCCTTTTTGCATCAGGCACACACCGACAAAAGGAGGAAATATGAGAGGCTCTCCACTTTGACGCACAGAAAACTCAAATCGCGTGGTGCAGAGAAGCCGACAACACAGAACCACGATTTCTGGGTTTACCCAACGGAGGAGGCGATCTGCAAAGTGGGCTTGAATGGCGTCATCTTCATCATCGTCGGCGGCAAGATGCAGGCGGAGGGTTGTGCTTCTTCGACAACCCAGTCGCGAGGTCGAATATGAGCCACCGATGAGGTATTGCTATCACAGAATGGTGGCATCGAGATGGACGGCGTGGACTGACGGCAACCCAGGTTGGAGGTTCTACGGTTGCCCATACTACTACCAGGTAAGCAAGCTTAATTAAAATGTACATGTGGTTGAATCAATGATGTTAAAAAATTTAGTTGAGGTGCCCAGGCTGAGGGTTAAATATAACCACACTTTGAGAGGCTATTTCAGTTCACTTTGCTTCTTTCTCATCAACACACATTGTCATATATTTCAATAACATTGAGAAGATAAGAGAACCGGAGATCCATGGCGTTCATAGATAGAGCTTCTCCTACTCTCACAGAAATTCTCCTTAAACTCAATTGGTATGTAATTAACTCCAATGTGTGTTGATGAGAAAGAAGCAAAGTGAACTGAAATAGCCTTGCAATGATATATATATATATATATATATATATATATATATATATAGTTTATTGTATGGATATATATTATTTGATTATTCTGAATATGAAATGTTAAATATAACCGGTGAAAGTAACGGTTGTGAAGCATATGAGCTGAGGATCCCTAGAGAAGAATAAAGTGGCTATGGAGATTAGGCTAGCCTCCACAATGAATATAAAATTGATGCCTCCACAACGAAATGTATAAATAACAGTGAACATTAAAAAACCGAAAAAGTTAACTCACATTTGATTAATAGTATTGCTTACATTTACCTGTCAATTTATCCATTAATAACATATGAACACAGGATGGGGGCTGCGGATTCTTTGCTTGGCATGATGACGAATTCGATGAGAGAGCAAATACTGTGATTAAGGAGCTTCTAGATGACATTGACAAGTTATACGATGAAAATTGCTTGCTTCGAAGAGTGGAGCATGGGCATAGACTCAGTGAAGAGGTTGATTCCATACAAAGTGATCTGAGGAAACTTAGGCGCAAACATGAGCTATATGATATGGAACTTAGGAAGGCGGAAAAGAAGTTTAAAGTAGCAATTTCATTGTTGTTTGTTACCTGGGTTTGGTTGTGTGTAGTGTATTTGAAGATGTAATAGGTATATGTAATGTTAAATGGATACGTTGTTACATGAGCTATTTCTTTTGCAGCTCTTCGTAGATTCACTTATATAATGAAAGTAGTTAGGATGTATTTAATGTTAAATTGTATTTATTTTGGAGCTAAGCAAATGAAACTTGTGGTGATGTTGCTGTATGTTGATTTTAATTAGGTTAAATTGTATTTAACATTAAATTGTTATATGAAGGTTTAGTTTGGTTCTATTTGTTTAAAAATATGCAATATGGTCTATCATGTTGAAGGCATCAACATATGCAAACAATGTGCCATATATCTTGCAACGAAATAATACCATTGAGTGGAATAAAAGCACCTAATTGCAGCAGGGACAATAACGAGCTCAGCCCTGAAAAAAAAAAATAAAGCACCTATTTGCAAAAAGTGTATAGCACATAATGACCTCAACCTGGAACAATAAACCAACTGATTGCACAGAGAATATAGCATATATTATAACACTGAATAAGCACTAATTGCAAGTACATAAGTAATACAATCATAAAGACTTTCTATTTCATTTACACCTGACAAGTTCATACACTGATTGTAAGTTGTTAGCATGTACAAAAATACCATAGGATCCTGATTCCACAAAGGCAAAAAGTTAGGATCCCACAAGTGTCTTGCATACAAAATAGCAAGAGAGGGTGGTCATAAGCGTACACACAAAAGATTCAGTGTTTCTTGCTTCCAGGTTACATAAGAGTTTGGTGATTTCACATATACCCCAAAAGAAATATCCTAGAGAACTCTACTTGCTAGACCTAGTCATAATTTGATTGCGTTGCTGTTGTATGTGTGCTCTGCGTCTTATCATAATCTGTTGGCTTTGTATTCTGAGTTGTGAGCTGGTAATACTTGGCTGGCCCTTTTACTGCAATCCAGGTGGTTGCACTGGCAATGGCAAGTTTGTAGGAGGTGAGAATTCAATCCTCCTAGAACCTACTTGGGAGGACGATGTCGCAGCTAAAGACCTTCTTATTTCCTTCTCATTTGGGATTGGAAATTTAGTTTGAGGGGTGGCATCATGCATCAACTCTGCTGGTCTTCCTTCATCAATGATCTGTTCAGAACTCATTCCAGGCTAAAAAAAAATAAAAACATGCACACAGACCACACCGACAACATAAACAGATTAGGAGTACTGGTTGGTAAAAAACAAAAACAAAAAAACAAAAAAAGGACAAGGAAGCTCACATTGTAAACACTTCGACCTGTGTCCTCATCAATCATTACCCCAAAACCATACTTGTGTGCAGATTTGTAAACAGGAGGCCGTCCCTTGGACTGGTTCGCTGATGTTTGAGTATTGGGCAGTTGTGATTTGTAAAAAGGAGGTCGTCCCTTAGACTGGTTCGCTGATGTTTGAGTATTGGGCAGTTGTGACATTCCTTGAGAAGGTGGATGTGAAGATCCTTGGGTACTTGCACATGTAGTAGGTGTTCTTCTCTTCCATCCAGGACGAGGCTTGGTCGAAGGGGGAGCCTGAAACAAGTAACCAAGGACAGCTAATGATTATCTAAAAGGATCATCAAATTGGTAACATAATAATAAGGGAACAATCACAAAGCTGTTAACAATTTGATGATCATAGAACTTACTAGTAGTTAAAGTTGCTTCAAATTGTAACTCCCTGAAGATTATTCCCTTTTAAGCCCAAATACCCCCTTCTAATTCTAATTAATGTCATCAATACAAAGTATAAGAAATGTAAGTAGCCGCACTATTTACAAGTTGACAATAATGTGATTCATCTATGGCTTTGCACAAATACAAGGAGGCTGTTCTAGTTTATATGAAAACCTCTCCTACCAACAATATAAGATTGTAGATGAAGCTTTGTTACCATGATTCTGTCCGCTAAAAAAGTAAACAGATGTAAAATACAATTCAGATGTAATGTAACCCTTAAGTGTAATTTTTACAACAACTATTACCAGGGAACAACAGAAGTAGGATTTCTGCCACAATGAAAAACAGCACGTAAAATCTCATCTATACCCCTAACCTCACAATATAACCAAGGTCAAACAAAATTATAATTTACCTCTTTGCACGTGCTTCTGTTGTGTCCTTCGTTCCTACAAAAGCTGCATCTCATCATTGAGCCTTTTCTGCTGAATCTTTCAACACGAGGAGGTGCAGAATCGTTGTTACCAGCTGCTTCACTTGTCTCTACACTTGGTGTATGCATTCTTCTTTGTGCTTCTTCAGTTCTTTTTCTTTTCTTTGGAGGTCTACCCGGTAACTTGCATACAGATGGGGGTAACAATGGGGGGGAACTTATGTGTTTCCCAAAAAATTTGTCCCCTTACGGGCTGAAATTTTGATCTGTAGCATGCTATAAAAGTTTCCCTATGGTAATAACGTGAAATTTGAGTAGTGGGCTCAACTTTCGCATGCCACATCGCACATATGGCATGTTGGCATGGGATTCCAGTTAGATCCCATGCCCTACAAGTGCATTTTTGCTACTCAGCTGGACCGTGTGCCTATCCTTCCCCTCAACAACCTCATAACCATCATCACCATTAAAAGAAATCCTACAAGTGATAGCCAAGAACTTATTTGTGTCAAAAAGTTCAAGACATTTTGGGCTATAGTTTCCCTTCCAACTTCTAACAATTTGATCACTATTAGCCCATTTGTCCATCAACTTAAGCCTAATGCTATCAAACATCCTAATTACTGGCAAATACCGACATTCACCAATCCAGGCATTAAAACTCTCGCATATATTATTGTCTACAACCCAAGACAAGCATCTATTGGTAAAGAAGGCTCTTACCCATCCATTCACACCATAACTCATAGCTCCAGCAGCTGCTGCCTTGTTTACATTCTCCATCGCCTTTATGTTATCGTTGAATTGTTCTCTGAAGGTGCTCCATGCACAGCTAAAAAATTTCTTCTTCAGCTCTTGTCCCCGAAATTTTTTGCTCCAGTTGGCATAAATGTGCCTTGCACAAAGCCGATGTTCAGCCAATGGTAGGACTTGACTGACAGCTTGTGCCAAGCCCTGGATGTATGGAAATACAATATTAGTATTAGTGGTTAATTTACATACAAGAAGCATATGACAGCAACCAAACAGACCAAATAGAACAAAGTCTTAACTTTATATCGTATACCTTTTGCATGTCAGACATAATCGTGACTTTCACACCTTGGTCAAGCTCAAGAGACAATCGAAGCCATTCTATGAACCATGTCCAATTAACTGTCGTTTCCTTGTCGGTCAACCCAAAAGCTATTGGGAACATGCTGTCATTCGCATCTAAACCCACTGCAATCAACAAAATCCCTCTACTTTTGTAACATCCTGAATTTTGAATCTAATATCTTGAACATAAACCTATTTTGGGAAGACTAGTAGGCTCTATTTTTGGAAAGTGATAAATTTGAAATCCGTATTTTGTGGGCCCCGTGAATAGTATTTACTATTCACGTATACGTTTTTACTATTTACAAATACGTATTTAAAAAAATATATATATATATATATATATGTTATTCGCAAATACGTATTTAATACTTGAAATTTGTGAAATATGAATAGTGTTCACTATTCACAAATACGTATTTACTATTTAAAAATACGGTATTTACTATTCCTAAATACGTATTTACTATTCATGCGGGACCCACGGCCAAAATAATTCTCTGCAAACTTCCCGTGAGCGACAACCTTTCTCGTGAGTTTTGAAAAAAATTCACGCGGGACCCACGTAATAATATTTTACTATTTAATTTATAATATTATATTATTAAAAATTTTCAAAATTTTTCACGAGGCGGCTGAGAGGTTCACGGGGTGCTACTTTTTGATTTTTGAGAAAAATTACGTAAAATGACCCAAAGACGAAAATTACACTTAAAGACCCATTTTCCAACTATAAATAGACCTTCCATTTCATTTCATTCTTCACAACTTCTAAGAGCCTTAGAGAGAGGTAGAGAGAGAGAGAGAGTAGAGAGATATTTGCTTGAGAGTTATAATAGCTGGTTGGTGATTCGGGTATTAGCAAGTAACAGGTAACTCTGAATATTCTTCCTTATACTTGTGAATTATGTATGATTATTAATTGGTTTGTTTACTATTTTGGCAAGAATATTTAGAAAATATTTATGGTTTTAAGATCTGGTGTGGGAACTTTGATTTGCAAATTTGCAGAGGTACTATTTATACGTACGTTACTATTCACATATACCATATTTACTATTCATTTTACTATTCACGTATACCGTATTTACTATTCATTTTACTATTCACGTATACTGTATTTACTATTCATTTTACTATTCACGTATACCGTATTTACTATTCATTTTACTATTCACGTATACTGTATTTACTATTCATTTTACTATTCACGTATACCGTATTTACTATTCATTTTACTATTCACGTATACTGTATTTACTATTCATTTTACTATTCACGTATACCGTATTTACTATTCATTTTACTATTCACGTATACTGTATTTACTATTCATAATACTATTCACGTATACATACCGTATGTACTCTTCATTTTTACTATTCATGTATATATACCGTGTTTTACTATTCACATATACACATAGTATTTTACTATTCACAGATACGCATAGTATTTACTATTCATAAATACGCATATTGATGTATAAAACTTTATGGTATAATAATGCATTATTTTGAGTAAACATATTCATCATGGCGGTTGTATTATGATGGGTGGAGTAAGGAGGGATTTGAATGATAAGAATGATTTATGCCACCACTCGGTGCACAGTGGATGGTACTTGTTTCAGGGCCCCATCTTCCATGTTTTCCTCTGGCCGGGATTTCATTGGAGTTGTGGGACATGTGACACCTCCTTAGTTATTTTAAAGGAGGGGAGCCATAGTCCAGATTTAAGCTATATACCTTTGGCCGGGTGTATCTTAAGTTTTGGTGAGCTTGGAACAATTCAGTCAAATGAATGAGTTTCTATTGGACTATGTGTTAGCCTATGGCTCCAGTCAGCGGATACGGATGGAGGTGGTATAAGGGAGGCTGCATACTGCATATTGCATTTCTGAACAGTTCAAGAATTTGATATAATGATGAATAATCTGTAAAGACATGAGAAGAGAACTTTTGAGATATATATGTTTTATTACCTTCTATATTGATGACTATTAGTATAAATTATTTTGTATGAGAAATTATGGAATCTACATATATATTTGAAATCAGCCCATATCTTTTTGTCATATATTATTTGCTCGTGTACGGTAGAAATATTCAGTAGTTACTGAGACGTGGAATCTCATCCCATATTAACATTTTTCAGGTGAATATCCTGGTAGAGAGCAAGGGAAGGCACCTATGGAGTGAGCTATGAAGGCTCTTTTGTACTCCTATAGTTTATGATATGTTATTTTATTTGCCATGAACCTAAGACTTCCGCTTTGTATTGAACTCTGAAATAATTTTTCTGAAATTTATTTTGATTAAGGGTTAAACTTTATTTGAAACGGTAATGTAATCTAATGATTTGGATATTGTTAAACCTTTTGGAGGAATTATAAATATTTTGGCCGAGTTTTTGGGTGATGAAAATGAGGCGTTACAACTTTTCCCCTTCAAGAAAGCGCCGTCCAGCCCAATAAATGGCCTGCACCCCACTTTCCAACCAACCTAACACAAATCACATTGAAAGGTAAATTCATATCAGCTATGCATTACTTAGACACTCAATATAACACCAAAATACTTCACAGACCATCAGCACGCACGTCAATTAAGAAGAGTACTATACTGCAATTGAATATTCTCATTCACAGCCCTTCATCCCCAAGAAAAAATAGTTACACAACTCCAGACAAAAGAAAAACAATACCATCTTTGAGGACAAATGCACTCTAAACATTTTTCACCTCTTGGTGTTCATGTATACACAGAGGAAGAGAAGAAAGTGACGAATATATTGTTGAACAAAACGTAAGCTTAGTCGCTAGAAAAATATTTACAGACAGTTCATGATCCATAATGTTCAATAGATCTATGCTTTCTGTGACTGACGTACGTTATTTAACAGACAGTGTATATATTCTGTGCTTCACACGTCAGATAAAGGGGATGATATGATGGTCCTCATTTATATCCTATGTGAAGAAGAGAAGCTCATCCCCCACAATACTACTCTTCTAAAGATAAACTGGTGAAAAGGCATCTTTCTGCCTTTAGATTTTGTCTTTTGTGGTCCAAGGAGTTGTTTTGTCTTCATGTGAGAAAGACAAAGGGATCTAGCTAGTAACAACAGCATTTTCTGATTTCCTATGCAAAATAGTCATTATGCTGTCCAGTATCTAGAATGTGGGTTAAGTTCATTTGTCAAGGGCTCTAATATTCTACCCCTACCTATGCCTATGGTGTAAAGCACTTATATTAAGCAAAAAGCGTAGAAAATATCAGATAAGCTTGAATTTTTTTTAAGATTTTACCCTACCTTTAGCCTACAATTCTGTGAACATTTATATTGATGAGAACAAAATTAGGGTACTAATGATAAATATAATATCCTACCTTTTAAGTTCTAATAGTCACAACATAGAAAAAGAAAATAAAGCAAACAAACATTTTGGTCCTGGAAGTGCAAGAAGACAAACAGGGACTTAATTAAAGCAAAATTCATATGCAATGCATGTACAAGACTAAGTCACAAGAATTTCATACCTTAGATGAATTAAAACACACGTACATTCTCCTGAAGACCCTGCTGCCTTGCTCTAAAGCTTCGGGACTTAACTCAACACTTACATCAGAGCCTGGATTAGACAGTTTGAGCTCATTGCCATAAGCTTCTAACTTGTTAAATTCTTCTACAAACCCCCCATCCATGTGCTGCATTATTGTCCTTTTGGCCCTCTTACACTTAAATCTGCTCACAAACAGTTTGAACTCGCGCTCAACCTCCTTCTTCATCTCAGTTGTACTGTATTCAGGATTCTCTTGAACTTTCTCCTTAAAGTGTTCAGCTAGCCACCTCACACTAGCTCTTCTATTCTTATAAACCCTTGCACACATATGTTCATGAACTAGCGTTTTCAAAATGTACCCAACTCCAACGCGGTCTCTATATGCATACAACCTAAATGGACAACCCTCTTCGCAGGTTGCAATCATCATCTTCTTCTCACTTTTAGCTATTTTCACATTAACCCCATTCTCAATGGCATACTTATCAATTGCCCTCTTCAACTCACCTCTGTCTAAAAATGTCATACCCAACATAAAATAAGGCCTTCTTTCAGACCCATCCAACTCCCTTAGAGTAGCTCTCTCTGGTAGAGGCCCACCATTAGAGGAATTTTCCTCTTCCTTATCACCCCCACTATCCTCACAGTCTTCACTATTAGAAGGTTCTGACTCTGACCATGCCATATGGCTATTGTCATCACTGTCAGAGTCATGGAAACCACCTTCCCCAAAATGTCTTCTAACTTTCTCATCAAACCGTATCTCTTCCTCTATCTCTCCAACATTATCGTTCAATGGAATGTCTTTTAAGCTACCTATAGCCTCTAACAAACCTATGTCATCTAACTCTCCTAATTCTTCTATGTAATCATCATCAGGCTCAGAAACAGACAAGCTCTTCAAAGATTCTTTGGGAACAGAGACAACTTCACTTACCTTCTTCAGCTTATCCAACAGGTTATGTTCCACTGCATCGTCGTTCTGACTCACCACAGATTTCGTCGCCTCTTGTACACAAGCTAGGCCTTTCCCTTTTTCCGTCATTACCGCTACATCAAGTGAAAGTGGCAATAAATTATCATGCTTCTAAACCCAAACACACCCTAAACCATAAAGAACCCCAATTTTTGGCGAAAATAAAATGTTACCTTTGGAAATTTCAGCAACCAAAACCCTAGCACCACTATCGATCAAGAAATTCCACTCGCGATTGTCGTCCGTCGTTCCTCAACCCATCGATTACTTCGATTTACCCTTCTTCGTTGGATTTGGTTGTCTTCGTGTGGGTTCTTTGATGTGGTTTAGGGTTTCAGAGAAATTATCGCGCTTCTTCAGTTCTTCTCTTTCGCTTGCTGTCGGGTGTGGAAGGATACATTAGGTTTTTTTGTCGGCTGAGGAAAAGGCAACTCAGGATTTGCCTTTTGTTTATTTGAGGTTATGTCGTTTTGTCCCACATGGCAATTCTTCACCAAACCTAAAATACCAGATAATGCCACTTGGACGTTGAGGTGGAAGTGAGATCCCACGTGGCTAAAGGACCAAACGGCCGTTTCCTGTGTCGTGACAGATTTGTGCAAATTTAACCTAGATAATTGTTTGTTGGCAAAATTGGACCACTTAATTGTTATTTGTGCCCCATGCTCCTGAACTAATTGTTCGTTGGCAAATTTGGTCCTTTACCCTATAAAAAAAAATAATAAAAAAAGTTTAAAAAAAACGCTCATACATCCAATTAGAAGTATGAGCACCTAAGAAGCACATAATTATGTGCATGGAATGAGAACCCTGAGAGATTGAGGGGCGATTTACGAAAAATAAAATTAAAAAAAAAAACTTTCGGACAGTTCAAAGAGCCTAGTCCCTAGATGGAAGTCTAGTCTAACCCAAACAGTAAGCAGACCAGTCTAATCAGGCCTGTGTGATATTGTCCCTGAACAACTTTTCTTTATAGGACTTTTTTTTTTTTGGTCAAAGGATATATCTATATTAATACTGCCAACTGGTACAATATATAAAGACAAATACAAACAAGGCTAAAACAACTACTACAGGATCAACTGAATACAAAACTACCCAAACATCGTACATTAAAAATATAAGAGAAGAAATAGAATCATAAACGATAATGGCCTCCACAATACCCAAGGTTAGAAGAAACAAGCAAGAAAGTGTTGGTTGTAAAACCCACCCGAACGGGCACACAATCTTATAAACAATAGCTGCAACTAAGACAGCTAAATGGGTACCCCATCTTGGGGTAAAGTGCACAGGAAACCCAACCTTGGAAAAACGAAGACCCTTAATGTCCTGAAGAACTGCTGGTTGTAAAACCCAACTGGGTCAGGTCGGTTGTAAAACCCAACTGGGTCAGGTCGGTCCATCTGAACTGCTGGATTTTTTAGACATTAAAAGATTTCCGGAATAAGATAGATACTTCATCGTATCATTTTTACAAGAACCTGTTAACTTTGATGGGAGGAGTTAAGGAACCCATAAAATAAATTAGATTAAAATATTTATATACATTATTTTTTAAAATTAATTTGTCTCACTCATAAACTGATATATAATCTAAAGATATAGAAAACTATGATCAAATAATTTATTTTGCTTCCTTACTATTTTAAAAAACTCTTATATTAAGGATGTAAGATATTATTATATTTAATACTTTTTTTTATCCCCTTTTTAATATAACACATATTCAACAGATTTGATTGGATTAAAGAAAAGGAAAAAGTTGGTTAGTTTTTTTTTTTTTTTTGCTTAGAGCATTCGGTGTTCCAAGGTAGACCATCTTTTAGGCACATTAACGACCTCAAACTAATCCAAATCGAGACCGGGTTGGTCCCTTTCGGGGGAAGTTTATTATTATTATGATTTTCTGGTATCACCATCGCCATTGGCCCCTAATCCCTCTCTTCCTTCCCTTCATATGTCCATACTTCCAGCAACATCTATTAATTATAAGGATAATAAAGTCTAGTACTATATTAGACTATTAGTTTTTGAGCTTCAATAGCAAATTCGTCCTGAAAATATAAGCCTAAAAGTAATATTATCTTAAAAGGTTTTTTTTTAATCTCAATATCGCCATGTAGATAATTAAAACTGTAGCAATGTTGTCTCTACCTATTAACAGGATTAATTTTAACTGTTGGTTGACTGATTTTTGCTAAGCCACGTCATCACATCAAATCCACATAGGTGACTTCAGAACTTAAAAAAAGAAACCATCTCTACTGAAAAAATAATGTCTTGTTGAATATTAAATCCATGCATCCTGAGTCAACACATTGAAATGCCAGAATTTCCCTTAAACCTTTTGAATAAGTTTTCTTTCTCCCTTTGGTACAGTGATTGATTCCAACCTTCTATTGCTTATGGAAATATTATTTGCCTCTCCAATTTTCCCTTAAATTTCGGCAGGTCACAGCTTCGTACTTGCATTTTGAATAGCAGAATATCAGGCAAAAATTCATCTTTCATATCTGCAACGAGTAAAACCAAATTGGGCAAGAAAAATTAATCGAACAATCACTCTGATAAATATGTCTCTCGAAATTATCGAAAGACTATAAAGCAAGGAAATCTTCGTTGTTCATGTCCAGAATACGCGAAGTCCTCTCTTGCTTGGTGAAGTATTATTCATTCTGCTTTTGGTGCTTAAGTTTCCTTCCCTTTCACAGATAAATGGCTCGTGTTGCTCATGTTTTATGTTATCATTCATTCTTTGATCCCCTCTTTGCATCTTTTTTATTATTATTATTTATAAAAGGGGATGACTAAAAACCTACATAATATTAAAGAGATTACACATAAGGAAAAATAAATCCCAAGCACTCTAGGTCAACCCAAGATCTCAAGTAAAAAGAACAGACATCTAAAATAGCAGACTTAGATATGCCCATTTTAGCTAAGGCATCAGCAACTTTGTTGTACTCTCGTGGAACAAATTGCATCTGCACTTGCCATTCCCTCCCCAACAACTCACAGGTTCTTAGTAGCTTGTCACGGCCTTGGATTTGATTTCCTAAATACCATGCCAGCCTTAACTTGATCACCCCTCTCGATCTTGCTAAGTCAGCCGAAACCTCACGAGTAGGCAAAGAACACAAAGACTAAGCGAACTTTAGAGAGAGAAAGAAAACTTAGAGAGAGAAGCTCTTGAACAACACTTTGTTTGAATTCCCTAGGATGTTTACAAATGAGGGGAGCACCCCTATTTATAGCCTACCACCTCCTCAATGAACAGCTAAGATTGATTACATCCAACGATGGAGAATAGTTCTCCAGAACCTTCCCTAGAAATATCTAGATATCTACATAATTCCAAGAGTCTCTAGAATTTTCTACACAACTCTACAATTATGTATACATATCTACAATATTCTAGGAGTTTCTAGACTTGTTCATACTTGGAGTCTAAAACATTAGAGTGTCCGTACACACGAATTATCCAGTGTTTCTTTCCGGGCGTGACAAGCTGGAGACTTCCTAAAACATTGCTAATATCCAAAATCAGCCGAATGACCTCCTCAGCATCCGACTCCACAATTAATTTCTTCACACCCATATCCCAAGCAATCAAAAGGCCTTCTAAAATCGCCCACTCTTCAGCAGAATGGGCATTATAAAGACCCAGTTCCTTCATAAAGCCAACTGACCATGAGCCTGAGTCATCCCTCATAAGCCCGCCACAACCAGACTTAGAAGAAAAAATAGATGAAGCACCATCAACATTGACTTTACACCAGCCAGCAGGGGGTTTAGCCCAACCTCTGGAATCCACCCTATTCGATACATCCTTAGCAGGGTGACAAATAAAAGAAGGCCAAATCCAAGAAATAACAGCAACAGGGTTGTTAGGCTTAGAAAAATCAGAATAAAAAATTAGTCAAATTCCTCCAATCCCAAAGCTTCCAAATGACTACACCGAATAACATATTCCACTGCCCTCCCCATTCAATACTCAGATTTCCTTTTAAATTCAAGATCAGCCAATCATTCAAATTTAGGGAGAAAAATGAAGAAACAAACCTGGAAGGAAGAGGCTTAGACCAAATCTTCCTAGCATAAACCCAATCTCGTAAAATGTGGAGAATATCTTCCATACCTGCATTATAAAAGCCACAAATAGGAGAGGAGTGGGACTACTAGCTTCTCCATAAATTAGTTGGAAGCTTCCCTAAGTAGGTCTTCCACAAAAATACTCTAATTCTCTCTACACCTCCCATTTCCAGATAGTTTTGAAGAACTTAACTTTCAACTGAAGAGGTAGCTGTTCGATAATGAAATAGACACTCTTAAGGGAGAACAAACCATCTCTAGATGCGCCCCAACTCAAAAAATCATTACCAGAATTAGATCTAGAGGAAGCACCGAAGTGAGCCGACTGAACCCCTCAGGAGTAAGAATATCAGCAAGCTTTTCCAAATCCTATAGCCCTCCTAGAGTCCATTCTCCCACCATTGAATTTTCTTCCACCTCAGTCAAAGGCCGAAGGCACATGTTCCCAAGCTCCACACCAATGTCGACCCATCAGTCATGGAAAAAATTCACTGTACAACCGTTACGAACTTGCCACTTTGCTCCTCTATCCACAAAATCGCTGTGAGCACAGATAAACTTCCAAAGCTTAGAGTCTCCTGAGCGAACATTCAGAAGAGAGTCACTATCTCTCATCATATATCTGTGGTTGAGGATTTCTGCCCAGAGACCTTTACATCCCAAAATTAGCCTCCAAGCCAACTTAGTGCCACAAGCCATGTTCACTGAAGCCAATTTCCTGAAACCGAGCCCCCCATATTCTTTAGGTCTCGTGATTTGGTCCCATGCAATAGGGTGGAAACGCCTAGAGTGTTCATCATGGCCCCATATGAAATTTCTTTGAAGCCTTTCCACTTCTAAGCAAACGCTCTTTGGGATTCTAGCCACTTGCATAGGATAAAGCGGGATAGAGCTCACCATAGATTTGGCCAAGGTAATTCTCCCGGCTGTAGATAAACTTTTCATTTTCCAGGCTGTAGATAAACTTTTCATTTTCCAGGCTCCGAATTTAGATCTCACCCAATCAATAATATATTGAAAGTTCTCCTTAAGTCTCCTATTTCTTGATAAAGGGAACCCAAGGTACCTACCAATCTCACTAGATACCTGCATTTTGGTCAGCTCTTTAATTCTCCTACGAGTGTAGGAAGGAACCCTTGGGGAAAAAAAGATAGAAGACTTCATATTATTAATCTTCCCTCCTGATGCAAACATAAACTTCTCCAGACAAGACATCATACAGGCTGTTTGTCTCTCCGTAGCAACACTAAAAAGCAAAAGATCATCTGCAAACATCAAGTGAGAGACTCTAGTCCGGAATTAGAAACATAGATTGGTTTCCAACAACCATCATCTACAAGATCACAAATCATATGGGACAACCTATCCATACAAAGAACAAATAACAGAGGAGAAAGTGAATCTCCTTGTTGAAGACATCTAAGAGGAGATAAGAATTCTGTTTGCTATTTGTTCCATAAAAGATTAAAAGTAACAGAAGACACACAATTGAGGATCAGATTGACAAAAGCAGTATCAAACCCCACATCCAAGAGGACTTGCTTTAAAAAAAACCCCAATTGATCCTATCAAATGCTTTTTCTAAATCACAAGAGCAATATCCCTCTCGGCCTGCTCCCATTGGATTCTATATCATAGCCCAAATCGTAATTATTTGGTGAGGCCTAGAACTTGCCTGAGGGCCCAGTAACTATATCCACGTCACCTATATCATGAGGGTTGGAGGAGAATACAACCAAATCAGGAGGTTCTAACTCCAACGGATCCTCCTCGACAACCATCCCCCTTATCTTGTTAACTACATACTTAGCCAAATCCCTCATTTTCTCCCCTGAAACCAACTGCTCCTCAATCCTATCCGCCCCCCTTTTCACGAAACTCCAAGCTCATTTCTCCTTTATAATCACTTGCCTAGCCGAAAGTTCCTTATTTCTCCCCTCACCAGAAGTATGACCTTTAGAATGTTTCCTCAGCACAACACCTTTTTTCTTCTTAAAAGGCCGTACTGGATTACTGCTCCTCGATTCCTCCACTTTCTCTGCCACAACTGCTACCGCAGCCACCTCTACTATCTCTGGTTCAACTAATTTCGCAGCTTCCCCTTGTACCCTTTTTTCCCCTTGATGCACAATACCCTTTTCACCCTCGTCCGCAAGGACATCAAACCTGGAGCCTTTATCCTAATGATTGGAAGTTCCGACCACTATCTCCTTACCTCCACTCTTTACCACTGTCTCCTTGTCTCCACTCTTCACATGTTTTGGCTTTTTAACGACTTTCCAGACCCCCTATTCATTCCTTTGACATTCATCACAGGCCATAATTATCTCATTTTGCTCGTTTTGGATGTTTGCCTCACTCATCCCTGTTTTCTTTTCTGCTTCTCCTTACCTGTTTTACACATTTATGAAGCATGTCCATAAACACCACAATTAGTGCACAAGCTATGCAAACCTTCATATTCAACATAATATTCCTCTTCATCCAAGGTGAATCCTAACATGAGTTGCTTGCTTAAATCTACCTACACACAAATTCTAGCATAGTGGCCCCTTACCTGGAAAGACGTATTAATATCGATCTTGATAATATCTCCTATTCGATTACTAATCCAGGTTAATGCCTCTTTGTCATAGTATTCCAGGAACACTTTAGGCACTCAAACCCAAACCACGACCTTATTGATGGTAGCACACCATGGTTGAAACTAAGGCTCCCAAGGACGAACAATAAGGTAATGATCAAATAACATCCAAGGTCCTCTTGTCAAGGCGTTGAAATAGTCATCTCTGTTTGTAAACTTCACCACAAAGAACCCATTCCCTATATTGATCAAGCTAACCACCCTTTTCTTTGCCCACAGAGCTTGCAAAATGGAAAGAAGTAGCTTATATCCAATATTCCTCCCCAAAAGCTTAACGATCAACGCTCTATACAAAGCCTTCTACAAGCGTTTTTTCATCTTGTCAGAAAAGGAGCAGGTCGGAAAGTTTCGATGGGGGTCCTCCTTTTTTTTTTGGTATATAATCGGGGCAAAACGCCCAACTGTGATCAATTCTGCATTACAACACGTGGGTATGCTACCCCCGCTTCATCCCTAAGTAACATATTACAAATAGAAGGAGGAGGAATATTACAGATGACAAGGGTCTCCTCCTGTACACAACCCAAATTAGCTAGTGCATCTGCACATGTATTTGCTTCTCTATATACATGAGTTATTCTTATATCAGCAAACTTACCAATCATCCGTGTAATGTCTTTCAGCAAACAGTAACCTCCATTTTCAACCTCCTGTGCTTCTTTAATAAGTGAGACCACTGATGTAGAGTCATACTCAACCAATAGCTGTTGAAAATTAGATTTGAAAGCTAGTTCTAAACCAGTTAAAATTGCCCACAACTCAGCTTTGATAGCTGAACAATAACCCAATCTTCTTGTGAAACCACTCATCCACCTTCCACTACTATCTCTAATCAGCCCCCCACACCCTGCAAGGTTCGTATTCCCTCTGGATGCACCATCTGTATTTAGTTTAAACCATCCCACATTTGGTTTAGACCAGCTGATATGCTTTACTTCCTTCTTACCATTAATTCTGCCAAAATCCACTCTAGCAGATCTGATGTTCCTAACATAGGCCCTCACCACTACGCTCAGATTCTCAGGTAGCAAGAATCCTTCCTCAAACAACTGCTATTTCTCCATCTCCATAAAAACCAGTAAGCAACCCCAAAAGTCAGATTCCACTCCCCATCATTCTTCCTCAAGTTCCAGTCAAACCATTGACTGTCTGACAACATTAAGAATTCAGCTTCTAGCCTTCCACACTTCAGCTCTTCCCATAACCTTTTAGCAACCCAACAATCTCGCATCACATGCATAGTTTTCTCTATTTCTCCACTACACCTACAGCAGTCAGGATTCCCACCTATCAGCCGATGCCTCCTCTCCCCTGTTAATAGTCTCTCATGTAGGGACAACCATAGGAAGATCTGGATTCTTCTCGGTCCCCCCCATTTCCACACCCTACTCCACTTCGCCTCTCCCATCCCATTATCTCCTTTCATGCTTATATACATATCAGAAGTAACATACTTGTTACTTACCCTTGTCCCCGATGGGGGTCCTCCTTTATTATACAGAGAGGCTCACTATCATCGCCTTCGGATTCGCTATCATCTGTCAGCGGCTGATCACCACCCTCGACAACTTCAGCACCCTTACTACTGTAGTTGATACCTTGTAGCTTCTCAGCAAACGATTGGCCACTAAATTTCTGTTTGGGTTTGGTCTCTGTTTTACTCAACATGGGCCATTCTTCCGTCTCGCTAGTCATGGGAACATTTTTAATCTTCTTATAGCTCCTATTGAGCAAGTCGTCTTCTTCCTTGGAAAAAGGGGCAATCAGAGCAGAGCATTTCTTCGCAAGCACTAGAACCATCTTTTATTTCCAGTATAATTTTAATTCCCCTCTCTGCATCTTCATCATTCTTTGCATCCACGTTTTTCACTTCCTTAGACTTACCCTATCAAGTTTTGAATTCACAGATACAACCCCATTTTTGAATTAAACATGTTCATCCCTTTTGGGCTTCACTTGATTTTGCTTCCATTCATTTGAAATCGAGGCTTGTGAGGAATGGGTTTCTCTTGTGGGAGCTTGTTTTGATTTTCTTGACTTTTATTGTTGGTGGGACTTTCGAAACATTCTTCTTCATGGGTTCTATAAGAGGGATCAAGAGGAGGAAGAAGACCGAGAGTAATGACAAATCTAGAGATAAAAACCCATAAATCATTGTCATCAGTGGTGAGAACGTAAAATGATTGAACAATAAGCCACAAGTTAAATTTCAAACCAGCAAGTAAATTAACAAAATGATATTAATACAAGTAAATGATTATATCCACCACTACATTACATCCGTCTCAATACGGGAAATTTAAACATAAACAAAATCTCCTATTTGCTTAGTTTTACATCCGTCTCAAGTATCTTTTGAGAGTAATCTTAAAGTATTGTAACACCCCGGATTTTTAATGAAAATAATAATAATAATAATAATAATAGAAATAGAAATGATAATGATAGATTAAAATAATACAAATAAATAAATAAATAAATTAAATTAATAGTTTGTATTGTTCCTATGGTAACCATATTATTTTGTAAATAGTATTATTTAGATTGGTTAAGATTAGATCCTAGATTCTAGGAGTTAGTTATATCAGATTATAATTTTAATCTTTTTAAATTCATTATCGAATTCAAAATATATCTAATAATTAAAAGGTCCAGCCTATAGCCAAAACCCTAGATTTAATTATAAATACCAGGTCTAGCCGTTTAAACCTAGAAAACACCCGATACTTTTCTCTGCCGCTATACTCTCGTTCTTTTAGGAGGTTAGCAAACACGGAGACCATGTAATCCTAATTCCCATAAGTCCATAGTCATAGGTTTCAATTTGAATAATTGAATTAGGAATATGTGCAGATTTCTCTCCTCGATTTGCGTGCTAATATATACATGCCAGTGCAATTGTTTCCTTGCGTAGTGTGATTGCAATTAAATTGCCTCAATTTGCGTGCGTTTTTTTTCCTTTAAGCATACCCCCTGTACATGTTTTCTTTTCCTTTAAGCATACCTCGGTTTGCGTATTGTTTTCTTTTAAGCATACACCTCTGTTTGAATCGAATATGTATTGCAATCAAACATACTCCCTATGCATCTTCTTCTATCCATCTGGTGATTGAAAAAAAAAAACTATTGCTTTGCCTTGGTTCGCGTGAATGAATTCCATACACCTGTGCGTTTTTTTTTTCATGAATAAGGAATTGATTAAAAATGCATGTACATATCTGTCCATGTTATCTTCTTTTACTATTGTATTTTCTTTTTCTTTATGTAATATCTCATACACAATAAGATAAGATACGAATAGATTTTAGGTCAAAATTTCTTTATGTTTATATTTAATTAAAATAATATAAAATATATAAAATACAAGTAAATAATAGAAATAATTTAGGAGTCTATTTTGTGTGTGTGTTTTAAATAACTTAATAGTGGGAGGATAGCTTGGGACGGTACCTCCCAAGTGATGAACACAACTTTTGGGCTTTATGCCACTGATGTGAAAATGATAGTATCCGTTCTTCCCAAAGTGGTGTTTGGCAGGTTTCCGGGACACTAGTAGCAACTTTGGGAAGAGGTCTGCACACTAGGAAGATATGATTATATGTTATGGCCAATTGATGATTGTGACTGGCAGGTTTCCGGGTCACAGGGTAGACTGGCAGGTTTCCGGGTCTACGATGATTCTCTTCCCACTAAACTAAATGGACTGGTAGGTTTCCGGGTCCAATTAAAAGTTAATAAAAATTAATGAATGACATTTGATATGAAACTAATATTTTAGATTATATATATAAATATATATATTTTTCATTTTATAACATATGAATATTTTATTATTATTTTTTTGTATTATCTTTGTTTATTAGGATTACCAGCTTTTGCTGATGTATGTGTTCATGGGCTGCGACGATCCTTCGGGGGAGCAGATTTTCATTGAAACAGGTCTCAAAGCTGGGGCTGCTAGGGCTAGCAGTGAGAAGTGAGGAAGAATAATGAAAAGTTCTAGCTAGTTTTCCTATTTTATTTTACGCTTTGGATAATACATTTTTATTTAAGTTTTGATTTATATTAATGTAATAAGTAGCCTTGCGCTTGTCCCAGTACAAGTGCGGCGGTAACACTTCCCCAAGTTGTTTATTTTGAAATTCAATAATTTTATTGGAATTTTATGCTATGAAAACTGTTAGAAATCGGGGGTGTTACAAGTATAAATCTTAATTTCTTTTTAAATAAAATAAACAAAATGATATTAATACAAGTAAATTAACAATAACAAAGATAGGGTCCAACTTGACCTTTGTTCCACAATCATCGTTACATTGTCCCAAAAATTTTTAAGGTTAAAGTATACATTTGGTCTTTTATGTTTGCCTCTGGTATCATTTTACTCTCTTAAATTTGTAAAGTGCACATTTGGTTCCTTAATATTAACACCGTTAGTCTAATTTAACGAAAAATACTGACTCAATAATTTTAAGGGATGACTATGCAATTAAATGCTGACTAAATATGCTTTTATGTTAGTATTTTAATAAATTAATATTTTAAAATCCTATTAATCGGAAAATATTTAATTTTCTTTGACAAAAAAATATATTTAATTTTCACAAATTATGAAAAACCGCAAAACAGTCTGTAAAGATTATTATTTTTTCAATTAATATGATTTAAAATATTAATTTATTAAAATACTGACATATAAGCATGCTTGGTCAGCATTTAATTGCACAGTCATCGCTTAAAATTGTTGAGTCAATATTTTCCGTTAAGTCAGACTAACGTTGTTAGCATTAAGGGATCAAATGTGTATTTTACAAACTTAAGGGACTAAAATGATACCAAAGCCAAACATAAAGAACCAAATGTATACATTAGCCAATTTTCAAACTCCACCTTGGGAAACGACACTTGTGCCATTCTTTTATCTTAGCAATCTCAACAGAAAGAGAAATAAATTAATTCATCTTGTGCATCCTTTCAATTAATCCCATAATTTGTAAATATTTATTTCTTTTAAAATATTAAGCAAGAAATTTATTTCTTATAAATGTAACTAAAAAATTAGCATGTCCCATCTTTTATTTTATTGTCCTTACTATAAGACATATTTAAAGAGTTGATTTTAGTACTAAATATACAACATACTTTTTAAGGTTGTCAAATTTTTTTTTTAATTTATCCCTATTATTGATGTTCTCTCAAAAATAATCAAGAAGAAAAAAAAATTAAGGATAACTAGTATATTTTAGAAAATATATTTTTTATTAATTAACTTCCTTAATCTAATCAAAATAGATAAATATTCATATCTTATATTAAAGACCGGAGGAGTATTTCATCGTGCACAAATTTCATCTTTCATCACATAGCCACATTAGTTTAGGAATATTTTGGTTATTTGATCATCAATAAGGACTAAATTGGCCTTATGGAGGATAGAACCACGCCACCTCTTTTTATGTAAAGAGATTACTTTGCTGCTTAATGCACCATGTGTGTACTTGCCAACTACAATTCAAGTGAGTTGCTTTGGGAAAAATAAGAGCTGGGCGGAAAAAAATAGTACATATTTGAATTAGTTTTTGGAGAATAGTTTATACAATTTACTAGATAAATATGCAAGAAGAGTTTTGTCTCAATGTACAAAAAATGGCTTTTTAAACCACGAGTGATAATCCATCTAATTCTTTTTTTTTCCCAACGGCAATAAATCTAATTCAATCATATACTAATATACTACTCCTTCCGATTCTAAATATAAGACATAATTTATTTTTTTCTAGAGATTCAAAAAGTTAAAAAATAAGTTACTTATTTATATCATATGTTGTGTATTATATTATTATATTAATTTATAAGTCTATTAAAATATATTAGAGAAAAGATGATAAATATAAATATTTTTAAATAATTTATTTAATTTTTTAATATTTAAAAACAATTCAATTTTATCTTATATATAGAACAGAAAAAAGTATAAGGTAAGATATTTAAAAAATTGTTTTTGAGTATTTGTAGACCAGGTCAACGCTTTACCCCACAACCTTGTCTACACGTAACAACGACAAAAAGAAAGAAAAAAACGTATTAAAGAAAATAAATGAAACAGCGCGATCCCGAATCCAACGAATACGTTTATTTACGGACACTACTTTGTTTCTTTCTTAACCTTCCTGTGTCTCTCTTGCTTTTCTTGTCCCCTTTTCTTTTTCCTTCTCTGGGGCCTTTTTACAAACTCATGGAGTGCACAGCATATCTCCTTTCCTTTGCCGTTGCTTTAAGCTGAAATTTCAATTTCTCTGGCCTCCTATCATCTGAAGCATATACTGGTACAAGGAAGGGAAAAAAGGGATCTTTTTTTCGGTGACTGATGAGAGAGGATGGACGCAGCAGGGGAAGAGCTAGAGAGAAGAAGCAAGTTTCTCAACAGTCTGATACAGAAGAAGAAAGCCGTTGAACAAGAAGAGCATCATGATCGGCTCAATGTTCGAGTCAGAGCTTGTGACATGCCTCTCGCTTTGCAGAATCGCGCTTTTCGTTGCGCTCGTGACCTCCTCGATTCTATGCCCGGCAAGAAGCTCGACAGTAAACGTCTCGCCCTAGCACTGAAGAAGGTAGCTTTTTTCTTTGTTCATTATGTTGTTTTAGTCTTCTTGGAAACTTTCTTTTTCAAAAATCTGTTTCTGGATTCTGATTTTTGATGCATGCGTACGAAGTCTTATTTGGGTTTTTGGAAGCTTTTGGATTTTATGGAACATGATCAGATATCCCATATAGGTTTAAGTTGTTCTCATTTTCACTATGCCTCCGTTTCTGGCAGAATTGGTCCCCCCCCCCCCCCCCCCAAAAAAAAAAAAAAAAACCTCAAACACACACACAGACACAACCCCTAACGTTTCCATAAGTTCAAGGATGCTCATTATTAATAACTTTGGCCTTCACATTGTCAATGGGAGGGACCTAATTTTCAGGCTAGTTTTTGTTCAGCTGAATGGAACTGAACTCGCCTCTGTTCTTTATCTTTCTTGGTGGTGTAGATCTATGCTTATTGGGCTTCTGTTAGGAACTGTATGCCAACAAGCATATGATCTAATCTTTTCTTTCCGTTGGCTAAAAAAATTGTTTCTTTCTGTTTTGTTTGGGTAAACTTTTGTTGGGAATTTGAAACAAACAAACTTGTAGTAGTCACATAGGGAATTCACACACACTGACTCACGATAGGGGGTTTGAGCAGGGCTTTGTATGTTGTTTCATATTCTATTGGAAAGTCCGTTAGGCTGGAAGATTGTATTAAAAAGGGAAGGTATTTTTTTTTAGGTTTGGCCCTTCTCTGGTCCCCTTTGGATGTGAATTTTTTTATTGCAAAGCATGAAATGTGTTTTATAAGTATAATATATAGTACGTTTAAACTTTTCCAGTTAGCATTGGGTACGGAAGAAACTTGAATGACCAAAAGATATTTTATGCTTATGGCCATTAATACATTCACGTGACTTGGTAGAATGCTGCGGGTAATACTGAGAATCTTACTTGTTCCTCATCACATTACTAGGGCACTGCCTATTACTTGCACTGCTTGTTTATCTTGTTTTTGAATTACGGTATATTCGTTGCAATTTATGTCATTCTGACCCAGTGGGTGCTTGCTCTTTCTGTTTCTAAGAACCATATACAACTAGTCTATTAATTCATGGAATTCAAGTATGCTGTTAACATACGTGGAATTTATTAACTTTGGTTTAGTTATCCTTTGATCCTAGCCAAGTAGCCATGGAAAGTGACAGAACAACTTCTTTAATGAATAATTTTTATTACATGATGGAATCTTTTTAACCACCAACAAGCATTGTATTGGTTGAGTGGCCCTTTGTTGTTGAAATTGATACGGATGTTCTGCATTTGTTTTTCTCGAACTTTTTGCATTGTGGGACTAAATGAATCGCTTGTTGGAACTATACTGGTTTCAGCATCGAGCGTATTTGCTAACCTTGGGACCATTTGTAAACTTACTGGTATTTTCAGGAATTCGATTCTTCTTATGGTCCAGCTTGGCACTGCATCGTGGGTACCAGCTTTGGTTCCTACGTTACACATTCTCTTGGTGGTTTCTTGTATTTTTCCATCGACAAGGTTTATATCCTTCTCTTCAAGACAGCTGTTGAACCGTTACATCATTGATGAATTCTAATTGGCCGTTTTTTTTTTCTTGGTTTTGGAGTCACATGCTTGTCTCTTTGCAAGATTAAAACTTTGAAAAAGATTTACCAATATGTAAAATCACAAACGGAAAATCTCAAGACAATATTCTGTGATGTATTTGATGCGCTTCAACTTGTAACTGTTTCTTTCTTTGGTTTGGTTTATGGGAAAGTTTTGAGTGTAAAATTTGGGGTGGCAAGTCACAAGGACAGTATTTACTGAATTTTCTTGGAGTGATAACAAAGTACTGTTGCTAGCTGGTCTTTATCCCTACATAGTTCGTGCTCATTGGCGGAATTAAGAGAGGCTAGGAGAGAGGCTAGGGGTGACCGCCTAAAATTACAGAATTCAACCCCAATTTTTGGAAAATTATATTTTTTCTTATAAAATTTTCAATACTTTCATTTTAGTTCCTCCTAAAAGTTTCATATAGGAACTAAAATAAAAATGTTGAAATATTTATAGGATTGAAACGTAATATCATGAACACCTGGGTTTTATTCTATAACCCCCCAATTTTCAATTTCTAGCTCCACCCCGAGCATTTGTGATCAATCTCATCGATCAAACTTGGCTAAAGCTTAATGTACAGTTCGGAAGGGAAGGAAGAAGACTGATATGGATACGGATAATAACTCAGAAATAAACTGTACTGATTGGGAAAGATTTTGCTAGTGTTTATGTTTAAAGTATTGTTTTTAATATAATGAAAGCTTAATGACTTAATGAGAGGGGAAACATGACGCTTGTGTGTGTGTATCAAAAGTATTTAAGATTCGATCCTGTAGAGATGAATATATAATTGCAACATTGATGATTTAGGTTTTCAAGGTTAAAAATGGGGCACCTCCCAAATAAATAAATAAATGCGACAGGTCTACTGTGAACCAGTGAAGCCCTTACTGTGAAACATCAATAATTGTCTATGTTCGATGTATCCATTAAAAAAACATTTCTTTGTGTCATTTTAGACCGAATAATGTGCAACATGAGATACACCAAAAATGTCTATGGACGTGTCCAGTGTATATATACTCCCTTCCTCCTATCCTAAATACTTGTTCTGATATTAATTATAAGATCAAGTTGACTTTGTTTTTAAGAGATTAAGAAACCTAATTAAATTAATTTAGAGTTTTTTTTTTCAAACTAATTAGTTTGACTAATAAATTTATATATTATTTAATGATAATGTAACTTATTTAACTTCCTTAATTTATTTAAAAAAGTCAATCCAATCTTATAATTGGAATCGAAGGTAGTGTAAAATATAGTTGACTTCTTTTGGAAAAATTAAGAAAGCTAAATAAGTTGTTTAATCATATCATATATTGTATATTATTGGATTATATATTAGTTTATAAGCTAGTAATGTATTTTAGAGAGAAAAAAACGATAAATAGAGATATTTCAAAGTAATTTAATTAGTTTCCTTAATTTTTCTTAAAAAGTTAACCATTTCTTATATTTAGAAACGGTGGTGATATTTTTTAACTGTCGTTTATCAGACTTCTATTCCTGTTTTTATTATAGATAACTCTCCTTTAATTTATGTTCCTTAGATTTACAAGGACACAGATTTCTCCCACATAAAAGTTTAATTGCTTCACTGCTATCTACTTGTAAGCCAAATCCTTCATATATTTGTAATGAGCGTGTGCTGTAAGAAATGTAACTCGATGGATAGGAACAGCATATAACATTCTTGATATTTTCTTAATCTTAAGTTGAAGTATACGTGAATACAGAAAATATTTCTGAGAAAACTACTTTGACTACACTTTTATGATCTGGTCTAGTCAAGTAGACATGTAAAAGAAAAAAGAAATAGGTTAATAAAAATTTGGTTTTTCAAATTTGTCCTCTCATTTTTTGGTCCATCAAATTTGAAATTATGGGTTTTGGTTTGTTAAGAGACAAAATTGTCATGGTTTTTAACTTTTTTATTGAATTTTACAAACCAAACGAAATAAAATTTGAATGGCCAACATCATAACTTAAAATTTGATAAACTAAAATTAAAATAAGGACAAATTTAAAGGATGAAATATTACACGAACACTAAAAGAAATTATTGGCCAGTCAAAACGTCCACGAAATGAAGCCGAGGGGCCAAGTTTTTCACTTTTGAGTGGTCAAATATGTTAAAATCTGATGCGACGTCACATGCATGAGACATGAAGGAAGCTGCAAAGTTGATTACAAACTCATCCAAACAAGACAAGAATTACATTTACATCACTCTTCTTCATAAAATAGCTGGAATCTCCACTTCTCTAACATCATAACAAAAAAATATACCGACAAGCGAATCGGAATCCTACCCAAGACCTCGGAGGTCGCAAAACACTAATCAATCTTAACGAAGAAGCAAACCCAACCCTTCCCACCCAAATCTTAACGAAGAAGTAATTAAGCTGTATCTCTTTAATAATTTCAATTTTAGTTTAACGATAATATTTCCTCTTCCACTTTTTATTATAAGGTACCAATTAATAATTCGCACAAACTAGTAAAAACAGTTAAAATTATTACATTTATTCTAAAATTTAAGTAATTTCTAATATTAGCCTTATTAATTACATAAAACTCTAATATCATATTAATTATTACTCTCACTCATTTACCTTATTAATTATGTACATACATGAAAAAATATTTAACACTCTTTAAAAATAAGTAAGTGCCTTATAAAAAGAATTAAATATATTTGTTAATTGTTGTCTTATAATAAAAATTAGAGGAAGTAATTAATTATTTTTTATATAAAAATCAGTGCCCACCAACTTTCATCATTGGTAATTATTTCAGTCCATTTTCGATGCATTGTACCGCTGAACCACTGGAATCCCTTGTCATTGGCTCACAGCAGTGTTCGAAGGTTTTCACTGCTTCCGCTCTGTCTTAAGGATATTCAAACAGTCAACATAATAGTGTGAGAGGAGTTTTATTTGGACTGAATATATTTTTTTATCCTCTGTTCATACATGCACATAATCCATCAAATGTCGCCCAATCACTTTGGAGAACACATTTTGCGTCCTCTATCTTTCCGATATTCGCCCAAACATGTGTGAAGTATGAATATTCCTCACCTTATTAAATCAAATAAATTAATAAAAACCACGCCTTTCCACATAATTCCACTCCTTAGAACCAGAAGATAAGGAAAAGTTTGCATTTTGAGGGATCACAGAGAAGAAAAAACCATGGAGGAGTCTTCACAACCTTCAGACGCGGAGCCACCTCACGAGGCTCTGTTCCTCGTACTACCTTATCTCCCTGTGAGGGAACTTCTCAACATGTCGCAGGTTTGCATTTCACTGAGAGACGCAGTTAACAAGGATGTTCTAGCATGGCGCAACTTCCTTGTTCAACCCCCTCTCAATTTCAACCTTTCCGATCAGATTTTGCTCACACTTTCTTCTAAGGCTAATGGTGGCCTCACAACTCTTGCTCTCATTAACTGCCCCAAGGTTACAGATTATGGGCTTCAAAGGGTCGTCGAACAAAACCCTCTTATTAACAAGGTTTGAATTTCCAAACCCATTCCTTAGCTTTTCACTTTTTGGTGTTCATTTCATTTTCTGCACTTAAACTTGAATTGAACTGTTAAATTGGGTTTCTGGGAGCGGAATTGAATGGATAAGAAATGTCGTGCTATCCTTTCTTTTCTGTTATGTGGGTTATTGAGGACTGAAAAATTAAAGACAAGTTGAAATACAAATATAAAATTCTTCCACTGCAAAAGGAAAGACAGATGCTCAACGTCGTACTACTTAATCTTGTCATGTTGTGTAGAAACTAATAATTCTTTTTTGGTCGAATAGAAACTAATAATTCAATGACCTAGGATTGCTATATTTTACTCATTTGACCCAGCGGCGTTACTATATCATATGAGGACCCCAATTAAGGCAGGGAAAAAGACAAAAGAAACATGAGTGTGAATAGAGTATCCATAACTTGTTTTGCCTAATTGGGTGTAGAGTTCTTAATTGCAAATTCTTTGATTGATGTTCATATTGTCACCTTGAAGAAGAAATCTGTGTCTTTGCATTTCAGACTTGAAGTAGTGGGTATAAAATTAACAGAAATAGAATACAGTTCATTATACCCTTTTGTTCACGTCTACGATGAGCATCTTGACCAGGATTCACTCTCTAGTTCTTGGGAATCTTGACTACTACCAGCATAGCCTAGTTCTTCTGGAAATTCCCTTCTTTCTCCGAAAAGGAAGAAAGTAAACCATTGAAACATATCTCTCGTTTTGGAGTCATTAATAAGAAAGAGCAAGCAATTAATGATCTTCAACTAAGTTTTTAAAGTTCTCCAACATCCTCCCTTCTGGTAATCATTTTGGAGTTTGAATTCTATGCTTCGTTGTGGTGCAGATGTATCTTCCATCATGCACTGGCATAACCCCTGAAGGACTTGTAAGTGCAGTTGAAATGCTGTGCCAAGGAAGCCATACCCTAAGCACACTAAGGATAAATGGAATCCACAACCTAAAGAAAGAGCATATTGACATGCTTATGCTTTCCCTTAAAAGGAATCTGCCATTGGAGCCTATCTACTACCACGAACGCGCAAACTTGTCATCATTCAATATCAGAGAAGAAGAGGGAACCAGGCGAATCATCGATCTGGAAATCTGTCCAAGGTGCTCTGAGGTGAGAATGGTCTATGATTGTCCAAGAGTAGCATGCAAGAACACAGAGCTGAATTGTCGTCAGTGCAAGGCATGCAAGTTTTGCACCCCAAGGTGTGAAAACTGTGGGGAATGCCTTGGCTATGAAGAAACAGAAGAGACTGCTTGCTCAGATGTAGTGTGTAGCGAATGCTGGCTGAAGCTTCCCAAGTGCAATTTCTGCAACAAGCCTTACTGTAAGCGGCACACAGATTGGTGGTGCAGTTTCTCAGAATCTGGACTTATCTGCAGAGTCTGTGATGATGAATATCATGAGTATATGTCAACTTCTGATGTTTTGTGATTAGTTATAAACAACTAGAGCAATGCCTTACATTCAATCATATGCTGCTTAGAGCTGCAGATAAACCACAATGTTAATGACGTTTGAATACCACAACTTTCTATGCTTTTTATACATATATTAATTTAACAATTGATAATGATTTGTAGAGCGTTAACTTGCTTGCAGCCTTTGAATTTCTATAACTAGTACTGTATATTTTAATTTTAATGAGAGAACCAAGATATATAGCTTTCCACACCTTTTATAGATATATTAATTTAACAATTGATAACGATATGTAGAGCGTTAACTTACTTGCTTGCAGCCTTTGAATTTCTATAACTAGTATTACTTCCTTACATTATAAAAGTGTTTCTATAATTAAGACCAGAAAGAATACTATATATTTTAATGAGAGAACCAAGATAAGAACCTATTCATTAGCGCAGCCGCGCAGGGACTAGAGCCTGTGATTAAGAAAGGAGGAGGTTCTATAATGGTCACGCTCAATAAACTGTAAACTTATTTAAAATATTGCAACTTCGAACTACTTTTATAAATATATTAATTAACAATTGATTGAAAATGATCTGTAGAGCTTTAGCTTTCATACCTGGAGTCATTTGAATTTCTATACTAGTACAGTAGTACTATATATTTTAATTAGAGAACCAAGATTAGAAATTATTTTAAATATATATATATATACATTGAACTTGTTCATTGGCGAGACAAACTTTGGCTTGGACTATAGACCCTGTGATTAAGAAAGGAAGAGGCTTAATAATGATCAAGCTCAATAAAATGTAGACTTGTTTTGCTCCACATGAAATCTGGAAAAAAGCGACACTTTTTCACAAATTACGGATAAATAAAATTTGTCATCAATTTCATGATATATGTCAATAAACCCCTTTTTATTGTTTGATCTACTTCAAAAACACGAATGCATACCCTTTTTTTTTTTTTTTGGGGGGGGGGGTGTTTAATTCATGTAATTAGGGAAAACTCATTTCTTCCCCGTTTTCAATTTTCATCCTTTGTTTTCTTTCCTCTCTCACATTAAATTTCGGAAAAAACTGATTTTTCACAAATTATGAATAATATAATGAAAACCTCATTCCCTTGACCATATCAATGGAGCCTGGACCACAAGATGAACATAGTTGGGCGTTAAGTTAGAGGCTTTGCTATAGTATCAACAAAGCAACATGAAAGCGGCATTTCAATCCAATTGAGATCAGACCAAGATCATTCTAATGTATGCCAGAGGCAGAGAGGGCAATTCAAGATCAAAGAATACAAACTCGTCAAATAATTCCTTGGGTTTGTTTGTACAAATTCCAATGGACAACTCATAATACAATTGCCAATATACATTTTTCCCTTTGCCATTCACAAACAAACCCTCTAACCTGATGAACGCAAAACTGGGTTTGCCAGCAAATCTTAGCAGAAGGCCCCTTTGGAGAGCATGCCTCCATAAATTATAGACCAAAATGAACCTTGTTACAAGACAAGTGCACTCAGATGTAAGAGACCTATTGTAATCACAAAGCTTGAGAAAAAACCATCCTTGTAGTAGTATTGTGACAAGCAACCTGAAGCTGTCATGCTTGATGAGGGAGCCAGTGATGTGTTATTTAAGCTTGTGCTGTTTTTACCGCCACTATTGTTCCCGGAAGTATTAAGAAGAAGAAGACGAAGAAGAATTAAAAAATGAAATTGCTATGGTTCCTGGAAATTATAGAAAACTAAAAAAGAAAAGCAATTGTCGAGAAGCTAGAGATCATACCTTCCAGGATACACACAAGAACCATGACCTGTACCATAACATAAATATGTTAGATGCGTTATATTCATTCTAGTCAATTTGAACATGACAACTAATGCGATACTTGCTTTAAAAATGGCCACAACATACTATGGTGTTTCAACAGATTTTCTCAAGAAGTAAAATGATAAGCAAGAACTATGAAGCATACTTTTTTATGCATAACTAGTTTTAGTGAAATAAAAATGTCCGTATGGCAATCTATAATTTTAAGAGTCTTTAGTGATATTTCAATCACCACCACGACCACACTAGCCAAAATGATCAGTTTTGAACCCGACATTGAATTTTATGAGCTCACCATAATTGTAGCAAGTCATTCTAGTTCTCTGATTATTGTGTGCGAACATGCGTTTTCCCTTTTCTACTTACTGTTCTGTTCTGTTCATTTTTACTCAAAATATACACACTTTTCACAGCTATCTCCTCAAGTACTCACATTAAAATACATCAAGAGATGGCATACATACTTGGGTCTGTAGTGGTGACACTGGCAACCCCTTTGAAATCACAGGTCCCAGTAGACTTAGCCATCATCTGATAATATGCATTGAATGCATATGAAGCATGTGCTACCACATTATTTGGTTCATAACATGGTTGACCCTCTAACAAAGATGAACAATCCACCTTCCCTGGTCCACAAGCCCAATCAAGTGCTGCCTGGAGCTTCTTAGGGTCAGCATCATTATTGGCAACACAAAAGGTCTGGTTCGTTGTGTCATTTGCCAACACAGCGCCAGCCCCAGTCAAGTGTAACGTGTAAACCGGAGCACCATCAGCATAAAATAATCCCCAGTTCCTCTCAGACACTGGACCTGGTCTCAAGTCTTCATTAAACAGCTCATAGATATAAGTACTAACAGCAATCTTTGGATGTTTAGGAGTGCCTGTGTTGTTAAGGACATGTCTGATCAAGTTGCTGTTGTAAGTATTGGCATTGTCAATTTTGGCATCTGGCTCATTGGAATCACCTCTTGAAGGCCATCCAGACTCAGTCACTACAATGGGGATGTTGGTGAAATTCAAATAGGACATTGAAAAATATGCAGCATCAACCACAGCATCAAACACATTAGTATAATGCAGGAGAGTGTTGGCATCAACAGCTTCTTTGTTTGGAGGCAAAGGGCGAAATAATGCATAATCAAGTGGGATTACGCCTTTTGATTGCATGTAGTCATAGTAAGGATATACATTAAGCATGAGGTATGAATTTGTAGATTGCAAAAACTTCAGCAAGGGAACTAAGACCGGATTCCAAGTGCGGTTAAAAAATGCTTGAGAAGGAGGGAAAGAGTCAATGATGATGGAAGACGAGTGAGGAGTAGAGACCTTGATTTGTTGGTCAAGATTAGCAGCTACAAGGGCGGAATGAATGAATTTAAGGGCAGAGACTAGGACAGGAGCTGCATTTGGGAGGGTAGTAAGGACTTCTGATCCTACAGCTATGGCCGTTATGTTGGTTGCAGGGTAGTGAGCTATGACATTGCGAGTAACCCAGTTGGCTGCAGTGGCATTGGACTGACCAATTCCAAGGATCTGGTCGTTGGGGACAGAAATAGTTACTTGGATTCCTGAGTTGGCAAATGCAAGGAGCATGGCTCGGTCAGCATCATAGAGCCTGACATGTAGGATCTTCTGAGACTTAAGTATGGTTACAATCTGTGTTGGATTTGGCATGTTAGAGACATCTGTTCCAATGTTGGCCCCAATAAAAGCATCTGCAAGGGGAATAAAATAGACTATGAATGAAGAAGGATCTTGGAGGGCAAGATCATTCAAGACAAGGAGGATTTTCCATCTTGAGATGACCACATCAAACTAATCTCAAACCACAAGTAAGAGAAAAAGAAAGAAATGATGTAAATGCAGCAACCATCAACGAAAGATAGGAAGAGTGGATTCAAATATGAAGACTTTTTTCCCTCTAATTTTCGTATTCTTTACCAATCAAAGCGTTTTGCTCTCTTATATAAATGAACAATGTTAGGTTACAAGATTAGTTCGATAAAGATTATCGATGTCAATTTAAGGCATGTTATTTTTCTGTTGTGGCTACTTAAGGCAATTTGAAGAATGCAACTCAATGTATTGTACTTCCCCTGTAGAAGCTAAATGCACAAACCTTCAGATTTTTTTTTTTTTTAAATTTTTGTGAAAAAACTGTTAGGACATTGTGTAATGGGTTATTAGGGATGTAAAATTAATTTTCTTTTTGCCCATTTTATATTTCTATTCTATCCCTTAGAAAAGTTTATTTTTCCTCCTTGTTCACCCAAAAAAAAACACATTCATAATCTCAAAATAGTGTATACTAATAGTCTTCTTATAGGCATCAAGGACAAATCAACTTGTGGTTCGTGAGATTTCAATATATCTTACAAACAGTGTGTGAAATATTGACATTCAAAGAAGCGTATGTATGATTGTTTTTGAGAATATAATGATTCCAAAGGTGGAGAATGATTCACAAATCTGAAAAGTAAGGCCTAAATTTCAGTATACTGCTAAAGCATCACAAAATTTAGCAGCAAACAGTGAATGTGGCGGTCAGTTCCACAAGCAAAACAATCAGGGAGGAAAAATTTTATGATGATTATGAATATCAATGTTATTTGTTGGTATATAAGTTGGCCCATCGAAGCATAAAGTAGGAGAGGAAAAAGCCTTTGAATGAAAAGCATTTGTAATTTAGAAAAGATGCTGTATCAGTAATCATCTATAGTCCTATACTGTTCATAGGAAACATGACAAAATTCAAGGTCACTTTACCTGTCATCCCATGTGGGCTTATTATGTCCTATCTATAGGCTATGTAGGACATATTATTTGGCTAATTCATTTGGATTTTGATAAAAGAATAAATTCTTGAAAGTGAAAAGGAATTGAGCTGATATTAGGCTAACATAATCAAATGATAAATGGCAAAAATATGCTTCAAATGCAACAGATTCCCTTGAATCTTACTAGGAGAACAACACTATTCATAACTTATGAATGTGCAGCTTCCTATGATATTAATCCTTTTAATATTTAATGAAAATGAAATCTAGATTGTTCAAGTTGATTGGAAGAGAATAATTTGTTTAAAAAAGGGTTATTTATTTTTCTCCCATCTTAAATGGAGAATCCGGACAAGGTCATATATTAATGTTGTGGACCAACTGTGCATTTGAAATTTCTGTTGGCAAGCAGCTTACAATGGTACCAACTAAATATGGATACTCATGAAGAGACTGTACACTGTAGGACCCAATTCTAAACAGTTCTAGAGAGAAAAACGCAGATACCTCACATAATGTGGCCTCTAATGATAGTCAAGTGAGATTTATTACTCAATTTCTCTAAGGACATTGAGAGGATTCAAATCCACCTCTTCAATAAATTTTATGTGATGATCCTTTGCGAACTCAAAGAATCTCGCAACTAGCAAGGTACACACATTGGAACTGTCAGATGAGCTGGGACGCAATAAGACTGTCATATAATTTACAATAAAGAAAGGGAAGGACAGATCGGAGATTCTCCACACACACACACACAAAAGATATTTTTTTCCCACAGTGAACACTCCACTTTGGTCAAGATAACAACAAAAGTAAAAAAAAAAAAGAAAGGAAAATACCATTTAGACCAATCAAATCTACCCCTCACAGATTTCCGAATGTCCCATTGCAAGACTGTGACTTTGGAGTTTAAACTTATAATGACATGTCTCTTTACCAACTTAGATACAGAGAAGAGGGAAGAATGCAATCACACGATTGATACAGATACTATAAGCTTAAAGATTCGTCTGGTCATGAAAGATTGAATGCCATTCTTAATGGAGACATAAAGTACCCAACTTAAAAAAACACAAGACCCCAGAATGTAGAAGGAAGTGAAACTCATTGAGCATTAAGATTTGAGAAAGAGCATTAGAAAAAGCAGAGAGATAAGAGAAATGAGAAGGAAGAAAATGACTTACTTCCGTCAGCAGAAGCAGAAGCTGCTAGAAGGAGAAGAAGCAGCAGAACAGCCATTAAAAGCTCACTTCGAAATGCACTTAATATTCACCAGCAATGTGATGAAAAAATGAGACTTCAAATTTCAAAGGAACCCGGAGAAGAGAAGAAAATGGGCCCGGAGAGAAAACCCAGGTGAAAAATCTCGAGAGGATCTTGAATGCTTGATAGTTTCGAGGCAGTAAGAGAGAAAATGATGAGTGAGAGAGTTATGCTGCTTTAAAGGCTCTTCCCGGGGGGGGGGGGGGGGAGAGAGATTATGGTTCCACTCATAGACTAATGTCAGAAAATCGGACGGCTCAAATTGGATTGTTTTTTTTTGGTCAAAGGCTCAAATTCGATTCAATGGGCAAAAATTAGCTCATTTAAATGCCAGACCTCTCTTAGATCACATACTATAGAGTATGTGTGGGTTCCGCAATAATGAAACCTCCAAATCTTTTTTTAAAATAAATTAACAGTGACAATTTAAATAAAGAACTTGAGTACAAAGATGATGAATGAAAGCCATTTAAATTTGACCCCAAAAAAAAATGCCATTTAAAGAAGAAGAAAGGCTGTCTGAACCTAACCACCAGAGTTGCAATAAGTTCTGTCACCACTCACCAGAGATTAGTGGTGCTTTTTCAGGTTTTTTGATCATACCAACTTACACATCTATTATATTCATGGAATGTCCAAAGTTCAAACAGAGAACCCCACACTTATGAACAAAAAATTTGATGTTGAGTATTACGCTAAACTAGGCTATTCCTTTTTCAGTTTTGCTAGCTTGTCAAGTCATTAGGATAACATCGTGGCAAAAAATGTAAAGAAACTCAAGTTGCGTTAGAGAACACTATGTTTAAGGGTTATTTCGCAACCCTTTCAATAAATAGGAAGTGACACTCTCTAAGATTAAACGAACACTTTTTATAATGATAGGCAGAACTAACGAAAAATAAAGGATTAAACAAAATAGTATCAAGGTTTCTTGTTCTCAATCTTCTTTAGATGGTGTCATAGTTTAGAGTATTTATAGACAATAAATTGATACTTCCTTAAGTCTTTATTATTCTTATAAGGCTCCACTAACAATTCTAACAAATTAATAAAAGCAGTTAAATTCAATAAAGTTGTCTTACAATTTAAGTTATTTCTAATATTACATTTACTAACTGCACGAAACTCTAATATTATATATTAATTATTACTCTACTCCACTACCCTTATTAATTATAGGCATGTATGGAAAAAAATAATTAATGCAATTTAGAAATAAATAAGTGCCTTATAAAAAGTACTAAATACAATTGTTAGTTATTGTCTTATAATAAAGACCAGAGAATACATTAAATTTGTTCCTTTTGAAACACTATACTTCTTCAAGTAAAAGTCATTACTAGTTGAATTTATAAACCATGTAGATTCATAAACCAATAAAAACTCTTTAATTTATACGGATATGATGTATCCTCATTTAAAATATTCTAATAATACTGAAAAGACTCTTTTTTTTTTTTTTAACACACCCTAACACAATTTTACAACAAATATAAACCAGAGATTGCTTTCCTTATATATATACTTATCATGAAGATATTAAAGCTTTGGGATTCAAAGACTTGAGAGAGGCGAAGCAGGGCTGGGCAGTGGGAGTGGGCACAGAATGCAGGCTTTAATTCGCATACGTTTGATTCAGTGTTTGTATTTGTATTTGTATGGAGCCTCATCTGGCGTGGTGCTGGGTGGTGGGCCTCCATCTTCGGGAGAAAGAAAGGACCCGAGGTGGTGACGTGGCATCTTAGCTTTCTGGTCTCGTTCGCTTTCTGATTCATCCCAACTCAGGCTCATAATTACGGGAGAAGAGCTCTTAATACCATTTTTTTCATTCTCACGTCTCGAACGAGGACGTGGTTAAAAGAGAGCAAGTCTATTTCCACCTCCTAATAATTTTTGGTAATTGCATTCCTTTTTGTATGTACCGTGTGGATTAGTTCTTAAAAAATAATTTTTACAACTTAAGAAACAAATATGTAAGAAGAGTTCTTAACTTATTAAAAAGGGTTCCTAACAAAACAAACCATGGTCTTATGATTTCCCAGACAATCACTGTCACATCTCGTTTTCAGGCTGCCTCTCCTGCTTCCTTCCTTTATTTTTAATTATGAAAATTTTTGAGCTGTCCTGTATCTACCCTGCATTAGCTCCTGCCAAATTACATGTTTCATTGTTGTGTACTTTTGTTTTTACCCAATAATTTCACTCTCTACTGGTATTTATTCATTGACACTTTTTTATTGCTGTTTGTACACAAGCACAAGTGTTAACCGCTACGGTATTTCTTTCTTTTTTGCTGGTCCAATTCAAAAAAACAAGAAAAAAACTAACTTGCCAGCGTTTCTCTGTTTTCTTGACATGGGGCATGTGACAAATACAGCACCTAAGTTAGTTCCTTTTTTTTTAAAAAAAAAAAAACAATGTTAAAACGAGTTATCCTTTAAATAAGTATGTGTTAAATATGATGGACAATCATCACTTGTTTATTAAATGGATTAAGAAGCAATTTGACTAATAAACTATTACCTTAGAAGTGCCCAGCACAAATAACTTTTAAGTGGATAAAAAATACTAGAATTTTTTTAAAGATGCGCAGTCAACACAAAAAATGGAGTAAAACTTTTTTGTGATGAGTGCTTCTGAACTACAACTTTTTTGTGTTGGGAGCTCCTGGAGTAAAAGTTTTTTATGCTGACTGCACATTTTTAAAAGTTTTTTGATATTTTTGGTTTATTAAAAGTTATTTGTGCTGGACGCTCTGAGGTAATAGTTCGTTGGTCAAGTTGCTTCTTAACCCTTATTAAATTGATTTTCTATGAGAAGAAGCCTCTATGTATTCCTTCTCATTTTTAATATAAGGTTCAATTGATTCTTTTAAAGAGATTAAAGAGGTTAAAGAAACTGCTTAATTACAACATATGTTGCATATATCAATTTATAAATCAGACAATTAGTTTAAAGAGACTATTTTAAAGTAATTTATTTAGCTTATTTAATATCTTTTAAAAGGTTAACTCAATATTATATTAAAGATAAAAAATAGCAATTAGTTATCACTCTAATATAAGGAACTAGTCGCTTTTGTTAGATTTTTTTTTTTTTTTTGCTCAGGAACTTTTGTTAGATCTTAATTTTTTTTTATATTAAAATTTTAGGAAAGGGGTTGGGCTCACCCACAACCAAGGGTAGGGCGAAATCTCCCTTCCTCCTAGGTGATACTAATGTTGGGCAAGACGAACCGTCTATACCCTTAAACGTTAACCTAGGCATCCAAGAGCTATGATGCCTCCCTAGCACCTTGACTAACTCTAGGATCGAATTCCCTCCTTTTAGTGAGAGTGTCCAACCCCCTTACCGGTTGAACCGAACGAGGGGCTTGTTTGATCTTACTGAAGACCAGACAATGAGAATATGGAATCACATATCAACTTATTATGCCAAATCCACAACATGAACCCACGTGTATTAGGCCTTGGCCCAGTATTGGACTACGGATCTTGGGCCTTACACCTGAACTTTGTGGAACTTCGATTCGATCCCTGTGGCTCTTGTTCTACACTCCTTTTTTTCCTTGTACTCAACTTTTTTTTCTTTTTTTTTTCATAGCAAAAAAAAAACTTTTTTTTTTGTCAACAAGGAACATATATTGATACTAACAAGACTTCGGACCCGTGCGTTGCACAGAATGTGTAGTTTTATTCTGTTTTAAATATGGACAACAAAGTCATAAATGTAATAACAAAGTACTTTAATTAAGTAATAGATAAATTGTAGACCTCAAGAAAAACACAAATGAAATTACAAAAAAGATGAATTCATATAAGATTGAAATTGAAACCACAACAATGACAAAGTCGAACAAAGTTTCCCCTTACAACTATCAATGTGGTAAAATGTTTTGGAAAACTTCTCTGTATACCACATTAACTGTATTGTCAATACATTTATTAAACTCATTCAATTATCAGTATTTTTAAACCTTTGAAACTCTTTACCCTAGATAAAGCAATATAAAATTGTCCATGTGAAAAAATTGAACTTGGTAGGTAAAGACCTACATTTGACATTGATTGTCCTTGACTCATGTTAATTTTCATGGCAAATAAAATGATGATTGGAAATTGTCTTCTAGACATCTTGAATGGAAATTTAGATTCATATGGATTCATGTCCATCCTGTGTATCAAAATGTCTTGTCCTATGCTAGTGCCATTCAATGCCTTTGCCTTAATGACGTTATCTTGAATGGAAATTTAGATTCATATGGATTCATGTCCATCCTGTGTATCAAAATGTCTTGTCCTATGCTAGTGCCATTTCAATGCCTTTGCCTTAATGACGTTCTTGCCAAAAACACTTTTGTCAATAGCAAATGAAGGTAATATAGCTCTCATTGAGCAGGTGTACAATGACCAAGCCTTCCAATGGAAAAACCACGTTTACGATGCTTCCAAATTCTTTTTTTCCTAACAAATGTAAAGTAGTTAGTGAATTGAGAATAAGTAAGAGTTCTTGCCAAAGGGTCATTCTTATTCTTGCAAAAGACTCCCTTACCATTAACTTGAGAATATTTTGAATTATTCATGACAACATTGAACAAAAGCAGTTGGTCACACACCGCAAGAGGTATGTTAAGTTGGCTTCTGCATGATAGTGTACAACTTTTATGCATAATACACCTTGGGAAAAGTGAGCTGCTTGAAGGATGAAATAGACTTAATTAATCTGGTAAGTTTTTTCTCATTTCAAAGAAAAAGTTGTCTAAATATAAAAAATGACAACGAATTTTTTGTCACATAATTTTGTAATAATAGTGGTAAGAATTTTCGCTAATCGATTTAACAATGGAGAACTTTTAATTAATTACGTATAATATCTTATGCATATGTAAAGTTTTTCTATAAATATATTTATTGTATGCTTTCCGTAGATATAATTAACTTTTTTACTAAAGCAAATCAACTACACATTAATAATTTGCATATCAATGTGTTCCGGTTAAATCGAAGGACCAAATATATGTAATTGATTAGGAAAACTACAATGACTTTTGGTAAAACGAAAATGGAAAAAATATTTAAATGGAAAAAATATTTAAGAGGATGTTCATAACAACATTATTACAACCGAAATTTCAGAAAGCTAAACTTTATAGCGTAGTAAATCATATGCATAAGATATCAATGTCACTTCTCCTTGATGTTTTTAAGAGGTTTTGTAGTGCTCAGTTTTGATATGCACATCTCTGCAAGGCCAAGGTCTTCACACACAATTGGAACATCAGTTACAATAGTCTTCCTTTTTGTGTTGCAGCCAGTTGGGGTTGTAAGTTGGGAGAAGTTATTAATGTCATCTTCAATAACATTAATTTGTGAAGATGTATGGCTAGTTTCCCTTGAAGTAGTTGACTCCTCTAGGTATGTAAAGTAAGTTAATAATTTGGTGTAAACAAAATACAATAACAAAAGACGAAGATGATAAAATACTACCTTTGTCATGGAGGTTATGTGTTACTACAAGTAAAACATGTAAATAGTGTAAGTTTAACAAATTTATTGACAATTGTTTTGAAAAATTTCATTTGCTAAATTTTTAAAAAAATCAACTTCCACATTTGAATATTGGAATTGTTGTATCAAGTGTGTATCAACACACAATTGACTGACTCAAATGCTACTTGTCTTATGCTTGATGTTATGGCTCCTATTCCGTAGCTTGACAATTACTACCTTCCTAGCTATTTCATCAACTCTTTAGGAATTGTCGTATTCCTACCCTCCTATGGGAATTTAGAACACATAGACATGCATAAGAATTTACAAAATAAAACATGTGATATGCAAAAGAGTATATAACATAATGAATACCTTGTGCATATCCTCCTCTATCCTTGAAGCAGATTTACCCAACAACTCAGTTGCATGACAATCAAAGAAGATGATTGAACATTTTCCAGTTTTGTCAAAAACTTTGTAGTGAATTTCTGAACCTACCAAAATAAATATAAAGTAATTTTTTTAGGATAATATATAAAATAATGGATCAATATGTAGTGGTTAAGTTTGAAAACATACTTGGGAACAGTCATAAGTACATCCTTTTCATACTTGGTGCATCTAAGAGTGTCAATCATGTACTCGGGTTTTTTGTCATAAGGATATGCATCATAAAACCACCTATATAGTGTTTCACACTTTTGAATCGCGACTTTTGAGACAACACCACACTCCTAAACATTGAACGAAATATAATATTATTTTACTTGCAAGTTAAATAATGGTTACCATTTTTCTAACAATATAGATGAAGGAATAAAATAAAGAGTAAAAGTAAACTAATATAAAGAGGGGGAAAAATTTACTTGTTCTAACTTAGAAATATCAGACAATGGAATTCTGGTGTGGAAACTAAGCAGTGATTCAGCTGAGTAGGTTGGATATTCGACACTCGAAATCTGACTAAACATCTGACTGGAGATAGAATCTTGGCTAAGTCTGTACATTATGCGTATGTACAATTGGTATAAGGTAACCAAAAAAATATATATAATAAAAGGACTTAAGAAATTATTAATTAAGGTCTAACCTTTCCATCAACAATGATGCCTCTGGTATATTCTGATTAAGAGTGACTAAAGTTGCATTAAATGCATTACTTGGATTAAGAGTGACTAAAAAATGGGTCCAAATTAGACAAACCTATTAACCCTAGGTCAGGGTTAATTCCATGCTTGATGTCTACAATGAACTTGAAGTTATAAGCTTATTGATTAATGGTAACGTTAGATTCTTCTATGAACGTGTGAGTATGGAAGTTCAATCTCCAAGGGTTTGTAGTTGCTCTATACTTATCATCATTCTCAACCACCTCAAAGTTTTGAAAGTTGTACACCATCCCTTCCTTCAGAGGATCAAGCAATTTTGGAATGACATTTTTTTTGTGTAGCTGAAACATCCATTCTTGTCTCCTAAAAAAAAAAGTTTTATGTGGTAACAAAAAAATTTCAGTAGGAAGATAATAACTATTAACACATATTAGAAAAAATGGGAACTACATAGATGTATAAATCTTTAGAACAACATACCATTTCATCAGCCAATATTATCCCTATCTTCCATATCGGGTATGGTGCAGCCTTCTTCTTAACAACCCACTTCCTAAAAACTTTTGCAACAACTGACCATGTGTTCTTGTTATCATCGACATTAGTTAAAAAAGTCTTGCTCATTTCCTGTTATATTTTTTAAAAAAGTAAAGTTGTTTAAGAGTACATGAAAAATGATGGCTTTCTTATGGAAATAAAACTATATTGACTTACTAAGAGATGTAAAACAAACAGAAGGTGTTATACTTGCTGGACTGGTCAAAGTTAAACGACGAACTTGTTTTCCTGATAATGGTGTTTGACGTTGGACACAGCTATACATATAATGTCAAAGTCCTATGAGCAGGATCTGTTGAACCAGTGTAAAGTTATGAATGCTTTCACGCCAAAATGTGTTGCAAGATATCTGTTCAAGTACTATGAATGAAAATTACAATAAAAAATTGTTATAGGTAAGTCTCATTTATTAAATGTACAGATACGTCAACATGTGTTTGTTGCAAAATACAAGTAATTCTAAGTGTTTTTTTTTAAATGTTGAAAATATATTACTGACAAGTTTATTTGACTTTAGACGATAGCACACTGGACATTAGCACCACGCTTTGTCAGCCAATTCATTCTTAGAATTAGTTTGTATCATAATTGATTAGTTAAATCACGTTGGTAAGGAGCAGAACACTGAGCAGGTTGTTGTGGCAGTAATAAAGTGACAGAGAAAATGAAGAATCGTGGTTTAAATGCATCCCACCAACTTATTTAATTATAGTTAATGATGACCAATTAGCATCGAGAATACTATCTGTAGGAATAAATGAACATAAACATTATTATACTGTGCAGATGATAAAATACTCATTAATTATACTGGTTAGAGTTGGAACAGAAGGGAAAAAGAATATAGATAGTTCACTCAACTGTAGTTTCTTCTGAAGAAAATCCACAAACAAAATAGACTAAACATCTGGGCTGCTTTAAGAAAATCCATAAACAAAATAGACTGATACGAATTGTACATAAACCTTTGAACTAAAATGCTACAAGTATCTCCACAATAAATATGAAAGGAACCACACCAATAAGCCTATGGTTGTTCGGTTGACCCCACCAGTTCGTATCATCTACACTATGAAGTAAAAAAAAAAAATTGTTTTGGCATATCGTCACTGAATGAAGGAGCTATTGTGGAGATGTTAGTTATCACAATGTGGATAGATTCATGAATTCCTTCCCCCCATCTCAAACTATAAAATGTGAAATTTCATAACATCCACATTCAACCAGTTTCTAACAATGCTTTTTTCATAAGATCCAATGACAGAATTTGAACGACCATTCGTGTATCAATCTGATAGTAAATAGAGATAGTGTCACAACTGACCAAAGGAAAAAATAATAGAAGAAAATTAAATAAAAAAAGTGAGATGCGTGAATATGAAATAACCGTATTGTCGTAGACAATTAGATCAACAGACTCCAGTTCTAGTATCGGACGTTGATGACGACTATAACCACTTTTCTAATATCTGTGGATTATACGATCAACAATGACCTTCAAGATGACTTCAGAAGGACCTTCTTTTAAAATTTGCATACTTGAAATGTGTTTGTTAGCCAACTGATGCACGAAGTTGTGTGGGGAATAACTAATAAACGTCGTTTGTTTAGAACTATTTGTTGGAGAAGCCAGGAAAGAAAGGTTTAAGCAATGGCGCAAGGGACATCTGAATCGACAAGGATGAAACATATGGCAGTTGATATGAAGTGACGTTTCGCTATTGAAGTAACTGATGGTTGGGAATAAAAATAAAACGTAGGTTACAAAAAAAAAATACTACACACGGATGGTCTTAGAAAGTGAAATGACTTATTATGGAAAAGACTAACATATGAATTTGAGATTGCAAATAACTCCTCGACAATTTCTAGTATGAACTAATGATGCTCATCTTATTACATACAGGGTTATTTGAACGTCAAAAGAATCAATACCAAATGCATGACTCTTTTAATTCTTTAATGTCATAACAGTTGCATTTTCAAATATACAAGGTATTCAATTTATAGAAGTGCGTACATGTAATAATTGTTCATAAGAATATTGGTTAAATTGCAAAACTATATTGAATCATGAAGGTTTGATTAAATAGTTTGACTAAATATCATATTTGCCAAGTCTTATAAGCACTTTATACGCGTTAACCAAATGCATGACTCTTTTGATTCTTTAATTTCATAACTGTCAAATTTTTAAATATACAAGGTATTAAATTTATAGAAATGCATACATGTAATAAGAGTTAATAAGAATATTGGTTAAATTGCAAAACTATTTTGAAACATGGCGGTTCGTTTAAATATTAAATATTTTGACTAAATATCATATTTTCCAAGTCTTATAAGCATTTTATATATACGAGTTCTGATGTAATATTAAACGAATCATTAGTCACACTCTTCACCAAAATCATCTTTCTTTGGTTCATCATTTCAAGAATGTGAATATAAAACAAAAATCACGACTACGTTATTACTAGGTATTTGAAAAATTATTAAATAAAGATATTTAACTATCAATGATTTTTAAACATTTGTAACTATATTCTTTAATCTTACAAAAATAACTAAAGCGTTTGAGATTAAAAAATTACACCTTTGAAGTTTTTTTGCCCGCTATACAGTAATCTTCACAAATATAGATCCATGATATTTTTCCAAGAAAAATAAAAATTATTCCAACAACCCGCTGAAAAATTAAAAAAATTGAGTTCCAATATTTTAAAATAGTGCCGTAGGAAATTTTGGAGAGAAGTGAAGAATTATTAAAAAAGAAATTTTTTTAAAAAAATAACCAACCTCATTGTCAGAGAGACAGATTGAAATAGTGAGGCCCAAACTGAAGGAGGAGGAAGGATGGACTCATAGAAGATAGAAGAAGAGGGTAAAGCAATTTCCTTTTGATTAACAATTGCATGTTTTATAGCAAAAAAACAATTGCATGTTTCTGGGTACAAAAAAATAAAACAGCGCGTGGAGATACCTTCCCTCTTCCATTTAAACATAAACATGATCGTCATCTTCTTCAATCCCTTCCCCAAAATATTTGCACTTTCCTTTCTTCTTCTTCCTAATCGGAATCGCTTTCCATGCTCCCCATCGCCTTCAATCCTCTGGGCCTCTGCATCATCAAACACATCAAACTCGTCAGATTCTGCATTTCATTGATTCAACACCCAACAACAACAACAAAAGCACTCCAAATATACAAGTCTGATACATACCTGGTTACTTTTCTTCTCCCTAACTTCATATCTCTCTTGGCACATATTCGTCAACCACGCTCCTGGACTCATCAATTGCAACATCCCCCCAAACCCACAAATTAAATCAAATCCGCGTTCCTTGTATTTCACCCAAAACAAAACCTCTTTTCCGATTAAGAAAGAAAAAAAAGGGAATATTTATTATGAAGGCAGTGCTCACTAGTAAGCTTCTTTGGATGATCTTGGCCCTCTTTTTGGGTCTCTAAGGCAGCTTGCAACCCTTCATAGCCAGAAAATCTTCTTCTTCTTTGCTTGACAGCGAGATGTACAATTTCGGCCACACATGAGCTCTCTCCTCTCCGTTGATCCCATCCCTCGTCACTTTCCCGATCTCGTCCGCCGCCACCGCCAACCCTCTCGTCGTGTAGTACCTGTCCTCCTTCTCCGGCGATGCTGATTCCCTATTATCTCCGCTAGCCGACCGAAGCATCGCCCCATTGGAAGTCCTGCACCAAACCATCCTTTCCCTTCAGATCAGGACAAAATAAATTCAATATCTCTTACTCTCTCAGATGCAATTGTTACTTCCACGCCCCTTTACTCTTGATAAAGTTTCATCTATAAGCTTAGTGAGTAAAATTTTGGAACTTTCATAAAAGCCCTGAGATTCTAGGCTACCCAACAGAGATGAAGTGAAAATTTCTCATTCGTTTCAATCTCGTCCTCATCCCCGGGAATTACCCGCCAAAAACAAATAAAATGGGAAAGATCCCATCGTTCCTGACCTTGTGAGGCGATTAGGATGAAGATGAGAGCTTTCTTTGTCGTTAGCAGTAGTAACCCCAGAACGATCTACCGTTGCTGTAAGCTTCCTTCAGATTCAGCCGTTAAGTCGCGATGAAATCCGAGGGTCTTTCACCCTCACGCATCTCAGCCGTTTTCTGTTTCCCCACTGCAAGAAAAAATCACGTTCCATTATTTTACATCCTCTCTGATTCCTCTCTTCCTCTCTAATAATGCCTCGTTGGAAAAAAAATGCATGGGAAAAACGCTAAACTCATCGGAAATATGCAATAATTAAATAGGACAAATGAACCTTTGAAATAGCCAATGGAGTTCAAAGTAAGATTGAAGAAGTGTTTCCAGAGTAAATAGGTTTGAAAAAGATGGACATCGTAAATGACTTTCAAACAAATGGTTGTCGACGTGTCCAATTTAAGGGGAGTTCCAGGTCAGCTCCAATCAAAGTTGAGGAAAATGACATGTAGACAAAACAGATGGCCCAATAGTTGAAGGGCTAGGAGGTTTAGAAGGATATATTGATAATAAAGGTTACATCATACGATTACAACAAACAAACTAAACTTAAACAAACCAAAATAAGAAGACTAAAAAATACAACAACCCCAAACCAAATGTAAGGAGAACTAGTCCCCACAAAACACATAGGAGTAAAAGTAACTTCAAAAACTTCATCGGCTTCCTGGACATCCAAGGTTAGAAAGGACATGAAAGAAGGTTTTGGTTGCAAAACCCACCCGATCGGGCACACCTCCTTATAAGAAAAAGCTGCAAATAGATCAGCTACATAATCACCCTTACTTGGGGTACAGGACAGAGAACACACAACCTCAGAAGAAAAAAGCCAAGTAAAGTCTTGAAAAATACTTTTGCTCCTCAATTGAAGCAAACTTGGTGACATTAACCACCCACCAAACAAATTTTGGCTAACATTAATGATATGGATTCGCCACCATCGAACGATCCTAACAATGGTCTTCTCATAGGTAAAGCACATAATAATATTAACCATCGATAAATCCCTTCCCCCAAAATCGCAAATCCAATCAACATTATAAAACACCACCATAAATACCCAAATCCACAACATTAGAATAGAAGCACAAACGTAAAGCAATAAAAATAAAAGCAAAGAAGAGACATCCCTTAAGTCAGAAACCACCATCAAGCTGGAGGCCACCAGCGAGCAGGAGACCACCGACGAGTCAAAGGCCACCGGCGAGCAGGAGACCACCGACGAGCTAGAAGCCACCAACGAGAGAGATGTCGAGCCAAAAACTCCCATCACCAGAGATGAGAGAGGACCACAGCTATACCCAGAAGACAAAGCGACGCCGGAGCAAGGAAGACGATGAGGACGGAGACCAGAGGAGAGCCGGCGCCGGAAAAGAAGGAAGGTCGCCACCCTATTTCTCAGTTCCGCCCTAAAACTCGCTTGATCCTTACTCATTGAGGACCGATCTGCACTTCTGCCGCGGTTGTGGCTTAAAAGGAGGCTCGCTGGCGGTGGGGCAAGAGTTATAGTGAAGAAGAGGGGGCTAGGGTTTCGTGAGAGAGGGAGAGTTTCAGAGAAAAAGTCGCGATATCTAGGAGCCATAACTGTACCATATCTTGTACTCAACTAGCTTAAGCTGCTTTGTTCCATTCTATTACACCTTGCAATATTGTGCAATCCAATGTAATGCAATATTAATTATAAGGTTAGTGTTTAGTTTGATTTTTAAATAAGGTGCAATGAATTATTTTTTAATAATTATTTAAAATTAATACCACACAAAGTCTATTTCACCCTTAACAAAAAACAATTAAGAGTCATCACGATGTTGTAAAAATCGAGTTTCTATGTAGAAACTAAAGAGGATGGTAGAGACGTAAATCGTAGAAACGACAAGAAACGTAAAATTTCTACTACCTAAGGTCAAAATACAAAATTGAGTGTGTGTTGTATATATGTGTACGTACACACACGTGTGCATGTAAAAAAATATAAATCACTATTCAAAAATTAATGAACAACTTTATAGTTAAAAGATATAGGTCACATAATTTTATAAAACATAAACCCAAAAACACAAAGGGTTTAACAACTTCTACAACCAAATTCTAAAATATCAAAAGAATAAAATTTAACAATTCCTAAATTATATCAGTTGATTCAAATCAAACACACATTAATTTGCATGTCTTCAATGTGCTCTCTCTTATTCTTATAACAAGTTCACTTATAAAACTTGGAATTTTCAAATCATGATCATTCATAGGTTTCCTCACTTCAACTTCAATCAAGCTTTTCTCATCATGGGCATCAACATCTAAGTTGTCTACATCTTCCTAATCTTCTTCATTTTCCACTACCCAATCATCATTAGATGGAAGATTATCAAAATTATATGCATGAGAGTTTTGAGCTTTCTTTTTCTTGCTCAATTTTGAATTGACCATCACAAAAACAACATTATTTATAGTCTTTTGATTTTGAGGAAATGAAAATAGGGTTTTTTTTTTAAAAAAAAGGTAAAAACAGGAAAAATGACAGAAACGTAAGTTTCTCCCGTTTTTAAGTGTAGTTTTTACTTAGGACAGTTTTTCATTTGTGTCTTAACATATATAACTTTAATTACAACGTAAAAATGTAATTTTTTTTTACGTTTTTACACTAGTTTTTGACAACAATCTCACGCTTGTCCCATTATAATTTTCATGCTACTTTGCTTAGGATCGTTTGATAGCAATGGTTGTGGTGGTGGAGGCGACAAAAATGATGGTGCGGCAATTGTCATGGCAGGTGATAACAGTGACAACGGTGAAGTAGGAGGAGATTATTGCAGTGATAGTAGCTGTCATGGTGTTGACAACAACAACGGAGATGACAATGGATGAGGAGGTAGTTTGGGCGACAATGGTGGAGGTGGCAACAGTGGCGGAGGAGGTAGTGACAACGATGACAATAGTGGAGGTAACAACGATGGGAGTGGAAGAGGAGGAGCTAATGATGGTGGTGACAGCGATGATGGTGGAGGAGGAGATAGTGGTGGCAACAATGGTGGAGGTGGTGGTAATAGGAGGTGGTTGCACTAGTGGTGGTGGAGGAGGAGGTAGTATGGCAGTAGTTGTAACGTGGTGTGGCATGTGAAATGAAACAAGTGAAACAAAAAACAAATAAAACTAAAGGGTAAATTGGACTTTTTTTTCAACCATGCAATCTGTAACATCTTAATTTTTAATTTGAGGATTTAATTATAATTATAAAAATAATTATATTTGATAAATATATTTAGTATGGAATTGTTGGAAAAAAAAGGGAAAGAAATAAATAAATAAAGAAAAAATTGCAAAAAAAAAAAAAAAAGCTGCATTTGCAGCGTATGAAATGCCCCATCCCCATTTGATTGATTGTTCAAACCACTCCTTCCAATCACTTCCCTCTTCCTTCTATTCACTCATTTCATTTCACACACTCTCTCACACGCGCACACACACACACAATCGATCCAGCAGAGGAGAGTGACGAGAGGAGAGTGTGAGGAAAAAAAAGGAAGGAAATAGAGAAGAGGTGATGGTCGTTTCAAGGTATGTCTTTTATCTTATTAAATTATTTAGGTAGCTAAATTAATTTCTTTTCAATAAAATTTCTTCAGGAAAGTTATTTTATATATTTTTCTCTTTCTAATGAGATTAATAATATGTTGGTTAGTGAAAATTTTGAGATTATGATTTTGGGAAAGTTTTAAGTTTTAACAATAAAAGACTATATATATGTAGTCGATGATTAATAGTAAATTTTAATCGGTTTAGTCTTATTGTTTGGTTGTAATAGAGAATTAAAATGAATTTTTCTATTTAGGAAGTTTAGGATTTTATGTCTACATAATATCTTTACCGATTAAATGTTATGAAAATAATTTATTTGGGTTAAGAAGATATTATTAGAATTTTAATCGGTTAGATTTGTTGTTTCGTTGTTATGGGAGTTTAAAATGAATTTTTCTATTTATGAAGTTTAGGATTTTATGTCTATAAAATATTTTTACCGATTAAATGTTATGAAAATAATTTATTTAGGTTAGGGAAATATTATTGGAATTTAATTAGCTTAGTTTTTATATATGAAGGATAAAATTGTAATTTCTGGAATTTTGGGAGTAAAACTGTAATTTTTGGAATTTGGGGGTAAAACTATAAATTCTGGAATTTTGGGGCAAAACTATAATTTCTAAAATTTTGGGATAAGACAGCATTTCTGGAATTTGTTGGACCAAAATGTCATTTTCAGTTTTGTTATAATAATATATTATTACTAGAATTTTTATTTTAAGTTATAGGAAATTATAAATTATAATTGTGATGATGTAGAGCCTTCCTGTGACCAGTGAATTGAGCGGGTTGTACTCCTCAAACTAAGGTTGAGTTGGGAATCGAGGTAACCGAGGTTAATTTTGTAACACCCCCAAATTTTTAACAATTATAATGACATAAAATTTCAATAATTTTTATAAATAATCACTAAAATTCAAAATAACCAAATTTGGGAAGTGTTACCGCCACACTTGTACTGGGACAAGTGCAAGGCTGTCTTATTACATTAACGTAAATCCAAACTTAAATAAAAGTATTTTATTCAAAGCATAAAAATAAAATAAAACTAGCTAGAATTGTTCATTGGTCTTCCTCACTTCTCACTGCTAGCCCCAACAGCCCCAACTTTGAAACCTGTTTCACTGAAATTCTGCTTTCTGCTCCCCCGAAGGATCGTCGCAGCCTAGAACATAAATATCAGCAAAAGCTGGTAATCTTAATGAACAAAAATAGAATAATAATAATAATAATAAAATAGTCATAGGATGAAAGAAAAATATCATATAAATATATATAATCTAAAGTATCAACTCTAATACTCATCATATCTATTTATTCACATTGAATCAAATATTATTCTTTATCTTTTTAAATTTATTTAGACCTGGGAGACCCTGCCAGTCTATTTAGTTTAGTCTATTTAGTTTAGTAGGAAGAGAACCATGATAAACCCGGGAGACCCTGCCAGTTTACCCTGTGACCCGGGAGCCCCTGCCAGTCACAATCAATCAAATTGGCCATAAAACATTTCGTCATAATGTGCACATTTCTTCCCAACATTGCTACTAGTGTCTCGGGAGCCCCTACCAGACACCACTTTGGGAAGAACGGATATAATCGATTCACATCAAATAATATATCGGAGGCATAAAGCCTAAGGGTTGTGTTCATCACTTTAGGGGTACCATCCCAAAGCTATCCTCCCACGATTTAAAGTATTTTAAATACACTCACATAATAAATGGATTTCTCAATAAATATATATATATATACATAGTTCCATAATATTCAAAAAGAAGAATATTAATTTATATTTATCTAAGTTAATAACTTGGGTTTGTGATAATATAAAAAAATACATATGCTTGTGACAAAGAGGATATGCCACAAAAATTCTGTGAATATATATATATACATACATATATATGAAAGCATTTATAAGTTTCAATCACAAAAAATTGAAGCGACCAAAACAACCATATACAGATATATTTATGTAATGGTAAATGGTTTTTTTTTTACAAAAATTTTCATCACGCAATCAATAAGGGAAAATTTGTGTAATTTGTAGAAAACAATTTTCCCACAAAGAAAGACAAATGCAAAATCAATGGTACCGAATGGGAATCACAAGGAGGAACGAGATGACAGTTTAGACTAGAGAAAAGACATATAATAATTGATTCCTATTGACCTAGGGATTATGATTACATATAATATATTTCATATATAACAACTCTATCAAAACTTATATAAAACTAATCTAAGACTCATGAGAATTAGGATTAGCAAAATAGGATGTAGAGAAAAATAATAAGTTTAGGATTAGAAAAATAAGATGTAGAGAAAAAGAATAAGTTTAGGATTAGCAAAATAGGATGTAGAGAAAAAGAATAAGTTTAGGATTAGCAAAATAAGATGTAGCGAAAAAGAAGAAGCACGAGATGCAAGGTTGTTCTGGGGATTAGGATTACATATAATATATTTTATATATAACAATTCTATCAAAATTTATATAAAAGTATAAAAATAACCTAAGATTCATGGGGATTAGGATTAGCGAAATATGATGTAGAGAAGAAGAAGAAGAAGCGTAGGATATAAAATTACGCTAAGACTTATGGAATTACGATTAGTAAAATAGGATGTAGAGAAGAAGAAGAAGCACGACATGCAAGGTACCTGGTCTCTGTTTTGCTAGCTTTTAGAAGAATAGAGAAAATAGTAGAAGAGAATATGAGAAGAGAAGGAGAGTATTCAGGGTTAGGCTAGACTCATATTTATAACTGAAAAATTAAGGTTTAGCTTTGGGCTCTTTTACTTTTACCAACTCATTAATAGGGTATATTAAATTAAATCAATCAACCATAATGTGAATTTAATATAATAGGGTATATGAAATTCAATCAATCAATCATGATATGAATTAATGTGATTTGGTTGGCAGTAATTGACTTATTACCTAAAAACAATCATGGTCATCAATCAATCATAGTGTGAATTTAATGTGATAGAGTATATCACATTAATTCAATCAATTATGATTTGAATGAATGTGACTTGGTTTTTTTCTTAGTGCATAAGCAGAAAATTCCTAAGGCAATTAAGACTAAGGATATTTGGCTCACCAAGACTATATAAAATAAATGGGTAATTACTATTAATAATAACTACTAATAATATCATCAATATTAATAATAATCAGGGATATTACAAATTTATTTTATATGCTTGTTTTGGGCTGTAAGGTATTTTCCTAAGTCTTACTTTCATATATATTACTTGTATGTGTTTTAAAAATTATGTATATGTTTGAATATTAAATTATTTCAGTGAAGCAATGAATTTTCCAATCTGTGTATTTAAGTGAATATTATTATTATTGGGATTGTTATTGTGGTGAGATTATAATGTTTGTTGTGAGATAATGTATATGGAATAATGATTTAATAAAATGTCGTTAAAATTTTGATATTATATTATTTTTTGTTGTTGTAGGATATGTTGGGTTGTGTACTTGTGTGGAAGAGAATGAGGGTGAAATTGTGCCTATCGGCTCTCTCATTCCTGACCCGGAATTTGAGGTGAGTGTTTTGGGTGGACACCTCCCTGTTACGGTATATTGGTGGTGACATGGGAGGGGACAGTATTCTTGAAGTGACTAATTAACCTTGGCCGAGTATACTAGCACTGATAGGTTGTACCACGTCCAGAAGATATAAGAAGAAGCAAGATGGATGAGTGGGGATGATTTTAAATATTGTTAATTATTATGTATTATTTAATTATTAATGATATTTTAATTATGTTAATAAACATGCTTCTCTAACTTGCAATCCTTTCCTGCATGTTTGATAAATTAATTTTTGGTTACGGGGACTTTATGTCTCACCCCGTTATTATTAATTTTTTCAGGCGAAACCTCTAATCTTACTAGAGGACAAGGGAAGCGGCCATAGGCATAGAAATCTTGAAATTTGTAGGCCTCTTTTTGGTATTAGTGTTGTATTGATTTTTATATTATCATCCTAGGGCCCTTATATTTTGAAATACTACATCAACTATTTTTGGATGACTCTTTATTTTCCCAAGCCCTTATTTTATACACTACTATATTTTGGTGGATCCATAATCATATTTTATGTGAAAATTGTTTTAACGTAGACCCTTTGTTGTGGATTTGGTGTTGTGAGACTCGTGGGCTGTGTATTCTTCTGTTCGACAATTGTGCCCAAGGTTATATATCTTCTGTAGCGAGTTTGTGGGTGGAGTTTGTGCCCTGGACTCTGATGTGCTTATTTTTAAAAAGAAAAGAGTTTTTCTTAATAACTTGTTAATATGGTTTTTGTGAAATCACTATAGTTAATTGTTGTTTAGTGAGAACGGGTCTTTTCACAGTCAAGTGGTATGGGGTATTCATGGGTCTATGAACAAAACTTGGTAATCATCATTATCATGATAGACCTTATTATAATGTTAAAGATTAACCCAACACTCTCCTATTAATAACGTGATCATAATTAATATTGCAAACATGTAATGAGGTTGAACTAAGGGTCCATTTGGATGAGTTTTTTTGATTAAAAAAAACATTTTTTTAATATAAAAAAATGATCTTTTTATTAATTTATGTGTTTAGATGATTTTTTTTTTTAAAAAAAACAGAAGTCACAAAAAAAAGCTAAAATGCTGTTTTATTTTAAAAGCTCCAAATTGGAGCTTTAAAAAAAAACGCACTTTTTTTAAAAGCCCATCCAAATGGGCCCTAAATGAACTTTCAGTTCTTTTGATAAATTCAAGTAGTCTAGTTCCATGTGTGATCGCAACTAGGCTCCCGGATATCATGGGAAATTCAAATCATGCACGCAGCGTCCATTTTTTTTTTTGGTATAATATGAGATTTTCTTAGCCAGTAATTTTGTATATTAATAATTACTACCCCGGTCCTAATTATAAGACCTAGTTAACTTTTTTTTGGAGAGATTAAGGAAGTTTAGTAAGTTACTTAATCATTTCATATGTTGTGATTCTTAGCTTCTATATTAATGGGGTTTAAACTTCTCATGTTGCATGAGAAGAAGATTCCTATATACACATGAAATAGTGGGACCAACATATATATAATGCTAATTATATATGTGTGTGGGTCCCACCATTTTATGTGTGTGTGACATGAGAATACATTTCTCCTACAACATGAGAAGTGTTTTTCCCTTTATTAATTTATTGGATAGGATATTGTCACTACCATTTTTTATCACTATCAATGTCACTACCGCTTTTTCACCGTTAGATCAGAATCTCATTTACTTTTATCATTTCTCTCTCCTATTGAGATTCTGATCTAACGGTGAAAAAGTAGTTGTGACATTGGTAGTAACTAAAAATGGTAATGACAATATCTTATCTCTTAGTTTATTAGTTAAACTAATTAGTTTGAAGAAAAAATAAAAATAAAAATACTCTAAAATAATTTAATTAGCTTCCTTAATCTCTCCAAAACTACATCTTATAATTAGGACAAGAGAGAGTAATAAATAGTGATCCTAATACAGATAATGATTTTTTACCTAATTATTAGGATAATTTTACTATCTTCTTATAGTAATACTCTTCTTATCATTATTATAAGACATCAATTATCAAGTTTCATAAATCAATAAAAACAGTTAAAAGTATTAAATCTATCTTAAAATTTAAGTAATTTCCAATATTACCCTTACTAATTACACGGGCTTTTCTCTCAGAAGCGCTCAGCACCACGAGCTGGACCAAAAATACACATAAACTTTCAAAAGTGGGGCAAAAAGACACACGCCGTTAAAATACACTAACAGACGTTACTTTTTAGCTGGTGGGCCCCACGCCTTTCTCCATTCTTGTCCTTTCTTTTAACCTGTCATCATCCTTCTTCCCAGCGAAGAAAATACTGTAGCATTTTTACACAAAAATCAACACGCACACACACAACGGTTCTTTCTCAATAATACAAATGTGTCACCGAAAAAAGAAATGTATTGTATTTTCGAATGATAAACCGGAATGTAATACACACACACACAGTCTTGGATAATTAGATGAGGAAATAGATCAAAAGGAAGAAAAATCAGGGAATAGTTGAGAGTACTACCTGAATTGAAGATAAATGAGACTGATAGAGAGATTGAACAGTGTCATTTTGATGATCGGCGTTAAATTTGGTGCAGACTTGAGCTCGCTGCAAGCAACTCTTGATTATTCCAATTATCGAAATTCTCCACTCTCCTCTGCAACCAATTGGAGTCATTACCAAGCCTATAATTCTCGAATCCTAATTCAGACACAGCTTTGCCCGCCCCTTTGTTCGTAATCACGAACAGGAAGATATTGAAGGTGAACATCGCAATTATGATCAGAATCATCAGAAACAGGTAGATCCAGAGGAAGGCGGCGGCGCTGCAACAAACTTTGACCAGGCCTATCGTTGACAGCACCGTGATGCAAATGCCGAATATGAGAATTGCTGCAACAAATTGCTCACCGTGTAGTATAATGCTTCTTCCTTTATGGCCGCCGGTTTTGATTTTTGTGTTCTACTGTTTTTATATGCGACAGCATTTTCTTTCCTGTGAAGAAGGACGATGACAGGTTAAAAGAAAGGACAAGATGGAGAAAGGCGTGGGGTACACCAGCTAAAAAGTAACGTCTGCTAGTGTATTTGAATGGCCTGTGTATTTTTGTCCCACTTTTAAAAGTTCACCTGTATTTTTTGTCCAGAAAAAAGCTCGTGGTGCTAAACGCTTTTAGAGAAAAAGTCTGTGTGTATTTTCGCTCCTTAACCCTACTTATAATAAGGATAAGATGGTGTATTTTTTAATATTAAATACCAATAAATGCAATGACCAATCTGGATTTCTCAATTAAGTTTCCCCAACCGAGGTTCAGCTCTCAATTCAGGATATTAATATCTCGCGAGTTTTTTACTGTCTTGTTCTGGTGGGAAGAAAAAACTGTTTCTGTTTCGGAGTCCTCCTCATAAAGAAGAAAAACGAAAACTTTCAGCAGTGGAGAACGGGACGAATTGTTATCTAGCGAACCGGGGCCACTGTACAGTGTTGGAGACTTGGAATCCCCACCCCCCCCCCCCCCCGCCCCTCTTTTTTTTCATTTCATCGCATTGTATAGCGAAAAAATATATCCAACAAAAGCAAAAGTTGGAGTTCATGTTTATGGCATAGTTGAAATGGATCAAACTCAGAGATCACCAGCAGGAACAGCCTCGCGGGCTTATCAGTTACACCCTGCCAGAACCGCCATTCTCGATCTATTCAACCTGTACTTAGGAGTAAGCACCTCCCTCTTTTATACCAATCTTCTTCTCAGCTTTCACTTGTTTTGGTAATTCTATCTTTCGTTTTGTTCTTTGTAGAGAAACAGCCGCCACAAACCCGATGATACAATCCGAGAACCGCCGTAAGTTTAGCTATTTCTTATGCTAAAAAAGTTATGATTTTTGGGCATTTCTGGGTTCCCCCCCCCCCCTCTATGGTCAACTGTGTTTGTAGTTGATCAGGCTTCCAAAAAAGTGTCGTTAAACAAATTCAATTGACGATTCTCTTTTGGACACTACTTGTTAAATGTCAAATCACCCAAAACAAATTCAATTCAGTTTGGAGGTTGTGTGAATAATCTGCTTCTTGTATCTATTGATGTTTTACTTATTCCCTTTTTTGAATAACTTTCAGGAACAAAGCACAAAAGCGTGTGCTTGCTCTTAACAGAGAGCTTCCTCCGCCAAATGAGCAATTCCTTCTAGATTTTGAGCAACTTCAGAGCCAGTTTCCAGTGAGTTTGAAATCACAATGTGTAGCGCTATGCAATTTCCCAATGCTGTTTCTGTTTTCCTCGTAGCTTTATTCAAAATATAGCATGTGACATTTTTATTATTTTGTTAATGCTCTGTTTTATTTCAGGACCAAGATCAGTTACGTGCTGTAACTGAAGCTATTATCATATCTCTGGTTGTGAAGTGCAGTAGTCATGCACCAAGAGCAGAATTTCTTCTATTTGCTTTACGGAGCTTATGTGGTATTAGATACATTAACTGGGATACTTTTTTGCCATCCCTTCTCTCATCAGTTTCTTCGGCAGATTTGCCTGCTGGCCAGGGTAGTCAGGCAGTGCAGGCTGTTTCCTCGTCAAGCTTATCGCAGTCAGGCATGTTACCGCCTTCAAGCGCAATAACCAATGTGTCTAATTTTCAGTCTTCAAATCCTGCATCTCCCTTACCTTCTGTTCACCCTATTGGCTCCCCTCCTCAACCAACCATTGAACCACCAGGTTGTGCGGCTCTATCTCCTGTCAAATCTCCGGATATTTTATGCAATGGACAACAACCTAAAACAAGAGGCATTCCATCTATTCGTAATAATGATGTTAGTAGCCTTCGTCAGCTATGTTGCAAAATTATTTTGATTGGTCTTGAGTTTGATTTGAAACCAGTGACTCATGCTGAAATCTTCCATCACATGCTAAATTGGCTGGTAAATTGGGACCAAAGACACCAGGGAGTTGATGAACCTGATATAGTAAAAGCGTGGAGACTCGACAAAGCTTTAGTTGCTTGGTTACACAGTTGTTTGGATGTGATCTGGCTTTTAGTGAACGAGGGAAAATGCCGAGTTCCCTTTTATGAATTACTTCGTAGCAGCTTGCAATTTATAGAGAACATACCTGATGATGAAGCCTTGTTTACACTTATTTTGGAGATACACAGGAGACGAGATATGATGGCTATGCACATGCAAATGCTAGACCAACATCTTCATTGCCCAACGTTTGGCACTCCTCGAATTCTTACTCAGACTCCTAATATTTCAGGCGAAGCAGGCATGAGACTTGCGCCAATCACGTATTTAAGTGTACTTGGGGAACCATTACACGGAGAGGTGATGACTTTTCAAGGAACTCTTGGTATTAAAATGTAGTCTAGTTACTTGTAATTTAGCAGCATACAATCAACCTATTTACTTTTGATTATAGCTTGTCCTAATTTGGTAAATTAATCTTTTTTCCTGTTGGAAGGATCTTGCAACTTCTATACAGAAGGGAAGTTTGGACTGGGAGAGAGCTCTACGTTGTATAAGGCATGCTCTTCGCACAACCCCATCACCTGATTGGTGGAGACGTGTGCTGATAGTAGTTCCTTGCCTTAGGCCTTCTTCTCAAGGGCCTACTCCTGGTGCTGTTTTTTCTTCAGAAATGATCTGCGAGGCAACAATTGATAGAATTGTTGAACTGTTGAAGTTGACAAATGCAGGCAATGATAATTTCTCTATTTTACATGCATCAGTTTAATGTAATCGTGAAAATAATATGCAACTGTGGGAAATCTTGCTAATTTCTGGTCTTCATGGGAAGTTCTTTGAGGGTTCTAGTGGCGTTGGAGGGCAATTTTGCATAACAGAGTTCTGGCTGTATTGTTGTGGAACTTTAGATGAGTATTTGAAGAGTGGACGAATTCTGATATCTGAGTAGCACTTGCAGTAGGCTGGGCTAGTTAGAGTAATTTTTGTGTGTTAGAGGGTATAGTTTGGGATAAGTATTATTTATGATATGTTATCTGTTCAGATATCAAGAAGTTTTATAGCTTTTGAAGGAGTTAAGCATTCAGTCTTTCTGCAAACTCAATTGATGGTGGTTGTGCACGTAATGATTATCCTTATAATAAAGAGGTTACTTTAGCTAAGCTAGCTTCTTGAGTGAATGGTTTATGTAGATGGAAATTCATATATCGGCGATGCTGCTTTATGCCTTATTTTCTTCAATGGGTATCATTGAGTTTATTTGTCTAATGGGTTTTTACATTGGGGGTGTTTGAGCGGCCTAGACATAGCTACTTTTGGGTCTTGTCTATGGACTTAAGCTCTAGGTACGGTTGGTTAATCGTTGCACTTGCGTTGAAAGATAGAACATAGATTTTGGTTAGTTGGATCATCTTTGCTGTTGATACCAATTGGCCATGCTTTGTTTAATGTGGGAAAATAATTTATTCCTGAAACTGTTTTGGGTGTCCTTTTGAAAAGCTAATGCCAGCTAAATATTGACATTCTTGCAGAGGTAAATTGCTGGCAGGACTGGCTTGTCTTCTCCGACATTTTCTATTTGTTTATGAAAAGTGGGTGCATTTATTTTGTTGAGTTTGTCGAGAAGCTGGTTTCACGGCTTGCAGAGGATGACAACCTTCTAAAGACAAACCATGTGACTTGGCTTCTTGCACAAATAATTCGAGTTGAACTGGTTATGACTGCTTTGAATTCAGATGCTAGAAAGGTAGTAAAATAAATATTAGTTTGATTACCTTCTCTGGCCTTCATTAAGATGTGTTTGTTTTTCTTTCCACTTGTATCCCTTTGATAAATTCTTTTGTCTGTGAAGGTTATTTCCTGTAGTGAAATAATAGAAAGAAATATAGAGAAAATATACTCTCAAATGAATGTGTTTATTCAAATGCTCAATAGGGTATTTATACATAAGAGAGAAAACAAGAGAATAATAACTTATTATGATGATTGATTCCTTAATTACTCATAATTCCTATTATCCCTGATTATATGCAATACTAATTAATTATATTGATATATTTCCTGACACTCCCCCTCAAGTTGCAGCATATATGTTAATCATGCTCAACTTGTTACAAGAAAATATAAATCCAAACAAAATAATTTTTTTTCCAAGAACCTCTTCACCCAATTTCACACACTCCCCCTCAAGCTGAAACTGAAAGCAGCTTGAATGTGAGTAAAAACTAATCACCAATAACTTGCTTCTTCATGAGATCTTGAAGCAAATAGCAAATAGTCTCACTAGGGACCAAATAATACTCCAAAATGTCTCACCAGAGACCAAACACCTCACCGGAGGCAAAACAACGAACGGGTCATACAAGGACCACCAAACTCCTCACCAGAGGACGCAAAGTACAGCAAATGCCAACGAAATTACCCAACCACAAGCATGACATTCAAGACAAAAGAGCACTTCACGAATGTACTAGAAAACATAATAAACGAAGAATCCAGCCACTAGAAACAAGTGAACGTGCACAAAACAGAATGCCGTATGTGCTAAAACAACTGAAGTGAGCCTCACAACGCAAACCTTCGAAGCTAAGAATCGGCTTACACACCCTGGAAATGAAGGCTTGACGTCTTAGAACACTAGAAAATGCAGCAACCAAACAGCAGAGGAATCGACAAACACTTTCTCTCCCCCCCTGTGAACAGTGATGAGTAACGTCATTATTCACGAACCAGCAACACGGATAGAACCAAAAAATAGCATATCGACATAAACTGAGGATGTGCAAAACATCGAAAGCCAGCAAAACAACAAAACTCAATCGCCAAATGCAGTCTTCTAAACACGAAACCGGCCTAGTCTTACCGTAAAAGAAGATCAACATCAGCTAAGGAGCCAAACCAGAAACAGAGATGACGCGAACACACACACACTAGAAATTCAAAAGCGTGCTGGAAACTGAAAATCTTGCAGGAAGTGAAAACCTCACAGAAAAGCAACCTCACTGACACACACACTCTGTCTGGCCACTGTCACTGTTCATGCGACAATATGGTCACGCTATAGTGACAACGGCCACCGGAAAATTCAAATTGGCCAAAAACTAACCAAGCTTTGGTACCATGTAGTGAAATAATAGAGAGAAATATAGAGAAAATATACTCTCAAATGAATGTGTTTATTCATATGCTCAATAGGGTATTTATACATAAGAGAGAAAATAAGAGAATAATAACTCATTATGATGATTGATTCCTTAATCACTCATAATTCCTATAATCCCTGATTATATGCAATACTAATTAATTATACTGATATATTTCCTGACATTTCCAAATAAATGGATATTTTTCATTTTTCGACTTTCTGGTTTGGCTTCAAATTAGTAAAGTTCCTTTGGATAAAGATTAATACTAAAGTTGATTTGTATGTTCATGGCATCGCTTACAGGTGGAGACTACCAGAAAGATTCTTTCATTTCATAGAGAAGAGCGGAACTCTGATCCTAATAACCCACAAAGCATATTGCTTGATTTTGTTAGCAGCTGCCAAAATTTACGTATTTGGTCATTGAATACATCAGCCAGAGACTATCTGAACAATGAGCAACTTCAAAAAGGAAAACAAATAGATGAATGGTGGAAACAAGCAAGCAAAGGTACATTAAAATACGGATTTTGTTGTCAGTGAAATTGTGAAATCAAGGTATGATGTTTTGCTATTGATTGATGGTTGACAAGGTCTGGTTTTCTCTTCAGATTTTTCCACCTTATGCAATGGAATTTAACAATCATTTTACCTTGTTGGAACTCTATAATTTCTAGCATTGGGTATGGTCAAAATGCTCATGGTAATGCTTGAATTCAGTGTACAAAATCTGGGAAGAAGACCTGGCTTAATTACAGAAAATGAAAACAGAAATGAAGATGGAAAACTTGCAGGCCACTTCCACTTTTTGATAGGCTAGACCATTCCACTCATAATTTGCTTAACCACTCTCTTTCCTTCCTCTTGAGCCCATGTTGTCCTCCTTCAGTAGTTAGCCTCTTTTGTCCGTCTCACCCTTCTCTGCCAGCTCAGCCTTGCCCCCAAACAATGGGCCCTGGCTCAGCTTCAGCCTTACTTTGCTTCCTATCATTTATTTGACTAACTCAGCCAAATTGGTGTTTGATCACTTGTTAAAGCTGGGCTTTATTTTTTCCTCTTTCTTTTCATTTATATATATATTTATTGCCTTCATTCTAATGTAACATTGTGTAGTCAAGTAATTGCATAAAAGAGCTGCAGCCTGATCTTGAGCAACTGACTTTAGCAGAATCATTATCATTATCAGTTCGCAACTTGTATGGACTATTAAATTATTATTGTCAAATGCACGCTGTATGTCAATTCAGATCAAGTTAGTTGATTGAGCTCTTCAGGAACTCTCTCTTTTTTATTTATATGGGAATCGATCCTATTGAGTAAATGTTTGTTCTTTTATTTCCTTATGTAGCTGCTTGTATATGTATCTTCTTTAATCTCATGTGATTTTCCAGGGGATCGCATGATGGATTATATGAATATGGATGAGCGCTCGATAGGGATGTTTTGGGTTGTGTCTTACACAATGGCACAACCTGCTTGTGAAACTGTAATGCACTGGCTAACTTCTGCTGGAGTTGTTGAGATGATTACTGGACCAAATATACAGTCAGCAGAGAGAATAATGGCTACACGGGAAGTCAGCCCAGTGCCTGTATCATTGTTGTCTGGCTTTGCAATGAACTTATGCATGAAGCTATCGTATCAAATGGAAGAAAATATTTTTTCTGGCCAGGTTATTCTTGATTCTCTCTCTCTCTCTCTCTGTCTTGCATTTATATTCATTTCTTAGCACGTTTGTTGTACCTCATATAAGTTAACTGGTGCTGTAATTGTTTTTGCAATATGATAAGGTATTGAGAAGAAGATAAGAAAAGAGGAAGAAGAGAGATAGAGAAGATTGAGGGAAAACAGAGAAATATTGGAATACGGTACTTGTACTAATGATTGAAATCACAAATCTGATATGAAACAATAGCTTAGGGGTTTACAGACTAATAATCTCACCTATACCCCCTTTTAACCGTCTGACTAACTAACGGTCATTTATCAATTAAAACTAACTGGATAACAAACTTGAGCCTTAACTGACTTAACAAACCCTTTCATAACAGAATATTCTTTACATAACACAATATCATAAAATTAAAAAACAGGCGGCTCAGTGCACAAGCCTCCTATTAGGTGGGGTCTGGGTAAGGATAGATTACACAGCCTTATCCCTACAATCAGAGAGGTTGTTTCCAGAATTTGAACTCATGACCTCAAGTCATATGGCAACAATCTTACCGCTATGCCAAGGCTCACCCTCTACATAACACAATATCCCGGACAAGTTATAATTTTTTGAGGAATGATTTTCTCAAGGGAATGACTTTGGTGAGCTAGAAATGGAAAATCTTAATCTAATTCTTGTGGTTCAGAGATATCATTATCTTGAGATACTTGCCTTTCTTATTTTTATGCAGGTTGTACCCAGCATTGCAATGGTTGAAACGTATACTAGATTGTTGCTAATTGCTCCTCATTCACTATTTCGCTCACATTTCAATGTAATTGCTCTGCCCTCTAAGATTATCACTTCTTTTGTAATTCATTTTATATTATGTAAGTAAAGAAGTGCTATCTTCATGCATCAATGGTGTGTTTGGTAGAAACTACATATGCTTTTCTGTCTTTGATTGGAAGCTGAAATTGAATACTACAGTGTAGCACTGGACAGAATTCCAATTTTTATGAGAAAATTATCTGGCACCTTTTGATTGTGCATGTTTTGTACGGGAGATAGTCATATGGAGATATGTACCTTATTTTGAGACTCATTTTAAAGTGTTATTTATTCTTTTCCTTTGGTGAATTGTAAGACAGACTAGTGAAATCAATCAGAAGAACTATAATTAGAGTTTGGTGATCTCTTACCATCTGATTCTTTTTGTCAACCACTGACCTACTGCTTATGCTTCTAATATAATCATAAAGCTTATACAATCTATTTGAGTCTAGTTGTCACTGGTTAAGACATTGTAGACATTCCTACTATTCATGTTATTTAATGTTCATTGTTAATTTGCTTCCCAGTACTGAGATACTATCTGTTTAAAACGTTGTTTATTTCAGCATTTAGTGCAAAGAAATCCTTCTTTATTGAGCAAACCTGGAGTAACACTTTTGGTACTTGAGATATTGAACTATCGATTGCTTCCACTTTACAGGTGATTATTACTCTCCCCTATCACATAAAATTCTCCTCCTGACAAACATAAAGATAGTTTGGCACTTTATTGATTCTTTCTTTTGTTACTTTTTGCCCTTTGATCAGATTCAAAATATAATCTTTTTGCCATCTTGTTGGTGCTCCAAAATCTGTCTCTAGCTTCCTAAAATAAGCTTAAAACAGCAGGATTCCTCCTCATTTTGCCTGGAATCAGACCTTAGCCCAAGTTACATCCTTTTCTTTTCTGTAGGTATCAAGGAAAAAGCAAAGCCTTGATGTATGATGTTACAAAGATTATTTCTGCCCTGAAAGCAAAACGAGGAGATCATCGAGTATTCAGATTAGCTGAAAATCTGTGCCTGAATCTCATTTTCTCATTGAGAGATTTTTTCTTGGTTAAAAGGGAAGGAAAGGTATTTGCTTTGATCTACAAGCTGTCCTTCATGTACCCCTTTCGGTTGTGGTTCTATTTTTTCAAAAGAAAAAAATTCTAGCATATCCATTTGATGCAAACTGGTGCTTTATTATTATTATTATTTTTTTTTTACCTTTCACAATTTACAGGGCCCGACTGAGTTTACTGAAACTTTGAATCGTGTAACTGTAATAACACTTGCCATCCTTATTAAAACACGAGGGATTACTGATGCTGAGCACCTGCTTTATCTCCCAACTATGTTGGAACAAATAATGGCAACTAGCCAGCATACATGGTCTGAAAAAACTCTCCGTTACTTCCCTTCTGTTCTGCGTGATGCCCTGGGTGGTCGAATGGATAAAAGGAGTCTTTCAATACAAGCATGGCAGCAGGTTTGATTTTCTAACTTTTGTTATCATGCTCATATATCTGCTGGCATGACTGTTACAATGATAAAGAATACCGGCAAATCTGTAAGAATAAATTAGTACAACTGTACAAGTATTAAATAAGCTCTTAAAAATGATGAATTATGGAGAACCTGATAGCAGGTGGCCAGGTAATATACATGTTTGTGAAGATATCATGTTGAGAGGTCAAGGGACTGGGGAATCTGGGATAGTCTAAGAAAGTAAAGGACGATTTGGGATTGCTTGCCATTAAGGAACAGATTCAAAGGCGGATCACTTTTATCTATGGATCAATTATTTGTAGTGTTTCTATACAATACCCAACATTCTTTTGCAACACGTTAGAATATTAAATACAACAGAGCCTACCTAGTACATACTTTAGAAATTTTGCCATTATGTTCTGATTTTTTGGCATATGTATGTTGATATTCAAGCCACTTTTCCAGGCAGAAGCCACTGTTTTACGCCAGTGCACACAACTTCTTACAGCATCAGCTGATCCTAATTATATTGTGACCTATGTCGGTCACAGTTTTCCTCAGCATCGACAATATTTGTGTGCTGGTGCATGGACATTAATGCATGGACATGGAGAAAACATTAATGGTGGAAGCCTGGTATTCATCTTCTAACAGTTGCCTGAAGAATTATTATTTCACTGCATCATAATTTTATCTTAACTTTGCGCGTGTGTGTGTAGGCACGTGTGCTTAGGGAATTTTCTCCTGAAGAGGTGACGTCTAATATTTACACAATGGTGGATGTTCTGCTTCAACATATTCAAATGGAAGTTCAACAAGGGCATTCTGTACAGGTTGTTAGCTTTGCAGAGGAGTATTTCTCTTCTGTGGATCAATACCCTGTTAATGCTTCAGTGTACTTATGCACCTTTTTTTTTTTTTTTTGGTGTTTTTTAGGACCTTCTGTTAAAAGCTTGTGCAAATCTTGGCTTTTTTGTTTGGATAAATGAGTTGCTTCCCTTAGATATCTTACTTCTGGCACTTATTGATCGTGATGATGATCCCCATGCTTTGCGAATTGTGGTATGCACATTCTATCTTGCCATTGTACCGTGGATTATGAACTTATATGCACACAAAAACTTGGCCTCTCTCTCTCTCTCTCTCTATGGAGTTGTAATGTTGCAATAAATACTGCAGATCAGTCTTCTTGATAGGCAAGAGCTTCAGCAAAGAGTAAAACAATTTATCTTGGCTCGTGGACCTCCCGAGCATTGGCATTACACTGGACAATTCAAGCGGGTCGAACTGCAAAAGGCTCTTGGAAATCACCTTTCTTGGAAGGACAAGTAAGTGTTTTGGTTAGATCAAGCATCTTCTAAATAATTTGGCACTGATCAAGACCCTGGTAATGGAGATGCAGCTCACAGTTTTGATAATAACATTCCAGGCACCCGGTGTTCTTTGACGATATTGCGGCCCGTTTGCTTCCAGTCATTCCTTTAATTATTTATAGACTGATTGAAAATGATGTAATGGATCTAGCAGACAGAGTATTGTCCATGTATTCGCCATTGCTTGCTTACTACCCTCTGAGATTTACATTTGTTCGTGATATACTTGCTTATTTCTATGGCCATCTTCCTGGAAAGCTCATTGTTCGAATACTCAATGTACTTGATATCGGCAAGGTAATCCTTCCTTTTTCTGCTTCCCTTTTGGTCTCAGGTTTTTTAAGTTATAAGGTGACAGAATAATAATTCTTTCTATTCAAGTGGTATATATACAAGATACAAGAGATTTGAGGTCAATTTATACAATGAATAAGCAGTCAGAATCTTCATTAATTGTTTAAAATGGCGTTATTCTACAAATATATAACATGTCTGTATTTTTCCAGATTCCTTTGTCGGATTCGTTCCCACAGCAAATAAGCTCTTCAAATCCAGTCATGTGCCCTCCTATGGACTATTTTGCAACTCTCTTGTTGGGAATAGTGAATAATGTTATCCCTCCTTTGCATAACAACTCAAAGTCTGGATCAACCTGTGACGCCTCAAACAATGCTCTACGCTCTCTACATAACAAGCCTCCGGCTGTAACTCAGTCCGGGACAGCCAATGCTATGGAGGTCCCAAAAGCTTTCTTCCAAATTCAGGATCCTGGCACGTATACTCAGCTGGTTCTTGAAACTGCTGTCATTGAAATTCTCTCCCTCCCGGTCTCTGCTTCTCAGATAGTACAATCACTCATTCAAATTATTGTAAATATCCAACCAACATTGATCCAGTCCAGTAATGGTCTCCATGGTGGTTCAAATGGTGTAGGGCAAGGTTCAGTATTGCCGACATCTCCTTCAGGGGGAAGTACTGATTCCTTAGGTGCAAGCAGATCAACTCCTTCGGTTTCTGGAATAAATACCTCTAACTTTGCCTCACGAAGTGGTTATTCGTGCCAACAACTATCTTGCTTGTTCATTCAAGCTTGTGGTCTCCTTCTGGCTCAGCTGCCTCCTGAATTTCACTTGCAACTTTACATGGAGACGACGCGTATAATAAAAGAGAACTGGTGGCTTACAGATGGGAAAAGGTCACTCGGGGAAATAGACTCTGCCGTGGGCTACGCTTTGTTGGATCCAACTTGGGCTGCACAGGACAATACCTCTACAGCCATTGGTATGATTTTGCAGTTGACTTGTTTAACACAAATCTCATTGCTCAAGACATTATTGGAATGTGAATTTTCCATATTACCAGTTTGTTCCTCACATTGAAATTTGCACTACGATGTGAAGTGTTTGAAACATCAGTAAAAATTAATCAAAGCTTAGTTTTTTACTTTACAGATGGAAATTAGATTTTTGCATTTGTTTTGTTAGAGAGCATCTACTTCAAAATTAAAATGCTCTCAACTTGGTTTATGCTTGGAAGGACATATTGGTTTCTAATTCCGGTTAGTGATTGTAATTTTAAATGCCTAAGAGGTTTTGTTGTGTGTGTACAGGGAATGTGGTTGCCCTACTTCACTCTTTCTTCAGTAACCTTTCTCAGGAATGGCTAGAAGGGACAAATGTTATCATCAAGCAACTTCGGCCAGTACAATCCATCGCAATGTTGAGGATAGCATTCCGTATAATGAGTCCACTTCTTCCAAAACTTGCCAATGCTCATGCACTCTTCAGCAAGGTACAGAAAATTATTGACTCTACCATTATAAAAAAGCTTCCCTTGTGGATGTATGTTCATGGATACGCTATCTGTGTAGCTTGTGCCTGTTTGTGTTTGATACCATAATGTGGTAACAAATCCATGAAAGCACTTATTTCTCAAATCACAAATGCTAACAAACTCCCGCTGCAGATAATTAGTTAGATTGAATATTATTGGAACAAATCGTACTGTCAGATGATTCATTGTAACTTTACTGTAAACTATAATTTATTCCTTAATGTTTTCCTCCCCTGAACTTCTGCAAAACTTCATTCGCAGATTCTTTCGTTGCTGTTAACTGTACTAGTCGATGTGTTCGGAAAAAACTCACAGCCACCCATCGCGGTTGAAGCATCGGAAATAGCAGATATCATTGACTTTCTGTAAGTCCTTCTCAATTTTGTTCTATATATTATGTTGTACCTTGAGACAAAATTCTGATCTTCCTGTTGTCTCACCACTTAACTGTGTGTTCAGCCATCATGTCATACATTATCAAGGGCAGGGAGGGCCCGTGCAGGCAAGCAGCAAACCTCGGCCTGATGTTTTGGCTCTCATCGGAAGGGCATCGGAGAGTCTACGTCCAGACATTCAGCATCTGCTTTCACACCTGAAGCCTGATGTAGATTCTTCTATTTATTTTGCACCAGTTCAGAAAGTTCAGAATCCAAACTAGATGCAAGCACATTTCACAGTTCAGAAATGGCACAGTAATGCTTAGAAATAAGTTTGAAAAGTAAATCTGTGGCGACTTAAGGGAGCAATAGGTTTGAAATGTAAATCTGACCTGTTTGATGAAATATATTTACAGATTGGATGAGAGGCCCAGAGTACAGAGCTGTATATAAAATAGATGTACTGTCTATTTCTCTTGAATTTTGTAGGTATTTATTGCAGCAAATTGGTGGGCCAAATGGTATATAGTTTTCTTATAGAAATTAATAGAAAGACTTTTCCTTCTTCCCTATCACGCCCCCATTATTTTTGTCTCCCATTTTGCAGTGAAAAGATGAAATTGACTTCCCTTCTAGTATATGAAAAAGCTGTCACTCGCTGAGTTTTAAAAAGACCTGCAAGTTACGGTCAGGAGATTGTCCGGTAGCGGTATGAGTTAGCAATCAAATGGAGCCAAAATCACAGAAATGCGTTGATCAATTCACCGTATTGTATGAAAGTTACGAACTGTTTGTCACGGCCTTGGACTTGATCACCTAAATACCATGCCGGCCTTAGCTTGATCACCCCTCTCGATCTTTGCTAAGTCAGCCGAATTCCCCTCGAGTAGGCAAGGAAAGGCAAAGAACAAGAGAACTTCTAGAGAGAGAAAGAACTTGGAGAGAGAAGCTCTTGAAACAACAAATGACTTGAAGACTCTTGGATTCTTGGATGTGTTACAAATGAAGGAGGCATCCCCTATTTATAGCCTATCACCTCCTCAATGAACGGCTACGATTAATTACATCCGACGTGGAGAATAGCTCTCCAGAACCTTCCCTACAAATATCTAGATATTTACATAGTTCCTAGAGTTCTCTAGAATTCTCTACACAACTCTACATCTATGTACACATATCTACAACATTTTAGGAGCTTCTAGACTTCTCCTCACTTGAAGTCTCAACCTCCCCGTCCAATGCGGAGTGCCCGTGCACGCGAATTATCCAGCGTTCCTTTCCGTGCGTGACACTCTCCCCCACCTAATCCAGTGACGCCCTCGTCACTGCACAAGCTCTTGTGTTTCTTTCGAAACACCTTCAGTTGCTGAGGAAGGAGCTTTGCCACCACCTTGTCTCCTACTTGGTATTCAGAGACGCACTCCCTCCCTTCCACAATCTCCTTCCGTCCCTTGGCCGCCTTGGCCGACTCGCCCTGGAAGGATCTCATCGCCAGAACTCTTCGGCCCAATGCATCACCCATTGTACCGGCCGTGCCAACTCCATGCTCCAACCCATGTTCCACCTTTCGTCCAGGCGGCAACCTTTCTTGGAGCCTTGGTGGCACTAGGTCTCCACTCCTCACTATGACAGGGGGAAGATTCCCACGATCCTCCACATTAGGATCCACCACCTTCAAAGCCGCAAGGTAGGTGACAGACAAGCCAACATCCTGATCATTGCTTGTCGTAGGCACTGTGCAACCAATCCCCTTCTCAAGGAAGCACAATGAATCTTCGCCCGGCATGAAGACAACTTTTGCCTTACGCAAAAAGTCCAGACCCAGTACCACATTGAAGTCGTCCATAGGGGTCACCGACAAATCCACGGTCCCCTTCCATGTTCCCATGCATAGCTCTACCCCACGAGCTACGCCATTGAGAGGCTTGGCAGGAGTGTTCACAAACTTCCACCATCCTCCTCGTGCTTGAGCAACTGAGAGACCTACCCGCTTGGCCTCTTCAGGAGTGATGAAGTTATGGGTAGCCCCGGTGTCCACCATCACCTTCACTGGCTTCCCATTCAGCTTCACATCAACAAACATGAGACCTTTACTCCTTGCAACAGGTTCCTCATGTTTGGCCTTCAAGGCATTCAAGACTCTGAGAGATCCCATCCGCATGTTGGGCTCCTCCTCATCGGTTCCCTCGTTCCCCTGAACAAGGGCTGACAAACTACCCAGCTTGGGACACTTGCTCATGTAATGTGGCCCTTTGCACACGTAGCAGCTGATTGTCTTCTTCTTCTTGTCCTCAGGTTGGTCCTTCCAGGAAGATTTGTCCGCTCCTCCCTTGACGAACTCCTTACCTTTGTCTCCCCCACCGTTCCCATGGTTGGGTTCGGAAGACTTAGGTCCAGAAGTCTCACCTTTCTCACCCCTTTGATAATCAATGAGGCTTTCAGCAATGGCAATGGCTTCGTCCACACTTGCTGCACCACGCCGTTGGAGTTCATGCTTGGCCCAATTCTGAAGACCATCCACAAAGTAGAACAATGTCTCCTCGCTACTGAGATTAGGGATTTGCAACGTGAGGGTCGTGAAGTCCCTTACATAATCCTGAATCGTAGTCTTGTGCTTGAGTTCCCTCAACCTCTTGCGCGCCATGTAGACCACGTTCTCAGGGTAGAACTGTTTCTTCAGTTCCCTCTTGAAATCATCCCATGTCTCGACCTTGCAAAGGCCCCTTTCCATGTCTGCATGCTTCCTACGCCACCATAACATAGCATTATCACTAAGGAACAAGGAAGCAGTACGTACCTTGGTTGCATCATCAACCAAGTTCAGGCTCTCAGAATATCGCTCCATCTGCCACAAGAAGTTCTCAACCTCCTTGGCATCGCGAACGCCTTGAAATTCCTTCGACTTAGGGAGATCCAACCTCACCTCCCTTGCTCCACTGGTAGCACCCACCAACGGAGTCTTTGATTGTCTCTCCAAAGAAGTCTTCAGAGAGTTGAGCTGTCCCTGCATCGCGGTAATGACATCCATTACCTTTGCCTCGAGTCGCCTCATGGACTCAGCTTGTTCCTCCTCAAAATTCAGGTGCGAATCAAGATCCGACCTCAAGTTGTCCAATTGGCTAAGGGTGTGGGTTTCAAGTGTCTTAAAGTCACCTTCCACCTTGTCCACCCTAATAGCCACCCCGTGTAAGGCCTCCTCCAAAGCCTCCACCTTGGCCATCAAAGTGGCCATATCCACGGCTTGGCGGGACTTACTTGATCCTCGGGTCTTCTTTGCCTCTCGATCAACTTGGGTCTCCCTACCCCTTCCTTCTCCCGACACCACCACGTCCTCAGTTGTGCCCGACATCCTTGCTTACCAAATAGATACCACGAACCACGTTCACAGCTCCGATCCTAGCTGCCTTGAACCAAAGCTCTGATACCACTTTGTCACGGCCTTGGACTTGATCACCCAAATACCGTGCCGGCCTTAGCTTGATCACCCCTCTCGATCTTTGCTAAGTCAGCCGAATTCCCCTCGAGTAGGCAAGGAAAGGCAAAGAACAAGAGAACTTCTAGAGAGAGAAAGAACTTGGAGAGAGAAGCTCTTGAAACAACAAATGACTTGAAGACTCTTGAATTCTTGGATGTGTTACAAATGAAGGAGGCATCCCCTATTTATAGCCTATCACCTCCTCAATGAACGGCTACGATTAATTACATCCGACGGTGGAGAATAGCTCTCCAGAACCTTCCCTACAAATATCTAGATATTTACATAGTTCCTAGAGTTCTCTAGAATTCTCTACACAACTCTACATCTATGTACACATATCTACAACATTTTAGGAGCTTCTAGACTTCTCCTCACTTGAAGTCTCAACCTCCCCGTCCAATGCGGAGTGCCCGTGTACGCGAATTATCCAGCGTTCCTTTCCGTGCGTGACATGTTGCTCCAAATCCATTTCATCTTTTCTGTGCTTTTTGGTATTTCAGAAGCAAATTAGCAGCAAGAAAAACTAGCTAATTAAACAACAATTTTGGCTAAATACATAAAGTAGTTGGTTCAATTCACCTTGAAAATGATGTTCGAAACCCATCTCACCGACCCTTTTATCTTTCTCAGTTCATCTCGATTCAGTTTTTTTTTTCTTCCTTTTAAAAGAGTTAAGGTGGAAAAATACACATAGTCTTTTCAAAAGTGCACTCAAGACCATGGTAGTTTTTTGGTCAAGAAGACCATAGTAGTTAAAATCTCGATTTATCACTGTGATTTTAAGTTTTTATGATTTTTTTCATTAAAATAATTTTACTAATTTTACAAACGCTTTTATGTTTTTACAATTTTTTCACGTTACGCTTTTATGTTTTTACAATTTTTTTACGTTACGATTTTATGTTTTACGATTTTTCATCCCTCTTCCAATTTTACGTAAAATCTCGATTTTAATTACCTTGCTCAAGACCAAATACTTTTTTTGGTACAGAAATGACTATATGGTTTGACATGGACGATGACTTAGCTAAATTTCATCTCAGTTAATAGTGGAGAATTGGAAAAAATTACAAAAAAGGAATCAGATGGTTTTGAAAATTATAAAAAGGCGGCAAGGAGGAGGAGATGGGCGGACTGATGGGTAAGATTGAGATTGGGATATGGAAGGAGAATTGTAGAGAAAAGGGTTGGACTGTAATTTCCAAAATATCTATGACATTTTCTGTAATTTTCTCTAGTTTTTTACTGCCAGCTGAGATGAAATTTAGCTAGGTCATCATCCATGTCATAATTAGAAATACAAAAAAGTTAGACTAACAGTCTTTTTACATCATTTTTATAATTATATAGTCATTTTTGCACCCAATCCTGATCCTAACCTATCTAATTGGGGAGTTAATGTTAATATTAAATATACGACTTTTTTTATATTTATCAATATTTTTCTAATCTACATCTCTTAATCTATTCATTCATGTTCCCTCAATAATATATGAAATAGATGCAAAGAAAATTGAAAAATGATTAGAGTAAGTGAATTAATAAAAAGAGGTGACTCTCTCTCTTAATCTGAGGTGGTTCTTTTATTCCAAGGACATGCAATGATCTCTACTAGGGGGATGTGGATGTCTTTGAGCCCCCCACTGGTGTTGTCCCTAGCAGCTGAAAGATAAGGTCTCTGGGACTTTCCCCTCTCTTCTTTGAGCAGAACATAACCCTAATTATTTCAATCAAAATTCCAGCTTTTCTCTGTTCATCTTTTTCCATGATATCGTCTAATATCTAATTTCCCTCGCATACCGTCTTCAATCTGTTTTTCCATTTCCCAGAGGATTGAGAATTGTCATGGCGGCAACGTCTATGAGCTTCAGCATAGTAAGCGCATTTAAAGGCCTTTCATTGGCTTCAAGCTCCTCCTCGTCCTTCTTCAAAGGTGATTCCGGCAGCTTCAATGTGTCTCCCAAGCCATTATCGGTCTCGTTCCCCAAGAAACTGCCATTAACGATTCAGAATGCACACAAGAAGGGAGCTGGAAGCACAAAGAATGGCCGTGATTCCAAAGGACAGAGGCTTGGGGTCAAAATTTTCGGTGACCAAGTCGCGAAGCCCGGTTCAATCATTATTCGGCAGCGTGGAACCAAGGTGCCAATTGATTCCTCATCGTTATTATTTCTGTCTCTTCTTTTTTAACAGGTTTGAATTGTTATGCAAACAACCGATGATTGTTAAGTAGTTTTCTTTTATATTCTGCAACAAGTAGATAAGGTTGGCTTTGGGCACTTCAAATAATGACTGATTTTGCAGCCGAGATGCTACTTGGGTTGTAAGAAGAAATGAATATATAGTCTTTTGGAACAGTAATTGAAGTGCTCTTAACTCTTAAGCATACTGAATAAATAATCTTTTGGAACCCTCAATGTGAAAATTTATGTTGCAGTTTGTGGCTGGGGGTTATTACAGAATAAACTGACTAACATCATCTAATATCCCACAATCAAATGGATCAACTGGCCTGAAGAATTAGTAATGTGTGCTTGTTTGGAGCTGCTTATCAACTCAAACGGAGACTAAACCTCTCTCACATACTTTGCACGATTCAAAAGTTCCCTTCATCATTCTAAACAAGGTCTTGCTATTAGTTAACGTGGTGCTATTCTTAGAACTAATGCGGTACACAGACTAAAAAGAACTTCCTCACACCAGTCATTTGAAATATTAGGTATACTGCTATTGAGAAAGTAATAAGATGTCAAATCTGCAGCCTAAGCTCAATCTATGCATATTACATAGCCTTTGATTACTTCCACGCAGCACTTTTTCAAGGCATACTCAGTAGTGTTGGTAGCGTCTCTGTGTTAACTTTTAAATTCTTCTCTGATTATGTTCTTTTGGCAACACTCAAGTTTCATGCAGGAAAAAATGTGGGGCTGGGCAAAGACTACACCATCTTTTCCTTGATTGATGGAGTCGTTAAGTTTGAGAAATTTGGGCCTGACAGGAAAAAGGTTAGTTAAGGTTCTTAAGTCTTGTTTGGACTATAATCCAAGTAAAGCAGACTGATATGTTTATATATATATATATATATAAATGCAGGTGAGTGTTTACCCAAGAGAAGTACAGCCTGAGAACCCCAATAGCTACAGAGCAAGGAAGAGGGAGTACTTTAGGATGAGACGTGAGCGCAAGAAAGCTAAAGAAGAAGCTGCAATAGTTGAATCCCAGCTTGTGCTTGCTTCTGCTGATGAAGCTTCTATTGTTAATCCTTTGTGTTGATATTTCTTTTTTCTTTTTCATTGTTCATGTATCAGCTGAGTTTCTAATGGTGTAGTCTGTAACTAAAATGAATTTCATTAATCATAATTTTTAAACAGTTTTGAGTTATTAATTTTTTATAGTGTTTGGATTTATGAGCCTGGCCTTTCTTAATACATCATATGAAGATCCTTTCACTGTTGCTGGTAGAAGAAACTAAATTATGATCTTCATCTTCTTCCTCTTGCCTCACCACTTATAACTTTGTGGGTATCTATTGCAGGGCATGATTGTGTGTTACATGCATTTTGAGCTAATTCCATTAAAAAATGTCAGAATTTCAATTCAAACCTTAAAGAAATAATTAAATCAAACATGCAATCCAGGTTATAATGGAGTGCATGATGTGATTATTTTCTAACAGTTGTCTCATATTTGGTTGGGTAGGCTTAAATCAGGAAAATTCCATATGTTATGTAAAATTGTAAGTGGGAAGTGTTTGAGTGGTCATAAATATTTGTGTTTGAATATAAAGCCATCTAAATCATTTAGCTATTGTAATGTGTTTAAACCATGGTAGTGAAAACGTAGATTTTACCTAAAAACAGAAGGAGAATGAAAAATTGTAAAACGTAAAATCATAACGTAGCAAAATCGTAAAGAAATCGTAAAATCATAAAAGCGTTTAAAAATTAGTAAAATCGTTTTAATGAAAAAAAAATCGTAAAAACATAAAATCGTAGTGATAAATCAAATTTTTAACTACCATGGTTTAAACTATATTATCCCAGGAAACTTGAATATGTCGATATCCCTACACTTATATGCACCTATAAGTTTTTATTAAGCCTTAATTTCCATTAAGATCTTGTGCTTTTTATGTAAATCATACTCACTTTCAAATTTTAACTAAATTACACCTTTCCCCCATAAAGAAACATAAGTTATAAATGCAAAAGATAACAAGTCCATATTAAGAAGGCCATAGCCCAAAGAACTCAGACCCAAAAATAACACACTATAACAAAGCAGGGCTTAAAACGACACAAAGGAAGTAAGAATGACCATGGTTCTTAAAAACTCGTTTTATCATTGCAATTTTACGCTTTTACGATTTTTTTTTATTAAAATGATTTTACTAATTTTCCTAATGCTTTTAAGTTTATATGATTTTTTTACGATTTTACTACGTTACGATTTTACGTTTTACAATTTTTCATTCTCCTTTCGTTTTCAAGTAAAAACTTGTTTTTAAGAACCTTGAGAATGACAACCTATAAAACCATCAAAAGTTCAAAACACCAAAAATCATGCTAGAATACTAGAGGAGAATCATAACTTTTTGAGAGAAGAATCATAACTTTTGGTCCTTCAACTTTGCTTCAATTATCTATTTAACCTCTAAATGTCGACTCGAGACACTCTATCCAGTATTTTAAGATTTGGAGCGACTCAATTCATATAATTTCAACTTGAGACATATTAATCTCAATACTTTAATGATTTAGTACCTATAATTCATTAACTCAATAAATTTAGTGGCTGAATTATAACAAGTCAAAGAGTCAACTTGAATCTTCAATTGACATGGACTCATGAAGAAACTTAGCGCCATTTGAAATTTTCATCCAATGCTAAAACAGTCCCGTGAGTGTACTTTTTTCTTTTCTTTTTAATGAATAACAATTTCATTATCAAGTAAAATGATTGTACATCATAAATCCGCAATCATATAATAGTATGGTTGCAGAGAGTTAGAACTTAAAACACATTCTGGTTAAGTTGTCTCACCCCACATATCTTACCAAAATCAGATAGGCCAAGTAAAATCTCACAGTCCTTGTACAAAATGTTAGAAGAGTTCATATCCAGGATTGACAAAATGATCTTGATCCCCGCTTATGTTTTTTCATGAAGATGGTCCATGCTAATTCAAGGATTCTATCAACAGTTAGACACCTGGATAGGCATTCAAACATGCATTGACCTTGAGACAATCATTGACTCTGAGAATTAAGAAGAATAAGCCAATCAACATTATGACGCAGAATGATTGATGTCTTTTACAAGTATTGATGGATGAACAAGCTGAGTTCTTTGATGGTTGATTTGATTTCTATTCAACCAGATATGACTGTGAGAATAAGAATCTTGATTATCTCCAGGAAAAATTCATCTTTATATAGCTGCGAGAGTTTTTTTTTTTTTTTTTAACAATTAGTTGAAATTATCAAATGATGATGGTGGCAGCCTCATTGAAAGGCTACCATACCACACTGCCTCGGTGAATGGACAGTTAATAAAAAGGTGTTCATGGATTCAAGTTATGAGCATCCAAAACACAAAATCCTCCAACATTGAAATGATGATTATAAAGAACATCAATTGTATGAGGAGCTTCATTAAACAGTTTCAGACAAACAAAATATCCTTCGTTGGCAATGACATTCACCACAAAAATTTCCAGAATGCATCTGGTGAGCTAATAGAACGATCTGTGAATGTGAGACTATAACCAAGTTGAGTTGAATAGTAACCTGTGGAGCTTAATGTGACGGTCTTAGACTAAACCTCCCAAAACCTTGTCGGTCTTAGCTTGATCACTCCTATTGATCCTGACTAAGTTAGCTGATCCTTGGCAAATAGGCAAAGAAACCAAATGACTAAGAGAACTTTAGGGAGACAATGAGAACTCTAGAAAGAGAAGCTCTTAAATAACACTAGTTTGAATTGTTTCGATAATTACAAATGAGGGAGTCACCTCCTATTTATAGCCAAATCACTTTCTCAATGAACAATCACGATCTAAAACAGCATACAGTAGAGAATGGCTCTCCAGAACCTTCTCTATAAATATCTAGATATTTATGTCTTACATGAGAGTTTTTAGAATTCTCTATACAATTCTGTCATTATGTACATAGGAAATTTCTGGACTAATGTCTCAACCTCTATTTATATATATGTTGAGTGTTTATGCAGTAAAATATCTGGCATTTCTTATAGTGCTTGACAATAAGCTCAAAAAAAGCCTATCCTAGAAATCATTAAATGAGAACAGTATATTGATGACAGCTTCGGCAACTTTTCTATGATATAAAGATCACATAAGTGGAATATTCCATCTTATTACTAGGCACTAGATGGAAGATGTACTATTAATAAATCAATCGTTAATATCCTTCCATAAAACTTATTCTTATTTCAAGTGTCTCCAATTATTTGTTTATATAGTATTTGCTGAAGATGATTACGGAAGTAAATTTGTTGGCTGAGAAGTCTTCTGAATGGGACCCAGTTCAATGAAGGATGATCCGTCCTCATTTATCCCTTTCCCTTCGTAAAGAAAATGACATTTCTCCATTTTAAAAAAAAAAAAAAAAATTCTTATGTATTTTTTTTATTATTTTTTAAAAAGTTAATAAGAAAAGGACCACGGAGAGAAAATAGGGCTAAGATTATCCTGTTCTTATCAAAAACACAAAGGCCTCGTATTCACACGTAATATTTATAAGTATCTACGAGGCATTGAAAATGACCTCTCATCATATCTCTTCCCCATTGGTTCATTCATTTGACGAAATTACCCCCCTTTGGTCCCCATTCCATTTCATTTTCCATTTGTCGAAAACGTGTCTCTTACTGCGTAGATTTTTTTCTTCTCCCCAAAACAAAAGTATTAAATAAATGTAAGCAGTTGTCCTAAAAATTAATTCCACATGAAATATACTAGCCAAAAAATATTTTTTAAAAAAATCATATACTTCTCTATAAAATTAAATTTTGATATTCATCTTGAAAATTTTCTTATAACTTTTCTCCAAAAAAAAGAAAAAAAAAATCATTCATACTAACAAAGACTGGACCTTGTTTCAAATTGGCCAACAAATCTGACTTGCAATTTCTTTTTTCTTTTTAAATTCTCCTTGACTTGTCCATAATTAGACATCTCCGCGCAAATTAAAATTCTTAAACAAAATTTTGTCCACAAAAAAAAAAAAAAAGACCCTCATTTGGGGTTTAATGGGTATGAACGATTTGCACGTACCATTAAGATTTCCTCTAAACAAAAGGAAAAGCGAAATCTTAAACTACAAGAAAATGGATTCATTCTTTCTGAAATGAAGTGGGAATTGACCAAACTTTTTGGGCTCCACTAAAATGAGCAAATAGAGTGATTATGAATATATTTATTCATTAAGGGTTTGGATTTTTATGCTCAAAAAGAGCAAATCACAAAGTGGAATTGGCTGAGACAATCGACACGACATTTCGATTTATAACCACTCAAAACTCTTCAAACCACAACCACTCTTGTTTTTGTTTCTCTGTTACCACGTGAATCAAAATTTTTCTGTGGTGCTTGTGACGCCTATTTTCTGACATAGACACCCCTTGTCTCCTACTCTATTTGTTTCGTATCTAAATAAAACTTTAATCATTCATCAAAATTAATTTTTCCTCATCCCTGAATTATCTTTATTACATGTGTTTTTCAACTTCCTAACCAACTACCAATTAACGGTTTTACTGTTGTTTCAAAGTACAGAACTATCGTGTTCAATTTTATTCATGCAAACATGCATAAAGGATACTAAACCAGTTTTAATAATGTGAAACTGTCCCAAGACATTCATCTTTTGTTGTTGCTTGTTTTTTTATCTTTAGATGTTCCATTCACGTACTGATAAAGTGATGACTTGAACATTAGAATCAAACCACATCAAACTTTTCTAAAAATTCAAATCTTTGATGCAATTGAATTTGCTTCCATTATTCCGTTCAAAGACATTAACATGCAAGTGAAGACTCAGCGGCATGATGCAGATCAAGAAGATATTTTATATGATTGATTCAGCAGTTCACTCTGTTTCTCACTAAGATAGAATCAGGAAACAGAATAAAATTTTAACATAAAAATAAATGCCGAAACCGGGATTTAATTCCCTTAAGATAATAATCAGTGAAATAGTTACATAGCGAACAATATGTTATATGTGATACAGTCGGAAGCCTAAATCCGACTACTTCTTTCAAATAAGAAGGAAAGGCCCTAAAACAACTGATTCTGTACTCTTAACACAGTCTGATACTTAAGAATGTCACCACTATAAATTTTGATCAATAGGAAGGAACAAAAGCACCTCCTTTTTTACAGCAATTTTCAAATTACAAGAAATTGTTCTCTCCAAAATAATAGTCCCCTTACTTAAAGGTTGGCGTTACTATGCTTGCTTGGCTGATATAATGCTAGAAGCAGCAGAAGTAGTTGCAGAGATATTAGTAACATCCTCGGCTTTCTTGCTTAGGTTATATGGTGCTGCGGCATTCATCACCCTGCATACACCAAAAAATGCATGGGATTATTTCCTCCAATCTCATAGACATAAAAGGCCAGATTATTATGAATTACTAACTCCGGGCCTATTTATAAGAAATAATTAAAATTTAACCACATAAATAAGCCCGGAGGTAGGATCATTCTAAAGCACCATCACTGAAAAAGCAGAGTTATGGCTTAAGATGCAGTAAGAAACTAAGAATGTGTAACACCAAGCGAAGGTAAAATGTTCTCAGAAGAAAAGCACGCTTCCAGTAATAAGAATTATGACATGTGGGGAAAATTCTTTTAAAGAGTGAATAATGAAATGTTAAAGTTGTAAAAGATGTTCACTTGTTAACAAACAATCAAACAGCTAAGAAGCCCAGGTCTTATACTTCGGGAAGGAAAAGCAGCAAGGAAGAAATCTTAATTTCACAGTTATAATGGGGGCATTCGAATAGTCCATAGTGTTAGGGGTCACGCAGGCTCCAGAGCCATGGCAATTAAACCATTCGCCTAAAAAAAACATATATTGCGTGTTTATTATGACTAAAAGTCTAACCTTTCTTTGCGCTTCTCCAAAAATCGTGCCAATGATGCTTTGCGAGCCTGTGGCACAGCTGAATAAAAGATTGCGTGTCAGTTTCACCATGCGAAGTCTTCTAACGTCTGAATTGATTGAAGTACAAGAGACAAAATAACGGAAGAATCATACCAGAAGGCAACATAGCAGTTGCGATAACTACTTTTGGAGGCTCCACTTTGCTAACAGGAGTGGTGGGAACTCCGATTGTTTTAGCTGCCAGACGCTCATCAGAGCTGGTTGAGCCACTCCTTGACTGTGTACCCGTATGTGAAGACACAGATAGAGGACTGGAAAGACTAGGACAAGGCAATGTATTTATGGGTTGACTCACAGGGACACCTTCACCAGAAGTCAACTTTGAGTTTGGTGCCTGAATGTTCGGCTGTGCCTTGTTAGAAGTCACTGGTAACCCATTCGCAGCCAACAGCATGATAGCTTGTGCCTGGAAAAAGCACAGCCAAAAAGTCACTGGAACTAGCATGTACTCTACTGTATATCTATGTCCATGTGTGTATTTATTCTTTCATTTATGTCAAAAACCACCTCAACTCAAAAGATTAAACTGTAAACCAAAGGTCAAACTCTTTAACGCTCACTTGGGGCGTAAAGGCTTAATATAGTGTCAACTGTAACTGAGCAATTAACTCAAAAACCAGAGCATTTAAGTCAAAACTCATGAATGGCTTTCTTATAATCACAATTTAAAATGTATTATTAGGAGGAGTAGATGCGGATAGATGATAAATGTATATGTCAGAGAGGAATATACCTTCTCAGGGGTGATATCATCAAAAACATTCACAGTACCAGCATAGAAAATGGTGAGTTGACTGGGAGGTGCAGATGGCTTCAAACTGTTATTTCAGAAAACATTGGTTAGAGAATAGAGACATAAAAGAGAAACAATTCATTCACACAGATCATTGCTCTAAATTACCATGATTCAGTCATTGCAGGAACAGAACTGATGGTAGTGGGTACTAAATGAGGCAAGGAAACAGGTATACACCCAAGCAGCTGTTGCTTCACATTATTACCAGCCATATTCTGACCCCCGGTGGTGAAATGGTTCTTCAAGAAAGGGTGTCCCATGGAAACAGGAATTGCTTGATTGGGAGCCGAAAACATCTTCACATCTTGAGGACGATTCAGCGAAAGCACGTCATTTGGTACAGGATAAGGAGCCAGGGAAAAATGAAAACCACTTTGCACATCGTGATTGAAAGGTTTCTAAATAATAAGAACAAAGAATCAAAGCAGGAAAAAAGATATCCGCCGATAAACTTATGGAAGATGAGATCTTGCTGATGAAGTCACTTTATATTGCAAGGATGTTGGAAAAATGGGACACGTGACTTTGCAGAAAAGCCAATTGTATTGTTAACTTCAGATCCAAAGGTATTGTACAAATATCAGATAGAACGGTCTATACAACAAGGTCTTCCAGTGGAAAACTTATCCTAAGAAACTGGAATTGACCTCAATCTAAAATAATAATTATAAAACGCAGGGGTCATCAGATCTCATATAACTATATAAGTGCAGAAAAACTTTGTAATCATCGGGCAGCCTTAGTAGGTCCTAATGCACAGAATAAGGAAAAGAGGAAGGTTGGTCCCAAACCTGGATTTCAGAAGCAGAGCGTTTTTGAGGAACATCAAATGCATCAGCCATAAATCCAGCAGATGTGAGAGGATCAGACCCCATCATCTTGGTCTTGTCATCTTGAGAAACCTTAAAAGACATCAAATGTGGGAGAGCAGAGACTTTGTTGGAGAAGGGCCATTGTGCAGCTGAACCCTTAGTGAAGCCTACATATACACACAAAGTGGCCGACATCAGCTAGATTAAACTTCATACCTAACTTCTTTGCGCAATAAACCATTGCATAAAAGTGGAAGAGGGTGGAAAAGGCAAAGAATAGAGAGTAAGGTTTTTACAATTTGACCATCTAAATATTTATGAGCGTATGGGTTTAGTTGCGTCTCTATTTGAAATACTCAAATCAACAAAATTGGTAAGAACAAAATAACAAATATTTTCCAAAACTGCTAATTCTCCACAGACACAACTTCAACTATCCAGACAGAAATAGGTGACACAAGGTGCCTGTCGAACTTTTTTTTTTTTACAACCCGTGAAATCTCCTAACACATGAACCACTACAAAGTAGCTACTGCATCAAAGTCAAAAGATAGAATTGGGGGAACCCAAGTTTAATTAAGCAAAATTCAGAACAGGTTTTGATGATTGAGTTTCCCATCTCAGTCCAACTTGGCATGCTACCTGAGAGGATAGAATCCAGCAAACACAAAAATCGAAAGGTGACCTCAACGTAATTTAGATATCTTAGCTCAGAAAGCTCAAAGCACTCAGAATTTGCAAAAGCATGTGAAGTAGTAGAAAACGACAGAAGATGAAGAGCTGAATAAAAAGACATGCCTGAATCTTTGCATCCATCATTGTTAATCTCCTCCTTCACCATAGCTAATGGTTCTTTTGAGCTTAGACCCAAGAAATCCATCTCCATTTCAGAGCAGAAAGCAGAACCGAACAAGAACCCACCTCCAGTTTTAACCCAGAACCGTCTTAGTTATCCGCCGACGAAAGGGAAGCAAGCGTTTTTCCTCCCTCACTCACAGGAACCTGCGATGCGAGAGAGCAAAGAAGAGCAAAAGAAAAAGCTTCCAACAACAGAGAAAAGGAGGGAGAGACAGAACTTAATCGGATACAACTGCAGAAGGTGGTTCATGAAATCTAGACCGTTAAATTTTTATTTATAAAACTGGAGAGAGGCCTGAATGAGCAAAGGTGGTTGGTTTACCGGTAGACTAGAAGAGAGACGGGAAGGTCCGGTAAAGGAGCACGTGCTAGAGCCCATTGATTCACATGTCGGTGATAATGCCATTTTCTATTGACCGTCACTCGCGACTCGTGACCCTGGTGAAAATTCAAGCACGTGTGTACGACACGTGACCCTGGGCCTCGTGAATTAATTTATGTCCGTGGCTGTAGGACACACCATCCATGCAGATATTTCTTAAGCTTCTTCGAGTAATTATGTACGGAGTAATATGTGATATACTCGTCCCTCTAGTCTTTATTATAATAAGACACAACCTAATAAGTTTATTCAGTTCTTTTTATAAGACACTTACTAGGTCCTAATGAGTATTAATTATTTTTTTTCCATGTCAGCCCATAATTAATAGGGGTAGTTGGTGAAAGTAATAATTAATATGATATTAGGGTTTAGGGTAATTAGTAGGAGTAATATTAGAAATTACTTAGATCCTAGGACAATTTTATTGACTTTAACTCCTTTTGTTGGTTTGTGTTAGTTGGTACTTTATAATAAGGACCAGAGGGAGTACTCCTATATTGAGATAATATTTCATAACTTCATTGAAATTAAATATTAATATATTTTCTTGGTGATAATTAAATATAAATATCTAATACTTTCACATGCCTTTTTTATAATGAATAACTATCAAAATCAAGTAATTCAAAATATTAGTTAAGTAGTGGCGGAGCTATGTTTTGCCGGCCTTATCTTATCTTATGTATTTATATATATTATATAATATTTTATTTTAATCAATAATCTAACCCCAGCTAATGTCTTATCTTTTCTATAATTGTACTCTTTTTTTAATTAGGACAATGTTTGATTCATTACTCATTGGGCTGTGAAAGGAAAATAAAATTTTTGTTTAAAATGAAGGTTAGTATCATCTTATATCCGACGCTGTTTATCTTTATTTTAAGAGCTAATTAAGTACTCAAAATCACTTCTTTTCACCTCACTCCTTTTATGAAAAAATTATTTGAGGGTATATTGTGTTGATTAGTGAAAATTTTGAAGTTATGATTTGGGAGAGTTTTGAGTTTTGACAATAGATGACTGTATATTATATAGAGGATGGTTAATGACTAATTTTAATTAGTTTGGATTTATTATTTGGTTGTTTTATGATTTTATAATGAATTTCTCTTTAGAACATAGATTACAATAAGTTATTTGCTTGACGGAAATTGAAGCAGATTTGTATGTTTTTTTAAATATTTTTTTGGGTTCATATTATATTTCTTTTATTTTCTCCAATTATTTTGTTTTGAGGTAAGTGAAATGCGCACTTAAGTGTTAGTTTTATTAATGATAGAGTAGTGCTATAAGAATTAATGTTTAATTGTGACACAAGATACAAATTAACACTGACAACAACATATATTTTGGGTTACTAAATTTGTTGTAGATTGAAAAAGATGAGTAAGGATAAACAGAGAAGTATAGATGTGTTCTTTAAGAAAAAAATAACTTCAGAAAGTGATATTTCTAAGAAAATAATTTTTGAAAACGCACCTTATAATGAGTCTTTTTCCAAACGTTATAGAAAATTTTTGTTTACTATGTTATTTTTTGATTTATAATTATTGGTTATTATTTATTTGTATTTTAAATGTTATACAATATTATTTATAAATAGTTTAATATGCTTATTTTTTGGCCCAGACTAAAATAATTTCCTAGTTCCTCCCCTGTAATTAAGGGTCATAAATATATAATATATGAATAATTTTTAATTATATCTTTATTTATAAAGAGAGTACATTAGAGATAATAAGTGAAAATTTTTCATAGAGAGATAATAAATCAAATATATTTGATGAGGCTAAAATAAAAAAACAAACTTATCTAAAATTATTTATTCCTTATATTAATGACCAGTCTTACAAGTGATTGTTCTTTATAAAAATGATAGAAGAGGATATATAAATATGAGTAAGTTAAAAACTTCTCATTTCCCTTTTATTTGATTGAAAGTAAATTTCTATCATTTCTAGATTCTAATATTAGGGGGAACTATAAATAGGAACCGTAAATATCCTGAAATTAATTACAGACAATAATCTTAAATTTTATTTACCTGTTAATAAATTAAAATATGAAAGGGAGATTGGGGCCATTTCTGTCTACTAGGTATATACATGGACCAGATCGGGTTGGGGGTCAGCTTGGGGTCTGGTCCGGGAGAGACCTTGGGCTGGAATATCAAACTCGTTAAAAAAAAAAAGAATCTTTTGTCACTTCTAGAACAATAATTAAATCAATGAACCACTTGTGTGACATTAAATAAACATGCAAACATCTTAAATCCAATCCTAAATCCATAATAATCTCCAACAACATGTCATTGAACAAGAATACAGTATAAAATAGAGGTAGTGGTTTAAAAAAAAAACACTTTCGGGCCAGACCAGACCAATCCATAGGATCTGAATCCCTAGACCGATGTCCAGTCTAGCCCGACCAGACCAGACCAGACCGAACTGGTCTAGGTGAACGGTCTCAGGCCAGCGTTTTTTCCACTTGGACCAGGTCGAGTCAAACCGGACTAGGTTGGGCCACCTGGATTGCCGGGTTTTTTTGGACATCCTAGTGTCTACTAGGCACTGTAACATTTCAGCGACAGACCAAACTACCAAAGGAATACATTTTAACTGTACTGCCCGGACGGTGGAATGGGTCATGACAACTCATAATATTAAGTTGTCTGTTTCCGTTTGCACTAACAATAAAAACTGCTTTTTACCTCGTGATTTACGGATTTACAAAACAAGTGTGTGAGAAAAGTTTTATCATAACTTGTGTGAACGTATTATTCAAATACCAACTTAAAAATATACTACTTCGGCTCCTAATTATATGACCAATTGACATCTTTTGGAGAAATTAAGGAAGATAAATAAATTATCTAATTATATCATATATTGTGTATCTTTAAATTATATATTAATTTATGGGATATGATATTGTCACTACCAATTTTATGTTTTATGTCACTACCCTTTTTCACCGTTAGATCAGAATCTCAATAGAAGAGATAAATAATAAAAGTAGATGAGATTTTGATCTAACGATAAAAAAGTGGTAGTGACATAAAATTGGTAGTGATAATATCCTATTCCTTAGTTATTAGTTAAAAAAATTAATTTGGAGAACAATCTAAAAATACAAATATTCTAAAGTAATTTAATTAGGTTCTTTAATTTTTCCAAAAAATTCAGCTAAGTCTTATACTACTCTGGTCCTATTTATAAATCAATTTTGACAAAAAGTTTTGGTCCTATTTATAAATCCAGTTTCATATGATAAATGAGATTGTGACAATTTTACCCATATTAATTGTATCAATAAAGATATAGAGAAAAGAAACAATGAAAAATATTCAATCATAATTAAAGATAAAGTTGAAAATTTACCCCATAATCATTGAGTTAACTATCTTCCATTAGCATGTGAGATTTGAAAAAAATAAACTTATAAATAAAATTAAAATAGTACCAAAGGAAGTACTTGAAGTTATTCATTGAAAATGGATCTTTTTTAAAAAAAAAAAAAATCATGATTTCGTTAAACCCGAGGTTGGTGAGGCATTAAATTTTCATTTTTCATTGTAGGTATATTCATTGATGATCCGGTTGGATCAGTTTCGTCTTTCGTGAAAATAAATAAGAGTAAATAGCCCCGATCAATTTAGTAGGGAAAAAAGCTGTGTAAGAAGCTAAAAATCATCTAATATAGTGATAGCTAGCTAATACGTTTTGTGAATAGCATAAATAACAGACAAATAAATACCCAAAAAAAAAAAAATCGATTTCATGCCAAACTATACGTTTTTCAATTTCCGATGAAATTTTAAATTTAAGAGAAAATCTATAACGTTTGATGTTCTCCTACCCATAAATTCAATATTTTCAAAGTTTTGGATTAATAGAAGCGTCGAACTCCAATTAGCTGCTAATGAGGAGTGACAGTTGGCTAAGTCGTCGACCTTCACCCTAAAAGGGAGAAAGTTCGATACCTGCGGCCGCTGGTTGATGTGAAAGCTTTGTTGGTAGGCGATCTGTAAGTATCTCTATAAGTGTTCTTTGAGCCTGGAGGTATGCTCTACCCCTAATAGGGTACCAGTGTCTACCCCACATAAATTTTTAGTATTAAAAAAAAAAACTCCAATTAGCTTAAATTGAATTCTCATCTCTGAATTTGCTCCTTTGAAAAATAGCCTCTCTAGAAGACAGTTAAAACAGTCAAACTCCAATTAACTTAAATTATTAACTCGTATTCTCTTAGCTTCATAAGAGTTAAATCCACTTAAAAAGTTCCATTAGTAAAATTTCAATTAGAGAAATATACCAAAATCTTGTATTTTTATGCACTGGAAATAAAGACAAATATAAATAACTGAAAAACTATGAACTGATATCAGTAGCTAAAATCTCCATTAACAACTCTGGATTGAGGATTTGTAGTAGTTCAATGGCTGCGCTCAAAGCCCTTTTCATAAGAGTATCAATCATGATATTGGTGTGTCTCCTTATTCGTTTAATTTTCATGCATGTTGCATCATTCTTTTGATTTCATATATCACTCGGGCGGACACCCCCGAATTTTTTTTTTTAAGAAAATATATAAACAAAGCTATGAGAAATAATTTTAGGTTGTTGATGTGTCTGATTAGGGAAAGAGTACATGTTTTAAATCTTAGTGGAAGATGACTTTCTCGCTACAAACAGAGCTACGGGAACACTGCAAGAGAAATATGCATGACAAAATGTAAGAGTATTAAAACTTACTTTAATGAACTTTGAGAAGAACAATCATCTCATGAGCAGAAAAGCTTGGCCAAAAATAAGAGAAAGAAATGCAAACTTGTTAATAAATCTTATTCTAAAGATTTTACAGAATATGAAAAATTATATTTGAAAATGGGGTTACAACATTTTAAACTTGACATTTCTAAGCATCCAGATTTTATTAATTTATCAATTATATCTGAATTATGTCAAAGACTAGTAAGAACTGGAAAATCCACTATTTACCCTCTTATTGATAAAGTGATTATACTTGTACTCACTCTTTCAGATTCTACAGAAACTACTGAAAGATCTTTTTTTGTGGTGAAGATAATCAAGAATAGGCTTCAAAATAGAATGAAAGATCAATTTCTTGATAATTCTTCAATTACATACATTGAAAAAGAAATTGTTTTGAGTTTTAACACAGATTCAAGTATTGATGAGTTTAACAATATAAAAACACGTAGACTAAGAGTTAAATGAAATAATCTTAATTTTTGTAATAATTTTTTTTCCAATTTTTTGTATATTAGGTATGTATCGTATTTTATTTAAGTATTTTTATTTATGATGTAACATTTTTTATTTTCACTTCTCATCTGTAAAATTTTTGGATCTGTCCTTGATCACCCTACCTAAACCTTCACATTTTACTCATCAAACATCGTCCGGACTCAAGTGAACAATTTCAATGAGTCACCTCTCAAGATTATGTCTCTTGCCAAAATAGTCCGAGAATTTACCATCAACCTCACCCACGTGCCTCTCGCGTGTCTCTTCAGCAGGAGCAAGAGTAGGTGGTTCGTGTTGCATTGAGTAAATCTCAACCACGTATATCTTAGTAGATGCGTGCAACATGCATCCTAAAGTTATAGTTGATCGAACTATAACGGATTAACGGTATTTAACTTTGCTTCAGCTCATCATGGTTGTGAAAACGTATATTTTATTTGAAAATAGAAGAAGAATAAAAAATCCTAATACAAAACATAGATTTTACCTTTATATATATATATATATATATATATATATAAATATAATTTCTCTCTGCTCATTTTCCATTTCACGGTGCGTTTTTTCGTGATAATTTCTCATTTTTAATAGATTTGAGATATATTTTGATATATTTGAGAAAATATTATTACTAAATTAAAAAGATTTTATTGAGATTTTAAGAGAAATCAATCTGGATACAATTTAAAATAAGAGTTTGAGTTTAGAAAATAAATATATTATTATTATTATATAATATTGCTTCTTATTAGTGACAGCACAGTCACACACTAAAAATCATATTTAGAAGATTGTTTCAATTGAATGGAAGGGAGCTCACAAATTGAATTGGAAGAAGACCTAATATAAAGAAAAGAAGCAACCACGAATTAGAGATGGGATTGGGGAGGCGCCTCTAGATCGTTCATGGCTACCGTCTCTCTGTTCTCAGCTGCTGCCAGAAGGTTAGAAGGGAAGGTGGCGTTGATCATCGGCGGCGCCAATGAGATTGGCAAGTGCACTGCAAGGCTCTTCTCCAAGCACGGAGCTAAATTGGTAATCGCCGATGTTCGAGACGATTTGGCTCTCTCTGTTTGCAAAGACCTATCTGCAAATTCCTCCTCCTACGTCCATTGCGACATCGCCAAGGAGAAAGACGTTGAGAACGCCGTCAATGCAGCGATTTCCGAGTACGGGAAGCTAGACGAGGTTTTTTCGCTTTTTTAAAACACACTTCGTTTTTGCGTTTAATCCCAGCGTTTTTAACGATTTTACATGGACTGCGCGTTCTGCTCAAACCAAACGTGGGTGGCTATAAATAAAACGCAAAAACATCGTTTTTATGTTGTAAAATGCGTTTTTGAATACCGTGCTTTAGATCCTGTAATGGCATGCTCACTGCAGTATCGCCATAGATGTTTTATTACAGTGTAGAGTAAATCTTGCTCCGAACTAAGCTATATATCTAGTTCTTTGAATATATGACATATTTAAGGATATAATCTTAATCATAAATATAAGAAATATTTATCATTTTCTTCCTAATTTACCCCGTCATAATGTTGTCTAGCTCCTCAACAATAATTAAGGAATAGGGGAAATAAGGAAATTAAAGAATATAAGAAATATTTATCATATTTATCATTTTCTTCCTAATTTACCCCGTCACAATGTTGTCTAGCTCTTCAACAATAATTAAGGAATAGGAAAAATAAGGAAATTAAAGAATATGACTACAGTCTTTTAAAAAACATCGTATATGTCAAATTATTTAATTTAAATAAATTTGTTAATTTTATTAAATTAGGTAAATGAGTTATATATTAAAAAATATGGAGTAAGTCGAGCCACCAAGGCAACGTGAATTACCAAAAGAGGTTTAAATTATTTTAAAGTTGAAACTGAGGGGGGAAATTAAATTCATTTTTTTTTCAATTTTCAAACGGCAACTTTTTTGTTTTTTTCGCTTGAAGAAAACTATTTCATAAATATCTATATTTTCCTTTAATTTTTAATATGGTCATATTTTTTTTTCTTTTATTTAAATTGTTTAACCCTCTTTTGTTAGCCCCGTTAATCTATATCCAACGGTTAATGCTAACATGATAAAATTAAATGGTTTAATTAAGAGAAAAGAACACACACATGCAACAAAATAAAAAATTTAAAGAAAAGTATTGCTACTTTGCTGGTACCTACAAAAATGGTTTTACTTATAGGTTTAATGTTTTTGTTTTTGTTGTAGAAAATTTTCTTTTGCCACACTCACATAAAAGTGAGTGGGTCCTATTGTAAAGAGAAGAGAGAAAATATAAGTGGGACCTACTCACTTTTATTTGAAAGTGGCAAAAAAATATTTTTGCAGTAAAAACAGAAATATCAAATCCTTTACTTATTACTATCATAAACTTGGTGAGTAAAATGGAGGAGCAAGGGGGAATGGCTTAGGTCCTCTGTACCTTGAGGTCCTCTGCCGTCCTCTTCTTGGAACGGCGTCATTTTGACGCCAAATTACTACCTGATGCCCTTTTTTTTTTTAAAAAAAATAATAATTCAAAGTAGTAAAAAGATACTTCAGGATACTGATCGGTACTAAAAAATATTTCATGATCTTAAAAAATTATTTCATGATGTTGAAAAATATTTCAAGGTACTTACTGGTACTAAAAAGAGACTTTGTGATACTGACTGAGGATACTGGATGGTACTAAAAAAATACTTCATCATCTTGAAAAATTATTTTATGATATATATTTAGATAATATATATCCTAAATAATTTTTCAAGATCCTAAAGTATTTTTTTTAGTATCAGTCAGTATCCTCAGTCAGTGTGCTAAAGTGTTTTTTTAGTATCGGTTAGTACCTTGAAATATTTTTTAACATCCTGAAATAATTTTTTAAGATCATGAAGTATTAGTCAGATTTTTTTCAGTACCGATCAGTATTCTGAAGTATCTTTTTATTACCTTAAATTAAATATATAAAAAAAAGGCATCAGCTAGCAATTTGGCGTCAAAACGACGCCGTTCCCGGAAGAGGACGGCAGAGGACCTCAAGACATAGAGGACCTAAGCCGTTCCCGGAGCAAGGAACCAATTTTGGTGTCTGTCGTCTTATTAAAAACATGCAAATTTAATTTTACAGCGGTTTATTTTTATATAAAAAAGATCATTTTTTTAACATGTTAATTAAAATATTATTTTTATTTTAGATTCCCTATCATTAAAATATTTTTTTAAAAAAAGACGAGCTCTTGATACCTATCATTGAAACTGATTATGTAACTATTAATCACAGAGGAAAAAGTTGAAAAGTAAATATTAATCACAAGAAAAAAAAAAGAAACATTAATTAAATTGGAGGAGACTTGTATTTTAAATCATATTTTATTTTTAGAAATGCCTTGTATTATGTATAAAAAGAAGCATATTAGGCTAGCTACCTCATGACTGTGTGGTTTTTTGACCAAAAGAAAAAAAAAAAAGGAAAATTCATCTTAAGGCCCATATTGGCAAAAAGTGTCTAAAAAAAAAAACCTAATAAAAAGTCACATGTCAAAAAAGGTCCTAATTCTGGTATTATTTTATAATCGTTAACAACTAAATTAGTACCGTTAACAACTAAATCAGTAGTATTAACAACAATATCCTGACAACTAAATCAGTCTCATTAATAACTAAATCAATACTTGTTAACAACTATATCAGTAGGCGTTAAGACCTAACTTTTTATGAAATAATACCAGAAAAGACCCTGGAATTTTTTTTGACATGTGACTTTTTTTATATTTTTTTGTTAATATAGACCTTGAGATGGATTTTCTAAAAAATAAAAAATATGACTATGTTACTTCGCAAGGTACGGGTTCCCGGGCCTAGCATTTCAAAGAAAAAAAAAAAGAAGTATATTAATTAATATAACAATATTGATAATGGGCATATTAGGAACACGTGAGAGAAAAGGGCAGGAACTATGATGATAACTTGATGAAGACTATGATTACAGAAGAGTACAGCTGGAGTTGTGGCGTGCACTGGTTGCTCCCAGCTGTACCTTGCTTGCAACTTTCATTTCCTTCACGTGACTTTGATCTACTCAGTTCTATTTGATAATTAAATTATGCAGTTTAAGAAGTTAACAATAATAAATATATATTAAAATAAAATTTATCCTAAACATGTCCTTATTTATAAGTGACAATTAAAAAAGAGAAATAAAGTAAATATAAGTAACATCAACCCTTAATTAATACATTATATATAATTAAATAGTGATATAAGTGAAAAAATTTCATTAAATGTTAGACAACTCTTATTAAATTTTTATAAAAAGGATTCAAGGCAATATAAATTTTAAGGGACGAGGAGAAAGCCTGGACCCTGCCTCCAGCTAACACAGTTTGCATTGACGTGGACGGTTCGGTAAGACATCAGTACCAAGCAGCTTGTGGCGGTGTCATCAGAAATTCCCAAGGCCATTGGGTGATGGGATTCTACAAGTTCCTGGGTTTGCACATTGTTCTTGAGGCTGAATTGCATGCCATCATGTTAGGGCTGAAGATGGGGCAACGGATGGGTTTTCATAGAATCCTCCTTTACTCCTACTCTCTTGACGCCATTAATTCCCTCATGAGGGATTGTCATTATGACGATCACCCCCTTAAAGATATCATCAGGGAGGCTAGGGATCTTCTCTACCAAGACTGGAACGTCGAGCTCCATTATACTCCTAGAGACTACATTTCATGTACCGACTACATGACTAAAGAAGGCCATGATGTTTCTGCTGATGAGGACGTGATGCTGATTTTGACAATTCCGGAAGGATGCTTTAACATGGTCCTCAAGGACCAACTAGGTTGTCGTTGTTAAGTTTTTTGGTTTATTGTAATTGGGTTAGACTTTGGGCTAGTCCTTCTTTTGCATCTTCAAGCTTAGGCTTTCCTGTATCCTTCAAAAAAAAGAAAATAATAAATAAATTTAAACTCTTATAGTTATAAGGTCAACAGGGAGCATATATTAATAATTATTAAAACTCAGTGTTTTCCCCGCCAACCATTAGGTAGTCCTATTCATAGTACTGTTTTTTTGCGGTCAACTATTCATAGGTTATGAATGAAATTATTTTTATAAATTATAGTACATATTAATATTAATGATATTGATTTTTTATGTTTCTTGTTCAGTGTATCATGCATAGTTTTTATTTTGTCCATCTTCATTACATAGGATTTGTAATAAATCATATGATTCATAATTTAAAAGTGATACTGCTATGATTTATCATAAATTTTATAGTTTATATTAACTAGTTGATTTTCATTTTAGTGTGTTGATATTTTATAACAATGAAGCATATTACATAATTCAATATTCATTTTTAATTCGTTTTTCAAATACTTTTCATTATATTATGAAATGATCGATTAAAAATGAAATTATGAAAAACATAAGATTTAAAATTTAGGCTAAAGTATACTTTTAGTCCTTTAAGTATACATAAGGTATACTTTTGGTTCCTTAACTATAAAGTATACTTTTAATTCTAAAATTTTAACACCGTTAATTTTGCTAACGGAAAATGCAAACTCAAGTGATAACGATGTAAACTTAAGTGATGAATGTGTAATTAAATGCTATTAAGTTTAAATTTAAAATATAGGTAAATTGAAAAATATATAAAATTTGTGTAATTAAATGTTATTAGTCATCATTTGAGTTTACTGTGTCAGCATTTTCCGTTAACGACCTTAACGGTGTTAGAATTTTAGGACCAAAACTATACTTTATAAAGTTAAGGGACTAAAAGTATACCTTATGTAAAACTTAAAGGACTAAAACTACACTTTAGCCTAAAATTTATTTAACTTAATTTATAAATATTTTATTTTTATATTAAAATAAAAAAAACTTTAGGTTGTGAAAAAAAAGACTTAAGGGATGCAAAATTAGAACAAACCTTAAGTCAAATTTTTTATATTCATTATGTTAGTTCTACAATCACATGAGATGTAAGTGGTAGTGTTCTGAAAAATAAAACGCATAGGTCATATATAATTTGAGAACTTGATATAAATGAAATTTGATTGTTTTAAAAGATAAGAAATTTGATTACAATTTAGTTTGGTATTTTAAAGGAGCCTGGACATAAAAAATCTAAAATAGACTTTCAATTGAATTATGTAGGATTAAGTTTTCGAACTTAATTTGCTTGTAGGATAGACATATACTTATCGTCCTTGTATAATTTTAATAGGTTTGCATTTAAGTGAATTCAATTAAGTAGTAATCGTGTAAAAAATTAGGGATTAACATGATTAGAATGACTTTTAGAGGATTGAAAGACCCTATTAGGTAATGTAGAGTTCTAGACTAGCAAATATAATTTTACTTACAATTAAGGGAAGATATCAGATACTAAAAGATAATCAATACTATAATAAACCAAGTCATTGCAAAAGTAATTTAAAATCATATGTAGCATTAGTTTTAGTTTAGAGTCATTTGTTTTATTATTTCAGTTACATCTTTGTTTTTACTTTATCTTTATTTTATCATTGTGTCTCGCTCAGCTCAAATAAAATAGAAATTTTGATGGTTAATTACTAATTCAATTGAGTCTCTATGGGACAATCTTTAAAATAATTGACATCGGATACACTTAATAGATATGCCATTTTTTTTTCTAGAAAATGTTCATGTATTTTGTTACATCCGAAAAAATTTTACGAGTACACATGGAAAAATATTTTGTCTAAATTTACACCTTAATCCTCGATATTAAGAAGTGTTAAGGATGTCTTTAGTTTGAGTGAGGGAGGGGAGGAGGGGACATGAGGTTTTAACGTTACCCATTTTGATTTTGTTAGAAAAAAAGGTTTTTTTAATTATCCTTTATTTAAACATTTTTTTTCCCCAAAAGACTTCTTATATTTTGAATAAGAAAGAGGAAGGTACGAGTTATCCAAGTTGGGAAAAAAGGCACGTTGATGGCATGACGAGAGACCCATACCGAACGGCACCGTGCTGATAATGAAGTACCACCTCTCTCCAGTCCCCACCACCACGTGGGTTCACTTTTTTTTTTTTTTTTTAAAAAAAATTATTATTCGATATCAGAATTGGTTTATACTTATCTCTCCCAATGCCAATATAGATATCTCTTTTAAAACTTAAATTTGAGAAATAGAGAGATCTAACAAGGCCTTGAAAAACATGTTAAGAGCCCCAACAACAATAAAATTAAAAAGATTAGTGTATTGGCCTATAGGGCTCATTTTTTAAATATTTTAAACCGATTTTTAATATAATATCTATTTACTTAATTTACAGAACACGTTTTTTCTTTTAAAAACATTTTAATAATCTTTTCTATTTCCCTTCTTCTTTCTTTTACTTGATTGTAGTTAAGAGGTATCAATAGAGGTAAATTGAAGAAAAATTATTAAATATGGATAATATTTCTAATATTTAGGATAAAGATCAAATTTATAATTAAATTTTATATTAAAAACCGGAAGAAAAACTACCTCAAACTCTAATGTAAGAGTTAGTCTACGCTGGTTTTAATTTTAATCCTAGATATAACACCCACTTTATCCCTAGTATATTTATCATTTTTTTTCTAAACATTTAAATGTTATGTCATGCTTTTATTTATATATATCTTGTCTTTATAATCTTATGTAGCTCCAGTCTACTTTATTAGATGTAATTCTTTATTTTAGAATATATATAAGTGGGGGATAAGAAGGGAACTGCACTTGCTTCGTAACAAAGAAACAAGACACGCGACTCATAAACTTCAATAATTGATGGCATCTTTTTTTTTTTTTTTTTGCTCAAGAATAATTGATAGCATCTCCACGACATAGTTTTGCGGGTTCACTATTTCACTTTAAAACAATTAATATATGCGTGTATGTGTTACTAATAAACAACATTATATATATCTAGAATTGTATATGTTAGGCCCTTTATTTATTCATTTATTTATTTTTTCGTTTAGTTGACTTGGCCATTTGATTTATTAATTTATATGTATTTTGTATTTATTATAGAGTTATTTATCCATTTAATTACAAATGTATTATAACTATATTTTGATTTTATAATTTGGTTTATTATTTGTTGCAGATAAATATTATGGATGTATTCATAATATGAGAGAATATATTCTTGATACTTTTACTCATGAAACAGAGCATACTACTCAAAGTGAAGCACAATTAAATGTCTTTAAAATTGATAATAATAGCGAAGAAGATGAAAATGATAATCATTTACTCAATACTCATATTATTTAATGGCAAACTTGTTATATTTTGTGTGAGCTACCTGTGGACAATAGTTTGCTCTTGATTATGAACTAGTGACTTCGTTTGTTTAATGTAAACCTATCATATAGACATTAATGTTGATAATATTTATTTCAGAAATTAGAATTTTAATTGTTGTATTTTCGTAGGAAAAAGAATTATAATTTATAAAAATGTCTTTTGGCTTTGTAGAGTCGGCCTTGGTTTGCGTGTTTTCAGACCGGACCTTAAAAATTAGACATGTTTCTTACCTCAAACCTAAAATGATCGGTTCTTTTAAGCCCCATCCATTCAAGAACGAGCCCTAATTTCCAGCCCTACTCCCTACTCTCTTGTAGGATTTTTGCAGTGATTTGATTATTCATGTGATACTGCACAATAATTCCTTTCTTAAAAAAAAAAAAGGCTAAAGAACAATATTATATTAATTTGTGAACCGAGATCACTCTGTCATTTCATAATTTAATTTTCTTGAAGGGTCAGAGTATGTAGCATTCAACAACATGCTAGCTAAACATGATAGAAGGGATTTTAATATTCTTAATGCATGTTGACTTTAGGAGACAATTAATTAAAAGAATATGATCAATCATGAACATGCATAATATAATATCAATTTTTTGGGGGGTAAAAAATATAGTATGAATATGATCTTGCAATTTAGTATCTTGTCCTTCAATTTATATATATCCATCAAGTATTGTGGGTGAGGCCCCACTCTCTTCAGTCTTCACACGCAACTTTTTTAAGAAAATATTTTTTTCATTGATAAGATTTTGGTTTATTATGAAAACGAGCTTTAATAGAAACGTACGTAGACCTCTTGTCTGGCACTATGTCGCCATCTTAAATAAATCTCTTTACCACAACACATGGTTTAGATTAATACTTGTAATTTTTCTGAAAAAAAAAGAGATTAATACTCGTAATTTAGTTATGACACTCCATTAATTTTAATTCAATGCAAAATAACCTAATCCTTGTTTAACTACTGGATTACAAATTTCACTTTATGTTTAGGTAAAAAGAATTAATTAAGAAGTAGGCAAAAAAACCCCTCGTCTGGGAGTTCAGCGATAAAGGATTTGGAAACTCTCACAAATGAAGAGGGTTTAAATCCGGACATCGTCACGATGCTAGAGGAGGCATCTCAAAGCTTGAGAAATAGGGGTAACCCAGAATGAGATGGAGACATGTGTACCCTTAGTCATGAATCCCCCTGTAAAGTAGGCTCAGGTCCCTACCTTTAATTTGTGAGTGAGCCCAACCCTTTCTCTAAAAATTTTATATGATAAAAAACAAAAGAAGGCAAAAAAGAGAGAGAATTAACTAGGAAACGCACCCCTCGTTCGTGGGTTCAACTGGCGAAGGGGTCAGATTTTCTCACCTAAAGGAAGGGGATTCGATCTTGGAGTTGGTCAAGGCGCTGGGGGAGGTATCCTAGGGGTCTACAAAATAGTGGTAACATTGGGTGGAGGTGGAGGCATGTGTGCTCTTTAACCCAGTATTCTCTGTAGACTGGGCTCCAAGCGACCTGCTCTTGGATTGTGGATGAGCTTAACTCATTTCCTAAAATTTTACTTAAAAAAAAAAAACTAGGAAACGCAAGATTCCTTCTATTGCACTAACATGTTTGTCTTCATGTTGGAATGCTTTGAATGGATCGGTTCCACTTTGTAAAGTATCTTCATTTAATATTTCTAATTCCTCTCTCATTAATCGTTATTTCTAGTTTAATAGTTTCCGTACAGTGAAAGTTGAGGTTACACAGTCAAAAGTTGTCGTTTAATGCCATTGTTATTAGTTAGTACCGTTAATGTTATTATTGAATCAGATTAAGTTTTCACCAATTATATCCTTAGATGCAGATGCAAAACATTCCAATACATTCGTTTTCTGCAGTTTTCATTCTTTTTCAGATATGTTCACGTTTCCAATTCCAATGCACATCTCACCAAAAATATCTTGATTAAATCCTAGAACATTTTCAGGCGAAAAATAGAAATCGTGAAGATTAAAATCTTATAAACTCTCTTAAAATTTTAATTTGGTAAAATTGGGTTCAATGATAATAGAAAATCAGACTAGGTGAGTACTTTTTCAAAAATAAAAAATGATGCAGAAACTAGAACGTGCTTCTTTTTAGCTGGTAGGCTTTGCTTGGTGGAATTTAAAAAAGTTACTATCTTACATAGTGACAAAACCAGAAAATATTTTTAGTCCGGGCTAAAAAGTAAATATATTAAGCTATTTATTAAATAATATCACATAACATTAAAAATATAAATAAATAATGACCGACAATTATAAATCAAAACAATATATAAGATGATACTAACGTTTTTAATAGGTATCTCAAACAAGAATTTTACTTTTATCTCACAACCCAATAAGTAATGAATTAAATATTGTTCTTATAAAGAACACAAGAGATTAGCTGAAGTCAAATTATTAGCTAAAATAAAATATCATATAATATATACTAACAAATTTTAAAATGTTGACTAGGGCAAGTCTCGAGCTGGCTAGCAAGTGGTTCAGCCACTAATTTTACATCTATCATTAACTACGTGTTTCCTAAAACTGCTATGTTAATTTTTTTTGTTTGCCCAAGTAAACTATTCTGTTAATGATCCAATTATAGTTAGTTGAGACATATATCTGCATTTTGTTTTTGTTGGACAATCTTATCTATTTGATATTGAGTCTTGAGTATGTTCAAAGTTTCATCCATAAAAGTAAAAGAAAGAATGTCCAGAATTTGCTTATTCAGGATATAAACGTCGTACTCACATAATTAGTGCTATGGAAAGATAATCATGATTGTTCATGTGATCAATCCAAGTACGCTTTCATTAAAAAATATATGAAGGTTTCAGTTAAACCAAAATTTGACATTTTTTATGAGAATTTTTAAATGATGAGTTGTTATCTGTTAGAGTATTTGTAGTTTTGTACATTTTATTCTTATGTCGGTGAAAAAAAAACTAAAGACCAAATCATTCTCAAGATCATCGAAATAATGATTATTGAAACTATTATTGACATTAAAGTCGTAGTTTATTTTCACTGATGCAAACTGGTTCAAATTGTTTATATTTCTCAATGGAAAAAATTCCGGGGCATACATAAGACTATATTATACTACCTCCGGTCCTAATTATAAGGTTAGGTTGACTTTTTTTGGAGAGATTAAGGAAGCTAAACAAGTTACTTGATCATATCATATGTTATGTAACTTTAGATTATATATTAGTTTATTAGTCAAACTAATTAGATTGGAGAAAAAATAAAAATAAAAATACTCTAAAATAATTTAATTAGCTTCCTTAATCTCTCTAAAAAAAATAAACTTGGTCTTATAATTAAGACCGGTGATAGTAATTTTTTTCCTAGCATCAAATTATAATAATAAAATCATCCAATGCTCGTAGCATTTAATTGGTTAAATGTCCTATTTATTTAATGTCACACTTGAGTAGCTTCTAAGGAGGCAAGTTATTGAAAAAAGGAATTAAAGAATTGAATTCGGGGCATTATTCTTGAGATTAGATTTTTATTTTTTCCTGTTTGTTTTGGGATTCACATGAAGAAGGTTCAAATATTTTAGATATTATCTTTTTGATCCCACAAAATGAGAGGGAAGGAGATTTTCAATGCAAACTATGCTTGCTTGATCATGAGGCAAAAGGGCCACTTGGAGATTAATCATGACTTAAACAGATCCAATTAACATAAAAAACTCTGATTAAGCTAGTCAAAATCTCTGCTGGAGTGTGTAGAGAAAGAAAAGACACTGTTTGACATTTTTGAAAAAATAAAAACAGAGATGAAGGAATCAAGAATGAAACGATTGGCCTTTTTGGTTAAATTACTTTCAGATAGAACCAGTCATGAAGAGAAGATCACATGCATGACTTTTACATATATTCTTTATGTTGGCACAGTAATAGAAAGGACACTCACTTCATTCAACATCAATAATTATATAAATTATTAATATCTCAATCAATAAAGAATATATACTTTTGGAGGGAGTGTCCCTCAGCCATGTGCCCCCCACAAAATTATTCAAATGGCTCTTGTATAGCTAAAGCTATCCCTATCATCCAGTGACCACCAGAGTGGTTGTTGATTTGACCGTCTGTGTGAATCTTCCTCAAGGAAAAAAGAAGTTTATATTTAAAATAAAAAGTAAACTAGTTAAATGGATTATTATTAAATTAATAAAAGGACAAGATGAAAGTTATATTGGTTGTTTACATCTTTGAATCAGTTTCTTCAGATTTTATTCTGATCCCTATTAGAAAGATTTTAACCTGTTGTGAGTTCTTAAAAGAATAACTAATTAACCAAATTCATCTAACAAACAACTTTTATTGAGGGTAATTTTAAGATCTTATAAAAAATAACTAATTTTAACTATCACAACTTGCATAAAATAGTTAGGCACAGGGGAGTATTTCATTCAAAGTATGAAATACTTAATTGTCATTTTTTTTTCCTTTTGCTTTAGCATCAGTAGAACGCAGAAGCTAAGCTTTTCCCAGTCAAGCTGTGGTCGAGTCACTCGGGCCAACACTCCAATTTAGAGGAACTAACAAGTTGCCACACTGTCAAACGTTAATGGTTTTATAGCCTAGTGACATAAATACTTTCTTATAAGTGGAAGGTCGCGGGTTTGATCCCGCTTGTAACATAAGGCAATTCGTGCCTGACCATTTAACTCAGAGAAAGAAAAAAGAAGAGTTGCCACACGGGCTTATACATCCATTCAAAAAATATGGTGAGCATGAGCTCCCAAAAATTATTCTGTAAAATAGTGACAGCTTCAAGGATGCAGCGAGCATGAACAAAACCTTTATGAATGTATGTGTACACTTGTCAATAGGTAATATTGGACTGTCTGACATCAAAAATAGAATATCTCTGCATCCCTCCCACCTAACAATATAAGTGCAAAAGTAGAGTTCGCCCAAAAAAAAGAGAAAAAACTGAGGAAGCACAAGCGGCAGTTCAAACTCTTATGAGAGGGGTTCACTGATTTCAAGCAATTCGTTTCTCAGGCCAGTGTAAACAACATGATCCGTTTCATGAGGTTTCAACTTGATGAGAGCTGAAGGCACCAGGTCCTCATCCTCTAATGTAACAGCTTTCTCCCCTGCTCTTGGGAAATGAGGGATAACCTTTCGTTGAACAAGTACGGGATGCATTAGGTCAAATTCCAAACATGGTTCTTTCAATGCGGAGCTGGCAAACTGTTTCATCATCATGTAAAACAAAAATTAGGCTGAGTTAGAGATCCAGAAAAGCTAATAAAAACGGTCGTTTTCAGGTTTCAACTAAAGCAAAGACTTGTAGTTTTTATTTTGGGTGAAGCAAAGACATCTAGTTTAATCCGTTCAGAATATGTTGTACGAGTTCACAAGGAACTATTATCATGGCAAGCATATCCCGTTAAACAAAGGCGTGGTATTAGAATTGACTGAGTAGAGCATGATATGCTATTGTTGGGCAGATAGCAGTGCCATCATCAAGGAAACTAAAAAATAACAACAAAGACGAGGACAACAATAAAGCCTCGTTGATTAAAGTGGGATGGGGTCTTGTAGCAAGGAGGGATGAGCTTTGGGCACAAGTGATCACAAGCATATGTAAATGTCTGGTGCGCAGTATGTAATCCTTAGGAAAATGTGTTGAATTGCGTTGGCTGGAATATGGGCAAGGATGATAAAGTGAAGTGCTGAACTGATTCTTAGGTTCTGTTTATCAAGAAGCTTCAGGATTTAATCGTTCAACCTGTCAGTGAATCAATATGCCAGTATGTTCACGAGCTACAAATGTGTGGTGGGACAAGGACCGGCTTAATATAGAACTGATTCTTGGAAGATTGTTCGGAATTCATCATGTACTCAAAGGGAACCTACTTTAATTAGCATCACATGGAGGTGTGGTAAGTGGTGACAAATGATTATAGGCATAGTCGCATAGCTGAGGCTCTGCTGAGTCGAATCTTTGTCCAGGATGTAGACAACATTTTGAAACTTCTATTCACATGTTGAAATACTGGAGCATGAGTGAACGTTTTGGCACATCTCGGTGGATAGCAGTTTCTGGATTTCCTTATCTTGCAGATGGGGAAGAAAGGATTAATCTCAGCAAGAGGAAGGGAATGGGAAAATATTTACAAATTGTAAAATGGTTTTTGTTCTGGATAGGGATCTAGAACCTAAGGCTTCAGAAGAACAGGACGGTTCAGTCTAATCATGTCTTCAGGGAAGGGGATACGTTAACTGGTTATGCTCACAAACATGAGGCTGGACTGGTTACCTTAGGATGAGCCTTTGAAAGAGTGCTGCTGATTACTACAGGATGATAATATATGGGGTTGCTTCGGACTGGGGCTGTTGAGGTGTAAGTGTTAATGAAAAAGACAGCAATATGTATGGTAGCTAAATGATACCATGAAAACTATAATAGCTAGCAACCATTGTCAACAGCAATCAAGTTACACTTGGAACCAGCCGAATCCCTTGTTACTTCAATACAGAAAGCTTCTTGCCGAACAAATAAGAGACAGCAGTGTTGTGGATAATCAGTTTGAAAGCAGGTCTCAGGCTAACTTATTACAACATGGCTCAAACATAGACAAACAAAACTTTATGTTCAAAATCAGTGCTCTAGGATGCCTGTTACAATAAATATTGATAAATAAAGTATCATAACAAGTAGGTTTTAGAAGTTAGAACAGACCTCGTACAAAGCAGTTGTCGGTTCCCATGGATTAAATACACCTTGAAGTATCACTCCATCTGGAAACTGGATCCGAATCATAGCTTTTCTGTATCTCCTCCTCGAAGCTTTTGTTTGCTTTTCTTTCAGTGACTTGGGGATTAAAAGCTGAGAATCTGCAATTTTTTTCCTCCTCAATTCAGCTTCCCTTTTCACCTCGTCAATTGAAAGGTTATAGAAAGAATCTGGTAGCTCAATCTTTGATGCAATGCTTTCTGGCACAGCGAAGAAGACCTTTACCTGCAGAAAACCGTTTTTTTTTTTTTCAAACGATTAGATATATTCGACCTAAACATAATGGTGATCTACTGTTATAAACTATAGAGGGCTAGAGTGACAAATTAAAAATAATGAGCTGACAAAAGCACGTTTGAGTAATGCAAAATATTAACTCCAACAGTAAACTGATGAAGTCGCTACTGCATACTATTTCTGCATAATGGTGACAAGATAGGGTGATGGATCATGATTCAGATTCTGGGTGGTTATCAGGGTAGAAAATGATGTTTCTTTCATGAAGCTTTTCCTCACCTTTATAATCTCTCTTCTTTATAAAATTCATCTATTCAGAATTTTAGTATTCTACTGGATCAGCTTGGAGAAAATAGACTGTTAGCTCCAGCATTTATTCTCATAATTTGTTCTTTCAATATTTAACTCTCTCCAAATTGGATTAAGTTTTGAGTAGATAAACCAATATGGAATTCTCAATTCTAAAGCTCTCTCTAAGTCTAAGGTCAGCAAATTTGCGTTTAGACAATGAATCTTGTTGTACTAGCAGTCATGGCAATAGTAGAGACCTTCTATGTTCATTATCTTGCCATACAATACCAAGATCAGATGCCATTTATGGAAGTTTTGAACCAAGCTATAATTTCCTCTACTCAAGCAAAACTCACAAAAAAGAATACTTACAGAAAACCTTTAAAATAAAAAGAACAGAATTTCAAAATTATTATCTATATGATTTATACCTGTCTGTCCACCTTTTTTGGTTCTGCCTCTTTATTCATCTCAACACATTTTTCAGATGCCAAATTGTCTCTCTTTACAGGTTCTTGCAGTACTGGTGATTCCAATAATGTCATTGCTTTCTGAATCAATTTTATTTGCTCTTCAGTAGGAACTTCCATCACTGCCCATCTCTCTCCATCCTCTTCCTTTAGCTCAAATCCTACAAAGCTCAGAAGCTCAATTCCCCCTGCAACCTCACTAAGAGCCTCTTTTATCTTTGGATTAGTCAACCTAATTTTCCTATACTTTGCGTTATCTGGTTCCTTCACAATATTCCTCAGCAGTTTCAGAACAACTTCAACCGAACCCTCAGATGGCTTCCCTGACTTGTACGTACTGATGCAAGCCTCCAATTCACCATTTAACTGAACTCCACTGTCAGGTAATTGTGAAACACCATCTCCGTCATCACGCTCAACTGAGCCACCCTGACAGGTATCCACATGTATAGACACATCTTCCTCGGACCTAAACGATCGCCCACAAATAGGACATTCATACACATTCAAAGAATACTCATTTTTAGATCTCTTCCCAGTAGTTATCAATGAATCATAAGGGTCAAACCCGTTCACCGGTTTGCGATCAGGATTGGACTTACTCGAACCTTCCTTCCTATTCGACTCCGAAACGATTGTTTTCTGGGGTAGCGGTCGAGAGCTCGCCGATGCAGAACTTGGTTTTGGACCCGAATTCTGCGTAGGACGGAGAAGACTAGAACTAGCGGATGCAGATGATGAAGATGGGGTAGAGGATGATCCAAGAACTCTTCCTTGACCCTTGAATTTACCGGAGGGTGATTGAGAGACTTTCTTCATGAAACCCTTTAACTTATCCTTCATGTCACCCATTTCCGCACACGCTATAATGATCAGCCAAAAGGGATCAGAAAGATTGATCAAATGATGAAGATTCGATTGAATAAACAAGGAAGAGAGAATTTTGACATTTACTTTAGAAGATATCGAAGAGAAAATGAAAACGAAAGAAGAAGCAAGGAGTACGAAGACCAAGAAAAGTTGTTATTTCTTGAAAGAAGACTTTGTAAGGTAGCAGGGCACCACACTTGAGACAGCGTAGACGGAGAGATGGTGTTACGCGCTAACGGGATTAACTAGGGGAGAAAACTTACAAATCTCTGAATTTATATAAGGGATAGGATATTGTTACAACTATTTTTTTGTTACAACCAATGTTACTACCATTTTTCCACCGTTAGATCATAATCTCATATACCTTTATAATTTCTCTCTCCTATTGAGATTCTCATCTAACGGTGGAAAAGTGGTAGTAACATTGGTTGTAACAAAAAAATGGTTGTAACAATATCCTATCTCTTTATGTAAATTTATAAAATGATTTGGATTACGCTTAAAAATGATAAAAAGATATAGATGATGGAAGTTTAGGAAAATATCATTTAAATACTATATAAAATTTCAAAACCTCAAAACATAAGAATGAAATAATGATGATGGGGAGAAATATGATATTTTGAAATTTAAATGTTTTTACTAAAATCCTCATCATATATTCTTTCTTTCTTTTCACCCTCTCTCCCTCTTCTTGACGTCCTCTTTCTCTCTCTGTAAAGTGAAGGCGATGATGATAGTGGAGGTAGAGTAAAGTGAAAATGGCGGAAGAAACCAGTTTCTAACGAACTTTATTAATTTCCAAAGAAGTTTTTGCAGTTTTTGGTGAATTCTTGAGTTTTATGGAGACTTCATTTCTAGCGTTTGTTGCATTTGACAAAATTCGTAATAAGATTGACAAGAATAATAATAAGTTTGATCATATTGGTAATAGTTTTCATATGAGTTAGATAAGATTCACCAACATTTATGGCATTTAACAAAATTTGTAATGAGATTTACACAGAGCAATGATGAGTTTGTTAAGATTTATAATGGTTTTCACAATAGCAATAATCCTAATTTGTATGTTTTCATCCGCAAACATTTTTATCAAAACAATTATTAAACTTGTCAGTCTCATTACGAATTTTGTGAAGTTCATTCTACTGTCAACTTTTTCTTCCTTAGCAAACTCTTTTCTCAAAACCATTACTAAACTTATTAATTTCATTGCGAATTTTATGAAGTTCATTACTGTTCGCCCTCTTTTTCCTCTAAGTTGATTCCTTCACTTGTCTCCCTCGCAAGGACAACTTTCATCTTCATCATAGCTAGTGAACTTCAACCACCATTTCGCCATAACCACCAACAACACCGTCGTTTAATTGAAGGGAGACAGAGGCGAGAGAGGGAGCGAGAGACAGCTCGGACAACCATTTTTTCTGGAGCTTGGTTTTGATCTCGTTCTGGAGCTTCTATGGCGGCAGGAAGAGGAAGTGGGGTAGAGGGTGAAGATGAAGAAAGAGGAAGAGAGAACATAATGGTAAATTTATCAACAAATTTTTTTTTAATCTCTGTAAACTTTATGTCCTTTTTAAATATGGGGAAACCATTTCTGCATTTACTGCAGAAAAACTTTTTTGCAGCACACAAAAACGACGCAGTTTCGCCTGCTCATTCTTCTTCTCTCCACTTCTTTTGACCACGGTCTCTCTCTCTCTGTGTGGCAACAGAAAGGAAGTGATCGATAGAGTTGTGTCCAGTTGATTGAACCCCAAATGACTACGACACTTCTTCACCAGAGAGAACAGATTTACTTGCCCAGATCTTCTTCCTCGTGGCATTGTCCTATGAATTTAGTCTGAAATCTCTTTTGAGTCTAAATCACTAACCCAACCTTTCTTACTTTGGAGGACTATGTTTTTTGTGGTGTGGTCATAATGGCGGAAGTTGCAGAGCCCAAAGCAGTGGCTGAGGCAAAGAAGAAGAAGGAGCAGAGTTTACCCTTTTATCAGCTATCCTCTTTTGCAGATAAGTATGACTGGTTGTTCATGATCTCTGGGAGCTTGGGAGCGATCGTTCATGGCTCCTCCATGCTTGTTTTATTTCTTCTTTTCGGTGAATTGGTTAATGGGTTTGGCAAGAACCAGATGGATTTGAAGAAAATGACTGAAGAAGTATCAAAGTATGCTTTGTATTTTGTGTACCAGGGTCTTGTCGTTTACATTTCATCGTATGCGGAAATTGCTTGTTGGATGTACACTGGGGAGAGGAAAGTGAGCACGTTGAGGAAGAAATATTTGGAGGCAGTGCTTATACAGGACGTTGGGTTCTTCGACATAGACGCTAGAACAGGGGATATTGTTTTTAGTGTCTCCACTGATACTCGACTTGTTCAAGATGCTATAAGCGAGAAGGTAGGGAACTTCATACACTATCTCACCACAAGGGTTCGAAGAATGATGCTTGCTGCAATATTGAGGAATGAAAATCTCACCACATCACTTCTTCATTATCTTTAGTTTTGCTTTCGCCTTTGGAGCTCCCTCCAACGGTTTCATCAGCCGCCACTCTTTGCGCCAACTTTGACTACATCTACTTCCTATATCAGTGGGCTTTTGCCATCACCGCCGCTAGTTTGCTCGGTGGGTTCGTGACAGACGTCTGCAACGGTTTACTCGGTGGGTTTGTTGTCATCACTGCTGGGTGCTCCGACGTGGAGCCATGGGCTGCGATTATTTGTGGGGTCGTGGCGGCTGCGGTTTGGAGGGGAGAGAGAGAAGCAACTTGGAGAGAAGCAGCGAGGAAGGTTGCTGTTTTAAATATATATAGAAGGGAAGATGATGTAACAGGCACTAATGTATAAAGGAAGAGAACTTTGGGCTGTGTTACGATAGAGCAAACTGTGTTGTTTTTGTCTATTGTAGAAAAATTTTTCTACAGTAAATACAGAAATAATTTCCCCTTTAAAATTTAAATATTGACAAATCTTTAAGGGTTTGACATTTTATATAATATTAGTTGGGATTCTCCCTAGAAGTTTATTGGGAACTAAATATTCATTATATTAAATAGTTTGATATTCATTATATCAAATACCAAGGGTTTGTTTGTTACAAAGAATTGGTGGGGAAGGAAAGGGAAGATCACAATCTTCCCATGAATTTGAGGTGTTTGGTACAGAGAAAGTACAGTCAGCATCTTCCAGTGAGTATTCATCTTCCCTTATTTGAGGGAAGATGCTTTCCATCCGAAAATGGAAGGAAAGTTGCAATCTTCCAGGAAAGTGTCTTTTTGACAGATTTACCCCTAAAATTCAAATTTGGCAGGAAGTTCGAACTTGGCGATTTTTTTTTCACAAGTTCGAACTTAACAAGAATATATTTTTTAAAAATATATTTTAGCAAAAAAAATATTTTTCTTTTTTATTTTGAATTAATTTCTTTTAAGGGTAAAATAGACATTTCTTAGTTTTTTTTTTATCAATTATCACCTCTTCATTTTCTTCCTACCAAACAACTCAAGCCATCTTCCCTCATCTTCCTTTCCTTTCTCATATTTTTTAACATCTTAATATTTTAATATAAATGAATCAATAGTCTATGTTAATATTTATATATTGATTATATGAGTATGTTTATATTAGAGAAAAATAAAATCTTAAAAAATCCTATCATAAATTATTATAGCGGTTTTAAGTTTGGTGAGAAATTAAAAATCAAATTAGTTTTAAAATAGACTGTGGCAGAGATTAAAGGAGAGACTTGGGGAGTTTGACTAAGATAATCTTGTATTTTTGAATTTCGATATTTCTAAATAACTACAATTTTAAAGATCTTTTACTACAAATATTATATTTCATTGGTCTTTCTCCTTGATTTTGGGAGACTTTTTCCCCAATTTCTCTAAAAAAGATTGATTAATAATTCTTAAATACTTTTTTTAAAATGAAGTATTTGTTAAAAAAAAATATTTTTAATTTTATTATCCCTAACAAAAAGCACTAATAACAATAGAAGAAGTAAGAAAATATAAATTTCCCAAAAAAAAAAAAAATTCATAACTCAATTTAAACTTATTCAACTTATGAATTATTTTTATTTCTTTTTAGAAAAAGGGGAAATTTTTTAATAGAGGTTTTCCTCAATTTTCCCTCAAAAAAGTCATGTAGTTTATTATTCTAATGATATCTCGTTAAGTTTTTAGGCCAACACTTATCATAACCACCTCACTTTTGTATTTTGTTTTCATGTCTTCGTTGCTAAGCCCATCATTAACTGCAAATATGTTTTGACGAAATAGCATCCTTCAATTGAAAAAATGTCTCGATGCAAGAGGTTATTTGACAAGGAAGCCATTGGAAAAAGAAAAAGAAGAAGCAATTTCTTCCCTAGGAATTGATCAAGAGCCAAGAGGCCTCTAATTCATTAACAATATTGTCCTTATCCAATTAGAGGCCCATTCAGGGGCGGAGGGAGGGGGGTGCTAGGGGTGGCCCCGCCCCCCCAAAAAAAAATTATAGATGATGACCCAAAGTTTTATAGAATTATATTTTAACCTTATAAAAATTGTAATATTTTCACTTAAGTCCCTATTATTTCTATAGTGAAAGGATTAAAATAGAAATATTGAAATTTTTATAGGGCTAGAATGGAATTTCATAAATACTTGGGTTCTATTATATAAAATTCGCCCCCCGTAACTACAATTTCTGGCTCCGCCTCTGGGCCCATTGCTAATTGGACGGAATTATCATGAAAGGTGTTCGATCGACGTATTCTTTATTATTCCTAAATTTATTGTCAAAGATGAGCATGTGCTGCCCCTTCTTTTGTCATCCTGTGCAGCTTTGGTGTAATGGCTATTTGTTATGACATGTTTCTCAACATTGTTTTCTCGTTGAGGGAAATAAATAGTAATGATCTATAGCAATCTCGCTGAGGGAAATAAATAATAATGATCTATAGCAATCTCTACATAACAGATCCATTAATTCACAAATGATCTTACAAACGACATGCTCAGCAAATAAATCAAACTATCGTTTGAGTTGTAGAAATCATCCAAACATAATACAGATCAATATTCAACCATCACTTTGACAATGGCCTTCTTTTTGAGGTTGGAGTATGGATGCAATACTTAAGGGAAAAAGAAATAGATTTCACCCAAAAACAAAAGGACTAGATGCTTCAAATAAAGTTAGATCCCAGAACAGGATACAATAAAAGAAATCAAACTGGTAAATAAATAATTAATAATAAGGAGAATAAAATCAAAGTTGAGAGCAGAATGATGCAAGGACCAAAATAACCACTGGATCCTGCTTACTTGAACAAAGCCAGGTAGACAAGGCAACTTGATACCACAAAAATCCGGGCAGAGTCCTAGCACCCTTCTAAATCTGGGAAGCATTGCTTAAACAAATCCCTTTCATCCTCCAATAACTTTCTAAAAAAATACCCCACATAAAAACAAAGTTGTAATCCCAAGGTTTCTTAGCTGAATGACATACAAGACTCTAAGAACTGCGAACTAGAAGATAACATTTTCCATCAATCTTCTCAAATCTGATACCTGAGTTGTTCTGAGCTATGTTAATAATACTGAGAACTTTTCACCTAAAACTTCCCACTTTGTATGGGTATGAGCTCGTGAAACAACCCAAAATCCAGAAATAACCTTAAGAAATATAATAACTCGCAGCAGCAGGGCACACATCAAGTTACAAAAGACTCTAATTGATTTACCATACTATATGAGCTATCTCCCATAAACCCTTGTGAAACCAGTATGTAAAGCATTCGTTCAGAGATTAGTTACATTAACGCAACAAGATTCATCCAACAGAGTGGCACTGCCGACCAACATATCAAACAAGTGATGCAAAAAGTTAAATGGGTGAGCCACCTAAATATGAAGGCACAAGCGGAGGATCCGACTCAGATCAACACCTACCGAAGGCGTCTCGCAAGGCAGTTGTTTTAACGTATATAGTAGCATACAGCTTGGCAAGGTTTATTCTTGTGCTCCTTTAGATGCATGTGTTCGTGGAAATTTAATTATAGCTGTATTCGAAGGCAAGATGAACTTACATATACATGGGTGAAAGAGAGAAGCAACAATTTCTACAGCAAGCATTTGTTTCTCCTTAAGGAAGAGCTTGACGCATGCAATACAATTAAACTGACCGCAATTAATATAGGATTTGAGTCAGAAAATCGACATTTTGAGACGCAATTGTGGATTGTGAATTTCTAGAATAAACTGTATCAACGATCCGTTGATGCGAATCAAAATAAGATGCCCTTGTGAAGTTTCAACCATATCGTATTAACCAAGATAGTCAACCAAAAAGAGACTGTTCAACAAGCAAGACCACCATCGACACAATAGTAGTCAAAATTCGAAAATTAAGGAGCAAGAACACAGAAATTGAAAGAAATGGTATCTAATATGACGAACGAAAAGAGAGTCATACTCTCCAAACCCTGATTGACTCACTGATTCCCAATTATGAGGGGACTCAATCGCGATTCTTCAAGCGCTCGACCCGCTGATTCAACTGCTCAATCTTAACAACGAGATGGGTGACGGAGTAGAGGAGCCAATAGAAGACCAGAGCGGCGGCAATGAGGAGGGCATTGCGCTGGCTCTTCATGATGGATTTCTGGTGTCGGAGGTACTCCGTAGGGGTGCAGGAGTCAGCCTCACAACTAGGGCGAGTCTCGTACTTCCAGTAGATATCCATGAGCAAGAAGAGGCAAAACGGGACGATGGAGAGGAAGGGCTTCAGCAAATTTCGGGTAACGGCGATCAAGCCCTTACGGAGGCCGTCAAGGCCAGGGACGGTGAGGAGGAGCACCATAATGGCCTCGGCGGCGGCGGCGTATCCAAGCACAACCCATTCGAGCGCCATGTGAACACTAATCTGAGGTCTCTTGAGCAGATCTGCGATGCGGCGACGGTTTTCGGTGGGAACGGCACTTTCTTTATTTTGTTTTCGGGGCAGGGAATTGAATCGTTTCTTAAGAGAGAAGTTGTTCCTTGGGGTCAGACTTCACCGGCTTCAAGATGATGTGAAATGACACGTATCCTACACGTGGGACGGTTTGCTTTTAATGCCTTGGGCCTTAGCCCATGAGCTTTTCCTAAAGCAAGAAATCACTCGTTGCAAAAATGTAGGATTTGGACAATGTGAGTTGGTATGGATGGTAAGGGATCTAGGATTAGGTCCTTGGGTCGTGGGTTTGATCTCCTTTGTTGTTGCTGGGACTTCTTTAGTAGGCGATCTCGTAAGTCCTCATTAAGTGCTCATAGAGCCTAAGGTTGTGCCCTAACTTTAGTAGGGGGACTGATGCCGAACCCTTCAAAACTTTTTTTTATTAAAAAAAAAAAAAAGATGTAGGGTTCAGACAAATATTTTATTTCCCAATTACCCCTTTATTTGGAAACGCAGCCCAAACAATTAATATGACTAGAAATGAATACGGCCCAAGTTTCATTTGGATTCTTGCATTTTGCCTTAAATAAGAGTTCTTATAACAAAAAAAGAAATAATAGTTCTTTGTACCAAAAACAATTAAGAGTTCACCCATTTTGGGATGGAAGGGCCCAGAGCTTAGCCTTTTTTTTTTTTTTTGTCAAAGAGCTTAGCCTATTGACTGGGAACATATATTACCCCTCCACTTTTTAGTATATGGTATATTTATCTCCACTTTTTTATTAAAAAAGTTGATTAAATTAATTAGTATGATATTTACTTTCTAAAACACTCTAATTAGCTTTCTTAATTCTCTTGTTCTCCCTCTTCTTTGATTATTTTTTAGGGAGAATCAATGAGGGTAAATTATTAAAAGACTGACAAATATAATTTTTTTTTTTAGTATTTAGGATAAAGTTCAACTCTCTGAATATATCTAATATTAAGGACCAGAGAGAGTGCATTTTTTCTTCGGGGGCTTGACTTATATTTAAAATGTTGGGTTAAAGTGTGAAAATCCTCATGAACTTATACATGCAAAGATACCCATAAATTTTTTTTTGGGTCAGTAAAAGTATCCATGAAATTTAAAAATCAAGGTAAAAATGACACAACCGTTAAAAACACCTTGCATTTGCTACTTTTTATCAAATAATCCATATTGAATGTGGGTTCAACAATTGAAGGGTTAGACGAGTTTACTAAGGGAGTGAATTTGATCCCTGAGACCACCGTATTGTTGGGGGACCCATCACGTATATGAGTAAATAATGTAATTTGAAGCTAACTACCACATGGTGGTCAATGACCCATGCACACCGAGATTACCCAAAGGGCCAGTGTATAATTGACAAGTAAATGGGTATGTGTGATCGGGAAAACGGTCTACCCTTAACTTATGGGGAAGTGCAACCCCCGCCTAAAATTTTATCATAAAAAAATATGGCGCATTCTAAAAGAAATTTTTGGTTTATAAGAAAAAAATCATTTAATTATTAACTAAGTTTTTTAAAATATTACCGCTATAATAGTTTATTAAAATTAGACGTTCAGTCTAATGTAGTGTTTCTCCCTATTTTTAAAAATTATTTCATTTTTCAGATAAAGGTGATGAGTGAGTCTTAATTATTTCTCTGAATACAAATAAGAGATTAAAGGCTCGAAATTAGAACATTAGAATTCATGACGCTAGCAAATAGGGCCACTTTGCCTGCAAAATAAATTAGAGCACAGAAGATCTCTTAAATCTGTAGCATGTTGGAACATAAATTTGCGTCCATCGGTCTCACGAGTGTGTGTATATATATATCGAGCCAGTTTGTTCATCTACATCTGGGCTTGTTTTAGATGTCACTGAGAAAAATAACTTATAGTCAATTCGATTTATAGAAAAGTTAGATTGGATAAAGTCAAATTGTGAAATATAGTTTATGTTTGGGTTGGCAGTGATATAAGTAGCTTTTGATATTTAAATTTATAGTCAATTTGAAATATTTTTGAGGGTATTAACTGGTATTAAAAATATACTTCAGGATACTAAACTATATTAAAAAAAATACTTTATAACCTTGAAAATTATTTTAGGATCTTAAAATAATTAATTTAGTACCAGTCAGTATTATAAAATATTTTTTAGGGTATTCAATGATATTAAAAATATAATTCAGGATACTGAAAGATACTAAAAAAAATCTCATGATCTTGGTCCATAAGTCCGATTGAAACAAAAGCTCTCCAAAGTAACTTTTCAAATAAGTTTTTAGTCCATAAGTCCGATTAGAACAATTTCTTAACCAAATATGCATTTTCTTATAAGTTCAATTCAAACGTGCTCCAAAAGCCACACAAACATGCACATTCATTTCTCCAAACATATTATCATAGAAAAGCAACTAATTAACCACACTTAACTAATTCTCTAATTTCTTTCAAAATAGTCCCTGTACTGTATCTCTTGTTTAATGAGGCTAAGGGTTCCATTAGAGTATGCAACTAAGTACAAAACATGACTTACTCATAGTCTTGAGAAGCAAATCCTTTCATGATTTATTTTTTTTATTATCTCTTTCATGATTTCTTTTTTTTTTATCTCTCATGAGATTATCTAGATCGTTAATTAAAAAAATAAAATAAATATTAAAATAATACTGTGAGATTGGAAAAACGTGAATTAAAAAAACTCGACCCATATTCTTGTGGCTAACACTAACAAATTAATACGTGGGTCCCTCGTGATGTGACTGCTCTCTACTTCAGTCTCTAGATTATTATTATTATTTTTTAAAATGCAAAACGTTTCTAGTGCACAATATAATATGAGAAAATCAATAATCGCTTTAATTAGTTTGGTTTAAAAGTAGGGGTAGGATTACATAAATGACCTCCACTTCGGCCCCATCTCATAAATCCAATTTATGGTGATTTGACACTATCTTGTTCATCTTTATCTGTATGACTACGTAGTTTAACCTAATGATCATGGCTCATTGTCAAATGTTGCATTATATCGATCCTCTCACAACAATGGCGTATACCTTTCCATATATAAATAAATACAATATTAAATATACACAAAGTTTAAAGTAACAATATAAAAGTAATATAAACATTAATTAATGAGAAAATTGCACCTAATACTCAAGTAAAGGAAAACACGATAAAATGATCTCTTAAAATTTCAAAATTGTGGTGAAGTTCTGTAGGATTTTCTTATACTATTTTTCATATATAAAAAGATACAAATATCCTCATGGACTTATCAAAATATGTTCATTTACTTGTTAAAGCAAGTTTATGGACTTGTCAACATAAGTATATGGACTTGTCAGCATATGTATATGGATTTGTCAAAACAAACTTATAGACTTATCAACAAATGCACATGGTGGCATTTGTATCTTTTTACATATGAAAAATATTGTAAAAAAGTCTTACGAGACTTTACTGTAATTTTAAGATTTTAATAGATCATTTTATCATATTTTATATTATTTGGGACCTAAATATAATTTTCACATTAATTTAATTTCTTGTCGAGAGTTGTTGATTAATCAACATTAGTTAAAGGTTTATTCCTTTATTTTTTGGAAGATGCGCTACTGCCAATGATCTAATAGAGTGGGACAGAAGAGGACCTCAGACACATAAATAAATAATAATAATAATAAAAGTCTCTATAATTTGTGGAGAGAGATAAAATAAAAGAAGATTCCACCACGTATTTCATCTTCCTTATAATTATTCAGGTTTTATGTGTAATAATTAAGCATCCAATTGATTGATTCTTCTTATTGACGCTCTCTTCCTCCCCTTTCTCACATAATATAATCAAGTCATGATGACTTCCTTAATCATATTATCATAATCTTTAAGGATTATAAATTGACTCATCATATGCATATACTTAATTTAATGTTGCCTTTTCTTGACGCACAAAAAATAATAATTCTTCAAACGGCAACTTTTGGTCAAAACTCAAAAGTCTGTTGGACGATTTTTTTTTTTCCCAAAATAAATGACTTTCATAATTTGTATTGTATTTTTTTGAACTCAAATTGCAGAATTTTTATTATTCGATCATTGTTGATGATTGAATTAAGTGTAAGACTGTAATTCAACAATCCTTTATGTAATATTTTTCAGGCGTTGTCACAAAAAAAGGTTATGTCCCTAAAGTTGTTAATTATACTCCCTCCGGTCTTAATTATAAGGCATAGTTGACTTTCTTTGGAGATATTAAGGAAGCTAAATAAGTTACTTAATCATTTCATATGTTGTGCATCTTTAGATTATATATTAGTTCATTAATTAAACTAACTAGTTTGAAGAAAAAAATAAAAATAAAAATAGTCTAAAGTAATTTAATTAGCTTCATTAATTTTTCCAAAAAAGTCAACTATGCCTTATAATTAGGACCGGAGGGAGTATATTTTTAACATTCATGCTTTCTTAATCATTCAAAATAACATCAAAGGTTTAAGTCCCCGATTCGTCTTGAGTAACAAATTATAAATTTTAATTTTAAAATTTAAATTATTATTGTTCTATTATACATTAATTATAATTTTTTATAAAAAAATTCTGAGGCGCCTTATCATGTACTCATATTTTATTTTATCATAGTCCTATGCTGACTTGTATCAAATATAAAAATGAAAAACGTTTTCATTCATTTTTCAATTAGAACAATTCAAATCACGTCTCTTCTAACAACAAGCAAAATATATATATATATAGAGATCCAATTAGCTGACCTATAAGTTGCATTAAATGCTAGCAAATAATGGGGGACTTGATTAATTTTGAACCCAAAAAAAAAAAAAAAGAATCCTCAATAATATGAAGCTAACTTTCTGGATAAGTAAAGTGGCATTCATTCATATGATTTCATGTTGAAAAAGTGAAGAGGAAAAAGGCTTCATCTACAAAATATGCCCACAAAAGCCTATACCCATCACTTGCAAATTGAAAATTAACAATTGGAGATTTTGGATCTTTGAGCTTTTTCCTCCTCCTTTCGCTTTTCTTTTTCGTTTGCAACCAAAACACTTTGCTTTCTCTTGCCCCAATAAACTTGTCTTCTCTTTCTCCTTTATTTTCCATCACAATACACACATCATCTTTCTATAACTTAATTGAGAGCTAAACAAGATGACCAAGAATTTAAAATCAGAAAATAATGGCCACCAAAAGCCCAATAAATTAGCAGAGGGAAACATTACAAGAGTGTTAATTATCCACAAATTATATTCTTCATTTACAACCTGCAAGTGATGAATCAAATTTTTAATTAGACAAATTAATAAAATAAATAGAAATTGTTTTTGGTTTTTTCATTAAGAAGATACCTTTATCCTTTTTGGACAACTTGGTCAAGAATGTAATGAATATGATGAGTAGAGCCACTCCTGCTATGAGTCCAATAATTATCGCAAGTGTCTTCTGAACTTCATCGTTGTTGTTGTTGTTATCATCGTTGTTGTCGTTGTAGTTTTGTTGCTCACCTACACATTTAATTTACATTTCAAACTAACTTATTAAATATGATTAATTAATTTTAATAATCAGGAAAAGCCGTGGCAATTGATGAGGATTCTCTGTACCGAAATTCAGTACCTACCTTGTTTGTGTTGCGAGGACAATTTGCCCTCTCATTATTATTTTATTTATTTATTTTGTGAATTAGGAGAAATGTTACTATCACTGGACATTCATGATTGTTTTGTTTTTTGTTTGTTTGTTAATATTGTAATTGTCTATCTTCATTCCCAGATTCTTCATATAAAGTTATGTGTTTGTTTTATATGTTATATTAAGTTTTGCTTTTTATTCCACTAATAAAGTTCAGATGGCTACTTTCAATATTCTGAAATATTCATACATAGAAAGGCATATATCATGGCCAAAATTCATAAGAGCAGATCAAGAAAATAAAATCATTCCCTTATTTCTTTTCAAAATTATGCTATTCTTTCGTTACCCTCACTTAGAAGGCTATGAACAATGATTGACTTGATTTTTTAGAAAAATAAAAAATAAAAGATAGAAGGAAGGCAATAAAACTCAAGGCCAAACAAAACTCTTTAGAAACGAGCACATAAAAATTTTGCAAGTAAACCCAATTAAATGGGTCCAAAATCAGACCATATCAAAATATTTTTCTAACAAAATGATGATATTGAATAATATAATTAGAAGTTATGCCTCCTACCGAATAGTACGTAATACCAACTATGTTCATTTCCACACCGACTTTGTACGCATTCACGTGGCTTCAAACGCAAATTGGAAACTATTCAAGCAAGTCAATTTTCACCGAATAATCACTCACTTTTTTTAATTAAAAAAATAATACTAATATCGAAGCAAAAACTGAATAACAGAAACTAATTAACCACTACTATTTATGGTGGCGGAGCCGCTTACCATTTCCACCAGGGGAGTAATATCCACCTTCGGAGTAGCGTGCGTAGCACTTGGCCAAGTATATCTGTCCCCACCGGGAGGGCCCACACTCTTCTTTGAGCCGTCCGATCGCATTCGAGAGACAATCTTGGCACTCGCTGGCACTCAAATCCCCCACGCACTGTGCCATACCCTGCAAATTCCCAGAGCTGGTCGTTCGGAACATCTTATACACCCCATCTGACGTCTCCAAATACGCCAGCACAGCATCTCTCTGAGTCAACACATCAGAATTAAACCCATCCGGCGGCCCACATTTCTTCGTGACCAAAGTCTTGTCCTCCACGCCCAAGAACTTAGAATCATCATACTTAACAAAACAACCGTCAAGCTGCAAGGCTGCGCCGGTGGAGTCAGGGCAGATGGTGCCAAGCTTGGAGATAGCTTGTGCGACGCACTGGGAGCAGTCGGCAGCGGCAAGGTCTCCGCGGCACTGGAAGAGGCCGTAGATAGGTAGGTCCTGTGATGATGAGGAGGAGGAGGAGGAGGAGGCAAGGATGGTGAGGTTGTTGTAGGACGAGAACATGGCGGCGTTGACAATGGAGGTGAGGATAGAGTTGACGCCGGACTCGTAGGCGGTGCCCGGTGTGAACTTAGCCTGAGAGCAACCACTAAAGATGTAAGCCGCATTGGAGGCCGAAGACGATGGGGTTATGAAGGATGTGAGTAACAGAAGAGGAAGAGGAAGAAGAAGAATAAGAGAAGAGAAAATTGACATGGCTGTGTGTGTTGAGAAGAATGCGTATGTGAAATGGATAGAAGCAGAGGAGGAAGGTAGGCCTTATATATTGTTTGTGTTGGAGAGTGTGTGGGGGTAGGCTTCCGTACCTGATGATTATGATACCTTTGAGGAGAATTCACGTAAGGGAGCCTCAACTTGATGTGTACACACACACTACATATAGTATATATATGATTGTGTACGTAGACACGAATATAAATACGTATAGTTTGTTAGATGATGCATGTTTAGGTATATAAACTTCTCCGAATATTTGTATTTTTTTCTTTTTGTTGGGGAATCTTTTGATTATGTGTTAGTCCCTTTCAGCGCTTTTTTTTTTTTTTTTTTAAAAAAACTTTTGGTAGTAGAAATTTTGAATTATTCTGTGGAGAGAGAGAGAAACCAACAGTACACGTAGGAACAAAATTATTGAAATAGACTTTTTTTCTAACTGAACCCAGCTCCGGAATAGTGAATATACCGTTATACCACCGATAGTGTTAACGAATGCATATGTTCATTCACACGTATGTTACCTGGAACGCGTTGCCTTCATTTCATCTAGAACTTTTATATAAAATGTGATGGTTTAGATTTAATTTTTTATATAGTGAATAAAAAAATTATCTTTATTTTAGATCTTCTATTTATTAAAATATTTTTTTTAAAAAATAAAAAGTAAAAAAGTTAATCTAGACCATCTAAAGAGGGTTCTACCTATATAAAAGATAGACAAGAAACACATTTTGTATATATACATACTCTCTTCAGTCTTAAATATAAAAAAAAAAAATAGTACAATATAAGATGAAATTTATAATTCAAATTATATTATAAATTTTGTCCTATATTTAAAATACATGGTCTTAATTAAATTAATTAAAGTTGCATCTAGAATGAGTGGAAACAATATATATTGATGTGACTGGAGAGCGTAAATGAAAAGTCTAGAGAAAAAGAGAGAAATAATAATTAAAGAAGGGTACGTTAAGAGAGGTGGGGTTTCGAGAGAGGTAATGGGACAAGTCAAAAGAAACTGGTGAGGGGAAGGTGGTGTAGTTGACTCCAAAGACTCCATCAAAAGCCTATTATAGTTTGATCTAGGTGTTAACAACTCTCTCTGTCTCTATCTCTCTGTGTATAATTATATACATACATATATATATATATATTTTGTGTGTGTTGGGGGGGGGGGGGGTGATGTGTACATATTGGTGACTTGTAGAGGTGGTGATGGTTGACTCCAAAGACTCCATTTGTAGTTTGATCCAGGTGTTAACAACTGTTTCTGTCTCTCTCTTTCTTTCTGTGGGTGCGTGTGTGTGTTGGGGGTGATGTGTATATGAATGGGTGATGTCTTGTAGAGGAAAGCTCATTGAAAGACACTAAAATTGAAGGGAAGGAAAGTAGAGAGCACGTGATGGGTCCCTCGAGTTGGTATGTTTCAATCAAAATCAGAGTTCCTATATATATATACACACATTTTAATATATGTATATGTATAAAAATGAAATAAAGGAAATACACAGACACATATAGGGGATAGGTTTGGGCCAGTTCGGGGATGGTGATAGGGAAGCAGCGAGAACACGGCACTCGGTTAATCGGAGTGTCTCATGATAGCAACAATAATTGTTTGGGTTTCATTATTTGGGTGTTTGGTTGAAAAGTCATTTTGGCCATCTCTCTCTATATTTATAAATTCATATGGTAACACAATCTTGAGGCTGATTTCCTTGCTTCATCTATACATGTGAGTGTACGCACGCAGTATATATGTTATATATAGATATCAAATAATAATATATGTCTATATCCTAAATATAAAAGCTAAACAATAATTCCATTTTGGTCATAAATACATTGGATCTTTTAAATTTATAATTTTTTTTAAAAATATCTATATTGCTTACATATAGTAAATTGAGCTTATATCAAAGAATAATTATCGTGCATATGGAAAAAAAAAAAGAGAGAGAGTATTCTCAGAAAACCAACATGCACTCAATAAAAATAACCAACTTAACTGCTTTTTTAAGTTATTAATTACATGTAACCATCTATTAGTTTCCTTAATATTATGTTAAGGAATGGTGGGAGTATATTCATTTTGACAATCGTCACAATCCACAGGTCTTCTTCATCCTCATCATCCCTTGTAAAAATATGTCACTTGCAATATTATATTATTCCACAGCTTAAAATAATAATATATACTAGACGTGATTATCCATATTATTAAAGGTTTATGAATTATATATATATATATATATATATGATGCGTAAAGGATTTCTCCAATCATTGGAGATAAAATTATCTCCAGCGACCTCAAAACTACGTCGTGTTGGATTAATGAAGGGTGTTTCCGTAATTTTCTTTATTTTTTAATCATATAAATTTTACCAAAATACTTTTCATTAATTCACCTAAAATTACAAACACACCTTTCATTAATCCAAAACGACGTAATTTTAGGGTTACTGGAGATAACTTTATCTCCAATGACTGGAGAAATACTTTTCGCATATATGATTGATCTAACAATGACCTCTTTTTTTATGTCTCTTTTCTAAGTATTTATGGTAATTAATGTAGCTGATCATTACAACTTTGTATGTAGCGGATTAATTAAATTAAGTAGGTGGCAATATTAATTAAATGCATGTGAAGAGTCAATTATTCAAACCAAAGCTTCGCAAAATAAGCAAAGCATCTCGTAAAATTGACCAAACAATTGACTCAGAATTTTCAAATTTTCTTCACTGGAAACGATAAAGGTATTATATAGTCAATGAAGTACTAAGAAATAGTATATTCTACCACGAACTTACCTGTATGTATTTAATTATGAATATTATAATGTGTGGTTCGTTGCAGTAAATATAATATGCAGAAACCATTGACTCTGACCTGGTCGTTCATTAGTACCTTTTAATAGAATAAAGGGGGGGGGGGGGGGGGGGGAACAATAAAAGTATCGTCCTTTTTGTGGAATAATTTTTTCTTAATTTGTCCTCACCGTAACGCATTATTGAGGAATGACATTAACACCCAAGTCAATTCAAACCACACTTATTGAATAAATTGATTTCCATCCAGCAATATTAGAGTTTGTCTTGATGCAAAAGGATTTGAAGTTTTGAACATAGAGATGATTTATTAATTTCTCAAAAAAAAAAAAAAAAGCTAACAGGTAAAAAATACAACATTTGAGTGCTTTACACTTTTCACGATACTTTAAGCTAACGATTCAGCAATAATAAATATAAATAAATAAATAAACGGCAGTAGAAAATCCAAACACGTTTCCAATTCAATATATTAATCGTCTATATTATAATGTTCGAACAAGACATGGAGGAACCATAAAAGAAATGAGCTTACAAGTATATTAATCTATCTATTAATTTTGTATTTGGATATTTATTAACTAGGCCAGCATGCTTACCTTCCTATTCATGAATAAAAAAACAAAGTCAACTATCATGCCGACATTTAATTAGTGTCTAACAGTGTCTCAAATATGATTTCTCCCATTAAAAAAAAAAGGATGTGTTTAGCGAAAAGAATATATATATATATATATATATATATATATATATATAGGGCTTATGATCTGTGCAGTGACTGCAAGTAAGGATTTTTACAGTGAATAACCTACGATGTCGTTTGGTTTAATGATAATTACCAATCTCGCCTCCTACCATCGACGGACTCACAGTTCACCTCCATTTTTTCGATTAACCCTGTTTTCATCCTACACACAACAATTACCCTGTTTTCGGAACTAAACGTAGAGGAAGAATGCACTGCTACGCATAGGAAAGGGAAGTGTTTAGGTCCAAATATTTGAACGTCCTTGATTAGGTGTTTGGTGTACCTCCTCCTCTAGGTGAAAGCCCCCGCTGCTCCCGTAACACAAAAGCTACCTTTTGTCCACTGGGATCTAAATTTGAAAGCACTCTGGAAAGTCAACAGTGAAACGAATTTCCATGCCTTCTCCATTTTTTCGATTGAATTCTTCTTTTTTACTTCGGCTGGGCGGTGATCGATTCATGAATAATAATTTGAGGGAAATGCAGATAACGCCTGAAAGATGGCCGGAATATCTCCGGTCATAACTCTGGTTCAGGAGTTTATTTCCGGCGTTAATGGTGTGGTGGTGAGCTGTGAGTCCGTCGATGGTAGGAGGCGAGATTGACAATTGTCATTAAACCAAACGACGTCGTAGGTTATTCACTGCAAAAATTCTTACCTGCAGTCACTGCACAAATCATAAGCCCATATATATATATATATATAACTATTATATATATTGAGGCTCGTGAAACTCATAATAACCAACGCACATACATCAAAGGAAAAATTCATTGTACTCTTCTGCTCGAACTAGTGAATACTAGACTGAGCTTTTCGTCATGTTATCCAAAAAAAAAAAAAAATCAATCCCAAAAACTTGTCTATTTAGGGAAATAGCCCTTTATAAACATCATTTCTCTTATAAAGCTTTTCCATGTGGGAGTTATAACAACTATTTTGTCCCTCTGAATTACAATAACTTGACAATAGTTTATGGAAGGCGGCAAGAAAAAAAAAGTACTTATAATCAATGATTAAAGCTATGTATTACTCTTCACTAGATGAAAACTAAACCAGTACAGTTCTACCTCAATCAATATATATATATATATATATATATATGAATTAATCCCCGCCATCCAGTAGATGAAAACGAAACAGTCTAGCGATCTCAATGAAGAAGAAAGCATAGTATAAATGAAAATGATTGAAAAGGGACTGCATATCAAACAAGCTTCCAATAATTGACCAGACAGTATGTTTATTAAATGAACAGATTGATTATTTCTCTCCATCAAACACGTCGGAACATAATCTTCATACCTCCCTCGTCGTATCTTTTTATCTAAAAATTATTCATATTTATAACTATATACACACGCACCCATTTTATGTGTATCCTCTACCTACCATAGCTAGCTTTACATTTAAGAACAATTTAATAGAAACTCATCTTTGCCAAACAAATTAATGATGTAATTAACATTCCTGTTCCTGTGTGATCAAACAGAGAGATGGTTGGTGGGTGGAGAAGCAATCAGTCAATGAGAGTTGAATCAAAAGAAAAGGAAAAGGGAAAAAAAAAAAAGAAAGACAAAAAAATCAAAGGCAAATGCAATGGAAGATGGGAATGAATTAGGGGAAGGTCACTTCATGGCTTTCAATAATGAAGGCACCGACTTTGCATGATTTGTTTGCTTGTTTAGATAACTGTTGTAAATTTTTCATTGTTGTGTGTCGTGAGGATTTTTGTCTTGGTCTTTTGATGTGCCACCACAACAACACTACTACAACTCTACATCATTAGCGTTTAGGCTTTTTCCCCCCTCAACCATTATTTATTATCCCATTCAATTCAACTTTTCCATATTGGTTTGCATTCCATATCCATACTACCTGTTTGGTTATATATATCAAGGAGAATAATTTTTTGGGAGGTGAATTACAACAAAAAAAAGAAAGAAAGAAAGAAAGAAATTATATTGACACGCTAACCATCATTTTGATAGGGTTTTAAGAGGAATTTTTGCTTGGAAGTTTTTATAGAGGGCTGACTTTGCCCTTAAGTTTTTCGAGGGGTAATTTTATATTGGAAATAAAAAATGAAGCAATTTTGCGTTAACCCTTATTCCGGTTAATTTTGATAATTAGTTGATTAAATATGTTGAACTGAGAGTTTACATGTCATCTACCTTATTTTTGTTATAGTGTAAATTTGTCCATGAAGTTTTTTTAAATCTAACTTTAAAAAAAGATGAAGTAAATGACATGTGGATTGCTAACCCATCATATTTGATCAATTAATAGTGAAAATTAACCAAGATTATGGCTAGGGAGAAATCACTCTTTTTAATACTTCCGGCATAAAATTATCTATTAACCCTTTTTCACATTGTTGGTTTTACTGACTTTGCTACGCTTTTATATACTACGTCCATTCACTAACCAACATGAGAAGTCCTTCTTGGCCAGTAAAGAAAATCCTGCCTAAGCATTTGAAAAATTATTATAAGACATATTGAATATGGGTTGGCATGATTTAACTGAGAATGAGTGGTCACATCTAGAATAAGTGTCAAGACTTGAGATTGGAGGAGGATGAAAGCAAAGAGAGTATATATAATGAGAACCCTACAAATTAAGATAATATTATCCATTTTTTGGTGTTGATTGATAGGAACCTATCTATATCCCAAAACCTCATGAATCGCTGGCTATACCAATGTATGCCAAAACACACCATGCACAAAGCATCGTTCATACAAAAAAAATGTAATTACAAGTCTACAATAATGAATATACTACTACACTTTCCATCAAATTTGTGAATAATCGTGGATATATGTCACTTTGGATTTTCATTTTCTACTGAATTGAAGTTTATATAAGTTAAGAGTGCTTACAAAGTTATAGATTACTTACTATAATAATAACCTCACATCCACAATATGACATTATAATCTATTTATATATAGGTGATGTGAGTGTGTATAGTAACTAATCGAGGAGATTGTTTTTATCATAAATATAACACCTCGACTTTCTCTGTCTTACTTATTCATTCCCCAAAGATGAATGACCATTGTGTAATTAAAATAAACGAGGTTTAGAAAAAATAATAATAATAAGCGCACATTTTTTTTACAAATGATTAATTTACATAATTACTAGTGGTTACATTCAGGACATAAGGAAGTATGTTAGTATTGATATAGATATACATTATTGTCAAGCGTCTCGTAACGCGATGGCATTAGGGTCAGCCTTAGGAGCTGGCCTTCCCTCCTTGTCTAGGGTTCGAGCTCTACCTCCCCCTCCCTCCACTGGTTGTATCAAAAAAAAAAAAAAGATATACATTATTATTGGTACTCTATTTCAGGGTAAACAAATGACATACATACATACATATGAATACATATATGTATAAGTTCTCCGTTGTCATCAATTGCACATTCATATATATATATATATATATATATATATATATATATATATATATATATGAATATATATACATATACATATATGTATAAGTTCTCTGTTGTCATCAATTGCACATTCATTTAGGGTATGTTTAGTTTGAGGGGAGGGAGTAGAAACAAATGTTTTGGGCTAATATTAGCCCAAAACAGTAATCTTCATTCTCATTCCTCATACCAAACTCACCCTTAAACATGAATCAAAGTCCCTTAGTATCTATTAGTCTTATAACCTAGTGGCAAGAGAGCTCTCATATATATAGGAGGTTACAGGTTCAATCCCACTTGCAAGTTAGTGTGTGCCCTTTTGATTTATTTTTTAAAAAGCATCATTATGTCTTTGATTTGATAGTACCAATAATCAAACTAAGATCGTCAAGGCCATTTAGGGTGTGCATGGCAACTATTCTGTTGCCCAGCAGTGTTTATGAGATGAAATAGTTTTTTTTTCTGATTCTGTGCTTTGTAAGAGTTCTGAGAATCAGAATTTCGTATGTTAACCCATTTTATTTTTATTTCGAGAATCAGAATTACGTTTGGTAATACATTTTTCCTTCCCTTGTTTGGAAGTTAAAAAAAATAGTAAGGGAGGAAGATGAAGGATTAATGAGTTATTTTTACCATTTTGTTCTTTTCTTTAATAATTAATATAATTATTATACTTTACAAATAAATTTAAATTTAAATTTCCTAAACAAATTATTTATGTAATTTTTATATTCAAAAAATTATTTATGTGGCGGCGGCAATGGTGGTAGTGGTGGAGGGGTGGTGGTAGTGGCGGTGGCGATGGCAGTGGCGGTGGTGGTGGTGGGGTGGTGGCGATGGTGGTGGGGTGGTGGTGGAGTGGTGGTGGCGGTGGGGCGACGATGGTGTTGGGGGTGGCAACGGCGGCGGTGGTGGTAAACGCGATAAATTTTTGCTTCGATTAAGGGAAAAATTAATAAATTCTGATTTTTTGTCCTAGAATAGAGAAGCCAAAATTTTTAACTTCTTTTTTTTACTTCACAGCACAAAAAATAAACTGGTTCATCCTGGAAGCAAAAAAAAAAAAAACCGGATTTACCAAACATAATTCCCATCCATTTTTGTTCCGGGGCACAAAAATTAAGAAAAAAGTCATTTTGGGAGTGTTACCATGCACACCCTTAAACTCAAGCCACGGTTACCGGTTATGCCTTTGATGGATTGGATTGTAGTCTTTTTTTCTTTTTTTGGTAAGAGATTGGATTGTAGTTTTTTTTTGTTGTTGCTCGGATTGGATTGTAGTTTGAATGAGCAAAGTATGGAAATCCAAAGTGGGCCTACACCGAAATCCAGCCCACTAACTAATCTCAAGTAGTGACCTTTCATGACAGTAATGGTGAAATTACATGTGAGTATTGCGTGTATATATATATATATATATATATATATAATTTAGACTTTCATTTATCCTTTTAAGTGGTCCTTTTCCATTTGATGAAACAAGGTGCCATCATAAGCTGCCCTCACTGTTTGTTTGTGGAGTGAACCGTTCTTCTTTCCACTCCGAGTAGCTAGCAACCCTCCCTGCCCACATATTTATAATAACTTGAAAATTAATAACCAAAAAGAAGAAATGTTTGGAAGACCAACACAAACACACACACACACCTTCCTTGAAAATTATAGCCTCTTGATTGTTACTTTCAATAGAAACCATGGCTGATTGGCTGAGATGAGTTAAGCACAATGAGAAAGATAGAGAGAGTTGTGAGGGAAGAGAAGAAAGAGTGGACATATTTACAGAGAAGGAAGTCGCTGTTAAACCCAAAATGCTCCATTCGAATAATACCCATTTCTTTTTGTATCTAATCTTTAATATAAGTGACGTTTGACTTTTTTTTTATAGATATATTATTGAAGCAAAATAAATAAATAAATCATTATTATTAGATTATATCTCAATTTATGAGTCAGGCTAATTGGTTTGCCTAAAACCGATAAATTTATGTACTTTAATCTAACTTATTTGGTTTCTTTAATCTCTCTAACAAAAATCAAGTAGCTCTTATATTAATGACATGAAGGAGTATATATCTATCTATTTGTTTATGATTATAATTTGTTTTATGAGTTTCCTTTGGCCAAAGTTTGTGTTATGAGATTAGTCATATTAACACAACAAGATTCATCTAACAGAGTGGCACACCTGACCAACATATCATCAAACAAGTGATGCAAAATTAATCGGCAAAATGGGTGAGCCACCTAAACATGAAGGCACAAGCGAAGGATCCGATTCAGATCAACACCTACCTAAGGCGTCTCATAAGGCAGTTGTTTTAATGTATATAGTAGCATACACCTTGGCAAGCCTTATTCTTGTGATCCTTTAGATGAACTTACATATACATGGGTGAAAAGAGAGAAGCAACAACTTCTGCAACAAGCATTCGTTTCTCCTTAAGGATGAGCTTATGTGCATCAGAAAATCCCCATTTTAAGATGCAATTATGGATCAAAAATTTCTAGAATAAGTTGTATCAATGATCCGTTGATGCAAATCAAAATAAAATGCTTTTATGAAGTTTCAATCATATCGTATTAACTAAGATAGTCAACCAAAAAGAGACTCTTGAACAAGCAAGACCACCGTTGACACAATAGTAGTCAAAATTTGAAATTTAAGGAGCAAGAAATCACTTGTTGCCACAATGTAGGATTCATACAAATATTTTTTTTCCCCAATAACACCTTCATTTGGAAACTCAGCCCAAACAATTAATATGACTAGAAATGAATACGGCCCAAGTTTTGTTTGGATTTTTGCATTTTGCTTTAATAAAGAGTTCTTTAATTTGTACCAAAAACAGTTAATAGTTCAACCATTTTGGAACAGAAAGGGACATAGCTTAGCCTATTGATCATGCACTGGAATAAATCCCCCCTCTCCCCTTCCCCCTCCCCCCCCCCCACACACACACATATATATATATAACACCTCAATATAAGATATATTTATCTAATTTCATTATATTTAAAAAGTTGGTTAAACTAGCTAATATGACATGTATTTTCTAAAACATCCTAGTCACCTTCCTTAATTCTCTGATTCCTTCTCCTATTTGATTATTTTGAGGAAACATCAATAGAGATAAATTATGACAAAATTGACATATATGAAAACTTTATCTTATGTAGTATTTAGGATAAAAATCAACTCCATGAATATATCTTATATTAAAGATAAGAAGAAGTGCATTTTTTCTCTTAGGGCTTGACTTATATTTAAAATGTTGGGTCAAGGGGTAAATAATTATCATAGCTCATTGCCAAATGTTGCATTCTTTCCATGTATAAACAAATACAATTCCATATATAAACAAATACAATATTAAATATACTCAAAGTTTAAATTGCACGCAGCTTTTATATTAGCAATATGAACATTAATTCATTTCTTTTCGAGAGTGGTTGATTTATCATTAGTAGTTAATACCAAGTTTTTGAAACCTATATTGGCCGCTAAACCGGCCTAGTATTGAGCCAAGGATCAAATCAAAACTAACTCAGTGAGAAATTTTAGATTTCATGGGAATTAATATGAAATTCTCAAAAAAAATTGTAAAAAAGTGACTTTTTAAAAAATATTGTACCGGAGTGGTTTATTGACTGATTTGTCAGTTTGCAGTTTGAGTTTCAAACCCTAGGTTAATACAATGAAATGATTATTATATATATTTTTTTAAGATGCGCTATTGCCAAAGATTTAAGTTTAATAGATTGAGACAGAATAGGAGCTCGTATACATAGATAAAAAAGCCAAAAATATTTTAAAAAAAACATTATAATTTGTTGATAGAGATAAGATAAAAGAAGATTCCACCACATGTTTCATCTTCATTATAATTGTTCAGGTTCCATGTGTAATAATTGGTACCTTGTTTAATTAAGTATTCAATTGATTGATTCCGCTTATCAACGCTCTCCCTCCCGCCCTCCCCCCTCTTTTTTCTCTCATAATTTAATCAAGTAATGATGAGATCCTTAATCATGTTATCATAATCTTTAAAGTTAAGATGCAAAAATGTATATGTGTTTTACGAACGCTTAAAATCAAGTGTTTTTTTTGTGTGGTAAAAGTACACACGTGGTTACAAATTAGGTACAAAAATACTATTTGACCATTAAGTTTGATTTTTTTTTTGCTAATTGGACGATGACGGGAAGAGGATTCTCTTCTCATCTTTTTTCTCTATATCTCTCATTAGCTCCATTTGAGTAGTTGATTGGAAAGATGAGAGAAAAGTTAAAGTAATATATGATTTTTTAGATTGATTGGATGAATATGATTTAGAGAAAATGATTATGAAAGAAACCCAATCCATGATGACGTGGTTTTCAAAGGTGTAAAAATACACATGTGGTTTGACAAAAAGAGCTTATAACATTAAGTTCTTTTTCTTTAAAATGTAATAATTTTATTTCAATTAAAGAAAAATTATTATTTCTCTAGATATAATATTTGGGAGGTCAAATTTTCGAAAATAAAACACTATGCCATAAGCATGGCCATTGAGTTCAGAACATAAACCAAAACTAATCATTATCTGATCAAATCCAATACACAATTTCTGTCTCATTGGGAACAAAAGACTTTTCCATTAAAAATGAGCGAAAAGCAGAGAGAATTAGAATAATATAACTGATTATGTTCTAATAATTACAAATTGAAAGTCGACCATAATTCCAAGGTGGAAGGTACCCATTATTACAAGTACAATGACCAGTATTACAAGTACAATCCACTGGCACGATAGTAGGTGGAGGTGGAGCAGGGGGTCCAGTACCACCACCAACGAAAATTGGGCCAGGAACAATCACCTAAACAAACCAATGGGGCAAAAAAAGGGTTAATCAGTAAAAATTCAAACAGGCCTGAATGATAAATCCAACAAAGTTCCATTTTTAGAGCCAAATTATGCAAGCCATGAGGCAGAAAGGACATCATCCTCCTAACGCTCCTGAAGATATCTAGCTAATTGAACAAGTAAGAGTAAATCAATTATACCACCCATATATATATAAACCACAGATAGGATCAAATCAAGCTGGTCTTAAAATTTGATCCGTGCTTCTATTACAAATGCATTTCAAGCACATAGCCCCCTCCTGGAAAGTAACATGAAGCTACAGCAGCAAATAAAAAACACGAGACATTACTACATGACAGAAATTCACAACATAAAAGCATCAAAGAGTAAAATGATAAGATAATCCAAAATCACATTACATATAAACTTCAAAGTCCACAAACATTCAGATCGTAAGTTCACTTCCCCGACCAGTTTGATATCATATATTAATAAAAAGACTAAGCAATCTTAGTAAGCTAATTGAATCAGAAATTTGAAAGTGAAAACAAACGAAGAAAAGAACCTTAAAACCACCGGAAGTCGGAGTAACTTCACCCCTCTCCTTGGTCCCGGATTTGGTCTTGGATTTGGAAGAAGCAGACTCTTCATCTAACAAAAAATTTGGACTTTTCAGGAATTATACAAATAATAATTTTCCTTCAATTTAAAAAAATTATTAAATAAAAAAAAGAATTTAGTATTGAGCACTATTTTTATTAAAACACACATGTATTTTTGCACCTTTGTAAAGAGCAAAGGCTTATTCGATCATTGACGATTGAATTAAGTGTAAGACTGTAATTCAACGATCCTATATGTAATATTTTTCAGGCGTTGTGTGGTTTATTACAAAAAAAAAAAAAGTTACGTCACTAAAGTTGTTAATTATCATTTTTAACGTGCATGCTTTCTTAATCATTCAAAATAACATCAAAGGTTTAAGTCCCTGATTTCACTGAGTAAAAAATTATAACCTTTAATTTTAAAATTTAAATTATTATTGTTCTATTATACATTAATCATATTTTTTTCATTTTAAAAAATTCTGAGGGGCCTTATCATATATGTACTCATATTTTATGTTATCATAGCCCTATATACTGACTTGTATCAAATATAAAAAAGAAAAACATTTTCATTCATTTTTCAATAAGAGGAATTCGAATCAATCACATCTCTACCAACAACAAGCAAATATATATATGTGTGTGTGTATGCACACAATATATAGATCCAATTAGCCAACCTATAAGTTGCGTTAAATGCTAGTAAAGAATGAGGAACTTAATTAATTTTGAACCCAAAAAAAAAAAAAAATCCTCACTAATATGAAGCTAACTTTTTGGATGAGTAAAGTGGTTCATTCATATCATTGATCATGTTCAAAAAGTGAGGAAGAAAACTTGTCTTCTCTTTCTCCTTTATTTTCCATCACAATACACACATCATCTTTCTATAACTTAATTGAGAACTAAACAAGATGACAAAAAAAATTAAAATCAGAAAATAATGGCTGGCCACCAAAATCCCAATAAATTAGCAGTGGAAAACACTACAAGAGTGGTAATTATCCGCAAATGATATTATTTAGACAACTTAAAAAAAATAAATTAAATACAAATTGGTTTTTTTCCATTAAGAAGATACCTTGTTTCATTTTGTACTTCTCGATCAGCTTGTCCTTCTTGTACTGCTTGTACTTCTTGACCTCCTTGTTCACGAATTTAACGGATATGGTTATACCCCCTCCTCCTATTGCTGCTGCTGCGATTCCAGCTGCTATTCCAATTGTATTCTTAAGTTTATTGTTCTTGTTATTTTGCTTACCTACACATTTAATTTACATTTCAAACCAACATATTAAATATAATTAATTAATTTTAATAATCAGGAAAAGACATTGCAAATGATGAGGATTGATTATTACTACCTCCCGTCATAAATATAAGATCAGAGGAGTATTTTTTATGAATTTGAAGAAATGGTACTATAACTATACATTCATGTCTTTTTAATCTTTTGATTGTCTATCTTCATTTACAGGATTTTTCATATAAAGTTATGCATTCGTACTATATGATATATTAAGTTTTATTTTTTATTCCACTAATAAAGGTCAGATGGTTACTTTCAATTGTTGAAATATTGTGAAATATTCATACATAGAAAATCATATCATGACTAAAATTCATAAGAGCAGATCAAGAAAATCAAATCATTCCCTTTTTTCTTTTTAAAATTATGCTATTCTTTCGTTACCCTCATTTAGAAGGCTATGAACCATGATTGACTTGATTTTTTATTTTTATTTTTTAAAAAATAAAAGATAGAAGAAAGGCAATAAAACTCAAGGCCAAACAAAACTCTTTAGACACGAGCACATAAAATTTTTGCAACTAAACCCAATTAAATGGGTCCAAAATCAGACCGTATCAAAATATTTTTCTGACAAAATGTTAAAAAAAAATGGTATTGAATGATTAGAAGTTATATAAACCTCCCACCAAATACCAACTATATTCATTTCCACATCGACTTTGTACGCATTCACGTGGCTTCAAACGCAAATTCGTAATTATTCAAGCAAGTCAATTTTCACCAAATATCCAAGCAAAAACTGAATAGCAGAAACTAATTAACCACCACTATTCACGGTGGCGGAGCCGCTTACCGTTTCCACCGGGCGATTGAGCTCCACCGTTGGAGTTTCCACCGGGTGACTGAGCTCCACCTTGGGAGTTTCCACCGGACGACTGATCTCCACCTTCGGAGTTTCCACCGGACAACTGATCTCCACCTTCAGAGTAGTGGGCGTAGCACTTGGCCAAGTATATCTGTCCCCACTGGACGGGTCCACACTCTACTCTGAGCCGTCCGATAGCATTCAAGAGACAATCCTGACACTCGATGGCACTCAAATCCCCCACGCACTGCGCCATACCCTGCACATTCCAAGAGCTAGTCGTTCTGAACATATTATACACCCCATCGGACGTCTCCAAATACGCCAACACAACATCTCTCTGTTTCAACACATCAGAATTAAACCCATCCGGTGGCCCATATTTCCTCAGGACCAAAGTGTTGTCCTCCCCGCCCAAGAACTGAGAATCATCATACCTAACAAAACAACCGTCGAGCTGCAAGGATCCGCCGATGGAGTCAGGGCAGATGGTGCCAAGCTGGGACACGGCCTGGGCAATGCAGTGGGAGCAATCGGCGGCGGCAAGGTCACCACGGCACTGGAAGAGGCCGTAGATAGGTATGTCCTGTGATGATGATAATAAGGAAGAGTAGGCAAGGGTGGTGAGGTTGTTGTAGGAGGAGAACATGGCGGCGTTGACCATGGAGGTGAGGATAGACTTGACGCCGGACTCGTAGGCGGAGCCCGGCGTGAACTTAGCCTGAGAGCAACTGTCATAGATGAAAGCCGCCTCGGAGGCTGAAGATGATGGGGTTATGAAGGATGTGAGTAACAGAAGGGGAAGAAGAAGAACAAGAGAATAGAAAATTGACATGGTTGTGTGTGTTGAGAATAATGTGTATGTGAAATGGATAGAGGCAGAGGAGGAAGGTAGTCCTTATATATTGTTTGTGTGTGAGAGTGTGTGGGGGTAGGCTTCTGTACCTGATGATTATGATATCTTTGGGGAGAATTCACGTAAGGGAGCCTCAACTTGATGTGTACACACACACACTACAGTGCTACACACAGTATATATATGATTGTGTATGTAGACAAGATCTACGCATAAATACGTATAGTTCGTTAGATGATGCATGTTTAGGTATATGAACATCTCCGAATATTTGTATCTGTTTTTGTTGGCCGGGAATCTTTTGATTATGGTGTTAGTCCCTTTCAGCGCTTTTTTTAAAAACTTTTGGTCGTAGAAATTTTGAATTTTTCTGTCTGGCGGGGAGAGAGAGAGAGAGAAACCAACAGTGCACGTAGGCACAAAATTATTGAAATCGACTTTTCTTTCTAACTAAACCCAGCTCCTGGATTGCAAATATACCACCTATAGTGTTAACGAGGGTATATGTTCATTCACACGTATGTGTGTATACATACATACATATAGTCTTGATTAAATTAATTAAAGTTGTATCTAGAATGAGTGAAAACAATATATTGATGTGACTGGAGAGCGTAAATGAAAAGGCTAGATAAAAAGAAAGAAATAATAAGTAAAGAAGGATACGTTAAGAGATCGAGTTGGGTTTTTGAGAGAGGTAATGGGACAAATCAAAAGAAATTGGTGAGGGGAAGGTGGTGATAGTTGACTCCAGAGACTCCATCAAAAGCCTATCATAGTTTGATCCAGGTGTTAACAAGGATCCAGCTTTCCTGCCTATATAGGTAGGGGGAGTTTGGCTCCTTGGGTTGTCTAGATTTTTTTTTAAATTTTTTTTTAAAAATATTTTAATGGGTAGAGAATCTAAAATAAAAATAATATTATTTTTTTTAAAATAATTTCTTATTTTAAAAACACCAAATAAAAATAATAAAATTTGAACTGTCTAGATTAGATCTGGATAACCTTTGGATAAGCAGGCAAAATGTGTGTATGTCTCTCTCTCTCTTTATATATATATATATATATATATATATATATATATATATTGTGTACATGTGGGTGTTGTAGTGGTCAGATTATTGAAAGACACGAAAATTGAGGGGAAGGAAGGTAAAAGTAAGTCATGGGACAAGTTAAAAGAAGGGTTTATGAGAATATTAAAAATACACATGTGTTTTATTTTTAGGAGCGTCCAACACCATATACTTTTTTTGAAAGCAAAAATACATATGTGGTTACATTTTAGGAGCAAAAGTCACACCACCGTTAAAATTTTGTTGTAGATACAGCACTTCCGGTTGTAAATCTAGCTTGTTGTAAATATGACTTTTTCTATTGTAAATGACCAGATTTTAAATTTTGTTGTAAATACAGCACTTCCTTTTATAAATCTAGTTTTTTATTTAAAAATTGTAAATGACCTTTCTATGTTCAAAATCCATGTGTTTAAATGTTGTTGTAAATATGACATTTTCTATTATAAATATGGCCAGATTTTAAATTTTGTTGTAAATACAGCACTTTCTGTTGTAAATATAGTTTTTTTTTTGGGGGTTATAAATGACCTTTCTATGTTCAAAATCCAGGTGTTTAAACGTTGTTGTAAATATGACATTTTTTGTTGCAAATGCACCGTTATGTTAGATTTTAACAGTAGTGTGATTTTTATTCCTAAAATGTAACCACATGTGTATTTTTACTCCCGAAAAAACCATATGGTACTGGGCACTCCTGAGGGTAAAGCACATGTCTATTTTTGCTCCTTTACCCTTAAAAGAAACTGGCCGGTGAGGGAAAGGTGAGGATAGTTGACTCCAAAGACCCCATCGAGAGCTTTTTATAGTTTGATCCAAGTGTTAACAACGGAAGAAGATACTCTCCTCATCTCTCCTTTGCCCATCCCTCATCATCTTCGGTTCCAAGGGTCCAGAAATATTTTTAAAAAAATAGCATGTGGTATTGCGGTAAAAACCACGTGCGGTTTTTTTCAAAAATATTTCTGAACTCTTGGATCAAGATTTGAACGGCTAGGATGAAGGATGATGAGGGATGAGCAAAGGAAGGACGGGTTGAGAAACCGGGTGCGTTAACAACTGTCTCCGTCTCTGTATAATTTCATACATACATATAGTATGTGCGTGGGGATGATTTGTACATATTGGTGACTTGGAGAGGACAGATTATTGAAAGACACTAACGCCCCGTTTGGTTCAGGGAATTGAGGTTGGTTCCCAGGAACTTAAACAAGTTCCCTCGGTGAGAATTTGTTTGGCTCGTTAAGTTCCTAGGAGGTGATATTCCCGCCTCCTCTGAAGCTGCCACAGACACGAGAAAAGGGGCTCCTCCCCAAAATGGCGGATGTTGAAACTTCCCCCGGGAAAGCAAATTTGGAGGACGATTTAGCCCCTGTGATATATAAAAAAAGAAGAATCATGATTGGAGCTGGAAGAAGGAGAAGACGGAGGTTGATCGTGTGAAGGAGTTGGCAAGCCAAGAGCGAATCCAGGTAAGCTAAAAACATTACCTTTTTTGAAAACTTTTTTCGTGGGCTGTGGTGGGGAACAATGATGATGGCGTGGTGGTGGATTGCCGTCGACGCAATGAGCGGGCAACCAATTTTGGTGCTTTGCTGTACAGTGGGGGAAAATGCATAATGTTTGTCGCGTTTTGTATGGTGGTTTGATGGGTATTGTGAAAATGTATACAGTAGGGTCAAATATTTGCTTTTTCTTGAGTATGTGCAGTATGTCTGTGGTTTAAGCAACGGTGAAAATGATGATGTGATTGTATTTGTTTCCTTTCCATATTGACTGTGCTTCATTGATGTGAAAAATTTTAATGTGCATGATGATTTTTAGTTGTGTGTTATATATGCTTGGCTGGTGGAATGCTTTTACAGTGACATGGCTTGTCATGGTTAATAAATGATGTTCAATTAAAGTAGATAGGATGAAAATAAGATATGTTTGAAGATGTAGTTTGTAAAGTCGAGTAGTAGATGACATTGAAGGGCAAATGGGTGTGGGAAAAATTTTGTAGGTATGGACCAAGAGGCAGAGGAAATGGTTGCAATGTTGGTTGGATGCTTAGCTTTGCTTATAGCGGTGAGGACGTTCATTGTGAATATGGTAGTTGCAGTGGGAGCAAGTAGACCGAGGCACGTACCGAATAGGTCATATAGATTAGACTTTCATGCCAAGAGAGCCAATTTGAGGGCAATGATATATAGTAGTGATACAACCTGCTTCAACCAAATTAGGATGTATCGGGCAACGTTTGATAAATTGTGTCACATGTTATATGAAATTGGTGGATTGAAACCAACTAATCATATGCTAGTTGATGAGCAAGTGGCGATGTTCCTTCACATCCTAGGTCATCATGTCAAGAACAGAGTAATCCAATTTGAGTTTGGAAGGTCGGGTGAAACCATTAGTAGATACTTTAAACTTGTGTTAAATGCTACCATCAGACTACAAACATTGCTGCTTCAGAAAGCGGAGCCTATTCCGGAGGACTCAAATGATAATCGATGGAAGTGGTTTAAGGTATGTTGCATATGTTTTTGTGTGACACGTTAAATTCTGCATATATAAACAAATAATGGTTTGACCACATGCTTTGTTAATTGTTTATGTTTGCAGGGGTGCCTTGGTGCATTAGATAGGACGCACATACGCGTACAAGTCCCTGCCGACAAAAAGGGGAGGTACAGAAATAGGAAAGGAGAGGTAACAACGAATGTTTTGGGTGTATGCTCACCGAATGGTCAATTCATATATGTATTTCCTGGATGGGAAGGGTCTGCTGTGGATGGTCGGGTCTTGCGCGATGCTATACGAAGGTGTCATGGTTTGCGAGTGCCACAAGGTATACATGCTATAGTACGTGCAACATAATTATGTATAGTTCCTTTTTCAGCTTTTTAAGAATCAAAATAATGTGGGATGGTTTATTTCCATAGGTAACTACTATCTGGTTGATGCGGGGTACACTAACTGCCAGGGTTTCTTGGCTCTTTATAGAGGCCAGAGGTACCACCTTAATGAGTGGAGACATGGAAGCCAACCCCGAACTCCGCAAGAGTGCTTCAATATGCGACATACGGCTGCCCGTAATGTCATAGAAAGGTACTTTGGCATCCTCAAGTTACGTTGGGCAATTCTCCGAAGTGCATCTTATTACCCAGTGAAGATCCAAAACAGATACATCCTCGCTTGTTGTCTCCTCCATAATCTGATTCGTTGTGAATCAGTTCAAGATCCTCTTGAAGAGCAGCTTGACTTATTTGACCCTGGACCTCCCACAATCGAAAACACCCCCACGGTTCCAATGGAAACTACTGACTCCTGGAATAATTTTAGGGAGAGTGTTGCAAATGAGATGTTTGCTGCCTTTGTGACACGTAGTGATAATTGACGATGTTGTACACGTATTTTAATCAGGACAATATGTCGTATTATGTTATGTTGGCTTGTTAGTATGAACTCCCAATTCACTTGTCACTGAAATGAAACAATTTGTGTTATACTTGGTGCAATTTGTGGGTTTTGTGGTATTTGTTTATGTTGAAACTAACGTAAATTAATACACTTTGTGGATTGACTGTGATTTTTTTAGATGGACCAGGTTCAGCAACATGTAAAGGGGAAACAAAAAATGTGGACGCCTGAGGAGGACAAGGTTTTGATCGACTGCCTTGTAACTCTAAAGGTTGACCACAGGTTCATAGCCGACAATGGCTTCAAGCCCGGATTTGCCAATGCGCTGCAGGTTATGATGGAACAAAAACTTCCAGGATGTGGGATCAAGGCATCTCCGCACATAACATCCAGGATTAAGACCCTGAAGAAATAGTGGCAAACCGCTCACGACATGGTCTATGGGACCAACACATCAGGCTTTGGTTGGGATCCTGACACAAAATGTGTCACAACAGACAAAGAGGTCTGGGATGAGTATATCAAGGTATGTTGTCGCATTTGTCACTACTATGCATGCCACTTTACTTATAATGACATTTAAAGTTAATCCCGTCGTTCTCACATATATGGTGAATTCACAGGCTCATCCAATGGCGGCACAATTTCGCTACAGGCCCTTCCCAAACTTTGAGTCCTTCACCATGGTATGGGGTAAGGATAGGGTTGCGGGTGATGAAATGAACTCCCTTGTTGGGATGGAGGAAGAGGTTAATGCAGAGGCTGAGGACCTTCCAAAAACACCTCATCATGTTGTTGCTGAATCTATTTTCACTGAATCAGTCAATTTGACAGCACAAACTGCATTGAATGGAGCTGAACCGTTTAGCAGTCGACAAAAGAAAAGACGTTTGAACCACTCTGAAATCATGGCTGATGCATTGAGGGACACAGTCACATCTTTTGAAGGGACAATAGTAAGTGTGGTTGACAGAGTTTGCACTCAGATTTCTGCTCAGCAAAGGCAAAGACAAGCTGATATTGATGCTCAACAAAGGCAAAGACAAGCTGAGGTCGATGCAAAGGGTGATGATCTGTTTTTGCAGCTCCTGGAGCTTGAAGAACTGTCATGGGATGAGAGGAACCAGGCTCATATCAAGATGCTTGGCAATGACAGGATGTTGAGTGCGTTTGGGAAAATGCCTTCACTATATAAAACCTCGTGGATCCGTAGCCTCCTTCAACAATAGAGGTTGCACTGTAAAGTTAGCGTTGTAATTTTTTGTGGGTGGATAGGGTTATTATAGGTGTCTCATTATTTTGTGATGTTACTCTGTATTTTTTGTTGGATGCCAAACTTTGGACCATGTTCATATAGGGAAATGCTGTTTATATGGACATGGGATAAATTTTGGTCTTCCACCTGTACATGTAGTAGAACATGTTTGTTTGACCCTGCCATCTGTATTTGGGCCAATGTAGTAGGTTTTTTTGGGCTGTATGTAACTTTAGCTGATAGGCCCCTGTTCTTGTCATTGTTTGGCAAGTGTAAAGTCCACCACAATGTAAGCACTTGGTGGTTTTGAATATAAATATTTATATAATTTTCCTCACTGTTTTCAACCAGCTGAGCTGCATAAAATTGTTTATTCCAGGGTTATTATGGATTTGCTGGTTCACATGCTGATATCTCAATCTGTTACCTAATGCGTTCGAACTTTAATGTTACGTTCGAACTTCCTAGTAAACTGTCACATCTCGAATAATATACACGCTTTACATGTCAAAGTTCGAACGTAGTATTTTGGTTCGAACTTCAGTGTTTCCACCAGGAACTCAACGGTTGGCCCTGGAAAACATAATTTTTTTTAATTTTAAATTATATTAGTCAAGAAAGACATGTGTCAACACATGATACGAAGTCCGAACGCACGTCCACTCAGAGGAAAACCGCCATTACTTTGCTCTGTTTTTTCAGAGTAGGCTTGTACCTATAACCGCCACTTTATGTAATACACTCGACACCATCTGCAACTGCAAATTGTTACCCCATTTAATCGCTCAACACACACTACTTCAAACCTTAGAGGAAATCTCCAGACGCTTGAGGTTAAGTTCAAAAAAAATGGCGAGGGTGAAAATGACGACTGATCGATTGAACGAACTGGGAATCACAATGGATGATGTGAACAAGTACAAGAAGCATATATCTTCAATCCGACGGGGTGGTCGTGCCGGGGGATCAAAGTACAAGACCGTTGAAGTGTATGATGAGTATGAAGGAGCGGCCAAGTGGAAACGTGATAATGAGGCAAAGGAGGCGAGGAAAAGGAAACGTGCTGAGAAGGGGAAGGCCGCAGCCACCGTGTCTAAGAAGAGAAAGGCCCAGATGGAGGTTGATAGTGAACGATCCTCCGAATCCTCTGGTAGAGGAAAAAGGAAAAAGGCGGAGGCCAAGCAACAGGGGAAAGCAAAGCCTGTTGCGAGTGACAGTTTTGGTGGGGACGACAAGGGATGGAAGCCAACTGAATCAGACGGTGGATCATCAGAGGGAAACCACGAAGAAAAGGACAATGTGGGACAAGAGAAGAAGAGGGCCAACCTATACAAGAAATTAAAGAGAGTCCACCGCCGGCCAAACATGGTGCCTGAAGCAAAATCAGACTTCAACCAGTCCCAACTTGAAGACTAGATATCAGGTTGGTTGGTCGTAGCCTGTCTAAAATGAGTACTATTAATATGGATACATTTGAAGAAGATTATCCTTTTGGGGTCTCAAAAATCCTTGGACTTTTCAGGGGGCTTCTAGAGTTGTCATTGCCTTACTGTGAGTCTGTCGTTAAGGTTTTTTACACCAACTTGAAAATTGTAAGTGGAGCTAAATCACCAAGAGGGGGGGTGAATTGGGGATTTTGAAATTCTTTTCGAAGTTCTGTTTTTGTTTGATAAAACAGAGTAGATGAGAGTATGAAAGGAAGAGTAGCAAGACACAAGGAGTTTATCCTGGTTCAGTCTGATCTCTTGACCTACGTCCAGTCCCCAGTCACTCTGGGATTTTCACTATCTCACTTTGATGATTACACACTTTGCAAATGAAGAATGTTTCACAACCTTGAACACACTCCCCCTTACAAGTTGTAATCAAATAACCCAATCTCAAAGTCCCACTACTTTGAGATTCTTACAGAAAATGAATTACAGAAAAAGAACTCTCTTCTAAGAGTAGATGATGATGATCACTGAAGTACAATGTATTAAAGATACAATCAAATGTGTAAGAACAGCTCTTGACTAATATTTTCGAGCAAGTTTGTTGTATTTCACTTCTGTGTATGTCCAACTTCAAATCTTCAGCTATTTATGGTGGTTTGAAGCTTGTGACCGTTATAGATCCGTTGGAGCTTTTACCTATTCGAAAATATAGCCGTTATGGGTGTTGCATCTTAAATCTGTCTGCTAAAACCATTTGCTGTTTGAATATAGCTGTTGGGAGATTTTTGCAGATTTGAACATTTGAGTTTTGGCTCTTCCCATGTGGTCTTGTCTGAGAAATAATAATTTTCAGCCTTAATTGGTGGAGCCATTAAATGACTGCATTGAGAAATGGCTGTCCATCTTGCCAGGCTGTCTTTAAAATATTGCAAGTTGCACAAAATGAATCTTCATTTGATTCTCAATTAAATTCAAGAGCTTTCTGTAATCTCATGAACAAACTCGTTAAAACAGTTCAGTTACAATGATAAATGGTATATGAAACATATAAGATCAATTCGCAGACATTTGGTCAAAGTATAAATCAGATTGAGCATTTTCTGTAAAACAACGTTTTTCTGACAGAGGCACCAAAACTCGAGTTTTGATAATCAAAACTGGAGTTTTGATAATCAAAACTGGAGTTTTGAACTGTTCATACTTCATAATCGGCGGTTTTGAAATCATAACTGGCAGTTTTCAAACTTTGGAAATACTGATGCTCTCGGGTTGGCCAAAACTCGAGTTTTGCTTCCCAAAACTCGAGTTTTGAACTATTCATGTGAAAACATGACTTAAGTTCAAAACATCAAAACTGCAGGTGTTGGAGTAACACTGGCAGTTTTCAATTGCATAAAACTTGAATGCTCTCGGCCTTACCAAAACTCGAGTTTTGCCTTTCAAAACTCGAGTTCTCATAAATCATGAAAACTTGGAAAATATGTGAGCAGACCAAAACTGGCGGTTTTCAATCAAAACTGGCAGTTTTGCTTTTTGGAAAATTTGATAGCTCTCTGCCTTGTCAAAACTTGAGTTTTGGTTCCCAAAACTCGAGTTTTCATAAAATGTGAAAACTTTGCAAAACACATGAGCAGTTGAAAACTGGTGGTGATGGATGAAAACTGGCGGTGTTGAATGAAAATTGGAGGTTTCGAGATTTGAAAAACTTTGAAAACTTTGAAACCTCTCTGCCAAGCCAAAACTCGAGTTTTGAACTATTCACAAGTTCACAACTGGCAGTGATGACTTTTGTGCAGTTTTGCCATAGACCAAAACTTGAGTTTTGAATCCCGAAACTCGAGTTTTCCTCTGACAGCAAGGAAAACTGATTTTCTTAAGATAAAACTTGTCATTTTGATTTCCATGGCTTTACAATTGTTCCAATCATCATCAAAACACATTGAGAACTAACATTGAAAATGTCAAAGGGAGGCGTAGTTTCTTCACATGTGAGAGGGCAAAGGGTAGAAGTAAATGACAAGAAATTGTTACAGTGGTTAAGTGTGAAGTGTCCTCAGTCAAAGGACACTAAATTCAGTGGAGATGAAACGGACAAAATCCTTCTGGATGGTGGTACAACTAACGATGATCGTGGAGTTTGCAGGCCAAAGCAGCTCCCATATAAATATAGGGTCCTACACTACCTGTACAGTAGGAATTTTGTGAACAAGGGGAAGCACTACTCATCGTTGAGCATTGAAGACAAACAAATCTTGAGTTGTTTAATTCAGAGGAAGCCTTTTAACATGGGTAAGAGGATCGTCGACACAATGCTCAGAGTAGCGGCAATGGGGAAAAAGAACACAGACCTCCTGTATCCATCACTTGTGTCCCTCATATTGGATAAGCACAAAATTTGGTATCTCCAAGATGGTGAGCCTCCACTATGGAGTTCTGAATTTGATGATGAGGCCTTGCACCGAATGCGAATTCCTCTTGCATCCATAGGGCGCCAACGAAATCATGAATCTGAGGGGGAAATGGGTGTTAAGGCAAAGGGCCAGAGAACTACACGGTCTTCTGCACCAGGTGGTCCTTCACATGCTGGTGTAGATGCAGCAGCAGAGTTGGGAGCTCTCTTTGGGCAAGTTTTGGATGATAAACTTGGAGTTCTGAAAGACTCATTGGAGGCATTAATTGAAGACAAAGTAGGGAGATTGGACTCAAGGATGGCACAGATGGCGCTTGAATTTAAGGGTCTTCAAGAGTTTATCCACCTTTACGGTTCAGATTTCAGTCAATTTGCATCGTTCAAGAGAACTGAAGCTGACCATGCTGGTCCGTCAACAAAGCCTCCACATACAAGTGTGAGAGGCTCAGCAGAGTCATCCCACCACTCCCCAATGACCTTGTCTAGCCAACACCAGCATGTTACTGGTTCATCTAGTCATGGTTTGTTCTAATTTTTTTGCTCCCCTTTAATGTTTCAGTTTCTGCATACTGAAAAAAGAATATTTTGGTCAAATATGCCTAATCAATGTTATTTAACTAGTTTAGCCGTCTCTTGGGATTTTTGTCTGTATTAGTAATAATACAATGCTGCCATTTTGTTATTTTACATTTAAAAATTGAAATGCATATGCACTTGCATTGCCTACATTCTGATGTTGATTGGAAACTTGCATGCAACAGAAGAGAAACAAGAGGAATCTGGTGGTCGTGGAAATGGGGGTGAGGGGGACAGAGAAGGAGAAGAAGAGGATTAGGAGGAGGGGTCTGATGGAAGTTCCGGGAGTGAGGGCAACAGAGAAGGAGAAGAAGAGGATGAGGAGGAGGGGTCTGATGGAGGTTCCAGGAGTCAGAGCAACATACAAGTAGAAGAAGAGGATGAGGAGGAGGGGTCTGATGGAGGTTCCGGGACTGAGAGCAGCACAGAAGGAAAACAAGATGATGAGGATGAGGGGTCTGATGGAGGTGGTGGGAGTGAAGGCAGCAGAGAAGGAGGGAAAGGAACTGAGGACAAGGGGTCTGATGGAGGTGGTGGGAGTGAGGGGGACAAAGGTAACAAACAAGGGGAGGGAGAGGTTTCTAGTGGTGGCACTGGGAGTGAGGGGAACACACATGGAAAAGAAGAGGAGGAGGACGCTGCTGGTGTTGATGACAAGGGGACCAAAAGTCCGACAAGTGTTGAGAAAACCAGTGAGCAACACGATGGGGGTGGTGACAATGTGCATGAAGGTCCCACAGCTGAAAAGAAAACTGAACAAGACCATGCTGATGGTGACAATGCAAACCAAGGTCCAACAGATGAGGAATTGGACCCAGGGGCCCCACTCTCCCTTGTGACTGTCGGTGAACCTGTCAACCCTCCTCCTGCCCCATCTAGGAATATAGTACATGCCGTTCCCTTGAGGTTCATACCTGCTTCAAGTTTCAGCAGCAATGTGGCAGCTCAGAATTTGCCCCACATCTTCTCAGCTGAATCACCCATTCGTCCTCCACCCCTAGGCCTCCAACCCCCATGTACATCCCAGTTAACCTGCCTGGCTCACGCACTTCATCACCAAGACAGGGCACTAGTAGGAAGTCACCATCGAAGACGAAGAAGAAGAAGAATTAGAGATTACTTTTGCTTTTTATGTTGTAATGTTTTTTTTACATGACTTAGTACACTAGGTTGGCTAACATGATAAGTCATTACTCCTGCTGAGCTGTTTAATGTTTTTTGATATGATAGAGGATAGTCATTTTGGTTTTTAGTGTACTGGTTCAAATTATGGCAGCTTCGTTCGAACTTCACTGTTTCGTTCCAAATTTGTTGTTACGTTGTTTTACATGCTGCCTGCACTATTTGTTTGGTATGTAAATTGTTCGTCTACTGCTGCAACTGTCAATTGGGACATACATGCTGTTAGATTTGATTTTTTTGTGAAGTTTGGTTTTATGTAGGTAAGTTTTCCAACCCTGTGGGTAATATGCACTTTTTTTTAGGACTGCAGTAAGGTCCTTCAATGAGTTTCTTTTTTTCCATCATTTGTAAGCAGCATTTGACCCCCATAAACTGGTTTAGTTTGACATCTTCCATTAAATCCACATTATGGTCATTTTCATTCATCACCAACAAGGTTTTTTCTTGTTAAACGTTGCTGCAATTGTGGGGTGCATTATATCAGTCCTTACCTGACTTGTTTCTTCATTTTAGTGCAGCATTTGAGAAGGCCAAAATGGCATATTTTTACTTCCCTTAACCCACATTGCATTGAATGGAAGTTATGGTGGTATTGCTTCAACTATCACTGACACATTTCTGTGCTTCACATTTGGCCATTTGTGGGGTGGATTGTGTTCATTCAAGGTATGTTTTTGTCATTTTGTATACAGCATTTGAAAAGGCCAAAGTGGTTATGTTTTTCTTTTTTCTTTTTTTTTTAAAATACCTTGCAGCCACCTAGGTTGAATGCAATTTATGGTCATTTTCATTCGTCTATAACCACCACATGTTTGTGCATCACCTTCTGCACTTGCAATCACCTTTTGTTCAACCGTGCACTGTCATATGCATTTTTTTTCGTCAGTCCTTATTAACTTGGTCAGTTATCAACTATGATCATGGACTTGTCAACTTCTGCAGGTATATCCTCTCCTTTCTGCCTGCTACGATAGTTTCCTGCATTTCACCTCAAATGTTCTGTCATCTTCTAGGTCCAATGTTAGGTCCAATGTTCTGTCACCTTCAAGGTCCAACACCAGCATGGGTTCAATGTTCAAAGATTTCCGATAAATTCATGTCGCCACAAGATTGGTTCATTCGTGGTTTTGTCCCCCTCTTTTTCCTTCCATATCAGTCTGACGACCTTCACACCTTCGGCAGCCGTTATGATCGTTGCGTGCTCGCCATTTCAAATCGGACTGAGCTCGCTCGCATTTGCCTTTCTCCTCGAAGATGCGTTTCGATTTGCCTCTGTTTCTGCTGCAATCGCACGACGAGAAAACAAAAACGTGCTCTGCGTTTTTTTTTCCCTGAGGGCATATAGGGAATTTTACAAAACTTTCCCACTTAACCAACAACGAATTCTTCAAACCAAACAAATTATCTTCCCGGAACTTAATTAAGTTCCCATGTCAACCAAACAACTAAATTTTTTAAAGTTCCCTCTGAATCTTCCTTTCAATTCCTTTCCATTCTTTAAGTTCCTTTCCCTCCTTAAAAGTTCCCTGAACCAAACGGGGCGTAAAATTTAGGGGAAGGAAGGTAGAGAGCACGTGATGGGTCCCTCGAGTTGGTATGTTTCAATCAAAATCAGAGCTCTATATATATATATATATATATATATATATATATGATTTATCTAACAATGACCTCTTTTTGTACGTCTCTTTAATTTTCTAAGTATTTATGGTAATTAATGTAGCTGATCATTACAACTTTGTATGTAGCGGATTAATTAAATTAAGTAGGTGGCAATAATATTATGCATGTGAAGAGTCGATTCAAATCAAAGCTTCGAAAATACACAAAGAAGACGAAATTAATTGATCGGGATGACTGATGAGTGAATGATACAAGCAAAGCATCCCGTAAAATTGACCAAACAATTGGCTCAGATTTTTCAAATTTTGTTTATCGGAAACGACAAAGGTATTAAGGGCCCGTTTGGTACGCTGAAAAGATTTAAAGAGGGAAAAGAATTTAAAGGAGGGAAAGGAATGGAAGGGAAGATTGTAAGGGAAATTAAAAAGTTGAGCTGTTTGGTAGACATGGGAAGGTAACTTAAGTTGAGGGAAAATGAATGGTTTGGTATAAAGAATTAGGTATTAGTTAAGTGGGAATATGAGGTGAAATACCAAAAATATCCCTAAATTAAAAAAACAAATTCCTCCTATGCGTCTTGTTGCGCATCATAACCCATTGCATCTTAACCACTGCATCGCCGCCACTTCCCCGCCTTGGATGCCACTGTCGACGCCGCACCTTCCGTCTTGGACGCCGCCATCGTCGTCAGTTTCAAGTGTTGTATGTGACGCAATTTAATTTAAAAAAAAAAATTAGACCCAACAAATTCTCCATGAATTCTTAGAGAATTCATTAATGAATTCGAGAATTCATCTGAGAATTCATTTCAAAGAATTCTCAGCGTGAAGAGAATTAACACCAATTCTCGAGAATCTCTGGGCAATTCTCGAGAATTGGTGTTACCGTGGAGAATAGACCCTCTCATTAGTGCCAATTCTCTTGCCAATTCTTGAGAATTGGTGTCGGTTTTCAATTCTTTCAGTGTAGTGTGCACTCCATTTTCCGCCTCTTCTTCCTTCTTCCTTCACTTCCTTTTATCTTTGTGCACTGATGGAGACTTTTAAACCCGCGTTAACCTTGTGCTATGCTTCCAACTGCCCGGTCGTCGATTTCAGGTGAGAGTCCTTCGTTCAGCTCCTATCTTCAATTTTAGCTTCGGCGAGCTATAGGGTACCCAAGATTTCTGCTATCCTTCCTTCTTGATCCCTGACGTCCCGATGAAAGAACCCAAAAAAAAAAGCTTCAGATTTCTTTTTCATCCTTGCAAGTTGGTGTCGGGATTTGCAGAAGGAGGAGGAGGCAGCGTTGGTGTCGGTGTCGACAGCAATTGCAAAGAAGATAGATGATTGAAGGAGGAGAAGATGGTCATTTGGAATTTCTTCCTTAGGGAAGATCAACTTTCCCACCGAAAATGGAGGGAAGTGGTTTTCCCATGAATGAAGGAAGATCGAAGGTTCCCAGAAGGCAGTTTCTCGGAAGGCAGTGCTACCAAACGTGTTCGGTGATGGAAGATCTGCAATCTTCCCTTTCCTTTAGCCGATCTTCCGCATACCAAACGGGCCCTAAGTAGCCAATGAAGTAAGGAATAGTATATTCCACCACGAACATACCTGTATATATGTATTTAATTATGAGTATTATAATGTGTGGTTGGTTTTAGTAAATATAATACTACCTCTGGTACTAATTACAATTAAGCCTGGATGGAGTATGTAGAAATCATTGACTTTGACTTGGTCACTCATTAGTACCTTTTAATAAAAGGGATTAATATTTTTGTTTTTATTACAGAAATATTTTCTCTGTCATACTTACATAAAAGTGAGTAGGTCTTATTAATATTCTCTCTCTCTCTCTCTTATAATGGACCCATTTATTTTTATATAAGTGTGATAAAAAAAAATTGAAGCGGAAACAAAAATATTAAACCGTTAATAGAATACTAGGAAAACAGCAAAGAAAGTCTCGTCCTTTTTGTGGAATAATTGGGTTTAAGTACTAGATATTCTGTGGCATTGCAGTGCTCGTATCGGTCCAGATAGGTAAGCCAGCCGAGCTTAAGCGCTAACGTAGACATGAATATAAGAAATGCTATGATAAGGATAGCACGTACGGGATAATGAGATATTAATGTAGCTGATCATTACAACTTTGTATGTAGCGGATTAATTAAATTAAGTAGGTGGCAATATTAATTAAACGCATGTGAAGAGTCAATTATATTCAAACCAAAGCTTCGAAAATAAACAAAAAGAAGACGAAATTAATTGATGGGGATGACTGATGAGTGAATGATACAAGCAAAGCATCTCTCTATTGACCAAACAATTGACTCAGATTTTTCAAATTTTCTTTACTGGAAACGATGAAGGTATTAATAAGCAGGCAGTGAAGTAAGGAATAGAATATTTCCACCACGAACTTTCCTGTGTTTAATTATGAATATTATAATGTGAGGTTAGTTGCCGTAAATATAATATGCAAGATAGAATCATTGACTCTGACCTGTTCGATCGGTCATTAGTATCTTTTAATAGAATACAAGGAAAAAAACAATAAAAGTCTCGTCCTTTTTGTGGAATAATTTTTTCTCAGTTTGTCCTCACTGTAACACATTATCGTCCTTTTTGTGGAATAATTTTTTCTCAGTTTGTCCTCACTGTAACACATTATCGTGGAATGACATGGAGGAACCATAAAAATAATGAGCTTAAAAGTAGATTATCCCTTCGAGCAAAAAAAGTAGATTATCCGATCTATTAATTTTGTATTTGGATGTTCATTAATCAGGCCAGCATTTAGCTTCCATTCCATGAATAAAAAAATAAAATTAACGATTAGTTCTTATATCTAATACTCCCTCCGGTCCTAATTATAGGACATATTTAATCAACTTTGGGGAGATTAAGGAGATATGTTAAATTAGTTAATTTTATTCATTTTCCTAAAATGCCTTTATATAAATTTAAAATGATAAAAGTAAAAGTAAATAACAACTCATACCACATATCTCTTCGACCTACAATTTTCTTTTCTACACGCTTTCTAATTGAAATAATGGTATTGTTATATACACATATATGTATGTGTATATGTATAGGTACACACACACACACATATATATGAATACACACACACTCATATATGTGTATATATATATGTGTGTGTGTTTATATATCTACACATACACATATATATTGACAACACACACACTCACAAATATGTCTGTGTGTGTGTGTGTATATTTGTGTGTAGACATACATATAAAAACACACACACATACACCCACACATATCTACACACACATATATATATGTGTATGTGTTTATATATGTACACATACACATATATATTGACAACACACACACACACCCTCACAGATGTGTGGGTGTGTCTGTGTTTATATGTGTGTCTGTGTATATATGTTTGTATATTTGTGTGTAGACACATATAAAAACACACACACACACATATCTCTATGTGTATGAATATGTATATGTGTGTGTGTGTCTATATATATATATATATATATATATAGGCAAATTAATGAGAATTGATCAATAAACAGATTAAAATCTAACAATTTAAAAGTTTCAATGATTGGAAGAGTCTACACATCCACATACATATAATTACCTTCACCAAAAACCAAACACACTTGAGAAAATAAAATAGGGGTAATTTAGGAAGAAATTGACAAAATTTAGAATATTGTCCTATAATTAGGACCAAAACCAACTTTTAAATATTATCTTATAATTAGGACCGGAGGGAGTATCTAATAGTATCTCAAATATGATTACCTCAGATTAAAAAGAAACATATGTTTAACAAAAACAATATAATATATAACTATAGGTTATGTGATGTGAAACTCATAACAACTTAGCACACAGATGTCAAAGGAAAAATTCAATGTACTCTTCTGCTCAGATTAGTGAATACTAGACTGTACTAAGCTTTTCGTCATTTTATCCCCCAAAAAAAAAAAATCAATCCCGAAATCTTGCCTATGTATGTAGTGAAATAGCCCTTTATAAACCTCATTTCTCGTATAAGGCTTTTCGATGTGGAGTTATAACTTATAACAACTATTTTGTCCCAATGGCTCTATAACTGAATTACAATAACTCAACGATAGTTTATGGAAGGCAAAAAAAAAAAAAAAAAATACTTATAATCTTCATAGCTCCTTCGTCGAATCTTTTTATCTCAAAATTATTCATATTTATAACTATATATGCACACCCCCTTTATGTGTATCCTCTACCTACCATAGCTAGCTAGCTATACATTTAAGAAAAATTTAATAGAAACACATTTTTGCCAAACAAATTAATTATGTAATTAACATTGCTGTTTCTGTGTGATCAATTAAACAGAGAGATGGTTGGCAGGTGGAGAAGCAATCACTCAATGAGAGTTGAGTCAAAGGAAAAGGAAAAGAAAGAAAGACAAAAAAGTAAAAGGCAAATGCAATGGAATAGGGGAATGAATTAGGGGAAGGCCACTTCATGGGTATCAATATAATAATGAAGGCAGCAGCGTCTTTGCATGATTTGTTTGCTTGTTTACATAACTGTTGTAAGTTTTACATTGTTGTGTGTTGTGAGGACTTTTGTCTTGGTCTTTTGATGTGCCACCACAACAACACTACTACAACTCTACGTCATTAGGGTTTAGGCTTTTTTCCCCCCTTCCGCCACTTATTATTCCATTCAATTCAACTTTTCCATATTGGTTTGCATTCCATATCCATACTACCTGTTTGGTTATATAATATCAAGGAGAATAATTTGTTTTCACGTTCATTTACCCCCCAAAAAAAAAAGATATTATATTGATGACACACTAATTATCATAGAAATTCATTTTCATAGAGTTAAGAGGTATTTTTGTCCCGGAAGTTTTCATCGAGGGGTAACTTTACCTCTAAAGTTTTTTTAGAGGCAATTTTGTTTTGGAAATGTAAAAAATGAAGCAATTTTGTTCTGACCGTTATCCTGGTTAATTTTAACCATTAATTGAATAAATATATTGAGCTGACAGTCTACTTATCATCAATATTATTTTTGTTAAGATGCAAATTTGTCTAGGAAGTTTTAAATTTAACTTTTAAAAAATATTAAGTAAATGACACATACTTTCGGTACAAATTTACACCTTAACAAAAATAACTTGAATGGCACTAAAAGTTTTTTTGGTTTGAGGAGAGCGAAAATTTTTACCTTGTTTTAACCAAATTGCCCATGGAAAATTTTCACCATTCCATAACTATATTCTCAACAAAAAAAAAAAAAACTTCTTTTTTTCATTAATGGCAATTTAGTAAAAATCCTCCCTCCCTCCCATCCCCTTCCCTCAAACCAAACACATCATTAGTCATCATATTTAATTAATTAACGTCAAAATTAATTAAGATATAGACTAAGGCAAAATTATTCTATTTTTTACACTACGTATTAACTCTTTTTCACATTGTTTGTTTTATTGACTTAAATTTAGAACAAATTACTACGCTTTTATATATACTACCATTCACTAACGTAACCAACATGAGAAGTCCTTCTTGACCAGCATAGAAAATCCTGGCTAAGTATTGAAAAATAATTTTAAGACATACTGAATATGGGTTGGCCTGATATAACTGAGAATGAGTGGTCACATCTAGAATATGTGTGTCAAAACTTGAGATTGGAGGAGGATGAAAGCAAAGAGACTTTCGAGCAAAAAAAAAAAAAAAGAAGCAAAGAGACTCTATATAATGTGAACCCTACAAATTAAGATAATATTATCCATTTTTGGTGTTGATTGATAGGAACGAGGTGTCTTTTTTTTGTTCAAATGATCTATATATTAATACTCCAAAACGATACAATACATAACAGTAACCACAAACAGATCTAAAACAAATACAACCAACATAACAACAACAACAACAGCAACAAAAAATACTGGATATAATATTAGCCAAGCACCGTACATTAAAAATATAAGAGTATAAGTAGAATCATGAACATCATCGGTCTCTTCGAAACCCAAGGTTAGAAGTGACGAACAAGAGAGTGTTGGTTGAAAAACCCACCCTAAAGGGCACACAGTCTTAAAAGTAATAGCTGCAATTAAATCAGCTAACTGGGTACCCCATCTTGGGGTAAAGAAACCAGAAAACCCAACCTTGGAAGAAAGAAGGCTCTTGATGTCCTGAAGAACACTTCCGCTCCTCTGACCAAACAGATTCGGTGACATCGACTACAAACCAGACCACACCTCTTTAGATCTTCCCCCAAGAACGCAGATCCGGGCTACCAAGAGGTAGTTGGACCTCATAACGTCCAAACAGTCATCCCACTAAGAGGATTTGATCTCAGATCTGACAGATTTGTTTATTTCTAGAGACAAGAACACCACCACAAAACCCCATACTACAAAAAAAGAAACAAAAACACATAAACTCAGAAAACTTTCACCTTGGCAGATCAGATCTGAAGAATGAGAGGGAAAAGCTCGCCCTAGGAACGAGAAGGGTGCTCGCCGGCGACCTGCATCACAAGCCGCCGGCGAGGGAAAGAAGATCACGAAGAGATGCGGCAGAGAAGAAGAGAGAAGTTGGACCTTCTCTCTCTAAAACACGCACCCTCAAGAGACGTTATTTGCATTACCAACATCATGCTTACAGAAATATACTTACAGATCTACAATGAACACTACTACACTTTCCATCAAATTTGTGAATAATAGTGGATATATGTCACTGGATTTTCATTTTCTAATGAGGAGATGAAGTTTATAGAAGTTAAGAGTGGTTACAAAGTTATAGATTACTTACTATAATAATAACCTCACATCCACAATGACATTATAATCTGTATGGGGGTGTGAATGTGTATAGGAACTAATGGAGGAGACTGTTTTTATCATAAATATAACACCTCAACTTTCTTTGTCTTAGTTATTTATTCCCCTAAAGATGAATGACCATTGTGTGATTAAAATAAGGGAGGTTTTAGAGGAAAAAAAAAATTAGTGCACATTTTTTTACAAGTAATTAATTTACATAATTACTAGTGGTTACATTTAGGACATTAGGAAGTATGTTAATTAGTGTTGATATAGATATATATTATTATTGGTACTCTATTTGAGGGAAATACAAGTGACACTACTAGAAAATATTAAAATAGCGACAGAATTTGTGACGGAAAAAAATCCGTTGCAATTGCGATAGAATTTGCAACGGATTTGAATCCGTCACAAAAGTTTGCGATGTAAAACAAATTCCGTCACAAATTGCGATGGAAAATCAAATCCGTCGCACAATTTTGCAATAAAAAACAAATTTCATCACAATTTGTAAAGGAAAATCAAATCCGTCGCAAAAGTTTGTGACGGAAAATCAAATCTGTCGCAAAATTTTGCAACAGAAAACAAATTCTGTCGCAAATTGCGACAGAAAATCAAATCCATCGCAAAAATTTTATGATGGAAAACAAATTCCGTCGTAAAAATAAAAAAAATATTTTCCCTACTAATAAAATCCTAGAAAATTAATATGCAATAATGTTAATTTGTGTATTTCATATGTATTATTATAAAATAATTTTCAGTTTCAATTACATTAAGATCAATAATCATGTTACTTACTATCATCAATAATACAAGGTTAGGGGCTTGTTTGGAATGATTATTTCTAAAGAAACATTTTAATTGTGATCTACTACGTAAGAGGTAATCAGGTCTATGAGAAAGGTGACTAGAAATTAAATTAATATTTTATTCTTGTGTAATGGATTTTGAGTGGTTTGAATGCAAGGACAAAACATGTGTATGTCTAGCATTACAATGCTTACGAAGAATGGAAATTTTATTCCATTATTTCCATGGAAGCTACTGGATAAAATTAAATTGGCAAACATTGAATAGCTTCATTGTTGTCGTTGGTTTTAGCGTTTTGTCTGGGCATGTAATCTTGATGAATGATAATGACTTGAGCTCTCTAGACTTCTGTTTTCTTTTAATCTTTTATTATAGGGAGGGAGAGCCAAAACCCAAAGACAGAGAGAGTGGAGGGAAAATACAAATATGCTATCCATGAGTTTCATTAGAACATATGGTATTAGGCATATATATATATATATATATATATATATATATATATATATATATATATATATATATATATATATTATTTATTATAACATGCTTGCAGAGTTCATCTCAGCATTTTACCCGAAGAATTGATAAGAAAAATGATTAAATCACACATTTCATTTTCTAATTGTGTTTTAGTTTATACAACTTAAATAATGAAGTTCCTAACTCAATAATACCGATTATAAAAATTTCAAAATTCACATTCATATAATTAGAGTGTTGACAACAAAATATAATTATTCACTAGGAATGTGTGTGATGTAATTTATCCAAGTTATTAGATTTCCACATATATAGATGTATAGAGGAATAAAGAAAGATGGGTCTAGTTACATACAATTAATACGAATAAACAATATCCTACAACCAATTCAAAATCATATGAGCTAATATTATTGCTCCAAATTTGATTGTTGTAATTAGGCATAATCATATGAGCTAATTTAGGATTTAGAATTATCACATTTAATTATCCTTAATACACCTCTTGTATATTTTCTGTACAAACCCTATCTAATATACATACAAGTTATTGAGAAATGTTTTTCACTATGCTTACATCTTGAATTTAGTCTTTAAATTTAAATATTATAAAACAAAAATTTAAATATATTATTTTTATAAAAATTTAAATATATTATTTAGTATATGAGAAACCATAATTCTTCTTCTTTTTTTCTCACTAGAAACTATGATTCTTCCAAAAGATTCACATATTCTTTCCACCAAAAATTTAGTATGTAAATTTATTTTACCATCAAAAATTTCACACTTCCCATAAAACAAATTTGTGAAAACAAATTGCCGCCTTAACCTTTTTCCCATAAAAATAGGGTAAAGGAAATGTACATGGATTTTTGCCTAAGGTGCATTTAGCACCATATGCTTTTAAGAGGAGCAAAAGTGCATATAAACTTTAAAACAGGTGTTAAAATACCCATGCGTTAAATTCTATTAACTGTGGTTACTTTTAGGGTGGGCCCCACACTATTTAAAAAAATAAAAATGTCGAATTTTGTGTAATTCCCAACTTTGCCTTCCCTTCATTCTTTCCACCTGCTACTCGTATCTTCCTCTTCATATCCACTTTTTCTTTTCTTTTCAGCCCCTGAATCATCGGTCCTCCCTGATCTACCTCCAATTCGAAAATCTCCGGCACCTTGTGCTTCAGTTCGTCACCTCCACCAGCTCCTTCAACTGGAAGTAGAATGCTGTTCTCTTCCCCGTCGATTTGATCGAAAGCTGGCTCTTCAGATGCAAGAAATCATGGTTTGGAGGCGACGACAACTCGAACAGAAGCTTCTTCATCTCTCCCCCCCCCCCCCGCGCGGTAATGCCTCGCTTCTCTGAATCCCTTTTTGTTGATCATCTGTCTTTCAACTTATGATTTTTGGGTTTGTCTTTTAATTCACCAAGAAGCAAACTTAGAAGGATTTCTTGAAAGCTAGGTGTTTTTAGAATCGAGATCCAGGTTTTTTTTTCCCATTAAGTTCTATTTAATTTCTTGAATTTTCCTCATCTTTCAATAAGTTACGAGGATTGTTTTTATGCCTCAAAGCTATGTTTTTTGTAATTCCTCTATGATTTCTGGGGATTAAAGGGGTTGGGTATTTTTGACCCCTCCTATATTTCTCTTTGTAGAAAATATTTTCTCTTTTATTTGGTTGATTTGAGTTTTTTGTTTGGAACAAGTGGTTGTTCTTCACTTTTTGTGAGACGTAGGTTGATTTTAGCTTAGATTCGTTAGTGTTGTTTTGTTTCCCCGGAATAGGGCATTAATAGAAAGAGAAATGGATGGTCATAAGTTTTTGTGAGATGCAGCTCTTCTTGTGCCTTAAGTAAAAAAAAAAAAAAAAGGATGGTCAACTAAATAAGAATTTTTTGAAGATAGTTTTCTGGGCGCTTTGAAGCTAATAGGCTATTGAACTAATGAAAGATAAGCGCAGCGGATGATATGCAGTAGACCATCTTCTTTCTTTTATCCGCAAGCTATTGCGTAGAAAAGCCGTCTGATCAAACACACACACACTCTCTCTTTCTCTAAAGTTTAGGGGTATTTTGACATTTTCACATTGCAACCAACGGCAGTTAATAGAATTTAACGGCATGAGTATTTTTGCACCTGTTTTAAAAGTTCATATGCATTTTCGCTTTTCTAAAAAGCATAGCATATGGTGCTGAGTGTACCTTGGATAAAAGCCCATATGCATTTTTACATCTTTACCCCCTAAAAATATCTCCCGGCTCACTTCTTGTTTCACCCAAATGCCTAATTCATCCCTCCAATATCACTTATCATCACCGTGGTAATCCCTCTCCCTTCCTTCACTCTCCGTGATTCGCTGGATTATATTATGTCTACCTCCATTTTGAGGTTAGGATCCTCTCTCCATTTTGAGGGTTCCATCGGAATGATGCCTGAATTCGCGATGTAATACGTTGTGAGTCTCTTTGCCAACCCTGAGGTATGGTTTTTGAATCGCTTTCCTAATGCACCGCTTAGCTTATGTTTCTGAATCATTGGCCGACCAATTGATTGATTTGGGTCGGAGTCTTGAAGACAAAGTCTGCTTGTTCGTTGAAATTTTTTTTTGCCACTTTTATTAATGAATTTCACTCGTTGCCCGTTACAAGAGAAAACATTATACTTTCAAAAACACCCTAGTCGCTTTCCTTACCGCAGAACAATTTCAATTGGTTAAATTAAATAATATGACATATATTTTCTAAAATATCCTAGTCGCTTTCCTTAATTCTCCGATTCTCTCTCTACTTTGATTATTGTTGAGGAATCATTAATAGGGATAAATTAAGACAAAATTAACATATAAGAAAACTTTATCTTATATTTAAGATAAAAATCAACTCACTAAATATGTTTTATATTAAAAATCAGATGAAATGCTATTTTCTCTTAGGGCTTGACTTTATTTAAAATGTTGGGTTAAGGTTAAATAATGATCATAGCTTGTTGCCAGATGTTGCATTATATCTATATTGATCCTTTCACAACAATGGCATATACGTTTCCATGTATAAACAAATACAATATTAAATAGGGTTAAGGTGTAAAAATATATATGTGCTTTTCTTCGAGGAGCGCTCAGTAGCAAGTACTTTTTTTAGGTGCAAAAGTGACTATGTGGTTACATATTAGATGCAAAAATACCGTTTGACTGTTAAGTTTAATTTTTTTTGCTGACTGGACAATGACGTGGTATTTCAAAGGTGCAAAAATACACATGTGGTTTGTCAAAAAGAGCGTCGAACACCAAATTCTTTTTTCTTTAATTTAATAATTTTATTTTAATTACTACCGGGTGCTAAAAAGATATTCAGGATACTGACCTGTATTGAAAAAAAATACTCCATGATCTTGAAAAATTATTCTACGATCTGAAAAAAATATTTTAGGGTACTGATTGGTACTAAAAAGATACTTTGATAATACTGTCTGGTACAAAAAAAATAAAAATATTTCATGATCTTGAAAAATTATTTTAAAATCTTAAAAAAATATGCTGAAGTATATTTTTATTACCAGTCAGTACCCTGAAATATTTTTTCATGATCTTAATATAATTTTTCAAGATTATGAAATATTTTTCAGTACCAGTCAGTATCCTTTTAGTACCATTCAATAGTTTAAATATTTTTTCAAGATCCTAAAATAATTTTTCAATATTATGAAGTATTTTTTCTGTACCAGTCAGTATCTTGAAAGTACTTTTTAGTACCAGTCAATACCCTAAAATATTTTTTCAGTATCAGTCAGTATCCTTTTAGTACTGGTCAATATCTGAAATATTTTTTCAAGATTATGAAGTATGTTTTTTGTACTAGTCAGTACTCTGAAATATTTTTTTTTAGTATCAATCAGTATCCTTTTAGTTAGTGGCGGACCCAGGATGTAATGTTTGTGGGTGCACAATTAATAGTAGAATTCGGGGGAATTTTTTTTTAAGGAGGATAAAAGGCAACCCGCACCTTCGTAAAATTTAGGATCAGAAATTGGGTTCAATTGAAAAGTATTTTCGAGGAAATCAATTTAAATAGAACAACATACTCTAATCCCATGACATACAGATACTCAGATGTTACACAATCAAATTCCAAAGCAACATGCAAGCAAAAATTGTTATGATTTCTCATATGTGATAAGATATTAAAAATAGGTAAGAAAGTTGTCCATGCATGAGTTTGAATACAGGATCTGCTGTGGGACTAGTGAAATTACCACCTAGACAACTTACTGCAAAGTCCCTTCAAGAAAAATATATATCCTTTAAATTTATGGGTGCACTTGCACCCACAAAAACATATGTGGGTCCGCCAATGCTTTTAGTACCAGTCAATACTTAAAATATTTTTTCAAGATCCTAAAATAATTTTAGTTGAAGTAAAATTATTAAATTATAATAATAATAATAATTTGGTGTTGGGCGCTTTTCTTGACAAACCATATGTGTATTTTTGCACCTTTGAAATGCCACGTCATCGTCCAGTCAGCAAAAAAAGTCAAACTTAACAGTCAAACGGTATTTTTGCACCTAATTTATAACCACGTGTGTACTGTTGCACCTAAAAAAAGCACTTGCTACTGGGTGCTCCTCGGAGAAAAGCACATGTGTATTTTTGTACCTTAACCCTATTAAATATACTCAAAGTTCAAAGTGCACGCAGCTTTTGATTAGGAATATAAACATTAATTAATTTCTGTTCTGTCCTAAGAACACAAAGATTGGACTTAACTAGGTTGTCAAGCCTAGAGCCTACGTACCCTTTGAAGGGATTAAAGTTCACGTAGTTCGTGTTACACAGTAAGGCGTGAAGCCAGGGGAGTGGGGTGTGTGCTCTGTGTAACAGAAGGTAAAGAGAGCATGAGATAGAACGTGTGCACCTGTTTAGGGTTTCCTTCTATTTATAGAGGAGTCTGGTGTGCATATCTCTGCCTTAATGAGCCATATCTGGGATTGCGCCGTTAGGGGCTGATTGGCTGGTCCCATGATTGTAGGAGAATCTCCATTGATGAGATCCTAAATCCGGGGGGTCTTGGATCCTTTCCTAATATAGCGCAGATCCTGTTGTAGGCGTAGCTGGGCCGAGGTCTGGACCTGGGCCAATTGGACCAGTCCGTAACAGTTGCCCCCAAGCTTGGTTGTTCAGGCTTCTGGACAGCCGAGGTGTTTAATGCCCCCGGTCCCCTTTATGGCCGAGGTCCTTTGTCTAGACCGAGTCGGCTTTAGGGTGCCCTGGCCATCAGTCCGGTCTGGAGCAGTGGTCGGCTTAATCTTTCCACGTCCTGCCGAGAACGCCGGGTTGGTTCGGGTGGTTATTTGTCCTGCCCGAGTTTCTGGCCCTTCTGTCTTTTGGGATTCTCCGGACGCTTTGGGATTCGCTCTTATCGCGCCATCATCACGGGTGTACAGGTGTTAGGCTTTTATTGGGTGCGTTCTGCAACCACCGCGCCTTTTCACCTTTCGAGGTTCTCGCGCATTTATTGCGCTTGCGTCGTACTGAGCCAATCTCATCATGTCTGTGCGGGAATAGACCATTGCACCCCTATGTTGGCTTTTAAATAGCCCTCTTTCTTCTTTTTTCTACTTTTTCCCGCTAATTCACTCTCTTGCCCAGATTTTTCTTTGATTTCACTAGAGCTTAAGAGGGGATTCTTCTTTGTCCGAGACTTTCGCCGTCTTCCAGCGTTCCAGTCTCTTTCATTTTCTTTATACAGGTATTCCGCTTATTCCCTTGTGCATTTGTTCGGTAGTTTTCCACATTTTACCGTTTATTCTGGGAATCGCTGTCTGTGTTCTTCATTTCTGGGCTTCTGGGTTTCTATAGCGCCATCGCCCTGAAATTTGCCCTGTTTCTTGCCCATAGACACCAATTGCTTAGTGTCTTAGGCTTCTAAACATGGTGAGAGGTAGGAGTGCTTCTAGGCCAAGGGCGTCATTAACGCCTGAGGAGGAAATGTTCCTCTGTGCACGTCTCCCCAAGGCTACTTACTGGGTTCTTGGGGGTGAACCGCCTGCTATGGGGGTTTTGGATCCTCTGCGCCGCGGTGGCGTTGTTCGTCCGGGGCGAGCTGGGGCTCGTCCTGCTTCGGCCAGGGTGTCGGTCCCGGTTCCTCACCGTCCTTCCCGGTCGTTTGCTCGCGCTCTTAATCCCAGATTGTCCGGTGGCGCCAGAGTAGGCTCCTCTTCCGAGCCCCGCTACCCGGTGGTGATGGCTCAACCCCTTAATTTTTATGAGGGTCCTTCCGCTGTCCGTGAAACGTCCGCTCCGGAGGGTTACATCGGCCCTTGTTGGGATTGCCTGGCGGAGGCTTCTGCGTTGATGGCTCGTGCCGGAGATGCCGAGGCTTCCTCCATACTTGGATCTTGCCGTCATTGGTCCGCCCCGTCTTTTCCTTCTAGCAACCCTATTCGTCCGAGTCCGCGGTCTTTATCGCCTGCTAGCGTGTCTATGCCAGGTATTTTCGCACTTTACTAATACTAGTTTCGTTTATTTGCCTATAGGTTTAATGGCTCCCAAGTCTGGGTCTTCCAAGAGGCGTTCGGAGCCCGGGGGTTCGGACTCCTCTAGTTCGCCCGAAGCCTTGCGCCGTCAGTATGGCTGGGTGTCGCACGATGTGTTGACGACCCAGTCTTTGATGTCCGATGCGGATGTGGCGCGCTTGAAGGTTCCGTCTATGTCTGGGTGCGTGCTTAGGAGTCCGGCATCGGACGAGCCTATCTGTGTGACTCGGGCAGAGGGTCAACCAGACTTCTTTTTCTACCGCGATTGTCTAACGCGGGTGCAAGTTTCCCTTCCTTTCTCCCCCTTCCAAATGGAGGTGTTGCGGCATCTTCGCCTCGCCCCGTCCCAGCTCCACCCGAATGGCTGGGCGTACCTGGTAGCCTTTGAAAGGCTATGTAGCCACTTCCCGATTCCCATTCCGTGTACAGCCAATCTTTTCTTTTACTATTTTGGGCCCTTTACCCCTAGTCCGTCGAAGGGGGGGTGACAAGCTGAGGGGGTTGGTATCCCTCCAGATCAACCCGGAGCGCCAGTTGATGACGCCCTTCTCTTACTCCTTCAAACGCTTTAAGGGGGCGTTTTTCAAGGTCGAGGCCGTGCCAGGGGAGCGACCCTGGTTCTTGGAAGGGGGTGGTCACTTCCCTTTGTACTGGGGGGAGAGTCACTACAAGGCCAAGGCCATCTCCTTCCAAATTCCGCACAAAGGTCTTCTGCCGGAATCGGCTTCTGCTCTGCCACGGATTGAGGCTCTGGTGGCCCAGTATGGTGTGAGGCCGGCTAGCTTTTTCATATCTGGGGATGGCGCTGAGCCGGAGCCTCCTACCAGTAGGGATTTTAGTACTGTTCTGCTTATGTTTTTGTCATGGGTTTTTGACTTCATGAATGTGACCTGGTTTCTTTTTCTTTTTCAGGCCGAAATATGAGCTCGCTTCCCTTTTACCTTCGTGCGGCGAATCCAGCTGCGGCCTCGGCCAGTCGCCCGAAGAAGCGGGGTGCTCCCGAAGGCGCCGGCGCTGCTGATGCTCCGAAGAAGACGAAGAAGGTCTCGGATGGTCAGGGTCCTTTCACTGCCGAGGTCGCCCCTTCTCCTCCAGTGACCATCCAGGCTCTCCTCGCTGCTAGTCCCTCGGTTTCTGAGGTGCAAGAAGCTGCTGCCTCCTCTCTGGTTTTTAGGGGGAAGGAGGTCTTGATTTCTGATGAAGAGATCGAGGCTGAGTTCTTTGTTGACGAGCCGACTAGTTCCCAGCCAGACTCGCCCTCCCCGTCGTCGCTTCCTCCTCCTCCCCCTCCTCCAACGGGGCCAAAGTCTGTTTTTCCTCGTGGCCATTTGTGGCATGCGGGAGTGGTCCCGGAAATAGACGTGGCGTTCCTTCCTCCCCGGCATTTCATGGGTCCAGCTGCACTGACTCGACCGGCCCTGGATGAGCTGTACCGAAACCAGAATGAGCTTTGCCGATCGGTGGGGTACATCCAGGCTCTGATCCTGGTCCGGGAGCAGTATGCCTGAGTCTATGCCGACTATCAGAGGCTAAGGGCGGAGAGGGAGGAGCTGACAAAGGGCCTTGCTGCGGTGGAGGCTAAGGCTACGTCTGCTGGCGATCTCAAGGAGGAGCTGGAGGTGGCTGAGACCAAGGCCAAGTCGGCCGAAGAGGAGGTCGTCAAGGCCTGGGCCGAGCGGGATGCGGCTCTGGCGGAGCTGGGAGAGGTCTGGGAGGAACTGGAGGCTGCTCGGGCGGAGCGAGATGCTGCCAAGATTGTGTCTGTTAAGGCCGACCAGGAGTTTCAGCTTTCCCAGGCAGATGCCGACAAGACAGCCGAAGAGTGCGCCCGGGCCCAGAAGGGGGTGGCGGAGGGCGTGGCCGCGATGAGGGTCCTCCAACAGCAGCGCAACTCCTTGGCAGATGAGAAGGAGGGGCTTCAGAGGGCTCTTGCCGTGGAGGAGGCGACTCGTCAGGAGGCGATGGATGCCCTAGTACGGACTGCCGAGGAGTGTTTTGAACAGGCTCTGACGCAGATTCGCTACTTTAATCCTGGCGTTGAACTGAACGTGGCCGGGTATGATCACCGCGCCTTCGTTCAGGAGGACGGGACTCTGATCCCTTATCCGCCTCCTGTTGCCGAGGACTCTAACGCCGAGGAAGGTGTGACCGATGCTTCTCCTGTTGCCGAGGATCTAGCTGGTGCCGGGGACAAGCCTTCTGAGTAGCTTCTTGTTTTTTTTTGTAAGTTTTGGGGCATTGGTGCCCTTGTATTTTGTAAGAATGACTTTGGCCTTGGTGCCATTCTGTACAGACTTTTTTGACGATGAATGGCGCCTTAGTCTGCGTTTCAGCTGATGAATGATGTTGATTTTTACCATTCTTCTGTCCATGTTTGAATGACTTAAACTTGTATCATTCTTTTTTTGTGAATCCAAGCTTGCTAAGTTACCTTAGGCAATGGATGGTTTATTTTCCGTCTTCATCCTTTTGCCTTGGTTTGCATATGCATCGGCTGTGAGCGCTTGGATGACTTAGACAATGGGTAAGCTTATCACTCTTTTGTCTAGGTCCTGGTGGTCATCGGCGGTATGAATACAGGCCGTCGTTACTCTACCACATTTAGTGTGTGGGAGGTTGGGGCAAGGTTGTCTTGTTTCAGCCTCGTTAGGCATAACTAACCGTTCTGCCTCGGCCGACTTTCAAGTAGTCGGGCTCCAACTTTCACTTAGTCGGATTAGGTTTTACCGGCGTAAGGGCAGGACTATCACGTGTCTAACCGAGGTTTCGTTTACCTTAGGTCGGACATTTTGACCTGATCAGGGTCGGCATGGTAGGCCGCTTGCTTAGCCGGGCGAGCGTTGACGCGTCAATTTCACGAGGGGCCATGAGTGGCGCCTTCGCCGAGCTCTAACCAATGCCTGTCAAAATACAACGACCGGTTTCATACATCTAGATGTTTTTGTTAGCGGCCGGGTATACGACCTCGGGGCCTTTTGCCGGTGCCGGGCTTAATGGCCTCGGCTTTCGGCTTCTTGGCCGGGCTTCTTTGCCTTGGCCTTATTGTGCTACGGCCGAGCTTCACGGCTTCGGCTTCATGCTTAAGCGAACCTTGTGCACATTCGTAAATCTCCGCAATTGGATCCTTTATTGATAAGAAATAGCCCTAAGGGGACTGCCGAGAAGAGGTCTAGCTATAGTAGATCTTCAGCTTGTCGGCATTCCAAGTTCTTTTGATTGGCTTTCGTGCCAAAGTCTCGAGGGTATATGCTCCCCCGTCGAGCTTCTCCTTAATCCAGTAGGGTCCTTCCCAATTTGCCGCCAGCTTCCCGTCCTTGGCATTCTTATTGCCTATGTCGGCCCATCGGAGTACTAGGTTGCCTCGGTTAAAAGACCTGGGCCGGACCTTTCTATTGTACTTAGCCGCGAGTAGCTGCTTGGCGGCTAGTTCCCGGCAGTGTGCCGTGACCCGGATTTCGTCAATGAGGTCCAAGTCAGTCTTCAAAGCGTCGTCGTTTGACTCTTGCCCTTCCTGTCTGGCTCTAACCGTTCTCCAGGATGGCTGTCCGATTCAACCGGGATCGTTGCCTCACATCCATAGGTTAGCCTGTACGGGGTCTCCTGGGTCGACGACTGTACCCTTGTGCGGTATCCCCACAAGACGCTGTGGAGTTGCTCGGTCCAGTTGGTCTCGGCTTGCAACATTCATCTCTTGAGTCCGTCCAGGACGACTTTGTTGGCGACTTCGGCCTGGCCATTTGTCTGGGGGTGTTCCACGGATGAGAAGTGCTGCTTGATGTCCAGGTTGTACATTAGCGCTTGGAATCGATGGTCCATGAACTGGGTGCCATTGTCCGTGACGACCTCAGCTGGTATTCCTAAGCGAGAGACGATGTAGTGCCGGAAGAATTTAATCATTCTGGCCGAGGTTATTGTGGCCAGTGGCTCTGCTTCGATCCACTTGGTGAAGTAGTCTACCGCGACTATGAGCCATCTGCATTGCCCCTGTGCCGGTTGGAATGGTCCGAGGATGTCCATGCCCCACTTGTAGAAGGGCCAGGGGGCTGGCATTCCTTTCAATTCTGAGGGTGGCGGCCATATATCCTGGCATGCTTCTGGCAACTGTTGTATGTTTTGGCCTTCTCCATGGCGTCATGGTTCATAGTGGGCTAGTAGTAGCCGGCGCGTAGCGCTTTCCGAGCGAGTGCCTTGCCCCCCATGTGGTGGCCGTTGCTGCCTTCGTGGAGTTCGGTCAGCACATATTTTGCTTCAGAATCGCCAAGACACCTCATCATCGGGGAATGGAGCCCCTTTCTGTATAGTTGTTCATCAACCATGGCGTAGAGGGCGGCCTCTCTGATCAGCTTCTTGGCCTTGGTGGTGTCGGTAGGGATGATTCCCCTTTCGAGGTAGTCTTCTATCGGCTTCCTCCAGTCGAGGCCTGCTGAGATGGCCATGATGCAGCTCGGCTCGGTCAGATTTTGCTGGATCACGGTCCTGTGGTTATCCGGCCCCTTTGTACTTGCCAGCTTAGAGAGGATGTCGGCCCGGGCGTTCTCCTCTCTTGAGATGTGGGAAACCGTCACCTCTTCGAATTCGGCCATGAGTTCTTTGGCCCGGTTCAGGTATTTGGCCATGAGTGGGCCTTTTGCCTGATAGGTGCCGTCAATTTGAGCTGCGACGAGCTGCGAGTCAGTTAAAACCTTTACCCGTTGGGCGCCATTGTCCTTTGCCTGAAGCAGTCCGACCAGCAGGGCCTCGTACTCGGCCTGATTATTGGAGGTCTGAAACTTTAACTGAAGAGAGTGCTCGGTGGCTACCCCCTACGGGCTTTCCACGATGACTCCTGCACCGCTGCCCTTTGCGTTGGACGAACCATCCACGTAGACCTTCCAAATCCCGTCATTGGAGGTGGCTGGGGTGAGCTCCCTGATGAAATCCGCGAGTGCTTGGGACTTAATCGCCTGTCGGGCTTCGAATGTGATATCGAACTCGGACAGTTCTATGGCCCAATTAGTCATTCTTCCGGCCAGATCGGGCTTGTGGAGAATCTGTCGGATTGGCTGGCTAGTTCGTACCACGATCCGATGCCCCTAGAAATAAGGTCGGAGTCTTCGTGCCGCAGTGAGTAAGGCAAAAGCTACTTTCTCCAATTTCTGGTACCGGAGTTTAGAGCTTTGTAAGGCCTTGCTGATCAAGTATATCGGTGTCTGCCCGGCTGCGGACTCCTTTACTAGGGCGGCGCTTACGGCTTCGTTGCCGATTGACAGGTAGAGGAATAAGGTCTCCCCGGTGTCCGATTTGGTAAGAACCGGAGGGGTTGCCAAACATCTCTTGATTTATGAGAAGGCGGCGTCACAGTCTGGGTTCCAGCCGCCTCGGGTTTCCTTCTTCAGCAACTTGAAGAGAGGTAGGGCTTTCTCCGCCGACTTTGGTAGAAAACGCGTCAGGGCGGCTAGTCGGCCTGTTAGCTGCTGTACCTCCTTCTTGGTCCTCGGGCGCTGCATGTCGAGCACGGCCTTACACTTGTCCGGGTTGGTTTCTATCCCTCTGTTGGTCAGCATGAAGCCTAGGAATTTCCCAGCCGGAACTCCGAAGGCACATTTGGCCGGGTTCAACCTGATTCGATGTCTTCTTAACTTTTCAAACGTCTGTTCTAGGTCCCGGATGTGGTCTTCTGGTAGTTTCGACTTGACGATCATGTCGTCTATGTAGACCTCTATGTTGCGCCCGATCTGATCCTCGAAAACCCGGTTCATCATCCTTTGGTAGGTGGCCCCGGCATTCTTCAGTCCGAAAGGCATAACGTTGTAGCAGTAATTCGCCTTATCAGTCATAAAGGCGGTCTTTTCTTGGTCGTCCGGATGCATGGCGATCTGGTTATAACCGGAGTAGGCGTCCATGAAGGAGAGGAGTTGGTACCCGGCCGAGTTGTCCACAAGCTTATCGATGTTAGGCATCGGGTAGGAGTCCTTTGGGCAGGCCTTGTTGAGGTTGGTGTAGTCGACGCAGACTCTCCATTTGCCGCTAGGTTTGAGGACCATCACTACGTTGGAGAGCTAGGTGGTGTACTGCACCTTTCTGATGAAGCCGGCCGTTAGGAGCTCCTCTAAGTGGTCCTCCAGGGCCTTCTGCCTGTTGTCCACAAGGTTCCTCTTCTTCTGTGCCACTGGTCTTGATCCCGGCCATATGCCGAGCTTGTGGCAGCAGAAGTGGGGGTCGATGCCGGGTACTTCGGCCGAGGTCCATGCGAAGACGTCTTGGTTCTGCCTTAGGAAGCGAATCATAAGAGCCTTTAGGTCGTCCTCCATGTCTTGGCCAATTTTGGCGGTCTTGGATGGGTCTTCGCCTAGCACTATCTCCTCCAACTCTCCTTCTGGCTCAGGCCTCGGATTATCCTGTTCTCGGAGGTCGAGCTCTACCATGTTGACTTGCTGCCGCGGGCGTTCGTCCGGGCCAGCTTCGGCTACTTGCTCATTGGATTCGAGCCGAGGTGGAGACGAGGGTCCTCCATCCTCGACCCAGAGAGCTTCGAAGTAGCATTGCCTCGACTCTTTCTAGTCTCCGGATACCACGACTATCTGGTTCTTACCATTGACCATCTTCAGCTTCTGATGCTTGGTGGATACTAGTATATCCCAGTTGTGGATCGTTGGTCGGCCTAGGATGATGTTGTAGGGGGACCGGAAGTCGGCGACTACGAATTGTACCTGTTCCGACTTGAAGGCTTCTTTGGTGCCGAGAGTCAACCGGAGGTTGATATATCATTTGGGAAAATATTGTTCGCCATTGAACCCGACCACGGTGGTCTTGCATGGCTTGAGGTCCTCTTTATCGAGATGCATTCTTTTGTAGGCATCCCAGCTTATAATGTCGGCCGAGCTCCCTGCATCCACAAAAATTCTTTTAACTCGGCAATTAACCAAGGTTCCCGTAATTACCAGTCCATCCAGGTGGTCGGGTAAGACACCAACTATCAAGTTTATTTGGTTTTTTTATAAAGCACTTACTGATTCTCAATAAGCATTAATTATTTTTTTCATGTCTGCTCATAATTAATAAAGGTAGTTTGTGAGAGTAATAATTAATATGATATTAGAGATTAGGGCAATTAGTAGGGGTAATATTGAAAATTACTTAGATCATTGGACAACTTTATTGATTTTAACTACTTTTATTAATTTGTCAGAAAAATTAATTGGTGCCTTATAATCAGGACCAGAGGGAGTACCAAGGTTTTGAAGCCTGTATTGGTCACTACACTGACTCAATACTGAGTCAAGGATCAGATTAGAACTAACCCAATGAAAAATTATAAATTTCAAGGGAATCAATATGAAATTCTCAAGAAAATTTTTAAAAGGGTGATTTTTCAAAAAATATTGAATCGGAGCGGTTTACTGATTGATTCATTGGTTTTTGGTCTAGATTTCAAACCCTAAGTTAATACAGTAAAAAGATTATTACCTTTTTTTAAAGATGCACTATTGCCAAAGAATTAAATTTAATAGATGGAGACAGAACCGGAGCTCATATACATAGATAAAAAGAAGAAGAAATTATAATTTGTGGATAGAGATAAAATAAAAGAAGATCACCATGTGTTTCATCTTCATTATAATTGTTCAGGTTTCATGTGTAATAATTGGTACCTTGTTCAATTAAAGTATTCAGTTCAATTGATTAATTCTTCTTATCCACGCTCCCCCCCCCCCCCCCCCCTTTTTCCCCCTTTTTTCTCAGGTAATGTAATCATGATGGCTTCCTTAATCGTATTATTATAATCTTTAGGACTAAAGTGTAAAAATGTATATGTGTTTTATTTTGAGGAATGCCTTAACACTAAAGGTATATTTGGTTGGAGGGAAGGGAAAGGGAGGGGAGGGAAAGTTGAGAGAGAAATTTTTCACTCATCTTTACAAAATTGCCCATAGATAATTTCAATATTCCTAAAATATATTCTCACAAAAAAAGAATATTTCTCTCATTAATGGCAAAATGGTCAATGTCATCCCAAGATATTTTTTCCCTCCCTTCCCCTCCCCTCAAATCAAACATACCCTAAGTGTGTTTTTTTTTTTTTTGTAAAAATGCACACGTGATTACAAATTAGATGCAAAAATACTATTTAATCATTAAATTTGATTTTTTTTTTTTTTGCTGACTGGACAATGACTTGATTTTCAAAAGTACAAAAATACATATATGATTTGGCAAAAAGAACGTATAACACTAATTTCTTTTTCTTTAAAATTTAATAAATTTATTTTAATTAAAGAAAAATTATTATTTCTCTAGGTATAATTAGGTGAAATTTTTTTTTATTTAAATACAAAACTTAACAAGCAGGGAACCAAAATAAAATACCATGCCATAAACATCGCCATTGAGTTTAGAACATAAACCAAAACTAATCATTATTTGATCCAATCCAATACACAATTTCTGTCTCTTTGGAAACAAAAGACTTTTCCATAAAAAATGAGTGAAAAGTAGAGAGAATTAGAATAATATAAAAGATTATGCTCTAATGAAAACGTGAACAGTGCCAATCACAAGGAAAGGGACAATCCCAAGGAAAGCGAAAATCCAAAGGGACGGGAAAATCCGGGACATCATCTTGATCACCATTCTTGGGCCCGGGGCTCGAACCACCGCCATGTTGATCACCATTTCCTCCTTTCTTGGGCTGGGGGCTCGAACCACCGCCATGTTGATCACCATTTCCTCCTTTCTTGGGCCCAGAGCTCAAACCACCGCCATGTTGATCACCATTTCCTCCTTTCTTGGGCCCGGGGCTCGAACCACCTCCATCTACAACACGAACGACAATTGGGCCAGGAACAATCACCTAAACAAACCAATGGGGCAAAAAAAAAAAGGGGTTGATAAGTCAAAATTCAAACAGGCCTGAGTGATAAATCCAACAAAGTTCCATTTTCAGAGCCGAAATTATGCAAGCCATGAGGCCGAAAGGACATCATCCTCCTAACGCTCCTGAATATATAAACCACAGATAGGATCAAATGAAGCTGGTCTTAAAATTTGATCCGTGCTTCTACAACAAATGCATTTCAAGAGCAAATAAAGTAAAGACATAATCCACAAACAAAAAAACTAAAGAGCAAATAGACAACCAAGCACATAGCCCCCTCCTGGAAAGTAATATGAAGCTACAGGACCAAATAAAAAACACGAGACAGAAATTGACGACATAAAGCATCAAAGAGTAAAATTATAAGATAATCCAAAATCACATCACAGATAAACTTCAAAGTCCACAAACATTCAGATCGTAAGTTCACTTCCCCGACCAATTTGATATCATATATTAATAGAAAGACTACGCAATCTTAGTAAGCTAATTGAATCAGAAATTTGAAACTGAAAACAAAAGAAGAAAAGAACCTTAAAACCATTGGGATCTTTAGTGCTGGGCGATGGCGGCTCGTCTTCTTCTTTTCTTTCTGATCAATCCAAACAACATAATATTAAAATTTTGACTAACATTTTAATATTAAATTAAAAAAAAGAATTTGGTATTAGACACTCTTTTTACTAAGCCACATGTGTATTTTTACATCTTTGGAAAGCCACGTTATCATCCAATCAACAAGAAAAGTTAAATTTAACGGTCAAACATATTTACTACTATACACTTTTGCACCTAAAAAAAAACATCTGGTATTGAACACTCCTCTGGATAAAGCACATGTGCATTTTTACACTTTAACTCTAAGCTTTAAGGATTATAAATTGGCTCATCATATACATATACTCCCTCCGGTCCTAATTATAAGACAACATTTAGGAGCTGGCTTTGGTCCTAATTATAAGACAACATTATAATTTTTATTGATTTCTTCCTAAAATACCCTTGTTGATTTTAGGTAAACATACACGTGGCTCATGGAACGGGAGAGGGTAACTCACCCCCAAATCACAGTTCATGTTTCATTTGTGTCCGTCCATTAAAGAAATACGTGTAAAAGTGATATAATAATCATCCAAGAGTGGGAGCAGCGACCTTCATGTGGGTCCCATTCCCCATCCTCCTCCCGCCCCCTTTTCTACGAAACATCAACGTGGATCTTCCCTGGGCTTGAGTTTGTTATTTAAAATTTATGTAGGGCTATTTTAAGAAAATCAGTAAAATTAACCAATTTAACTTCTTTTCTTAATCTCTCTAAAATTTGTTAAATATGTTCTATAATTATGATCGGAGGGAGTACTTCATTTCTTCTCTTGACTTGAGCCAAAAAAAAAAATCTTCTCTTGACCCATAAAAAATTAATTTTTCGAATGGCAACTTATGGTCAAAACTCAAAAGTAAATGACTTTCATAATTTGTATTGTATTTTTTTGAACTCAAATTGCAGAATTTTTATTATGTAATCATTGACGATTGAATTAAGTATAAGACTGTAATTCAACGATCCTATATGTAATATTTTTCAGGCGTTGTGTGGTTTATTACCAAAAAAGAGGTTACGTCACTAAAGTTGTTAACTATCATTTTTAAGATGCATGCTTTCTTAATCATTCAAAATAACATCAAAGGTTTAAGTCCCCGATTTCACTGCGTAAAAAATTATAACCTTTAATTTTAAAATTTAAATTATTATTGTTCTATTATACATTAATCTTTTTTTAAAAAAAAAATTCTGAGGGGCCTTATCATGGACTCATATTTTATGTTATCATAGCCCTATATTGACTCGTATCAAATATAAAAATGAAAAAAAAAATCATTCATTTTTCATTAAGAAGAATTCGAATCAATCACGTCTCTACCAACAACCAAAAATATATATATATATATATCTCCAATTAGCCAGCCTATAAGTTTATATATATATATATATATATATATATATATATATATATATATATATCTCCAATTAGCCAACCTATAAGTTGCATTAAATGGTAGCAAAGAATGAGGAACTTAATTAATTTTGAACCGGGGGGAAAAAAATCCTCACCAATATGAAGCTATCTTTTTGGATAAGTAAAGTGGTTCATTCATATTATTGATCATGTTCAAAAAGTGAAGAGGAAAACTTGTCTTCTCTTTCTCCTTTATTTTCCATCACATCTTTCTCTAACTTAATTGAGAACTAAACATAACAAGATGACCAAGAAATTAAAATCAGAAAATAATAGCCACCAAAAGCCCAATCAATTAGCAGAGGAAAACATTACAAGAGTGGTAATTATCCACAAATGATATTATTTAGATGACTTAAAAATATAAATTAAATACATATTGGGCTTTTCGATTAAGAAGATACCTTTTCTCTTTTTGAAGAACTTGGTAATGTATATGGTGAGTAGAGCCGTTCCTCCCCCTCCTACCATTGTTGCTGCTGTGGGTCCAACTATTTTTGCAATTTTCTTCAGAAGTTTATTTTTCTTTTTCTTTTTTTTGTTCTTGTTTTTATGCTTACCTACACATTTAATTTACATTTCAAACGAACATATTAAATATAATTAATTAATTTTAATAATCACAAAAATATGTTAGAAATGATGAGGATTCATTATTACTACCTTCGATCATAGGACGGAAGGAATATTTTTTATGAATTTAGAGAAATGGTACTATCACTGTACATTCATGCCTTTTTAATCTTTTGACACAAGAGCACATAAAAATTTTGCTAGTAAACCAAATTCAATGTGTGCAAAATCAGACCATATCAAAATATTTTCCTAACAAAATGTAAAAAAATGATGTTGAATAATTAGAAGTTATATATGCCTCCTACCAAATACCCACTATATTCATTTCCACTCCGACTTTATACGCATTCACATGGCTTCAAACGTAAATTAGAAATTATTCAAGCTAATATATTTTCACCAAACTATCACTCACCTTTTTTTTTTTGTAAAAAAAAAAAAATACTAATGTGGAAGCAAATACTGAATAGTAGAAACTAATTAACCAGGTGGAGCAGCTTACCTTTTCTATCAGGCGAGTCATCTTCATCTTCGGAGTTTCCATCGGGCGAGTCATCTCCACCATCCGAGTTTCCATCGGGCGAGTCATCTCCACCTTCCGAGTTTCCATCGGACGAGTCATCTCCACCTACGGAGTAGCGGGCGTAGCACTTGGCCAAGTATATCTGTCCCCACTGGACGGGCCCACACTCTACTCTAAGTTGTCCGATCGCATTCGAGAGACAATCTTGGCACTCGCTGGCACTCAAATCCCCCAAGCACTGCGCCATACCCTGCAAATTTCCAGAGCTAATTGTTCTAAACATCTGATACACCCTATCGGACGTCTCCAAATACGCCAGCACAGCATCTCTCCAAGTCAACACATCAGAATTAAACCCATCCGGTAGCCCACATTTCCTCAGGACCAAAGTGTTGTCCTCCCCGCCCAAGAACTGAGAATCATCATACCTAACAAAACAACCGTTGAGCTGCAAGGATCCGTTGGTGGAGTCAGGACAGATGGTACCAAGTTGGGAAACGGCCTGGGCGACGCAGTGGGAGCAGTCGGCAGCGGTAAAGTCGCCACGGCACTGGAAGAGGCCATAGATAGGTATGTCCTGTGATGATGATGGGGAAGAGGAGGAGGTAAGGACGGTGAGGTTGTTGTAGGAGGAGAGCATGGCGGCGTTGACGATGGAGGTGAGGATAGACTTGACGCCGGACTCATAGGCGGAGCCTGGTGTGAACTTAGCCTGAGAGCAACCGTAATAGATGAAAGCCACCTCGGAGGTCGAAGACGATGGGGTTATGAAGGATGTGAGTAATAGAAGAGGGAGAGGAAGAGGAAGAAGAAGAACAAGAGAAGAAAAAATTGACATGGTTTTGTGTTTTCAGAATAATGTGTATGTGAAATGGATAGAGGCAGAGGAGGATGGAAGGGGTTATATAGTTTGTGTGTGAGAGGGTGGGTAGGTTTCTGTACCTGATGATTATTGATGTGACTGGAGAGCGTCAATGAAAAGGCGGCCAGAGAAAAAGAGAGAAATAATAATTAAAGAAGGATACCTTCAATCCATTTTTAGTTTTTACTTGACATCAGAACAGTCGTATGGGCATTTAGATCTCGTGCAGATTCAACGTGGTGTCATATTCTGATTTAGAGTAGTGAGCCTTCCTCGGAGTTGTTTTGGAGCAATTTCTGCTATGAAGACCGGTACCTTATTGTCATCAAAGACCCCATCAAAAGCATGTTTGATGCAGGTGCTAACAACTGTCTCTGTCTCTGTATAATTACATATATATATATATATATATATAGAGTACATGTGTGTTGGGAGGATATGACTTGGAGAGGACAGATTATTGAAAGACACCAAAATTGAGGGGAAGGAAGGTAGAGAGCACGTGATGGGTCCCTGGAGTTGGTATGCTTCAATCAAAATCAGACTTCATATATATATATATATATATAAATAATTAAAGGAAACACACACATATAGGGGATAGCTTCGGTCCAGTTTGGTATATTTCAAGCCAAAGCTTCGCAAAGTAAACAAAGAAGACGATAAAGGTATTAAGGAGTCAATGAAGTACTAAGGCTCCGTTTGATGCGGGTAAGATTTAAGGAGGGAAAGGAATTTAGAGGAAGGAAAGGAATGGAAAGGAAGATTGAGAGGGAACTTAAAAAGTTGAGCTGTTTGGTAAACATGGGAATAGAAATTAAGTTAAGGGAAAATAAAATGTTTGGTAGGAAGAAAAGGAAGTTAGTTAAGTGAGAAGGAGAGGTAAAATACCAATAATGCCCTTAAAAAATAAAACAACCACACCATCTTCATCGCTCTCATCTGTGATCTTCACTTCTGTTAATGGTCACTGACGCCCTTTCCTTCATTGCGACCTCCACTTCTTCCCATTATGCCCCTATAACAAAAAATGGAGACAATAATTTGATTGATTCAAACATACGTTTGAATGATGATGTTAAGTTCAAACGTAATACACTAAAGTGAGAACGCGTTCGAACCAAAATTTTAACAGTAACCAAACTTCTACATTAGTTCATATCGAAATAGGACAACAACAATCATTTTCATTCCAGAGGGAGAAATCCTCAATGTACAGCCTATTAAAAACCACCTAGAATCAGACACAAGCACCCGAAACATCAAAACCCGAATGCCCAGAACCCCAGGGAGGGTCTGAATAAGAAGATCAAAATATGAGTAATGCATTAAACCAGCTTTGAATCCGAGAAGAATGAAAAAATTAAAAGAATAATCTTAATTAACAAAAGAGGACACAAGTGTAGACAAAAAAGCAATACATACAACCAACAACAGAAACACTCAGGCCTACAAAATTCTCTTTAACAATCACTTGTTGACAACAATGTCGAATCTCTATCCCAGAGGAGAAAATTACACAGCAGGAACACCTCCGAGAGTCTAGAAGAGAAAAATTTAAGCTCGGTAACAAAAAGTTTTGTGAAGCCCGATGTAAATTGAAGATGTGATGAAATCTGCAACGGTGGCACAAGAGATGTGATTTTTTATAGGGCATTTCTGTCCAATTTTTTAGTTTCTTGGGAAAATTTGAACTTTCCCTCCATTTTCGGATGGAATAGAGGTTCCTACGTTTAAAGGAATATCAAAGATTACTGGAAGATCGTTTTCGGGAAGGCGCTGCTATCAAACGCGTTTTGTGATGGAAGATATGTAATCTTCCCTTTCCTTCGACCTACCTTCTGCATATTAAACGGGTCCTAAGAAATACGATATTCCCCCACGAACTTAAAACGTTTCCAATTCAATATATTAATCCTCTATATTATAATGTTCGAAGAACACATGGAGGAACCATCAAATAAATGAGCTTAAAAGTAGATTAATTAATCTATCTATCAATTTCGGATTTTAAATATTCATTAATTAGGCCCGCATGATATGCTTAGGTTCCTCTCCATGAATAAAAAAACAAAATCAATGATTAATACCTATATTTAGTGTTCAACAATGTCTCAAATATGATTGCCTCCAATTAAAAGGGAACTTGTATTTAACAAACAAACAAAATCTAAGATGTAACTATTGCATTGAGGTTTTTTGATATGAAACTCATAACAACGTAGGACACAAATGTCAAAAGAAAAATTCGTTGTACTCTTCTGCTCAAATTAGTGAATACTAGATTAGGGGTGTTCATGATGTTCATAGCTCTGTACACCTGCCAAAGCCCAAAGAAAAATCGCCCAACTTAGCTCAAGAAAAAGCAGCATAGGAAAAATTGGGCATAATTGGGTTGGACATTTTTGTGAGTAAGGTTGGGTATCAGGCACGGTATGCTGCCGTCCCATTTGGCCTGCCCTATAGTATATATAGTATTATATATTTTTTATTTTTTTGATACAATAGTATTATATATTTTTTATTTTCACTTATAGGTATTTAACTATTTGTTAAGACATATAATTATTCTTTTAATTTCAAGACTCAAGTTGTAGACTTATTTTAGAATTCAAAGTATAGAATTATAGATTTCATTTGAAATTTGCCTTTCAACACCCCTATACTAGACTGAGCTTTTCGTCATTTTATCCAAAAAAAAAAAAAAAATCCCAAAAACTTGCTTATCCAGTGAGATAGCCCTTTATAAATCTCATTTCTCTTATAAGGCTTTTCGATGTGGGAGTTATACCAATTATTTTGTCCCATTGGCTCTATAACTGAATTACAATAACTCGAGGATAGTTTATGGAAGGAAAAAAACGTACTTATAATCAATGATTAAAGCTATGTATTACTGTTCACTAGATGAAAACTAAACCAGTACAGTCCCCCCCCCCCCAAATCCCCCCCCCCCCCCCCCAAAATTTCCTTCAAGAAACCAGTACAGTTCTACCCCAATCAATATATATAATGGAGGCACCGTTTTTGCATGATTTGTTTGCTTGTCTACATAACTACTGTTGTAAATTTTACATTGTTGTGTTTTGTGAGGATTTTTGTTCGTCTTTTGATGTGCCACCACAACAACACTACTACAACTCTACATCATTAGGGTGAGTCCACATACGCTGCTCATAATTAGGTGCCCATTACATGCTTATACCTCTAATTAGAGGTATAAGCATATTTTTTTAATTTTTTTTTAATTTTTTTATATATTGTATTTGTTTAGATTTAAATTATGTGCTGCTTCCTGAGAAGTTTTTGGCACCCAGTATCTCAAATTAATTTATTTTCAGTTCTGTATGTGTCTGTAACACCAGTATTATAGAAATTAATTAATTTGAAATACTGGGTGCCAAAAACATCTCAGGAAGCAGCATATAATTTAAATCTAAACAAATACAATATATAAAAAAATTAAAAAAAATATGCTTATACCTCTAATTAGAGGTATAAGCATGTAATAGGCACCTAATTATGAGCAGCGTATGTGGACTCTCATTAGGGTCTAGGCTTTTTTTCCCCTCAACCATTATTTAGTATCCCATTCAATTCAACTTTTCCATATTGGTTTGCATTATTCCATATCCATATACTACAACTCTACATCATTAGGGTTTAGGCTTTTTCCCCCCTCTACCATTTATTATCCCATTCAATTCAACTTTTCTTTATTGGTTTGCATTAGGGTTAAGGAGCGAAAATAAACATGAGCTTTACCCTGAGGAGCGCTCAGCACCACGTGCTTTTTTTTGGGACCAAAAATGCACATGTGGTTACCTAATTGGAGCAAAAGTCACACAGTTCCATTAAAAACTGGATGTTGACCGTTAACCTGGGTTAGTTGATCGTTAGTGGTGATGTGGCTGCTGAGTTGGCGAGAGAACAAGCCAAATGGGAAAAACACCTGATGATTAGGATGCTGACTCAAACAAAAATTAAAAAAATGAATTGGGGCAAAAAATTAAAAAGAAATTAGGGCTTCAAAACATTCCGCAGATCGAGTACCTTCTTGAAGCCTCCGACGATGAGCTTGGTCTGCCTCCGCCCGGCGGTGAGTCGGTGAAGCCAGACGAAAAGGTCGAGTTGCAGAACGAGTTGCTCCATATGTTGTCGGACTCGTTTGGAATCGCCGAGTTCTGGGAGTTTGAGAATGATATCCCGAGTTACGACTCGTTCGATTTGGGAACTGGAGTTGAATATAACGGTCTCAATCTCCTGCGCAGGAGCGTCGAAGGTCGAAGAAGAAGAAGAAGTTTGATCAACGGCGGCAAGAACAGCTTTGGTCGGAGAGATTCTGGCCGTTAGATTCCTCTGAGAGGTCAGGTGAAGGTGGCGATAGTGGTGGGCGTGGCGAACTCTGTGGCTTCCATCTTTTCTCACACTCGCCCTTCTTCTCATCTCACTCGTTGCTAATATGTCCAAATTAGAGCTAAATCAGTTCATCCGATGAGGAATTTTTGTCTTTTCTGTACAAATTGGGGGGGTTTTTTCCTTCTGTCCAGATTTTTGTATTAATCAGTTTTGCTTAATGAATCCGTCGATTGGAACCCTAGCTCGCTTTCCTTTGATTCATTTTGCCCCAATTTGGTTTGTAGTCGTGGATTAGATTTTCGCTAACAGATTTATGTGTGTGTGTGTTTTTTTTTTTTGCCCCAATTCATTTTTTTAATTTTTGTTTGAGTCAGCATCCTAATCATCATGTGTTTTTCCCATTTGGTTTGTTCTCTCGCCAACTTAGCAGCCACATCACCACTAACGGTCAACTAACCCAGGTTAACGGTCAACATCCAGTTTTTAATAGAACTGTGTGACTTTTGCTCCAATTAGGTAACCACATGTGCATTTTTGGTCCCCAAAAAAAGCACGTGGTGCTGAGCGCTCCTCAGGGTAAAGCTCGTGTGTATTTTCGCTCCTTAACCCTTTGCATTATTCCATATCCATACTACCTGTTTGGTTATATATATCAAGGAGAATTATTTTTTAACGTTCATTTACAAAAAAAAAAAAAGATATTATGTTGACACACTAATCATCATAAAATTCATTTTTTACAGAATTAAGGGGCATTTTTGCCCTGTAAATTTTCACCGAGAGGTAACTTAGCCCCTAAAGTTTTTTCAAGGGAAATTTTGTCCCGAAAGTATAAAAAATAAAGCAATTTTGTCTTAACTGTTATACCAATTAATTTTGACCATTCGTCAACCAAATATACTGAGCTGATAGTCCAAATATTATCCATATTATTTTTATTAAGGTATAAATTTATTCAAGAAGTTTTAAAGCTAACTTTAAAAAAAGATGAAGTAAATTATACATAGACTTCCGTCGTAATTTTACACATTAACAAAAATAACTGGAATGACACATGAATTGCTCACTCATTATATTTGATTAAATTAATTAAAGTTGTATTTAGAAGAGTGAAAACAATATATTGATGTGACTGGAGAGCGTAAATGAAAAGGCTAGATAAAAAGATAGAAATAATAAGTAAAGGAGGATACGTTAAGAGAGGTGGCGAAATGGGACAAATCAAAAGAAACTGGTGAGGGGAAGGTGGTGATAGTTGACTCCAAAGGCTCCATCGAATGCCTATTATAGTTTGATCCAGGTGTTAACAAGGATCCAGGGGGAGCTTTGCTTCCTGGGCCGTGCAGATCTTTTTTTTTTTTTTTAAAAAATAATAATAATATTATTATTATTTTAATTTCTATTTTTTTAAAAAATATTTTAATAAATAGATAATTTAAAATAAAAATAATCTCTTAATCACTATTTTTTTTAAAAAAATTTATTTTAAAAAACACCAAATAAAAATAATAAAATCTGGACTGTCTCGATTAGATTTGGACGGTTTTTGGATAGGTAGGAAAACTGAGTGTCCCTGTCTCTATCTTTGTCTCTGTCTCATACAAACAAACACACACATATATATAGTATGTGTGTGGGAACTGGGAATGATGTGTACATATGGGTGTTGTAGAGGTCAGATTATTGAAAGACCGTAAAATTGAGGGGAAGAAAGCAGTGGCGGATCTTTGATGAGGTCAGGAGGGGCCATGCCCCCCCCCCCAAAAAAAAATCAATAATACAAATTGGATGTGGAAATGTGAGATCTTTTGATTTAAGTTAGTGGTGGATCTTTGATGATAGCCACCCCAAAAATATTTAATCATACAAATTGAATGTGGGAATGTGAGATCTTTTGGTTTAAGCTACAGGATGTGGGAATTGTTCAACCAATTAATTAAATTTAATGGACGATGAGAAATTAAATGTGATTGATTGATTATTCCAATTATGTCAAAAATCTATCAGCATCACTCATCATTTTCATCGTAAAGTTGAATGTGGAAATGTGGGATCTTTTGATTTAAGCCAGTGGCGGATCTTTGATGATAGCCACCCCAAAAAAATTTAATCATACAAATTGAATGTGGGAATGTGGAATCTTTTGGTTTAAGCTACAAGATGTGGGAATTGTTCAACCAATTAATTAAATTTAATGGATGATGAGAAATTAAATGTGATTGATTGATTATTCCAATTATGTCAAAAATCTATCAGTATCACTCATCATTTTCATCGTAAAGTTCAACATGCGCAAGCTGGATTCAACATAAAAGCTGGATAATCATACTCCTTTGGCCCCCAATTTTTTTAAAAAAACATTTCCCCCTTCTAAAAACATTTCCCCCTTTTTTTCATTCCCACCCACAATCCCGCTCATAGACGTTAGACATTAGGGCACGCTTCTATTATTCTCCCAATCTCCCTTGATAACTCAATAATGAGAACAAGAGCGAGAAACACACATGTTATTCTTCCATTCCCCCTTTGATAGGGCAAAACTTTAAGCCTAAAAACTCCACAAGTGCACGGGTCGTATTAAGTAATAAAGTGATAAGAAAAGTATCGTTCCCACGAGGACTTGGTATCACAAACTTCAGTTAAGCATTGATTTCACAATTTCGTTTAAGTTGAGAAAACCAAATTAAATTTAATGTAGAAAAAAATTAAAACTAAAATAAAAATAAAAAAACTACTACAATAATCAAATGAGCAACCTAGAGTCACTAATCCCTTATTTGATTTTTAGATTTTATCCCCACCAAATTAACTTTGACTCAACCTAATCAGCTAATCTAGAGTATTAATGTCTATAAATGCCTTCCGGTCCATTTATCTACCTATTTTAATTAATTATGTAATGTCTCACACAACTAAATAAGATGCTTTTTAAATCGGGCTCATTCTAATTTGATCTAATTTGATTATGCAGAGCTTCTAGGTATATTCCTATCCTAGACGCAAATTAGATTAAAACCTAACTTCACGTTAAATTTAAACCTAATTCCACATTATTTATTCCCAAGGTCAATTTAGGATTCCCTCTTCCAAATCCAACTCTAAATCCCCAAAACATGCTTAATGGTGATCAGTCAATAAGCAATAACAATGAACACAGGATTAAATAAACTAAAATAAAATTAAGCAAAACTAACAAGTGGGAATAATCTCTAAAACCCAAACAAGTTCATAGATTCTCTAGGTTGCAAAACCAACTAACCACACATGACTTTATTTAAATCCATAAAAAAAAAAGAAAGAAAGAAAAGAAAAGAAAACTTAGGTTCAAAGAAGAAGGAGAGAGAGAAAGGAAAGAAAGATTCTCCGTCGCCTACACAGTCCTTCCGTGGAGATGATGAAGAGAATTGAAACGCTCAGCCTCCTCTCCTTCCGTGGAGATGACGAAGAGAATTGAAACGCTTAGCCTCCTCTACTCCTTCCGTGGAGATGATGAAGAGAATTGAAACGCTCAGCCTCCTCTGCTTTTTCGTTCCTTCTTATTCTGCGTCTCTCTGATCTTTTTCCTCCCTCCTCTTTTATTCCGTCTTGCCTCCTTATTTATAATTTAGTTCTTGGGTCACTGATTCTCTTTTTCTTATTACAAAGATATCTCATATTTTGTAATTTACTCCATCAGATCACACAATTGATTTTGTTTCTATTTTTTTTGGTGAGACCACTGAATTTGACTGATTGCATATCCTCTTATTGCCTTTTCTACTTCATTCCAAATCAGCTAATATTTCATGCACAATAAAAATAGGATATGAGTAGATTTTATGTTGATTTATTCTTTGATCCTAAGTTTCATTCAATTATGGAAACGTTCATAAAAGATAATTAAATAGGTATATAATATCAATAATTCCAATTAAATATCATAAAATATACACCTATTTAATCATAAAATATATACTCATCACCCTTGATAACTCATTCGTGATTTTTTGCCTCTTGCTCGCTATAGGTAAATTTTCCCATCTTATTTCTATGCTATGATTCAACTCCATATTTACTTTGTCTAATCTTGATTCTTTTCTAATATAAGAAATTTCCTAATCTATAAATCTCTTTGAAATGATCGAGTTTGATAAATTATTTTCTTGTTTCTTTCTTTATTTCCTTCTTTGTTTTCATTATTTGACTTTGTTTATTGTCGGTGAGAAATGATAGTAATAGATATATTTGTTATCTTCACAACTCAGACTGGATTTGTCACTCACCTGTATTTACCGATTTATACCGAATATTACGATCTTAGGATAAATTTTTAGCTCCCCAAAATATTTGTCTCAAGATCCGCTACTGGAAGGAAGGTAGAAGCACGTGATGGGACAAGTTAAAAGAAACGGGCTGGTGGGGTTAGTTGACTCCAAAGACGCCATCAAAAGCCAATTATAGTTTGATCCAAGTGTTAACAACTGTCTCTATCTTCCGTGGATCGATGTGAGGACTTTATTGATAGGCGATCTGTAAATTTTTATGTAAGCATTTTTTAAATTTGGAGGCATGCCTTGGCCCTGATAGGATACCGGTGCCTATCCCCACATAAACTTTTCTTTTTTTTACAAAAAAAAAAAAAAACTGTCTCCGTCTCCGTGTAATTACATGCATAATTTAGGGGAAGGAAGGTAGAGAGCACGAGATGGGTCCCCCGAGTTGGTATGTTTCAATCAAAATCAAAGTTCACACACACACATATATATATATGATTGATTATGGTGCTAGTTCCTTTCAGCGTTTTTTTTAAAAAAACTATTGGTCGTAGAAATTATGAATTTTTCTGTGGGGAGAGAGAGAGAGAGAAACCAACAGTAACGTAGGCACAAAATTATTGAAATAGTCTTGTCTTTCTAACTAAACTCAGCTCCTGAATTGTAAATATAACGTTATATATACCACCGAATCCGATAGTGTTAACGAGGGCATATGTTTAAAAAAAAAAAAAAAAATACAAAGGGAAGCAAATAGCTTGAGAAGTACAAAGCATTTACTAATTAGACAACACTGTTGTAGTTCTGGGAGAGCTCACCACATTCCAGTTTAAATAACTCCAAACAAGCAAAAGGTTGAGTCAATAAGACATCAAAATCTTGATTGTTTTCCTGAGCCATTCGGGCTAGATAGTCAGCATATTTTAATCCTTCCCTATACTCATAAATGATCTCAAGATTCTAATCTGATAGGATAAGTGACCTTACTTCCTGAATCTCATCTTGCAAAGGATGTACCTGTCCATAATTAATCAGGAGCAAACACATAGCTTCTAAAGAATCTGTATAAAGCTTAATCCTACTTAGTCCCAACTGTCTCCAAAGTAAAAGGCACATATAGATAGCATGGAACTACAGTTGGGGTAATGTGAGGGCATATGTCTCATTCACACGTATGTGTATAATAGTCTTGATTAAATTAATTAAAGCTGGATCTAGAATGAGTGAAAACAATATATTGATGTGACTGGACAGCGTAAATGAAAAGGACAGAGAAAAAGAGAGAAATAATAAGCAAAGAAGGATACGTTAAAAGAGGTGGGTTTTTGAGAGAGGTAATGGGACAAAATCAAAAGAAACGTGATAGTTGACTCCAAAGACTTCATCAAAAGCCTATTATATATAGGTTGATCCAGGTGTTAACAACTCTCGCTGTCTCTCTCTCTGTGTATATATATATATATATAGTATGTGTGTGGCAATGATGTGTAAATGGGGGCGAGCGGATTCTCTCATCTTCGCCTCTCTCTTTTTCTTTCTCACAGGCGCCTCTGGAACGGTCCAGATCTTAAAAAAAAAAATTTGTCTTTTACGAAAAAGATAAAATTTTTGTTGTTGTTTTTGTTTTCTTAGTTTTGGACCGTTGGATTAAGGATTCAACGGTCCAGAAACGTCTAGGAGAAAAAAAGAGAAGAAGGGAGGTGAGAGAAACCGGATCCGTAAATGGGGGTGACTTGTAGAGGTCAGTTTATTGAAAGACACTATAATTGAGGGGAAGGAAGGTAGAAGCACGTGATGGGACAAGTCAGAAGAAACTACTAGTATTATAGTTGGATCCAAGTGTTAACAACTCTCTCTGTCTCTGTCTTTGTATAATTATATATATAGTATGTGCATGGGGATGATTTGTACATATGGGTGCATGGAGGACAGATTATTGAAAGACTCTAAAATTTAGGGGAAGGAAGGTAGAGAGCACGTGATCGGTCCCTCGAGTTGGTATGCTTCAATCAAAATCAGAGTTCATATATATATATATATGATTGATCTAACAATGACATCTTTTTGCATGTCTCTTTTCTAAGTATTTATGGTAATTAATCTAGCTGATCATTACAACTTTGTATGTAGCGGATTAATTAAATCAAGGTGGTGGCAATATTAATTATATGCATGTGAAGAGTCGATTCAAACCAAAGCCTCGAAAATTAAAAAAGAAGACGAAATTAATTGATCGGGATGACTGATGAGTGAATGATACAAGCGAAGCATCTCGTAAAATTGACCAGACAACTGCCTCAGAATTTTCAAATTTTCTTTACCGGAAACAACAAAAGGTATTAAGTAGTCAATGAAGTAAGGAATAGTATATTCCACCGCGAACTTACCTGTATGTATTTAATTATGAATATTATAATTAAATGCATGGAATACTTGGAAAAAAACAAGAAAAGTCTCGTCCTTTTTGTGGAATAATTTTTTCTCAATTTGTCCTCACTGTAACGCATTATCGTGGAATGACATGGAGGAACATGGAGGAACCATTAAAAGAATGAGCTGAAAAGTAGATTATTCTATCTATTAATTTTGTATTTGGATGTTCATTAATCAGGCCAGCATGCTTAGCTTCCATTCCATGAATAAAAAAACAAAATTAATGAGTACTTATATTTAATATCTAATAGTATCTCAAACATGATTGCCCCAAATTAAAAAGAAACATATGTTTAACAATATATATATATAACTATAGGTTATTTGTTGTGAAACTCATAACAACCTAGCACACAGATGTCAAAGGAAAAATTCAATGCACTCTTCTACTTAGATTAGTGAATACTAGACTAAGCTTTCGTCATTTTATCAAAAAAGAATTCAATCCCAAAATCTTGCCTATGTAGTGAAATAATAGCCCTTTATAAACCTCATTTCTCGTTACAAGGCTTTTCGACGTGGAGTTATAACTCATAACAACTTTTTTGTCTCCCAGTGGCTCTATAACTGAATTACAATAACTCAACGATGGTTTATGGAAGGGAAAAAAAAGTACTTATAATCTTCATACCTCCCTCGTCGTATCTTTTTATCTCAAAATTATTCATATTTATAACTATACACACACACCCCCTTTATGTGATACTGTATCCTCTACCTACCATAGCTAGCTAGCTATACATTTAAGAAAAATTTATAGAAACTGATTTTTGCCAAACAAATTAATGATGTAACTAACATTGCTGTTTCTGTGTGATCAAACAGAGAGATGGTTGGTGGGTGGAGAAGCAATCAGTCAATGAGAGTTGAATCAAAGCATTCCATATCCATACTACCTGTTTGGTTATATATAACAAGGATAATAAATTTTTTTAAAACGTTCATGTACCAAAAAAAAAAAAGATATTATGTTGACACACTAATCATCATAGAAATTCATTTTTTATAGGATTAAGAGGCATTTTTATCCTAGAAGTTTACACTGAGAGGCAACTTTGCTCCTAAAGTTTTTCAGAGGCAATTTTGTCTCAAAAGTGTAAAAAGTGAAGCAATTTTGTCTTGACTATTATCCCGATTAATTTTGATCATTCGTTGACCAAATATACTGAGCTGATCGACAGTCCATATATCATCAACGTTACTTTTGTTAAGGTGCAAATTTGTCTAGGAAGTTTTAAAGCTAACTTTGAAAAAAGATGGAATAAATGATATATAGGCTTCCGGAGTAAATTTATATCTTAACAAAAACAATCTGAATGACACGTGAATTGTTAACTCATTATATTTAATTAATTAATGGTTAAAATTAACTAGGATAACAGTTAGGACAAAATCAATCATTTTTCAAAAATCTCGCACAAAATTATCCCTTAATCCTTTTTCACATTGTTTGTTTTATTGACTTAAATTTCGAACAAATTGCTACGCTTTTATATATACTACCATTCACCAACCAACATGAGAAGTCCTTCTTGACCGGCAAGAAAATCCTGCCTACCTAAGTATTGAAAAAGACATATTGAATATGGGTTGGCATGATTTAAGTGAGCATGAGTGGTCACATCTAGGATAAGTGTCAAAACTTGAGATTGGAGGAGCATGAAAGGGAGTACATACAATGAGAACCCTACAAATTAAATTAAGATAATATTATCCTTTTTTTATTTTATTTTATGTTGATTGATAGGAACTTGTCTATATACTAACCAGTCGCTGACCTTGAGAGATAAATATTTAGGGGCTAAATATGTACTTATTAAGTAATTAAAAAATTTTATGAAGAAATTTTTTTTGGGGGGATGGCCACGAGATAAATATTTGCCTATACAAAAATATATTCAATTTTACATAAAATTAAAAAAGTTCTAAACAATTTTTTTTTTTGGTGGGGCCATGTATTCACAAAAATCCGTCATTGATCTCAACCTCATGAATTGTTGGGGTTTGGCTACCATATTTTTTTTTTTCCATCCTTTTCTTCATCTCAACCTTTGAATTAAAATCTCAATGATTGAGATTTAATGTTTTATAAAAATATTATTTTAAAATACTTTTAAATATTTTTATAAAACATTAAATCTGAACTATTGAGATTTCAATCCAACGATTGTGATGAAAAAGAGGATGGAAAGAGAAGTTGATGGTAGCCAAACCTGAATCGTTGGCTATACCAATATATGCCAAAACACAACACAAAACATCATTCATACAAAAAATATACTTACAAGTCTACGTACAATGAACACTACTACACTTTCCATCAAAGTTTATATAAGTTAAGAGTGCTTTCAAAGTTATAGATTACTGACTATAATAATAACCTCACATCTACAATGACATTATAATCCCTTTTTTTTTTGGGGGGGGGGGGGGGGTGAGTGTGTATGGGAACTAATTGAGGAGATTGTTTATATCATAAATATAACAGCTCAACTTTCTCTGTCTTAATTATTTATTCCCCCAAAGATGAATGACCATTGTGTGATAAAATAAGGGAGGGTTTAGAAAAAAATTAGCGCACATTTTTTTACAAATAATTAATTTACATAATTACTAGTGGTTACATTTAAGTATGTTAGTATTGGTATAGATATATATTATTATTGGTACTCTATTTGAGGGGAATACAAGTGATATATATATATATATATATATATATATATATATATATATATATATATAATAAGTTCTCCGTTGTCATCAATTGCACATCTATTTGAACATGATTCAAAGTCTCTTTTTATCTATTAGTGTTATAACCTAGTGGCACAAGAACTCTTATATAAATAAGAGATTGTGGGTTGGATCTCACTTATAAATTAGTGTCAACCCCTTTGATTTTTTTTTAAAAAATATATCCTTATGTCTTTAATTTAAGGGAAAATTCCGAAAAAATACCAAATGAATTTACAAAACCTTTAGAAGTCCGTCGAATTTGTAAAAAGACTTAGAGGTAACAAGGATTTTTGGGAATATGTAAATTCGTGCCAAATAATCATCTTGCCATTAGTTCTAAATAATTTATAAAAAAAAGAAATACCCCCCCGGTGGTGGGCCCCACCTCCGGCGGCCACCACCCCGCCGCCGGCAGCCGGCGACCGATGACCACCGCCGGTCGGGGTGGCCGCCGCCGGTTGAGGTGGTGGCCACCAACGGTGGGGCCTACCGCGGGTTTTTTTTTAAAAAAATTATTATTATTTACAACTAAGGGTAAAATGATTATTTTGTACGAATTTACATATTCCTCAAAAGTCCTTGTCACCTCTCAGTCTTTTTACAAATTCGACGGATTTCTGGAGATTTTACAAATTCATTTGATATTTATTTAGCATTTTCCCTTAATTTAATGGTATCATAATCGAACTCGGGACTATTTAAACTCAAGCCATAAGGACCACGGTTACCAGTTCTGTCTTTGATCGATTGGATTGCAATTTGAATGAGAAAGGTACGGAAATCCAAATTGGAAGAACAACACAAACACGTGCGCGCGCACACACGTTCCTAGAAAATTGTAGCCTCTTGATTGTTACTTTCCATAGAAGCCATGGCTGGGATGAGTTGAGCACAGTGAGAAAGATAGAGAGAGTTTTTTTTTTTTTTTTTTTTTTTTTAGAGAGAGTTGTGAGGGAAGAGAAGAAAGAGTGGACACATTTACAGTTAAGGAAGTCGCTATTAAACCCAAAATGCTCCATTCCAATAATATCCATTTCTTTCTATCTCTAATCTTTAATATAAGTGACATTTGATTTTATTTAGATATATTAATGAAGCAAAATAAATAAATTAATAATTATTATTTGATTATATCTCAGCTTATGAGTCGGGCTAATTAATTTTCCTAAAAATGATAAATATATATACTTTAATTTAATTTATTTAGCTTCTTTTATCTCCTTAACAAAAATCAAGGAGCTCTTATAATAATGACATGAAGGAGTATATATCTATCTATTTGTTTATAATTATAATTTGTTTTATGAGTTTCTTTTGGCCAAAGTTTGCATTTTGAGCAAAAAAAAAACACACATGAGTGTTTTTTTCTTTCACAAATGCACTTGATCTAATCAAAGAAGGCAATCAATCCGCGTCAAATTAATCAATTTTCGGAAATACAGTAACAAGACCATTAGGCATTCTGGCCCACAGAAATTAAATTCTTAGGATTTCTTACGGAATAAAAGTCTGGAAAATCAACCTAAATCTTTTTATGGTCACAAGAAGATTAAAGTAACGCTGGGAGAGATATGACTAATTAAGCAGCCGACCAGTGAGCCTCTAAAAGGAAAATGTTCTTTCATTTGCATTTGTTCCTTAATTATACATGTTTTTTAATATATAAACAAAAAAAAAATAGGTAAATTAGATTTCAGCTCTTCATTATATTCTCTCTCTTTTTTTTTTTTTATTTGGGTTACAGAGGTAGACATTAACAGTCTAAGTTTAAGAGTGAGATTGAACCTCCTATTTATAGAAAAGCATCAATAGTTCTATACCACTATGCTACAAAGTTTTTGATAAATCCTCATCGTATTCAAAACATGCCCCAGAGCACTTGCGGAGGTTGAAATCATGATTTATAATGTAGTTTAACCATACATCAAAGCAACTTAATAAAATTTATCCTAAAAGCAATTAAGTAGTTACTGTGTAATCCTAACATATACTATTCAAATATTATATACACATGTTTTGTACATAGTTGATAATTCTTCAACAAAATTTTCAAGCCTTTGTCATGCTAAATCATTTATAAAGAAAGAATAAAAAGACCCTAAACAATTACCCTATTGGTGATGTGTATTGGCTGATCGTTCATGTGAGATAAATACAAGGTCTTGCTAAACATGCAAGATCTAATCCAATGATTTAATTTTTTTTCATAAACAAATGAAATCAATATTCAAATTAGTGTAAGACAAGACACTTGGTGCTCAATTGGACAAGCGCACCATCCGTGTGAATGCATTATAAAAGGGTCTTAACTCTTAAGACGCCACATCAAAATAAATATGGAGTTACAGTAGTCTCAAAGTAAACTTTCAATGAAAATTCAAGGATAAGATGGTCACAATCCCTTAAATTGCTTCTAGTTACTTAGGCAGATGACTTGTAATTACATTTATAAATGCATCCCCTCAACTCAGATTATCTATTGGATATGGTAATTTACATTACAAGTATTGTTATTATTCTTGGATTCTTTGCCCAAATCACACGATACAACATTTCAGCACCAGCCCCTTTTAATTTGATCAATCCTGCCATCTTCGTTCCCTACAAGAAGTCATGTAGGATCGTTAAACTCCATCCACCAGTTATCAGACTAAAATATAAAATCAACAACCAATCAACAAAGATGAACTAGTTTCACATGCTTCTTAATGAATTTCATCAATTTCACATCAGTAGAGAAGTCCCCTTCTCTTTATTTTTACCTGGGTCTGGGATGTTAAACTACAACTAGTTCGGTGCCAGATGAGAATACACTAATAGGAATAGATATTTAACAGCAACTGAATTTAATCATCTTAATTAGATGGAAGTAATAAATTAAAGTTTCAAGAATTCAATAGATTAATAACACACCTTCAGGAGGTTGAGCTAGCTTCCGATTTTGAGGAACATTTCTTTCTTCAGTTGCGTCAGGATGTCTTCCATTGTATGCTCGCCCTGCCAAGATGACCAAGAAATTAAAATCAGAAAATAATGGCCACCAAAAGCCCAATAAATTAGCAGAGGAAAACATTACAAGAGTGTTAATTATCCCCAAATGGTTACTGTATCCGCAAATGTTACTCTTCGTTTACCACGTCCTGCAAGTGATGAATCAAAATTTTAATTAGATAAATTAAAAAAATAAAATAAATACGAATTGTTTGTTTGTTTGTTTGTTTTTTTCAATTAAGAAGATACCTTTGTCCTTTTTGGACAACTTGGTCCAGAAAGAAATGAATAAGATGAGTAGAGCCACTCCAGCTATGAGTCCAACTATTATTGCAATTGTCCTCTGAAGTTCATCGTTGTTGTTGTTGTTTTTCTTTTTATACTCACCTACCCATGTAATTTACATTTCAAACTAACATATTAAATATAATTAATTAATTTCAATAATCAGGAAAAAGACGTTGCAAATGATGAAGATTCTCTGTACCGAAATTGAGTGCCTACCTTTGTTTGTGTTGCGAGAATCAAATTTGCCCTTTCATTATTATTTTTTTAATGAATTAGGAGAAATGTTACTATCACTATACATTCATGCTTTTTTTTTTTTTAAATCTTTTGATTGTCTATTCAGTCACAGGATTCTTCATATAAAGTTATGTGTTTGTATAATATGATATATTAAGTTTTGCATTTTATTCCACTAATAAAGTTCATATGGCTACTTTCAACAATTGAAATATTCTGAAATATTCATACATAGAAAGGCATATCACGGCCAAAATTCACAAGAGCGGATCAAGAAAATCAAATCATTCCCTTTTTTCTTTTTAAAATTATGCTATTCTTTCGTTATACCCTCATTTAGAAGGGTATGAACAATTATTGACTTGATTTTTTTGAAAAATAAAAAAAATAAAAGATAGACGGAAGGCAATAAAACTCAAGGCCAAACAAACTCTTTAGACACAAGAACACGTAAATTTTTGCAAGTCAACCCAATTAAATGGGTGCAAAATCAGACCATATCAAAATATTTTTATAACAAAATGTAAAAAAAATGATATTGAATAATTAGAAGTTATGCCTCCTACAAATACCAACGATATTCATTTCCACACCGACTTTATACGCATTCACGTGGCTTCAGACGTCGATAAGAAATTATTCAGGCAAGTCAATTTTCACCAAATAATCACTCTCTTCTTTTTTAAAAAATAATACTAATAAAGAAGCAAGAACTGAATAACAGAACCTAATTAACCACAACTATTCACTGTGGTGGAGACGCTTACCGTATCCACCGGGGGAGTAATATCCACCTTCGGAGTAGCGCGTGTAGCACTTGGCCAAGTATATCTGTCCCCACTGGGTGGGCCCACATTCTACTCTGAGCCGTTTGATCGCATCCGAGAGACAATCTTGGCACTCACTGGCACTCAAATCCCCCACGCACTGTGCCATACCTTGCAAATTCCCAGAACTAGTCATTCTAAACATCTTATACACCTCATTGGACGTCTCCAAATACGCCAGCACAGCATCTCTCTGAGTCAACACATCAGAATTAAACCCATTCGGCGGTCCACATTTTTTCATGACCAAAGTCTTGTCCTCCACGCCCAAGAACTTAGAATCGTCATACCTAACAAAACAACCGTCGAGCTGCAAGGCTCCGCCAGTGAAGTCAGGGCAGATGGTGCCAAGCTGGGAAACAGCCTGGGCAATGCAGTGGGAGCAGTCAGCAACGAGAAGGTCGCCACGGCACTGGAAGAGGCCGTAGATAGGTATGTCCTGTGATGATGAGGAGAAGGAGGAGGAGGCAAGGACGGTGAGGCTGTTGTAGGAGGAGAACATGGCGGCGTTGACAATGGAGGTGAGGATAGACTTGACGCCAGACTCGTAGGCGGAGCCCGGCATGAACTTAGCTTGAGAGCAACCACCAAAGATGAAAGCTGCCGCGGAGGCTGAAGACGATGGGGTTATGAATGATGTGAATAACAGAAGAGGAAGAGGAAGAGGAAGAAGAAGAACAAGAGAAGAGAAAATTGACATGGTTGTGTGTGTTGAGAATAACGGGTATGTGAAATGGATAGAGGCAGAGGAGGAAGGTAAGCTTTATATATTGTTTGTGTGTGTACTGTGTGTGTGGGGGGGGGGGGGGTAGGCTTCTGTACCTGATGATTAAACATAGTGTTGATTAAATTAATTAAAGTTGTATCTGGAATGAGTGAAAACAATATATTGATGTGACTGGAGAGGGTAAATGAAAAGGCGGCTAGAGAAAAAGAGAGAAATAATAATTAAAGAAGGATACGTCAAGAGAGGTGGGTTTTTGAGAGAAGTAATGGGACAGGTCAAAAGAAACTGGCCGATGAGGGGAAGGTGGGGATAGTTGACTCCAATGGTTGACTCAAAAGACTCCAACAAAAGCCTAGTATAGTTTGATTTTGATCCACGTGCTAACAACTCTCTCTAGCTCTGTCCCTGTCTCTGTATAATTACACACACACACATATATATAGTATGTGGGTGGGGATGATCTGTACATATGGGTGACTTGGAGAGGACAGATTATTGTTTTTTGGCTCCAGAGAGAGGACAGATTATTGAAAGACGCTAAAATTGAGGGGAAGAAAGGTTTAGAGCACGTGATGGGTCCCTCGAGTTGGTATGTTTTAATCAAAATCAGAGTTCATATATATATAATTAAAGGAAATACACACACAGATATAGGGGATAGCTTTGGTCCAGTTTGGGATGTTTCAAAAAGCTTCGCAAAATAAACAAGGAAGACGAAATTAATTGGTGGGGATGATTAATGAGTGAATGATACAGGCAAAGCGTCTCGTAAAATTGACCAAACAATTGACCCAGAATTTTCAAATTTTTCTTTACTGGAAACGTTGAACGGTTGAAGGTATTAAGCAGACAGTGAAATAAGGAATAGGATATATTCCACCACGAACTTTCCTGTATTTAATTATTAATATTATAATGTGTGGTTGGTTGCCGTAATTTTTTTTTTTTGATACATTGGTTGCGGTAAATATAATATGCAAGAATCATTGACTCTGACCTGGGTCGGTCATTAGGATCTTTTAATAGAATACAAGGAAAAAACAATAAAAGTATCGTCCTTATTGTGGAATAATTTTTTCTCAATTTGTCCTCGTTGTAACACATTATCGTGGAATGACGTGGAGGAACCATCAAAGAAATGAGCTTAAGAGTATATTATTCTATCTATTAATTTTGTATTTGGATGTTCATTAATCAGGCCTGCATGCTTAGCTTCCATTCCATGAATAAAAAAATAAAATTAACGATTAGTGCTTATGTTTAATATCTAACGATGTTTTAAACATGATTACCTCAAATTAAAAAGAAACATATGTTTAACCAAATATATATATATATATATATATATATAACTGTAGGTTATTTGATGTGAAACTTATAACAACGTAACATACACATGTAAAAGAAAAAATTCGATGTACTCTTCTGCTCAGATTATTAGTGAACACAAGATTGAGCTTTTCGTCATTTTATCAACCAAAAAAAAAAAAAAAAATCAATCCCAAAATCTTGCCTATGTATGTAGTGAAATAGCCCTTTATAAACCTCATTTCTCGTATAAGGCTTTTCGATGTGGAGTTATAACTTATAACAACTATTTTGTCCCCAGGGCTCTATCACTGAATTACAACAACTCAATGAAAGTTCTATACCACTATGCTACAAAGTTTTTGGTAAGTCCTCATCGTATTCAAAACATGCCCCAAGCACTTGCGGAGGCTGAAATCATTACTCATAAAGTAGTTTAACCACATATCAAAGCAACTTAATAAAATTTAGTCTAAAGCAATTAAGTAATTACAGTCTAATCCTAACAAATACTGTTTAAATATGGGTTAAGGAACAAAATCGCTAACGAACTATTAGGCCAGGAGCATCTGACACAATTAAGTTTTAAGGGTACCAATAATACCACAAACAATTGAAATTGTAAAAAAATCACAATCCGTCAGTTGCTACAGTAACTTTCGTTTATGACCTTCAGACTACCCATCCTCTCTGCTTCCATCACCCCTATAGTTGAACCTCATGCGCTGCTTCCCTCCACGTCCCAGAACCCCATCGATACATTACTTCATGAGAAGCTAAAGTAGAAACTCCATTGACGTCCCCCTGCATTGCTTCATCAGAATTCAGATGAAATACGATGATTCTCAACTGAAGTACAGACTTCAAGAACAGAGGGTGGTGATGTTTGAGAAATAACATTGCCTGAGTCTGATGAATATGGAGAAACATTTTGTATAGTTTCTGAGAAATTTTGCTTGTGAGCGCAAAGAAGGCTTAGCGATTAAGATGAGCAGTAACTTGGACCCACGGTCTTTGCTGGACCAGCTTCGAAACTTCGACAAAGGGGGTTTCTTTGACCTTAGCCACCCTCTTCTCAACCGCATTGTCCAAGGTTTTGTCAAAGCCGCTAGGGTAATTAATTAAACTCCTTCTCTTTCCCTTTTACTACATTATCATTAATTCAGTCTTCAATGTATTATATCTAGTTGAAGGATTAGCAAATTTAGGGAAAGAAAATGGTGTATGTATAGATGCAGAATGGTCCCTAACATGGGAGACCGCTAGAAATCAGTTTCTCTGAACTAAGAATGGCCGATCTTGATATCATGAGAACTATGTAAAATAATCATGATTTTATTTTAAGGATTTAATTAAATCAATGTGATGTAGTTCTCAAATGCTATACAACTCTTCATGACCAAAAAATGTTTGTTTAATTCACTCTTGCTCTGTTTGTGTGTGTGTGTGAGCACATATCGGTAAAATGTACTCTTGCTCATGGTGATGAATGCGTTTTTACCAGATAGGAGCCGCCTAAGCAGTGTCTCACGAAGCTTATTTTATGGCCATTGAAGGTTCGCTAATGATTCTTCATCGCACTTTTTCTTCATCGCATGAGGTTCGACTGAGGATGGGTAGTTTGATGATGAATTTCAGATTTGTTGTTGGAGCAGCTGCATCTTGCCATCGACATTGACTAGAAAAAAAAAAGGTCATAAACGGAAGTTACTGTAGCAACTGACGGATTGTGATTCTTTTACAATTTCAATTGTTTGTTGGTATTATTTGTACCCTTAAAATTTAATTGTACCAGATGCTCCTAGCCTAATAGTTCGTTGGCGATTTTGCTCCTTAACCCTTTGAATATTATATACACATGTTTTGTACATAGCTGATAATTCTTCAACAAAATTCTCAAGCCTCTTGTCAGGCTAAATCATTATAAAGAAAGAACACAAAGACCCTTACAATTACCCTATGTTGGCAAAGCTTCACCAAAATCTGTGATGTGTATTGGCTAATCCTTGATGTGAGATAAATACAACTTGTAATCCAATGATTTAATTTTTTTCATAAACAAATGATATCAATATTCACAGTAATGTATGACAAGACTCTTGGTGCTTAATTGGACACGCACTATGAGCGTGAATACATTATAAAAAGGCCTTAACTCTTAAGACGCTGCATCAAAATATGGAGTTACAGCAGTCTCAAAGCAAACTTTCAATGAAAATTCAAGGATAAGATGGTCACAATCCCTTAAATTGCTTCCTATTACTTAGGCAAATGACTTGTAATTACATTTATAAATGCATCACCTCAACTCAGATTATCTATTAGATATGATTATTTACATTATTAGTATTGCTATCATTCTTGGATTCTTTACCCAAATTACACGATATAGCATTTCAGCACCAGCCCCTTCTGATCAACCTGCCATCTTCGTTACCTATAAGAAGTCATGTAGGATCATTAAACTCCGTCCACCAGTTATCAGACTAATATATAAAATCAACAACCAATCAACAAAGATGAACTAGTTTTGTGACTAGAAAATGAATATTATTGATAAGCAATGTGCTTTATATACAAGATGACTGTGCAAGAGAATTACATAACAAACTAGAGAATTACAATAACAAACTATACAACAGGAAGTTGTTAGTTCTCTATGTGTTTTGATGATAATTGACAATTGTAAATAAGTATGGATGTTTTTGGATAAATTAGATGTGTGTTAAAACCAGAAACATTCTGTCAGCGTCAAACTCGAGCCTGGATTTGGCAAACTCGAGTTTGCTACTGACAGAGGACTAAACTCACTAGTTTGCACTTTAAACTCGAGACTGGACTAGAAGTTTGAACTTGAGAGTTTTCCAAAGTTTTCTCATACTTTGAGTAACCTCGAGTTTACTCTTGGAAACTCGAGTTTGTGAGAGATCGAGAGCATTTTGATTTGAAAACACTTTTAAACTTGAGACTCCTATTTCTAAACCTCAAGTTTGCAACCTCTAGAGAAAACCTTCAAAGAGTTTAACTCGAGCTTGTAATGACAAACTCGAGTTTGCCTCTGGCGGAAGAATTTTTCAAATTAAGAGATTTTTACAAACTCTATGTTATTTCTCATTGAGTAAAGGTTTTCACTGTTTTGAAAATCTCAAGATTTTACAGAATTTGTAAACTCGAGTTTGTCGTTGTAAACTCGAGTTTGTCTTTGCAAACTCGAGTTTGCACTTAGCTGAGAGCTTTCAATGTTTTATAATTAAATAAACTCAAAGTTATATTTATAAGTTCCAGTTTGTGTCAGGCCAAGAGTTTTCAAATAGTTTTCTCAGTTTTTGAAAACCTCCGGTTTCCATGAAAACCTCCAGTTTAGTCTTTGGCTCAGATTTCTCAAGGTTTTCATATAAAATGAAAACTCGAGTTTCACTCTGAAAACTCGAGTTTTGGCCAAACCGAGAGCAATGTCATTTTAACTTAAGAAAATTCTAGAGTTTGGACTGAAAACCTCCAGTTTACACTTTGAGAACTAAAACTGATTTTTGACATGAACAGTGACAAACTCAAGGCTACTCACTAATAGACTCGAGTTTACATCTCACTTTAAATGTGTTCCAAAGCTCAAATCGTGACTTTCCTCTCTGGATGGAGAAAACTCGAGTTTTGATATGGAAACTCAAGTTTTGGTCAAGCCGAGAGCTTTGATGTTTTTCAAGATTTTCAAAACCTCCAGTTTCCAGGAAAAACCTCCGGTTTTGGTTTGAGGCAAGATCTTCAAGTTTTCACATTTAAGTGAAAACTCGAGGTTTGCACAAAAACCTTGAGTTTTGACCAACCCGAGAGCATTGCAATTTATCATATGTTGAAAACCTCCGATTTTGGATGAAAACCTCCGGTTTTGATGTTTTGGACTAAGATTAACTTTTCATATTAAAATCCAAACTCGAGTTTAAATTAACCAAACTCGAGTTTACATCGCTAATTCAAAAATTCAAATTTGACGAATTCTAAGAACCTTCTTGTTTGATCTTAATACTTTCCATTATTATTCTCTGATATTCCTAGCTATGTTTAACCACTTTTTTAGTGAGTCTCAGATGTATTAGAGAATGTTTATTGAAGGTTTAAAGCAAAAGCAAAAGTAACGTCAACACTTTAAAAGCAAGAGCTAGAAAAGTTACGTACTTTTGGGTAATCTCTCTGCACACGTCTACAAGGAATTAAAGAATGTTTTCTACATCCAACAACTGCCATTCTAATGAATCTATTGTCAAGAAGTCAACTCTGAACATTCTACTCAACTGGATTAAGCAAAAACTAGAGAGAGAAGAAGACCAAAGCTTTATTTGTACCTTGTCTGATATAGGCAACAGTTATAAACGGTCGTATATTGTTCTCTACCTATAAAAGAGGACAGAGTCAAGCAGAAAAATGTAGAGACACAAGCTTACACTTCCAACATACTGATACTCTGCTCCTACATCATTTGCTCTCTGTTTTTCATGTTTAGATAACTTAGAAAGTGAATTGATTTATATTTGGTCTTCAGTGTTTATCTATTCACTTCTAAGAGAGAAGATTTATTGTAATCATTCTATTCTTCTGAGAATTACTCAAGATTGGGTGATCTTGAGTGGGAAACACATTGTGTTGATTACAACTTGTAAAGGGGAATGAATCCTAGTTAGAGGATTACTTCAAGTACAGAGTGTGTGATCAAGCGGTGTGTTGATTACAGTTTATAAGGGGAAGTGAATCCTAGTGAGAGGATTACTTCAGTTACAGAACGTGTAATCAAGTTGAAAGAAGATAATGGATTGAAAATCCCAAGTGAGGCTTGGGGACTGGACGTAGGTCAAGGATTAGGCCGAACCAGTATAAATCAGTTTGCACATTCTCTTCCCTTATCTCTTACATTTCTAGCATATATGTTTGAATTTGTGGTTATTGATTTATAAACTAATTTCAATGAGTTACGAAGAGAATTTCAAAGTTTCTAAATTTTTATACTTCACCCAATTCACCCCCTCTTGGGTTCAACCGGTTCTTACAGAAGTAACAGAATAATAAGCTAATTAACTAATTACTATTTGTCATGTAACACCTGTCAACCCCCCTGCGCAAGCTGGAGCATGTATATCTTGAATGCCTAGCTTGGATTTAAGCTCATAAAATCGAGTAGGATGAAGAGGCTTTATAAAAATGGCGACAAGCTTATCAGCAGACTGAACCAGGAGAAGACGTATGACTTTAGCTTGAAGCTTCTCTCTAACCAAATGACAACCAAGCTCTATGTGCTTGGTTCTCTCATGGAAAGTAGGATTTGCAGCTATTTTAATTGCAGACTGATTATCACAGTAAAGAAGGGCAAGAGCAACATGAGAAATATGAAAATCATTTAAAAGAGATAGATAAGCCACTGCAATTCACATGTAGTTGAAGATAAGGAACGATAATCAGCTTCTGAAGATGACTTAGAAATAGTAGCTTGCTTCTTAGCTTTCCAAGAGATTAAAGAAGAGCCGAGGAAAATAGTAAAACCAGTAACAAAATGACGTGTGTTTAAACAACTAGCCCAATCAGAATCACAAAAACTTCATAATTGTAAATCAGAATCAGCTGAAAAGAAAATACCAGCACCAGGTGAAGATTTAATGTAGCGAAGAGCACGATGAGCAACGACCAAATGAGTGTCCCGAGGATGAGACATGAACTGACTAAGTTGTTAAGTAACAAAACTCAAATCTAGCCGAGTAGTGGTGAGGTATTGCAAACGACCAATGAGTTTCCGATAAGGAAGAGGATTAGTCAAAAGAGTACCACAATCAGCTGAAAGCTTTAAGTGAGGATCCATAGGACAAGAAGCAGGTTTACATGCCAAATACCAATACCTTCAAGCAATTCAAGGGCAAATTTACGTCGAGATAGAAAAATACCATTTTTGGATCTAGCAAGTTCAAGTCCAAGGAAATAACAAAGCTCACCAAGATCTTTGATGGTAAATGCAAAATGTAATTGTTGCTTAATCAAGGTAATTTCAGCCAAATCATTTCTAGCAAGCACCACATCATCAACATATACAAGAATAATAGTAAATGAAGTGGAAGATGCTTTAAAAAACAAGGAATGATCCGAAAGAGACTGAAAATAACCATAGGACAACAAAGCTGAAGAAAGTTTAGAATACCATTGGCGACTAGCTTGTTTTAAACCATAAAGAGATTTCTGTAGTTTATAGACTAAAGTTGGATCAGCAGAGACATAACCTTGGGGGAGATCCATATAAGCCTCTTCATGCAAATCCCCATATAAGAAAGCATTATTGACATTTAATTGATGTAAATGCCAATTTCTAGCAACATCAATAGACAATAGCAAATGAAGAGAAGTCATCTTAGCAACAGGGAAAAAGGTATCAAAATAGTCTACAACCTCGCTTTGAGTATAGCCCTTTGCTACAAGTCTAGCTTTGTACCTTTCTATATCACCATTGGCTTTGAATTTGTTCTAAAAACCCATTTACATCCAATGATACTTTTGCCAGATGGTAAACAGGTAAGGACCCAGGTCTGGTTTTGTTCAAGAACATTGATTTCTACATTCATGGTATCTTTCCAAATAGAAAGTTTCACAGCTTGGTTAAAAGTAGAAGGATAAGGATGAACGGTAATAGCATTGACAAAAGAATGATAAGAGGGAGAAAGAGAAGAATATGAAAGAACCGAGGACAATGGATAATGAGGACTACCTTTACATAATGATTGGTGAGTAAATGATGTGAAGGCACAATGATAATCATGTGGATATGAAAGAGGACGGTGGAGTCTAGTAGACTTGCGAATGAGAGGAAAATGAGAAGGAGAAATGGAATCAAAAGGCAAGGGTATTTGTGAGGAAATAAGGGATGGTTGTGAAACAGGGGACGACTGTGAAACAGAAGCAGGAATGTCATCAAATAAGGGAGAGTAAGGTTGGGGTTCAGGCCAAGGCAGGGGAATAGGTGTAATGCTGTCAGTTTTAAAGGGAAGCACAAGTTCATGAAAAATAACATCTCGAGAAAGAAAATTTTGATTTCGTAGAGATATCAAGTAATGTAAAAGCTATGGAACCATGGAGAATACCTAAAAAAATGCATTTACTTGCACGTGGAGCAAATTTAGAGTGACTGTATGAGATTTCTCGATAAAGTAATTGATATTTCAATTTTTTTAATAACATTTTTAAGATCAGTTGTTTTTTTAACAAGTCTGAATAATATATTTAAGACCTATGAAAAAATGATCCGGTATAAGAAGTTCTTTATATTTACAAAACTGACACCAGTCATACCTTTAAGACCGAGGCGTCGATAGTCCAGTCTAAATGAGACGGTCTTAAAACCTTTTTTTGCACTAGTGAGGGGTAACTTTGCCCTTAAATTTTTCGAGGGGCAATTTTGCCCCGGAAATGTAAAAAATGGAGCAATTTTGCCTTGACCCTTATCCCAGTTAATTTTAACCATTAGTTGACCAAATATGTTGAACTAATAGTCCACATGTCATCCACGTTATTTTTGTTAAGGTATAAATTTGTCTAGGAAGTTTTAAATCTAACTTTAAAAAAAGATTAAATAAATGACATATTGACTTCTTCCGCCAATTTACACTCTAACAAAAATAACTTGAATGATAGATAGATTGTTAACTCATCATATTTGATCAATTTGATGCTACCAAAAATTTAACTAAACACCGCAAGTGTACGAGTCGTGAAAATAGTAAGTGGTAAATCAAAGTCATCCCACAGAGACTCAATCAAACTGGTGATTAGGTGTCAAATTTCCTTTTTTTCATTTAAGTTGAGCAAATAAGAATTGTTTTCAATAGTACTACAACAAAAGAATTTAACAAAAACAAGCACTTTCAAAGAGAGAGAATTCAAATATCAAGGAGGACAACCTAGAGATACTAATCCCTTGTTTGTTTTTTAGATTTTATTCCCACTACATTAATTCTAACTTAATTTTATCAGTTAATCTAGAGTATTAGTGTTTATAAGTGCCTGTCGGTCCACTTATACACCTACTTATGCAATGTCTCACACAATTAATTAAGATGCAATTCAAACTGAGCTCACTCTAATTTGATTATGCGGAGTTTCTAGATATATGTCTATCCTAGACGCAAATTAGATTAAAAATTAATTTCACATTAGATTTAAATCTAATTCCACATTATTTAATCCCAAGGTCAATTTAAGATTCCCTTCGTCAAGTTCAATCCTAAATCCCCAAAACATGTTTAACGGTGGCCAATCACTAAGCAATAAATAATAAAAACAAGATTAAATAAACTAATTAAAATTCAGCAAGACTAATGAGTGGGAACAATTTGTAAGTCTCAAACAAGTTCATAGTACTCTAGGTTGAAAAGAAAATTAGCCACACATGGCTATAAGAAAATCCATTACAAAAACAAGAAATTCATATTTAAAGAATAAAGAGAAGAAGAAGAAAGACAAGATCATAAGACTGTGGATGCTGAAGTACGTCTCTGCTCTTTCTTCACTGTGCCGCCTCTTAATTGATTAGGTCACAATTTCCCTTCAATTCTTCACTGTGTTGTGTGTCTTTCTCTTGGTTCTGGAATTGCCTTTTTTTTTCCCCCCTCTTGAATTGCCACCAGCATCCTTTCCCTTCTTCTTTTTCATGCGTGCTCTACTCTCTTTAATATATATATTTTAGGTCTCTTGCATGTTGGGCCATGTGCACAATTGCTGCTTGTCAAATACTTGGAGCCCACGTTATATCTTTCCATTGATTCCACATCTTTCTTTTTAATTTTAAGCACGATTCCTTTGTATCCGATGTTTGTGGCCAGGATCCCTAAGAGTGTTTCTCTGGAGATAGAAAGAATTCAGCGGAATTTTATTTGGGGGCATGATAGGACCTCAAATGTTTATCATCCGGTGGGCTGGGATTGCTTAACCAAACCTAAGGAGTATGGTGGTCTAGGTTTTAGAAGGCTCTCATCTTTCAACCAAGCTTGTGGTGCTAAGTTAGCGTGGAATTTGGTTATTGGCTCTAATAGGCTATAGGTTGATGTCCTTCAGAACAGATACATGTTACGCGATGATGAGTCGCTCTTGAACTATCATACTGGGGACTCAAAGTTGTGGCGTTTTATTACCTCTCAGAAAGGTATTGTTGATCAAGGCACTAAGTGGCAGGTTCGAAATGGCCAGTTTGTTAATTTCTTTAACGACAATTGGTTATTGAAGGGGAAAAGAATTAAAGAATTGTGTACTCGTGAACTCTCGGAGGAGGAAGATCTTTCTCTAGTTGTACAATGGCTTAAGGATGGTACCTGGGATTTTTGTAAACTTGCTGATGTTGTTCAACCTGAAATTATCCAACGGCTTCTTGCTGTTATTCCCCCGGTGGAAGATGCTGCTCATGATATCATGATTTGGGGCATGGAGCCCAATGGTAAGTTCTCTATTTGGAGTGCTTACTTTCTAATTGAAGAAAACCCTCCAAGTCTTAGATGTAAATTGTTTAAATACATTTGGAATTGGAGAGGTGCGGAGCGGATTAGGGTCTTTTTATGGAGGGTTGCTATTCATAAACTACCCACCAATGTGTGGCGTAGCTACTGGTCTGCTTACTCTGATATGTGTTGTTATTGTAACAGAGAATCTGAGAGTATTATACATATTTTGCGGGATTGTCAATATGCTCGTGATATGTGGTTGAAACTTGTTAAGCCTGCATTTGCCTTATAGTTTTTTTTCAGTCGGTTTGAGGGATTGGTTGTCTATGAACCTTATGGGAAGGCTAAGCAAAGAAATGGGAATGTTTTGGGACCTCATTTTTGATGTAGCGGTGTGGATGCTTTGGAACTGGGGTAACTCGTTTGCCTTTGAATCTAATTTTGAAAAGCCCAGGTGTCCGGAAGTGGTTGTTATGCAGAGTTGGAGGAAATTCTCTATGTTGAATGAACTTATATCGGACTCGACTGGGTTGTTCCCTGTGACTAGGGACTCTCGTGCTTGGCAATTGCTCCCATTGGGTTGGGTTAAGCTTAATGTTGATGGTGCTATGGTTATGCACTCTTCTAAGGCTGGTTGTGGCGGCCTGTTGAGGGACAGTCATAGGTCTTGGATTGCTGGTTTCACAAAAATGATTGGTATATGTGATACATTTGTAGCGGAGCTATGGGCTATTCATGAGGGGCTTTGACTAGCTTGGGATTTGGGCTACAAAAAGATCATTTTAGAGTCCGATTCTAGTGATGCTATAAATAGTTTGATGGATGACAACTTTATAGTGGGTGATCTTTTGGTGGATCAAATTAGACATTTGTTGGCTAGGGATTGGTTGGTAACATTGAGTCATATTCCTAGAGAGGTTAATGGAATAGCGAATGCGTTAGCTAAGTTGGATTTAGATAAATCTGTGATTTTGAGTGATTGCCCTTTGTCTTTACGAGCCAGGGTGGATCAAGAGTGTTTGGGATTTACTCCCTCTATTATGTAAACTTTAATTTCCTTGGCTTCTAGCCCTCGTTTATATCAAAAAAATTTCAAGATACACTATATCAATCCAATATATCACATAATTTGCTCCAAATTACTTCCTGTACGTGGCTCTCCTCCTGGTACGCCTATGACACAAAGAAAGGGAAATATATAATAATAATAATAACTAAACCAAATTCATTTAAAATTTCTCATTATTATGATTTATTTCCTAAACTCAAAAACTCTTATTTTAAATTGAAATCCCCTAAATGATGCATCTAGATTGATATCCCTTGAAATCATAATAAAACCTCTTTAATTTAGCATTTATGACTTCCAAAATATATCAAAATATATTACAAATCAATTAAAAATAGGAAATCATCATCAATTAATGGTCAAAATTAACTAGGATAACGGCCAGGCAAAATTACTTTTTTTTAATACTTCAGGCGCAAAATTATCCCTTAACCCTTTTTCACACTGTTTGTTTTACTAACTTAAATTTAGAACAAATTACGACGCTTTTATATACTACCTTTCACTAACCTACATGAGAAGTCCTTCTTGACCAGCATAGAAAATCCTGCCTAAGTATTGGAAAATAATTATAAGACATATTGAATATGGCTTGGCATGATTTAACTGAGAATGAGTGGTCACATCTAGAAAAAGTGTCAAAACTTAAGATTGGAGGAGGATGAAAGCAAAGGGAGTATATCTAATGAGAACCCTACAAATTAAGATAATATTATCCATTTTTTGGTGTTGATTGATAGGAACCTGTCTATATCCCAAAACCTCATGAATCGCTGGCTATACCAATATATGCCAAAACACAACACAAAGCATCATTCATACAAAAATTACTTACAAGTCTACAATAATGAACACTATTACACTTTCCATCAAATTTGTGAATAACAGTGGATATATGTCAATGTGGATTTTCATTTTCTTGTGAATTGAAGTTTATACAAGTTAAGAGTGATCACAAAGTTATGGATTACTTACTATAATAATAACCTCACATCCACAATGACATTATAATCTGTATAGGGGTGTGAGTGTGTATAGGAACTAATCGAGGAGATTGTTTTTATTATAAATATAACACCTCAACTTTCTTTGTCTTACTTATTTATCCCCCAAAGATGAATGACCATTGCGTAATTAAAATAAGGGAGGTTTTAGAAGAAAAAAAAAATGAGCGCACATTTTTTTACAAATAATTAATTTACATAATTACTAGTGGTTACATTTAGGACATAAGAAGTATGTTGGTCTTGATATAGATAAATATTATTATTGGTACTCTATTTGAAGGGAATAAAGTGACATACATACATTTCTCTGTTGTCATCAATTGCAAATCTATTTAAACGTGACTCAAAGCCTCTTTGTATTTATTGGCCTTGTAATCTAATGGCACGAGAGGTCCCATGTAGTAGGAGGTTGTGGGTTCAATCTCACTTGAAAGTTGGAACCCATTTCCTGTTCGTTCTTTGGACAAGTAAGGACCTACAGTTTATGTTTAAGCCATTTAAAGGCCACGGTTAAACTCAAGGAAGAACCTGTTTCGCACATCATCTAAGCCATTTAAACTCAAGCGATCAAGGCCACGGTTACCTTTATATATATATATATATATATATATATATATATATATATATATATATATAATACCACGGTTACCATTTATTTTTTTTGGGTATAAATAAGAGGCTAGACGCCTAAAATACAAGTAGCAACCATTACATAGAAGGGGAATTAAATCACAAACTCTCTTGGGCAACCCAAAACCTTAATTGAAGGGGACAAGCATCTAAAATGGAGGTTTCTAGAATACCTATTTTAACAAGAGCATTAGCAACTCTATTAAGTTCACATCTAATAGCCACTAATTCAACATGCAACATTCCTTTGATTTGTAACATCAAAAGGCTACCACTATTAAAAGCTGGATCCATAATGAGTTTCACAACTTCCTCCGCATCAGACTCAATAATCAGTCTTCTCACACCCATCCCCCATGCAACCTGAAGGGCTTCAAAAATAGCCCACTCTTCCGTCATTTGCGCATTGCAGATCCCTAGCGACTTTGTGAAGCCAAAAAGCCATGATCCCACTGAATTCCTGAAGATTCCACCACAACCTGCCTGTTCAGTCGATAACCTAGCTGCCCCATCCACATTAGCCTTAATCCAACCCCTCGGTGGACCACGGTTACCATTTATGTCTTCGATGAATTGGATTGCAGTTTGAATAAGCTAAGTATGGAAATCCAAATTGGGCCTACACCGGAATCCAGCCCACTAACCGATCTCAAGTAGTGACCTTTCATGACAGTAATGGTGAAATTACATGTGAGGAATGCGTATAAATTATTCAACAATCATTCATTCATCTACATACATACAAACATATAATTTAGAGTTTCATTTTTCCTTTTAAGTGGTCCTTTTCCATTTTTTGTTTGATGAAACAAGGTGCCACCATAAGCTGCCCTCACTATTTGTTTGTGGAGTAAACCGTTCTTGTCTTTGCACAGGTCATGCAAAAGCTTCCACTCTGAGCAGCTAGCAACCCTGCCCATTTATTTGTGTATAACAACTTCAAAATTAATTACCAAAAGGTTAAAGTATACTTTTAGTCTTTTAAGTTTATATCAGGTATATTTTTGGTCCCTTAACTTTATAAAACATACGTTTGGTCCCCATAATTCTAACACCGTTGTGTTGCTAACGGAAAAGGCCGACACAACAAACTTAAATAATGATTGTGAAAAATTAAGTGATAATTGTGTAATATTAATAATATTAATATTAAATTATGTGTACATTGTAGAATACAAATAAATCTGATAAAAAGAAAAAAGCACCTAAGCAATCAATCATCTTCTCCACCTCAACAACACACATCTGAACCCAATGACTTCACCTCTACTTCCATTCCTCAAGCATCGTCGATGGAGTTAAGGCTTGAGATTCACTCTTTTTTTTTTTTTTTTTCTAGTTGGGTATGTGATATGATTCACTCACTTTCGGCGGATAACAGTTGCGGAAGAAAGCATAATCGACGAAGTTAAGGCTTGAGATTAAGGTAGGCATGGAAATAGGCCAAGCCAGGCCAGGCTTTGGCTAAACAGGCCTGAGCCTGTAATGGGGTTAAAAGGCTAAAGCCTGTATATAGGCTTTTTTTTAGGCTCAGGCTTGAGCCTGCATAAAGCGGGTTAAAAGGCTAAAGCCTGTATACAGGCTTTTTTTTAGGCTCAGGCTTGAGCCTTCATAAAGCCTGGTCAGGCCTGAAGCTTTTTTTAAAGGCTTACTTATAATGTAGGCATTTAAAAAGGCCTCATATTGTAGACCTTGAAGGCCATAAGTAGGCTTCATACACTTTAAGTCTATCAAAATCTATATAAATATAAGAATGAAAAAATAAATATTTTGTTATTATATGATATATATATATATATATATATATATATATATATATATATATATATTTAATGTATAAACAGGCCAGGCCTGAAGGCTTACAGGCTAGGCCTTAACAAAATAGGCTTGACCTATTTATACATATAGGCCTTCAAATAGGCCTTAGCCTAGCCTTTTTAATAAACAGGCCAGGCCTGACCAGGCCCTAAACAGGCTAGGCTGTAGATCGTCTGATAGGGGTCTGACCTATTCCTACCCCTAGATTAAGATGAGATTTTTTTTCCTTTGTGCCAAATCTTTGAAATTGGTTGTTGGGTCTATGTAGGAAATGCTATAATTTTTGCTATTGGTGATAATTTTTTTTGGTTGAATCTTTTTTTTTTTCCTCGTTGGGTATGTGATACGATTCACTTACTTTCGGTGGATAACAATTGCAAAAGGTAGCATCATCGACGGAGTTAAGGCTTGAGATTAAGGTGAGATTTTTTTCCATTGCGCCAAATCTATGAAATTGTTTGTTAGGTCTGTGTAGGACATGCTATAATTGTTCACTTCATAATGGTTCATTATTGTTTGTGTTGGAAGCCTTTTGGTTTATAATCGAAAACATCATGTAGACAGCAACTTTTGATTTGAGCATCAATATGTTATAACTAATGTTGTAAAAACTAAATTTTTACGTAAACACAGAAGATGTGGTAGAAATGTAAATTGTAGAAATGACACAAAACGTAAAGTTTCTACTTTCTACTACTTAAAGTCAGAGCTCAAAATTATATGTGTGTGTGTGTATGCATGGGGAAAAAATCATAAATTACTACCCAAAATTCAATGAACAACTTCAATTTTAAAGGATATAAGCCATAGAACTAGGGGTTGAGTAAGTGCAGACACAAAAATTTTAGAAAATATATATAATTAGAAAGAACCCAGTGTTAATATGTCTAAGTAGTGTAGTTGGTTAAGGCTTCACACTTAGACACACCAGCTCACCGGTTCGAACCTTAATTATTCTTTTTATCCCTTTTTTTTCATCGTTCTTTCACTCTCCACTCTCCAAATCTTCATTCCCACTCTTTGTATCTTTCCCTCTGTCCGCCGTCGCTCTTCATTCCAGATCCCCCGTCTCAACGGCTCAACCGTCGCACAGTCCGTTCGGTCTTGCTTCTCGATTCCGTCTTCCACCGGCTCAATCGATTCTGTCTCAAAGTAATTTTCATTTAGTATGATAATTGTTTTATCTCTGATTCCAATCTTGTCATATCCATGTGTGTGCTATAATTATATATCTGTATGATAATTGTTTTATCTCTGATTCCAATCTTGTCATATCCATGTGTGTGCTATAATTATATATCTGGTCAAGACCTTGAGAGAGAATGAAAAAAAAATTAACGCAACTTGTCATTATTTGTGAATCATATCATTCTTTTGAGGTGGTTGTTGTCGATTTTGAGGTTTTTATTGTTAATGATGTTTTAGGTATGCAAGAAGCCAGGACATGATGAGGCGGGATTTAAGGGAGCAACTTATATCGATTGCCCAATGAAGCCTTGATATATTTGTGTAAAATGCCTGGTAACTGAAAAAGTTTCTATCTTTGCTATTACTTTCATTCATTTCACCAGTAAATGTTCATTCATTGCCATGGGAATTTCAATTGTCAAGATTATAAAAGGAGGCATAGGGATGCCTAGACTCAGGGGCGGAGGCAGTCAGGGGCATGTGACCGCATGTGCGGTCACAAACTTTCTGATATTTTTTTTTTTAAGTTTTAAATGAATGAATGAAAACCTCCCCTCCCAGCCCCCACGCTCGCGATGCTAACTTCGAAATATTGCTGTTTCTTACATGTCGTTGACATTCACAATAATATAATGAAGTCGGTCTTGCTAATTGATTCACAATAATATTGCTGATTCATTAATTGGTCTTGCTTGCAATATATTTTGCATTAGGTGATTACATTAGTGGATTCATTTATGAAGTTGATTGATGTTGTTTCTCACTTCTAAAAGTTGAAAGTAATTTATTCTTTTTGCTTTGCTTTTAGGATGAATAAGTGGATTGCCTTTTACTCTTACTTCTAAATTGATTTTCTTGGAAGTACTTTTCAGTTGAACCTCATTTTTTGTTCTAAACTTTACGAATAAGTGGATTGCCTTTTACTTCCCTTAAAAAAAAATTTTGGGGGCAGCACCGCGAATTGTGCACCCATAAATTTTAGAACTTGGCTCCGCCACTGCCTAGACTCTTTCCTGTCATTACAGATTTCATGTCAGTTGTTTGTTCATCGTGGCTCCTGTGCTGGTGTGTGCCTATATCTGCCATTACAATGGTATGGAAGTTTTTCATAACTCACGGATGTTCTGATTCTTATAAGATGTGCAACTGATTTTTGTAGATATAGGGTTGTTATTAGTTTTCATGAAAAATGCAGAGAAGTCAACCAAACAATTTGTCTCTTAACAGGGCCTTGATCCTGCCCAATTAAATAATAAAGTCAACCAAACTAAGTTATTCTTGGCAGGATGAGTTGGTGTTCAGCTTATTTAATTGATTCATACATTCCTCCTATTAACCTTGAGTCAAATAAAACAGTTAATATTTGTCACTCAAGTTGTCTTAGTTTTTATCCTGTTAGTAGCATGATTAATGCAAGTATTGCCCTTTCTCCTTATCCTTGGTCCAGACAAATTGCACAAGTATCACTAAAAAAGGGTTCTTATTGCCTAAAGTGATTATGACCTTGAGCATGACATTGTTATTCTCAGCTTTCAGGGTTTACCCATCTGTACGATCTATTTGCAGACCAATATTTGCCTTTTATCAACTTGACACTAATTGATCTATGTGGATGCTTTATTTGCAGTTCGCAACATAGATAATGAACTTGAAGACTCGAGTCAGATGCAGGGGGTTGTATGTTCTTCCCTTCTTTTTTGCTCTTCAGTGTACATAATGACAAGCTTCTTTGGGTTCCTCCTTTTTGGTGAAGGAACTCTTGATGACGTGCTTGCCAACTTTGACACTGATCTTGGGATTCCTTGTGGTTCTTTGCTTAATGATCTTGTACGTTTGAGCTATGCAGCACACCTCATGCTTGTATTTCCAGTTGTGTTTTTTCCACTGCGGATCAATGTAGATGGTCTTCTCTTGGTGCCATTTATAAGGTAGATGCTCGCACCAACCACAAGACCAGTGATGCAATTTTGATTCATAAGAAAGGTACCAGAGTTTTCGGCCTTCATTGCAATGCAGTACATCCTGATCTTCTCTTGAGTTGTGGAAATGATCATTTTGTGAGTTTACTTCCCTTTTCATTTTCATATTACTGCTAGCGTACAATCATCTATAGGTATGCATTCATTTAATATTATGTTGGGATTTTTTGCCACTTTTCTTGGTCCTGAAACAGATAGAAACATCTGATTTTTGTTTGCTTGTTAGAGTTGATTTGTCAATATGTACATTCAATTGAACCTCATTTCTGGTCCTAAACTTTACGAAACAGTGTGTTGCTTTTTATCCTTCTTAAAAAAACCCCTGAACCCCTGGATCCCACCACTAATTGTGCACCCACAAACATTAAATCCTAGCTCCGCCACTACATATAACTATATGAAACATAAGTCTAAACATCAAAAGAATAAAGTTTTGGGGTGATTTTTTCACCTAGAATTATTAACTTTTCATGGATCCTATTTGTTTTTCCCTCTTTCTTTTATTTCACTTTATTCTGTAATTAATTTCTTAAAATGCCAGCAGAGATTCGTACTAAAAAGGAGATACAATGGAAAAGATAAATAAGGAAAAAATTCCCAAACATAAACTCTCTATCCTATCTGTTTTTTATTCTTTTTTCTTTTATTTGAATTTAATTTATCTTTATACTCAGCTTCTTAAAAGCCAGATGAGAACATATTTGTACTAAAAATGATATAATAAACCCAACGAGAAGAAAAGTAAGGAGTGACAAATTAATAGATTATTTTAGTTTAAGTAGATTAAAGATTATACATATAGATGATTGTAAGAATTAAGTAAAGAAAAAATATAAGAAAGTTTCATAATATTTTATTCGTTATTTTTTGCCAGAAAGTAAAAAGGGGTCTCTTTCCTGTTCTGATCATTTAGAAAGGAAAGGGATTGAAGTAAATCTTCAATACATGTTCATTAGCTTCATCCTTTTTTTGCCCAAAAAAAAAAAACTTTTCTTCCTTTTTTTCTAAAGTAAAAATTGTAGAAACTGTAAAAACTTATGTTTATATCGTTTTTACGTGTTTGCATAACATTTCTACCAGTGTCTGCTCAAGACAATTTCTACTTGTGTTTCAGCATGTATGGATTTAGTAAAAACGAACGTTTTTACATTAGTTTTTGACAACAATGGTTATAACTATAAAAGGGTTTCGCTTGAGAGATTGGGATGTATGATCGAAGGTGCGATAGCAGATTTTGAGGTTCATATGGAACTTCTCTTAAGCGAATGAGGGGCGTTAGGGCTATGTTCCAATATAGCATTCTGTTTATAATTTTTTTACTTGCTTGATGGTTTAAAAAAAAAAAACATTTGTAGGAGAAAAGATACAAGAAAGCAAAACCGAAGGAGCCAATCTATAGAGAAATTGAAATATGTACCAAACTTGTGGTTGTAGAGGAGATACGTACCAAACTACCAATCTGCCAAAAGATACGTGCCGGACTTGTGACTATAGATGTGATATGTTGAAGCCGAAGAACAATTCATAGTTGAGAGAGATTTTTCTTCTTCTTTTTTCATAAGTTTATAATAATCAAGGTTTTGATATCTAGGGCTTCAAGTTTTTAGAATTTTTCAATTTACACATATTTTAATTTTAATCTTAATAATATTTAATTATACAGTTATCACTTGATTTTTCACAGTCATCATTTGAGCGTGCTATGTCAACGTTTTTCATTAGCAACACTAACGATATTAGAATTATGGGGACCAAAAGTAAAGAGATCAAAAGTATACCTGATATAAATTTAAAGGACTAAAAGTATATTTTAACCTTGCCAAAAATAAGAAATGTTTGGAAGAACAACACAAACACACACATACACCTTCCTTGAGAATCATAAACACCAAAGACACTCCCATGTTTGCTTCTGTGGCTATTTCTAACATCAATTGGAAACAACAGAGAAGGACATTTCCCCTGCACCATTCACAAATAAGAAGCCCTGTTTCATGTTACTTATCAATACAAACATATCTCTATAATGTGAGAGAAAGAGAGAGATATATGGGGCGAGTTTTCTGACTCAGACCCAAATTGATGAAAAGTGAAAATGCAGCGGACAAGAAGATGCCTCAACCGATTGCATGAAAACCCTACATATACAATGTACGCTGTCCTGGTTTCTGTCGAAGAAGGGAGCGTGCTTTTGCAGAACGTTTTGGTCGGCTTCAACTATTGAACTTGAAGAATGTGAAAATGGGAATATTATTAAAAGTACATTACCAAGCCAAGAAGAGAAGTAACTCTTCGTTAACGAAGAAGTAAGATATACCCTCTTGATTGTTACTTTCAATAGAAGTCATGGCTGATTGGCTGAGATGAACTAAGTACAGTGAGAAAGATAGAGAGTTGTGAGGGAAGAGAAAGAAGAGTGGATATTTTTGCTACAAGAAGAGTGGATATATTTACACAGAAGGAAGTCGCTGTTAAACCCAAAATGCTCCATTCCCATAATATCCATCTCTCTCTGTCTCTAATCTTTAATATTAGTGACGCTTGACTTTTTTTAGATATATTAATGAAGTAAAATAAATTAATTAACCATAATATATTTTTTGTATTATTAGATTATATCTAAGTTTACGAGTCAGGCTAATTAGTTTGCCTAAAAATGATAAATATATGTAAATTAATATAACTTATTTAGTTTTTTTAATCTCTCTAACAAAAATCAAGTAGCTCTTGTATTGATGACATGAAGGAATATATATCTATCTATTTAATTTTTGCATTAACAAATGATATCACCATGCACATTATGGTACAACAAGACACTTGGTATTCAATTGGACACGCGCTATGAGTGCGAATACATTATAAAAGGGGCAAATTATATTCATTGGTCCTTCTCCCAGATTTTGGGAGACTTTTCCCACCAATTTCTCTAAAAAATATTGATTTATAGTTTTTTAAATGAACTATTTGTTAGAAAAATTATTTTTAAAAATTTATTATCCCTGACAAAAAGCCCTAATAATAATAGAAAAAGTAAGATAATATAAATTTCCCAAAAAAAAATTAGGAAAAATTATAATGAAGGACCTAAGAAAAATAATATTTATTAAGAAAGACTATAAAAAGTGGTAATTATTTTAAAGGACCAAAAATTAAAATATTAAAATAAAAGGACTAAATTACCCTTAATCAGATTTCCTATCTTCTCATTAACTAAATCTGGAATGATTTTTTCTTCCTATCTTATTATTAACTGAATATGGAATGATTTTTTCTTATATGAGAATCTAAAGTAATTAATATATGATAATAAATAGATATTAATTCAAATAATTCTTTTCTCATCGTAGAATCACTCCAGATTATTATGCTAGAGAAAAGATAGGAAATATAGAGCTTTTTATGGTTGTGGCAGAAAAAGCCTTGTGCGTTGTGCAACCGTCTGCAGTGTTAGACCTGAGATTTTTTGTGCTGAGGCAACCAAAAGTACCTGATATTCATTCAATATTACCAGTTGTTCCATTCCCAGATAAATAGAAAATAAAGTAAAAAGCTCTTAACTCAGAAAAACCCCATCAAAAGAGAAGAAGGTGGTTAAAGAAACCAAATCCCTCTTTCCTTTGACTATAACTATAAAAAGCTCCATCTTTCCTATCTTTTGTCTAACATAATAATCTTGAGTGATTCTACAATAAAAAAAGAATTATTTGAATTGATATCTTTTTATTATTATCCATCAATTACTCTAAATTCTCATGTAAGAAAAAATCATTCCATATTTAGTTAATGACAAGATAGGAAATCTGATTAAGGGTAATTTAGTCCTTTTATTTTAATATTTTAATTTTTGGTCCTTTAAAATAATTACTACTTTTTATGGTCCTTCTTGGTAAATATTATTTTTCTTAGGTCCTTCATTATAATTTTCCCAAAAATTTAATAACTCAATTTAACTTTATTTAGCTTATGAATTATTTTTATTCTTTTTTAGATTGGTAAAAACATTCTTAATAGAGAAAAGGGCAAAATTTTTAATAGAGCCTTTCTCCCAAATTTCCCTAAAAAATTCGTGAAGTTGATTATTCTAATGATATCTTGTTTTTCCTTAAGGATGAGCTTAATGCATGCAATACAATTAAATAAACTGCAATTAATATAGGATTTGCCTCGGAAAATTCACATTTTGAGATGCAATTGTGGATCGTGAATTTCTAAAATAAGCTATATCAACGATCCGTTGCTGGGAATCAAAATAAAATGCCCTTGTAAAGTTTTAGTCATATCATATTAACCAAAATAGTCAACCAAAAAGAGACTGTTGAACAAGCAAGACCACCATCGACACAAAAGTAGTCAAAATTTGAAATTTAAGGAGCAAGAAATCACTCATTGCCACAATGTAGGATTCAGACAAATAATATTTTTCCCAATTTTTTTGTAAGCTCAGCCCAAATATTATTTTTCCCAATTACACCTTCATTTGGAAACTCAGCCCAAACAATTAATATGACAAAAAATGAATGCAGCCCAAGTTTTGTTCGGCTTCTTGCATTTTGCTTTAATCAAGAGTTCTTTGTACCTTGTATAAAAAAAAAAAAAAAGAGTTCTTTGTACCTCATTCATATATATATATATATATATATTTTTAAAAAGAGTTCTTTGTACCAAAAATAATTGAGAGTTCAACCATTTGGGAATAGAGAGACCCACAGCCCAGGAATTAAACACCTCCCCCCTCCCCACACACACATACATGTGTGTGTACATACAAACATACATACACATATATATAACACATATAGATTATTCGATTCTTAATATAAAATATATTTATTTAATTTGATTAGATTAAAAAAGTTAGTCCTTAATTCTCTCATTTTCTTTCATTTTTAACTATTGTTGAGGAAATATCAATAGGGGTAAATTTTGACAATATTGACAAAAATAAAAACTGTCTTATATTTAGGACAAAAATCAACTCCCTGAATATATCTTATATTAAAAACAAGAGGGAGTGCATTTTTTCTCTTAGGGTTTGACTTCTATTTAAAATTTTAGGTTAAGGTGTAAATAATGATCATAGCTCATTGCCAAAAGTTGCATTGTATCAATCCTTTCACAACAATGGCATATACCTTCCATATATAACAAATACAATATTAAATATACTCAAAGTTTAAAGTGCACACAGCTTTTGATTAATAATATAAACATTAATTAATTTCTTCTCAAGAGTGGTTGATTTATCAACATTAGTTAATACCAAGGTTTTGAAATTTGTATTGGCTACTAAACCGGTCCCGGTACTAAGTCAAGGGTCAAATTAGAACTAACCCAATGAAAAATTCTAAATTTAAAGGGAATCAATATGAAATTCTAAAAAAAAAATTTAAAAAAGTGATTTTTTTTAAAAAAAATATTGAATCAGAGCAGTTTACTAACTAATTCATCGGTTTTTGGTTTGAGTTTCAAACCTTGGGTTAATACTGTAAAAGGATTGTTACATTTTTTTTTAAAGATGTGCTAGTGCCAAAGATTTAAATTTAATAGATTGAGACAGAACAGGAGCTCATGTACATAGATAAAAATTAAAAAAAGAAACATTATAATTTGTGGAGAGGGATAGAATAAAAGAAGATTCCACCACGGGTTAAGGTACAAAAATATATATGTGTTTTATCATGAGGAGCATCCAACACCAAGTGTTTTTTTTAGATGTAAAAGTGCAACGTGATTATAAATTAAATGCAAAAATATCATTTGACTGTTAAGTTATTTTTTTGTTGTTTGGACGATGACGTTGCCTTCCAAAGATATAAAAATATATATATGGTTTGACAAAAAGAGTGCCTAACATTAAATTTTTTTAAAAAAATTTAATAATCTTATTTCAATTTTTTAAAAAAATGTTTTTTTTTCTAAGTATAATTCTTGAAAGGCAAAATTTTTTATTTAAATACAAAACTTAATAAGCAGGGAACGAAATTAAAACACCATGCCATAAACATCGCCATTGAGTTCAGAACATAAACCATAACTAATCATTATCTGATCAAATCCATTACACAATTTATGTATCTTTGGGAACAAAAGACTTTTCCATTAAAATGAGCGAAAAGCAGAGAGAATTAGAATAATATAACTGATTATGTTCTAATAATTACAAATTGAAAGTGAACCATGATTGCAAGGTAGAAAGTGTCCATTATTACAAGTACAATGACCAGTATGACAAGTACAATCATCCACTTGTTCGCACTTCGAAGGCTTGGGATCAGCGTGTTCAACACGAACGTCAATTGGGCCATCAAGACTCACCTAAACAAACCAATGGGGCAAAAAGAAAAGGGGGGTTGATCAGTCAAAATTCAGACAGGCCTGAGTGATAAATCCAACAAAGTTCCATTTTTAGAGCCAAAATTATGCAAGCTATGAGGCAGAAAGGACATTATCCTCCTAACGCTACTGAAGATATCTAAGCTAATTTAACAATTAAGAGTAAATCAATTATACCCATATATATAAATATAAACCACAGATAAGATCAAATGAAGCTGGTCTTAAAATTTGATCCGCGCTTCTATTACAAATGCATTTCAAGAGCAAATGAGGTAAAGACATAATCCACAAACAAAAAAACCTAAAGAGCTGATCAAATAGACAACCAAGCACATAACCCTCTCCTGGAAAGTAATATGAAGCTACAGAAGCAAATAAAAAACACGAGACATTACTGAATGACAGAAATTCACAACATAAAGCATCAAAGAATAAAAGAATCAAGAAGAAAATGATAAGATAATCCAAAATCACATCACAGATAAACTTCAGAGTCCACAAACATTCAGATCGTAAGTTCACTTCCCCGACTAGTTTGATATCATATATTAATAAAAAGACTAGGCAATCTTAGTAAGCTAATTGAATCAGAAATTTGAAAGTGAAAACAAACGAAGAAAAGAACCTGAACACCACCCTTGATCTCATATTTGACAATCTTCTCGTCTCCTGTTTCTCCTTTATTTTCCATCACAAGATGACCAAGAAATTAAAATCATAAAATAATGGCCACCAAAAGCCCAATAAATTAGAAGAGAAAAACATTAAAAGTGGTAATTATCCACAAATGATATTATTTAGATAAATTTAAAATATAAATTATATACAAATTGGTTTTTTTCATTAAAGAAGATACCATTTCCCGGTTTGGACCAATTGATTGCGAATGCAACGGATATGGTGAGTAGAGACCCTCCTGCTGCTGTGAGTCCAATTGTTATTGCAATTGTCTTCTGAAGTTCACTGTCGTTGTTGTTGTTGTTTTTATTCTCACCTACACATTAAATTTACATTTCAAACTAACATATTAAATATGATTAATTAATTTTAATAATCAGGAAAATTCTATCTTCATTCACAGGATTCTTCATATAAAGTTAGGGTAAAGAATTTCTCCAGTCACTGGAGATACGTTTTCTCTAGTGACTCCCATAACTACGTTGTTTTGGATTAATGAATGGTGTTTCCATAATTTTGTTTACTTTTTTATCATATAAATTTTATTGAAACACCCTTCATTAATTCACCTAAAATTACAAACACACCCTTCATTAATTCAAAACAACATAGTATTTAGGAGTCACTGAAGATAAACTTCAGATGGCTACTTATAACAGTTGAAATATTCATACATGGAAAGAAAGGCATTGGCCAAAATTCATAAGAGCAGATGAAGAAAATCAAATCATTCCCTTTTTTATTTTTAAAATTATGCTATTCTTTCGTTACCCTCATTTAAAAGGCTTTGAACCATGATTGACTTGATTTTTTTGAAAAATAAAAATGAAAGATAGAAGGAAGGCAATAAAACTCAAGTACAAACTCTTTAGACACAGGAGCACATAAAAATTTTGCAAGTAAACCAAATTAAATGGGTGCAAAATCAGAGGATATCAAAATATTTTTCAAACAAAATGTAAAAAAATGATAATGAATAATTAGAAGTTATATATGCCTCCTACCAAATACCAACTATATTCATTTCCACACCAACTCTGTACGCATTCACGTGGCTTCAAACGTAAATTAGAAATTATTCAAGCAAGTCAATTTCACCAAATAATTACTCACTTTTTTTTAAAAAAATAATAATACTAATATAGCAGCAAAAACTGAATATCAGAAACTAATTGACCCAAAAAAGAAGAAACTAATTAACCACCACTATTCACAATGGCGGAGTTGCTTACCATTTCCACCGGGCGAGCGATCTCCACCTTCGGAGTTTCCACCAGGCGAGTGATCTCCACCTTCGGAGTAGCGCGCATAGCACTTTTCCAAGTATATCTGTCCCCACTGGGTGGGTCCACACTCTACTTTGACCCGTCCGATCGCATTTGAGAGACAATCTTGGCACTCGCTGGCAGTCAAATCCCCCACGCACTGCGCCATGCCCTGCAAATTCCCAGAGCTAGTTGTTCTGAACATCTTATATCCCCCATCGGACGTCCCCAAATACGCCAGCACAGCATCTCTCTGAGTCAATACATCAGAATTAAACCCATCCGACGGCCCACATTTCCTCAGGACCAAAGTGTTGTCCTCCTCGCCCAAGAACTGAGAATCATCATACCTAACAAAACAACCGTCAAACTGCAAGGCTCCTCCGGTTAAGTCAGGGCAGATGGCACCAAGCTGGGAAACGGCCTGGGCAACGCAGTGGGAGCAGTCGGCAGCGGCAAGGTCACCGCGGCACTGGAAGAGGCCGTAGATAGGTATGTCCTGTGATGATGATGATGAGGAGGAGGAGGAGGCAAGGACCGTGAAGTTGTTGTAGGAGGAGAACATGGCGGCATTGACGATGGAGGTGAGGACAGACTTGACGCCGGACTCGTAGGCGGAGCCCTGCGTGAACTTAGCCTGAGAGCAAACACCATAGATGTAAGCTGCCTTGAAGGCCGAAGACGATGGGTTCATGAAGGATGTGAGTAACAAAAGAGGAAGAGGAAGAAGAAGAACAAGAGAAGAGAAAATTGACATGGTTGTGTGTGTTGAGAATAATGTGTAAGTGAAATGGATAAACGCAGAGGGGGAAGGTAGGCCTTATATATTGCTCAAAGGTGGTGATCTATAGTTGACTCCAATGACTCCATCAAAAGCCTATTATAGGTTGATCCAGGTATTAACAACGCCACTCTCTCTCTGTCTCTGTCTCTGTATAATTACATACATGCTTATATACATATATATAGTATGTGTGCGGGGATGATTTGCACATATGGGTGAATTGGAGAGGACAGATTATTGAAAGACACTAAAATTTAGGGAAGGAAGGTAGCGGATTATTTAAATTAAGTAGGTGGAAATATTAATTAAATGCATGTGAAGAGTCGATTCAAACCAAAGCTTCGAAAATGAACAAAGAAGACGAAATTAATTGATGGGGATGACTAATGAGTGAATGACACAAGCAAAGCATCTCATAAAATTGACCAAACAATTGACTCAGATTTTTCAAGTTTTCTTTAGCGGAAACGACAAAGGTATTAAGTAGTCAATGAAGTACGGAATAGTATATTCCACCACGAACTTGCCTGTATGTATTTAAGTATGAATATTACAATGTGTGGTTCTGTGCAGTAAATATAATATGCAGGAATCATTGACTCTGGCCTTGTCGTTCATTAAATTAGTACCTTTTAATAGAATACAGCAAGGAAAAAAACAACAAAAGTCTCCTCCTTTTTGTGGAATAATTGTTTCTCAATTTGTCCTCAATGTAACACATTATCGTGGAGGAACATGGAGGCAATGGCGGAATTTGAAGAAAAAATTTGGAGGGTCAAATAGTGGTGGGGGGATTCGGGGTGCTGCTCCTGAAAATTTTAAATGCATTAAAAATGAAAAGAATAAAAAAAAAATTCATGCAATTAAGTCAATTAACTTCATTACCTCAAATTAAAAAGAAACATATGTTTAACAAATATATATATATATATAACATATAACTATAGGTTAATTATTTGATGTGAAACTCATAACAACCTAACACACAGATGTCAAAGGAAAAATTCAATGTACTCTTCTGCTCAGATTAGTGAATACTAGACTGAGCTTTTCGTCATTTTATAAAAAATAAAAATAAAAATAAAAAAATAAAATCAATCCCAAAATCTTGCCTATGTAGTGAAATAGCCCTTAATAAACCGGGAAAATTCGTTTGAGGGTCCCTATTGGGCAATTAATTCCAGAAAAGGCCCACAAAATCTGAAAATAGGAAAAAAGGCCCTGAAATTCTGACAATACCCAAAAAGGCCCAAAAATTCTGACGGGGGGCTGATATAGTTGTTAATGGGGCTGATATAGTTGTTAACGGGGGCTGATATAGTTGTTAACTGGGCTGATTTAGTTGTTAAATTTTTTTTAAACAATTAAATCAGCCCGGTTAACAACTATATCAGCCCCCCACTAACAACTATATCAGCTCCATTAACAACTCCGTCAGAATCTTTGGGCCTTTTTGGGTGTTGTCAGAATTTCAGGGCCTTTTTCTGTATTTTCAGATTTTATGGGCTTTGTCTGGAATTAATTGCCCAATAGGGGCCCTCAAATGAATTTTCCCTAATAAACCTCATTTCTCATATAAGGCTTTTCGACTTGGAGTCATAACTTATATAACAACTATTTTGTCCCAGTGGCTCTATAACTGAGTTACAATAACTCCACCATAGTTTATGGAAGGCAAAGGAAAAAAAAGTACTTATAATCTTCATAACCCCCTCGTCGTATCTTTTTATCTCAAAATTATTCATATTTATAAATATATACACACACACCCCCTTTATGTGTATCCTCTACCTACAATAGCTAGCTATATATTTAAGAAAAATTTAGTAGAAACTGAATTTTTGCCAAACAAAAATGATGTAATTAGCATTGCTGTTTCTGTGTGATCAAACAGAGAGATGGTTGCTAGCTAGGTGGAGAAATAATCAGTCAACGGAAAAGGAAAAAAAAAAAAAAAAGAACGACAAGAGAATAAAAGGCAAATGCAATGGAAGAGGGGAAGGTCACTTCATGGGTTTCAATAATGAAGGAACCGTCTTTGCATGATTTTGTTGTGCGTTGTGAGGATTTTTGTCTTGGTCTTTTGATGCGCCACCACAACAACTCTGCATCATTGGGGTTTTCCCCCCTCTACCATTATTTATTATTCCATTCAATTCAACTTTTCTAATTTGGTTTCCATTATTCCATATCCGTACTACCTGTTTGCACTAAGTGGTCCTTTTCCATGTGATGAAAACAAGGTGCCACCATAACCTGCCCTCCCTTTTTGTTAGTTTATTTAATCTACCTAATAAAAATAAAGTAGCTCTTATATTAAAGACATGAATAAGTATATATCTATCTATTTGTTTATGATTATGATTTGTTTTATGAGTTACTTTTGGCCAAAGTTTGTTTCATGAATAAATAACACACGTGAGTGTTTTTTTCTTTCACAAATGCACTTGATCAGATCCAAGAGATAATCAATTCACGTCAAATTAATCAATTTTAGAAATATAGTAACAAAAACATTAGGCATCATGCACCACAGAAATTAAATTCCTAGGATTCCTTATGGAATAAAACTCTGGAAAATCAACCTAAATTTTTTTATGGTCACAACTCACAAGAATAAAATGATAGAATGAATAAAGCAATGCAGGGAGAGATATGATTGAGCAACCGACCAGTGAACCTCAAAGGAAAATGTTCTTCCGTTTGGATTTTTCCCTTAATTATAAATGTTTTTTTTAAATATACACACACACACACACAAAATAGGTAAATTAGATTTCAGGTCTTCATTATATTCTTTTTTTTTTTTAGTAACATGGATATAGACACTAACAATTTGAATAAGAGAGCAGGATTGAACTCGCAGCTTTCCATTTATAGGGAAGTATTTATAGTTCCATATCATTACGCTACAAAGTCTTTGTTAAGTACTCACTGTATTCAAAACATGCCCCATGCATGGCACTTGCGGAGGCTGATATCATGATTCATAATGCAGTTTAACTTTAACCCACATCAAAGCAACTTAATAAAATTTCGTTCAAACGCAATTAAGTAATTACTTCTTCGGTTCTAAATATAAGACATAGTCTGTGGTACAAATTACATTACAAAATATGCACTATATTTAGGATCAGAGATAATATCGTCTAGTCCTAACAAATACCGTTCAAATATTATATACACATGTTTTATACATAGTTGATAATTCTTCAACAAAATTTTCAAGTCTCTTGTCATCCTAAATCATTTATAAAGAAAGAATACAAAGACCCTAAACAATTACCATATGTTGGCAAAGCTTGACCAAAATCCGTGACATGTATTGGCTGATCGTTCATATGAAATAAATGTAATGTCTTGCTAAAAATGCAAGATCTAATCCAATGATTTAAATTTTGCATAAACAAATGATATCGTCATTCACATTAGTGTACGACAAGACACTTGATGCTCAATTGGACACGCACCCTAAGTTTAAATACATTATAAAAGGGTCTTAACTCTTAAGACGCCACATCAAAATATAGAGTTACAGTAGTCTCAAAGCAAACTTTTAATGAAAATTTAATGATAAGATGGTCACAATCCCTTAAATTTCTCCCAATTACTTAGACAAATGAGTTGTAATTACATTTATAAATGCATCCCCTCAACCCAGATTATCTATTATTGGATATGATTATGGGAAAAATATTTCTCATGTTGTAGGAGAAATGTTTTCTCATGTTACACACACATAAAATAGTGGGACCCACATATACATATAATGAGCATTATATATATATACGGGTCCCACCATTTTATGTGTATGTAGGAATTTTTTTTTTCTCATGCAACATGAGAAAATCAAACCCCTATGATTATTTACATTATTAGTAGTATTGCTGTTATTCATGGATTCTTTGCCCAAATACACGATACAGCATTTCAACACCAGCCCCTTTGATCAATCCCGTCATGTTTGTTACCTCAAGAAGTCATGTAGGATCGTTAAACTCCATCCACCAGTTACCAGACTAAAATTATAAAATCAACAACCAATCAACAAAGATGAACTAGTTTCACATGCTTCTTGATGAATTTCATCAATTTCACATCATTTTTTCTAACAAAATGTAGAAAAATAATATTGAATAATTACAAGTTATATATGCCTCCTACCAAATACCAACTATATTCATTTCCACACTGACTTTGTACGCATTCACGTGGCTTCAAACGTAAATTAGAAATTATTCAAGCAAGTATATTTTCACCAAACAATCACTCACTTTTTCTAAAAAATAGTAATAGCGCAACATCGTTTTGTCTAGTGATAGCGCCTAAACTTACATTGTGCGCTATTCCTATTGATTCTCACGTCGTTAGGAATTAATAATTCAATGTCCTTGTTTTTCTGTTTCACCTAGCCATCGATCTCTGAAGTCTGAACTAGTACTGTTACATTGTGCGCTATTCCTATTGATTTTCACGACGTTGCGCCATGGGTTTTTTTTTTTTTTTTGAAAAATTATTTTAGGCGCGCTATCACTCACTACAAAAATTTTGACTTTTGGTGGCAAAAGCAACAAAGTGATAGTTAATGTACAAGTAAAAACATATATAGACGGTGTACACAAGTTAATTTGTTTTGAATTGTTTTATTTTTTTAAAGAGTTTAAGTACATTGGGCCAAAAAAAGAGTTGAAGTTTGAACTGAGAGCTCAACATGACAAGAGCATCCATCTAAATTCATACACAGAAATAATGTTCTCTCATTTGGTAGCAAAAATTCAAATATATGACGTTATGAATTATTGTTTTTATTTTAAAACTTATAATTATAATAGCAATGGGTATTCTAGTTTATTTAGAACATAGAGCGAAGGCCAATAGCGGGCCACTACTCATACAGCTACCAAGAACAGACCCACGCAATTTGATTAACCGACGGAGATGAGAACAAAGCAGTACAGAGGGTTACCTCCAGGCTCCAGCTGACAGAACGGAGATGAGAACCGACGAAGGGCGGAGAGGAGACGAGGCCAACGGGAGACGGGAGACGGAGCGCTGTGGGACGAATACGAAGGGAAGCTCAGTGTAGAAGTGAAGATATGATCTTAGATTCTGAGCAGGCGAAGGGAAGGGCTGCGATTCTGCAAACCTAAGGCAAAATAGCGATGTGAGTGAGTCTGAAATCTGATATATGTCGATGGTGAAGGAGTGGAGAAGGGGAATTAGGGCTGAGTTTTGGGTAGATGGTGAAGGAGTGGAGAAGGGGAAATTAGGGCGCTGAGTTTTGGCACCATACCGCGGGAAAGGAAGAAAATTTGCACGGAAGAGGCGCTTGAGTGAAATGAAAATAAGGGCTCAAATTTTATTAGGGATTAAGGGACTGCAAATTATTAACCTAAAATAAAATAAATTTCACAAAAAAGCAAAGTAAATCTCTTAGATCAGTTGGTTAGGCAATTTTATATCTTCTCCCCCGTCCCGTGTTCAAACCATACAGATTACAATAATTTTTTAAAAAAACATGTAACATCACCCACGGATTAGCCACGGAATTCCGTGGGTAATTCAAACCGTCAAATTACCCAGGGATATTCCGTGGGTAATATTTTTTTTAAGAAAAAAAAATCTTTTGTTAATTGCCCACGGAATTCTGTGGGTAATCCGTGGCTAATTACCCACGGAAATAATTCCGTCTCAATTCCGTGGGTAATTTCGAGTTTTTTTGTAGTTAATGGTGTAGGCATTGGGATGATGATTCCATAAAATCCTAGATATATAATGCCATAGATAATTTATTTTACACAATTTGCATTATTAAAATCACTTTTCAGAATTTCCCTCACAAGCATACATCAAACACATCATTTTTCCCAGACGGAAAGGAACCCAATCAAATTAACTAATTAATATTATATAGTACCGAGGAGAAACTGAATGGCATAAAAAACGAACCGAACAACAGAAAATAATCAGTTCGGTTTGCCCAGTCACAGTAGGCAAAACAAATTACTTTAATTTTTATAAAAACAAGCAGCAAGATAGGGATGAAGACCTTAGAGGCAGAGAATATGGTGGATTAGTGGTCGATACGTTGGTACTGAGGGGAGAGGACGCCGGAGTGGTCGAGATCAGGAGAGTATGTGGATGTGGACCTGTCTTCCTCGTCAGTGGATGAGGTTGACGAAGTGATCGACTTCGACAGCGAGGGGAGATGGGGAATAGCAGAGCTCGTGGCCGGGAATTTCTCTGTGAGGAAGACGAACAATGTGAGGGAGGATTTCGGGTTCGATCGACTATTAGTGTTTAGTGAGAGGTTAGGGAAATTTCAGCAAAACTTTCGCATGGAGGGAATGGGGGGGAAAATGGCGCAGACCTGAAAAAAAAAAAGGCATACAAAGATTTTTTTTTGTTACCAAAAATACGTGGGCATACAAAAAAAAAATTAGATAATTTTCCCTCACGTCCCAACAAAAATTATATCAAAAACTTTTTTTAATGTAATTTCATCTATAAAAAAAAAAGTTTATAGGGACCTCAGTATTATAGATTTCAAATGTGAATTTATCTTTTTGATAAGTGTACGTGACTATGTTGCTGAATCATAGGACTAAATCGGACCTAAGTTGATTTTGTTTTGCAGGTTAAAGAATTTATTACTTTAAGGTGAATTAAATTAGAGTCACATATTTTATCGGACAAAGTTTCAACCAAAGAGGATATAGCTTAGATGGTAGAGCGCTTGCTAGGCCTGTGAGAAATATTGGGATTGATACCTTCCATCTCCATAATTATATGTGGCCATATGAAAAGGTATCGATTGTGGTACCTCTCACCAGAACAACAACTCATTCTGTTGTTAAATCATATATTTAAGATTTTGAAATTTAATTGGTATTTTTTTAAAAACAACCAAATATATATATTTGGTTGTTTTTAAAAAACCCCTCTGGACTGATTTAGTCGACTAAATATCGCGGACCTCTAAAAATTTTTGCCTCTAGACAGGTTTAGTCGACTAAACCTGAGGGTTTAGTGTACTAAATCTCGTGGATGTTCAAAAACAATTTGGCCCTGCGTTTTAGTCGACTAAATGAGATTATTTAGTCGACTAAATAGGGGCGGATGCTTAAATAGTTTCCTAACAGGGGCATTTCGTTAAATAGTTATTTAAATAGGGGCAAATTGGAAAAAAAAAAATCTAAAGATAGTTGGCATAGATGGTATGGGATTTGGTCAAGTCCCAAAGGGACGTGTGTTCGATCCCTCTCCTTTGGTAAGCTATCTCGTAAGTCCCCAGTACGTGCTCAAAGAGCCCGGGGCTGTGCCCTGACCTTAATGGGGGACTGATGTCGAACCCCTCCAAAACTTTTTCGTATCAAAAAGAGAATTGCAACGTCCATAATGGGTTGCTTCATTTGTTTGTTTCATAAATATTTCTCTTTCGTAAATACCAACGCATACTACGTAGGCGCTTTCTTCTTCTCAACTTTCTCATCATCTTTAAGCTTTTGACTTTTTTTTTTTTGCCTAAATAAAATCTTTAGTATTTAATATTAATAACCATGGTATTAAAATAATGTGACAATGATCCAAAAAATTAATTTATTTTTTTAAGAAATTACATCAACCAATATATTTATTGTAATTTTTTTTTAAAAAAAAGACTTTCAGTGGCGACATTAAGTCGCCGCTGAAACACACTTTTGGTGGCGACTAATGAAAGTCGCCGCTGAAAGTGTCACTTTCAATGGCGACAAAAATTGTCGCCACTAAAAGTGTCACTTTCAGCGGCGACTATTGTATGTCGCTGCTGAAAGATGACTTTCAGCGGCGACTAAAAGTGTCGCCGCTGAAAGTATTGATTTTCAGCGGCGACCCTTCTAGTCGCCGCCAAAAGTCACACTTTCAGCGGCGACATTTTTAGTCGCCACTAAAACTCTATTTTTCTGTAGTGACTAGACCAAACGACGTAGCTTTGAATTCACAGGAGAAAACGTTAGGTCTAGTCACTGGACAAATTATTTACTCTATTAAGTTTTACTTTTTATTCCACTAATAAAGTTCAGATGGCTACTTTCAACAGTTGAAAAATTCTGATATATTCATACAGAAAGGCATATCATGGCCAAAATTCATAAGAGCAGATCAAGAAAATCAGATCATTCCCTTTTTCCTTTTTAAAATTATGTTGTTCTTTCGTTACCCTCATTTAGAAGGTATGAACAATGATTAACTTGATTTTTTTGAAAAATGAAAAATAAAAGATAGAAGGAACGCAATAAAATTTTTGCAAGTAAACCCAATTAAATGGGTCCAAAATCAGATCATATTAAAATATTTTTCTAACAAAATGTGAAAAAATGATATTGAATAATTAGAATTTAACCAACTATATTCATTTCCACACCAACTTTGAACGCCTTCACGTGGCTTCCAGCGTAAATTAGAAATCATTCAAGCAAGTCAATTTTCACCAAATAATCACTCTTTTTTTTAAAAAAAATAATAATAATACTAATATCCAAGCAAAAAGTGAATAGCACAAACTAATTAACCACCGCTATTCATGGTGGCGGAGCCGCTTACCGTTTTCATCGGCGAGTCATATCCACCTTCAGAATAGCGGGCGTAGCACTTGGCCAAGTATATCTGTCCCCACTGGACCGGTCCACACTCTACTCTGAGCCGTCCGATCGCATTCGAAAGACAATGTTGGCACTTGATGGCACTCAAATCCCCCACACACTGCGCCATACCCTGCAAATTGCCAGAACCAGTCATTCTGAACATCTTATACAGTCCATCGGACGTTTCCAAATACCCTTACACAGCATCTCTTTGAGTCAACACATCAAAATTAAACCCAGCCTACATTTCTTTAGGACCAAAGTGTTGTCCTCCCTGCCCAAGAACTCAGAATCATCAAACCTAACAAAACAAATGCCGAGATGCAAGGCTCCGCCGGTGAAGTCAGGGCAGATTGTGCCAAGCTGGGAAACGGCTTGGGTGACGCAATGGGAGCAGTCGGCGGCGGCTGTAGGCGTCATGAGCGATCTGAAAGAATAAAGAAGAGGATGATCTGAGTCGTGTTCGAGAACACTGTCCTATAGAGTTATTCCGCAACCACTGGTAAAGAAGAAGCGGTACTCCTCAGGATTAAACAGATCCTTCTTGATTAAATCAAGGTGGCAGAATTGGCGGAAGATAAGATAATTCAACTAGAGATTACCGATGTTTTCTAATTCTCTCTATTAAATAGTGTCACAATTAGGGTATTCATAAATAATGAATCAATGCCTTGAAGAGGTGACTCTTGAACATTACACCTCTTCAGAAAGTCATGACTATCTGTTTAATTCATGAATCATGTTGCTTGATGAACCAACACAAATCCCTTAATTTATAAGAACATGAATTCTCAAAACACATCTCTTCATTTAAACATATTCCATAATATCGAAAAGACTCTTTCTTTGACACACCCATATGCAATATTTACAACAATCCCCCACATGTGTCAAAGAAAACACCATTAGCTAAGTTACATCCATGGACATAATCATTGTATCTGGTGGTCCGTAGAAATATGAACCAGACTTGGACCAATAACACTTAATACATAGAGATGTTAGTGAAGCATGCTTCTATGAACTAACAAATCTTGGTGTGTATTAGAGGCATTAATGATCAGATTATATCCTAACATTTCCGCTGTTAATCAACGGTTTTGCACATTATGACGGCCATGCACATGCCTGGTGCATAACGAATGCTCTAGAGATTTCGCCATGATCTCATAGGAGCGGCCACACTCCACATTCATAGAGGTGATTTCATGTAAGTGTACCTGCACTAAGCACATCATCTTGTATGACTATGAAATCATTAAGAGCTTTGCTCAACTAAAAAAACGTGCATTCTAGCACTCTCCAATTGTCATAAGAAGGGACAAATGTTATTTTTGTGCTAGTCAGAATTGACGAACGACTTATTCTTACCCATTGAACCTTCTTCATGGGATCACCGATCACAAAGGTTGGGTTGCCATCACTGTTAATTACAAGTTGGCTTTAGTCCCATTCCCCTCGACCAATTTATTTCATCCTGCAGGGTTTTGTTAACGACTGATAGGTCTATTATTGACCTCATCAAATCGATTGATATAACTCCATCACAATTCTTAAGCTAACTTATCACAATATATCTCAAACGATTTTTATTTCATCATTGTACTTTTACAATGGCTATTGCCATCTGGCAATCACATATCGTCGATTTTAAGCATCGATTTCTTATCAAAATATTTGCTAAGAGATTTTTAACATTCTTAGCACTCCATCCATTTCCAGAGTAATCAATGTTGACTCACATAATACTTTAATTTTGCCATCACTAAAGGTCAATGATAACCAGTGGATTTTCACACATAAACTAGATCTTAGTTAACATCCGTGTGCATCAATACAACGGGAATCTACTACTTGATACCAATATTATTTAGGGCATTATCCCTTAACTATTTCTTTCTCTTCACGAGAGTTTACATATGCTCAATCCCCACATATCATTTGCTATGTCATCGAATTAACATTTATAAGTGCTACAAATTCTTAACAATTTGTGCATACATTGATTGAGCTGTAGAATCACCTCAAGTAGTATCATAAAGAATCTTCACATAATGGTCCTCAAAACCAATATTTAGAAACATTTCTTACTTGTCATCAATATTCTTTTTATGATCTGTGACACCCAAAATCACATTTAATTTTCTCAAGCTTTCAAGCACATAACATGATATTTTTGACCATACAAGTCATCCACATTAAATTAAAAAATTTATGATATCATGCCTGCTTATATTAAGAGAAATTAATAATACTATGAAAATTAAAGCACACTCACCTCTACACTAGACAAATGATTACAATTTCATAACCATTGTCATATGCTCGTTTCTCGTTTCAAATCACAGCATATTTGATAATTCACACAATTTGCTTTCAATAGCAAATAACAAACTTATATATAATTTTAAGGTACCCCATATCTTAGATACCCCTACACTTTTAAATATTTTATAATCAATAAAATTCTAATTAAATTAGAATCCCAATTTATAAAGATTCACACTTTATAAAACTGCATAATCATATGACTGTATACTTCAACAAAAGGTCGTGCCAATTTAATTTTCTATTTTAATTAAATGAGAATGTCTCAAACATTATCATTTATTTCACATAACAAAATTTTCTTTTCACAGAAAAAAGAAAAAGCCTCAACTTAATTAATTTCCTTTTGTCAAAATAATATATATTTTATATATTAATATTCTGTCCTCACATAGAATTTTCCACATAAATTTATAAATATTTAATTATTTTAAAAATCAATATTTAATAATATTCACACTATTTAAATATGTGTGAAAGCAATGCAATAAATTCTCTTTGAAAAATTAAAAGCACCAGATTATATAAATCACCGAAATATAAACATAAATTGTGGCATTAAAAATCTAAGATTTTCAATATTCAAACTAATTTATATGGTATATCAAAATAAATCACACATCATGCAATTTATTATTTTTATTCATTGATCATAGTAACAAATCCTTTCGTCAAATTTAATAGTAGCCAAGATATTCACAAATATATCACCAAATATATTAAAACAAAAATTTGTTTTAACTTTCAACTATTATCACGTTGAACACAACAAATCCCCACTTTTATTCAACCATATTAATTTAAAAGATTCACAATATTATAGAAGATTAGAAATTATCAAATAAATTAGTATCTTCATTGATAATAAAGTAAATAAATTCCCCTCTCATTCTAATTAATTAAATTAGAATAACATCCTAAAATTTAGGAATTTATAATTACGTTAAATATATTTAATTTATGGAATTAGAAACCAAATAATAAAATAAAAAGTATGAACCCAATAATAATCTCATTATCATCGAAAATTTCATCTTCATACCATGAATAATTTAATTCGAAATATTTACTAATAAAAACAATAAAATCTCCCGATGAAACCCAGCATAAGATATACATTATCTTCCATTTATTAATTTAATATTCATCGAATCCTCAGTAAAATAATTGGAGAAATAATAGGAGATTTATTAACTACCATATCAATCAAAATTGATTTATTTATTAACTAAAGATATTCAAACTTTCAATGAGAATAAATTCACTGTGCAAGTAATCAATAATTAGATAAAATATTGATTTCTATAGGTACATTCATATGAAAATTCAGCGCATCAAATATTAAAAAATAATAATAATAACTGCATTATTAAATTTTTAATATATACCCACGAATATTATATATATTTATATAATATTTCAATCAATTACGCGCACCTTATTGCCGTTTGATCATGGTGAAGAAACATGCTCTTTCTTCTCATTGGAATTTGTTATTATGAACATATGTACACGCTCCTTCAGAACCGACGCACACCCTTAGTCCTTGAGTTACCCTCATTTTTTTTTTAACTGTTGAAGCGGGGATGTTTTCTCCAGTTTGACAGAAACTTGTTTTACATCCATCAGCCTAACGACATAGGGATCCCTAGAGAGCATACGCAGAATAGTAACCTCACAGAGGGTGGTAGGAGGGACGCCTTCTCTAAATTTTCAAATGCGTCCTTTGCCGATAGTGTACTCATACTCTTCTCCATTTGTTTCTCTCAATCTCTCTCCCTCACTCGTACACACAAATTTCATAATTAGCGAGACATAACTCTATAGATTGTAGGCGTCATGAGCGATCTGAAAGAATAAAGAAGAGGATGATTTGAGTCGTGTTCGAGAACACTGTCCTATAGAGTTATTCCGCAACCACCGGTAAAGAAGAAACGGTAATCCCTAGGATTAAACAGATCCTTCTTGATTAAATTAAGGGGGTAGAACTGGTGGAAGATAAGATAACTCAACAAGAGATTACCGATGTTTTCTAATTCTCTCTGTTAAATGGTGTCACAATTGGGGTATTCATAAATAATGAATCAATGCCTTGAAGATGTGACTCTTGAACATTACACCTCTTCAGAAAGTCATGACTATTTGTTTAATTCATGAATCATGTTGCTTAATGAACCAACACAAATCCCTTAATTTATAAGAATAGGACTTCTCAAAACATATCTCTTCATTTAAACATATTTCATAATATTGGAAAGACTTTTTCTTTGACACACCCATATGCAATATTTACAACAACGGCAAGGTCGCCGCAGTACTGGAAGAGGCCGTAGATAGGTATGTCCTGTGATGATGATGATGAGGAGGAGGAGGAGGCAAGGACGGTGAGGTTGTTGTAGGAGCAGAACATGGCGGCGTTGACAATGGAGGTGAGGAGAGAGTTGACGCCGGACTCGTAGGCGGAGCCTTGCCTGGACTTAGCCTGAGAGCAACAGCCATAGATGTAAGCCGCCTCGGTGGCCGAAGACGATGGGGTTATGAAGGGTGTGAGTAACAGAAGAGGAAGAAGAGGAAAAGGAAGAAGAAGAGAAGAGAAAATAGACATGGTTGTGTGCGTTGAGAATAATGTGTGTATGGGAAATGGATAGAGGTTGAGGAGGAAGGCTGATGAAATTACTTAAAGTTGTATCTAGAATGACTGAAAACAGTATATTTGAGAGCAGTAATGGGGCAAATAAAAAGAAACTGGCCGGGTGAGGGCAATATGGGGATAGTTGACTCCGAAGACTCCATCAAAAGCCTATTGCAGTTTGATCCACGTGTTAACAACTATCTCTCTCTGTATAATTGCATACATACATGAAGGCAAATGCAATGGAAGAGGGGAATGAATCCTCTACCTACCATAGCTAGCTAGATATACATTTAAGAAAAATTTAATAGAAACTAATTTTTGCCAAACAAATTAATGATGTAATTAACATTCTTGTTTCTGTGTGATCAAACAGAGAGATGGGTTTCAATAATGAAGGAAGCGTCTTTGCATGATTTTGTTGTGTGTTGTGAGGATTTTTGGTCTTGGTCTTTTGATGCGCCACCACAACAACTCTACATCATTAGGGTTTTCCCCCTCTACCATTATTTATTATTCCATTCAATTCAACTTTTCCAAATTGGTTTGCATTATTCCATATCCGTACTACCTGTTTGCACTAAGTGGTCCTTCTCCATGTGATGAAACAATAATCTACCATTATTTATTATTCCATTCAATTCAACTTTTCCAAATTGGTTTGCATTATTCCATATCCGTACTACCTGTTTGCACTAAGTGGTCCTTCTCCATGTGATGAAACAATAAGGTGCCATCATAAGCTGCCCTCCCTGTTTGTTTGTGGAGTCAACCGTTCTTGTCTTTCCACTCTGACTAGCTAGCAACCCTGCCCATATATTTATGTATAACAACTTGAAAATTAATTACCAAAAAGAGTAAATGTTTGGAAGAACAACACAAACACACACACACACACCTTCCTTGAGAATCATAAACACCAAAGTCACTCCCCTGTTTGCCTCTCTGGATATTTCTAACTTCAATTGGAAACAACAAAGAAGGACATTTCCCCTGCTATTCATCAATAAGAAGCCCTGTTTCATGTTACTTATCAACACACATATCTCTCCTTCTATTCAAATATACACAACCACGTCAATAAGAACTATAATATGTGTGTACGAACGAGAGAGAGAGAGAGAGAGAGAGAGAGAGAGAGAGAGAGAGAGAGAGAGAGAGAGAGAGAGGGGGGGGGGGGGGCGAGTTTTTTGACCGAAAACTCAAATTGATAAAAAGTGAAAATGCAGCGAACAAGAAGATGCCCGCAACCAATTGCACGAAACTCTACATATATAATAAATATTATGATCAACTAACTTAGTTTTCTTAGAGTATATTTGGTTTGAGGGGAGGGAAAGAGGAGAGAAGAATTTTTCTCTCATCTTTACTCAATATCTCTTAGAAAATTTCCAATATTCCAAAATTACACTCTCAAAAAAAAAAAATTCTTTTCATCAATGACAATTTGATCAATATTCTCCCTATTGTCTTTCCCCTTCCATCCCTTCCTCTCAAAACCAAACGCAACGTTAATCTCTCCCAAAAAAAAAAGTTAAATGAGTATTGTATTAAGGACCGAGAGTCATATGTCTAAGAGATGTTTTACTTTTTTTAGATATATTAATGAAACAAAATAAGTTAATTAATCATAATATATATTACATATTATTAGATTATATATCAATTTATGAGTCAAGCTAACTAGTTTTCGCAAAAAAATGATGAATATTCTCCTTAATAAAAATAAAGTAGCTCTTATATTAAAGACATGAATAAGTATAGATCTATCTATTTATTTATGATTATGATTTGTTTTCTGAGTTTCTTTTGGTCAAAGTTTGTTTCATGAATAAATAACACATGAGTGTTTTTTTCTTTCACAAATGCACTTGATCAAATCCAAGAAGGCAATCGATTCGTGTCAAATTAATCAATTTCAGAAATATAGTAACAAAAACATTAGGCATCATGCACCGCAAAAATTAAATTCTTAGGATTCCTTACGAAATAAAACTCTAGAAAATCAATCGAAATCTTTTTATGGTCACAAGAATAAAATGAGAGACTGAATAAAGCAATGTGGGGAGAGATATGATTGAGCAACCGACCAATGAATCTCAAAGGAAAATGTTCTTTCATTTGGATTTTTTCCTTAATTATAAATGTTTTTTTAATATATATACAAAAAAATTAGATAAATTAGATTTCAGGTCTTCATTATATTCTTTTTTTTTAGTAACATGGATATAGACATTAACAATTTGAATAAAAGAGCGGGATTGAACCCGCAGCCTCCCATTTATAGGGAAGTATTTATAGTTCCATATCACTATACTACAAAGTCTTTGTTAAGTACTCACTGTATTCAAAACATGCCCCATAGCACTTGCGGAGGCTGATATCATGATTCATAATGCAGTTTAACCAACATCAAAGCAACTTAGTAAAATTAAGTCCAAACGCAATTAAGTCATTACTCCTTCGGTTCTAAATATAAGACAAAGCTTGTGGTACATATTACATTACAAAATATGTCATATATTTAGGATCAGAGATAATATCGTCCAGTCCTAACAAATACTATTCAAATATTACATACACATGTTTTGTACATAGTTGATAATTCTTCAACAAAATTTTCAAGTCTCTTGTCATCCTAAATCATCTATGAAGAAAGAATACAAAGACCCTAATTAACAATTACCCTATGTTGGCAAAGCTTGACCAAAATCCGTGACATGTATTCGCTGATCGTTCATGTGAAATAAATATAATGTCTTGCTAAAAATGCAAGATCTAATCCAATGATTTAATTTTTGCATAAACAAATGATATCGCCATTCACATTAGTGTACGACAAGACATTTGGTGCTCAATTGGACACACACCATAAGTGTGAATACATTATAAAAGGGTCTTAACTCTTAAGATACCACATCAAAATATAGAGTTACGGTAGTCTCAAAGCAAACTTTCAATGAAAATTCAAGGATAAGATGGTTACAATCCCATAAATTGCATCCAGTTACTTAGGCAAACGAGTTGTAATTACATTTATAAATGCATCCCCTCACCCCAGATTATCTATTATTCTTGGATTCTTTGCCCAAGTTATTACACGATATAGCATTTCAACACCAACCCCTTTTGACCAATCCCGCCATGTTCATTACCTACAAGAAGTCATGTAGGATCGTTAAACTCCATCCACCAGTTATCAGACTAAAATTATAAAATCAACAACCAATCAACAAAGATGAACTAGCTTCACATGCTTCTTGATGAATTTCATCAATTTCACATCAGTAGAGAAGTCCCCTTCTCTATATTTTTACTTGGGTCTAGGATGTTAAATTAAACTACAACTTGTTCGGTGTCAGAGAAGAATACACTAATTAATAGGAATAGATATTTAACGGCAATTGAATTTAATCATCTTAATTAGATGGAAGTAATAAATTAAAGTTTCAAGAATTAAATAGATTAATAACACACCTTCAGGAGGTTGAGCTAGCTTCCGATTTTGAGGAGTAAACATTTCTTTCTTCAATTGCATCAGAATGTGTTCCATTGTATGCTCGCGCTGCGAATTAGCCAGCATGGGAACAAATGTGGCTCAACCTGGTAATTGAGGAAGTCATTATTTCAGTATCATGCACATCATGGTATTGGAAGTCCTTACAAAAATGTCACCTACCACTGCGGTGTCTTGGTTGACACAGGTCATGTTAATCCTTGTTTGAAATTTTACAGATGGTGGATTGTCTGGATAATCCTTACCGCAGAACAATTTCAATTGGTGGATATGCCCTTCATGAACAGTCTAGTAAAAAATAATATGGGAAGGAAAAACATAAAATCAATATGTTGTTGTATGGAAAATAAATTCCCTTAGAAATAAAATAAAAAAAGTCATATGTTAATCACAGACTCACAGTACAATCAAAGAAAAAATAAAAGAAAAACGCAGCTAATCATTGGATCTCTAGGAATCGGGCAGCACAAGAATCCCTTTGCAGATAAAAAATATTATGGCAATGATAATTTATAACTGAATTTATCCAAAGATTCAACCCTACAGGTAACATGGTCTCACGTACAAGAAAAGCTGAAGCAATATTTAACATCGAATAATGATCTTTTCAAACACCGTAATTTGGTAATATGGGAATATAAATGTGACCAACTGAACTTCCGAATTAATTATTTTGTAACAGAAGCGGGCAAGGGAAGCTTGGTTTGGGAGGGTAGAGAAGGAATTGAGAAGCATTTACACAAACATACAATAAAAACACTACAACCCTCGGAAGATATATGTCAGCTTACACCAGGGGGACCGATAATAGTCCCTGTCCATGAGTGCATGTATATATCATCAACATCATCCATATCATAGCTGACAGTTCCATCACCGATTCCCTTTTCACCTCTTTCGATCTCTTCCAATAATCTGAAACTCCTGGGTATTGTATCCACCAAAAAAGCCAAGTGTTAATTGTACATTCATCAAAAATTACGCAGATGATTCAAAACCAGGTTTCTTTTTTGGGGAGGGGGTGTGGAGAGACTGAAAAAATATGTAAAAATATATAGCAAACTCAATCAAGACAGCAATGTCAGGATATAAGTTCTTCATTTTAGCCACCAAGTGGAATATTTACCAGCAAATAAGCCAAGGGAAGGCATACATGATATCTCGAAAAGTTTTTAATTAAGATTAGAGAAGGGAGTAATAATCATCCACAAGCTAAACACCTTCCCACCTATAACCAGAATTCCCTCTGGATCAAGAAGGGCATAGCTTATAAAACTTGAGTCCGGTTCTAGCACCAAAATAAATGACTTTACACATCTACTCTGGCTCTGTGCATCCGCGCATGTGTTTTATTTCAATATCACTGATGTTTCTTCTGAATTAGATAATAATGTATGCCATACTCCAATGTTGTCAGGTACAATCACCATGGCTCTATAGTAGCAATGCACCATGATCCATCAACAAAATATGCACCAAGTATTTGACCGTATGTTATTTTAGCATAAAACATAACTATTTCTATATCGGCTCAGGCATAATTCAAAACTAGCTAAGTAATATGCAGAATTATGGTCCCAACATGATAATAATTGAATTCGAGTGCACTGACAGATGGTAGAGCGATCAATTATGAAAAAAAACGTAAAAATAAATGCAAATTATCAGTCTCCTAATAACCTAACTACAACAGCTCCATGTTCAAATAAAGCACATAAGTAAGACGACACAAACAACCAAAGTTATTAAGAAATTTTATGTTGCCCCAACAACAAACAAAAGCAAAATAATTCTCCATAATTAGAGAATGACTTGACGACAAGATTGTCCTTATCCAATTAGAAGCCCATTGCTAATTGGACGGAATTATCATGGAAGGTGTTCGATCAACGTATTCTCCATAAATGAGCATGGGGTACTCCCTTCTTTTCTTATCCTATGCAGCTTTGGGGTAATGGCTAATTGTTATGACATGTTTCTCAACATTGTTTTCTCGCTGAGGGAAATAAATAATCATGACCTATAGCAATCTCTATATAACAGATCCATTAATTCACAAATGATCTTACAAACGACGTGCTCAGCAAATAAATCAAACCATCGTTTCAGTTGCGGAAATCACCCAAACATAATACAGATCAATATCCAACTCTCACTTTTATAATGGCCTTCTTTTTGAGGTTGGAGTATGGATGCAATACTAAAGGGAAAAAATATATTTTCACCGAAAAACAGAATGACTAGATTCTTCAAATGATGTTAGATCCCAGAACAGAGCATACAATATAAGAAATCAAACTGGTACATAAATAATTAACAATAAGGAGAATAAAATCAAAGTTCAAAGCAGAATCATGCAAGGACCAAATTAACCACTAGATCCTGCTACTTGAACAAAGCCAGGTAGCCAAGGCAAGTTCATGCCACAAAATTCCAGGCAGAGTCCTCGCACACTTCTAAATCTACAAATCCTTTTCATTCTCCAACAACTTTTTAAAAAATGCCCCACATAAAAAACGAAGTTGTAATCCCGAGGTTTCATAGCTGAATGACATACAAGACTCTATGAACTGCGAATTAGCAGATAACATTTTCCATGAATCTTCTCAAATCTGATACCTGAGTTGTTTTGAGCTATGATAATAATATTGAGAACTTTTCGCCTAAAACAAAAGAAAATTCTGAACTAAATGAACGCCATCCAAAACAAATGAAAGAACTATCTTGATCCTTCTCACCACTTATTACTGATACAGAGAAGCCAAACTCAAGACCAGGGTTAGAAACCAACTAACTTCTCTAGCGTGTACTGATCAAACAAGCAAAAAAATAAAAAATTTGGCTTTGGAGGGAAAAAATATATAACAAAATTCTGTCTTCTAGTATATTCTTTAAAGCCCACATAAGTTATTAAGGTAAAATTTGATATTAGATTGTTAGTATGTACCAAAATGCTTTTCTGGTTGAACCAGAAATACTAAAACCAGTACCTCACTTTGTATGGGTATGAGTTCGTGAAACAACCCAAAAATCCAGAATTAAGCTTAAGAAATATAAGAACTCACAGCAGCAGGGAACATATCAAGTTCCAACAGACTCTAATTGATTTACCATACGATATGAGCCCTTAAACCCTTGTGAAACCAATATGTAAGAATTCGTTTAGAGATTAGTCACATTAACACAACAAGATTCATCCAACAGAGTGGCACTGCCGATCAACATATCAAACGAGTGATGCAAAAGGTAAAATGGGTGAGCCACCTAAATATGAAGGCACAAGCGGAGGATCCGATTCAGATCAACGCCTACCCAAGGCGTCTCGCGAGGCAGTTGTTTTAACGTATACAGTAGCATATAGCTTGGCAAGGCTTATTCTTGTGCTCCTTTAGATAAACTTACATATACATGGGTGAAAAAAGAGAAGCAACAAATTCTACAGCAAGCATTTGTTTCTCCTTAAGGATGAGCTTAACGCATGTAATACAATTAAACGGACCGCGACTAATATAGGATGTGCGTCAGAAAATCCACATTTTGAGACGCAATTGTGGATCGTGAATTTCTAGGATAAGCTGTATCAATCCGTTGATGCTAATCAAAATAAAATGCCCTTATGAAGTTTCAATCATATCATATTAACCAAGATAGTCAACCAAAAAGAGGCTGTTGGACAAGCAAGACCATCATCGACACAATTGTAATCAAAACTTGAAATTTAAGGAGAAAGAAATCACTCGTTGCCACAATGTAGGATTCAGACAAATATTATTTTTTCCCCATAACACCTTCATTCAGAAACTCAGCCCAAACAATTAATATGACTGGAAATGAATACGGCCCAAGTTTTGTTTGAATTTTTGCATTTTGCTTTTATAAAGAGTTCTTTGTACCAAAAATAGTTAACAGTTCAACCATTGTGGAATAGAAAGGCCCACAACTTAGACCGAAATATATGCACAGGAGTATATACACACGCGATCTTTAATATAAAATATATTTATCTAATTTGATTAGATTAAAAAAATTGGCTAAATTAAATAATATGACATATATTTCCTAAAACACCATAGTCGCCTTTCTTAATTCTCTGATTCTCTTTCCTCTTTGATTATTGTTGAGGAAGTATCAATAAGAATAAATTATAACAAAATTGACATATATGAAAAGTTTGTCTTATATTTACGATAAAAATCAACTCCCTAAATATTTTTTATATTAAAAATCAGATGAAATGCATATTTTCTGTTAGGGCTTGACTTTCTTTAAAATGTTGGGTTGAAGTGTAAATAATGGTCATAGCTCGTTGCCAGATGTTGCATTATATCGATCCTTTCACAACAATGGCATATACCTTTCCATGTGTAAACAAATACAATTCCATATATAAACAAAGGGAAAAACATTTCTCATGTTGTAGGAGAAATGTTTTCTCATACTATACATACATAAAATGGTGGGACCCATATATATATATAATGCTCATTATATATATATGGGTCCCACCATTTTATGTGTGTGTAGGAATCTTCTTTCTCTCATGCAACATGAGAAAAGTAAACCCCATAAACAAATACAATATTAAATATACTCAAAGTTTAAAGTGCACACAACTTTTGATTAGGAATATAAACATTAATTAATTTCTTTTCGAGAGTAGTTAATTTATCAACATTAATTAATACTTTCTCTGATCTTTATTATAAAATACCAACTAGCAAGTTTATTTGTTTTTTTTTTATAAAGCACTTGTTGATTCCTAATAAGCATTAATTATTTTTTTTCATGTTTGCCCATAATTAATAAAGGTAGTTTGTGAGAGTAATAATTAATATGATATTAAAGTTTAGGGCAATTAGTAGGGGTAATATTGGAAATTACTTAGATCCTAGAACCACTTTATTGATTTTAACTACTTTTATTGATTTATCAGAAAAGTTAATTGGTGCCTTATAATAAGAATTAGAGGGAATACCAAGGTTTTGAAGCTTGTATTGGTCACTACATTGACTCAGTACTGAGTCAAGGGTCACATCGGAACTAACCCAATGAAAAATTATAAATTTCAGAGGAATCAATATGAAATTCTCAAGAAAATTTTTAAAAAGGTGATCTTTTAAAAAATATTGAATCGGACCGATTTACTAACTAATTCATTGGTTTTCGGTCTAGATTTCAAACCTTAGGTTAATACAGTAAAAAGATTATTACATTATATTTTTTTAAAGACTATTGCCAAAGATTTAAATTTAATAGATTGAGACAGAACCAAAGCTCATATACATAGATTAAAAAAAAAAAAAGAAGAAATTATAATTTGTGGATTGAGATAAAATAAAAGAAGATTCCACCATGTGTTTCATCTTCATTATAATTGTTCAGGCTCCATGTGTAGTAATTGGTACCTTGTTCAATTAAAGTATTCCATTCAATTGATTAATTCTTCTTATCCACGCCCCCCCCCCCCCTTCCTCCTTCTCACTTAATGTAATCATGATGACTTCCTTAATCGTATTATTATAATCTTTAGGGTTAAAGTGTAAAAATGTATATGTGCTTTATTCTAAAGAGTACCTAACACTAAGTGCTTTTTTCTGTAAAAGTACACATATAGTTACAAATTAGGTGTAAAAATACTATTTAATTATTAAATTTGACTTTTTATAATGATTGGACAATGACTTGGTTTTCAAATGTGTAAAAATATATATATAGTTTGACAAAAAGAACACCAGGTTCTTTTTATTTAAAATTTAATAATTTTATTTAATTAAAGAACAATTATTATTTTCCTAAGTATAATTCTTAGAAGGTGAAATTTTTTATTTCAATACAAAACTTAGCAAGCAGGGAACGAAAATAAAACACCATGTCATAAACATCGCCATTGAGTTCAGAACATAAACCATAACTAATCATTATCTGATCAAATCCATTACATAATTTATGTATCTTTGGGAACAAAAGACCTTTCCATTAAAATGAGCGAAAAGCAGAGAGAATTAGAATAATATAACTAATTATGTTCTAATAATTACAAATTGAAAGTGAACCATGATGGCAAGGTAGAAAGTGACCATTATTACAAGTACAATGACCAGTATGACAAGTACAATCTTCCACTTCCTTCGGCGGATCGCGAGGTGGAGATGAACGAGGAGCAGTGGGTACAACACAAACGACAATTGGGTCAGGAACGCTAACCTAAACAAATCAACGAGGCAAAAAAAAGGGGTTGATCAGTCAAAATTCAGACACGTCTGAGTGATAAATCCAACAAAGTTCCATTTTTAGGGCCAAAATTATGCAAGCCATGAGGCAGAAAGGACATCATCCTCCAAATGCTCCTAAAGATATCTGGCTAATTTAACAATTAAGAGTAAATCAATTATAATCCACAAACAAAAAAACTGAAGAGCAGATAGACAACCAAGCACATAGACCCCTCCTGGAAAGTAATATGAAGCGACAGCAGCAAATAAAAAACACGAGACATTACTACATGATAGAAATTCACAACATAAAGCATCAAAGAGTAAAAAGATAAGATAATCCGGCCAAAATCACATCACAGATAAACTTCAAAGTTCACAAACATTCAGATCGTAAGTTCACTTCCCCGACCAGTTTGATATCATATATTAATAAAAAGACTAAGCAATCTTAGTAAGCTAATTGAATCAGAAATTTGAAAGTGAAAACAGATGAAGAAAAGAACCTTAAAACCATCGGAATCTTTAGGTGGCCTGTCTCCTCCTGATCAATCCAAACAACATAATATTAAAATTTTGACTAAAATTTTAATATTAATTTTTTTTAAAAAAAAGAACTTGGTATTGGACACTTTTTTTTTACTAAACCACATGTGTATTTTTGCACCTTGGAAAGCCACGTCATCATTCAGTCAGCAAAAAAAATTAAACTTAACGGTCAAATGTATTTACTATTGTACACCTTTACACCTAAAAAAAACATTTGATGTTGGACACTCCTAAAGATAAAGTACATATGCATTTTTACAACTTAACACTAATCTTTAAGGATTATAAATTGACTCATCATATACATATACCTCATTTCTTCTCTTGACCCACAAAAAATTAATTCTTCGAACGGCAACTTATGGTCAAAACTCAAAGGTGCGTGGGACGATTTTTTTTTTTTTGTTGAAGTAAATGACTTTCATAATTTGTATTGAATTTTTTTTATATAAATTTGTATTGTATTTTTTTGAACTCAAATTGCAGAATTTTTATTATTTAATCATTGACGATTGAATTAAGTGTAAGACTGTAATTCAACGATCCTCTATGTGATATTTTTCAGGCGTTGTGTGGTTTATTACAAAAAGAAAAGGTTACATCACTAAATTTGTTAGTTATCATTTTTAACATGCATGCTTTCTTAATCATTCAAAATAACATCAAAGGTTTAAGTCCCCGATTTCACTGAGTAAAAAATTATAACCTTTAATTTTAAAATTTTAATTATTATTGTTCTATTATACATTAATCATATTTTTTTATTTTTAAAATTCTAAGGGGCCTTATCATGTACTCATAGTTTATGTTATCACAGCCCTATACTGACTCGTATCATATATAAAAATGAAAAACGTTTTCATTCATTTTTCAATAAGAAGAATTCGAATCAATCACGTTTCTACCAACATGTACAAGCCAAATATATATATATATATATATATATATATATATATATATATATATATATATATATATATATATATATATATATATATCTCACACAATATACAGATCCAATTAACCAAGCTATAAGTTGCATTAAATGCTAGCAATTAAGAATGAGGAACTTAATTAATTTTGAACCCCCAAAAAAAAAAAAAGCTCACTAATATGAAGCTAAGTTTTTGGATAAGTAAAGTGGTTCATTTCATATCATTGATCATGTTCAAAAAGTGAAGAGGAAAACTTGTCTTCTCTTTCTCCTTTATTTTCCATCACAATACACACATCATCTTTCTCTAACTTAATTGAGAACTAAACATAACAAGATGACCAAGAAATTAAAATCAGAAAATAATAGCCACCAAAAGCCCAACCAATTAGCAGAGGAAAACATTACAAGAGTGGTAATTATCCACAAATGATATTATTTAGATAAATTAAAAATATAAATTAAATACAAATTGGTTTTTTCCATTAAGAAGATACCTGGTTTCTTTTTGTACTTCTTGATCAAGGCTGAAATGAACCACGTGATTAGACTCCCTCCTACTGCTCCTCCTGCTGCTCCTCCTGCTGCTGTGCCTCCAATTTTTTTTGCGTCTGTCTTCTTAAGTTTATTGTTCCTGTTCTTGTTTTTTTTCTTACCTACACATTTAATTTACATTTCAAACCAACATATTAAATATAATTAATTAATTTTAATAATCAGGAAAAGACGTTGCAAATGATGAGATTCAATATTACTACCTTGACCGCAGGAATATTTTTTATGAATTTGGAGAAATGGTACTGTCATTGTACATTCATGCTTTTTTATTCTTTTGATTGTCTATCTTCATTCACAGGATTTTTAATATACAATTATGTGTTTGTACTATATGATATATTAAGTTTTTCTTTTTATTCCACTAATAAAGTTCAGATGGCTACTTTCAACCGTTGAAAAATTCTGAAATATTCATACAGAAAGGTATATCATGGCCAAAATTCATAAGAGCAGATCAAGAAAATCAGATTATTCCCTTTTTTCTTTTTAAAATATGTTGTTCTTTCGTTACCCTCAATTAGAAGGGTATGCGCGAGCCAAAATATAAAAATAAAAAATTAGAAGGGTATGAACAATGATTGACTTGATTTTTTTTGAAAAATAAAAAATAAAAGATAGAAGGAACGCAATAAAATTTTTGCAAATAAACCCAATTAAATGGATCCAAAATCAGATCATATCAAAATATTTTTCTAACAAAATGTGAAAAAATGATATTGAATAATCAGAAGTTAACCAACTATATTCATTTCCACACCAACTTTGTACGCCTTCACGTGGCTTGAAACGTAAATTAGAAATTATTCAGGCAAGTAAATTTTCACCAAATAATCACTCTCTTTAAAAAAAAAAAAAATCTAATATCGAAGCAAAAACTGAATAGCACAAACTAATTAACCACCGCTATTCACGGTGGCGGAGCCACTTACTGTTATCATCGGGCGAGTCATATCCACCTTCGAAATAGCGGGCGTAGCACTTGGCCAAGTATATCTGTCCCCACTGGACAGGCCCACACTCTACTCTGAGCTGTTCGATCGCATTCGAAAGACAATCTTGGCACTCGATGGCACTCAAATCCCCCACACACTGCGCCATACCTTGCAAATTGCCTGAACCAGTCGTTCTGAACATCTTATACACCCCATCAGACGTTTCCAAATACTCCAACACAGCATCTCTCTGAATCAACACATCAGAATCAAACCCATTCGGCGGCCCACATTTCTTCAGGACCAAAGTGTTGTCTTCTCTGCCCAAGAACTCAGAATCATCATACCTAACAAAACAACCGTCGAGCTGCAAGGCTCCGCCAGTGAAGTCAGGGCAGATGGTGCCAAGCTGGGAAACGGCTTGGGCGACGCAGTAGGAGCACTCGACAGCGGCAAGGTCGCCACGGCACTGGAAGAGGCCGTAGATAGGTATGTCCTGTGATGATGATGAGGAGGAGGAGGAGGCAAGGACGGTGAGGTTGTTGTAGGAGCAGAACATGGCAGTGTTGACCATGGAGGTGAGGAGAGAGTTGACGCCGAACTCGTAGGCGGAGCCCTGCGTGAACTTAGCTTGAGAGCAACGGCCATATACGTAAGCCGTCTCGGAGGTCGAAGACGATGGGGTTATGAAGGAAGTGAGTAACAGAAGAGGAAGAGGAAAAGGAAGAAGAAGAGAAGAGAAAATTGACATGGTTGTGTGTGTTGAGAATAATGTATGTGAAATGGATAGGGGCTGAGGAGGAAGGCAGGCCTTCTATATTTTGTGTGTGTGTATATAAATAAATATGAAACAACTTATAGCGAAACTATCTGGTAGATGATGCATGTTTAGGTATATGAACTTCTCCGAATATTTGTATTTTCTTTTCACGGAAATCTTTTGATTATGGTGATAGTCCCTTTCAGCGCTTTTTGTAAAAACTTTTGGTAGTAGAAATTTTGAATTTTTCTACGGAGAGAAAGTGAAACCGTCGTTCGCAGAAAATTATAGATTTTTCCTTCTAACTAAACCCACCTCCCAAATACTAAATATACCGGTATACCGCCGACAGTGTCAACGACAGCATATGTTCATTCACATGTATGTATATACATACATGGTGTTGATGAAATTAGTTAAAGTTGTATCTAGATTAATGAGTGAAAACAACATATTTGGAAGAAGTAATGGGACAGCCAAAAGAAACTGGCCGGTGAGGGGAAGATGGGGATAGTTGACTCCGAAGACTCCATCAAAAGCCTATTATAGTTTGATGCACGTGTTAACAACTCTTTCTGTCTCTGTCTCTGTCTCCCTGCATAATTACATACATACATGAAGGTAAATGCAATGGAAGAGGGGAATGAATCCTCTACCAACTATAGCTAGCTAGCTAGCTATACATTTAAGAAAAATTTAATAGGGAACGGTGTTTTTGCCAAACAAATTAATGATGTAATTAACATTCCTGTCTCTGTGTGATCAAACAGAGAGATGGTTGGCGGGTGGAGAAATAATCAGTCAATGAGAGTTGAATCAACGGAAAAGGAAAAGGGGGGAAAAAAGGACCAAAAAAAAAATAAAAGGCAAATGCTATGGAAGATGAGGGGAAGGTCACTTCGTGGGTTTCAATAATGGAGGGCACCGTCTTTGGATGATTTTGTTTGCTTGTTTACACAGTGTAAATTTTACCTTGTTGTATGTTGTGAGGATTTTTTTGTCTTGTTGACCAAAAAAAAGAAAAGGATCTTTGTCTTGGTCTTTTGATGTGCCACCCCAACAACTTTTGCTAACTACAACGCCACATCATTAGGGTTGAGGCTTTTTTCACCTCTACCATTTATTATCCCATTCAATTCAACTTTTCCATATTGGTTTGCATTATTCCATATCCGTACTACCTGTTTGGTTATATATATTATGAGAATAATTTTTTAAAAAGTTCATTTAAAAAAAAAAGATGTTATTTTGACACAGCAATTATCATAGAAATTCATTTTTTATAGGGCTAAGGGGTATTTTTACTCCGAAAGTTTTAACTGAAGGGCAACTTTATCCCTAAAGTTTTTCGAAAGGCAATTTTACTTTGAAAGTGTAAAAGATATAGCCATTTTGCTTTAGCCATAATCATAGTTAATTTTGATTATTAGTTGACCAAATATGTTTAGCTGATAGCCTACATATTATTCATATTATACTTTTGTTAAGATGTAAATTTGTTTAGAAAATTTTATAACTATCAATGAAAAAAGATGCAATAAATGACACGGACTTCTAGCATAAATTTATAAATTAACAAAAATAATCTGAATGATATATTTTACTAATTCATTATATTTGATCAATTAAAATTAAAGCTCAAAGGACGAGGAACGGGTTTCCTTGTAAGTTAGTATCTGCCCCATTGATGATTTTTTTTTCCTTTTTTTTTTTTTAAAAAAGCATTCTTTTTATCTTTGATTTGATTTTTTTTTTAATATTATATCTTATCTTTGATTTGATGGTACCAATAATCGAACTCAGATCATCCAAGCCATATAAACTCAAGCCATAAAGGCCCCAGTTACCATTTATGTCTTTTGATGAATTGGATCGCACTTTGAATGAGCAAAGTATGGAAATCCAAATTGGGCCTACACCGGAATCCAGCCCACTAACTGATCTCAAGTAGGGACCTTTCATGACAGTAATGGTGAAATTACACGTGAGTATTGCGTATAAATTATTCAACAATCATTCATTCATCTACGTACGTACGTACATACGTACATACAATTTAGAATTTCATTTTTGCTTTTAAGTGGTCCTTTTCCAATTGATGAAACAAGGTGCCATCATAAGCTGCCCTCCCTGTTTGTTTGTGGAGTAAACCGTTCTTGTCTTTCCACTCTGAGTCGCTAGCAACCCTGCCCATATATTTATGTATAACAACTTGTAAATTAACTACCGAAGAATGTTTGGAAGCGCACACACCCTCCTTGAGAATCATAAACACCAAAGTCACTCCCATGTTTGCCACTCTGGATATATTTCTAACTTCAATTCCAATAATATCCATTTCTTTCTGTATGATCTTTAATATAAGAGACGTTTGACCTTTTCTAGATATATTAATGAAGCAAAATAGGTCAATTAATCACTCCCATGTTTGCCCCTCTGGATATATTTCTAACTTCAATTGGAAACAACAGAGAACGACGTTTCCCCTGCACCGTTCATCAATAAGAAGCCCTGTTTCATGTTACTTATCAAGTATCAACATAAACATATCTCTCCTTCTATTCAAATATATACAACCACGTCAATAAGAACTATGATGTGTGTGTGAGTGAGAGTGAGAGAGTGAGAGAGAGAGATACAGGGCGAGTTGTTCGACTGAGACCCAAATTGATGAAAAGTGAAAATGCAGCGGACAAGAAAATGCCTCAACTGATTGCATGAAACCTACATATACAGTACTCCTCTGGTTTTAATTATAAAAACCTAATTGACTATTTTAGAGAGATTAAAGAAGCTAATTAAATTACTATAGGATATTTTTATTTTTTCCTCAAATTAAGTAGTTTAACTAATAAATTAATATATAATCTAAAGATACACAACATATGAAATGATTAAGTAATTTATTTAGCTTCCTTAATCTGTCCGAAAAAAATCAACTAGGTCTTATAATTAGTACTAGAGATAGTATATGTTATGATTAACTAACTTAGTTTTCATAGGCTATGTTTGATTTTAGGTGAGTGAGGGGAAGGGAGGGGGGAGAGAAAAAAATTTTCTCGCATCTTTATTAAATAGCCTATGAAAATTTTTCAATATTCTAAAAATAGACTCTCAACGAAAATGAATATTTTTCTTATTAATGACAATTTGATCAATACCCTCCTTAACGACCCCTTTCCTCAAACCAAACACACCCTTAATATCTCTCAAAAAAAAAAAAAGTCAAATGAGTATTGTGTTTAGAACAGAGAGTCTTGTGTGTAAGAGATATTTGACTTTTTTAGATATATTAATGAAAAAAAATAAGTTAATTAATCATAACATATATTATATATTATTAGATTATATCTCAATTTATGAGTCAGGCTAATTAGTTTTCCCGAAAATGATAAATATATGTATTTTAATCTAACTTGTTTAGCTTTTTTAATTTCCCTAACAAAAATCAAGTAGCTCTTATATGAATGACATGAAGGAGTATATATCTATCTATTGATTATGATTTGTTTTATGAGTTTCTTTTGGCCAAAGTTTGTTTCATGAATAAAAAACACACGTGAGTGTTTTTTCCTTTCACAGATACACTTGATCAAATCCAAGAAGGCAATCAATTCACGTCAAATTAATCAATTTTGGAAATACAGTAACAAAAACATTAGGTATCATGCTCCACAGAAATTAGATTCTTATGATTTCTTATGGAATAAAAGTCTGAAAAATCAAGGGAGAATCTCACATAAAGACGGTTAAATTGCTCAAATTCTAATTTAAGCTACTAAACTTAATATATTATTAATTAGGTTATGTGACGCAATTAAGGATTTAGAAATTGGGTTAAATTACCATTATATCCCTTAGTTGTTATTATTATTATTATTATTATTTTAAAAAAACGCAAAACTGGAGCACAACAATATTGTAACCGGCAATTGTGTGTTGTAGCTCTACAGAAAGAGCCCAAGAAGACTCCTGTGCGAAATTGAAAATAGTTTGTGGCTTCACGTACAATGCCCAATTCTGGGTTCCTCATGTTTGTACTCGTTTCATTGGACTGTTGTAGTTATGTTTATTTTGCTTGGTTAGATTTGGTTTTCAATGTTCGGAGTCTGGCAAGGGTATGTTCTCATGTTTGGCCTGTAAGTGGTCATTGAAGTTTTGTATTTTGATCAGAATAATATAATGGAACTAAACAAAATTATATGAAATGAAAAAGCAATTGAGGGCAATATTATAGTTTATGAATAACGCAAGACGGTACCATTCATAAATAAATTTGTCTCATAAACATCACGAACAATGATTTACTTTTGCACAATATTTTCGTTGATCTTCGACTTCGTTAGTGCAACTGGTGCCTAGGCTCAGTTGTGGTAATTATAATTAGGGTGAAGATGTAGATTTGCTAACCAACTGTTATCCGAGGAGCGTCTGGCACAAATAACTATTAAGGGGACCAAAATTGCCAATAACTATTAAAAGTGAAAAAAAACACCAAATAACTATTAAAAGTGAAAAAAAACACTAAATAACTATTAAAAAAACAACTATCACAATTAAGTTAAAATATGAGGCACTGGTGTAGGACGGTAGTGGAAACGCTGGAGAAAAGAGCGGTTAAGCCTTCTTGTTGGAAAAGGAAAACACCAACAGAGATGGGACCCATGGGAGCAGGCATTGTGGCAGCATCAGTTGCTGCTTGTGGCATTGGAGGGATGGAACCAGGGTGCAAGGTGCGTGTCAATCGAACATTGTGGACTACTGGATGAGTTCAAGAGGGTGAGTGGAACACCTAGCAACAATAGAAGTTTTGGAAATGTTGACATCGCCGACACTGTGACAGTCAATGGAAGACGGAGACACCAAGACAGTGACGGGGTAATAGTTCATTGGCAAATCTGCTTCAAATTGTGTGTTTTTTTTCCACTTTTTAATTATTGATTGGCAATTTTGGTCCCCTTAATAGTTATTTGTGCCAGACGCTCTTCGGGTAATAGTTGGTTGGCAAATCTGTACCTTGACCCTTATAATTATAACTTGAGGTGTTCAACATTGAATGCACAAGGTGAACTGGCTAGATGGCGTTAATTTCCAGAAGCATGAAGGTGCTTGCGATAATTTGCCGTAATTGATTCAGTCATCTTCTGGTTCATTGTCAAAAACAGGGTTCTTCAAGGGGACAACGACTTCTTAGGGCATCATTCACGATCCTTAGGGCACACGAGAGAGAGAGAGAGAGAGAGAGAGAGAGAGAGAGAGAGAGAGAGAGAGAGGAGGGGTAACGAGTGTGACATCGGATTGCTAGGTTTTTCTTTCCTCTTTTTTTCAGACCATGGGTTAGGGGTATTATTGGAAAATAACCAACATTTAAATATCCTAGATCGAGTCATTGACCCAATTTAAGATTTATTGAGTTTACCAGTTTTATATAGGATTTCTCTATTTCAATCGTCTTTATAGAATAAAATGAGAGACTGAATAAAGCAATGCGAGGAGAGATAGATTGAACAGCCGACCGGTGAGCCTTTAAAAGGAAAATGTTCTTTTGTTTGGATTTGTTCCTTAATTATAAATATTTCTTAACATATAAACAAAAAATTAAATGAATTAGATTTCAGGTCTTCATTATATATATATATATATATATATATATAGGGAAAAGTATTTCTCCAGTCACTGGAGAAAATTTATCTCTAGTGACCTCAAAACTACATCGTTTTAGATTAATAAAGGGTACATTTGTAATTTTAGATGAATTAATGAAAGGTGCAAAATTACGGAAATACCTTTCATTAATCTAAAACGACATAGTTTTAGGGGTCACTGGAGATAACTTATCTCCAATGACTGGAGAAATCTTTTACCTATATATATATGGGATGTGTTATTCTGTCTACTCTTATTTTGCCTACCTCTACCTACTTTTCCCTACCTCTCTCAATATCGTTAGATTATAATCTCATCCAACAGTAAAGATTTGAGGGATAAAATAAATCATTTCACCCTTTCCTCTCTCCCACCGCCTCCCACCCTCTCTCTCCTCCAAGGATTTCATATAGGTTCAATAAATGCCGCTTCCTCAAAGCTTTCAAAATGTGCTTTATAGCTTCAGTCGCAATATCTTCTTGCGATTGACAACAAGACTTAGCCATTATTGGAAAAAACAATTTAGCAGGAGAAACGATCGTGATGTGTCTCATTGGTGATGAGAGGCCGAGATCAATGATGATGGTGATGATGATGATGGAGTAGACACTGTGGTGATGGTGAAGTCGATGGTCCACAGCCGTCTTCTTTTCCTCTGTTCCAAAAGTCGGCCATAATTCTCCAAGGAAGGAACAATTGCAGAAACCCTTTTCCCCCTCCTAATTTCACATACACATTGAGAATACCGAGCATAGTTTGAACTAACGTGATCCAATCATGAGAGACTTAGAATCACCTACTTGAATTCTAAGGAGGGAAGAGAGAGGGTAGGAGGCAGTGGTGGGAGAGATAAGGGGTAAAAGCCCTCAAATCTTCACCGTTAGATCAGATTATAATCTGACGATATTGAGGGGGGTAGGCAAAATAAGGATGGGTAGAATAACCTATCCCTATATATATTGTGTAAGACCTGGCTATCACCCAAGAGGCGGGATGAATTGAGTGTCTGATAAAACTTTAGGAACTTTGAAAATCTTTTCGCAACTTACTGAAGGCAGTTTAAATGACAGTAATAATATATAAAGCGATAGTCAATAATTCAAACATACATACTGGAAATATAAGAGTTTAGGGAAGAGAATATGCAAACCGAGATTTATACTAGTTCGGCCCAATGCTTGACCTACATCCAGTCCCCAAAATCCACTTGAGATTTTCAATCCACTATAAGGAGGGAAGAGAGAGGGTAGGAGGCAGTGGTGGGAGAGATAAAGGGTAAAAGCCCTCAAATCTTCACCGTTAGATGAGATTATAATCTGACTATATTAAGAGGGGTAGGCAAAATAAGGATAGGTAGAATAACCTATCCCTATATATATATTGTAAGACCAGGCTATCACCCAAGCGGGTGTGAATTAGGTGTCTGATAAAACTTTAGGAACTTTGAAAATTTTTTCGCAACTTACTGAAGGCAGTTTAAATGACAGTAATAATTTATAAAGCGATAGTTAATCATTCAAACATACAAACTGGAAATATAAGAGTTTAGGGAAGAGAATATGCAAACCGAGATTTATATTGGTTCGACCCAATCATTGACCTATGTCTAGTCCCCAAGCTCCACTTGAGATTTTCAATCCACTATCTCTTTGTTTAATCGGGCACAAGAGAAAAGCCTTTACAACCTCACAAGTTTACTCGGGCACTTGTGTAGCCTTTACAATCTCTTACCGAGATAGACCTTTCAATCAGTTACACACTTTGTACTCAAAGTTATCCTCTCATTAGGATACATTCCCCCTTACAAGTTGTAAATGAAAGTTGGAGCTTGATACCCAAGAGGGGGGTGAATTGGGTATCTTTAAAATTTTCAAAACTTGTTCTGTATTTAAACACTCAAAACAGAGCAGATCAGAGGAGATAAGAAGAAAAGCTTGACACAGGCAATTTATACTGGTTCGGTCCTTTCTCTGACCTACATCCAGTCCCCAAGCCTCACTTGGGATTTTCAATCCACTAACTCAACAATAATGATTACACACTCTGTACTGAGAGTTGTTCTCTCACTTGAACACACTCCCCCTTACAAGTTGTAATCAATACACCCCAACTACCAAGTCCCCTGACTTGTAGTTATTTCAATCAATAAATGATTTTACAGAAGAAACTCTCTCAAAGAGTAGATAGATGAACACTGAAGCACTAAGTATCAAAATGATACTATTACAAATGAAAGCTAATACACAATAAATGAACTTAGTAAATTTTTGCTCAGAGTTGGTGTATCAACTTGTGAAGGAATTAATGAACTCTATTTATAGCTAGAGAACATTAAATGACCGTTGCAATCTTGATAGAGCCGTTGGGTATCATCAGCTGAGTGTTGGCTCAAGTTTAGGCATCTTCTCTCTCTTGTTTATGCATAATACAGCTGGTCATTAAGTCTGAATTGACTTTCTGGCAATAAATCCGTTAGAGAGAATGTTTCTTGTTGTAGTAATCTTCCTTTTGATCTTTTGTAGCCGTGTACCAGTGGATTAACCAAAAGGAAGTAAGTTTATGGGCTGAGCATTAAATGTTCTGACACACTTTTGCTTTTGCTCTAATCCTACAATAAACCTTCGTTAATCTGTCTGAAATTCACTAGAAAGATGGTTAAACATATCTGGGAACATGAGTGAATGAGGTATGAAAGCAATTAGATCAAATAACAAGGTATAACAGATTTCGCAAATTCGAAATTGCAGTAACGGCTACAAACCTTGAGGTTTGTTCATCCAACCTCGAGGTTTGCTTGAAGGTTTCAGGCAAATACTGATTTTAAAACATGTAACCTCGAGGTTGGCATATGAACCTCGGGGTTTCTCTTCAAAAGAAACCTTTTCAAAAATCTCAGAAGCTCACAAACCTTGAGGTTCCAAGGGTAACCTCGAGGTTCTTGGAACCTCAAGGTTTGAAGTTTATTCAAAAATTTCATTTTTCATTGGAGCCCGATAAACTCAAGGTTGCAAATCCATACTCGAGGTTGGTTTCAAACTTTGCAAAGTCAAGATTTTGATTCAAGGGGCTAGCCTCGAGGTTAACAACAGAACCTCGAGGTTTTCATTTCTTTGAAAAACCAGTTGCTCTCTGTAAGTCAGAAAACTCAAGGTTGCAAACTAAAACTCGAGGTTTATGAGTTTTCTTGAAAACTTGAGTTTCAAAACAAAGTTCCTAACCTCGAGGTTGAAATATGAACCTTGAGGTTTTCAAGCTTGTTGAAAATCATGACCTCTCTAGATGAGTTAAAAACTCGAGGTTTGCTTTTAATACTCGAGGTTTATGTGTTGGTTCAAAACTTGAGATTTTCTAAAGTGACCATGACCTCGAGGTTAACTTGCCAACCTCGAGGTTTCACATAGTTTTTGTGAAACCAAGTTTTGAATCATTGAAACACTTGATTTTTAAAGCATCTGTAAGTCCAAACCTCGAGGTTACAATACCAACCTCGAGGTTTGCTCTTAAACAGAGTTTTTTGACACTTAAGAGCAAAGCCTCTGTAATTGTTTGTAATTGTTGGCAATTATCAAAACCATCAGAGAACGAACAGTAAACTGATAACCCAATCTCCAAGTCCCATGACTTGAGATTCTTACAATGATTTAATAATCAGAAATGTTCTCTCCAGAAGAGAAGATGAATAAACACTGAAGTACAATCAAATCATTTCACTCTCTAGTGTAAACTATATAAACATTGAGAAACAGAGAGCATGAGCTAAATGTAGGATTCAAAATATCATCATTTTGATAGTGCAAGCTCTTATCATCATTGTCTCCATTTTGAATGGTTGTCCTTTTATAGTCAGTGAAGACCATTGAGCAATTTCTCCATTTTTAAGTATCACCGTTGTGAGCATATATGGTCGTTGGAAAATATTACCGTTGGGATAATTTGAAATTCTATCCGTTGAGGCTTCTATCCATTGGAGCATTTCATTGTTTGAACATTTGAATCCATTGGAGAACATTATTGTTGAGTATTCAACTTCATTTCTTCAAGTTCCTTGTTGAATTTGATCTTCTTTGTCATTTCAGAAAATCTGCAGCAAACTCCATCTTCATTGTGACAGATTTTGATTTCTATCAAGTTTGATGTAATCTCAAACTTTAATCACCTGAAACTTATACACAAAAGATATAAATTATGTTAAGAAGTAGTATAAGTTCTTTTGGAATTCATCTGGATGTTCTTGATGAGAATCCAGGATTTCGGACACGGTGATCTGCTGATGCAGAGAGATTAACTCAAGTTATGCCATGTAACTCGAGTTTCTTTAAATGCCAGAAGCTTTTTGTTTGAATTCTAACTTGAGTTATCGTATATAACTCGAGTTGCAAAAGTGTCTTTTTTCTTCTGTGTGAGAGTAACTCGAGTTATCCTTCGTGACTCGAGTTGCCAGGTGCTCCAATTACTCTCTGTGTTCTTGAATAACTCGAGTTGGTGGTCATGACTCGAGTTGCTACTGAGTTCCAAAATTCTGGTTGCTCTCTGTCTGAATTATGACTCGAGTTGCCTTAGTATAACTCGAGTTGAAAGTTCATCATAATTGGTTGCTTCCAAATTCTATGAAACACTTGTTGAGTCTAGATTCATATGAAATTGGTTTCGTTCCATTTGGTTGTGCATAGTGTGAGCTATATCCAGAGAATCGAACCTATTCTGAACTGAATCCAGAATTTCGAGTATCCATTTTCAAAAGCCATATCTCCCTGGTTTGAACTTCGTTTTGCATGGTTCAAATCTTGATGGAAATCATTTTAAGTCTACTTTTATATGCCACTGATTTCAGCTCAATCGGATTTGTAGTTTGTGAGTTACACTCAAAATACCAAAGCTGTGTCTGAACTCTGGCATGAATTAATGGACATCTTGTGAAATTCATAGCTCTCTCATCTGAACTCCTTTGGGCTTGAAACTTTGTCACAATGACGCATTGGGAGTCTAGTTTCATAAAAAATTGGTTTCACCTCAATCCGATCTTTGATTTGTGAGATATCATCGAAATACCAGAGGTCGCCAGCTGAAACGCGAAACAGAGTATAACAAAGATGGCTGAAAAACACTTCAACTCGAGTTATTAAGTGGTAACTCGAGTTACACTTGTCCAGAAACGCTGAGGACACATTTTGACTTGAGTTACTCATACATAACTCGAGTTATAGTAGTCCAGAAACCCAGAAACACTGTAGCGAAGTCATTAACTCGAGTTATTTTGTTCCCAACTTGAGTCAACTCGTCCTGAATCTTTTTTTTTTTGCTTGTTTTAACTCCGGATTGAGTCATTCCAACTTCCATTTGATCGTGGAGAATTCTAGAATCAATCTTGGAACTTGTATAATGATATCTTCATTCCATTCATTAAGTTCTTCCTTCTTCCATCTCCTATTTTGATCATTCTTCATCATTTAACTTGGGCTCATCATTCTCTGCAAGTTCTACCTTCTTCAATATCTCCTCTTCTTCTCTCCTCTTGATCATTCTCCATAATTCAACTTCTTCAATATTAAATATAAGCATTAGTCAAAGTAGAAGATAAATATACTATGGAAACTTTTTGCTCTTAATATTGATAAGCATATTTGTCATCATCAAAACTAAGCATAACTAACATATATTTATACATATATATATATATTGAGTTACAAGGGTAGACACTAACAGTCTGAGTTTAAGAGGTAGATTGAACGTGACCTCCTATATATAGAGAACCAATAGTTCCATACCATTATGCTACAAAGCCATTGATAAGTCCTCATTGTATTCAAAACATGCCCTAGAGCACTTGAGGAGGCTGAAATCATGATTTAAAATGTAGTTTAACAACACATCAAAGCAACTTAATAAAATTTAGTCTAAAAGCAATTAAGTAATTATAGTCTTATCCTAAACAAATATTATGTACACATGTTTTGTACATAGTTGATAAATCTTCAACAAAATTTTCAAGCCTCTTGTCATCCTAAATCAGTTATAAGGAAAGAACAGAGACTCTAAACAATCACCCTATGTTGGCAAAGCTTGACCAAAATCCATGACGTGCATTAACTAATCGTCCATGTGAAATAAATACAAGGTCTTGCTAAACATGCAAGATCTAATCCAATGATTTAATTTTTGCATAAACAAATGATATCACCATTCACATTAGTGTACGACAAGACACTTTGTGCTCAATTGGACACGCACCATAAGTGTAAATACATTATAAAAGGGTCTTAACTCTTAAGACATACATCACATCAAAATATGGAATTACGGTAGTCTCAAAGCAAACTTTCAGTGAAAATTCAAGGATAAGATGGTCACAATCCCTTAAATTGCTTCCAGTTACTTAGGCAAATGACTTGTAATTACATCTATAAATACATCCCCCCAACTCAGATTATCTATTGGATATGATTATTTACATTGTTAGTATTGCTATTATTCTTGGATTCTTGGCCCAAATTACACGATACAGCATTTCAGCACCAGCCCCTTTTGATCAATCCTGCCATCATCGTTACCTACAAGAAGTCATGTAGGATCATGAAACTCCGTCCACTAGCTATCAGACTAAAATATAAAATCAACAAAGATGAACTAGTTTCACATGCTTCTTAATGAATTTCATCAATTTCACATCAGTAGAGAAGTCCCTTTCCCTTTATTTTTACCTGGTTTTAGTGATGTTAAACTACAACTTGTTCGATGCCAAATGAGAATACACTAAAAGGAATAGATATTTAACAACAGTTGAATTTAATCATCTTTATTTAAGGGAAGTAATAAATTAAAGTTACAAGAATTAAATTGATTAATAAAACACCTTCAGGAGGTTGAGCTAGCTTCTGATTTTGAGGAGACAACATTTCTTTCTTCAATTGCATCAGAATGTCTTCCATTGTATGCTCGCGCTGTCAATTAGCCAGCATGGAAAACAAATGTGGCTCAACCTGGTAATTGAGGTAGTCATTATTTCAGTATCATGCACATCATGGTACTGAAAGTCCTTACAAAAATGTCACCTACCACTCCAGTGTCTTGGTTGACATAGGTCATGTTAATCCTTGTTTGAAATCTTATAGATGGTGGATTGTCTGGATAATCCTTACCGTTCAATTGGTGGATATGCCCTTCATGAACGGTATAGTAAAAAATAATATGGGAAGGAAAAACATAAAATCAATTGTTGTTGGATGGAAAATAAATTCCCTTGGAAATAAAAGGAAAAAAATCATGTGTTTGTTAGTTCTCAAGGTTTTGATGATAACAAAACTTGAAATCATTTAAGGTTTTGAATCAGATTTAATCATGTACTTCAATGAGTACTCGAGTATGTTAATGAGATACTCGAGTATGGTTTGTCTAATGTGTGTGATAAAGTGGTTTAGGTAATCAATACTTGAGTATGGATAAGGGATACTCAAGTATTGGATGAAAAGATAAGCTATTACATAGTGATTCAGAAGTGATACTTGAGTATGTGTAAGCGAAAGAGATTTGCCGTGTCTCCCAAAATAACAAAGTTCGAAAATGATTTTTGCAGAAATAGGGAACAAAGGTCGTTTCCCCAACGAACTTGCAGCGGGTTTGAGCAATAACAGCGAAACAAAACAGTAAAAATGGGGTTTTTTTGTTCAAACAGAATAAAAACGAAATAACAGAAACAAAACGAAATAAACACCGATTAAAGAGATAAACAGAAGATTAACCCAGGATTTCGAATTCCACCACTTTCCTTCCTCGGACGAAAACAGATTTGAAACGAACTCATGATTGATTCTGGATGAACTGAAATCTCTGCGTTCGTCCAGAAAATCCCTCAACTAGACGATCGCCTAGTATTTATCCGAATAGTGGTGTGTCACTATGTGATTGCATAGCAAGCACTTAAACCTTGTTCAAACTCGATCCTTGGGATATCTCAATCTGGGAGTTAGATTTAACTCCCGATCCGAAAGTAAATCGAATCCGAAATTACAAAACAGAAACGAATTTGTTACCGTTAAGAATGAGTCCTCTGGATAGTGGAATCCTCAATCCATGGGTCAATCATAGTAGCTTAGCCCATCATGGTTTTGCAGAATGAAAATCGAACAGAAATGAAGAAGTTCATCATGAACACGAAGAACAGATGAAGAACAGTTGAGAGAATTTCAAAACTTCTAATTGATCCACCAAAATAATAAAAACGTGAATGAATAATGTTGTAGCCACCATCTGACTTAAAGTTAACCTAAAATGGAAATGGGCACCAATGGTTCAGCCCAAAACGGAAATAAAATAAAAGTGGACTTTAATTACAAAATTCGAGCCCAAATAAAATCTAGAAATATACATATAACTTCGGCTCCAAAATCAACCGCCCTTTTGTCCGAATTTGCCCTTTATGTCTTCATAACAATTGTTGCTCTCTGAATCATCTAAAATATGAAACAAAAATGAGGCAAATCCGATGTCTGGTTCAAGAGTTATGGTAAAAATAGTGAAGCAATGTAAAACTGGAATTTTATTATTAAAAATGGCTAAAATATAATCAAATGTCCAAAGCCTAAATAAGTATAAAAGCCATTATTTATTAACTAAAGAGTCCTAAATTATTAACCAAAAGACAAACAGGTGTGTAAAATATTCAATTATCAGTAAGCTGATACTCGAGTATTGGCCTGACATTTCAACATTGCAGACTGCTTCTGATATGATACTCGAGTATTTGTTCATGATACTCGAGTATGGGACTTCATCACTTTCAAAACTCTTCACATATCATAGCAATACTCAAGTATGAGGTAAGTGATACTCGAGTATTGGTAAGGTACTCGAGTATGGGTAAGGCAATTCTCGAGTATGCTAAATTTCAATATGATATTTGCTCTTTGGTTGTGCAATACTCGAGTATGGCCAATGTGATACTCGAGTATGTGAATTCAATTCTCGAGTATGCTTTGCTGATATGTTTTTTCTGAGTTTATTTCTTTTAGCACAGTACAGGTGATACTCGAGTATTGAGATTGGATACTCGAGTATGTTAGAATCACCTAGATACTCGAGTATTGAGTATGGATACTCGAGTATTGACAAGAATGAAGCATTTGTCAGGTGTTTATACACAAGCTACTCGAATATATAACTATGGATACCTGAGTATGATATAACAGCAAACATAAATCATCTGCAACTTTATGTTAATGATTTGATTACTTACTTATATCTTCCTAAATATCATTCAATATTTATTGCGATATCATTAATCATCTTCTTGAGTGATTTTTAGATGTTTAACCAATGGTTGAATTTTGATGAGTTATAAAGTAGCGAAAGTTTCATGAAACAGAGACAATGCGCTGAATCCAATTAAGGCGAAATAGGCGCGGATGTTTAAATGCTCACAACGAGCATATTCAAACGGACAAATTCAAATCCTATAACGGTCTTCATTCTACAAACTACTATAAATACTCGAAGGATTGAATTCATCAGACATGAATCAATGCATACACAGACAAAGCACTCAAAGCGATCAATTTCTATTCTGTTCATATCTTTGGATATTATTGAGCTTCGGTGTTTATTATTCATCTGCTCTGTGTGACAGCTTTATCAATTGTTTTATATTTGTTCAAATCGCAAGGTAGTGGTATCTTGAGTGTGGGTGTACGATTACAACTTGTAAGGGCGAGTGAGTCCTAGGGAGAAAGGATCATCCTTAGTTACAAAATGTGTAATTGTATTTTTGAGTTAGTGAAAAATCCCAGAGTGTCTGGGTACTGGACGTAGGTCAATAAGTTGGACCGAACCAGTATAACTCCTCTCTGTCATTTCTCTCTACTGCTTTACTGTTTTCATCGTTTATTCATTATATTGTGAAAGAATTATTTGAGATCACCTATTCACCCCCGTCTAGGTGATATTCCACCTTCATTGTTAATCACAGTACAATCAAAGAAAAAATAAAAGAAAAATGCAGCTAATCATGGGATCCCTAGGAATAGGGCAACACAAGAATTTCTTTGCAAATAAAAAATATTATGGAAATGATAATTTCTAACTGAATTTATCCAAAGATTCAACCCTATAGGTAACATGGTCTCACGTAGAAAAGCTGAAGCAATATTTACCATCGAATAATGATCTTTTCAAACACCATAATTTGGTATATGGAAATATAAATGTAGCCAACTGAAATTCAGAATTGTTTATTTTGTAACAGAAGTGGGCAATAAAAAAACTACAACCCTCAAAAGTTATATATCAGCTTACACCAGGGGGATCGATAATAGTCCGTCCATGATTGCATGTATATATCATCAACATCATCCATGCCATAGCTGACAGTTCCATCACCAATTCCCTTTTCACCTCTTTTGAGATCTTCCAATCAGTGTTGTAAAAACGGCATTTTGAAACATAGAAACGTCTGTTTCTACATTTTTCCGCCGGAAAACGTGTCGACTCAAACGCTGGAACGGTTTTGACGTTGAAATGGCTGGAACGCCGTTTCAACTCAGTAAAATCGGTTGAAACGTCCGTTTCTCGCGTTCGCCCTTGGTTCAGTCTGGTGGTGGTGTTGGTGAAGGGTATCTCGTGGCCGCAGTTCTCGCCCCTCTGTTTCAGATCGCTGGTGGCGATGGCAGTGAGGGTGGAGGCCACCGGCGACTTAGAGGCATGTGGAGGAAGGAAGGATCGAAGGTCGAAGCTCGCCCCTCTCTTGCCTCTCACTTCACGGCGCTCTGTGATCTTCGGGTTTGTCTCAGGTGAAGGTCCCCTCTTGAATGAAGATAAGGACCTAATTAATCCCTTGGTCAAAACGTGCGTTTTGACCAAGGGACTAAAATGCAAGAATTCAAAGTTCTGAGGAGGGACTAAACTGAAATAGTTTGAAATATTTTTGGGGCATAACTACACTTTCCAAGAAAATGCATTAAGACTCCCAATTTAATTATGAAAAATCACATTAAATTATGAACTTAATTATTTTCTTAAGTGTTTGGACTTAATTTGTAATGACTTTAATGTATTGGTGTGTTTTAGTTTTATATATGTTGGATTTTTTTTTAGTACGTAGTAAACTCTTATGTTTCGTTTACGTTTTCTGATTTTACGTTTTTGCTCACCCTTACCATTTCTACGTAGACTCTACGTTTTAACAACACTACTTCCAATAATTTGAAACTTCGTACTATATACACCAAAAGAGCCAAAATGTTAATTGCACATTCATCAAAAATTATGCAGATGATTCAAAACCAGTTTTTTTTAGGGGGGTGTGGAGAGCCTTAAAAAATATGTAAAAATTGTTAGTAAATTGGTGTCCTAGAGACAATATGCTTTGACAGAGGAACACCTTTTTCTATTTAGTATTTTATGATTTATGTATTTGAACACATTTTATCTTTATCATATTTATATCTCACCTTTACATGAAGGTTAATATGCATTTAAAGATTAAAACCCTAGGAATAAAACATGTGTTTACTTAAGGATCTATGATAGGGATCATGATCATGAGGACTCAAGAACACCAAATGTCTATAGCCTAAAACTTGTTCCTAGTCTTGAATCACCAAGAAAGAGCATTGGTGATCTCACTAAGACTAGTACGACATCATTTATTTATATAGAGATGCAAGGTAGGGACCTCATAGAACACGGGCATGGTGATGCTTTAGCTGATGTCGTGGGTGGAATTTTTAGAGAACAGATAGCACCAAACAAACCCTCTGAGAGACTCTACAAAGACTTGTAGACAGTATCATTGGATATAAAAGTTTCTCAACGTTTGGTAGTGCGGATCATCCTAGTCTTGAAGATGTCATCAAACACTATATCCTAGGATTATACTTTGATTGTACAACTCTATCTGCTCGAGAATGGGAAGAACAGTGTACTCTTGGGTATGACTCGAATGCATAACTGTAGATAGACATGGATGAAGTCGGCACGGTATCCAAATTGGAAAAAAGTATATCACTTGATCAACTCAATTAATTCTGGAGTCATAGAGCATTGCTAGTGTTTTATGTGGTCATTAGATAACTTGGCGGGCCACATTAAAGGATTTGATTAGTCCAATGTTATTTATGTTAGTGATTAATTGGGCCTAATAGGTCACACATAAAGGTTATTCTTGATTACTTAAAATTAGCAATCTTGGGCCAATAATTGTTATTAGGCATTCTCGAAAGAATAGATATATTTGGGTTGTAGTTGGACTCCAAGCCCAATATATTAAAATGGCACCATATATAGTTATCTAGTAGGAAATTAATTTCTCTATTAATAAGCCCAAATATGTTAGAAGACCAAATGTGGTCTTAGGCCATTTTGAATTTGAAATTTGAATTTTAAAATCAAGAGATTAGATTATAAAAGATAATTTGGAATTATCTATATAAATATATGTCCAATAAAGATTGGATAAATAAAGAATTAATTAAAGATTTGCATAAGATCCATTATCTTAAATTATTAAATCAAGAATAAATTAAAGATTTGGATGAGATCTATTATCTTGAATTAATTAAAGATTTAGATAAGATCCATTATCTTTTAATTAAAGATTTGGATGAGATCCATAATCTTGATTAATTGGATAATACCAATTAATGGCCATAATTCTTATAACCCTAAATTAAGTTTTGGCCGTGTCAATTATAAGATTATGAATCTCATACTTTTCGGCCTTAACTAGAAAGAAATCAGGGAGTAAGCGTGGAAAAGGATTTGAGATTTTATTAGTCTCATCTTTTGTAGCTAACTTGATGGACCTAGGATTTTAACCATTAGAATAATAAGATATTATTATCTTATTATTTTCGATTAGAAAAATAGGGATCTAGGTTTTGGCCGAAAGGAAAAATATAGGGCAACACGTGAGTCATCTATTGTTTCACGGCACTTTTTGAAAAACCAAGAGAATTGACCGAATAAGATAGCTCATAAGGAGCCACTGGAATTCTCGGCCAAAGCAGCCAAGAAAAGGCATCATCCAAAGAGAAAGAAAACCCAAGAACGTTGAGTCCTCAACCTTGCATTGCCTAGCAAGCATCTAAGGAAAGAAAGGAACCAAGGAGAAGGAGTTTTCAAGGCAATCGGGAGATAGCCGTGCGAATCAGTGTTGGAGGAAGTCATATACTTCAAGGTTTTCAGTGATCTAAGGTAATTCTAAAACCCCTCATGTATTTTAATGAGTAGATCCTTCCTCGAAACATCTCATGAGCTCCTATAAGAGTTACGGGAATCACATAATCAATATTCTTTGGAATATCCCATGAGTATTGGGATGACTCATGAACAACATAAAAATTATGGGTTCTTATAGCACCAATTTTAATCAAATAATCATTAGAAGTCTGAAAACATTAAAAGTACCATTGGTTAGGGTTCTTATGATAACCTTATAGGAACCTATAAGTATTTACTTTATTGTTTAAATATGGGTTTTAACTTAGGGGTTTAAACTTCTCATGTTGCATGAGGAGAAGAAGATTCCTACACACACATGAAATGGTGGGACCCACACACACACACACATATATATATATAGGTCCCACCATTTTATGTATGTGTAACATGAGAAAACACTTCTCCTACAACATGAGAAGTGTTTTTTCCTTTAACTTATGAGTACTATAAAGTGATGAATTCTCATGAGCTCCTATTAAAACTCACAAATTTGATCAGAGTTTGTAAGTCATGATAACCGTAAAGAGTTGCAGTTATTGATTATAATTTCCTATGCAAATTAAGGAAAGACAAAAAAAAAAAAAATTCCTACTCATGAGATCACACTTGAATGTCAGGCTGCGACTTATTTTACCAACAAAAATATATAGCATAAACTCAATCAAGACAGCGATGTCAGGATATAAGTTCTTCATTTTAGGCATCAAGTGGAATATTTACCAACAAATAAGCCAAGGGAAGGCATACATGATATCTGGCACAAGCTAAACACCTTCCCACCTATCACCAAAATTCCCTCTGGATCAAGAAGGGCATAACTTATAAAACTTGATGTCCAGTTCTAGCACCAAAATAAATGACTTTACACATCTACTCCGGCTCTGTGCATCCACGCATGTGTTTTATTTTCAATATCATTGATGTTTCTTCTGAATTATATTCTTTTTTTAAAAAAAAAGTTATAAGAAGTTGACACTAACAATCTAAGTTAGAGAGCGAGATTGAACACACGGGAATCATCCATAGTTCCATATCACCATAGAACAAAGTCTTTGTTAAGTCCTCATTGTATTCAAAACATGCCCCAAAGCACTTGCGAAGGCGGAAATCATGATTTATAATGTAGTTTAACCCACTTCAAAGCAACTTAATAAAATTTAGTCTAAAAGCAATTAAGTAATTACTCCTCCGGTGCTAAATGTATGACATAGTTTGTAGTGTAAATTATACTACAAAATATGTCTTATATTTAGGATCGGAGGTAGTACCCTCTAATCCAAACAAATACTATTAAAATATTATGAGTTAACGTGTAAAAATGTACATGAGCTTTTACTTAAAGTACGCCAAACACCAAATACTTTTTGGAGGTGCAAAAGTAACCATGAACTTCGCAAATTGGAGTAAAAGTCACAACACCATTAAATCCTATCTGACAGTGTTAGTTTATGGGGTGGGGCCCACATTATTATTCTAAAAATACAATAATGCCCCTACCTTGAAAAGAACCATGTCATCTCCACCTTCGATTCTTCATCTGCGACACACAAGAAAAATCAGAGAGTAGCGGCGACGACAGAATCCTCCACCAACGACGACAGTAGAGGCTGGACAGCTTCTTCATTCTCTTCACTAATCGGTGGAGGTGAAGATTCAAAGGTGAAAGTGGAGGGCTGAGATGGGTATTTAAAGGCAATAAAAAGGTTGGAGGTCACAATTGCTTTTGCGGCAAAGCCGACGAGATCTGAGACGACGAGCGATGACCTCTTCAAGATTCTGGTTTGCCAAGAAAGGTCTTTGCATTAGCTCAATGACTCTCCCATTTCCGTTGAACTTGAACCCATTTCTAGCAAAACCATGTTCGATTGGGTTATTATAGAGGCTTAGAAGCTCGACGGTGCCATCGTAATTGTTTGGTAGATTCTTGATTGTTATGGTTTTTGTTTTTTTTGTTTTTTCTAGAAATTAATGGCTATGGTGATTTTTCATCAGCTTCTACATTTCCTTTAATACTTTAGAATCAATATATTTTGGTGAATATCTTATAAAGATTGCTTGTGCTCATAGTAAGGGATTAAATGTTGTTTCTAATGTATTGAGTAGGTAGAAATTGAATATAAAGTAAACAGAATAGCAAAAACAAGAATCTGTATTATTGAAATAGGACATACAGAGAGCATACAATAAGTCTGTATAATATAGAAAAGCTTTAAACGAACTCACAAGACTGCTGATATGGAATGGAAAAATGCAGAAATCCGGGCCCAACTTTCGTTGTGTCCTTAAGACAATTTTGCTCCCTCAATACGGATGCCGAAGGTTTGCTGAGCAATTATCTCCCAGGATAAAGCGGATTATTCGTCTCCAGAAAGATGGCTCTGTCTGTCTGAAGCCCAAGCGAATCCAACGAGTCTGCTTTCGGAACGCACAGAATGTATATGCAGAATGCAGAGAGAGAGAGAGAGAGTATGTAGAAAAACGTAATCTAATCTGTGACTAGGGCGCCCTATTTATAGACTCTGAAAAACATAATCAGATGGACTCGTCTGTTGCTGCGAACTGCTACATTTGTCCAAACAGACGCACCAAAACGGAACGAACAGAGGCGACCCGCGTCCGTTCACAGCGAACTGGTGTGTAGTACGAACAGACCCACCAGAACGAAGCAAACGATCCGAACAGATCGCAATACGCAGCCGCTGGTTGGAAAAATCGGAGAGGCATAATGAGATTATTTTAACGTTCGGAAATTCAAAAAATTATTTAATAAAAAATTATTTTTAATCCAAAAAATAATTTAATAAAAAATTAAATTTTTATTTCACACGCGCGGACCGGACCGGGCGGCGCACGCGTGTGGTGGACCAAGGGTTACCTAAGTCCTCACCCCTCCACAAAAGTGGGTTGGCCCAAGGGCCAATTAGTAGGAGCCAAGTTGGGGCTTATATACTCTCCAACTTCTTTCCAACTAAGCAATATGGGACTATTCTCTCACACACACATTCCTTCTTTCTTTTTCCTCTTCCTTTCCATCCTTCTTCTTATTCATAACCATGGGATTTTATCCTAAAATTCCAACATTAAACAGTAAAGGTTCACCAATAACTTTCCTATTATGGTCGCTTGTCTTGTGTTTTTTATCTTCTTCTTCTCGGTATCTTTTTTTTTTTTTGATATAGCCAGTGGGGGGGGGGAGGTAGGGCTCGAACCTTGGATAAGGGGAAAGGCCAGCTCTTAAGGCTGGCCTTAGTGCCATCGCGCTACGAGGCACTTGCCTCTTCTCGGTATCTTTTAATCCTTTTGTTTTGTCCCTCAGCCTTTAAGATTTTGGGTATGGTCCCATTAGACATTTATTTTATTTGGAAGATCTGTATTATGGTTCCAAAATATTGTTTGGTTAATCTGTATTTTCTTCCTCATCTTCTTCGCTGGTTTAGTTGAAGCCTAAAAAGTTGCAATTTTGTGAACTAAAAGTCATAGATCATTTATTTGTTGGAGGTCTTCAATGATTGTTTCCTTATAATCTTCTTAGGATGTGTTGCTTTAAAAGCTAGAGCCATATTCACCAATGTGGATCGAAGAGTCAGAGGTTTGGATGGTGTTCGTGGGGGCATTTTGGTATTTTTAGAACTATAGTGTGGGCATCGACCCCAAAACTACTACTACAAAAAAGCTTAATAATGTCCTTATTTTTACCCTTTTTATGTTCTTTTTTTAGAGGACGTCTAAGCAGGGGATGTTGAAATTCTAGAGGTATGGCGTCCTAAAATTTATTTAGGAAGGCATATTACTTTTTTTTCCAAAAAAAAAAAACCCAAACCTCATGTTCGGGGAGCTAGACGACACAGCAAGCCATGATTTGAGGAAGGAAGAACAAGATCCAAATATGTCATAACCAGATCCAAAAATGCTATACGCATGACTATGGTAAAGATGCAAAAATTGTGTCGTAGAAAGAACTCGATTAGTAGATCTAGGTATTACAGATGTAACAAATAGAGTAACAGATCCAAAAAATTCACATCTAATAATCAGCTTAACAAATCCAAAAATTCCAATCAAACTTACAGATCCAAAAGTTCCAGATCTAATAATCAGACTTACAAATCCACAAATTACAAATATGACAATCTAGAAAGGCTGGTGTGGTTGGAGTCATGAGAATCGGAGCTACTAGACTTAGTTTACTTGAATCGGAAGACGGGGGGAGCAAAGACGCGAGAATCGAAAGACGAGGATGAGGGAGCACGGACAAGGGACGGTGGATGGAGATCGAACGTGACCAGGGTGAGATGGTGAGAGAGCATAGGAGGCTGTCGGAGCAGCGGCAAGGGAGAGACGGCAACGCAGCGATGGTGAGACGACGAGCAAGTTGCGATCAAGATCGTGAGAGCAAGAGGGAGAGGATGATGAGTGATTCTTGAGAGCGAGAGGGAGAAGACGATTATCGCAGATCCGAAAATGACGCTGGATATAACAATATTTTGGCGCCCGAGATACTTATTTCGGACGCCAAAAAAATTTATTCTAGCGTCCCAAAAACCCATTTGGGATGCTTCTGCTAATCGCTAAAATTTTTTTCCCAAAATGCACCAAAAATTAATTTTAGGCGTCCCAAAACATATTTTAGGACGCAAAAATTTTTTATTTTGGCGTCCTAAAAACTCATTTAGGACGCCTTAATTCCTGAAATTTCTCTTAGCCACCAAAAAAATTTCTAAAATGCGGTAAATAATTAATTTTAGGTGTCCCAAAATATTTAGGACGCCAAAAGTTTCCAAAAATTTCCCAAGAGCCAAACAAATTTCCAAAATGTGCCAAAAATTGATTGTATGCGTCTCAAAACATATTTTAAGACACTCAAAAATTCATTTAGCAGTCCTAAAATATGATTTAGGACGCCTAAGGCTCAACATTGAAGCAAATAATTATGAGAATGCCACTACGTTCACTTTTTACTTCCCAATTTTTTTTAATAAGGATGTTTTTTAGGGAAGTAATATCCCCTTTTTGTAATAGTGAACTAACGCCGTCAGCAAGATTTTGACGGTTCTGTGACTTTTGCTCCAATTTTTAAAATTCATAGTTAGTTTTGCACCTCCAAAAAGTATTTAGTGTTGGGCACATTTTGAGTAAAAGCTTATGTATATTTTTACACCTTAACCGAATATTGTATACACATGGTGAATGCAAAAAAGCCCCACTGGGAAACTCATCCACCATAGCCAGGTGCGTGACGCGGATCAAATCTAGTTTAGTCAAGGCAAAGTTCTGGATACCGAATAGGCAATCCAAAAATATACACATGTTTTGTACATAGTTGATAATTCTTCAAAAAAAAATTTCAAGCCTCTTGTCATCCTAAATCATTTATAAGTAAAGAACACAAAAACCCTAAACAATTACCCTATGTTGGCAAAGCTTAACCAAAATCCTTGACATGTATTGGTTGATCGTTCATCATGTGAAATAAATACAAGGTCTTACTAAACATTCAAGATCTAATCCAATGATTTAATTTTTGCATAAACAAATGATATCACCATTCACATTAATGTGCGATAAGACACTTGGTGCTCAATTGAACACACACCATGAGTATGAATACATTATAAAAAGGGCAGATTATATACATTGGTCCTTCTCCCATATTTTGGGAGACTTTTGCCCTAATTTCTCTAAAAAAATATTGATTCATAATTTTTTAAATGAATTATTTGTTAAAAAAATATTTCTAAAAGTTTATTATCCTCAACGAAAAGCCCTAAAAATAATAGAAGAAGTAAGAAAATATAAATTTAAAAAAAAAATTAATAACTCAATTTAACTTTATTCAACTTATGAATTATTTTTATTCTTTTTTAGATTGGTAAAAACATTCTTAATAGAGAAAAGGGGAAAATTTTTAATAGAGGCTTTCCCCCAATTTTCCCTAAAAAACTCCTGTAGTTGATTATTCTCATACATCTTGTTAAATTTTTAGGCCAACCCATTGAGAATCCTTTTTATCGGGCTGACAATTGAATTCCACACTTATCATGACCACCTGACTTTTGTATTATTTTTATTTTTATTTTTATTTTTTAATGTCTTCGTTGCTAAGACCATCAATAACTAAAGTTTTAAAAAATAGCATCCTACAATTTACAAGATGTATCGATTCAAGACGCTATTTGACAAGGAAGCCATTGGAAAAGAAGAAGAAGCAATTTCTTCCCCAGATTTTTTTTTTTTTTTTGGGTATCTAACTCGGTTCACCAGAACCTTCAGTTCTGGTTAATCCGAATTCGCCCTGAGTCAGGTCCACGGTCGTTGGGGAGAGCTCTCAACACCATCTTCTTCATTCTCACGCCTTGAACTGAGGATGTGGTTAACGGAGAGCAAGTTCCTTACTACTTTGTAACACTCCCAATTTCTAACAGATTTCATAGCATAAAATCCCAATAAAATTATTGAATTTCAAAATAAACAAATCGGGGAAGTGTTACCGTCGCACTTGTACTGGGACAAGTGCAAAGCTACTTATTACACTAATATGAATCAAAACTTAAATAAAAATGTCTTATCCAAAGCGTAAAATAAAATAGGAAAACTAGCTAGAACTTTTCATTATTCTTCCTCACTTCTCACTGCTAGCCCCAGTAGCCCCAGCTTTGAGACCTGTTTCAATGAAAATCTGCTCCCCCGAAGGATCGTCGCAGCCCATGAACACATACATCAGCAAAAGCTGATAATCCTAATAAACAAAGATAATACAAAAATACAATAATAATAATAATAATAATAATAATGACAAATAAAATATTCACATGATATAAAAAGAAAAATATATATTTTTATATATATAATCTAAAATAATAGTTTCATATCAAATGTCATTCATTAATTTTTATTAAATTTTATTTGGACCCGGAAACCTGCCAGTCCATTTAGTTTAGTGGGAAGAGAACCATGGTAGACCCGGAAACCTGCCAGTCTACCTTGTGACCCGGAAACCTGCCAGTCACAATCATCAATTGGCCATAAACATATAATCATATCTTCCTAGTGTGCACACCTCTTCCCAAAGTTGCTACTAGTGTCCCGGAAACCTGCCAGACACCACCTTGGGAAGAACGGATACTATCATTTTCACATCAGTGGCATAAAGCCCAAAAGTTGTGTTCATCACTTGGGAGGTACCGTCCCAAGCTATCCTCCCACTATTGAATTATTTAAAACACACACACAAAATAGACTCCTAAATTATTTCTATTATTTACTTGTATTTTATATTTTTATATTATTTTAATTAAATATAAACATAAAGAAATTTTGACCTAAAATCTATTCGTATCTTATCTTATTGTGTATGAGATATTACATAAAGAAAAAGAAAATCCAATAGTAAAAGATGATAACAGATATGTACATGCATTTTTAATCAATTCCTTATTCATGAAAAAAAAACGCACAGGTGTATAGAATTCCTTCACGCAAACCGAGGCAAAGTAATAGTTTTCTTTTTCAATCACAAAATGGATTACGCACAGGGATATTGATATACAATATACATCTCACGCACAAAAGACGAGACGCCTAACTGGATAACAATTGGATTAACATATATATATATATTTGCAATTATGCACGGAGATCGAGGCGAGAAGAAGAAAAATCATTCAGAAAAAATGTACCCAACTGGATTCAGGAAACAAGTGGATTAACATATATTTTGGCAATTACGCACGGAGGTCGAGGCGAGAAAAAGAAGAAAAATCATTCAAAGAAAAACGCACCTATATATTATGTAATTGATCAAACAACCATTAATTTTTATGACCTAGGGATCAGATTACCTATCAAGATATAAGACTACCCTAAGGCTCATGGGATTAGGATTACCTGGTCTCCGTGTTTGCTAACCTCCTAGAAGAACGAGAGTATAGCGGCAGAGAAAAGTATCGGGTGTTTTCTAGGTTTAAGCGGCCAGACCTGGTATTTATAATTAAATCTAGGGTTTTGGCTATGGGCTGGACCTTTTAATTATTAGATATACTTTGAATCCGATAATGAATTCAAAAAAAGATTAAAATTATAATCTGATATAACTAACTCCTAGAATCTAGGATCTAATTTTAACCAATCTAATAATACTATTTACAAAATAATATGATTTCCACAGGAACAATACAAACTATTAATTTAATTTATTTATTTATTTATTTTTGTATTATTTTAATCTATCATTATCATTATCATTTCTATTTCTATTATTATTATTATTTTCATTAAAAATCCAGGGTATTACATACTTACTCCCAATACTTATTGGTTTCTTCACTAGAAATTGATCAAGAGCCAAGTGGCCTCTAATTCATCAACAATATTGTCCTTATCCAATTAGAGGCCCATTGCTAAGATTTCGGGTATGGTCCCATTAGATATTTATTTTATTTGGAAGATCTGTATTATGGTTTCAAAATATTGCCTGATTAGATCTGTATTTTCTTCGTCTTCTTCTTCTACACTGGTTTAGCTAAAGCTTAAAAAGTTGCAATTTTGTGATTTCTAAAAGCTCATGAATCATTTATCTGTTGGAGGTCTTCAGTGATTGTTTCCTTATAATCTTCCCAGGATATGCTGTTATGCTGTTTTGAAAGCTGGAGCCATATTCCCCATGTCTAGATCAAAGAGTCAGAGGTTGGGAGGGTGTTTTTGAGGGCATTTTGGTATTTTCAAAACTATAGTGTGAGCCCTGCCCCAAAACTAACGCCGTCAGGTAAGTTTTTAATAGTTATTTGACTTTTACTCCAATTTTTAAAGTTCATGGTTATTTTTGCACTTCCAAAATGTATTTAGTGTTAGGCACACTTAAATAAAAGCCCATGTATTATATACACATGTTTTGTAATAGTTGATAATTCTTCAACAAAATTTTCAAACCTCTTGTCATCCTAAATCATTTATAAAGAAGTAGCACAAAGACCCTAAACAATTACCCTATGTTGGCAAAGCTTGACCAAAATCCGTGACCTGCATTGGCTGATCAGTCATGTGCAATAAATACAAGGTCTTGCTAAACATGCAAGATCTAATCCAATGATTTAATTTTTTTCATAAACAAATGATATCACCGTTCACATTAGTGTGCGATAAGACACTTAGTACTCAATTGGACATGCACCATGAGTGTGAATACATTATAAAAAGGGTAGATTATATTCATTGCTCCTTCTCCCAGATCTTGGGAGACTTTTCCCCCAATTTCTCTAAAAAATATTGATTTCTAATTTTTTAAATGAATTATTTCCTAAAATAAATTATTTTTTAAATTTTATTATCCCTAACAAAAAGGCCTAATAATAATAGAAGAAGTAACAAAATAAAAATTTCAAAAAAAAAACTCAATTTAACTTTATTCAACTTAATTCGAATTCGCTTTGAATCGGATCCAGAGTTGTGGGGGAAAGCTCCCAACACCATTTTTTTCATTCTCACTCCTTGAGCCAAGGACGTGGTTAAGACCTTAAGGGAGAGCAATTTCCAAAATAAGGAGAATAAAATCAAAGTTCAAAGCAGAATCATGCAAGACCAAAATAACCACTAGATCTTGCTACTTGAACAAAGCCAGGTAGCCAAAGCAACTTGATACCACAAAAATCCGGGCAGAGTCCTAGCACTCTTCTAAATCTGGGAAGCACTGCTTAAACAAATCCCTTTCATTCTCCAATAACTTTTTAAAAAATGCCCCACATAAAAACTAAGTTGTAATCTCGACGTTTCTTATCTGAATGACAGACAAGACCCTATGAACTGCGAACTAGTAGATAAAATTTTCCATCAATCTTCTCAAATCTTATGCCTGAGTTGTTCTGAGCTATGATAATAATATTGAGAACTTTTCGCCTAAAACAAAAGGAAATTCTGAACTAAATGAACGCCATCCAAAAAAAAACAAAAGAACTATCTTGATCCTTCTCACCACTTACCATTGATACAGAGAAGCCAAACTCAAGATCAGGGTTAGAAATCAACTAACTTTTGCAGCGTGTACTGACCAAACAAGCAAAAAAAATAAAAAATTTGGCTTTGCAAAAAAAACAAATAAAAAAATTCTGTCTTCTAGTATATTCTTTAAAGCGCACATAAGTTATTTAGGTAAAATTTGATATTAGATTGTTAGTATGAACCAAAATGATTTTGTGGTTGAACCAGAAATACTAAAACCAGTACCTCACTTTGTATGGGTATGAGTTCATGAAACATCCCAAAATCCAAAAATAAGCTTAAGATATACAATAACTCAAACCAGCAGGGCACATATCAAGTTCCAAAAGACTCTAATTGAGTTTACCTTACTATATGATCTATCTACCATAAGCCCTCGTGAAACCAGTATGTAAGCAATCGTTCAGAGATTAGTCATAGTAACACAACAAGATTCATCCAACAGAGTGGCACTGCCAACCAACATATTAAACAAGTGATGCAAAAGGTAAAATGGGTGAGCCACCTAAATATAAAGGCACAAGCGGAGGATCCGATTCAGATCAACACCTACCCAAGGCGTCTCGTAAGGCAGTTGTTTTAACACATATAGTAGCATACAACTTGGCAAGGCTTATTTTTGTGCTCCTTTAGATGAACTTACATATACATAGGTGAAAAGAGAGAAGCAACAACTTGTACAGCAAGCATTTGTTTCTCCTTAAGGATGAGCTTACGTGAGTCAGAAAATCCACATTTTGAGACGCAATTGTGGATCGTGAATTTCTAGAATAAGTTGTATCAACAATCCATTTATGCGAATCAAAATAAATATGCCCTTATGAAGTTTTAGTTATATAGTATGAACCAAGATAGTCAGCCAAAAATAGACTGTTGAACAAGCAAGACCACCATCGACACAACAGTAGTCAAAATTTGAAATTTAAGAAGCAAGAAATCACTTGTTGTCACTATGTAGGATTCAAACAAATATTTTCTTTCCCAGTAACACCTTCATCTGGAAACTCAGTCGAGACAATTAATATGACCAGAAATGAATACGGCCCAAGTTTTGTTTGGATTCTTGCATTTTGCTTTAATGAAGAGTTCTTTGTACCAAAAACAGTTAATAGGTCAACCATTTTGGAATAGAAAGGCACATGGCTTAGCCTATTGATCATGCATGGGAATAAATCCCCCCCCCCTCCAAAATATATATATATATATATATATAGGGTTTATTGTTTATCATATCACTTGACATAAAGTTTTGTCAAGTCACCACAAAAGTGCGTCATTTTTTTTTTGCTCAAGAAAAAGTGCGTCATTTTGGGAGTTAGGGACCAAAATTTGTATAATAAATACCAAAACACCCTTCATTAATTCCCTTAACTCCCAAAACAACGTAGTTTTGAGATGACTTGACAAAAGCTTATGTCAAGTGACATGACAAACGATAAACTTATATATATATATATATAACACAGGTTATTTGATCCTCAATAAAGATATATTTATTTAATTTGATTAGATTAAAAAAGTTAGTTAAATTAGCTAATATGGCATGCATTTTCTAAAACATCCTAGACATCTTCCTTAATTCTATGATTCCCTCTCCTATTTGATTATTATTGAGGAAGTATCAATACAGATAAATAGGACAAGATTGATATATATATGAAAAATTTCTCTTATATTTAGGATAAAAATCAACTTCCTAAATATGTATTATATTAAAGACTAGATGAAATGCACTTTTTCTATTAGGGCCTGACTTATATTTAAAAGGGTGAAGGTGCAATTTTACCAATAAACTATTAGAGATAGAGCACCTGACACAATTAACAATTTTGGGTACCTTAAATACAATAGAACAATTAAAAGAGGCAAAAAAACACAACACCGTCAGGTTACGATGTAACAGATGTTTAGCTTGGTAGAGACGTTGATGTGGCTGCCGTGCAATAAACATGTGGCTGAGTAATGAGGACCTTGGTCTAGCGGCTGGATCATTCTCCATTCCTCCATCATCACCGACACCCACCTTCGTTGCCGGCGATTTGAGCTCTTAACTTCATTAATTCCGGCGACATGAAGAAAGAAAGGAGAGATGCGAATTGAGAGGAACCAATAGCCGGACAGGAACTTTGAAACTGAAAGCATCGAACAAGGTGCATGCCCTACCCAGCTTTGCCGCGTCTTCTTACCCGGCGGAAGTGTCGACATCGTCTCTTCCTCTCTCCATGGCATCGGCTCAAAGGAAATCAAAGAAGGATCTAACAGAGAAGATCAAACTTAGTGGCGGTTGATGTGTTTTGAAGGAATCGATTTTAAGCAACCCACATGTATATTTCTGCAGTCCCAACAGGAGAAAGCATCATCATCTTCAGCTTGGAGATTCAATTTGATTTCAGCCCTTTAGGTCTCTTCTATTTTCCATTTCCCATACTTTTATGCTCTCTATTTTGATCCCGAGAAAATTCTGATACGCCCATTCTCCTTTGTTACTAGCAAAGATCAAAGCTGAAGACCAACAACAATATTCAAGAAACAAAAATTAATTTAAAAGCAGTATTTTAGATAAAGAGAAGTGCATAAAGTAGTCAGATTTCTCATTCATCTCGCTTTTGCCAAAATACTCTGCAACCTTACAAATTTCCTCAAACGCCTAAAAGAAATAGCTTAAGAAATTGTCCAATAATTACAAATTGAAAACAAAAATATAGCACTATAGCATCGTAACCACGGGTTCTGTTTCATAAAGCACACATTTATTATTGACACCAGATTTTGAAGCAAATCTGGAGTAAAAATCAGCGAAAGTAAGGGCTTCAGCTGATCTACCTTAAGTGGCGAGGCGATGCTTGATGGACTCAGCGATTGCGGCTGCGTCGGGAGCAACGGAGGGCATCAATCTGTTGGAGAGGATGCGAAATGCACAGCGACGAGTTTGAAACTCTTGAGAATTAGGGATTGCGGTTCTTGAATCGGATGAGAGGACCTGGACATTCTTGACCAAAAAAAAAAAATGGAGCCACCTGGGCAATTGGGCATTGACCAAAAGAAAAAAAGGGAGCAGTTGGACTTCAAATCTATGTGGCTAACAGAGGTTATCAGGTAACTAACAGTGTTGTGTTTTTTTTACTCTTTTAATTGTTCTTTTGTATTTAAGATACCTAAAATAGTTAATTGTGTCAAATGCTCTTTCTCTAATAGTTTGTTGGTAAAATTGCACCATCACCCTATTTAAAATGTTGGGTTAAGAGGTAAATAATTATCTAGCTCATTGCCATATGTTGTATTCTTTCCATGTATAAACAAATACAATTCCATATTAAATATACTCAAAGTTTAAATTGCACGCAGCTTTTGATTAGCAATATAAACATTAATTAATTTCTTCTCGATAGTGGTTATTTATCAACAGTAGTTAATGTCAAGGTTTTGAAACCTGCATTGGCCACTAAACTAGTCCAGTACTGAGTCAAGGGTTAGATCGGAGCTAATTCGGTGAGAAATTTTAGATTTTATGGGAATCAATATGAAATTCTCAAGAAAATTTTTGAAAAAGTGATTTTTTTTAAAAAATATTGAATCGGAGTGGTTTACTCACTAATTCATCGGTTTCTAGTCTGGGTTTCAAACTCTGGGTTAATACAATGAAAGGATTATTACATTTTTTTAAGATGTGCTATTACTGAAGGTGGAATATCACCTAGAGGGGGTGAATAGGTGATCTCAAAAATTATTTCGATGTATGATGGATAAGCGATGAAAGCAGTAAGAAAGGTAAAGAGAAATGACACAGAGGAATTATACTGGTTCGATCCAACTCTTGACCTACGTCCAGTACCTAGACACTTTGGGATTTTCACTATCTCACAAATACAATTACACACTCTGTAACTCAGGATGATCCTTTCTCCTTAGAACTCACTCCCCCTTACAAGTTGTAATCGTACACCCACACTCAAGATACCACTACATTGAGATTTGAATGAATATAAAACAAATGATAAAGCTCTCTCACAGAGTTGATGAATGATGAACACTAAAGCTCAGTAATATCCGAAGATATATACAGAATAGAAATTGAACTTTCTTTTACTGTGTATGCGTTTGTTCGTGTAGATGAACTCTATTCTTCGTGAATTTATAATAGTTGGAGAAATAGTTGTTGTAGGATTTGAATTTGTCTGTTGCGAGCAATTAATCATTCGCGCTAATTTCACCGCGTTGTCTCTATTCGTCTCTATTTTACGAATCCAATTCCGTTTGTTGATCCATCAAAATATGACCGTTGCCAAATCATCTGAAAATCACTCAACATTATGATTAATGATCTCGCAATAAATGGTGAATAATGTTTAGAAGTAGTATAAGTTCATTTGGAATTCATCTGGATGTTCTTGATGAGAAGCCAAGATTTCGGACATGGTGAATTTCAAAAACCACAGAGCCCAACTCGAGTTGATCTTTGCTTGACTCGAGTTTCACCTTGTCTCCAAGCTTGGTTACTCTCTGTCTGAATGGTGACTTGAGGTACCAATATCTTGACTCGAGTTATCGCATCAATAAATTCAAAGCGAACATTTGAACATGCTATCTGACTCGAGGCACAGAGATCCTAACTCGAGTCTGTGCTTAGACTCGAGGCACACATAAGCTCGACTCGAGTTGAACTGGATAATTGAATGAAGGATGATTGAACTTTAACTTGAGGCACAATATGGGGGCTCGAGTTAAGGTAGACACTCGAGGCAGAAATATAGATTCGAGTTGCCTGTAACGAGAATCCATTTGAAGATTGATGTAAGTGACTGAGACTCGAGGCATAGACTTCCTTGGTTCGAGTTAGCTGCACTCTAAAAATGCAAAAATGAAAACTCTTAACTCGAGGTTTTGCATCATTAAGTTCAATATGATCGATGGAGAATGCTATATGACTCGAGGCACAGACTTCCTTGACTCGAGTTAATCCACTCGAGGTTGTATTTGAAGAGACTCGAGTGAATTCTACACATTCGTGGTGTATCAGGTCTCACTGACTCGAGGTAAATACTCTGACTCGAGGTAAAAAATGATCTCCATTGTTCAAACTCTTGGGAAGGCCATTTGACTCGAGGCACACTCTTTGACTCGAGTTAAAAAGCTCTCTCAAAGTGTGATATAGAAGGAAAACCGAACATATGCTTATATGCTTCTAGAATTTCAAGGGCCAACTTTCGAGGGTCATATCTCCCTGGTCTTAGCTCCGTTTTGGTTGGTTCAAATCTTGATGGAAATCTCTGTGTGCCTACTTTCCAATGGCACCAATTTCAGCTCAATTGGATTTGTAGTTTGTGAGATACATCCAAAACATCGAAGCTTGGTTCTGGCTGTGACGGTGATGTTTGTGGCAACTTGTAAAATTCATAGCTCCTTGATCTGAACTCCTTTTGACATGAATTTTATATCAAGATAACGTGTTGGATGTCTAGTTTTATATGCCACTGGTTTCACATCAATCCGATTCCTGGTTTATGAGATATCGTCGAATTACCAAAGGTCGCCAGAAGCTGAACGTGGAACAGAGTGCACCAGAGTTGCTGTAAGTGGCTTTAACTCGAGGTACACTGAAGCTGACTTGAGTTTGTGACCCTGACTCGAGGTAGATGAGTCTTGACTCGAGGCAAAACGTTCCAGGGAGCGAAAATCACTTGGAAATCACCCAGACTCGAGGTAGTGAAGTTCTTGACTCGAGTTTTGACCCAGACTCGAGGTAAATGAGTCCTGACTCGAGGCAAATTGATCCAGAGAGCGAAAATGACTTGGAAAACATCCTGACTCGAGGTGGTGAAGCTCTTACCTCGAGTTAATCATCCTAGATGCCCAAAAACACTGTAGAAAGCATTCTAACTCGAGTTTAAACATCCTGGCTCGAGTTAACCCATTGAATTTGCTTATTTTAACTCCGATTTGAGCCGTTCCAACTTCCATATCATCTTGAGGACTTCTAGAATCAATCTAGGAACTTGTATGATGATTTTCTCATTCCATAGAACAAGTTCTTCCTTCTTCAATATGCTTTCTTGAATATTCTTCATTATTAAACTCCACATCTACATTAAATATAAGAATTAGGCAAAGTAAAACATAGATGTAGTATGCAAGTTTTTTGCTCTGGATAATGGCATCTATATAAAACATCATCAAAACTAATCATAACTAACAATTACCAAAGATTTAAATTTAATAGATTGAGGTAGAACAGGAGCTCATATACATGGATAAAAAAAAAAGCAAAAAGAAAAAAAACATTATAATTTGTCGATAGAGATAAAATAAAAGAAGATTCCACCACGTGTTTCATCTTCATTATAATTGTTCAAGTTCCATGTGTAATAATTGGATTTGGTTTTGGTCCTTTACGCCTTACCATCCTTTTCCCTCCTTTTCCTTTTTCTACTATTGGAAAATCTCAACGGTTCAGATTTACTATATGATAAAAATATTATTATAAGGGAAAAGGAGGGAAAAAGATGGTAAAAAATAATAATAAATCTAGACCGTTGAGATCTTAATCTAACAGTAAAAAAAGGAAAAAGAAGGAAAAAGATGATAAGGGGTATAGGACCAAAGCCAAATTCGTAATAATTGGTACCATTGATCACATAATGTAATCAAGTAATGATGACTTCCTTAATCATACTATCATAATATTGAGGGTTAAAATGCAAGAATGTACATGTGTTTTATCTCGATGAGCGCCTAACATCAAATGGTTTTTTTTTTTTTGTGTAAAAGTACACACGCGGTCATAAATTAAATGCAAAAATACTATTTAACTATTAAGTTATTTTTTTTTTTTGCTGACTGGACGATGACATGGTTTTCAAAGATACAAAAATACATATATAGTTTGGTAAAGTTATTTTTCTTTAAAATTTAATAATTTTATTTCAATTAAAGAAAAATTATTATTTCTCTTTTCCTGTGAAAATTTTTATTTAAATACAAAATTTAACAAGCAGGGAACGAAAATAAAACACTATGCCATAAATGTCGCCGTTGAGTTCAGAACATAAACCAAAACTAATCATTATCTCATCAAATCCATTACACAATTTCTGTCTCTTTAGGAGCAAAAGACTTTTCCATAAAAAATGAGCGAAAAGCAGAGAGAATTAGAATGATATAACTGATTATGCTCTAATAACAATGTGAAAGTTGAATATTATTCCAAGTATAATCTTCCCTCTTCTTCTTCCACTTCCTCGATAGTCGGAGCATCGCCACGCGCAGCTGCAGGAGAAGCAACGGCTTTAGCACCACCACGAACGAAAACTTTGCCATCAACAATCTCCTAAACAAACCAATGGGAAAAAAAATAAAGGGTTGATCAGTCAAAATTCAAACAGGCCTGAGTGATAAATCCAGCAAAGTTCCATTTTTAGAGCCAAAATTATGCAAGCCATGAGGCCGAAAGGACACTAACGCTCCCGAAGATATGTAGCTAATTTAACAATTAAGAGTAAATCAATTATACCCATATATAAACCACAAATGGGACCAAATGAAGCTGGTCTTAAAATTTGATCCGCGCTTCTATTACAAATGCATTTCAAGAGCAAATGAAGTAAAGACATAATCCACAAACAAAAAAACTAAAGAGCAAATAGACAACCAACACATAGCCCCCTCCTGGAAAATAATATGAAGCTACAGCAGCAAATAAAAAACACGAGACATTACTACATGACATAAATTCACAACATAAAAGCATCAAAGAGAAAATGATAAGATAATCCAAAATCACATCACGGATAAACTTCAAAGTCCACAAACATTGAGATCGTAAGTTCACTTCGCCGACCAGTTTGATATCATATATTAATAAAAAGACTAAGCAATCTTAGTAAGCTAGTTGATAAATCCATATTTTTAGATATTTTATCCCGCCTTATTCATTTATTTTGGGGACTATTTTAGACTAATTTGGATTTATTAGACAATATTTGGATTGTTAGTCTATTTTAGGAAATAATATAAATAAGAATTAATTATGAGATTATTGGACTTAAATTATCAATATTCTGATTGATATCTTGTAATTAAATAATATTTCTAAATATATGATATATCACGATTTTATTTAATTCTTGCAGGATAAAGAAAAGCATATTGGAAGATCCTACGATGCAGAATTAACCTTGGAAACTAAAAGAAGATCTGATGGTGGAATTTTGTTGGGCTCTTGGAATTTTAATTGTCTCAAATTGATACCTAAAAACCCTCTCTTTCTCCTATAAAATTAACTTAGCAGCTGCAAAAAGATTTCACGCTCTCATTGAGAGCCGAGAGCCGAAACATAGACGCTAAGAAGGAAAAAGGAGACGCAGCCGTACGGATGATTCATACTCTCACGGGAATTCATTGATAATTACCTTGATTGTTTCTTGGAGAATCACGCACAGCTGGGGAAAGCATATATTCATCAAATCTCAATCCTTCAACTCACGGGACCACGTTATTTCTCTTGCATCTATTGACTTTCCATTCATTATTCCTCATGGCCGTGACATGTTTGGAGTTTGAAGAGGAGATTTCCATGGCAGCTTGAGATCTTTAGGAGATAATTTGGGAGGAGCATGGAGAAGGCTAGAGCCTAGGGTTTTACACTTGAAGACCACAAGGGAGTGTCTTTCTTTTTATCGTCTTAATTCAAACTTGAGGTTCTTTAGTTTTAAAGGGTTTTAAGTTGTGTTAATTGAGAACAATCTAGTTTTAGATTGTAAACATATTTCTTTTGGATTGGATTGATAATTTGAAGTTTTTATGTGTGAGACAATTGTTGGAGTTTTGTTTGCAACCCTTTGATTGTCAATTGAATTATTAATTGAGTTTTCGTTATTAATTTAATTGTCAATTTGGTTTATCATCTTAATTGTTTAATTGGGTTGATAAATTATCTAGTTATTCAATTGGATAATTGTAAACAAGATTTTCAAAACTATTTTGTGATTGATTTTTAATGAGTTTAATTAACCACCGCTTATTTCATTATGAGTTTTCTAATGGAATACGTGTTATTGAGCTAGAGGGTTTTCCGTGTTCAATTAGGTGATTAAATTCATTAATCTTCCTTTGGTCTAATTAATTGGTTTGGGCTAAGAAAGTTAACTCCATGCAATTCCTGAGTTGTCCCCTTCATCTTCATAATTTGGTTGATTTACTTTTATTTAACATTCTTTTTAAATTTTGATTATTTTTTTCCCAAAACAAAAACCCCCAAATTTGCATTCTCATCTAGATTAGTTCCATTCTCATATAAGTTTTAGAATCATTATCATCTTACATTTAGTTTTATTTTATTGCATTTTTCATCACCTAAATTCAACCTTAAGAAAAACCCACAACTTGCTCCTTGGGAAAATGACCTAGGTTGACCCTATATTGCATAATTAATTAAGACCTAGTTTAATTGACTGTTTTAGCGACGAAAGCAGGCTCATCACTAATTGAATCAGAAATTTGAAAGTGAAAACAAACAAAGAAAAGAACCTGAAAAACACCGGGAGTCAGAATAACGAAAGAGAAAGGGGACTGAACGGGTCTAGAGGAATCGTCAGGCGTCCCTTCAGGCTTCAATGTGGAAGGAGCAGAGGCTTCAAAATAAACAAAAAATTTGGACTTTTCAGGAATTATACAAATAATAATTTTCTTTCAATTAAAATAAAATTATTAAATAAAAAAAAGAATTTGGTATTAGGCGCCCTTTTTATTTATTTTTTTGTTATTGCACCCGGTTCACCAGAGCTTTGCCCTGCCTAGTTTGGATCGAGATTCTGTCGGGCACATACGCGGAGACCTCTCCCAGGAGAGTTTTCTGCATCCACAAGGACTCGAACTCGAGACCCCTGCTTAAGAGTTTTCTGCATCCACAATGACTCAAACTCGAGACCCCTGTTTAAGCGGCCCAAGTCCCTTCCACGAGTAAAAAATTATAACCTTTAATTACATGTAATTCAGGTGTTGTGTGGTTTATTACCAAAAAAAAGGCTATGTCACTAAAGTTGTTAATTATCATTTTTAACATGCATACTTTCTTAATCATTCAAAATAACATCAAAGGTTTAAGTCCTCGATTTCACTGAGTAAAAAATTATAACCTTTAATTTTAAAATTTAAATTATTATTGTTCTATTATACATTAATCATATTTTTTTTATTTTTAAAATTCTGAGGCGCCTTATCATGTACTCATATTTTATGTTATCATAGCCCTATACTGACTCGTATCAAATATAAAAATGAAAAACATTTTCATTCATTTTTCAACAAGAAGAATTTGAATCAATTACGTCTCTACCGACAACAAGAATATATATATATATATATATATATATATATATATATATATATATATATATATATATATATATATATATTGTAGGTCCAATTAGCTAACCTATAAGTTGCATTAAATGTTAGCAAAGAATGAGGAGCTTAATTAATTTTTAACCCCAAAAAAAAAAAATCCTCACTAATATGAAGCTTACTTTTTGGATAAGTAAAGTGGTTCATTCATATCATTGATCATGTTCAAAAAGTGAAGAGGAAAACTTGTCTTCTCTTTCTCATTTATTTTCCATCACAATACACACATCGTCTTTCTATAACTTAATTGAGAACTAAACAAGATGACTAAAATCAGAAAATAATGGCCACCAAAAGCCCAATAAATTAGCAGAGGAAAACATTAAAAGTGGTAATTATCCACAAATGATATTAGTTAGATAAATTAAAAATATAAATTATATACAAATTGGTTTTTTTCATTAAGAAGATACTACCTCCAGTCCTAATTATAAGGTATAGTTGACTTTCTTTGGAGATATTAAGGAAGCTAAATAAGTTACTTAATCATTTCATATGTTGTGCATCTTTAGATTATATATTAGTTTATTAGTTAAACTAATTAGTTTGAAGAAAAAAATAAAAATAAAAATAGTCTAAAGTAATTTAATTAGCTTCCTTAATTTCTCCAAAAAAATCAACTATGTCTTATAATTAGGACCGGAGAGAGTACCTTTTTCCTTTTTGGACCACTTGATCGCCAATGAAACGCATATGGTGAGTAGAGACCCTCCTGCTGCTGTGAGTCCAATTGTTATTGCAATTGTCTTTGAAGTTCATTGTTGTTGTTGTTATTGTTTTTATTCTCACCTACACATTTAATTTACATTTCAAACTAACATATTAAATATGATTAATTAATTATAATAATCAGGAAAATTCTATCTTCATTCACAGGATTCTTCATATAAAGTTAGGGTAAAAGATTTCTCCAATCACTAAAGATAAGTTTTCTCCAGTGACCCCCGAAACTACGTCATTTTGGATTAATAAAGAGTGTTTCTATAATTTTGTTTATTTTTTTATCATATAAATTTTACTGAAACAACTTTCATTAATTCACCTAAAATTACAAACACACTATTCATTAATTCAAAACGACGTAATTTTAGGGGTCACTGGAGAAAAACTTAACTCCAGTGACTAGAGAAATACTTTTCATGTAAAGATAACTTTATTCCACTAACAAACCTCAGATGGCTACTTTCAATAGTTGAAATATTCATACATAGAAAGGTATATGGCCAAAATTCATAAGAGCAGATCAAGAAAATCAAATCATTCCCTTTTTTATTTTTAAAATTATGCTATTCTTTCGTTACCCTCATTTAGAAGGCTATGAACAATGATTGACTTTTTTTTTTTTAGAAAATAAAAAATAAAAGATAGAAGGAAGGCATTAAAACTCAAGTACAAACTCTTTGGACACAAGAGCACATAAAAATTTTGCAAGTAAACCAAATTAAATGGGTGCAAAATCAGACTTTTTCAAAATATTTTTCTAACAAAATATAAAAAGATGATATTGAATAATTAGAAGTTATATATGCCTCCTACCAAATACCAACTATATTCATTTCCACACCGACTTAGTACGCTCCCCCCCCCCCCCCCCGAACTTAATACGCATTCACGTGGCTTGAAACTCAAATTAGAAATTACTTCATCCAATCTTAATTATAAGAGTTAGTTGATTTTTTTGAAGAAGTTAAGGAGGTTAATTAAATTACTTTAGAGTATTTTTATTTTCATTTTTGTAACATCCCGTCTTTTAATATGCGATTTTCAAAAGAGATTATCAGAGATTTGAATAATTTAAACAGTGTGGCATCAGAAAAGAGTTTTCATTTTAAAACAAAACGAGTATCTGATATTTAACCAACATTGGTGTGTTGATACTAATACAGTCATCCAAATATTCAAGTACTCAAAGTACATAAGAAAACAGCAACAGATAAACAATCCTCCGTCCGAGTCCTTATACAGCCTGCTTACCCTTGTCAGCAACCCTGTCTCCGCCAGAACCTGAGGCTATGGCAAGAGCTGAGGTTCAATTCCCATTGAACCTCAGGTAACAGTTAACCTCATGCTTATGTAACAATTTTATATATAATAGATATTCATGATAGTTATAGCATAATCACATTTTAACAGCACAACCACCTCATATTTTAATCCAGTCTGCACTACCCAGTGCCACGGTGTACATCCGTGTCCTCAGCGCTAGGAAAACTCAACGGCATTATCATGACTATAACCCGTATATAGCTGAATGTGTATGCACAATTTTATAAAAACAGAATCTCAGACTATCCATCACATACAAATTTACAATAAGCATCAGAGTTAAGGTTACAGTACGCGTCCGTACCTTCGTTGATGATGTTTTGGTACGTTTGACTAAAACGGTACTTCTAACAGAAAACAGCGGTACAAGTTCACAGATACCCTATAGGAACAATATCACATTTATCAGTGGCCATCAACTTTGCAATACTTGTGGAATTCTACGTTGAAGATTTACTATTCATGTGAATAGTATTCACTATTCATGTGAATAGTACCAGTAAAAATATTTTTACCGTGACGGTAAATAATTTTTACTGTTTGGTAAATAGTATTTACTGTATTGGTAAATAACATTACTGCCCAAGAATAATTCTTTTCTGATGTGACAGATCAGACTAAGCTGCAGCCACAGAGCATACTCAGAAAAAAACTCTATCTGGCATTTCTACTATAATTACCAAAAGAAACTACCAAATCTTAAGACTAGAGACCAAAGAACTTACCCTTGAAGTTCTTACTCCTTCTCTCCAGCTCCGAGAACTTTACTCTAAATTCTCCCTCTAAACTCTAAGAATTCTCTCTCTTCTATTAAACTCGACCGTTGTGATCTGAGTTTGGTGTGAAGAAAATGAAGAAGTGAGGCCTCTATTTATAGTGTTGGAAAATGGGTCCTTAAGTGTAATTTCTTGTTTTTGGGTCATTTTTCGTAATTTCCAAAAAAACTAAAAAGGAAACCCGTGAACAATTTTTAAAATTTTTAATAATATTTTAATATTTATTATAATATAATATTATTATTTAAATAATAAATTATTATTGAGTGGGTCCCGCTGACAAAATTTTCAAACTCACGAGAGTTTCTGTCGGGAGAGGAGAAAATTTTGTCAGTGGGTCCCACACCTTTAAATATTATATTATTTTTTACTAATAAAGTTCCCTATTCGGTGTTCTGATCGCGTGATCTTTTGCAAATTCTCAAAAATCCAGAAGCACAGCCTTGAAGCTCTATTCTTCCTCTTTAGAAATATCTGGGTCAACTGAATTTTTGACCTCATTCAGGATATTTCGTAATCTGTCAAAGATTTTAAGTCGGACACTGCCGGAAACAGAAATTACTTCGGGTGACACCAACTTCGAGACAAAAATTCACTGATTCATAATATGCCCTTACCCAAGAAACCTAGTTCACGGTTTACAAGATATAATTTTATTTCTATTATTTCCCAAAATATAAGATATTACATTTCTCCCCCCGTTAAATAAAATTTCGCCCTCGAAATTTACTCCATACTAACTAAACATTGAGCCATGAACTCCGGATATCTTTCCCTCATATCTCCCTCTGTTTCCCAAGTCGCCTCATTAGGAGATAAACCCTTCCAGACCACTTTCACAACAGGAATATTTCTGTGTCGAAGCCGTTTCTCCTGGTAATCGAGAATTCGCTCCGGCTCGACCTCAAAAGTGTTATCATGTCGTACCTCGACATCCTCATACTGAATAACATGGTCATGGTCAGGTTGGTATTTCTTTAGTTGAGAAACATGGAAAACATCATGGAGTTTACTCAAATTCGGGGGTAAGGCTAACTGGTATGCGACCGGTCCACGTTTTGCCAAGATTTCGAATGGCCCAATGTAACGAGGACTTAGCTTTCGCCGTTTAAGAGTTCTACCAACACCGGTTACCGGGGATATCTTGAGAAACACATGGTCTCCAACCTCGAATTCTAGTGGTCTTCTCCTCTTATCAGCGTAACTCTTCTGTCTGCTTTGTGCTGTTAGGAGTCTCTGTTTGATCAATGCAATTTGCTTGGAGGTCTTATCAACTAAATCTGTCCCGATGAATTCTCGCTCCGACAATTCTGTCCAGCATATAGGTGATCGACACTTCCGCCCGTACAATGCCTCAAACGGAGCCATCTGTATGCTCGAATGGTAACTATTGTTGTAAGCGAATTCGACCAGCGGTAAATGTTCATCCCAATGGCCTTTGAAATCCAATACACACGCTCTAAGCATATCTTCTAGCGTTTGTATTGTCCTTTCAGATTGACCATCGGTCTGCGGGTGATAAGCTGTACTAGGTCTTAGCTTAGTTCCCATCTCTGCATGCAAAGCCTCCCAGAATCGGGATGTAAATCGCGGGTCCCGATCAGAAACGATGCTCTTAGGTACACCATGAAGTCTTACGATCTCTTTGATATAAATCCTCGCCAATTGTTCTGGTGAGTAATTAATACTAATGGGGAGAAAGTGTGCCGACTTAGTCAATCGGTCCACAATCACCCAAATCGCGTCGTGATGTCTAATCTTGGGTAAACCTACCACTAAATCCATGGTAATATTCTCCCATTTCCACTCCGGAATTTCCAGTCCTTGAAGAAGACCAGGGGGTCGTTGGTGTTCGGTTTTAACTTTCTGACAGGTTAAGCATCTACCCACGTACTCGGTTACGTCTTTCTTCAGCCTGGGCCACCAAAACTCGGATTTCAGGTTCTGGTACATCTTCACCATTCCTGGATGTAGAGTGTATCTGCTCTTATGAGCCTCGTCTAGAATCTTCTGTCGTAATTCACCATCCTTTGGAATGTAGATCCGTTTCTTGTACCTGACTAAACCACTAGGTGATAGGTCAAGGTCTTGAGTTTCACCTTGTGAGATCTTTTCTCGAGCTGCTATAGCCCATTCGTCGTGCTTTTGAGCTTCCTCGACCGCATCTCTTAAATTATACTTTCCTTGACTAACAAGGAGACTTGCAAGATACACGTCATCGGGCGCGTAGTGTCTCATGCAAATCTGATTGGACAGATTCAGGTCTCTGAAATCTTCAAGTAGTCTCCGCTCTTGAATCATCATGTATGCTGCGTGCACCGTCTTTCTACTTAGCGCATCTGCTACGACATTTGCTTTTCCGGGATGATACTTGATCTCCAGATCGTAATCTTTTAGTAAGTCCATCCAGCGACGTTGTCTCATGTTGAGCTCTTTTTGATCAAACAGGTATTTCAGGCTCTTGTGGTCGCAGTATAACTCTACGACTGCACCATAGAGGTAGTGCCTCCATATCTTTAAGGCGAATACAATAGCCGCAAGTTCTAGGTCGTGAGTAGGGTAGTTCAACTCGTGAGGTTTCAACTGGCGAGAAGCATATGCCACAACTCTGCCCTGCTGCATGAGAACACACCCTAATCCTTGCCCACTAGCATCACTATAGACAATGTACGTTTCGTCTGGATCTGGAATTATTAATACTGGAGCTGTAGTCAACTTCTCCCTCAAAGTTTGAAAACTCGCCTCACAATCATCGTCCCATATGAATGGTTGTTTCTTCCTTGTGAGCTTCGTTAATGGTAAGGCAATACGTGAGAAATTTTGTATGAATCTGCGGTAATATCCCGCTAATCCCAGGAAACTACGTATCTCTGCCACCGTTTCCGGCCTCTTCCAGTTCAGAACCGCTTCCACTTTACTAGGATCAACAGCTACACCATCGCGAGATACGACATGACCCAGAAATTTTACCTCTGATAGCCAGAATTCACACTTGCTCAATTTAGCAAAAAGTTGTTTGTCTCGGAGTATTCCCAACACGAGTCGCAGATGTTCTTCGTGTTCTTCCCTGCTTTTAGAATAGATTAGGATGTCATCGATAAACACCACTACAAACTTGTCTAGGTGTAGACGAAAGATTCTATTCATGTAATCCATGAATACGGCAGGCGCATTTGTCAATCCGAAAGGCATCACAAGGAATTCGTAATGCCCGTATCTGGTTCTAAAGGCTGTTTTTGGAACATCACTGGTTTTCACTCGCAGCTGGTGGTATCCTGAGCGCAAGTCAATTTTAGAGAATACACAGGAACCAGATAGTTGATCGAGTAGATCGTCAATGCGAGGAAGTGGGTACTTGTTTTTGATAGTCACCTTGTTTAACTCGCGGTAATCGATACAAAGTCGTAAACTTCCATCTTTCTTCTTTACAAACAGTACTGGGGCTCCCCATGGCGACACACTAGGTCGAATAAATCCTTTCTCCAGTAGCTCCTCAAGCTGTTTCTTCAATTCCAGCATCTCGTTTGGTGCCATACGATATGGTGCTTTTGATATTGGTCCAGTGCCTGGCATCAAGTCGATGGCGAATTCAACCTCTCTCTCAGGGGGTAACTTGGTGAGATCTTTGGGAAACACATCAGGGAATTCATTCACAATGGGAATGTCTTTGAGTGATGGTTCGTCGTCTATCTTGATTGAGAAGAACACCATATACGCTTGGCAACCTTGCTTCATGCATTTTTCTGCTTCTGCACTAGAGAGGAAATTCAGACTCACATTGATCTTGCTCTGGTCGTGTGGTGGTGAGAATCGTATTTCTTTATTACCACAATCAATGACCGCGTTGTTTGCCGTTAGCCAATCAAGACCAAGAATGACATCAATGCCATGAAGCGGTAATCGGATAAGATCTATGTTAGATTCTCGTCCGTTCACACTCGCAATGCAATTAAGACATGCATCAGACGCTAAAGATTTCGCGCCAAGTGGGGTAGCTACTATCAAATCATATGGTAGTCTATAGGCTTGCATTCCTAGTCGTTTTGCACAATCGAAAGAAATAAACGAGTGACTAGCACCCGAATCATACAATGCCTGTAGTAGATTTCCATTAAGAGAAATAGTACCTTTGATCATCTCAGGAGATTTCTTGGCTTCCTCATTAGTCAGAGCAAAAACTCGTCCTGCGTTCTGCGGTCTCGCCTCCAAAGCTTTTTGAGGACAGTTTAAGCTAATATGCCCCGGTTTCTGACACCTGAAGCACACTGGCTTTCCCTCACAGTTAGCTCCCGGATGGAATCTTCTGCATTGCGGACAGGCTTGGGATGTCTGCATTCTTGGAAAGTTTTGCTGTCTCAGTTGAAATGGCCTCTTATTCCCTTGTTGGGAATTATTCCAAGGTGCCTTCCTCTTCTGTGCTGGGTTGTTGCGATTGAAACCGCTACGGTTGGGGCCGCTACTGCTGAAGTCTCTGGTCTTGCGAAGCTCCTTCAAGTTTCGTTCGATGAGTCGGCAGGCTTCTACAGCTTGATTTAGTTCCAGAAATTTGTGCGATACCAACCTTTCCCTTATCTCATACTTTAGTCCATACACAAGTATATTTGCAATGCTGCTCTCGTCATTATCTCGCCTCAGAAGTGATGAGTACCGAGATAAGTTGGTAAAACGAGCGAAGTAATCATCGAAAGATTCTTCCCGACCCTGACGGATGTGCAGGAACTCTGTCTCCTTCATCATCTGTACTGAGGGTGGAAAGTACTGCTCGTTAAACTTTTCTTGGAACGTTTCCCATGTGACGGGACAGTTTCGGCTTCGGAGGGTTGCCGCGGTGTTTCGCCACCAACGATCGGCGTCTCCTGCTAGCTTGTAAATTGCCAATTGAGCCTTCCTGTTATCCGGACATTCTAAGACCTCAAAGATCTTTTCAAGATGCAATAGCCAATCCTCAGCTGAATCAAGTTTTCCTCGGAATACTGGTGGCTTGTGTTTGCAGAATTGTGTCACCCAGTATTGTGTATCCTTAGCTTCTCTGACAGGTTGATGTTGTTCCACCAGTACTCTCTCCTGTCGAGGAGATGACTGAGATCGTTCTGGTCTCTCAAATGCGTTGCTGCGCTCGTCTTCTTGTTCATCGTAATTTTCTCCTCCCTCTCGTTGTTGTTGCTGTTGCTCTCCTTCAGCCTGTTGTTCTTCATCCCCTTGTCCTCCCTGCCTGTTGGCGAGAAGCGCATCGATGAGAGCTCTCTGTTCTTGTATTATTCTCCTCATTTCTTGAAGTTCATCTTGTACTGGTGGTGGAGGTTCATGTTGTTCGAGTTCAGGGTTTGGTACTACTCGCAGTTGCCTACCCCTACCTCTGCCTCGGCCTCTGCCTCGACCTCGGCCTCGGCCTCTAGGAGTTCCGGCGCCTCCCAAAGTTGCCATATTCTAAATTGCAAAGGTTAATAGATATAAACACTAGAAAACAAAAAGATTACACATAACATAAGATCACAAATTTCATATGAATCACACCAAAGCGTATATAGTACACCCCTTTTATTCATTAATGGTGATTACACAAACTACTATTATACTTAGTCCTACTGTTACAAAACTATTGCTACTACTACTTCCATGGTTCATTGAACTGTTGTAGGGTTGTCTTTGTCTTTCTACATGACCAGGTGAACTAAATGCTGGAGGCAAAAAATGCACGAGCACACATCCTCGATGTGGCCCTCATTCAGAATTTCATTGATTTTAGTTTTCCAGAAACGGGTGCGAGGAAAGTGATGAAGGGTGGATTTAACCCAGTCTCTAGAAGGATACGGAAAATGGTAGCGAGAGTTTGCCTGGTAAAATTCTCTGACTCGGGTCAGATACAGTAGGTATTTGTCTTTCTCGGTCTTAGTAGTGAGAGCGGCATGGAGAAATTCTAAGTGTAAGGCTAAAGTTAAGATGGAGTTTTCATCTAAGACGTACTCCAAGTTGCCAGAGTTGGCGTCAGAATCATAGTCGAGATCTTGTATCTGAGGATAGTCAAAGTTATCACCTATTGAGGAGTGATGTGAATTGCTGGGATTTCCGGGTTCTGGTGAGTAGGGCTCTGCAAGAATAGGTATTGAGTCATATAGATGGTCGGGATACTCAGGTCCAGGATGGTATTCTGGTTCTGGATCATTATCAAGTGCAAGAGCGGGGTAGAGTGGTTCTGGTACCGGCACAGGTTCAGGCATTGGTACAGAGAGTGGATTTATCGGCTCAGGGTTCAATCTCCTTCTTACTGGTTCGGGGACTATCGACCGACGTGCAATACGTCTTCTTTTCCCAAAGTAATTGATATACGGAAATTCCTCTTTGTCCATTTCTACAACAACACCAGGGTCATATCAGTACTTATATTTTTTTTTTAAAGAAAACCATGGCTTAGAGCCTAACTTAGTTAATCAACCGATTGGCCAGGTAGGCGTCTATCATGGGAGCCTCACCGTGCTAGGGTGACTGATTGGCTGATCCACATAGACTCGGCCCTACCTTCGGCACCAATGGTTTGTTATAACTAAGTCGGGTTCATGCCAGATAAAATACTTTTGAAGGCTAGAACTTAACTCTGCTACTTAAACAACCTTACAAGACTGTTTAAAGTAACCTAGTTAACTTCGTGCCAGGATGTAAGCTTTGATACCAAAATGTAACATCCCGTCTTTTAATATGCGATTTTCAAAAGAGATTATCAGAGATTTGAATAATTTAAACAGTGTGGCATCAGAAAAGAGTTTTCATTTTAAAACAAAACGAGTATCTGATATTTAACCAACATTGGTGTGTTGATACTAATACAGTCATCCAAATATTCAAGTACTCAAAGTACATAAGAAAACAGCAACAGATAAACAATCCTCCGTCCGAGTCCTTATACAGCCTGCTTACCCTTGTCAGCAACCCTGTCTCCGCCAGAACCTGAGGCTATGGCAAGAGCTGAGGTTCAATTCCCATTGAACCTCAGGTAACAGTTAACCTCATGCTTATGTAACAATTTTATATATAATAGATATTCATGATAGTTATAGCATAATCACATTTTAACAGCACAACCACCTCATATTTTAATCCAGTCTGCACTACCCAGTGCCACGGTGTACATCCGTGTCCTCAGCGCTAGGAAAACTCAACGGCATTATCATGACTATAACCCGTATATAGCTGAATGTGTATGCACAATTTTATAAAAACAGAATCTCAGACTATCCATCACATACAAATTTACAATAAGCATCAGAGTTAAGGTTACAGTACGCGTCCGTACCTTCGTTGATGATGTTTTGGTACGTTTGACTAAAACGGTACTTCTAACAGAAAACAGCGGTACAAGTTCACAGATACCCTATAGGAACAATATCACATTTATCAGTGGCCATCAACTTTGCAATACTTGTGGAATTCTACGTTGAAGATTTACTATTCATGTGAATAGTATTCACTATTCATGTGAATAGTACCAGTAAAAATATTTTTACCGTGACGGTAAATAATTTTTACTGTTTGGTAAATAGTATTTACTGTATTGGTAAATAACATTACTGCCCAAGAATAATTCTTTTCTGATGTGACAGATCAGACTAAGCTGCAGCCACAGAGCATACTCAGAAAAAAACTCTATCTGGCATTTCTACTATAATTACCAAAAGAAACTACCAAATCTTAAGACTAGAGACCAAAGAACTTACCCTTGAAGTTCTTACTCCTTCTCTCCAGCTCCGAGAACTTTACTCTAAATTCTCCCTCTAAACTCTAAGAATTCTCTCTCTTCTATTAAACTCGACCGTTGTGATCTGAGTTTGGTGTGAAGAAAATGAAGAAGTGAGGCCTCTATTTATAGTGTTGGAAAATGGGTCCTTAAGTGTAATTTCTTGTTTTTGGGTCATTTTTCGTAATTTCCAAAAAAACTAAAAAGGAAACCCGTGAACAATTTTTAAAATTTTTAATAATATTTTAATATTTATTATAATATAATATTATTATTTAAATAATAAATTATTATTGAGTGGGTCCCGCTGACAAAATTTTCAAACTCACGAGAGTTTCTGTCGGGAGAGGAGAAAATTTTGTCAGTGGGTCCCACACCTTTAAATATTATATTATTTTTTACTAATAAAGTTCCCTATTCGGTGTTCTGATCGCGTGATCTTTTGCAAATTCTCAAAAATCCAGAAGCACAGCCTTGAAGCTCTATTCTTCCTCTTTAGAAATATCTGGGTCAACTGAATTTTTGACCTCATTCAGGATATTTCGTAATCTGTCAAAGATTTTAAGTCGGACACTGCCGGAAACAGAAATTACTTCGGGTGACACCAACTTCGAGACAAAAATTCACTGATTCATAATATGCCCTTACCCAAGAAACCTAGTTCACGGTTTACAAGATATAATTTTATTTCTATTATTTCCCAAAATATAAGATATTACAATTTTTTTCTTCAAACTAATTAGTTTGACTAATAAACTAACATATAATTTAAAGATACACAACATATGAAATGATTAAGTAACTTATTTAACTTTTTTAATTTCTCCAAGAAAAGTCAACTAACTCTTATAATTAGGACTGGAGGTAATATTTAAAAAAGTCAATTTTGACCAAATAATCACTCACCGCTTACCATTTCCACCAGGCGACTGAGCTCCACCTTCGGAGTTTCCACCCAACAACTGATCTCCACCTTCAGAGTAGCAGGTGTAGCACTTGGCCAAGTATATCTGTCCCCATTGGACAGGCCCACACTTTACTCTAAGCCGTCCGATCGCATTCAAGAGATAATATCTTGACACTCTGTAATATCCTTCTAAAATTACCAGTTAAATAATTATTTTATATCTAAACATATTTAATTCTGCTCAAAATAAATCATTTACACATTAAAATTCATATCAAAAAGCTCTATTCATAATATAAGTTCTAGTGTGCAGTGGAATAATTAAAATATCGTATCAAAGAGGCCCTAAAGTTTGACAATATACATCAGACTATGTTTATGTAACAAAAAGAGACATACAAGATTGATAACTCAAATCAAGTCTCGGATGCCTTCCCCTTGGTGTTAACGCTTGAATTCTCGCCTGAAAAATAAGTAATGACGGGGTGAGTTACGAAGACTCAGGTTCTTGACACGACATTAATCATAAGAGAAATCAGTCCCCTTTAAAAATAAATACATAATTATATCTTAATAGAATTAATACAAATAACCACTAATACCATCATTAAATAATTAATTAAATTATTATCTCACTTTAGTTTTCCTAAAATAAAATAACAACTTATCTATTTCTCAGTTTTTAACCTAATACTAACTTTTATAAGTATAACCCAATTTATTAAACAATCTCCAAACCTCCACATACTAAAAATCATACCAATCTCTAATTTAAAATCTCAGATCCCAATCATAATTTCATATAGTTCAAGATTTAGCGAAACTAACCGATTAAACTTTAAATAATACTTCTAGCAATCCAAATAAATGCTTAGATTCTTATTTAATCGGTAAAAAATCATATACGACACAAATTTTAAATTCTTTTAGATAGAAAATAACTTTAAATTCTCACAGTCACAAATTAACAAATCTAAACCGATTAAAGTTATTTATTTATAATACTCTTCATATATACAATTTTCTATTACCAATGAAAATATAGAGAGAAGAAAAAGTTGAAAGATACTCATTCATAAATGAAGGTAAAGTTGAAAATTTACATAACCATTAAGCTAACTACCTTTCTTTGGTATGTGTGATTTAGTTAAAAGAAACTTTTAAATAAGATAAGAGTGATAGACAGTTATACCACCGATAATGTTAATGAGTGTATATGTTCATCCACATGTATGTATATCCAACTCGTTTTAGGATAGACAGGACGCACGATCCCATCTGAACCGTTTAAAGAGGATCTGAATGGTTCATATTTAATTTTTTTATCTAGTGATTTTTAATAAATTTTATTATAAATTGTACTAAATATAGGATAGAGTTTGTGGAGGTATTACATGTTTTGATTAATTGTACTAATAAAAAAAGAGAGAGAGAAAATTGTTAAAATATACTCATTCATAAATGAGGGTAAAGTTAAATATTTACTCCATAAGTTTTGATCTAATTAACTACTTTTTCTTTGTATGTGTGATTTAATTAAAAGAGACTTAAAAATAAGATCAGAGTGGTAGACTTTTCTTTCTAACTAAATCCAGCTCCTGAATAGTAAATATACCGTTATACCCCCGACAGTTTCAACGGGGGCATATGTTCATTCACATGTATGTATATATATATACATAGTGTTGATGAAATTAATTAAAGTTGTATCTAGAATGAGTGAAAACAATAAATTTGAGAGAAGTAATGGGACAAGTCAAAAAGAAACTGGCCGCTGAGGGGAAGATGGGGATAGTTGACTCCAAAGAATCCATCAAAAGCCTATTATAGTTTGATCCCTGTGTTAACAACCCCCTCTGTCTCTGTCTTTCTATAATTAGGGGAATATGGGAATGAATTAGCTAGGGAAAGGTCACTTCATGGGTTTCGATAATGAAGGCACCGTCGTCTTTGCATGATTTGTTTGCTTGTCTACACAACTGTTATAAGTTTTAGGGAAAATGCATTTAAACGTCCTTTTTATAGGAAAAAAGCCTAAAAAGGCCTTTAAGATTCTGAAAATCTCAAAAAAGGCCCAAGAACCTTTTCTGGTATAAATTTATTAAAATTTAATAACTAAATTAGCTACATTAACAACAAAATCAATACTCGTTAACAACTAAATCAGTCGCATTAACAACAATATTTTAATAACTAAATCAATCACATTAACAACTATATCAGCTCCGTTAACAACTATATCAGCTCCGTTAACAATTCACCTAGATTCTGAACTGAAAATCTCAAAAAAAGGTCCTGAGATTTTCAGAATCTTTAGACTTTTTTTGAGATTTTTTCTATAAAAAGAGTCCTTAAATGCATTTTCCCTAAGTTTTCCATTGTTGTGTGTTGTGAGGATTTTTGTCTTGGTCTTTTGATGTGCCACCACAACAACACTAGCTCCTACAACTCTACATCATTAGGGTTTAGACTTTTTTTTCACCTCTACCATTTATTATCCCATTCAATTCAACTTTTCCATATTGGTTTGCATTATTCCATATCCGTACAACCTGTTTGGGTATATATATCACGGAGAATGATTTTTTTTTTTTTTTAACGTTCACTGAAAAAAAAATACTTAAAAAAGATACTTTTTTTTGGTTGGGGACCTAATGGTCCCGGGCACAGTCGAACCCTGATACAAAGGCTAGATAGACCAGCGTCATATCACTGCGCTACCTGAGCGCTGGTTTTTAAAAAAAAACTTTATTGGCACACTAACTATCATAGAAATTCATTTTTCATAGGTTTAAGGGACATTTTTATCCCCAGAAGTTTTCATTTAGGCAACTTTGTATCTAAAGTTTTTTGAGGGGCAATCTTTCCCCGAAAGTGTAAAAAATTGAACAATTTTTCCCTGGACGTTATCTTAGTTAATTTTAACCATTGGTTAATCAAATATGCTTAACTTATGGTCTATACATTGTCAACTTTTTGTTAAGGTGTAATGTATCACCCCCAATTTCTAACAATTATTATAATATAAAATTTAAAAGATTTTTTATAAATGATTACTAAAATTCGAAATAAACAACTTTGGGGAGTGTTACTGCCGCACTTATACTAGGACAAGTGTAAGACTACTTATTACAATAATGTAGATCCAAACTTAAGCAAAAATGTGTTTTATTTAGAACAAAATAAAATAAAATAAAACAGAATTAACTGAATGTGCTTCCTCTCTCACTGCTAGCCCCAACCCTTGGGGCCCATTTCACTGAAATTCTACTTCCCCAAAGGATCATTGCAGCGCATGAACACAAACATCAGCAATTGCTGGTAATCCTAATAAAACACATTTTAAATGGCACAAATATATTAATCAAAGCAAATATATATAATCATGTGGTAATTGCATCAAACATTAATCATTATATTTTTAAATTTATTTAGACACAGGAAACCCTGCCAATTTATTTAGTGGGAAGAAAACCATGGTAAACTCGGGAAACCCTACCAGTCTACCCTGTAACCCGAGAAACCATGTCAGTCACAATTAATTAAATTGGCCATAAAATACTTCTTCCTAGTGTGCACACCTCTTCCCAAAGTTGCTACTAGTGTTCCGAGAAACCCTGTCAGACACCACTTTAAGAAGAACGGATATCATCGGTTCACATCAGATAATATATCGGGGCATAAAGCCTAATGGTTGTATTCATCACTTTAGGAGGTACTATCTCAAAGCTTTCCTCCCACTGTTCACTTATTTTTGGGTATTGGGCGCTCCCTTAATAAAACTTCCGTAATAAATTAGGTCTTTAACCCTACAATAAAAACACTACAACCCTAGGAAGATATATATCAGCTTACACCAGGGGGACCGATAATAGTCCCTGTCCATGACTGCATGTATATTTCATCAGCATCATCCATGCCCTAGCTGGCAGTTCCATCATCGATTCCCTTTTCACCTCTTTCGAGCTCTTCCAATAATCTGAAACTCCTGGGTACTGTATACACCAAAAAAGTCAAGTGTTAATTGCACATTCATCAAAAATTACGCAGATGATTCAAAACCAGGTTTTCTTTTTTTTTTTTTTTTTGGGGGGGGGGGGATGGAGAGACTGAAAAATATGTAAAAAACTAAAAATATATAGCAAACTCAATCAAGACAGCGATGTCGGGATATAAGTTCTTCATTTTAGCCATCAAGTGGAATATTTACCAGCAAATAAGCCAAGGGAAGGCATACATGATATCTCGCAAAGTTTTTAATTAAGAATTAGAGAAGGGAGTAATAATCATCCACAAGCTAAACTCCTTCCCACCTATGACCAGAATTCCCTCTGGATCAAGGAGGGCATAGCTTATAAAACTTGAGTCCGGTTCTAGCACCAAAATAAATGACTTTACACATCCACTCTGGCTCTGTGCATCCGCGCATGTGTTCTATTTTCAATATCATTGATGTTTCTTCTGAATTAGATAATAATGTATGCCATACTCCGATGTTGTCAGGTACAATCGCCATGGCTCTATAGTAGCAATGCACCATGTTCCATCAACAAAATATGCACTAAGTATTGACCGTATGTGATTTTAGCATAAAACATAACTATTTCTAAATCGGCTCAGGCATAATTCAAAACTAGCTGAGTAATATGCAGAAATATGGTTCCAACATGGTAATAAATGAATTCAAGTGCACTCACAGATGGTAGAGCGATCAATTATGAAAGAACTTAAAAATAAATGCAAAATTATCAGTCTCCTAATAACCTAACTACAACAGCTCCATGTTCAAATAAAGCACACAAGCAAGACGACATATGCAACCAAAGTGTATTAAGAAATTTTAGGTTGCCCCAACTACAAACAAAAGCACAATAATTCTCCATAATTAGAGAATGATTTGACGACAAGATTGTCCTTATCCAATTAGAAGCCCATTGCTAATTGGATGGAATTATCATGGAAGGTGTTCGATCAACGTATTTTTTATTATTCATAAATTTATTGTCAGAGATGAGCATGGGGTGCTCCCATCTTTTCTCATCCTATGCAACTTTGGGGTAATGGCTAATTGTTATGACATGTTTCTCAACATTGTTTTCTCGCTGAAGGAAATAAATAATCATGACCTATAGCAATCTCTTTATAACAGATCCATTAATTCACAAATGATCTTACAAACGACGTGCTTATCAAATAAATCAAACTATCGTTTGAGTTGCGGAAATCACCCAAATATAATACAGATCAATATCCAACTATCACTTTTACGATGGCCTTCTTTTTGACGTTGGAGTATGGATGCGATACTAAAGGGAAAAAAATAGATGTCACCAAAAAACAGAATGACTAGATGCTTCAAAAGATGTTAGATCCCAGAACAGAGGATACAATATAAGAAATCAAACTGGTATATGAATAATTAACAATAAGGAGAATAAAATCAAAGTTCAAAGCAGAATCATGCAAGGACCAAAATAACCACTGGATCCTGCTACTTGAACAAAGCCAGGGAGCCAAGGAAAGTTGATACCACAAAATCCTGGCAGAGTCGTCGCACACTTCTAAATCCACAGCTTAAACAAATCCCTTTCATTCTCCAACAACTTTTTAAAAATGCCCCACATAAAAACGAAGTTGTAATCCCGAGGTTTCATAGCTGAATGACATACAAGACTCTATGAACTGCTGTTAGATATTGTGTAATTCCATAGGTTATGAATAAGAAGTTGCGTCGGTTCACCACCAGCGGTCGCGTCGGTTCACCACCAGCGGGTCGCGTCAGTTCGTCGAGGAGACTCCATCTGATCATTTTATTATCTATAAATAGACATACGTATGACAGAAAAATAATCTTGTTTCTCTAACACTATGCTCTCATACATATAGTTTAATGCATTTTACTATTAGTTTCATCCATGCGATTCTGAAAGCAGACTCATTGTGTTCGTTTGGGCTTCTGATTGAGAGTGTCATCATTCTGAAGATGAAAAATCCGCTCTATCCTGGGAGACAATTGCTCATTAACCTTGGACATCCATAGAGAGGGAGCAAAATTGTATTAAGGAAACAACGCAGGTTGGGCCCGGATTTCTGCATATTTCATTACCATATTCGGCAGTCTTTTGAGTTTTTACTAGTTTTCTTCTTAGTACAGTAATATTGTATGTTTACAGATTATGCATATTAAGTATACAGATTCTTTTCTTAGTAATATTTCTATCTTGAAAGTATTTTCACCAACAATCTTAAGACAATTTTGATTGAATCTGTGTGCTCATTTTCTAAATTTTGGATTCTCGATTTTGGAAAATTAGAGATTCTGAAATTTTGATTTCTCTGCATATGCGTTTCTGAATTTTTGGTTAAGTAATTCTTGAAGCATATCTCTGATTGATAGCTTGATATATGTTTATACCCTCCAGAGTTCATGAATATGACTTTATCCTTTTGTCTTTAAATGTTTTTATGAACTTCAATTTGTTGGGACATGCATGCTTTGGGTAACATGGTTTCAATAATTGTTTTTGTTCTTTTTTTTTTTTTTTATCTGAATTGCTTATGTAAATATGGAGTTTTCGTATGCCTCTGCGTTTTTCATGAATTATGCTTTTCCAGAAAATATATATATATATGAATTGGTTATTTTCCGATTTCCCTGATAGGAAATAGTCAGTCTTGTGGAAATACAAATATTTTGATTGTTGTGTATATTTGTATTTTCAAATTCCGTAAGACAAAATTCCATGACACTTCCATATATGAGAAAACTAAACAGACACGTTTAGCCTTTATGGAATTAGGTCATGAGAAAACAGTGTTTTTAGGACACAAAAATGGTTTCATTACGTAGATCTCGGAAAAACGAAGAGATAGACACTAAGAACGTGAAAAACCGACGTCGGTAATGCCGGTTATGAAGGGTTGAAAAGTCAGGTCCGATGGACCCGACCTCAGACCTGGCTGGAGGTTGAAGGAGGATTGAACGCGCCGTTTAGTTTTAGCAAACGGTATTGTGCGTGTTTGGAATGCAGAGTTTTTTGAGCGTTAGGAGCGTTAAGACCAATAATTTTGAAAAAAAGTCCCCTAATGCTGCCAACATCCATTTGGTCTATTTGGGTTTAGCGTTAAGAAAAAGCTCCTAACGCTCAAAAAGCCCATTAAGTCAAAAGCTCCACCATGAAGCTTTTTCCAAAACGCTCTCAGCTTTTTGACGTGGGTCCCGCCACTTCTACCACTATCAATCCAAACACAATCAGATAACTTTTAAGCCACCGCTCCTACCGAGCTTTTTCTAAAGTCAGTAGCTTTTAAGCTACTGCTCCTACTGCCAACCCAAACAGGCCCATTGTTAAGTGAACCGGTGTGTTTTATTTATTATGTTAAGGGAGGCATCCCTTTTTATTTAAATGGAACTAGCATTTTGGTTGAACACGCCTTCACCTCCAGATGCACATGGGTGTGTTGTTTTGACCTTCTTTTTATTTAAATGAAACTATTTTCATTTAATATCCCCTATTCTAGAAGGCGTGGCTGTTTAAATGAAAAAGGTATTAAAAATTTAAAATAATGCGGTTATAGCTTTTAAATCTTTGATGTACCACTTTTATAGTTAGAATGTGCCCATAAAAAACAATATGTTATTATTTATTCTAATTATTGATTACTGTGAATTTACATCCGTTGGAATTTTTGATTATTTTTAGTTAATAATATATTAGTTTTGATTGATAGGGTAGTTAATAAATTTCCTTATTTTGATGAGGATTAGATAATATTAAATTAATAAAGTGAAGATATTATATATCTTATGCCTTGGTTTCATCAGGAGATTTTCTTGATTTTATTAATTAATATTTTGAATTACATTAAATATTGTATGGAGATGAAATTTTGATATGATTATTGAATTCATGCGTGTTATTTTATTATTTGGCTTCTAGTTGTAGAAATTAAATATATTTAATAGTTAAATGATGAGCTTTATTAAAAGTCCTCAATTTTAGGATGAGAGGGGAATTTATTCCCATTTAAGGCTTTAATATCAATGGAGATATTAATTTGTTTAATAATTTATAATCTCTCCTAAAAATCCTATGAATCTTTTTAAATTAATATGGTTCAAAGAAAAAAAGATTTGTCGTATTTAACGTGATAATAGTTGCAAGTTGAAATAATATTTTGTTTTAATAAAAATGGTGATATTTGTGAATATCTCAGCCATTATTTAATTTATTAAGAAGGATTTATTATTTTCTATTGAAAATAAATGTGGTAAATTATCAAATATTTTGTATGACAAGCATACGACAGTGATATAAAAATTTAATCATTTATCTAGCGTAGAGATAAATGTACTCTAATTTCTCATAGTATTGTTATTTTTCTTGGTATAAGCATGCATGGTTTTATGTATTGGTAAAAATGCAATTATAGCCTTGATTTTATAATTATGGATAATTATGTGGCTTTTTAAATATTGTGAACAACAACTATATGAATGTTTAATATTTAAGTTTTGGAATTAAGTGTGGTGGATTTATTAATCACCAAAGTGGTCAATTCTTTATGAATTATTTTAATTCCAAATATTATGATAAGAGTACAGTTGATTTGTTAGTCATCAAAGTGGTCAATTCTTTGTGAATATTATAGTGATTTTCAATTACCCATAACCTTGATGCTATAATGTTATGTTTGTATTGTGGGTGAATTGAAGTTTGTTATTATAAGGCGTTTATGATTTTTCAATTATAAGGTTGATTATTTGTCTTTATAATTATTGAAAATATATGTTGGTAGTTTTATTTTGACACCTAAATATGATAAATATTTCTACTTGAGGTATATATCACTACTAAATTATGTGAAATCTTTATAGCATCATTATGGTTGAATGTTATATATTGTAATGCAATGTTGATTACGTCTAGTTTACCACAAAATTTGAGGGGGGCCATTTTAATGGCTAACTTTATAATTAATAGAGTGTCCCACAAAAGGATACAAAGCATACCATACAAAATATGGAAAGGGAAAAAAGCTTCCTTGAAATATTTGAAAGTGTGGGGGTACTTGGCTAAGGTTGCAATTTCTAAACCCAAAAGGTTGAGAGTCAAGCCTAAGACAATAGACTGTGTTTTTTGGTCATGCACTTGACAGTAGTGCATATTAGTCTTTGGTTTATAAGTCTGATGTATCAAATATCCATGTGAATACGGTTATTGAGTCAATGAACGCTACATTCTTTGAGAATGTATTTCTGTATAACAAGGCAAGTGGTAATAGTGATAACAATACTATGAAACCATGGAATACTATGACTAGTGATGACCCTGTAGAGGAGAAACCTAGACATAGTACAAGACAAAGGACCATATTATCCTTTGGTCTTGATTTTCTTACCTTTTTGTTGGAAAATGAGCCTCGAATATATGGAGAGGCTATGGACTCTCCTGAAGCACCATTATGGAAAAAAGGCTATCAATAGTGAAGTTGAATCCATTCTGTCAAACCACACCTGAGAAGTGGTTGACCTTCCTCTTGGCTATAAGCCTCTAGGAACTAGGTGGGTTTTCAAAAACAAGGTGAAAGTAGATGGCACTATTGATATGTACAAAGCTAAGCTGATAGTAGTAAAAAGCTACAGACAACATAAAAGCCTAGATTACTTTGATACCTAGTCACCTGTTACAAGAATTACATCCATTCGGATGCTAATCGCATTAGCAGCATAAAATGGGCTGGAATTACATCAAATGGATATAAAGACAGCCTTCTTGAATAGTGAATTAGAGGAAGAGATCTATCTAGAACAACCTGAGGGATTTGTTGTCTTAGGACAAGAGTGGAAAGTTTGTCATATGATCAAATTCCTTTATAGACTAAAGCAAGCCCCGAAACAATGGCATGGGAAATTAGATGAAGTTATGTTATCAAATGAATTTAGTATTAATGAATGTGACAAGTGTGGCTATATTTAGAATATTGAAAATGGTTTTGCCATAGTCTGTCTTTATGTAGATAACATATTGATAACAGGTAGTAATAATCAAATGATTAAAGCTACTAAGCGGTTTCTTACCAGTAAATTCGACATGAAAGATATGGGTCTAGCAGATGTTATTTTGGGAATTAAAATCCATAGAATATCTGTTAGGTTGGCTTTATCACAAGAACATCTATATTGCTAAAACTGGTACTGGCAGTGTGTATACACTGTAATACTGATAGTCAAGCAGCTATTGGCCGGTAGGGCCAAGAATGTCTTGTACAACAGCAAGTTTAGACATATACGTCATAGACGTGACACCGTTAGACAACTACTCTCGAATGGAATCATCTCAATTGATTAGGTGAAATCAAAAGAGAATACAATGAATCCATTGACTAAAGGAATTCCTAGAGAGTTAGTTAAAAATTTGTCCAAAGGAATGGGTTTAAAGCCGATCCATTGTTGATTATCGTGGTAACTCTACCTAGAAGAGTGGAGATACCACGAACTATGTTCAAAGAGACAACTAAGTCTTAATCGACTGTTAACACTATGGAGTTTTAAACTCATACTCATTCCTAGACAAGACAGTGCATATAAATAAAGGTAAGATTTTAGGCTTTTAATGGTTTCTTAATCTGATGTGTTCAGATGATGTATGTTGACTTACATCACAAGGAATCACCTATGTGAGTGTCAAGTGTAAGCCGCTTCTATGAGAACTTAAAACAGCCAGTTCTCTAGAACACTCGTAGAACCAGACGGTGTGATGAGCTTGCTTTTGTCGCTAAAGCAGTCAATTAAACTAGGTCCTAATTAATTATGCAGTTTAGGGTCAACCTGGGTCATTCTCCCAAGGAGCAAGTTGTGGGTTTTCTTTAGGGTGAATTTAGGTGATTAAAAAAAATGCAAATAAAACTAAACTAACTAAATACAGGATGGTAATGACTCTAAAACCTATGTGAAAATGAAATTAATCTAAATGCGGATGCAATTCAGGGGGTTTTTGTGATGAGAGAATAATTAAAATCCTAAGAAAAGAATTTAACTAACTATTAAGAAAATCAAATAAGAAAAGACACAAAAGGTTTACTTCAGGTACGGTGAAGGGGACAACTTGTAATTCACATGAGTTAACTTTCTTAGCCTAAATCAATTAATTAGACCAAAGAGGTTAATGAAATATTAGAATTAATAAATTTAATTAACTAATTGAAACATGGGAAACCCTCAAGTTCAATAACGTTTAATCCACTAGAAAACTCATAATGGGGTGAGCGCTAGTTAATTAAACCTATTAAAACCAGTTAAAAATAGTTCTAAGATATTTTTGAGAATTACGTTCACAATTGCCTAATTGAACAACTAGGCAATTAACCAACCTAATTAAACAACTAAGAGGATAGACCTAAATTGACAATTAAATCAATAATGAAAACTCAATTATTAATATAATTGACAATCAAACGGTTTGCAAGCAAAATCCTAGAAAATATCTTAGCAAGGTTCAAATCTAAATTATCAATTAAATCTGAAATAAATGATGTGTTCACAATCTAAAACTAGATTGTTCTCAAAAAAGCAATTTAAAATTATCTAGAACTAAATAATTTCAAAGTCTTCAAACAAATCGATAAAAGGAAAAACATTCTCATATGGTCTTCAAGTATAAGCTCCTAGGCTCTGGCTTCCTCCATGCTCCTCCCAAGTTATCTCCAAATGCTTACGTTGTCATGTAATTCTCCTCACACTCCAAACACCAAGTCATGACCATGAGAATTGATGAATAATTGATGATCCAATTGATGCGCAGGAGATAATGGCGGGCCGTGAGTGGAAGAATGAATAAATCAATCCCGTGCGTGTTGTGTTGTGGCCAGCGGCGGACCCAGAAATTTTAACTACCGGGGGGCGAAATAAAAATATTATATTAGAAATAGAAATATTTGAAATACAATACAGATATAATATACAAAAAAAAAAGGAAAAAATTTATCACAAAAACTAAGATCACTTTACTTAGGTGGATCAAGAGGGCTTGGGATTAATTTCCTATTTGATGTAATTTTCTTTTTTATATGTAGCTGTGTAATCTTCGTTTTGTGGTTGGGCTCTTTTTACTTTAAATTCAATTATGTATCAAACGGCATTTAGATGTAAAAAATGCATGTTGATGACAATTTTAGTATTTTAAATGTGGCCACAATACGCACCCCAACATTTAGGGTTTTCAATCTTCTGCAGATATCTTCGTCAAATAATAGATAAAACAATATAGAAATTAGGAACCTTTGTCTGATCTGCAATATCTATTTATTCATATGCAGAAGATTGTTTCCAAAAACGCATGGCCTCATGTTCATATCACCTTATGGACTGCTCCTCTATTTTCTCTGCTGTGAAGATCTTTCTCTGTTCCCACATTTCTCTCTTCTTCTTCTTCTTTTTTTTCTTTTTTTTTAGGGGGGGCGGGGGCCCACCCTGGGTCCACCCTTGGTTGTGGCTCCGTCTCCCTCTTCCTTCTCCGCGTACGTCTGTGTGTCTCAGCTCTCAATGAGAGCGTGAATAATCAATAGGCAGTTAGGTTAATTTTATGGGAGGAAAAGAGGACTTTGGGTACCAATTTGGGCCCATTAAAATATAAGAAGCCCAATAAAATTTCACCATTAAATCTCCTTTTAGCTTCCTGGAAAATTCTGCACCATAAAATCTTCTAATATGATAAAATCATGATGTATCATATATTAAGAGATATTATTTAATAACAAAATAACAATTAGAATATTAATAATTTAAGCCCAATATCTCATAATTAATTCAGATTTATATTATTTCTTAAAATTGGCTAACAATTCAAATATTATCTAATATATCCAAATTAGCCTAAAATAATCCCTAAAATAAATGAATAAGGCAGGATAAAATATATTAAATTGGGATTTATCATGGTGTGCAAGGCCAAAATGGACACAGCATGAAAACCAACGATGCTAGAGGAGTAATTGTGTGACTCCTATTATCTTGGTATACACAAAAAGGTTGACGGTTTAAGACAGCGCATTCACTGATTGATCAATATATTCGATAGGTTTTTACGAGAAGGTTCAAAGGTAACCCCTACCTTTCTCGATGCAGTTGTTGCTCGTAGAGGAATCGCACTTTGCATACATATTCATTTACACTTGGTCATGATGGACTGACTTCTTATCCATGTGGGGGATTGTTAGATATTGTGTAATCTCATAGGTTATGAATAAGAAGTCGCGTCGATTCACCACCGGCGGTCGTGTCGGTTCGCCGAGGAGACTCCATCTGATCATTTCATTGTCTATAAATAGACATGCGTATGACAGAAAAATAATCTCGTTTTTCTAACGCTACGCTCTCATACATATAGTTTAATGCATTTTACTATTAGTTTCATCCGTGTGATTCTGAAAGTAGACTCATTGTGTTCGCTTGAGCTTCTGATTGAGAGTATCATCATTTTAAAGACGAAAAATCCGCTCTATCCTGGGAGACAATTGCTCATCAACCTTGGACATCCATATAGAGGGAGCAAAATTTTCTTAAGAAAACAACGCAGGTTGGGCCCGGATTTCTGCATATTTCATTACCATATTTGGCAGTCTTTTGAGTTTTTACTGGTTTTCTTCTTAGTACAGTAATATTTCATGTTTACAGATTATGCATTTTAATTACATAGATTCTTTTCTTAGTAATATTTCTATCTTGAAAGTATTTTCACCAACAACTGCGAGTTAGCAGATAACATTTCCCATGAATCTTCTCAAATCTGATACCTGAGTTGTTTTGAGCTATGATAATAATATTGAGAACTTTTCACCTAAAACAAAAGGAAATTCTAAACTAAATGAACACCATCCAAAAAAAATTGAGAGAACTATCTTGATCCTTCTCACCACTTATTACTGATACAGAGAAGCCAAACTCAAGACCAGGGTTAGAAACCAACTAACTTCTCCAACGTGTACTGACCAAACAAGCAAAAAAATAAAAAATTTGGCTTTGGAGGAAAAAAAAATATAACAAAATTCTGTCTTCTAGTATATTCTTCAAAGCCCACATAAGTTATTAAGGTAAAATTTGATATTAGATTGTTAGTATGTACCAAAATGCTTTTGTGGTTGAACCAGAAATACTAAAACCAGTACCTCACTTTGTATAGTTATGAGTTCGTGAAACAACCCAAAATCCAGAAATAAGCTTAAGAAATATAATAACTTGCAGCAGGGCACATATCAAGTTTCAAAAGACTCTAATTGATTTACCATACTATATGAGCTATCTCCCATAAACCCTTATGAAACCAGTATGTAAGCATTCGTTCAGAGATTAGTCACGTTAACACAACAAGATTCATCCAACAGAGTGGCACTGCCAACCAACATATCATCAAACAAGTGATGCAAACAGTAAAATGGGTGAGCCACCTAAATATGAAGGCAAAAGCGGAGGATCCGCTTCGGATCAACACCTACCCAAGGCGTCTCGCAAGGCAATTGTTTTGGAACCAGCTTTGGTCCTTGTCAAGGACCATTCGCTGCGGCTTATACGTTGACGTATAAGTCGCAACAAACGGTCCTTAACAAGGACGAAAGCCGCGTCCAGTTGTTTTAACGTATATAGTAGCATATAGCTTGGCAAGGCTTATTCTTATGCTCCTTTAGATGAACTTACATATACATGGGTGAAAAGAGAGAAGCAACAACTTCTATAGCAAGCATTCGTTTCTCCTTAAGGATGAGCTTATGTGCGTCAGAAAATCCCCATTTTAAGACGCAATTGTGGATCGTGAATTTCTAGAATAAGCTGTATCAACGATCCGTTGATGTGAATCAAAATAAAATGCCCTTATGAAGTTTCAATCATATCGTATTAACCAAGATAGTCAACCAAAAAGAGATTGTTGAACAAGCAAGACAACCGTCGACACAATAGTGGTCAAAATTTGAAATTTAAGGAGCAAGAAATCACTCGTTGCCACAATGTAGGATTCAAACAAATATTTTTTTTTTCCCAATAACACCTTCATTTGGAAAATCAGCCCAAACAATTAACATGACCAAAAATGAATACGGCCCAAGTTTTGTTTGGATTCTTGCATTTTGCTTTAATAAAGAGTTCATTGTACCAAAAACAGTTAATAGTTCAACTGGAATAGAAAGGCACATAGCTTAGCCTATTGATCATGCACGGGAATAAATCCCCCCTCCCCATATATATATATATATATATATAACACAAAGGTTATTTGATCCTCAACATAAGATATATTTATGTAATTTAATTAGATTTAAAAAGTTGGTTAAATTAGCTAATATGACATGCATTTTTTAAAACACCCTAGTCACCTTCTTTAATTCTCTGATTCCCTCTCCTATTTGATTATTATTAAAGAAAGCATCAATAGAGATAAATTAGGACAAAATTGACATATATGAAAACTTTATCTTATATTTAGAATAAAAATCAACTCCCTGAATTTGTCTTATATTAAAAACCAGATGAAATGCATTTTTTCTCTCAAGGCTTGACTTATATTTAAAATGTTGGGTTAAGGGGTAAATAATTATCATAGCTCATTGCCAAATGTTGCATTCTTTCCATGTATAAACAAAGACAATACCATATATAAACAAATACAATATTAAATATACTCAAAATTTAAATTGCACGTAGCTTTTGATTAGCAATATAAAAATTGATTAATTTCCTCTCGAGAGTGGTTGATTTATCAATAGTAGTTAATACCAAGGTTTTGAAACCTTTATTGGCCACTAAACCGGCCCGGTACTGAGTCAAGGGTCAGATCGGAGCTAACTCAATGAGAAAGTTTAGATTTCATGGGAATCAATATGAAATTCTCAAGAAAATTTTTAAAAAAGTGATTTTCAAAAAATATTGAACCGGAGTGGTTTATTGACTGTGGTTTATTGACTGATTCGCCAGTTTCTGGTCCAGGTTTCAAACCTAGGTTAATACAGTGAAAGGATTATTACAATTTTTTTTAGATGCGTTATTGCCAAAGATTTAAATTTAATAGATTGAGATAGAACAGGAGCTCATATACAAAGATAAAAAAGCGAAAAAAAAATTATAATTTGCCGATAGAGATAAAATAAAAGAGGATTCCACCACGTGTTTCATCTTCATTATAATTGTTCAGGTTCCATGTGTAATAATTGGTATACCTTGTTTAATTAAGTATTTAATTGATTGATTCTTCTTATCCACACCCCCCCCCCCCCCCCCCCAACATAATGTAATCAAGTAATGATGACTTCCTTAATCGTATTTTCATCATTTTTAGGGTTAAGGTGCAAAAATGTATATGTGCTTTATCCCGTAGAGCGTCTAATACCAAGTGTTTTTTTGGGTATAAAAGTGCACACGTGGTTATAAATTAGGTGCAAAAATATTGTTTGACCATTAAGTTTAACTTTTTTTGCCAACTGGATGATGACATGGTTTTCAAATATACAAAAATACACATGTGGTTTGGCTAAAAGAGCATCTAACACCAAGTTCTTTTTCTTTAAAATTTAATAATTTTATTTCAATTTAAAAAAATTATTATTTCTTTAAGTATAATTCATGGAAGGTGAAATTTTTTATTTAAATACAAAACCATGCCATAAATATCGTCATTGAGTGCAGAACATAAACCAAAACTAATCATTATCTGATCAAATCCAATACACAATTTCTGTCTCTTTGGGAACAAAAGACTTTTCCATTAAAAATGAGTGAAAAGCAGAGAGAATTAGATTAATATGACTGATTATGCTCTAATAATTACAAATTGAAGGTGGACCATTATTACAAGTACAATGACCAGTATAACAAGTACAAGGATCCCATGGCATGATACAGAGAGGTGGAGGTGGAGGTGGAGGAGGAGTGGCGGGTACAACATGAACGACAATTGGGCTACCAAGCCTCACCTAAACAAACCAATGGGGCAAAAAAAGGGGTTGATCAGTCAAAATTCAGACAGGCCTGAGTGATAAATCCAACAAAGTTCCATTTTTAGAGCCAAAATTATGCAAGCCATGAGGCAGAAAGGACATTATCCTCCTGACACTTCCGAAGATATTTAGCTAATTTAACGATTAAGAGTAAATCAATTATACCCATATATATAAATCACAGATAGGATCAAATGAAGCTGGTCTTAAAATTTGATCCGTGCTTCTATTACTGATGCATTTCAAGAGCAAATAAAGTAAAGACATAATCCACAAACAAAAAAACTAAAGAGCAAATACACAGCCAAGCACATAGTCCCCCCTGGAAAGTAATATGAAGCTACAGCAGCAAATAAAAAACACGAGATATTACTAAAGGACAGAAATTCACAACATAAAGCATCAAAGAGTAAAATGATAAGATAATCCAAAATCACATCACAGATAAACTTCAAAGTCCACAAACATTCAGATCGTAAGTTCACTTCCCCGACCAGCTTGATATCATATATTAATAAAAAGACTAAGCAATCTTAGTGAACTAATTGAATCAGAAATTTGAAAGTGAAAACAAACGACGAAAAGAACCTTAATATCAGAGGAAACTTTTGTGTCGGTGGGTGGGATAGATGGCCTGTCGTCTCCTTCTAATCAATCCAAACAACATAATATTAAAATTTTGACTAAAATTTTAATATTAATTTTTTTTTTTAAAAAAAAAGAACTTAGTATTGGACTTTTTTTTACTAAACCACATGTGTATTTTTACACCTTTAGAAAGTCACATCATCATCCAATCAGCAAAAAAAATCAAACTTATGGTCAAACGTATTTTACCACTGTGCACATTTGCATTAAAAAAAAACACTTATTGTTGAGCGCTCCTCAGGATAAAGCACATAAACATTTTTCTACCTTAACACTAATCTTTAAGGATTATAAATTGACTCATCATATACATATACTTCAGTTCTTCTCTTGACCCACAACATATTAATTCTTCGAACAGCGACTTATGGTCAAAACTCAAAAGTTTGTGGGACGATTTTTTGTTTTTTTAAGTAAATGACTTTCATAATTTGTATTATATTATTTTGAACTCAAATTGCAGAATTTTTATTATTTAATCATTGACGATTTGAATTAAGTGTAAGACTGTAATTCAACGATCCTATATGTAATAATTTTCAGGCGTTGTGTGGTTTATTACCAAAAAAAGGTTATGACACTAAAGTTGTTAATTATCATTTTTAACATGCATAATCATTCAAAATAACATCAAAGGTTTAAGTCCCCGATTTCAGTGAGTAAAAAATTGTAACCTTTAATTTTAAAATTTAAATTATTATTGTTCTATTATACATTAATCATATCTTTTTATTTTTAAAATTCTGAGGTGTCTTATCATGTACTCATATTTTATGTTATCATAGCCCTATACTATACTGATTCGTATCAAATATAAAAATGAAAAACATTTTCATTCATTTTTCAATAAGAAGAATTTGAAGCAATCACGTCTCTACCAACAAGAAGCAATAAATATATATATATATATATATATATATATATATATATATATATATATATATATTTATTTATTTATTTATTTATTTATTTATTTAGTGCATATATATATATATATATATATATATATATATATATATATATATATATATATATATATATATGCACAAAATATATAGATCCAATTAGCCAACCTACAAGTTGCATTAAATGGTAGCAAAGAATGAGGAACTTAATTAATTTTGATCCGGAAAAAAAAAATCCTCACTAATATGATGCTATCTTTTTTGGATAAGTGGTTCATTCATATCATTGATCATGTTCAAAAAGTGAAGAGGAAAAAACTTGTCTTCTCTTTCTCCTTTATTTTCCATCACATCTTTCTCTAACTTAATTGAGAACTAAACATAACAAGATGACCAAGAAATTATAATAAAAAAAAAGAATGGCCACCAAAAGCCCAATAAATTAGCAGAGGAAAACATTACAAGAGTGGTAATTATCCACAAATGATATTATTTAGATGACTTAAAAATATAAATTAAATACATATTGCGTTTTTCGATTAAGAAGATACCTTTTCTCTTTTGGAACTTCTTGGTAATGTATATGGTGAGTAGAGCCGTTGCTCCCCCTCCTGCTACTGTTGCAGCTGTGGGTCCAACTATTTTTGCAATTTTCTTCAGAAGTTTCTTTTTCTTTTTCTTTTTTTTTTGTTTTTATGCTTACCTACAGATATAATTTACATTTCAAACTAACATATTAAATATAATTAATTAATTTTAATAATCAGAAAAAGACGTTGGAAATGATGAGGATTCATTATTACTACCTTTGGTTCTAAATATAAGACGAGAGGAATATTTTTTATGAATTTGGAGAAATGGTACTATCACTTATGGATTGTGGTGCAAAAGTGGCTCCGTCACTGACTCCAGTCTTTGGGATGGCCGATGGAAGAAAAGAAAATAGAGAGAGAAGAGAGATAGGAGAAGGAAGAAGGAGAACGGAGAGTGAGGAATTGGAAGACATGAAGGTCAGATCAGTAATTTAACATTCACAAATAATCACACAGAAGTTCCTAAAAACTTCTGTGTAATTTCATGATTTTAAGAGACTTAATTGTATTTGTTTGTCATCCTTGAGACGTGCAGGTAATTGTCCCAAAAATGAGCGAAAAGTAGAGAGAATTAGAATAATATAACTGATTATGCTCTAATGAAATTGTGAACAGTGCCAATCACAAGGAAAGGGACAATCCCAAGGAAAGCGAAAATAATCCCAATGAACGGGAAAATCCGGGACATCATCTCGATCACCATTTCCTCCTTTGTTGGGCCCGGAGCTCGAACCACCGCCCCCTGTTTTGTTTTGTGTTTTGATATAAGAACCACCGCCATCTTGATCACCAGGAGAACCATCGGATACAACACGAACAACAATTGGGTCACGAACAATCACCTAAACAAACCAATGGGGCAAAAAAAAAGGGTTGATAAGTCAAAATTCAAACAGGCCTGAGTGATAAATCCAACAAAGTTCCATTTTTAGAGCTGAAATTATGCAAGCCATGGGGCCGAAAGGACATCATCCTCCTAACGCTCCTGAAGATATCTAGCTAATTTAACAATTAAGAGTAAACCACAGATAGGTTCAAATGAAGCTGGTCTTAAAATTTGATCCGCGCTTCTATTACAAATGCATTTCAAGAGCAAATGAAGTAAAAGACATAATCCAAAAACAAAAAACCTAAAGAGCAGATGGACAACCAAGCACATAGCCCCCTCCTGGAAAGTAATATGAAGCTACAGTAGCAAATAAAAAACACGAGATATTACTAAATGACAGAAATTCACAACATAAAGCATCAAAGAGAAAATGATAAGATAATCCAAAATCACATCACAGATAAACTTCAAAGTCCACAAACATTTAGACCGTAAGTTCACTTCCCGGACAAGTTTGATACTCCCTCCGGTCCTAATTATAAGAGCTAGTTGACTTTTTTGGAGAGATTAAGGAAGCTAACTAAATTATTTTAAAGTATTTTTATTTTTATTTTTTTCTTCAAATTTATTAGTTTGACTAATAAACTAATATATAATCTAAGAATATTTAATATATAAGATGATTAAGTAACTTATTTAGCTTCCTTAATCTCTCCAAAGAAAGTCAACTAGCTCTTATAATTAGGACCGGAGGTAGTATCATATATTAATAAAAAGACTAAGCAATCTTAGTAAGCTAATTGAATCAGAAATTTGAAAGTGAAAACAAACGAAGAAAAGAACCTTAACACCATCAGAGGTCGGAGTAACACCAGGCGTCTCCCCTGCATCGGATGCGGAACCACCAGAGTCTTCAGTAAACAAAAAATTTGGACTTTTCAGGATTTATACAAATAATAATTTTCCTTCAATTAAAATAAAACTATTAAATTTTTCTTTTAAAAAAAAAACCTTAGCATTGGACACTCTTTTTGCTAAACCACATGTAATTCAGCAATCCTATATTTAATATTTTTCAGGCGTTGTGTGGTTTATTACCCAAAAAAGGCTATGTCACTAAAGTTGTTAATTATCATTTTTAACATGCATGCTTTCTTAATCATATTTTTTATAAATAAAATAAAATAAAATTCTGAGGTGCCTTATTATGTACTCATATTTTGTGTTATCATAGCCCTATACTTACTTGTATCAAATATAAAAATGAAAAAAAAAATCATTCATTTTTCAATAAGAAGAATTCGAATCAATCACGTATCCACCAACAACAAACAAAATCTATATATATCCAATTAGCCAACCTATAAGTTGCATTAAATGGTAGCAAAGAATGAGGAGCTTAATTAATTAATTTTCAACCGGGGAAAAAAAAATCGTCACCAATATGAAGCTATCTTTTTGGATAAGTAAAGTGGACCGTTCATATCATTGATCATGTTCAAAAAGTGAAGAGGAAAAAACTTGTCTTCTCTTTCTCCTTTATTTTCCATCACATCTTTCTCTAACTTAATTGAGAACTAAACATAACAAGATGGCCAAGAAATTATAATAAAAAAATAATGGCCACCAAAAGCCCAATAAATTGGCAGAGGAAAACATTACAAGAGTGGTAATTATCCACAAATGACATTATTTAGATGACTTAAAAATATAAATTAAATACATATTGCGTTTTTCGATTAAGAAGATACCTTTTCTCTTTTGGAACTTCTTGGTAATGTATATGGTGAGTAGAGCCGTTGCTCCCCCTCCTGCTACTGTTGCTGCTGTGGGTCCAACTATTTTTGCAATTTTCTTCAGAAGTTTCTTTTTCTTTTTCTTTTTCTTGTTTTTATGCTTACCTACAGATATAATTTACATTTCAAACTAACATATTAAATATAATTAATTAATTTTAATAATCAGAAAAAGATGTTGGAAATGATGAGGATTCATTATTACTACCTTTGGTTCTAAATATAGGACGAGAGGAATATTTTTTATGAATTTGGAGAAATGGTACTATCACTGTACATTCATGCCTTTTTAATCTTTTGACACAAGAGCACATAAAAATTTTGCAAGTAAACCAAATTAAATGGGTGCAAAATCAGACCATGTCAAAATATTTTTCTAACAAAATGTAAAAATATTGAATAATTAGAAGTTATATATGCCTCCTACCAAATATCCACTATATTCATTTCCACACCGACTTTGTACGCCTTCACGTGGCTTCCAACGTAAATTAGAAATTATTCAAGCAAGTCAATTTTCACCAAATAATCACTCTTTTTTTAAAAAAAAAAAAATACTAATAACGAAGCAAAAACCGAATAGCACAAACTAATTAACCACCGCTATTCATGGTGGCAGAGCCGCTTACCGTTTTCATCGGGCGAGTCATATCCATCTTCGGAATAGCGGGCGTAGCACTTGGCCAAGTATATCTGTCCCCATTGGACGGGCCCACACTCTACTCTGAGCCGTCCGATCGCATTCGAAAGACAATCTTGGCACTCAATGGCACTCAAATCCCCCACACACTGCGCCATACCCTGCAAATTGCCCGAACCAGTTGTTCTGAACATCTTATACAGTCCATCGGATGTTTCCAAATACTCCAACACAGCATCTCTTTGAGTCAACACATCAAAATTAAACCCATCCGGAAGCCCACATTTCTTCAGGACCAAACTGTTGTCCTCCCCGCCCAAGAACTCAGAATCATCATACCTAACAAAACAACCGTCGAGCTGCAAGGCTCCGCCGGTGAAGTCAGGGCAAATGGTGCCAAGCTGGGAAACGGCTTGGGCGACGCAGTGGGAGCAGTCGGCGGTGGCAAGGTCGCCGCGGCACTGGAAGAGGCCGTAGATAGGTATGTCCTGTGATGATGATGAGGAGGAGGAGGAGGCAAGGACGGTGAGGTTGTTGTAGGAGCAGAACATGGCGGCGTTGACAATGGAGGTGAGGAGAGAGTTGACGCCAGACTCGTAGGCAGAGCCCTGCGTGAACTTAGCCTGAGAGCAACGGCTATAGATGTAAGCCGCCTCGGTGGCCGAAGACGATGGGGTTATGAAGGATGTGAGTAACAGAAGAGGAAAAGAGAAAATAGACATGGTTGTGTGTGTTGAGAATAATGTGTGTATGTGAAATGGATAGAGGCTGAGGAGGAAGGCTGATGAAATTACTTAAAGTTGTATCTAGAATGACTGAAAACAGTATATTTGAGAGCAGTAATGGGGCAAATAAAAAGAAACTGGCCGGGTGAGGGCAATATGGGGATAGTTGACTCCGAAGACTCCATCAAAAGCCTATTGCAGTTTGATCCACGTGTTAACAACTGTCTCTTTCTGTATAATTGCATACATACATGAAGGCAAATGCAATGGAAGAGGATTTTTGGTCTTGGTCTTTTGATGCGACATCACAACAACTTTACATCATTAGGGTTTTCCCCCTCTACCATTATTTATTATTCCATTCAATTCAACTTTTCCAAATTGGTTTGCATTATTCCATATCCGTACCACCTGTTTGCAGTAAGTCGTCCTTCTCCATGTGATGAAACAAGGTGCCATCACAAGCTAGCTGCCCTCCCTGTTTGTTTGTGGAGTCAACCGTTCTTGTCTTTCCACTCTGACTAGCTAGCAACCCTGCCCATATATTTATGTATAACAACTTGAAAATTAATTACCAAAAAGAGTAAATGTTTGGAAGAACAACACAAACACACACACACACACCTTCCTTGAGAATCATAAACACCAAAGTCACTCCCCTGTTTGCCTCTCTGGATATTTCTAACTTCAATTGGAAACAACAAAGAAGGACATTTCCCCTGCTATTCATCAATAAGAAGCCCTGTTTCATGTTACTTATCAACACACATATCTCTCCTTCTATTCAAATATACACACCCACGTCAATAAGAACTATAATGTGAGAGAGAGAGAGAGAGAGAGAGAGAGAGAGAGAGAGACGGGACGAGTTTTTTGACCGAAACTCAAATTGATAAAAAGTGAAAATGCAGCGAATAAGAAGATGCCCGCAACCAATTGCACGAAACCCTACATATATAATAAATATTATGATTAACTAACTTAGTTTTCTTAGACTATGTTTGGTTTGAGGGGAGAGAGAAGAATTTTTCTCTCATCTTTACTCAATATCTTTTATAAAATTTCCAATATTCCAAAAATACACTCTAAAAAAGAAAAAAAAATTCTTCTCATCAATGACAATTTGATCAATATCCTCCCTATGGTCTTTTCCCCTCCCATCCCTTCAGGGGCGGAGCCAGGATTGAAAATTAGGGGAGGCGAAAATTATAGAATAAAAATCAGTGGGGTCAGAATTCAAAATTAGGGGGCGAAAATTACATAATTGGACCTAAAATTTTAGGAGATTATGCTTTAGCCTTATAAATATTTCAATATTTTCATTCTAGTCCCTTTATAACACTTTTAAATAAGGACCAAAATGAAAAGATTGAAATTTTTCTGAGACAAAAGCATAATTTCCAAAAAAAATTTGGTCCAATTATATAATTTTAGGGGGAGCGGGGGCCACCCCTAGCCCCCCTCCCTAAATCCGCCCTTGCATCCCTTCCTCTCAAAACCAAACACAACGGTTAATCTCTCCAAAAAAAAAAAAAAAAAGTCAAATGAGTATTGTATTAAGGACCGAGAGTAATGTGACTAAGAGATGTTTGACTTTTTTTAGATATATTAATGAAACAAAATAAGTTAATTAATCATAATATCTATTACATATTATTAGATTATATCTCAATTTATGAGTCAAGCTAACTAGTTTTTGTAAAAATGATGAATATTTTCCCTGATAAAAATAAAGTAGCTCTTATATTAAAACATGAATAAGTATATATCTATCTATTTGTTTATGATTATGATTTGTTTTATGAGTTACTTTTGGCCAAAGTTTGTTTCATGAATAAATAACACACGTGAGTGTTTTTTTCTTTCACAAATGCACTTGATCAAATCCAAGAGGTAATCAATTCACGTCAAATTAATCAATTTTAGAAATATAGTAACAAAAACATTAGGCATCATGCACCACAGAAATTAAATTCCTAGGATTCCTTATGGAATAAAACTCTGGAAAATCAAACTAAATTTTTTTATGGTCACAACTCACAAGAATAAAATGAGAGAATGAATAAAGCAATGCAGTGAGAGATATGATTGAGCAACCGACCAGTGAACCTCGAAGGAAAATGTTCTTCCGTTTGGAAGGTGTGTGTGTGAGAGAGAGAGAGAGAGAAATATGGGGCGAGTTTTTTGACCGAAACCCAAATTGATGAAAAGTGAAAATGCAGCAGACAAGAAGATGCCTACAACCGATTGCACAAACCCTACATATACAATATATGTTATGATTAACTAACTTAGTTTTCTTAGTCTATGTTTGGCTTTAGGCTGTGTTTGATTTAAGGGGAGGAAAGAAAAAGGATTTTTTTTCTTTCATCTCTACTCAATATCCCTTAGAAAATTTTCAATATTTTTTAAAAATACACTCTCAACAAAAAGAAATATTCTTCTTATTAATGACAGTTTGATCAATATCTTCCCTATGGTCTCTTCTTCTCTCATCTCCTCCCCTTAAACCAAACACACCCTTAATCTCTCTCAAAAACAAAAAAGGTCAAATGAGTATTGTATTGAGGACCAAGAGTCTTGTGTATAAGAGATGTTTGACTTCTTTTAGACATATTAATGAAGCAAAATAAGTTAATTAATTATAACATATATTACGTATTATTAGATTATATCTCAGTTTATGAGTTAGGCTAACTAGTTTTCCTAAAAACAATAAATATATGTATTTTAATCTAACTTATTTAACTTCTTTAATCTCCCTGATAAAAATAAAGTAGCTCTTATATTAAATACATGAATAAGTATATATCTATCTATTTGTTTATGATTATGATTTGTTTTGAGTTTCTTTTGGCCAAAGTTTGTTTCATGAATAAATAACGCAGGTGAGTGTTTTTTTCTTTCACAAATGCACTTGATCAAATCCAAGAAGGCAATTGATTCGCGTCAAATTAATCAATTTCCGAAATACAGGAAGAAAAACATTAGGCGTCATGCCCCACAGGAATTAAATTCTTATGATTTCTTACGGAATAAAAGTCTGGAAAATCAACCTAAATCTTTTAATGGCCACAACAATAAAATGAGAGAGTGAATAAAGCAATGCAGGGAAACATATAACTGAGCAGCCAACCAGTGAGCCTCTAAAAGGAAAATGTTCTTTTGTTTGGATTTGTTCCTTAATAATAAATGTCTTAATATGTAAACAAAAAAATTAAATGAATTAGATTTCAGGTCTTCATTTTATATATATATATATTAATAAAGTTACAAGGGTAGACACTAACAGCCTGAGTTTAAGAGCGAGATTGAATGTGGCCTCCTATATATAGAGAATCAATAGTTCCATACCATTATGCTACAAAGTCTTTGATAAGTCCTCATTGTATTCAAACCATGCCCCAGAGCACTTGAGGAGGCTGAAAGCATGATTTATAATGTAGTTTAATCACACATCAAAGCAACTTAAATAAAATTTAGTCTCAAAGCAATTAAGTAATTATAGTCTAATCCTAAACAAATATTATATACACATGTTTTGTACATAGTTGATAATTCTTCAACAAAATTTTCAAGCCTCTTGTCATCCTAAATCATTTATAAAGAAAGAACAGAGACCCTAAACAATTCCCCTATGTTGGCAAAGCTTGACCAAAATCCATGACATGCATTGGCTGATCGTTCATGAGAAATAAATACAAGGTCTTGCTAAACATACAAGATCTAATCCAATAATTTAATTTTTGCATAAACAAATGATATCACCATTCACATTACTGTAGGACAAGACACTTGGTGCTCAATTGGACACGCACCATAAGTGTGAATACATTATAAAAGGATCTTAACTCTTAAGACGCCACATCAAAATATGGAGTTAGGGCAGTCTCAAAGCAAACTTTCAATGAAAATTCAAGGAGAAGATGGTGACAATCCCTTAAGTTGCTTCCAGTTACTTAGGCAAATGACTTGTAATTACATTTATAAATGCATCCCCTCAACTCTGATTATCTATGGATATGATTATTTACATTATTAGTATTGCTATTATTCTTGGATTCTTAGCCCAAATTACACGATAGAGCATTTCAGCACCAGCCCCTTTTGATCAATCCTGCCATCTTCGTTACCTACAAGAAGTCATGTAGGATCGTGAAACTCCATCCACCAGTTATCAGACTAAAATATAAAATCAACAAAGATGAACTAGTTTCACATGCTTCTTAATGAATTTCATCAATTTCACATCAGTAGAGAAGTCCCGTTCTCTGTATTTTCACCTGGTTCTAGGATGTTAAACTACAACTTGTTCGGTGCCAAATGAGAATAAACTAATAGGAATAGATATTTAACGGCAATTGAATTTAATGGAAGTAATAAATTAAAGTTTCAAGAATTAAATAGATTAATAACACACCTTCAGGAGGTTGAGCTAGCTTCCGATTTTGAGGAGACAACATTTCTTTCTTCAATTGCATCAGAATGTCTTCCATTGTATGCTCGCGCTGCCAATTAGCCAGCATGGAAAACAAATGTGGCTCAACCTGGTAATTGAGGTAGTCATTATTTCAGTATCATGCATATCATGGTATTGGAAGTCCTTACAAAAATGTCACCTACCACTCCAGTGTCTTGGTTGACACAGGTCATGTTAATCCTTGTTTGAAATCTTACAGATGGTGGATTGTCTGGATAATCCTTACCGCAGAATAATTTCAATTGGTAGATACGCCCTTCATGAACGGTCTAGTAAAAATAATATCGGAAGGAAAAACATAAAATCAATATGCTGTTGGATGGGGAAAAAAAAATTCCCTTAGAAAAAAAGAAAAGAAAAAAAATCATGTGTTAATCACTGTACAACCAAAGAAAAAAAAAATGCAACTAATCATTGGATCTCTAGGAATCAGGCAGCACAAGAATTCCTGTGCAGATAAAGAATATTATGGCAATGATAATTTATAACTGAATTTATCCAAAGATTCAACCCCACAGGTAACATGGTCTCACGTACAATAAAACCTTAAGCAATATTTACCATCGAATAATGATCTTTTCAAACACCATAATTTGGTATATGGGAATATAAATGTAACCAACTGAAATACAGGATTATTTATTTTGTAACAGAAGCGGGCAAGGGAAGCTTGGTTTCAAAGGGTAGAGAAGTAATTGAGAAGCATATACACAAACATACAATAAAAACACTACAACCCTAGGAAGATATATACACAAACATACATAAAAACACTACAACCCTAGGAAGATATATATCAGCTTACACCAGGGGGACCAATAATAGTCCCTGTCCATGACTGCATGTATATATCATCAGCATCATCCATGCCATAGCTGACAGTTCCATCACTGATTCCCTTTTCACCTCTTTCAAGCTCTTCCAATAATCTGAAACTCCTGGGTACTGTATGCACCAAAAAAGTCAAGTGTTAATTGCATATTCATAAAAAATTATGCAGATGATTCAAAGCCAGGTTTTTTTTTTTTTTTTTTTTTTGGGGGGGGGGGTGGAGAGACTGAAAAAATATGTAAAAAACTAAAAATATATAGCAAACTCAATCAAGACGGCGATGTCAGGATATAAGTTCTTCATTTTAGCCATCAAGTGGAAAATTTACAAATAAGCCAAGGGAAGGCATACATGATATCTTGCAATGTTTTTAATTAAGAATTAGAGAAGGGGGTGACAATCATCCACAAGCTAAACACTTTCCCACCTACGACCAGAATTCCCTTTGGATCAAGAAGGGCATAGCTTATAAAACTTGAGTCCGGTTCTAACACCAAAATAAATGACTTTACACATCTACCCTGGCTCTGTGCATCCACGCATGTGTTTTATTTTCAATATCATTGACGTTTCTTCTGAATTATATAATAACGTATGCCATACTCCAATGTTGTCAGTTACAATCACCATGGCTCTATAGTAACAATGCACCATGATCCATCAACAAAATATGCACTAAGTATTTGACCCTATGTGATTTTAGCATAAAACATAACTATTTCCAAATCGGCTCAGGAATAATTCAAAGCTAGCTGAGTAATATGCAGAAATATGGTTCCAACATGGTAAGAATTGAATTCACGTGCACTGACAGATGGTAGAGCGATCAATTATGAAAAAACGTAAAAATAAATGCAAATTATCAGTCTCCTAATAACCTAACTACAACAGCTCCATGTTCAAATAAAGCACACAAGCAAGACGACGCAAACAATCAAAGTGTATTAAGAAATTTTAGCTAGCACCAACAACAAACAAAAGCACAATAGTTCTCCATAATTAGGGAATGACTTGACAACAAGATTGTAAACGAACTTCAACCCAATTTCTTGGATGGAAGTCGAGAATCCAAGACGGAAAAGCAATGGACAAGAGATATTAACAAATCTGGAAGTTCAATACTCACCAACAACCGCGGATCCTTCAGAACCCATTTTGATGGAGGTTTCGGAGACTCGCACGATTAGGGTTTTCGGAATTGTAGTGAGAGTACGGCACAGACTTTAGGGAGGAAAAGGGTCTAACAATCACTACAGCGTCCAACTACTCTGACGAAGACTGAACAGTTTACGAGATAAAAGAAGATCGCTGGTGATTATTATTCTCTACAGCTGGTCTCCCTGTGTTCTTGTGGACTTTGTGGCCTCCGCCAATAACGTAACTTGGGGGGGAAAAAAAGCTAGTAAGAAAAGCTAAAAAGAGTCTTATGTGGGCGATGGGTTTCTCTAAAATCAGTGACTTTTTTCATAAGTGACTTTTTTCAAGGTTCTAATAGTGTGGGTGAGCTCTTTCAACTTTTGAAAAAAAATGTTAGTAATATACTACTCTAGTCATATTTATAAGTCTATTTTGATCAAAAAATTTTGGTCCTATTTATAAGTCCCTTTTGACCAAATAAATGAACTTGTGACAATTTTGCCCATATTTGTACCAATAAAAACAGAAAGAGAAAAAAAAGTTAAAAAGTATCCAATCATAAATAAGGGTAAAGTTGAAAATTTACCCCATAATCATTGTGCTACCTACCCCTCCTTGGTATATGTGATTTAGTCAAAGGGACTTATAAATAGGATCAGAGTGGTATGATTTAACAAGTAAGATACTATTAAATATGTATTTGTATGCATCTTAATTTATCCATTATAATATATCTAATTAAGTTATTTAGAGTTTTGTAATTTTTTTAATAATAATTTATTTTTTTATCAAATTTAAGTTTAATTTTTTATATTCAATTATCACAATATATACAACTAATATATATGTGTGGTATTCAATAAGATTCATGTCATTTTCAGACATTTTCCATCTCAAATAATCACACAAACAAGAGCCGTCTGGGAAAAAGTTATTTTTATCACCGTTATCCCAAATACAAATCATATCTATCTTTTTTGGAAAAAGCTCACATAGGGGGAAAAAAATCCCTTCCATCACCACTATCCCAAACAAGCAATAATGGCTAGCCACTTTTTATAATTTAACTTATTTTGTATAGATTTTATAATCAAAACTTTATTTTTTTTATAAGCTAAATAATTATATTTATTGAAGAAAATATATTTATTTAGGTGAAGTTTTAAGATAAGTCCCTACTATTTATTAAGTATAGATTATAGATATAGATAACATAACTATCTACAAACCGTACTATATATATTTTATTTACCAAAATTTACTCATGTTATTTCGATAAAAATAGAAAAGGTTACGGAATCTCCATATATTTTTGATTAGTTGTTTATTTCTTTTTTAGTGTTCTCAACTTCTTATTTTGTAGGGGTGGTTGAACCACTTCAAATATATGTCACACCGATTACTTGCCTAATATATTACCACTATTTTAAGTATAGAAGATACATTAAGTTTTTCTACTTTTCTTAGCATTAAAGTATTATAACACCATGAATCCATGATCAAGTTTTGTATATTCTCTTTTTATCTCCTTCCACCCTTATTCCTTTTCCTTTTTTTCTCAATTTTTAATAATTTTTCTTAAAATCGTATTTTCTAAAGTTCATGACTCTCCTTTGTCCATTAGAAATTTCTCCTTTTTCTCCCCAAAATATATTTTCCCACATCTTTTATATATAATACCTCTCCTTATGAACCTTGTACACTGTCTCAAATATGCCTTGAATGGATTAGAATCCAGTTTTAAATTCAAATATCCCATATGAAAAATATTGATTTCTATTACTTCCTTCAATCCTTAATATAATATTTATTTATCTAATTTGATTATATTAAAGAAGTTACTTAAATTAATTAATATGACATGTATTTTTTAAAACACTTTAGTCATCTTCATTAATTCCCTCTCTTCCTGAATTATTGATTATTAATAAAGATAAATCATAAAAAAATTGATAAATATAAAAAATATGTCATATATTTAACAAAACTCCTCAGATAAGTTCTATATTAAGAGTATGAGTATTACTTTTTTATCCAATACATCTTTTACCAAATATATCTCAGAAACATGCTTGAGTACAAAGTAATTATGAGGCCTATGAATCATTCATCCAAAAATTGCACAGACGTGCGTGTCCCAAACGGGTTGGGTTTCTCTCATTATTTCTTTATCATTATCCCTCATCATCTCTAAATCCTATCCATCCAATCAATCACAATACTACTTTTACTTTTCTCTCACCTTCCAAATCAATGGCCCAAATGAGCTAATGAGAGAAAATGAGAAAAATGATAAGGAGAGAATCTTCTTCCGTCTCGGACACTTGTGAGGTATAATTATGAGGCCTAAGAATCAAGGATCCCCCAAATGTTTCCCAGATATGGGCGTGCGCACACGTCCACCACAAATATGCTTCAGTGCCCAGTAATTATGAGGCCCATTAATCGAACATCATCCAAGTCTTTTCACAGATGAAATAAAAATGTATGCGCCAATAAGAGTTGACATAAATGGTAAGGGATCCAGAACTAAGCCCTTGGATCGTGGGTTTGATCCCCTCTGCCGTTGCTGGGACTCCTTTGATAGGCGATCTTGTAAGTCCCCAGCAAGTGCTCATAGAGGCTGGGGCCGTGCCCTGGCCTTGGTGGGGGACTGATGCTGAACCCCTCCAAAACTTTTTTGTATAAAAAAATAAAAATAAAAATGTATGCGCGTTTGTGAGCTTAAGATTGCAAAAAAATTAATCATGCTGTAAGATAAAGGGGAACACTGATAGCTTCAGCTTAGGCCATTAGCAAATCAAAATCTGCAAGTTATTTCTTTGATGAAAAATCTGAAAGAAATATGACAGAGTGATACCTATACCTCCCCAGTTCAAATGTATAAATGATTGACAAAGTTACAAACAATGAGAAATGACACTTGACCACTGAGAATAATCAAATTTTCCAAAGTTAGCTCGAGCTGGCCATGAGCTTATGGGTTTAACCGTCTTCGAAGCTCCTCGACAATTTGATCTCTAGGGATCTCCATCTCTTTATTAGCTTCAACATCTTTGAGATTCACAACACCTTTATTCAATTCTCGCTCACCCACCAGGGCCATCCAAGGGATCCTATAGATTCTCTGGCATGGTCTGTGCTTCATTGGTCTTTTATGGACCATGAATTCTGCTTTGATCCCAACATTCCACAACTCACTTACCAGCTCTGAAGCAAGTGTATGGTCATCCCCCAATATGCCCACTAGGACTTCAGTTTTGTTTGCTCGAGGCATCTAGCAAATGCACCAACCAACAAACGAAAGTATATATTACATGAGAGTGGTTATAAGTGCTTAAGAAATTGTCAGCCTGGTAGTTCCGGGCAAAGGAAACATTATTAATCCAATGATTTAATGGTTTCTCATCATGACTTTATTTATACCTGTATTTGACAAGGAAAATCAAGCATGTGCAGATGCAATGGCGTTTGCCAAAAATTTCAATGTCTCCATCCTCATCTACTTTAACAAGAAACGAGTTGCAACTCACGGGTGATTCTACTTAACGCATTAATCAAACAAAATTTAATTTATAACACGGACGCTGATTGATTGAGTTGAAGATCAATGAAATAAACAATAAAGAAAACGAAATATTGGATTAATCCCATTTATACTAATAAAGAAACTGAGAAGTTGGAAACTATTAATGCACTATCTTAATGCTTCCACATGAATAAGCATCGAACTCAATAAATTGTTTCAAAGTATAGCCTTCCTGATCGTTGCATTATTGTGTTTAACCCACACCATCAATTCTTCAACCTAAAAAGTAACTGGGGCATGAATATCAAATATTTATTAAACCACCCATTATTTACATACCACCACGATATTTGTGATATAACCAATGACTCCAATGATATAATATAAAATTGATTGACCTCATTTTTGCCAAGGATGACTCATTCTACTGACCTAAATTGACCTCACCTAAAATTTAGACACAATTGCATATCAGATGACAGAACATCCCATCATAACATATTCGACTTGACTGACCTTCATGCATTGAAGAACGCAGAATTGATCAGTTTCCATTTCAGTGATAGTATGATCTGTTTGCATGGCTATGATTGATACAATAAAAGCTATAGTAGCTTGCATATGTAATTTATTAAAAAAAACAGTCATCTACTTGGTCAAACGCCTACAAAATCACTTTTGTTGCTTGAAAATAACACCAAACTAGAAACAGAGCAGCTTAAATAACGAAAAAAAAAAAAAAGAGCAACCCTTCACAGTGTGCATTTATGAGTCTTGTCTTAGTATCAGTACAACATTAGTCATCAACAATTCCCCCACAAACAGAAAAAGTGAAGTCTTAAATTGAAAACATGAAAGACATGCAGTACTGACACAAAGTTCCACAACACGATGACAATGCTATTTGTCCGGATAGAAGTTAAACTGACTTAGTTATTACAGAACTAATCCTCAAAATCATAATCCATTAGACCATATTAGCTTGTCCTTATTTGTTTGCAAATCTAACATAATGGTATGGAAAGTAATGCTTTATGAACATAAATCGTTTGTAAAGTTAAAAAATATATATATATATAGGACCATTGATAATCTATGGTTTTTTTTTTTTTTTTTTGCAAAACCAAATTGATGAGGGAACACATATTTTGTTCAAAACATGTATGTGTCTGTGTAATATTGAACACAGACACATACAAATATGGGATTCATAAAAAGGTGTTGCCATTAGGGGGTCACATGATAAAGCCTCATAATGGCAAAGTCAATGGTCAGAATCTCCAAACCCAAAAAAGTTCCAATTCAGTTGAATCTTACAATCAATCACAGCATGTCAAGCAAACAATTGAAAAGCAAAGGTGGAAAAAGTCAAAACAATTGAAGGTCATGAGCAGTTATATAAGAACAAAAATGTCACCATCAAAGCTTTCTATTTATTGTTGAGTTGTCAGATTGCAAGATACAATTCAATTTTTTTCAACCCAAACAGTAAACCAAAAAGCATTCTGATTATTGATAAACAAAAGACGACAAGCATGCCTCTAAAACCAGGTAAGCATGGGAGGCCAACACACAGACTAATAGACTTTTAACCTGCAATTTGCCACCTCTTTATCTTCTCATTAATTAGGATTCGATGTCTTGCACAAAATGAACTCCGCTTTATTATTGTCAGATGGCAGTCAAAAGCCAATAGGGAAATAATACAGTGCTTTTGTTCTTTTTTGACTAACTAAACCTAAGAGCTAGTCTCTCTCTCAACTCTCAATGCTACAGCTCACACACCCTTGACTTCACAACTACCAATGCAATCTTGCAATAGTTACAATTAAAAATGATTCAAAGGAAGAGATTGTATGTTAACCTGAAAATTTTGCACTACTAAAAGGCACCTACATACAAGGCTCTGCAACAATTATAGGGCATTAGTTTAGACTTTAGAATATGATAATCCATAAGATAAACAACCATCGTACATAATGCATTCTCAGCAAAGGTCTGTGTCTAACGTGGAAATCAAAAATCTGGACGGCATAAAACATGAAACATTGTGGAGTATGTCAACCAAACAATACTGTTATTCATTCAACAAAAATAACAAACTCAAATATCTAGAATCATATATTTGCTACCAACAATGTCACCAAAGAACTTAATGTATAGGCATGAGTGTATAATTATCGAAAAGTGATCCTGGAAAACCAACACTTTGTGATTCGTCGACAAAAGAAGAGTGCCACGAACTCAAGTAAAAAGGTTAAACCGTGAGTGAAATGTTATCATAGATCGCCAATGGACATTTGCAGAAAAAAGCGAGAAAGGCAAGTAAATATACTTAAGAATTCCGCAGAGTGTTGTCCCCTTGTATCAATATCAAGGCCATCCTTTTTTAGCCTCTTAGGCTTTCCGTTACCACCCTAGGATAAAATCAATGAAACATAAAGAAATAATTTGTTGCAGACAGAGCAATAAATCAAAATGAAGCAAACGCAAAAGCATGCCAATTTTTCTTGATTGATACCAAACATCTGGTTTTCACGAATAAGCTCAAGATCATCATCATCAAGAACAATGCAATTCGATGATTTTATGAAATAGTTAACGAAGAGCAATTAGTGTTGAGTATCATATTATCGAATTGCATTGCAAGGTAAAGAAGGGAAATGAACCTCTTCTACTTTTTTTTTTTCCCGTCTTTTGTGTTTCTTGTGGATTGTCATCCTCTTCTTCTTCATCAAAACCAACGATAAATCCATCATCGTCAAAGTGATCCAAACCATCATCTAAATCACCAAGTGGGGGAAAAAGAAAGTCATTAGATAATTCAAAAAAACTAGTGTAATAAGTTCTCTGGGGCTTATCAGTACACAGATATACACTAAGATTTTTTTAGTAAAAAAATAGCTGAAAAAAGCTACATAGTGATAACTTGAAAGCAGAAACTAAGAAATAGAAAGATGGGGGAGGGAAGAAATGAAATAAAGAATTGACTTCAAAACCAAAATATAGAGCTAACTTAAAAATGATTAGTGTGTAAATGTGGGATATAATCTCATGATAATATACAGTAACGTTATGATTTAACATATCACGCCTCACCGCAACATCAGGCAATAGGTCAAAATATCCGGCAATATTACGGCCTCTAGCTATCCCCAGCCAATCACACGGACGCAAGCGATAAAAAAGAGAAGTCATTCTCAGCATTCCACATTAAGTTCTCAAATTTCTGGGAAAATGCTTTATTGAGTTTCTTAATTTTAAACTTGAATTGAAAGTGGCATCTCAAAATTAATAATGACGACTTTCTTAATACTATGAAAAGGAAACAGGAACTTGTACTGCTTACACTACAGACAACAAAATAAAACCAAGGACGACAGAAGGAGTAAAGAAAACAGGAATGAAGCTCAAGTTTACAGTTCAGGACTTAAAAAATCTGGAGAAGAGAGCACTGATTTTTAGTTCATTACCATCTTCTGATTCTTCTTCGTCATCTCCGTCATTATAGTCCACTGATAGCTTGTTCTTTCATTTTCCCTTTCTGCATATACCTCTCTGCAAAATGTAAACCCAAAGGAACGATTAAATCCGTGAAAAATGCACACCGATTCAAAATACACATGAACAAAGATGGTTCATTGTAAAAAATTTACCTCGTTCTTCGGCGGAAAGCGATTTTCCTCTTCTTCGCATGGCAAATTCTGCTAGTAGATTCATTCCAGCCCTGTAGAGTACTGAACACAGTAAATGCGTGAGTGGAAATGGTGGCAGCTTTCAGACAAAAACAAAGCGCCCAGCCCAAAATGCAAAACAGAAAAAGTGATCAGACTGTAGTGAGAGAGAGAGTGGGAAAGACCTGAACGGATTTGATATGCCCTTGGGAATTTGATGAATTTACGGGAATGCCAATTACACACAATTTTATCTCCTCCACCGTTCGATTGTGTCACGTCGAGGGTGGGGGGGGGGGGGGGGGGATCGGGGATCCTTGAATTTTGAATTTAGAGTTGGTAACGAAAAGCTTTTGTTTCCTCTTATTCTTTCCAGTGACCTGGCGCGGAAAGGGACATCTACGCCATTCCCTCTCATCAGATTCCTTCCTATCTTCTTCCTCGTCTCAATCGTTATTGAAATGTTCAGATGTCATCTTCTATAAAATATTATATTATTAAAAAAATATTTAAAACAATATTTTTATAAAAGATTAAATCTGAAGCATTCAGATTTCAATCATACTGAGACAAGAAGAAGGGGAGGATAGGCAAAATCCATTTGGGACTTAACTTGTGGAGAACATCTTTCACTCTTGGCGCCGTACTTGGAGCTAAGCTATGAGAGTCTGAGGAAGAAGAGAAAAGAGGAAGAAAAGGTCTCGGGATTGCGCTGTCACGTGAATGAGCTGGTGTGAAGCAGAGGCATGAATATTTTATTTACGAAAAATTCGACACAGCTTAGCTACTGTGTTTTCTGAGGAGAGCCGTGCTAAGCCGTTCGGCAAATTGGGTTGAGGTTGAGACATTATATATATTGATATTGATACTATATTATTTCATAAAACGTAAATGACCCGTCTTTCCAGCAACAACCAAAGTAATAGTTGATTACAGGAAGCAAGCGAAACAAGAATTACAATTACCTGGTTTCGATCTTTCTGAAGTTGCTTCATTGTAGCAAATGCTCTCTCACTACTCTCTGCTTGGGGCTTGCACGATTTTAGATCACCACGGCATTGTCTGGGCTTCCGGATTTTCCTGGTTCTTTATCCTGTGAGGCGTCAAAGACCGGACAAATACCCTGCTCAATATCAAAATCGGGCTCAATATTAGAACCATTAAGCAGAACTTTCATGTCACTGCAGACACCAACTTTCTCTTTGGAAGCATGGCCATCCCCAGAATCCAACAAATCGAATGCAGTTACAACAGCCTTCAATGCCTCACACGATAAAGCAGCAGAAAAATCCAAAGCGCAGACAACGCCGCAGATTGGTGATCCAAAATAGCGCAAACCCAAGAAGAGAAGAGTAAGAACTCTCCAGCACAGACATCTCGTACTCAGTCACATCGACTTTCTCGAATTTCAAATTTTGAGACTTCGAATTCAAGGCCTCGGCAATGAGCTCAGGAAGAAGAGCTTGGATGCCGCGGGCAATAGAGAGGAGGGGCTTATTCAGAAGCACAACGAGAATGACCCTGCGATCCTCTAGGGTGAGAAAGTCATTGAAGATAAGCTGGTGCTTGCAGGAAACCGGCAGGAGGCGCTTACAGAAGGAAAGTCTATAGAGAGCAGAAGAATAAATGCGCAACTGAACACGGCCACTGGCAGCAGCATAGAGTGAAGAGGAAGAGAGTGACGAACCCTTGCCACCAAGCGTTAAACAGAGATCTCACTCCTCTCAGCCATAGCTGAAGCCGCTCACCCCGACGACGAAGAGTGCGACACGAATTGAGGCTTTTAACTTCGGCATTACTCTGTGCCTCTGTCTGCAGTAGCTGGGCTAGGGTTTTCCGATTCTTACTTTAACAAGACTCAATTATCTTCGTATATTCGCCAACAATTTATATTTTATTTTTCAGATGAAAGATAGGCCAATTTTTCATTTTTTATTTTTTTTTGGTCAAAAAAAAAAAAAACAGGTCAGAATGTCAGATTTTTCATTTTTTAAACTCAAAACATCAGGTCAGAATGTCAGATGACAGATCTTTTTTATATAGATTAATTCTAAATATAAGATATATTCTTGAGAAAATGCATTTAAGAGTCCTTTTTGGAGAAAAAATCTCAAAAAGGGCCTAAGATTCTGAAAATCTCAAAAATGGTCCTTTTTAGGATTTTTAGAATCTTGGTGAGTTGTAAATGGGGTTGATATAGTTGTTAACCGGGGCTAATATTTTTATTAATATGACTGATTTAGTTGTTAAAAAATTATTGTAAATGTGATTGATTTAGTTGTTAACGGATATTGATTTTGTTGTAAATTTGGCTGATTTATTTGTTAAATTTTAATAAATTTATTTTAAAAAGGGCTTAAGGGCCCTTTTTGGGATTTTCAGAATCTTGGGGCCCTTTTTGGGATTTTTTTCTCCAAAAAGGGCCCTTATATGGATTTTCCCTATATTCTTTCCGATCCTAATTATAAGACACAACTTTAGAGAGATTAAGGATAATAGTTAAATTAATTAATTATATTTGTTTTCTCAAAATGTCCTTATTTAAAATTTAAAATGGCATCCAGTTACTCTAATTCTTTATTTTTTATCGGACCTCTCCTACCTCACACACTAATTTCTCCGAGTATTCACATCGTGCGGTATCGTCAATCTCTCTCAACAACTTTTGGTCAATTCTTGGAGGTTGGAAGTGTAATTTAAAAGTTACGTCATTATTAAATATGACAAAATTTGCTTAAAATAATTTTATTTAAAAAAATTAGAATTGAGGTGTATGTGGCATTCATAAGTTGTACGCATAACTCACTTTATAGAATATATGTGTTCATTATTAAATTAGTATTGTGTTTAATTATTAATAAGAAAGTATTAATAGGGGTATTTTTGGGGAAAATGACAAAAATTAGAACTGTCCTATAATTAGGACCAAGATCAACTCCTAAATATTGTATTCTAATTAAGACGGGAGGGATATTTGTCTATCTTTTTCTAATTTACCTCTATTGATACTCCATCACAATAATCAAATGGGTAGGAGAATGAGGAAATTAAGGAAAATGATTAAGGTGTTTTAGAAAAGACATGCCATATTTATTAACTTAACTAACTTCCTTAATCTAATCAAATTAAGTAAATATATTCGGTCACACGGCCCTATTTTGCTTGCACCGAAGCGTTAATATTTGTAACACCCCTAAATTTCTAACAATTATAATAATATAAAATTGCCATAATTTTTATGAATAATTACTGAAATTCAAAATAACTAAATTTGGGAAGTGTTATCGCCGCATTTATACTGTGACAAGTGCAAGGCTAACTTATTACATTAACGTAAATCCACAACTTAAAATAAATATGTTTTATTCAAAGCATAAAAAGAATACAAAAAGCTAACTAGAATTAACTTAATGTTCTTCCTCACTTCTCATTGTTAGCCACAACATTTGGAACCTGTTTCAGCATCTGCTCCTCCGAAGGATCATCGCAACCACATAAACACAAAAAATCAGCAAAGCTGGTAATCCTAATCAAAACAAAGATAATATGGTGAAAATAAAATATTTACATAAAAATATCATTCATATATAACCAAAAGAAAAATGTCAATTTCATTATTCTTTACTAAGTTTAATTAGTGGGAAGAGAACCATGGTAAACCCGGGAAACCCTGTTAGTCTACCCTGTGACCCGGAAAACCCTGTCAGTCACAAATAATCAAATTGGCCATTAAACATCTCTTCCTAGTGTGCACATCTCTTCCCAAAGTCACTACTAGTATCCTAGAAAACTCTATCAAACACCACTTTAGGAAGAACAGATAATATCTGTTCACATCATATAACATATCGGTGGCATAAAGACTAAGGGTTGTGTTCATCACTTTAGGAGGTATCATCCCAAAGCTATCATCCCACTGTTAAATGATTTCAAATATACACATAATAAAATTCCCAGACTATTCCCAGTATGTGTAATCAAATATATATAATAATAAGAATCCATAACTCCTACAAGAGAACATGGATCTTAATTTCATAAACCCAAAAGCTATAACTCTTTACGAGTGCTCGTGAGTTTTCTCAAATGTAATCATTGAAAATTTGCCTCTATTTCATCATGAGATTTCCCAAATTAACTATAAAGTAAATACTCATAGTTTTCTATAAAGTTGTCATGAGAAATTTCCATGACCATTATTTAAACCCATAACTCTACTCATTATCCTTTTTAGCTTTACTTCCTATAAGATTATCATAAGACCCATAACTCTTATGGTACTTATGATAATAAATATCATTAAATGTTTTTAGACTTCTAATCATGTGATTAAAGTAATTAGTACTTTGGGAATCCCATTTGAATCTTTAGAAGCTTTATCAGCATCTGATTGAAAAATTGATGCTCATGAGAACCCATAACTTTTATGGTACTTATGAGTCATCCCACTACTCATAGGATATTCCCAGAAATATTGATAATGTATCATTCAGATGTTCATGGGAAATTCCTACGATCTACCCATTAAAATACAATAATGGTTTTAAGATTATCTTGTCTCCATTTTTGCTAATCTCCTTGAAGAATAATTTGATGCAGAGTGAGAATAGATGAAGTAGTAGAAGAGTATTGAGGGTTAGCTAGGTTTAGGCTACGCCTCTATTTATAATTTAAAATTAGGGTTTAGCTATGGGTTGGGCTCTTTTACTATTGCAACTCATTAATAGGTTATATAATAATAACAATATTATTAAAGTTCTAAATTATTTATTATTTATTATTATTATTATTATTATTATTATCATTATCATTATCATTATCATTATCATTATCATCATCATCATCAATAATAATAATAATAATAATAACAATAATAATAATAATATGGGGTATTACAATATTTTTAAGGTTCGTCCTCATAGCTATCAAAGTATCTCTTCGCTCAATTCTCTGCTCATTCTCTCTCGTACAACTTCATGCACTCTCCTTCTATGCACTCACAAACTTGTGTAGTTGGTTTGGGAGGGTGAAATTCAGGGGAATCTCAGTAGCAAAAATTACTAATAATATATGCAAGACAAATGCTAGTGCAAGATATGCTTAACTTACATAGGCTCGTGTTCACATGATGACATTTTTGTATGCTCAATGTTTTGTACAACATACATATGGCCACAATATAAATAGAAACAGAGTATCATTCATTTATGCATGCTTCACATAATCTAGCAAAGCAATACCCCACATCCATATACAACATACACATCAAATACATGCAAGTTAAGTTCACTACCTTGTAGACTAATCCCCTTTTTCGGTTTCCTCTTCTTCCAACCATCAAAGTTTTTTAAAGCATCTTTCTTTCTTGACTTCTCATAACCCTATACACATAGTCATATTATGAGAGCCATGGAAAATGAATGCTTAATGGGGCTACCTTAGCCTCATAGGTTTACTTTCACCCTTGGAGTTTACACTTATTACATTTGGCTTTTTCTTTCTTAAATTCGCATGGTAGCTAAAAGCTGCCAGCATTTTGACTAAACTTTGAAAAATCATTGTTAGTTTTATAGAACTCCAATTGGGGGTGACTCAAATTCCTATTCAAAGCTCTTTGAATATATTTTAAAGTTAAAATATTACCCAGAGTCAATTCTTGCTACAAAATTCCACAATTATGTGTAAAGCCTCACTGCTACAGAATTCATTATAGATTCAACGCCTAACTTCAAAAATTCATAATTCTTAATGTACTAGTTGGCACAAATGACCTATTCAATTAAATTTCAATAAGTCTATTTTTAGGGAAAAATATCATCCACTTCCAAATACACACACAATTCCATAATTATCAATCAATCCTCACTGGTCCAGAAAACGTTTTAGATTCAATACCTAAATTCATAACTTTTAATATAGTAATCCATTTACCTCATATTATATATCATTTTAAAGCTTATCATGTCTAATTAAAATATGGAAAGTTTCATAGCTATTGGGAATCATTTAATTGGTCAAAACCTTGCACGAAATCGAAACTAAAATCTAGAAAACAGAATCTCAACAGTTTCTCTATCTGACTTTGAAAAATCATAACTTGAATTCTAAACCTCCGATTAACATAATCTATAACTCATTTTAAATCTTAGGAGGTGTACTATCTCTTGACCAAATTTCAAAGAAAAAATCAGTCTCCAACTCCTAAAATCAACATGCACATAACGTTCTATTCAATACGATTCATGTCATTTTCAATTATTTTTTATCTCAAATAATCATCTAAACAAGAGCAAATCTAGAAAAAAGTTATTTTTGTCATTGTTATCTCAAACACAAATCATATCATATCTACAACCTGAATTTTATGAAAAAAGCTCGCTGGGAAAAAACCACTTCTATTATAGTTATCTCAAACAGACAATAATGACTAGCCACTTTTTATAATTTAACAATTATTTTGTATAGATTTTATAATCAAAACTTTATTTTCTTATAAGTTAAATAATTATATTTATTGAAGAAAATATATTTATTAAAATAAATAGCGCATTAGGTGAAGTTTTAAGATAAGTCCCTACTATTTATTTATTATAGATTATAGATATAGATAACATAACTCACTACAAATCGTACTATATATATTTGATTTACCATAATTTACTCATGTTATTTCGATAAAAAATAAAAAAGGTTACGGAATCTCCATATCTTTTTGGATTAGTTGTTTATTCATTTTTTAGTGTTCTCAACTTCTTATTTTGTGGGGGTGGTTGAACCACTTCAAATGTATGTCAGACTGATTACTTGCCTATTATTTTACCACTACTTTTTTGTTTCGGAATGAACAGGATTTCATTGAAGAAAATCAGAGGATATACAACCTGACTATTGTGACACTAAAAAATAAAACTATATAAGAGAGGTAAACCTAGCAAAACAATCTCCTGAGTATGAGCAATAAGGGATTTAACATGGGCTACAATCCCTTCTGAATTGAATCGTTCATTGGCAAAAATTCTTTGATTTCGAACATCCCAGAGCTTCCAATATGTGATGCAAATACCGATCTTCCATGAGGTGGGAAGAGATGCAGATTGGATGACTAATTGAATCCAAATGTGAATAGGCATACTGAAAAAATCGGCGTTGTGGTCAACTGGAAGGATCTTTTTCCAGACTGATGAGGCCATAGAGCATCCTTTAAGAACGTGGTCAAGGCTCTCAGAGTTAGCCAGGCAGAAAGAGCAAGACTTGTCTGTTGTAAGGCCCCTTCTAGCATGTTCCTCATTGGTTAACCACTTCCTTTTGAGAAGCAACCATGTAAAGGTCCGAACTCGCTACGCCATGGGTAGTTTCCACATTGCTAGCCATATTGGATTGGGATCATTCTAGTTCAAGGACTCAAGAGCTTTATAAGCTGATTTGGTGGTGAAAGTCCCTCATGATGTTAGACTCCAATAGCAGGATCTAGCTTCAAGAGCTGGGTGGATGGTGAAGATTGGAGCTTGATACCCAAGAGGGGGGGTGAATTGGGTATCTTTAAAAAATCTAAAGGATTGCTCTATTTTGGACAAGGGAGAACAGAGTATATCAGAGGAGAAGGGAAGAAAAGCTTTGCACAAGATGATTTATCCTGGTTCAGTCTTTTCCTTGACATACGTCCAGTCCCCAAGCCACACTTGGGATTTTCCAATCCACTATAACTCTCAAATTGATTACAAACTCTGTACTCAAAGTAGTTCTCTCTCTAGAACTCACTCCCCCTTACAAGTTGCAATAAATTATCCCAACCACCAAGTCCCCTGACTTGTGGTTCTTTACAATCAATGAATGATTATAGAAATGACTCTCTCAAAGAGTAGATAAGATAATCACTGAAGCTCACAATGTCAAAAGACAATATAGATGAAAAACTGAAAGTATTGAATGTGCACTTAATGAATTTCGCTCTCAGTTCTGCAAAGTTGTTGAGAAGACTTCAATGCACTCTATTTATACTTAGAGAGCATTAATTGACCGTTGTATGATGAATCCAACCGTTGTAGGTGATTAGCATTAAGTTTGGTCAGCTTCTCTCTCTAATCTCCAACTAATCCAGGTGTCTGATTAATCTGAGGTGGCTCTCTGGAGTTTTGCTCGTTGGAGAAGAGTTTACTTGTTGTAGTAAGCCTTCTTTACCATTGAGAAGGCATGCTCAGGTGGATTAAGAAAGGAGGTTAACTTACTGAAGTGCATTTAATGCTTCAAAGCACTTTTTGCTTTTTGGCTTTGACCTTCAATAATCTTCATCTGTACTAACTGAAATTCACTTAACAAACTTGTTAAACATAGCTGGAAACATAAGTGAATGATGAATGGAAGCAATAAGATCAAACAGCAGTGTTTTGCAAATTCGTGTGATTTGAAAATCAGTTTTTACCGTTCAATACTTGAGTATGTTCCTCTATACTCGAGTATGTCACTGTGTACTAGTGTCAATACTGGAGTATCCAATCTGATACTCGAGTATGCAGCTTCCAGAGGCAAACCATCGTGTTTTGAACTTTCAAAAACAACCTCAATACTCGAGTATGTAAGTATATACTCGAGTATGGAACTATTTGTAAGAAAATTTTTAAGTTCAAAAAGCTTCAATACTTGAGTATTCATTTCCATACTTGAGTATGCAAGATCAGGTGTTAAGTTGAAAACAGTTTAAGAGCCCAATACTCGAGTATGTAAAACTTGTATTCGAGTATACAACTGTTATAAAAATTTTGGGGGCTCTCTGTAAGGCCTATACTCGAGTATGTAAGTATCATACTCGAGTATGTAAGTATCATACTCGAGTATGCACTCAAGTTGAAAAAGCATTTGCTCTCTGTAAGTCCAATACTCGAGTATAGCTTCTTATACTTGAGTATTGACTCAGTTTGAAAAATTTGGATGCTCTCTGGATTACCTATACTCGAGTATGCACTTAAGTTCAAAACTTGATTGCTCTCTGTAACTTCAATACTCGAGTATTGCTTCCAATACTTGAGTATTGACTTGTAAAATGCATTTGAGCAATCTACTATCAATCCAATACTCAAGTATGGCTTCCTATACTCGAGTATGTAACTTCCAAATGGTTTTTAACAAATTTTGGAAACTTCAAAACATGTTTACAATTGTTAATTATCATCAAAACACATAGAGAACTAACAGATAGTGGTAGCGGAGATGTCCTCAAGCACAGGGAGGGGTAAGAGGTGCTGGAATAGTTGCAAGTTCCAGGAGCCATCCTCCCCCATGAATTCAACAATTGCTTTTGACAGATCTTGAGCGGGAATGGGGGAGAAGAAAATATTTTTTAATGGTCCTAAATCCCCCACCCAATAGTCAGTCCAGAAGTGGGTTTGTCATTCATCTCCCGGGTGCCATTTGATATGGAAGGAGGTATCTTCCTATAACTTTAGTAGACCTTTCCAGTAGTAAGACATCCGAGCTCTTTGAGTTACTTCCCCTGAATCCGAAATGACATATTTTTGTCTCAAAACTCGAACCCAAAAAGCTTCCGGCTGAGAGTGAATTCTAAAAATGAGCTTCATCATGAATGCTTTATTCTACGAGTCAAGATTCAATAGACCACAACCACCATGCTTAATTGTTTGGCAAAGATCCTTCTAGTTGACCAAGCTAATTCCCTTACGGCTACCAGACTGGCCCCAAATGAATTTCCAGATAATCTTGTTAATCTTTGATATGCAAGGAGATGGCAGGGAAATGCTTTGCATGGTGTACAGGGGTATTGATGCTAAGACCGACTTGGTGAGGGTAATTCGACCTGCTAATGACAAGCAACGGCTCTTCCACCCTGCTAGTTTTGATTGCACTCTATTAGCTACATATTCAAAAGTAGAGGATGACACATAACTCGTTAGAAGTGGGACGCCCAAGTATTTGCCCAGGGAAAGAGTTTTCTGATAGCCCAATTTATTACAAATGGCCTTGCAAACCGGAGACTCCACATTTTCGAAGAAGTAAATTTTGGTCTTTGACTGGTTGACCTTGTGACCAGATGAGAGACAAAATTCTTGCATGATATTATGGATTAAGTCTGCTTGTTACAGGGATGCATGACCAAAAAGAACCAGATCATTAGCGAAGAAAAAGTGGGATAGATAGACGCCTTGTTGGCCGAGTTTAATAGTCTTCCAATCACCATTATGAACTCTGTCCTGGATAAGCTGAGATAAGAGTTCCATACAAAGTACAAAAATGTACGGAGAGAGGGGATTGCCCTGTCGAACACCACGCTCAGGCTTGAAAGAATTTGTTGGGCGACCATTCCACAGAACTGCCATAGAAGTAGAAGATATACAAGCCATGATTAGACGAACCAAGGGATTCAGGAGACCAGCGTCATATAAGGTGTCTTCGATATAAAGTCCCAGCATAGACGATCAAAAGCTTTTTCCAGATCCACCTTAATAGCCATCCAATTAGTCTTACCCTGTTTACCTCTCATGGAGTGAATAACTTCCTGGGCTATTATGATATTGTCAGTAATGTTTCTTCCACAGACAAAACTGGTTTGGCATTGGCTGATTAGGTGAGGGAGTAAAGGTCTGAGGCGATAGGCAATATTTTCGGAAAGGATTTTGTACAAAACAGAGCAAAGGCTTATTGGGCGAAAATCACTAATAAGATTAGGGTGGTTTATTTTTGGAATCAGGGCTATAAAAGTATGATTAAGGGACGGTGGAAGAGGGCTACCTGACCATACACTTTGAACAAAGGCTAGGACACTAGGGCCAACAAATTCCCACTGAGATTGGTAGAACAAGGCGAGAATTCCATCTGTGCCAGGGGATTTTAAAGGCTTCATTTCAAAAAGGGATTTTTTAACCTCATCCAGGGTGACCGATCTGTCAAGAGCTAGCGATTAGGGACAAGTGAGACTGGGGAATGCTCTGTGAATCGAAAAGGGAGGGGACGGTAAAAAGGGCAAAGAGTATAGAAGATAGAAGAAATTTTTGGCATGATCAACTAAAGTATCTTCTTTGACGAGCCAAGCGCCCTCACGATTCTTGAGTTGGGAAATCCTGTTCTTTTTCCTACGCATCAAGGCCTTCATATGACAATACTAGGTGTTGCGATCCCCTAAGCATAGCCACTTTGAGGAGGACTTTTGGAGCCAGAAGAGTTCTTCTTGGAAACAGACTTCTTATAATTCGTCTGTCAGGGATGATTCCAATTCAGAGAGGGAGTCACTAGGGTCCCGAGTCGGATCTTCAAGCTTCATCTGGATGCCTTGAATTCGACTCAGGAGATGTCTTTTGTGTCTTCCAATTTCACCAAAGGTTACTGAATCCCAATTCCTTGCTTCGATTGAAAGAGCATTGAGATAGTTGAAGATGTCGCCTCTGTGCTCCCAGATACGTTGGACTAAGGGGGAAAATTCTTGATGGGAGAGCAAATGAGCAAAGAAACGAAAAGGCTTTGGGCTTGGGCTTACAAGAAAGGAGGAGCCTAGCTTGATTAGGATAGGTCTATAGTCTGAAAGGATTTTTGGTAAATGAATGATTTCATATGTGGGGAATAATTGAATCCATTACACCACCACAACCAGAATTGAAGGACTGCATCATTGTGGCACCATCAACATTAAATAGTGTTGCTGAGGAATGGGCTATACTTGAGGGCCTTCAAATAGCTAGGGATCTAGGAATAAAAAAGATTATTGTGGAATCTGACGCCCAGGAAGTCATCAAGCTGATATTAGATGATTCTTGTAATTCAGGGAGCAATATTGTCTTCCAAATCAGACTGCTGTTAGCCATGGACTGGGAGGTTGACCTTAGAGTTGTTCCGAGGGATGTTAACAGAGTTGCAGATGCCCTTGCAAAGATGGGTATTTCTAGCTCTGCCTTTTATAGTGTTTGTCCTATGTATTTAAAGTCGTGGATAGCACAAGAGTGTTTGGGATTTAATTCCCTTTATGTGTAATTTGTTATTGTAATGTAGGCTTTCAGCCATCATATTTATCAAAAAAAAAAAATAATTGAATCCATTGTGTATTGCAGACAGCACAGTCCAGATGCATGAACAAGGTACCCCCTCCTCCAGGTGAATTTTGGGCCATTTGAGCCCATGTCCAAAAGTCCATTACTATAGATAAAATGATTAAAAAGCTCGCAACTATGGGCTCTCCTAGCAGACCCTCCTCTCCTTTCTTCTTGATTGAGAATAGCATTAAAAACTCTTGTTAAAAGCTATGGGTAGGAGATGTTTGTTGCCAGATGGTTGAGGTCAGACCAAAGGTATTTACAATACCATTGCTGAGGACTCCCGTAAATAGCAATGAAAAGAAATGATGAGGTTTGGTTGCTCCAGACGACCTCCATATGAACAAACTGGGCACTATTTTCCAAGATATTTATTAAGACATTAAATGTCCATAAAATCCAAATGCCCCTAGAAAATCCAGAAGCCTTAATATGATGAGAATATTGAAAGCCTAGCTTCTTAATGACCTTGTCTGCAGTAATGCTAGAGATTTTCGGTTCTACTATCATAAAGATATCAGGTTTGTAATTAGAAACAAATGATTTGAAAATTGAGGGGAACTTCCTATCACAAGCTCCTTGACAATTCCAAGTTATGATAGATATAAAAATAATTAATTAATTAGGGGGATTGGGAGTAAAAGAGCCTCCCTCTACCAAAGCCGTTGAGACTGACGCATCTGGGTCACTGTGTAGCTCCCTAGCAATTTGCTTCATCAAGTGGACAGAAGGCTCGAAAACGCCTAAATTGGGCCTCGCCCCTAAATTGTGTATAGAAACCCCCGAAGCAAGCTTAAAGCCCCTGCTGGTAGATTAGGGATCATTCCCATGATTGGACTGACGATCCAGCCCACCTTGCTTGGCCGGGTATTCCTGACGCTGATGAGGCAGCCTAGGGTCGTTAATGAGAAGGGTAGAATGGTAAGTCCCATCAAGCGACGTAGAGGCAAGCTGAGAAGCATAATGAGGCGAATTGAAAATGCAATCGTGGTTGAAATGTGGCAGCTTTTGTCTGCTGATGGGATCAGTCCTGGGAGACCCTTTTGTCTCTTTCCCTTTCCTTCTCTAGAAGTCAATGTCCGACTTTTGCAGAAGAATTCCCTTTGTCATGAGCGAAAACAATTGGGCCTTCAGGTTCTAAAATTCTCGCATCATTGAGAGCGTCGTACTTGGAGGTATGGTCACCTTGTTGCTGTCATGTGTTTCCCCTTTTTTGCCCCTACTGTCATACATATGACAAGGCCTACGTTGCACCTACATCCACTCACCGAAACTGGCCATTTCTCGCGACTGCAAGGTAGTGGTTGGTACTGGCACTTCTGAGGCAAGGGGACCTGGAGCATCGGCAGCTACACCAGAAGTGGCAGACATTTTCTTCAAACAAAGCTCTTGAAGGTGGCCATAGCGACTGCAACTGAAGCAGAATGAGGGCAGTCTTTCATACTCAACGAAGATGAGTTCACTGTCCACCAATATCTTGTAGATTAAAGGCTTAGTAAGATCTAAGCATACTGTAAGGTGTGCAAACTTTGCACGGTCACCGAAATCAGTATTATAATCGACACGGATGACTTCTCCAAAAACACTTCCGATGGACCGAATAACACTCTTGTGATAATAACATGTTGGAAGTCAAGGGAGACGAACCCAACCAATGATCTGGTGGATTGCATGTTCATGAGGTCTAAACGATGGTGACCAGGGTTGTACAGTGAGATAGTGTCCGAAAATCATCAATGGTCTGCTTATAAGAGCATTTTGGTAGTCTATATCTTCCTTGAAGCGAACTAAGAAACAATCATCCGCGAGATCAATGAGCTTTAGCTATCCCGATGGTCTCCAGAGGTTTTGAAGTTGCATACGGAGGTGGTGGTAGCCAATTCTACGACCCAATAGCTTGACTACCACTGCTAATCCTATCTTCTGGTTCATGGCCTCTAGAATGTGGGTTGCAAAATCGACCGTTGGAATGTTTCCATTAAGGCCAATAGAAACATCACCCTGTTGAAAAATAAAATCGGTTTCCTCCTCCTCGGAAGACTTAAAATCAAAGTTTAGAAGCTTGTCCTTGAAAGAGGGAGCTATTAGAATGACATTGGCTACTACTTCATCCATTTGAGCCTCCTGGGTAGAGGGAATCTCAGGGGTCATTTGTGTTTCAGGGATGATTGAGACGGAGGAAAGGGGATCAGCTGAGGAGGGTGCTAGAGGGGCGTCAGCCTCCATGTTATCACCCGAGTCTTGACCTTCATCTAGATTGGCTCTCTTGCTCGTCTGATCTTCACCGGGGTAAGGCAGGGGTTCATTCTTAAGGTTGGATTCGGATGGAACAGTATGCTGCATTGTGACGGCGAGGAAAGCCTAGAGAAAAGGGAGAGCTTCTCTCTTTGCTAAAATATTTTATCTTAATTATACTACCACTACTTTAAATCTATATTAACATTTAGAGTAAAGGTGCAAAAATACACATGAATTTTTACCCAAAATGCACCCAACACCATATGCTTTTTGGAGGTGCAAAAATGCACATAAACTCTTAAAATAGGTGCGAAAATACACATATGGTTAAAATTGCTTAACTGACGTTACTTAGGTGGGTCCCATGCCTTTTTTTAAAAAAAAAATACCTAAGTTTCTGTAATTTTCACACTTGCCCCTTCCCCTTCCCTCTTTCTTTTGTCCGTGTACCTTCTCCCTTCTCATCCAGAAAAAATTCCCGTGCGAAACTTACGTTTGTGACACCAACGTTGGAAATTCTCCATTGATACGTGATTGTCCTTTTCTTTTTTGAATGTTTGTGACACCAATGTTTGGAAGAGATCCTTAGGCAGTTTTTATTTTCAGTGCATCTCTATATTCATCCCTTCAGAGTTTTTTATTAGTTGCTTGTTGCTTGTTAGGATTGTTTAACTTAAAGAATAATAGAAAAGAAGGAATCATTCCAGTCACGCTAATACTACTAGCTACTTTTGCAAACCAAACAAGTTCGAATGCCTTTCTTTTGGTCTCTTTATATATCTGGGAGCCGGATTTGAACTTGAATTTCAAAGCCCATGAGCCAAAATTTGTCTAGTGTCTTCAAAGTTCTCGGTGACATGAGATTAAGATGCTGATGATGAAAACTTTCAATCATTCAGAAATCTCGGTCGGTAATAGAGGCCGATGTTTACAATTGAAAAGGTGTCGATGATGAACATCTATGAAGCGAGGAAACGAAAGAAGTGAGTGGTGAGGGATGATTCAGCGTCTTTTCTCTCCATGTTGTTTATCAATGGCATAAAGATATTGCATCTAGAATTGTCTTCGTCGTTGGATGGAACCCTTGATTTGCAGAGTCAAAGCAATTATGTCTGATGCTAGCTCTTGTGGGTTTATTATTTGATTTTTTGTCATGGTTCGGTCCCAGAGAGTGTTGCAAAATGTGTGTGAGAGAGAGAAAGAGAGAAGCATTAATGTGGCACAGACGTACGTCAATTTCAGCGCTATGAAAGAGACAAGGGCAAGTGTGAAAATTGGAAAAAGTTAGGCTTTTTTTTTAAAAAAAATGGCGTGGGACCCACGTAAAAAGTAACGTTAGTTAAGCAATTTTGACCATATGTGTATTTTCACACCTATTTTAAGAGTTTATGTGCATTTTTGCACCTCCAAAAAGCTTTTGGTGTTGGGTGCACCTTGGGTAAAAACCCATGTGCATTTTTGCACCTTTACCCTAACATTTAACATGATGATTTATATAGTAGGCCTTAAAAGTTCGATAAAGATGTTTGAATATATATACATAAACAAAATTTAATTAGAAAAATAACTTGTTAAATATAGAAGATACTTTAAGTTGTTCTACTTTTCTTAGCTTTATATTATTATAATACTATGAATCTATGATCAAGTTTTGCATATTGTCTTTTTATCACTTTCCACCCTTATTCATTTTCCATTTTTTTCCTCTCAATTTTTAATAATTTTTCTCAAAATTATATTTTCTAAAGTTCCTGACTCTTCTTTGTCCGTTAAAACTTTCTCCTTTTTATTCCCCAAAATATATTTTTACACATCTTTTATGTATAACACCTCTCTCTAAGGAACCTTTTACATTGTCTGGAATATGCCATGAATGGATTAGAATCCAGTTTTAAATTCAAATATCGGATATGAAAAATATTCAGTACTATTACTTTTCTCAGTGTTTAATATAATATATATTTACTTAATTTGATTAGATTAAAGAAGCTACCTAAGTTAATTAATATGACATACTTTTTAAAACATTCTAATCATCTTCCTTAATTCTACCTCTTCTTGAATTATTATTGAGGGATTAAATAAAGGTAAATTAAAAGATTGACAAATAAAAAAAATATGTCATATTAAAAAAAAAAACTCCTTCTATATTAAAGAAAAGAGGAAGTATAACTTCTTTTTTTCCCAATATATCTTTTATCAAATATATCTCAGAAACATGCTTGAGTACACAGTAATTATGAGGCCTATGGATGAGTCTTTTTTTTGGGGATCAAATATGAATCAGTCATCCAAAAATCAAAATCTGCAGACTGCAAGTTATTTCTTTGATGAAAAATCTAAAAGAAATATGATACAGTGATACCTATACCTCCCCAGTTCAAATGTATAAATGATTGTCAAGTCACAAAAAACGAAAAATGACACTTAACCACTGAGAATAATCAAACTCAACTTTTTCCAAAGTTAGCTCGAGCTGGCCATGAGACTTACGGGTTTAACCGTCTTCGAAGCTCCTCGACAATTTGATCTCTGGAGATCTCCATCTCTATATTAGCTTCAACATCTTTGAGATTCACAACACCTTTATTCAATTCTCGCTCACCCACCAGGACCATCCAAGGGATCCTAGATTCTCTGGCACGGTCTATGTGCTTCATTGGTCTTTTATTGACCATGAATTCTGCTTTGATCCCAACACTCCACAACTCACTTACCAGCTCTGAAGCAAGTGTTAGGTCATCCCCCAATATGCCCACTAGGACTTCAGTTTTGTTTGCTCGAGGCATCTACCAAATGCACCAACCAACAAACGAAAAAACATATTACATGAAAGTGATCACAAGTGCTTAAGAAATTGTCAGCTTGGTAGGTACGGCAAAGGAAACATTATTAATCCAATGATTTATTGGGTCCTCATCATGACGTTATTTATAGCTGTATTTGACAAGGGAAATCAAGCATGTGCAGATGCAATGGCGTTTGCCAAAATTTTTCATGTCTCCATTCTTATCTACTTTAACAAGAAATACAAGATTGCTTGAACTCAAATATTTCAAAGCGTTCAAAATCATATTATTTCATAAAACGTAAATGACCAATCTTTCCAGCAACAACCAAAGTGGGTAGTTGATTACAGGAGGCAAGCAAAACAAGAATTATAATTACCTCGTTCCGATCTTTCTGAAGTTGCTCCATTATAGCAAATACTCTCTCAATTCCAAGACTAACACCAACAGCTGGAACTTGCTTGGATCCAAACATCCCAATCAGGTTATCATATCGACCACCAGCAGCAATAGAACCAACCTGGGCACAGAGATTTGTACACTCACATCCCATTCCCACGTACAAGACATGTATATGTGTGCATGTGTGTGAATACCATGCCATCAGTTCAGGAAAGCCCCCCTCCTAAAATCATGGGGTTTCTTTTTACTTAATATTTCCTTTTCAGGTTTGCAGAATAAGAACTATATTTAATCTTTAGTTGCATTATGCTATTACTGCCACCGTGCAATGATGAATTTATTGCATTACATTCTGTCATACGGCAAACAATTAAAGGGAAAGAAGTTCTTTCATTATACCTTAAAAAAGAAGAGAGGAAACAAGGAAAAAGGAATCTTTTAATTGAAACTTTAAAATGAATTTCACTAATGCTATAACCTTTTTGCAAACGAGTATGAAGGCTTTACTCCCGCATTTTAAAATAAAAAGCTATCTTTTCATCCATCATTTCTTTTATTATGTTCAAAAATCAAAAGAGCAACATAAAGGATTCAATCACTAGTGATCAATTTAACTTGCAAAACTTTCAACTTGTGATACATGTATGATGCAACTAACAATAGTAAAGATAACATTTTATAATTTACCTGTGCACCACCCTTGAAAACAGCTTCGAATATGACTCCGGTATAATAATCAAGACCTCTGGCAAGGCTCAGGTCAAAAACAACTTTACCAATGCATTTCGATTTATCCAGAGCTTTGAATAAAATTTCCAGGTCATTTAATGCGTCAACAGATCCAGCATGTTCTAAGAAAGCACTACCCTCTTGTTTAAATTTAGATAACAATGCCAAAGGAGGTCCCTTTTCCTTAACAAAAGTTCCAATTTTGTCAGCCGTCTCAGCAGATATTCCTTTTTCTTCCACCTACAAAATGATTGTATGAAGCATGTTACAGAACAGGGGGGAAAAATCTAGCTGCTCAAAGGATGTTACTGAACAGTAACATAACATCCCTAACAGCTCAAATTAAAAATTATCAGACATATATCTAAAATTAAAACCAACAAATTAATTTCATGTAACAAAGGCCTATCCCAATAAGAAAGCAATGAATTACTTAGTACATATATCTCAATCCTGAGAATGAAATTTCATAAACACAGGGTCATTCTTTTATACCAATGCATCAACCAATACCTACCGTGAACTGGAAGCTAGAACATTAGAGCCATACTTTTAATTAACTGTTTCCCAATAAATAAAGCTATAAATTAAAAGGTATTTTAAAATGTTTTAGACTGCACCATTCTCAACGACTGAAAGAAGGAACATATTACATAACAAAAACACTGGCTACAACCCATTAGTAATATTCTAATCAAATGGAAAGAGACACAAGCAAATGCTTATGTGCTCACCATTTCTCTTCGTATCTGATCAAAAGACTGCTTGTCTAACTTGTCAATACTTGAGCATATAGTTCTGAACTTTGCTGCCGGCACTCCACAAATTTCCATCATTCCATCCAGTAATTTTCGGTGATTCAACTTAATCTGTAAAATCATACAAATTTAACAATGAAAAATATCAAATATACAATACACAAATTGCTGTCAGAACACATTATTACAAAATATTGTCAGATGAAATTCAAAGCACAATAAACTAACATCAAGAACTAAGTGAGGAAATCACAATTACGTTGTCAATGATATTGAAATGAGTTTGTCTACAAGGTTCGACTTTACCATCATTTGGGTTGAGTTATACTAGTCAGATTTTAGAACAGCAAAGTAAAAACTACAATCGCCTTACACAGTTCATCTGATAGTTGACAAAACAATGTTCAAATTTCACTTTCCATACGAAGTCTAATTATTCAACTTTAAAGCTTCTAGATAAAGGATTCTATGTAACATGAAGGAGAAAGCAATTTCAGTACGTAAATTTAATACTCTAAAAACATGATTTCTTTTGGTGATAATTAAAGGCATAATTTACACCACACTTCTTCCATCAGCATTACATTGCCTTCTAGGCTTGCTTATGGATCTTACATAACCAAATTTCTCCAATTGGGATAAAGTAGAAAAACTTTATGCAGCTAATAAAAATGATAGTGTCAACTTGGTGGGAGATTTCTCTGAGTCATTAATCATGGATATTTTTAATAATTAAATAGAGGATGGCATGCATGATGTTGTTTGATAGGAACCAGCCATTATTTGTATTTTATATTTTATTATGTGTCTTGTCTTAAATGTTACAAGTGTCTAGTGTTGGTTAATGTCAGTTTCATATGGATAAAATAAGATAGTTATTTTTAGTAATGGATAAGGTAGTTATTTTCATTTTATGTGTTAGCCTATAAATATCATAGATGTGTTCTACCAAAAATATGGATGAATGAATATATGAATGTTTTTGTATCTTGGTCAAGGACTCAAATTCTGGTTCTTGAATATACTACTAGAGTTTCAGATTCTGGCTCTAGTTTATCTTTCTCTTCCCCTATTTCTATTTCTATTTTCCAGATTCTAACATTGTTTCTATTGATACTAGTGAAGTGGAGGCATTTAATCACAGAACGGAAGCTTCTAGCCATGTTGGGCCATATTAACATGTGATCAAGTTTATCATCGGGCTAGTATATATGTGAATCAACTTTCGTAAAATGGAATTTTTATATTTTCTTGCAATTGACTTTAGTCCTTAACTTTGAGTTCAACTTTTATCATGAACCCTTAGTTATATATGTATATCTTCTGAAGGATATATTATACAGAGTAGAGCATGCCTTGAAGTCAGAGACTCGTATTGGATTAAATCTCATCTCACTTGAGACAGCCTTCCATCATGACTCCTCAAAACCACACCACATTACAGAAAGTTTACGGGAAATAGTAGACATTTCTTCTAGACAATAAGAAAAGCCACACACAAAAATCTGAAAATAAATCTTTACCTCATAGTCTCCAATGTCTAGCTCATCAAGCAGTTCAGTCAAAATTTTAACAACCTCAAAATCTGGACCCATTTTCTCAAACTGACCAGCAATATCAAAGTCGCATTGATAGAATTCTCGGTATCTTCCCTTAGATGGGTTGTCCCTTCTGTAGACCTTGGCAATTTGGTATCTTTTGAAGGATGTTAGACCATTCATGGCTACGTATCTAGCAAATGGAACAGTTAAGTCATACCGCAAAGAACAGAGCTCGCCACCCTGTCAAAAGTGTCAAAGTACAAGTTAGAACATAGTTGATAAGATCCAAATGTTCAAATAAGCTTTTGTCAAGGAAAAATAATTCAAAATTGCTCAAACCATCCAGTTTGTTTTGTATTAGCTTATGCCCACAGAGTATTCCCTGTCCTTTGTTATGTAGCTTTTTGTATTATTGTCACACCTCATACTATCTTCTTTTTTTATGTAAGGGAAAAAAGAACTAGGAAAACATTGTGGCAAGATTTATGCAAATCATGCAAATCATTAGATTTAACAGACCCACTGGTTCTACAATTCACACACGCTATGATTTTCTTCAGAGTCTGTAACTTGTAAGCAAATATATAGAATGAACAACTGACATCTACATTAACTTGAATAACAGATTTTATCATCTCAATATCTATTCAAAACTTACAGCTTACGTTTAGTAAGAATAGGCATGAACAATTAATAAAGATGTACCTGGTCAGCAAGATCATAAATCAGCTTTGAGTCTTCCCCATACTTTCCCATGAGAGTTTCCCGCAACTCAAAAACAGGAGTATCCAAGGCTGTGGCACCGTGCCTCTCAAAAACTTTCTCTATTATTGAAAAGGCTATCTTCCTTAGTGTCATTTGTTCTTTAGCAAAGTCACGAGTCCCCTAGATATTAAATTGATATGCTCATAGTAAGATTATCAAATCAAAACCCCACCCAATCTAGGAACAGAAATAGCAAAGAAACCAATTCATTACTCTTAGCTAACACAATAGAAAAGCGGAAATGATTTGTGCATTTTGATCTTTAAATAAAATCAACTACGTGTAAAAATATGCTGGCTAAAAACAGAAATATCTAACACAAACTAGAATGACGCCCATCATAAGTTGAGACAATTACCTTAGGAATCTTGGGTAGTCTTCTGCTTTCATTGCTTTCAATAAAATCCTTTATTTTAGATAAAAAGACATCAAATTCAGGATCCTTCAAATCAAAAAGTGATAGAAAATCTCTAATCCATATCTCCAATAATCCCGACATATCAACAGCGTCACCTCTTTTATTCTGCAACCTGTCCTTAATTAATTGTATAATCACACTGTTTCCTTTGCCTAAAACAACCCTCTTCTTCTTCTCATTTTTCTTCTCCGGTTTCGTGTTATCTCCACTTGCCCCAACAGCTTGAATCATTTCAGTAGGTTCTTGAATCTTTTTAGTAAGTTCAACAGGCTCAAGTGCCGCAAAAGCTGTTACAACTTCCCATGCCACAATGTTCCAAACTGTTTCCAAAAGCATTCTCACTTCATGTATAAAATTACCGAAGTCCTTTGAGAGATACAAACCAAAAATTCTCCCACTTCCACCGTCTAAACTAGAATTAGCGGGGCATTTCTTTGCAAATATTCCTTCGAGACCTGACCTCAGCTCATTGCTAGCCATGGAAGCTAGATTAGTTTTCACACGGGCCAAGCTACACTCACCTAGGTCTCTTAGTGCTGTTGCCAATGCCATCAACAGCACTACACTTACCGCTTCCTCTTTCCCAACACGCGAATTCAACTCCACTTGCATTTTAGAATGAAACGATTTTAGCACCTCCCTCATAGCTTCATGAACTACAGGAATTTTCAAAACAGATTCTATCTTAACCTTGCCCGTCAACTTGGACCCATTAAGCAGAACTTTCATGTCACTGCAGACACCAACTTTCTCTTTGGAAGCGTGCCCGTCCCCAGAATCCATCAAATCGAATGCGGTGACATCAGCCTTAGAAGCCTCACACGATAAAGCAGCAGCAAAATCCGCAAGCGCAGACAACGCTGCAGATTGGTGATCCAAAATCGCGGAAACCCCTAGCAGAGAAGAGTAAGAACTCTCCAGCACAGACATCTCGTCCTCAGTAACATCGACTTCCTCGAATCTCAAATTTTGAGACTTCGAATTCAAGGCCTCGGCAATGAGTTCAGGAAGAAGAGCACGGATGCCGCGGGCATTAGAGAGGAGAAGCTTGTTCAGAAGCACAACGAGGAAGGCCCTGCGATCCTCTAGGGTGAGAAAGTCATTGAAGACGATCTGGTGCTTGCAGGAAGCCGGCGGGAGGCGCTGCCCGGAGGAAAGCCTATCGAGAGCAGAAGAATCAATGCGCAACTGAGCACGGCCACTGGCAGCAGCATACAGTGCAGAGGAAGAGAGTGACGAACCCTTGCCACCAAGCGTTAAAACAGAGATCTCACTCCTCTCCGCCATAGCTGAAGCCGCTCACTCCGACGACGGAGAGTGCGAAACGAAATGAGGCTTTTAACTTCACCGTTACTCTGGGACTCTGTCGGCGGAGCTCGGCTAGGGGTTTCTGATTCTTGACGGGACTCAATTGTCTTCGTTTTTCCCCCAACTTTCTTATATCTTATTTTGGTACTAATTTTACCAATATTAATGTTTGAGGGAAATAATAAAGGTAGATGAAATTCTAATCTAACAATGAAAAAGAAAAAGTAGTAATGACTAAAATTAGTAGTGATAATATTTTATCTTTTATTTTATAAACAAGACTTCGGACCCGTGCGTTGCATAGAATATGAAGTTCTATCATGTTTTAAATATAGATAACAAAGGCATAAATGTAATAACCAAACTGTTTTATTAATTAATATGTAAAATGCAGAAGTCAAGAAATACACAAATTAAAGAAGAAAAATATTGAATTCATGTAAACATAAAATTTAAACCACAACAATAACAAATTCAAACAAAGTTCCCCGTTACAACTATGAATATAGTAAAATGCTTTGGAAAACTTCTCTATGTACAAAATTAACTGTGCTGTCAACACACTTATTAGACTTATTCAAAATCAGTATTTTCAAACCTTTGAAACTCTTTACCCTAGATAAAGCAACATAAAGTTATCCATATGAAAAAATGGGACTTGGTAGGTAAAAACCTATATGTGACATAGATTATCCTTGACTCTTGTTAATTGTCATTGCAAATGAAATAATAATTGGAAACTGCCTTCTCATCATATTGAATGAAAGTTTAGATTCACATGGGTTCATATCCATTCTGTGTATTAAAATGTCTTCGCCTACGCTAGTGCCATTCAATGCCTTCGCCTTAATGATGTTCTTACCAAGTTGTGTAATTTGAAGCCTTACACCATAACACAATCCTGATACCTGGTCAATGTTTCTTATTAACATATCTTGTATTCCCACCTTCAATACCAATTTATGATGAGGAATCCCAAAACATTTAATTGAATTTAAAAACTCTGTGTCATATAGATAATCAAAACTGTCATTTGCATAATATACGATTTATAGAGTCAGCACTAAAGTACTCTACTTCATCTCTTGGCAACAAAGAACAAATGTACTCATTCAATGAATTGACATGTTCTGTTGTTGGGGTTAAAATGGACGTGTTGTTTGGGTAGCCTTCGTCGAATAAACGCTCCACTAAATTTAGGTACGTAGATTCAACAATGCGCCTTATTGGAGATATATATACACAATACCATCATGCGGTAATCTAATGACACCCTCTCCTACAAACAGCAGCCATTCAGAGAATGATTTAATTCTTTCCTCCTCATCTGGATCAGTGGAAGACTTGAGTCTTATATTTTTAGTTAATTGCAATAAGTGGCATTCATTCCATAGAGGAGAAGAAATGGAAAAATCACGTTCACGATGCTTCCAAAGTCTTTTTTCCCTAACAAATGTAAAGTAGTTAGAGAATTGAGAATAAGTTAGCGTTCTTGCAAATGGGCCATCCTTATTCTTTTCTAACCAAGCAAGGAACATTGATTCTTCATCCTTAAATGACGATTGATTATAGATTGAGATTTATATCTTTTTTTACTTTTATAAAAGACCTTCAAAATCTTCCAAAAAAAAAAAGTCCGCTCTTGACCTTTACTATATTAATTCATTTTAATCAAGTTCAATCTCAAATCTCAATTCATACCCATACTAACCTGAATTAATAAATTAATAAAGAATAATAAATACAATCATTTGAATTCGGTACATAATCCTTTAAATCCCGTAATTTGTGTGAGCCCTAATCAATTCTTTTATATTAAAATTCAAATTTTAAATCTCCTAATCAACTCAATATCATTATCAATATAATAATAATAATAATAATAATAATAATAATAATAATAATTTTTTGATATCCCTTTCAGATTGTTGACAGAATGGGCGAGATGATGAAGATAAGACCATGCCGAGAGAGGAGGTAGAATGACATATATCGGGGAGCGAGATTATGATAAAGGTGATTTTGGAGGAATATGAAACTTGAAATCCCCACCCAACAAAACCAATCGAAAGCCCACCTAATAAACCAATATAGGCTAATCCATTGCCCAATTTTTTTAGTCAGGGCACCGCCTAACTATATTGACCAATGATGTTTTGGCAATCTTGACTCCACACTTGAAAATAAATGCATACATGGGAAAGGGATGAAAACGTGGAAAATTATACAATATTAAATGATGCAGTTCATCACAAAGATTAAACCAATGCTTATCCTGTGGGAGGTCACCGCTTAAGTAGGAATCAGATACATAAATAATGTAAGGTTGCACCAAATCCAATCACATGGAAGTTGTTCATAATTTAAAGGCTAAATGCCTAAATTACCATTTCCGATTAATTTTGTTTTTTTCAAAATAATGACAACAACCCTTTTTAAATATATAAGTATTAATTTGAAAGTAATACTTGCCTCCAAAATAAACGTGTGAACTAAGTCAGAAGTAATTGAAAAAAAAAATAAACTCATCGACGCATTTAAGAGAATAAAGACATTTAAATTATAAATATATAATTACAAGGAAATCATGATGGGAAAAATTAAAACACCATATTCTCTTGTACAATTAAGATATGAAATTAAAACAATTAGTATTTTTGATATATCTTTCCAATACATTATTCAATAAATAATAAAATTTTCAAAACACAAATATAACTTGATATTACCAATCTTTGAAGACCAATTAAAATCAATATGCTTTTATTGCAACAGACTTATTGTTAAATCCGTGGATGGTGGGAGGTTAGCGCTTAATATGACCATATTAATCACTAGTACTTTATTTAATTTTTTAGATCACAACTTCCCATATACATTGTAATGAGTTTTTGCTTTCCAAGAATCTCTCACTTCCTATGCCTTTCATCTACTTATCCTCCATATTTTGATTTCAAATTCAAATATCATATTAATCTCACTTTCCATCTCTTATATTTGGATCATTATTTCATTTCCTTCTGATCTTGTAGTGTCATCAGCATCACGATAATATTTTTCTATATATAATTTTTATATCACGGGGATGGAAAGTGAGATTTGTGAATTCACTTTCTAGTTAATTTTTATAATTTTTAATTCTTTTGTATACATAATTTTTATATCACGGTGTTGATTCCTTCTAATCTTGAATTCGATAATTAATCTCAATTTCTAGTTATCATGAGAATTCTCTCTTATTTCCACACCTCTTTTTTTTTTTTTTTTGTGCACTCATGAAGATAAAAATGATAAATTCTTTTCTCTTGAAATCAAATTCAAATTTTAAATCTCCTAATCTATTTAAATCGTTATCAATATATATGTTAATAATAATAAACGTTTATGTGAGTAGCTACAATTCCACTGGATGCTACGTTCAGTATGATACCCCCAGTAGATCTGATTGTCGCTGTCAATGCATTCCATATGAATGTTTTTCCAGTACCACCAAATCCATGTAAGAAAAAAAAACCACCTTTATGTGAAGAAACAAAGGAAAATATTTTATGGAATATTTCCTTTTGTTCATTAATCATTAGATTTTCCAACCTAGTTGCTTCAGCACTCTCTCTTTCTTTGTTGAAGTTTAACTCCTGAAGTATTAGTTGGTTTGACATGTCAACAATATCTCCTTCATTTGGTTTAGGGAGAGATGGATAATCATCAAGGCTTTTACCATTACGAACCAAAAGTTGTTCAATTTGAAACAGTCCAGCAGCTTCTTTGCTTGCAGATGAAAACTGCAATTCTAAAATGTTTCAAAAAACGTTTAATTATATGTAAGGTTGTATTGAATTGGTTATGTAATTTTTAACAAACTAACATTATCAATAGAGTATTTAGCTATATTGTTATTAAAGAGGGACATAATGCATACATGACAAATATTCTTGCAAATTTTATTTCTAGCATGATCATATATTGCATAAACAGCATGAAGGAAAACAAATAACACCTCACGTAAAAATTAAGCATAAATAAAGCAATGTACCTTGAAAACGTTGATTGCCCTGTGTGATGTATAATAAATCTTCACACATTATCTCTTTAGTTTGCTCCCAAACAATACCTAGTTCTAATAAGGAATGACTTAATAACATACTGGTGAAGAAGTTACGTAGGTATTTGCCTGATGCCCACAATGATGCTTCTTTAATGGCATCGATATACTCATTATCATCATCTAACAATCCAAGTGCATAACATGCTTCCCTAAATGTTGGATAGACGACATTGTTAACAGTCCTTATATCCTCATAATTCTTTGGACCTCGAACTTTTGTCAGTAGCAAACGTAAGTAATATAACTCTCCTTGAGAAGGTGTACAATGACCTAACCTTCCAACGGAAAACCCATGTTCACGATGCTGCCATAGCTGAAGCCGCTCACTCCGACGACAGAGAGTGCGAAACGAAATGAGGCTTTTAACTTCACCGTTACTCTGGGACTCTGTCGGCGGAGCTCGGCTAGGGGTTTCTGATTCTTGACGGGACTCAATTGTCTTCGTTTTCCCCCCAACTTTCTTATATTTTATTTTGGTACTAATTTTACCAATATTAATGTTCGAGAAAAATAATAAAGGTAGATGAAATTCTAATCTAACAATGAAAATGAAAAAGTAGTAATGACTAAAATTAGTAGTGATAATATTTTATCTTTTATTTTATAAATGAAAGATGAGGCAATTTTTCATTTTTCACTTTTATAATTTATAATAATAACTTATTAGGAAAATTCCAAATAAATATCATTTGAATTTGTAAAACCCGCGAAGTCCGTTGAATTTAAAAAGAAGACTGAGAAGTACCAAGGACCTGTGAGGTATATGCAAATTCGGGTCAAATTACCCTTTTACCCTTAGTTTTAAAAAAATCCAAAAAATAAAAAAACCCCTCGCTAGAGGGCCGCCGGAGGACCACCCGCCGTCGGTCGGGGTGGCCACAGGGGGGTGGGTTTTTTTTTTATTAAAATGTAGGAAGTGGGGTTCAAACCCCACCCCTCACAAATGCATGGGACTAAGTGGTCCACCAGTTGGGCCACTTAGTTCCTTTGATATATATATATATATACACACACACACACACACACATTAATGAATATATATATTCTTCTTAACATTTTTTTCAACGCTATTTACAACAACAAATGCTATATTTACAACATAAAAAAGCATATATTAACAACAACCTTTGAAAACCTGGATTTTTTTTTTATTTCTCACGTTGAGAGGCCATTTATAACAACAAATGCGATATTTACAATAGAAAAAACATATATTTACAACAACCTTTGAAAACCTGGATTTTTTTTCATTTCTCACGTCCAGAGGCCATTTACAACAACAAATATTAGATTTACAACAGAAAAAGAGTATATTTACAACAACCTTTGAAAACGTGGATTTTTTTTTCTTATCACGTCTAGAGGCTATTTACAACAACAAATGCTATATTCACAACAGAAAAAATATATATTAACAACAACCTTTGAAAACCTGAATTTTTTCATTTCTCACGTTCAGAGGCCATTTACAACAACAAATGATATATTTAAAACAGAAAATCATATATTTACAATACGAAGTGCAAGAGCGACTTCCAGCAGAAGATTACTGCAATCAATTTTAGAATTGATTGTATTAGTAGTGACTTACATTATTATAGCAATACGAAGTGTTGTAAGCATAGAGAATTTGATATGGCAACGTTTTGAAGATTACTAATATTTGATTGAATGCACTCATATTTGAATGTAACTCATACCTGCAGGCTTCTTTTAAGTTTGAACTTATGATTTTTGTTCGAACTTATCATTTACATTCGAACGTATTTATGTTTGAACCTATTTACAACAACTTTTGGAAACCTAGATTTTTTTTTCATTTCTCATATTTAGAGGCTATTTACAACAACAAAGGTTATATTTACAACAGAAAAAGCATATATTAACAACAACCTTCGAAAACCTTTTTTTTTTATTTCTCACGCCCAGAGGTTATTTACAACAACAAATGCTATATTTACAACAGAAGAAGGTGTTTCCGGCTATTTATAGCACTTTGTATTGCTATAATAATGTAAGTCACTACTAATACAATCAATTCTAAAATTGATTGCAGTAATCTTCTCCTGGAAGTCATTAAAGATACGCTCTTGCACTTCGTAATGTAAATATATGCTTTTTCTGTTATAAATATATCAATTGTTGTTGTAAATGGCCTCTAGACGTGAGAAATAAAAAAATCCAGGTTTTTAAAGGTTGTTGTTAATACACGCTTTTTCTGTTGTAAATATATCATTTGTTGTTGTAAATAGCCTTTGGACATGAGAAATGAAAAAAAAAATCCAGATTTTCAAAGGTTGTTGTAAATATACGCTTTTTGTATTGTAAATACAACATTTGTTGTTGTAAATGACCTCTGGCGTGAGAAATAAAAAAAATTCAGGTGAGGTTGTTGTTAATATACGTTTTTTCTGTTGTAAATATATCATTTGTTGTTGTAATTACCATTGAAAAAATGTTAAGAAGAATATATATATTTGTTAATGTGTATATATATATATATATTAAAGGAACTAAGTGGCTCAACTGGTGGACCACTTGGTCCCATGCATTCGTGAGGGGTTGGGGCTTCGAACCCCACCCCCTACACTTCAATAAATAAATTTTTTTCCAAAAAAAAAACCCACTAAAAATGAAAAAACCCTTCTCACAAGACAACATTTAACCATAAGGTTTTCTCAGAACCGGATTAGTAGGTAATTATAGGAAAACCTTCCTTCTCAAATACACACACCTCGGGTCCAGGGCACAACACTTCGCCCACAAACCCATAACAGAAAAATCCATAACTCAGGGCACAATTATCGAACAGGAGATTTATAGCCCATGAGTCATACAATAAGAACCCACAAGAAAGGGTCTACACAAAACAGTTGTCATATAGGTATAATGGTGGATCCATAATGATATGATAGTGTATAGATAAGGCCTTCGGAAAATAAACAGTCATCCAAAAATAATTGATGTAGTATTTCCAAAATATGAGGGCCCTAAGATGGCAATATATAGATCAATACAACACTAATACCAAAAGGAGGCCTACGAGTTCCACGACGTCTATGCCTCTGGTTGCTTCCCCTGTCCTCTACTAAGATTAGAGGTCTCACCTGAAAAATTTGATAATGATGGGGTGAGACATACAGTCCCCGTAACCGAAATTAATTTATCAAATATGCAAGAAAGGATTGCAAGTCAGAGAAGCAGGTTTGTAATAATAGAGTAATATTAATAATTTCAATAATTAAATATCCACAAATAAAACAATTGATACATAATAACCATAACAATTAACCATCCCCACTCATCCATCCTGCTCCTACTTATTTCCTCGTGGACGTGGATCAACCTATCGGTGCTAGTATACCCGACCAAGGTTAGCTAGTCACTTCAAGAATACTGTCCCCTCTCATGTCACCACCCATATACCGTAACAGGGAGGTGTCCGCCCAAAACACTCAACTCAAATTCCGGGCCAAGAATAAGAGAGCCGATGGGCACAATTTCACCCTCAATCTCTTCCACACAACCCAACATATCTCAACAGAAGGAATAATATAACACTAATATTTTATTAAGTTACCATTCCATACACAAACATCTCACAACAACATCATAACCATCAAAACAATAACAATTTCAATAATAATAATAATCGCTTAAATAAACAGATTGGAAAATACACTGTTTCACTGAACTAATTTCATATTCAACAGACAAATAATTTTTTTTTTTCAAAACACACACAAGTAGTATGCATAAAAATTAAGCTTAAAAATACCTTACAGTCCAAAATAAACATATAAAATAAATTAACCCCGGTTACCTCAATTCCAAGCTTAACCTCAGTTTGAGAAACCCAACCCACACAATCACCGCTCTCAAAAAGGCTCTAAATTATCACAATTATAACTTATAATTTCCACTAAACAAATGCAAATTCTAATAGTAATACTATTATGATATTTACTTATATAAATATAAAACTAGCTTCTAACTTTTCTGAGAATTTAGAAAATTCATAACTGAACCTATACAACTCCAAATGGAGTGATTCCAATTTCTACTTAAACCTTGATTAGTCTATTTTCATTAATGAAAGTCACAAAGTCAATTTATGGTCGAGAAAATTTCCAACTTCTGAAAAACACAAGCCATATATAAAGTTTTCCAGAAAATTTTCCAAAATTGTGACTTAACTTCCAAAAATTATAACTAAAGTTGTAGACCTCCGTTTTAGGTCTTCCTTGGCTTGTTGGAAATGTCCAGATGTATACTATTTACTGTAAAAATTTCAAGATTAAACTCAAATGTTTGCCATTTCAAAATCAAGCTCAAAAATCGCTGTTCACTAAAAGTTGCAGAAAAACGTTTCAGATTTTGGCTGAACTTTGGAAAATCATATCTCCCCTCGATTCTTATCAGAATTCGACGAATTACCTATCAAATTAAACCTCTATGTGTCTACTATTTAACTGGAAAATTTCAGGTAAAAACTCAAATCTTTACTGGGTCCGAAATGCTTCGCCATTTTGCTGCTTCAGAACCCTACCGAAAATTTGCAGGTTTTTAGCTTAAATTTGAAAAATCATATCTTGGGCTACAGACCTCCATTTAAGGTGATTTAAAGCCTGATGTAAAGATGGTTATGTGGACTATATGTCCACAAAATTTCAGTTTTAAATAAGTTCATTTGCCCTAGTTTTTACTTGCTTGAAGATCGCTGTTCCAACAGCTAGGTTTATCTTTTTCCCAGAACTAACAGCGGTGCGTACTAACAGGTTTTCTACATGTTTTGTTTTCTTTTATGCCTCAAGAAGCTTCTCTTTTCTCTGACAGCGAAGCATACGTTATACATAAATATATATATGAATACTAAGAGCAAGTTTGATACCTAAGCATACTTATACAACACACTCAAGGTTATTACATGTTTCACAACAGCTAGGTCTTTGTTCTATATCAGCATAGCATCTTCTTTCTCCCTCACATGCAGCGATGGCTAGACATATGCCACCCTATTCGTAAGTCTCTGATTCTTTGCTTATCCAGTGACTGACCCGAAGCTCACTCCTATTGTTTCTTAACAACTACTCTCATTCTTGAGTGTGCAGCAACCTCATGTGGAATTGTAGTTACATTCTTAATGATTTCATACTCTAAAACTTATGTTGGAACAGCATAGAAAACTAAGAGGAAAGCTAGGCCCAGTGATTACCTGCTTTTTATGATGGAGGTCCAGGTGAAGCAACCACCCCTGTTACGGCAACATTCAGCAGAGCAGAAGTAAACTCCCTCCCTCCCTCGTTTCCGGTCTCACGTCTCTCACTCAAGTTTCACCTCATCACTCTCTCTCTCCCTTTCTGTTCCTTGTTGATGAACGAATGAATGGAAACGAAGAGAGCATTAGATTAAATAGAGGAACGAAGCTCCTGACCGAGATGGAAGGAAGGAAGCAACGGTCAACTCTCTCACGTGAGATGCGTTTGCATGGATGGCGCTTCGTCCCCTTCCTGTTTCATTGCAATTCGATCTTCGGCGCTGGATCAGAAAAGCTGATAAGGTTCTCTGTTGGTGTGGTTCCGTGTTGCAGCAAGAAAGAGTGTGAGTCAACTTTGTTTCTTTGGTTTCTGCATTCCGGTTATCTCAACCGAATGGGCTCCTTTGTTTCAACGTCTTGGCTGGTTATTGCTAATGTAATTGTTCAATTTCAGCTTAGTTTGGTTTAGGTGCTGCTGCTACTGTGCGTTTTGGAGACTTGAGGCTAATTTTATTTTATTTTATTTTCTTTTTCATGTTGTAAGGAGGAAAATTCCTAATTGCATTTAGTCTTTCCTAAAACTTTCAAAGAAAATAAGCCCTATAATTTAAGTAATTAATCTTAAATCCTAAAATTAAAAAATTAGGATGTTACAAAAAAACCGCCTCACCCCCTCTAGCGGCGGGCAGTCCTCCAACGAGGGGGTTTCTTATTTTTTTTAAACTAAGGGCAAAATGGTAATTTAAACCGAATTTGCAAATCCCTCATAGGTCCTTGGTACTTCTCATATTCTCATATAGTTTTCCATATTTTCCATTGGTAATGAAATTATTGCTTATTTGATGTAATAAGATTTGATATGATTGTACTTTGGGAAAATTCTAAATAAATACCATTTAAATTTATAAAATCCCCAGAAGTAAATTACTCGGGGGTGGGGTTTTTGTTTTGTTTTGTTTTTTTTTTTTTTGGGGGGGATTCGAAACCCCCACCCCCACAATCCATGGGACCTGGTCCACTTTGTTTCTTTAATATATATATACATTAACAAATATATATATTCTTCTTAACATATTTTTAACGGTAATTACAAAATTTTCATCGCTATTTACAACTTTTTTTAGGTTTACCATTCTTGCCTCTGAGGAAAAAACAAAAACATAATGCATTATTACAAAATTTTCATTGCTATTTACAAATCTTTCATCGCTATTTACAACTTTTTTTAAGGTTTCCCTTTCTTGTCTCTGAGGAAAAAACAAAAACATAATTCATTATTACAAAATTTTCATCGGTTTTTACAAAAATTTTATCGCTATTTACAACTTTTTTTAGGTTTACCATTCTTGCCTCTGAGGAAAGAACAAAAACATAATGTACTATTACAAAATTTTCATCAATATTTACAAATCTTCTATCGCTATTTACAAAATTTTTATTGTTATTTACAACTTTTTTTGAGGTTTTCCTTTCTTGCCTCTAAGAAAAAAAAATAAAACTGCTTTATAAATAAGAGTCTAGTGGATAATTTAGATATTTAGTACGTATATGATTTTTAATATTATTATTATTTGGTTGTTTGCTTAACAGAGTCTTAGTTAGTTAGTGTACACGGATTGGTATGTTGAAGATGTACGAGTTGGTCAAAAAAAAAAAGATGTACGAGTTGATTTTTATGGAGGGAACACGCAGGTCACTTGCGATGCACGGCGTTACTAAGTAAGCCCGTGCAAGTTGCTTCCTAGTTAACCTCACTTGGTCTTGTGCCCAAAAAAAAAAAAAAAACACTTGGTCACTTTTGTGTAATTCATAACGATATTATAATTATAGATTGTTATTATATTTAATATTATAATATAATTTTATATATAGGATTAAATATCACCACTCATTAAAATATAATCCAATAATTGAGATATTAAATGGAGAGGAAATGGAGGGAGAATGGTTAGTAAAGACACTCATGTCCCCTTTATTTATTGAGTATTAACAATCCAAAGTGTGTTTTACTACCTCCAATCCTAATTATAAAATCGGGTTGACTTTTTTTTTGAAGAGATTAAGGAAGATAAATAAGATACTTAATCATATCATATGTTACGTATCCTTAGATTATATATTAATTTATTAGTTAAACTAATTAGTTTAAGAAAAAAAATAAAAATAAAAATAATTTAGAATAATTTAATTAGTTTCCTTAATTTTTTTAAAAAAGTCAACTTAATTTTATAATTAAGTGAATTCTTTTTAAGATCAAATAGGCATTTATCAAAGATTGAAAATATGAAATACTATGATGTGTTTTATATAAAAAGCCCACGGGTGTTCTGCTGAAATACTGTATCTATTTCTCAGTTATGCAGATGGGGTGGATAAAACGTCAAATAAATCACTCTCTTTTGGATTATTGTCTTATCATCATCATGCCGGGCTCAAACATATATATACTTCCTCTAGTCCTAAACAAATATATAAAACTCATTTAAATAATAAAAAAAAATTAACTATAAAATGGGTCCCTTTTTTTTAATTATATAGCAAGGTTTGTCTTATATTAAAAACAAGATGATATAGTAATAGTTTGTGTTTGTTTTACCCAATAAAGTAAAATAAGGTAAAAGTAAAATAGGGTAAAGGAGCAAAAATATACATGTGCTTTACCTTTGAGAGCGTCTAGCACCATATGTTTTCGGATGAGCAAAAATACACATAAGCTTTTAAAAGCAGAGCAAAAATCCCATCACAGTAAAATTCCTTTAGCAGACGTTAAGTACAATGTGAAAATACTAAAATACCCCTAAACTCAAAAGTTTTCAACTCAAAATACCTCTGAACTCAGTCAAATCTTCTTCTCCTCCTGCGAGCTCCATTCATCGTTCATTTTTCTGGAAAAACTCACCTCTTCAATTGATTTCTACATCTTCAATTCACAATTTCAAATCGTAGAAAATATAGCAGAGAACAGAAAAAATAATTTTAAAACAACAAACCTATTTTTCTATCATTGTTACAAATTTCATCCAAATAACAAAATCATCAACAAAGATTTTGAAACCCAAATTCAAAAATGAATCGGAAAAATGAACAAAAACCCAAAAATATAGAAGAAAAAAAAACATCCAAATCAATAAAATCATCAAGAAAGATTTTGAAATCCAAATTCAAAACTGAACTGGAATATATAAATAACTCGGCTTCAACGATGATGAGCAGCTCTCGAAATATTCCATGGCATTCCACGGAACGAAATCGCAAATATGCGGAAACCCAAATCACAGACATTTGAACAAACTAAAAAATTAGGCGACGAACCGAAAATTGCCAGAACAAACCAGAAGATTAGGGGAGGAACCAGAAATTGCCCCCAAATCACAAGTGTCAGAGCAAAAACGCTGAGCAAGAGAGAATTTGCCAAGAAATGAAAATCACTAACCAAGAGGAAGCGAGGAACACAAGTATCGTCAAATCGCTCCTCAAGATCTTTGATTCAGTGGACAAGTCAATGACAATTCACCATTTGGGATGAACTAAGATCAAGCAAGAGAACCAAGAGGCCAGTCGAACCCAATTTGGACTGATTCACGGCAACGCTGATGAGGATTCAAATTTGAAACTAAAAAATGGATATGAAAAGAGAAGAAGTTTCAAGCCAACAGTAGATCTGACAGGAGAGAGGGGGTAAAGTTGGCAATTACAAAAAGTGTGACATTTTTATTTTTTTAAATAGCGTAGGGCCCACCTTGAGACTAACATCAGTTAAGGGAATTTAACGGTATGTGTATTTTTACACCCATTTTGAGAGCTCATGTACATTTTTATTCTTCCGGAAAGCATATAGTGCTGGATGCTCCTGAGAGTAAAACACATATGCATTTTTACTCCTTTACCCAAGCAAAATATGTGCTCCCTGCATTTCTTTATACGGAAAGTTTTGGTATTTGTCTATATCTATTAGAGTTTTGTTTGAGGGAGATTAGTTAAGTGTGTTGTCCCTCTGAAATGTAAGGGTGGACTCTTAGCTTTAATTTATATCACGACAAGGAAAAGTTTGCTTCTTCCCATTAAATAAAAAAGCATGGTGGGTCATGAGACATATCATGATGGTAACCTCACAATTTTAGAACCATCACCAGGCCTCTAAACTCTTTTTTGATTGTTGGATAAGATAGAAAATGGAATGGAACGGGGTGATAGATAATCAGCTTGTTTGAATAAGTGGCGAGCGAGTGGTGCAAAAAATGCCCAGTTTGGAGGTGTTTAGTAGAGTTCTCTTTTCGGCTCAAAGTAAGAAAAACATCCGAGAGCATGTAGGTCAGGGCCAGCCTATAGGGACGAAAGTTATTTTTCTCAATTTTAAGTATTTTTCCTGTGTTTTTTTAAAGAAATATAATTTGTAAATTACAACAATTAAAATTTTAATTTGTTAAATAAATATTATCAACATTAAGCTCTAAACAGCATACATAATGCAACGAACAAACACACTCACTAATTCATAATCAAAAGTAAACTATTGTCAACCAATAACTTACACAAAACATAAGAAGCTTGCCATAAAATAACATGAGTATGGTGACCATCGTAATATCCCAATTTTTCTAATAGTAATTAAGTGCTATTAAGATATGATCTATTAAGTAATTTGAGTTCAGAGAAGATGTAGAAGTATAAAATTAAAAGTTGAAAATAATAATAACAATAATAAATATATTATCAAAAAAATATTAAAGTTGATTAATTAATAATGATAATTGATATGATAAGAATAATAATAAGAAGAAAATATGTAGGCGGAATACGTTTATAAAATAATCTAATCTAAATCTAAATAAAAAGAAAGAGATAAGAGAGAAAATAATTATATATAATTATATCTTTTAAAATAAGGGTAAAGTATTTCTCCAGTCACCGGAGATTAATTATCTCCAATGACTCCAAAAAAAAAAAGAAGGGTGTTTTCGTAATTTTATTTATTTTTTTATCATATAAATTTTACTGAAACACTCTTCATTAATTCACCTGAAATTATAAACACAGCCTTCATTAATTCAAAATGACGTAATTTTAGAGATCACTGGAGATAACTTATCTCCAATAACTGGAGAAATACTTTTTCGTTAAAATAATCGTATTTTAATAAGAGAGCCAAACCCCTCTCTCCGTAAATACTCTCATTCTCCTTCACACTCCACGCACTCAATGCTGCATCCCAATTCAGAGTGCTTGTTCTGCTTCCTACCCGTCTCTACTGTTACTGTTGCTCTGAATGTGTGGCGCATACATATGTATATTTCTTGTAAAATTTCATACCCCACATCACTGTTGCTGTATAGATATTTTATTAATTATTTCCTCATGTCTTCACCTCCTTTCAATTGATATGGCATACTGGACACACATCCTACTCATACTGCATCACCCTGAATTATCCTTTTGTCTGATCCTTGTAAGCGTGTCTCTGTGTATATTTCTTTCTTTCTTTCTTAAACAATAAATTATGAGCCCAAGATCCTCTTCCAACCAATGCAAAACATAAATATTTTCTAGATACTTCATTCAAAACCATTCATCCTTTTTGGTGCGCATATATGTGTGTCTACATGTTCACTTTAGGATCTAATTATTAATGTTCTTTCTTTTTATTTCCAAGTTCAGCGAATCTTGAGCTTCATAGCTTCCAAATCAATGAATCATTATATACAACACACACAATAATGCTCCCATTTTCCTGAACCTACCCACACTATGTTCTCCTCGCCCGGTGAAATATTTCACCCCATACCAAGCACGCACCCACATATACATAAATAATCCTCTACCTTATGTAATCATTTTTATTTTCAACCAATAATAAATCTAAATATAAATGTTGATTTATGGTAGCTAATTAATGAATGTGGATATGCATCATATTAATTTTTAGAAGGTGGTTTTAAGACCTTGGAGTATTTTGCTTTAGAGCTGACTCTAAAATAGTTTTAAGTTATATATTGATAGATATTTATATTGGTGATTTTATAGCCTCTAATGGAGAACTTTGAGGTAACTCTTATGTGATTATCTATAAATTTGGAGTAGAAGTAACACTGATTATTCTTTTATATACTTGTCAATTTTATATATATATATATATATATATATATATATATATATATATATATATATATATATATAATTGTTTTGGGATTTGTTGTGCCTATGGAGGGTTTGATTTAGAATTATATATTTGACTAAATTATACTGATGAGATTAAAAATTTTCAAGCATGCTTGTTATTTATTAGAACTCATGGTTATGTACTTTAAAATTTTTTAAGCATGTTTATGCATTATGATGAAAATATTATTTATTTTATTATGATGGTTTGTCTTAAATGTAACATCCTGAATTTTGAATCTAATATCTTGAACATAAACCTATCTTGGGAAGACTAGTAGGCTCTATTTTTGGAAAGTAATAAATTTGAAATCAGTATTTTGTGGGCCCCGTGAATAGTATTTACTATTCACGTATACGTTTTTACTATATACAAATACGTATTTTAAAAAATATATATATATATATATATGTTATTCGCAAATACGTATTTAATACTTGAAATTTGTGAAATATGAATAGTGTTCACTATTCACAAATACGTATTTACTATTTAAAAATACGGTATTTACTATTCCAAAATACGTATTTACTATTCATGTGGGACCCACGTCAAATTATTTCTCCTCTGCCGACAGAAACTCTCGTGAGTTTTGAAAATTTTGGCCGCGGGACCCACTCAATAATAATTTATATTATATTATTAAAATATTATTAAAAATTTTTAAAAGAAACATCACGGGAGTAGTCACGGGCAACTTCTTTTTAAATTTTGGGAAAATTACGTAAAACGACCCAGAGACGAAAATTACACTTAAAGACCCATTTTCCAACTATAAATAGACCTTCCATTTCATTTCATTCTTCACAACTTCTAAGAGCCATAGAGAGAGGTAGAGAGAGAGAGAGAGAGTAGAGAGATGTTTGCTTAAGAGTTATAATAGCTGGTTGGTGATTCGGGTATTAGCAAGTAACAGGTAACTCTGAATATTCTTCCTTATACTTGTGAATTATGTATGGTTATAAATTTGTTTGTTTACTATTTTGGCAAGAATATTTAGAAAATATTTATGGTTTTAAGATCTGGTGTGGGAACTTTGATTTGCAAATCTGCAGAGGTACTATTTATACATACGTTACTATTCACGTATACCGTATTTACTATTCATTTTACTATTCACATATACCGTATTTACTATTCATTTTACTATTCACGTATACCGTATTTACTATTCATAATACTATTCACGTATACATACCGTATTTACTATTCACGTATACATACCGTATGTACTCTTCATTTTTACTATTCATGTATATATACCGTGTTTTACTATTCACATATACACATAGTATTTTACTATTCACAGATACGCATAGTAGTTACTATTCATAAATACGCATATTGATGTATAAAACTTTATGGTATAATAATGCATTATTTTGAGTGAACATATTCGTCATGGCGGTTGTATTATGATGGGTGGAGTAAGGAGGGATTTGAATGACAAGAATGATTTATGCCACCACTCGGTGCACAGTGGATGGTACTTGTTTCAGGGCCCCATCTTCCATGTTTTCCTCTGGCCGGGATTTCATTGGAGTTGTGGGACATGTGACACCTCCTTAGTTATTTTAAAGGAGGGGAGCCATAGTCCAGATTTAAGCTCTATACCTTTGGCCGGGTGTATCTTAAGATTTGGTGAGCTTGGAACAATTCAGTCAAATGAATAAGTTTCTATTGGACTATGTGTTAGCCTATGGCTCCAGTCAGCGGTATACGGATGGAGGTGGTATAAGGGAGGCTGCATACTGCATAATGCATTTCTGAACAGATCAAGGATTTGATAGACTGATGAATGATTTGTAAAGACATATGATGAGAACTTCTGAAAAATATATTTATATATATAAAGTCATATTTTATTATTGTATTGATAACTACTTTTACAAATAATCTTTGTAAGAGAAAGTATGGTATATATTCATATTTATGAAATAAGTTTATGCCTTTTTGTCATACATTATTTACTTGTATGCGGTGGAAATATTCAGTAGTTACTGAGATGTGTAATCTCACCCCATATTATCATTTTTCAGGTGAATAACTTAGTAGAGATCAAGGGAATGCACCCATGGAGTGAGCTTTGTAGGCTCTTCTGTACTCCTTTAGTTTATGTTGTGTTATTTTATTTGCCATGAACCTAAAAGACTTCCGCATTTTAAAATAACTCTTATTTATTGGATTTATTTTGGCTCTGTATAAATGGATTTCTACCTTTGGCCATATTGTAAATATGTTTTTGAGTGTTGAATATCCTATATTTGGAGGTGTTACTAATATTTTGGCCAAGATTTTGGTATTGAAAATGAGGCGTTACATTTTTGGTATCAGAGCAAAGGTTCTGGCCAATCTGTAAATTTCCTATCAGTTTTCTAAATAAAAATTTTGAGGTCATGGCAAATTAAATATCATAACATGTGCATTTTCCTTTATAGCTTTGGATTCTTTTTACCAATTTTCTTGTGACATTCATGATAGGAGAAGAATGGGTTAATCAAAATATTCAAGTGATTGATAATGAGGATTTATGATTTGAGGATGTGATTGAGATTAAATTTCAGAGCCGCGTAGCGAAAGATGGTAAGTAGAAAATTTATTGAATATTGGATTCTGTAGGCCCAAAATTACTTTCTAGGGGATGAATATTTTTATTGGTGTCTAGGAAAGTGATTGAAAGACTAAGCCCCTATTTGATGGTTATTCAAGTAGTTGCCGTTGTAAAAAGTATGAAGAGATTTTCGCTAGATTTACACTTACCTAGCTAATTTATATGAGTAACAGATGACAATACCATAACAGAATACGGGCATAGTCTTGACTATACAAAATAACTGGCTTAAGTTTGAATTTAATAAGATAAAGTTGAGTTTGGCAGGAAAACTCGAAAATCCTTATGAATCCTAGAATAGAGATTACAAACATTAGCAAGAAGGCTAAGAAGAGTAGACTATATTAATTCAAGCATCAAGAACAACAGTTGGTACAATCCCACCGCAAGCTTCGACTATCTCAAGTTTAAGTCTATTAATTTCTTCCTGAGCGGCTGCTCTTGAGAGAGGACCATCAGGAGACATTGTTCTTCTCAATCTAGCTATTTGCTTCATAGTGCTTCGAATTTTTACATAAGGCCAATGCTTTATTCCTCCCCTATGGCATATTTTCATTAGAACATTTTTGCATAGACGAACTTGTTGAGCCGCTTCTTGTTGAGGTAAATGGAAGAAGTCTCTAAGATCATCTATTGACATTGATGCAGCTCTAATATTTTGTTCAGCTCTTGATCGGTATGGATTACTAGGTATGGGGACTGAAGGATTATTATTTACAACCATGAGCTCTTTTCCTTTATTGGATATATTTTCTGTATTGGTTGGAAATGAACTATTAGGGAGTTCATTTTGATTTTTAGTCCATTCCAAACCAACACAGAGGGCCTCATAGTAGGCTGATAGGGGATCTGACACCAGGACATACCCTAAAGAATTTTGATTCAAACAATAATTTTCTAGAAAATGTTTGACATCTTCTAAATTTTTCTTACCAAAGTCAAATACTTGAGGATTGGAAGAACCTCCTTGTACGTCCTGGTGAAAGACAGCGTGGCATATCATACCAATCCTCCCATGAACTTCAAGTTTATGGTATTGAAGTCCATTGGTATGAATGATCTCTCGTAGAACATGGCAGCAACCACATGAGAATGGATTAGTAGTCTCCGTCAAGCTAGAACCAGGATTCCTTGGTTGAGAAGGTACCGTGGACTCCATAAGATCTGCCATATTACGACATCTTTGGACAGGTCGCCTTGATGGACCTGCTTCAGATTCCTTTCTGTTAGTAATTGTAAAAAATAGAATCTTGTATCCTTGGAGGAGGAGTAGGAATGTTAATCGTTGAGGCAGATGAATGAACATTCATACTTACGGGATTTTGGGGAAGTAAAGAAGAATAAGGGTATGATGCATTGTTTGACAAGTCAGACAACATGTTAGTCTGATAGTCATGAAGTAAAGTTTCAAGAAAGAAAGGGTTGTATGAATCGGAAACTGGAATGAAGTTGCTTGAACCGGCCATGTATAAAGATAATATGGAAGAATATAGGGAAAGTTACGATCGGAGAGGAAATATGTATGTTGATGTGAAGCTTGAGAGGATGTGAAGCCTGAGAGAATGTGAAACAATTACTCATGCTTTATTCGGTTTATAGCTGGGCTAGTAACGTCTAGATTTTGTTAAGCAGCATTGGATTCTCATCTGTCGCTGGCTTATAATTATGCAGACTTTGTTGTTATGCGGAAATTTTATGGCACCGCACCCTAGTGCACCCTAGCCACCGTTAGGGGTCGCAGTTTCCTAGACCTTTGCAGATAGAAATCGCTATGGCATTTATTGCTAGCTGTGTTTTCAAGAAATTAAGTTTGGACGTTTATACGCGCATTTATCTAAGAAATCTGTCTTGGATGTGCAGCTGACTCAAGATGTCGGAATTGACATTTAAAAATAGGATTTTAAGCGTAAGCGTGCTAAGGTGATAGTAATCTTGGGAAGGGTGACTTCCTAATAATATTAGATGAACCGGAGAGAATCCGAAGATTTGAAATGATGATGAGTTGTGCCAATTAACCCGAGAGCATTCTTCACTCTCTGAGTATCCGAAGAACTCTATGAATTTGTCACAGATAATTCAAAGACTAAGGTTTTTGGATAAACATGTTGGAAGATCGATGGAAAGGTATGAAATGGTGATCCTTAGGAATGCCAGAAAGATGTTAGAATGAATATGGTAAATATTGAGGATAGGCTTTAATTTAATCTAAGCTGAAATAGAACTTAAGAACGAAATGAGCCTTTGTGATATTGCAGGTTGAGGTAGAATTAGAACCTTGTGAATACTGCTGAGGATGTAGATAGTCTTCATATAATCCAAGAATTAGATTAGGAATTGTGAATCATGATCTTAGTATGTATAATGGGTATTTTTGGGGCAACACGAATTATCAGTTGATGTTGAGGTTATAAGAATCAAATTGTAAACTTGACTATTGATGTCTGGGAATATTTGAGAATAGACTTGAATTCAATCTGAGTTAAGATAGTATGTCTAATTATGAAAGTATGAAATCCGGTGATTTATGTTATAATATTAGTATGTTATTTGGGTGTGATTAATAGATAACTATGAGAGGAACAGATGATATTTAGTATATGTCTTTGAGATACTAAGGATTGAATTCGAATCATGTGAACAATGCTGAGGTTGTGAGAATAATATTTGAATGTTTTAAATCTTAGTCTAGGAATTGTGAAAACATGAATGTTCTATGGATATTATTGAGGACACATGATATCTCTGTCTTGCTGATATTGAAGTTCTAAGAGTTGATTTGTAATTTGACAATTATCATTTTTGGGGAAAGTTTGAGGATAGTTCTTAAATGATATAAGCTATGGAGTATGATGAATCTAGTATGAATAATCGGGTTTTTAGAAATAGGATGATGAATCTGAAAGTTGGTAGGGGATCTAGAGGGTTGCTACTAGTAGAAATGTAATATAACAGTTCAACTTAACAGTTGTATTGATTCTTTAGGAGACTGAATTGATTGAATAAATTGAGATATTAGAATATGGTATTAATTGATTTGAGAGAAATAGGGAACAAAATGTGATACCAACATGTATAAGGTGTTCAGAGATTGCCAACTGTTTAACTAGCATAGGAAATGATCTTGATAATAGAATCTTTCTTTAGAAATAATGAATTGAGTGTTTCATGGATGAGTTGAGTAGAATAAGTTGGAACCTGGAATGTAATCGGAGTTGGTGACTATTTAAAATAAGTTGCTAGGTCCCTGAGTATTTGAATTTTGAACTTACCAATGCACTTGCTGTGTTTGGAAATTTTTACGCAATATTTACAACAGGATTTAAGACCAGTTTGTAATCGACATTTATAAACTATGATGTCTCATGGAATGAATCCTTGCGAAATTCGAACAAGAATTGACTTTTACATTATGATTGTGGTGGAAGGTGTACAAGTTAGAAGAGGTTGGAAACTGTTGTGGATATACTTAGTTTGCATAATCTTGCCAAATGTACTTGTTTTTGAATTACTTGCCATTGGTGAAAGCTAGATTTAGTAAGTAAGTGTTTTCTTAAACTTGAATTGAGGAAGCACGGGTATAGGATAGACGAGCAGAGGCTTGAAGCGGTAAGACCCGTTGAGCTAGTTTGCATATGGTGGTATCTCTAGGCTATAAGACTTATGTGCCTAGTATTGTGTTTGTTGCCTATCATGGTAACATTAGACCTGTATGTCTAAAGTTTATCTTAAGGTTGGCAGAATAATCAGATTATATCATGTTGTGGTTATTATGGCCTGAGGGTAGCTTCTTAAGCTGTAAGATCTGAATATCCAGTGTCGTGGTAATACAATGAAAAAAGCAGAAAGGAAGAATGAACTGGCCTGTGAGGCCAGTGTAACCAAGCGCTCAAATAAGGAACTAGTGGATCCTGTGTCTGAATATTACTTTGGGTACAGGATGAACGAAAATTGTGTTGTGTGCTTGGTGAGCATGTTTGGGAAAGAGATAGGACTTAGGGATAATATGATATATAAAGCTGAGTCGGAGCGGATTGTTGATGCGGGGGATATGTAATTGAGGAACAAGGCTATTAGCTTGTAAAGGTTGTGTGTAAAGGAATGGCTCCCGGAGATGCTACTTGGGAAACGGAGGAGCATGCGACAAACCTATCCTCATTTATTTAAATAGGTTAGAATTCTTATTATAGCGAAATTTTGAGGACAAAATTTTCTTTTAGGAGGGGAGAAATGTAACATCCTGAATTTTGAATCTAATATCTTGAACATAAACCTATCTTGGGAAGACTAGTAGGCTCTATTTTTGGAAAGTAATAAATTTGAAATCAGTATTTTGTGGGCCCCGTGAATAGTATTTACTATTCACGTATACATTTTTACTATATACAAATACGTATTTTAAAAATATATATATATATATATATATGTTATTCGCAAATACGTATTTAATACTTGAAATTTGTGAAATATGAATAGTGTTCACTATTCACAAATACGTATTTACTATTTAAAAATACGGTATTTACTATTCCAAAATACGTATTTACTATTCATGTGGGACCCACGTCAAATTATTTCTCCTCTGCCGACAGAAACTCTCGTGAGTTTTGAAAATTTTGGCCGCGGGACCCACTCAATAATAATTTATATTATATTATTAAAATATTATTAAAAATTTTTAAAAGAAACATCACGGGAGTAGTCACGGGCAACTTCTTTTTAAATTTTGGGAAAATTACGTAAAACGACCCAGAGACGAAAATTACACTTAAAGACCCATTTTCCAACTATAAATAGACCTTCCATTTCATTTCATTCTTCACAACTTCTAAGAGCCATAGAGAGAGGTAGAGAGAGAGAGAGAGAGTGGAGAGATGTTTGCTTAAGAGTTATAATAGCTGGTTGGTGATTCGGGTATTAGCAAGTAACAGGTAACTCTGAATATTCTTCCTTATACTTGTGAATTATGTATGGTTATAAATTTGTTTGTTTACTATTTTGGCAAGAATATTTAGAAAATATTTATGGTTTTAAGATCTGGTGTGGGAACTTTGATTTGCAAATCTGCAGAGGTACTATTTATACATACGTTACTATTCACGTATACCGTATTTACTATTCATTTTACTATTCACATATACCGTATTTACTATTCATTTTACTATTCACGTATACCATATTTACTATTCATAATACTATTCACGTATACATACCGTATTTACTATTCACGTATACATACCGTATGTACTCTTCATTTTTACTATTCATGTATATATACCGTGTTTTACTATTCACATATACACATAGTATTTTACTATTCACAGATACGCATAGTAGTTACTATTCATAAATACGCATATTGATGTCTAAAACTTTATGGTATAATAATGCATTATTTTGAGTGAACATATTCGTCATGGCGGTTGTATTATGATGGGTGGAGTAAGGAGGGATTTGAATGACAAGAATGATTTATGCCACCACTCGGTGCACAGTGGATGGTACTTGTTTCAGGGCCCCATCTTCCATGTTTTCCTCTGGCCGGGATTTCATTGGAGTTGTGGGACATGTGACACCTCCTTAGTTATTTTAAAGGAGGGGAGCCATAGTCCAGATTTAAGCTCTATACCTTTGGCCGGGTGTATCTTAAGATTTGGTGAGCTTGGAACAATTCAGTCAAATGAATAAGTTTCTATTGGACTATGTGTTAGCCTATGGCTCCAGTCAGCGGTATACGGATGGAGGTGGTATAAGGGAGGCTGCATACTGCATAATGCATTTCTGAACAGATCAAGGATTTGATAGACTGATGAATGATTTGTAAAGACATATGATGAGAACTTCTGAAAAATATATTTATATATATAAAGTCATATTTTATTATTGTATTGATAACTACTTTTACAAATAATCTTTGTAAGAGAAAGTATGGTATATATTCATATTTATGAAATAAGTTTATGCCTTTTTGTCATACATTATTTACTTGTATGCGGTGGAAATATTCAGTAGTTACTGAGATGTGTAATCTCACCCCATATTATCATTTTTCAGGTGAATAACTTAGTAGAGATCAAGGGAATGCACCCATGGAGTGAGCTTTGTAGGCTCTTCTGTACTCCTTTAGTTTATGTTGTGTTATTTTATTTGCCATGAACCTAAAAGACTTCCGCATTTTAAAATAACTCTTATTTATTGGATTTATTTTGGCTCTGTATAAATGGATTTCTACCTTTGGCCATATTGTAAATATGTTTTTGAGTGTTGAATATCCTATATTTGGAGGTGTTACTAATATTTTGGCCAAGATTTTGGTATTGAAAATGAGGCGTTACATTTGATGCATATGAATTGTGGTACATTGTAATGGAATGGAGTAAGGAGGAAATTTTATAATGAGGTTTCTTTATGCCATCACTTGGTACATATTGGATGGTACTTAGGCATGTAAATAGGCCAGACTAGGCTTTGACTAAATAGGCCTGAGCCTGCAATGGGGTCAAAAGGCCTGAGCTAGACTCAGGCTTGAGCCTTCGTAAGACCTGGTCGAGCCTGAAACCTTTTTAAAGGTCTACTTACTATGTAGACTTTTAAAAAGGCTTCATATTACAAGCCTTGGAGGCTATAAATAGGCTTTGTATACTTTAAACCTATCAAAACTTTTATAAATATATCTTGAAATTATAATATAAGAATGAAAAACAATAAGTATTATCTTATATATAATGATATAAATATAATTATATTTATTTAATATTTAAACAGGTCAGGCCTTAACAAAATAGGCCTGGCCTATTTACATATTCAGGCCTTTAAATAGGCCTTGGCCTGACCTTTTTAACAAACAGGTCAGGCCTAACCAGGCCCTAAATAGGCCAAACTGTAGGCCGCCTGATAAGGGCCTGGTCTATTCCCACCCCTAATGGTACTTGTCAGGGGCCCTTCCTCCATATTTTTTTCTGACCGGGATTGCATTGGAGCTGTAGGATAGGACGATAGGTGACACCTCCTTAATTGTGTTCAAGGAGGGGAGCCATAGTCCGGATTTAAGTTTTATACCTTTAACTGGGTATATCTTAAGATTTGGTGAGCTTGAGACAATCTAGTTAAATGAATGTGATTCTGTTGAACTATGTGTCAACCTATGGCTCTAGTCAGCGGTATAATAATGGACGGTGATATAAAGGAGACATATTGCATATTGAATAATTGCATAATATATTATATGATATTTTTGTGAAAAAATGTTTGAAAAATAAATTATGATGTTTTGGAACTCTTTTTGGGAGGAAGTTTTGGTAACCAAGTCGAGAACTGGTTTATGAAAGGTTTTGTATAAAGTACCATATAAATATATTTATTTTGAGATGAATTGTATTCTTGAGCCGTATGTTCTTGATCTTGGTTTATATGTACATTTCGGAATAAACAATAGTTATTGGGATCCTTGAATCTTATTATTTATTTTTTTAGGATATTATTTTAGTAGGGAGCAAGGGAAGACATCTATGAAATGAGTCTTAAAGGCTCTTTTGTATTCTTAGAGCACATGTTATATCATTTGTACTTACCATGACTATGAGACTTCCACATTATCAACTTTGAAATATTTTAGAAATTTATTTTTGACACTATAAATATTTTGTAAATGTATTGGGAAATTAATTTGGCTAGATAAAAATGGTTTTTTTGTTGATTGACAACATTTTAAATACTTAAGTTAAGTTTTTTTGTTGTTGAAAAGTGAGTGTTACAACTATCACTTTCATCTTCTTTACCACTATCATCTATCAATTATAAAGACATTAATTTGGTTGTGCTTCACTTTGAGTAGTATGCTCTGCTTCATAGATAAAAATATCAACAATTTCTTCTCTCACATCATGAATACATTCATAACCTTTATCTACAACAAATAATAAACCAAAATATAAAATCGGAGTATAGTTATTTTATATTTGAAATTAAAAAAACTAGTCTAAACACACAATTGTTGGGAAAAAATTGATGGTACCACGTGATTTTTTTTTTGAACACTGTACCACGTGATTGCTTCAGTGCCCATTCTAATTGGTTACCTAAAATATCTCCAGTTTAAATTTTGAAATTTCATTATGTCATGTTTATTTATTTTAGCTTAATTTCGCTTAATCACTCGAATGTTATCAGTTGACAAATATTTGCTGACACACTGCACTTAATGGAACTCATTTACACTCCCAACGATATAAGTCCTCAGATTTGAGGTTCATTATTTTTAATCAAAAATTTGAAATGAATCACGATTTCCATTTTATCATCTCCTGGTATTATCCCATTTTATTTAATTACTCCGGCATTTAAGTTACGCACAGTGCATTGCCAATGGCTTATGGTTGACAGGATAATCCATTTCATTTAGTATTATTCTGGTTTCTTGAACTACGTGGGTGATCGATCAATGCAAAAGTACATTTGGGAACATGAGCTTCTGACATTTCTGTGAACTACTGACAAGCACTTCCAACTCATCATTCCTCATATTTCCTTTCACGTCTTCTTTAGTATTTGTAAGGTATGCACCTGCACGTCCCATTTGACATTTCGGGTTGCACCAGGGGGACCCATAATAGTCCGATTTCTGTCCATGACTGCATGTATACATCATCAGCATCATCCATGCCATAGCTGACAGTTCCATCACCGATTCCCTTTTCACCTCTTTCGAGCTCTTCCAATAATCTGAAAATCCTGGGTACTGTATACACCCAAAAAGCCAAGTGTTAATTGCACATTCGTCAAAAATTACACAGATGATTTAAAACCAGTTTTTTTTTTTTTGGGGGGGGGGGGGGTGTGGAGAGACTGAAAAAATATGTAAAAATATATAGCAAACTCAATCAAGACAGCGATGTCGGGATATAAGTTCTTCATTTTAGCCATCAAGTGTAATATTTACCAGCAAATAAGCCAAGGGAAGGCATACATGATATCTCAGCAAAGTTTTTAATTAAGAATTAGAGAAGGGGGTGATAATCATCCACAACCTAAACACCTTCCCACCTACGACCAGAATTCCCTCTGGATCAAGAAGGGCATAGCTTATAAAACTTGAGTCCGGTTCTAGCACCAAAATAAATGACTTTACGCATCTACTCTGGTTCTGTGCATCCACGCATGTGTTTTATTTTCAATATCACTGATGTTTCTTCTGAATTATATAATAATGTATGCCATACTCCAATGTTGTCAGGTACAATCACCATGGCTCTATAGTAACAATGCACCATGATCCATCAACAAAATATGCACTAAGCATTTGAGCGTATGTGATTTTAGCATAAAACATAACTATTTCCAAATCGGTTCAGGCATAATTCAAACCTAGCTGAGTAATATGCAGAAATAAGGTTCCAACATGGTAAGAATTGAATTCAAGTTCACTCACAGGTGGTAGAGCGATCAATTATGAAAAAACGTAAAAATAAATGTAAATTATCAGTCTCCTAATAACCTAACTACAACAGCTCCATGTTCAAATAAAGCACACAAGCAAGACGATACAAACAATCAAAGTGTATCAAGAAATTTTAGGTTGTACCAACAACAAACAAAAGCACAATAATTCTCGATAATTAGTGAATGACTTGATTTCTGGGATGGAAGTCTGAGAATCCAAAACAGAAAAACAATGGACAAGAGATATTAATAAATCTGGGCGTTCAATACTCACCAACAACCAGTGGCGGAGCTAGGATTTTATATTTGTGTTCGCACAATTAGTGGGGGGATTTAGGGGTTCAGGGGCAGCACCTCTGATTTTTTTTTTAAAAAAAAGGAAAAAACAAAAGAATATAGACAAAACTTCAACTTAATATAGAAAAATAATAATAAAGAGTCAGAATTGAGTACCAACTTTATTAACGAATAAACCAATGGATAAACAATATCCTTTCTCTTTTCAACCATCTTCAAAGAAAGGTCAGAAATTGTTTTCAAATTGACAAAATCAGAATCAACTCTTACATCAACAATAAAATTATCGAGACTTGAAGAAAGAAAATGAATATTTGCAAGCTTATCAAACTCCAAAGGACAGAATCTAGAAAACTCAATCAACTTTTTTTGTTGTTGTTAAAATTAATAAATGAATCACGAGGACCAAGACAACTCAAACAATCAAGCAACTTGGTATTGACATTATCAAATCGATCACCCGACTCTTGAACCTGAGTATCTATCACCATATTAAATAACTCCACCTTATAGTAGTGCAAGAATGTGAATAATTTCAATCTCCGTTTTAATCTCCCTTTAGGACAATAAACATCATTCCTATTTGGACGGTTAATATCATATTTATTGACAAAAATGTTCGTTTCTTGAAGCAATTCATCAAAACCATTATCCCTCACCTCATGTAAACGAGACTTAACTACCTTCACTAAACTAATTGCATTTAAAAGGTCTTGATCTTTTCTTTCTAGTACTTGTGACAACTCATAAGAAATCACCAAGATCAATTTCATAAATGCAACAAGAATGCAAATTCAAAATCCTCCATGGCATACAAAATGCAACCTGTGTGCCTCCACCCAAGATCAATTTCCTTTTTTTTTTAATTTATTAAAAAAATTGTGTAAATGTAACCTGTATGTCTGTAGTTTGCGAAAGTGTTACTGTATGCGACTTGGGTTGCGAAAGTGTTACTGTATGCAATTTCCTTTTGTTTTCATTTATTACACACACACAAAAAAAAAAAAAAATCACATTGGCTGAAGTTTGCGTCTGCACCTGCGGTCCTTGGCTACTGCACGCCTCCACCACTGCCAACAACTGCGGATCCATCAGAACCCATTTTGACGGAGGTTCCGGAGACTCGCACGATTAAGGCTTTTAGAATTGTAGTGAGCTGTGAGACTACGGCACAAACTTTGGGGAGGAAAAGGATCTAAAAATGGGACTGTTGGGTTAGCGGTGACTTAAAAAAGCTATTTGACTTTTGTAAAAGCTCGGTAGGAAAAAAGTCAAGTTGTAAATATGATTTATGTCTAGATTGGTGGTGGTAGAAGTAGCGAAACCCACATCAAAAAGCTGAGATATTTTTCAAAAAAGGCTCTCCATGGAGCTCCTGCTTAAAGTAATTTTTTTGAAAAAAGCCTAGTGAATAAAAGTCAACCTAATGAGTTTTTTCTTTTACTGGACTTTTTTTGTAACTTTTTTTTTTAAAAACTTTTAGTCAATTCTAAGTTGATTCCAGCGCCTGACTAGAGCGTTCAACTACCGTGACGAAGACTGAACAGTTTACAATATAAAAGAAGATCGGTTGTGGATTATTATTCTCTACAGCTGGTCTCCCCGTGTTCCTGTGGACTTTGCGGCCTCTGCAAATAATAATGACTAGCCTTGTAACTTTTTATAATTTAACAATTAATTTGTATAGATTTTAAAAGTTAAATAATTATATTTATTGAAGAAAATATATTTATTAAAACAAATAGCACATTAGGTGAAGTTTTAAGATAATTCCCTACTATTTATTAATGGGTGAAGGTACGTTTTTACCAACAAACTATTACAGAAAGAACATCTGACATAAATATTTATTTAGAGTACCTAGAATATAAACAAATAATTAAAAACGGTGAAAAAACACAGTACCTTTAACAGACGTTTATTTGTTTAAAGCTGGAAACTTGATTGACAGTTTGACACTTGACAGGGGAGAACAAAGTCCGACTGAGGGAGGGAACTTAAGACACTGTTACTTAAAGTGCACCTTACGCGGAGCCACTTACATTTCCGATGAGTCCCCGATGGACGCGTCGCCGGCGTAGCTCTATCTGGCCGTTGGTTTTTTCTGCCAATGCTGAACCTAGACGATTCCACAAAATCATACTTCAGGGAGACATTCATGCCCAGAACATGGTAAACTCTGCTTTTCTGTTTGCTTAAAACTTGAAAATGATGAAAAGATCACCAGCTGCTTCATGCACTCTGTTTTATTTGTAGATCCTACTCAACTCTTCTAATAGCTAGTAGTTACTATATACACTTTTTTATTTGAAGCGAAATGAAAGAAATCCGGAGAAAGTTTCCCAAATAGCAATAACAGAAACAAGAACTGGGGTTACTGTGCATGATTCCGAATGAGCTGCGAGGTACTTCTTGGTGTTCTAATGAAAGTAGTAGTTTTGTCGTATGGCATTTACGCTATTCACATGAAATATTATTGATTAGTTGAGAAAGTTTCTTGAATAGCAACAGTAGGGAAAAAATGGGGTTATTGTCTATGATTTCGATGAGGGGCGAGTTAACTTAGTGTTTTGCTCTTATAAACGCCATTGCTCTGTTAGTATGTTTGTTTTGGGTTCAAGTCCGTGTTCTGTTCTAGCATCTAAAATAAGTTATCTTCATGTTATATGATGTAGTTTTCATGTGTGTTTAGAGACTGTTGAAGTTATCTTCCCTCGATTGATATTATAAATCTAACTCGATATATGAGTGACCTTCCAAGGGATTCCAAAGGAGTTTGTGAAAAGATTTGAGAATGAACTGTGTACTAGTGAGGCAACGATTGGTGTTCCAGATGGTCGTGTTTGGAAGATGGAACTGAAGAAATCTGAAAACGAAGTTGTGTTCTGCAAGAGTTGGGAGGAATTTGTGAAATACTACTCTCTTAGATTTGGCTTCTTTTTAGTGTTTACATATGAAGGCAATTCACAGTTCAATGTGGTGATCTTTGATCAGAGTGCTGCGGAAGAGGAGCGCTAGGTATTACATCGCTGTTTGTAAAATTTTCCTTCGTTTTTTGGTCAACAACATCAGTATATCCAAATTGCAGCAAGCAAATAAACGACGGTTAAAAAATAATATAACGGTGCTGTGTTTTTTAACTCTTTTTAATTGTTTATTTGGATTTTAGGTACTCTAAATAAATATTTGTGCCAGACGCTATTTCTGTAATAATTTGTTAGTAAAATTACACCTTCACCCTTTATTAATGATAGATTATAGATATAGATAATATAACTCACTACAAATTGTATTATATATATTTGATTTACCAAAATTTATTTATATTATTTCAATAAAAATAGAAAAGGTTACGGAATCTCCATATCCTTTTGATTAGTTGTTTATTCCTTCTTTAGTGTTCTCAACTCTTTATTTTGTGGGGGTGGTTGAACCACTTCATATGTTTGTCACACTGATTACTTACCTAATAAATTACCACTATTTTTTGAAATCTATGTCAAAAAAAAAAATTTACCACTATTTTAAATCTATGTTAACAGGACAATTTATGTAGTAAGCCTTAAAATTACTGTGCACTCAAGCATATTTGTGGCAAATATTGGGTTAGTGTGGATGGGGCTGTGGCGCGGGGGTCTAGGAAGGCTGGATGTGGAGGGGTAATCAGGAATCATAATGGGGAGTGGATGATGGGATTTAGTCAGATATTGGGTTTAACGGGGGTGGGCGAGGCCGAAGGGTGGGCAATATTAATGGGCTTGAGATTGGCTTGGGATGAAGGCTACAAGAAAATCATGGTTGAATCAGATTCCAAAATCCTTGTTGAGAGACTTTTGAATGGAAATGAAGAGTTGAAGACAATACCAGCAGTCTGGTCTTTATTCAGATGAGATCCCTTCTGTCTCGGTATTGGGAGGTGAAATTGATTTGTGTATGCAGATCTCAAAATTCTTTGGCTGATGCTTTGGTTAAAGAAGGTATCTCGAGATCATCTGTATCTAGTGTTTGTCCTCATAGTTTGAGGCCGTTGTTGTTAAATGATTGTATGAGACTTGATCCCCTTCCTTATTTTAATTATTATATGGCTTTATGCCTCGCTTTTATCTCAAAAAAAAAAAGATGAAATAAAAATTATGCGCGTTTGTGAGCTCAAAATTGCAGAAAATTAATCATGCTGTAAGATAAAGGGGAACACTCAGAGCTTCAGCTTAGGCCATTAGCAAATCAAAATCTGCAAGTTATTTCTTTGATGAAAATTCTGAAAGAAATATGACACAGTGATACCTATACCTCCCCAGTTCAAATGTATAAATGATTGACAAGTTACAAACAATGAGAAATGACACTTAACTACTGAGAATAATCAAACTCAATCGTCTTTGAAGCTCCTCCACAATTTGATCTCTGGGGATCTCCGTCTCTTTATTAGCTTCAACATCTTTGAGATTCACAACACCTTTATTCAATTCTCGCTCACCCACCAGGACCAACCAAGGGATCCTAGATTCTCTGGCACGGTCTATGTGCTTCATTGGTCTTTTATTGACCAAGTATTCTGCTTTGATCCTAACACTCCACAACTCACTTACCAGCTCTGAAGCAAGTGTTATGTCATCGTCATCCCTCAATATGCCCACTAGGACTTCAGTTTTGTTTGCTCGAGGCATCTAACAAATGCACCAACCAACAAACGAAAAAATATATCACATGAAAGTGGTCATAAGCGCTTAAGAAATTGTCAGCTTGGTAGGTACGGGCATGGGAAACATTAGTAATCCAATGATTTATTGGTTACTCATCATGACTTTATTTATAGCTGTATTTGACAAGGGAAATCAAGCATGTGCAGATGCAATGGCGTTTGCAAAAATTTTCCATGTCTCCATTCTTATCTACTTTAACAAGAAATACAAGATTGCTTGAACTCAAATATTTCAAAGCGTTCAAAACCATATTATTTCATAAAACGTAAATGACCAATCTTTCCAGCAACAACCAAAGTGGGTAGTTGATTACAGGAAGCAAGCAAAACAAGAATTACAATTACCTGGTTCAGATCTTTCAGACGTTGCTCCATTATCGCAGCTATTCTCTCAATTCCAAGACCAACACCAACAGCTGGAACTTGCTTGGATCCAAACATCCCAATCAGGTTATCAAATCGACCACCACCAGCAATAGAACCAACCTGGGCACAGAGATTTGTACACTCACATCCCATTCCCACATACAAGACATGTATATGTGTGCATGTGTCATGTGTGTAAATATCATACCAACAGTTAAAGAAAGCCCCCCTCTTAAAATCATGGGGTTTCTTTTTACTTACATATTTCCTTTCAGGATTGCAGAATAAGAACTATATTTAATCTTTAGTTGCATTATGCTATTACTGCCACCGTGCAATGATGAATTTATTGCATTACATTCTGTCATACGACAAACAATTAATGGGAAAGAAGTACTTCCTTTATACCTTAAAAAAGAAGAGAGCAAAGAAGGAGAAAGGAATCTTTTAATTGAAACTTTAGAGATAAATTTCACTAATGCTATAACCTTTTTGCAAACGAGTATGAAGGCTTTACTCCCTTATTTTAAAATAAAAAACTATCTTTCCATCCTTCATTTCCTTTGTAATGTTCAAAAATCAAAAGAGCAACATAAAGGATTCAATCACTAGTTATCAATTTAACTAGCACAACTTTCAACTTATGATACATATATGATGCAACTAATAATAGTAAAGATAAGATATCATAATTTACCTGTGCATAACCCTTGGAAACAGCTTCGAATATGACTCCGGTATAATATTCAAGACCTCTGGCAACGCTCAGGTCAAAAACAACTTTACCAATGCATTTTGATTTATCCAGAGCTTTGAATAAAATTTCCAGGTCATTTAATGCGTCAACGGATCCAGAATGTTCTAAGAAAGCACTACCCTCTTGTTTAAATTTAGATAACAATGCCCAAGGAGGTCCCTTTTCCTTAATAAAAGTTCCAATTTTGTCAGCCGTCTGAGCAGATATTCCTTTTTCTTCCACCTACAAAATGATTTTATGAAGCATGTTACAGAACAGGAGGGAAAATCAGCCCTAGCTACTCGAAGGATGTTACTGAACAGTAACATCCCTAACAGCTCAAATTAAAAATTATCAGACATATATCTAAAATTAAAACCAACAAATTAATTTAATAAAACAAAGGCCTATCCCAATAAGAAAGCAATGAATTACGTAGTACAGATATCTAAATACTGAGAATGAAATGAGTTACGTAGTACAGATGTCTAAATACTGAGAATGAAATTTCATAAACACAGCGTCATTCTTTTATACCAATGCATCAACCAATACCTACCCTGAACTGGAAGCTTGAACATTAGAGCCATACTTTTAATTAACTGTTTCCCAATAAATAAAGCTATCAATGAAAATGTATTAGACTGCACCATTCTCAACGACTGAAAGAAGGAACATATTACATACCAAAAACACTGGCTACAACCCATTAGTAATATTCTAATCAAATGGAAAGAGGCACAAGCAAATGCTTACGTGCTCACCATTTCTCTTCGTATCTGATCAAAAGACTGCTTGTCTAACTTGTCAATACTTGAGCCTATAGTTCCCAACTTTGCAGCCGGCACTCCACAAATTTCCATTATTCCATCCAGCAATTTTCGGTGATTCAACTTAATCTGTGAAATCATACAAATTTAACAATGAAAAATATCAATATACAATACACAAATTGCTGTCAGAACACATCATTACAAAATATTGTCAGATGAAATTCAAAGCACAATAACCTAACATCGAGAACTAAGTAAGGAAACCACAATTACATTGTCAATGATACTGAGTCTACATACAAGGTTTGACTTTACCATCATTTGGGTTGAGTTATCTTAGTCAGATTTTGGAAGAGCAAACTACAGTGCCTTGCACAGTTCGTCTTATAGTTGACAAAACAAAGTTAAAATTTCACTTTCCACACCAAATCTAATTATTCACCTTTAAAGCTTCTAGAAAAAGGATACTATGTAACACTTAGGTGAAAGCAATCTCTGTACGCAAATTAAGACTCTAAAAACATAATTTCTTTTGGTGATAATTAAAGGCATAATTTATGCCACACTTCTTCCATCAGCATTACGTTGCCTTCTAGGCTTGCTTATGGATCTTACAAAACCAAATTTCTCCAATTGGGATAACATAGAAGAATTTAATGCAGCTAATACAAATGATAGTATTAACTTGGTGTGAGATTTCTGAGTCATTAATCATGGATATTTTCAATAATTAAATAGAGGATGGCATGCATGATGTTGTTCTATTGATACTAGTGAGGTGGAGGCATTTAATCACAGAACGGAAGCTTCTAGCCATGTTGGGCCATATTACCATGTGATCAAGTTTATCATCGGGCTAGCATATATGTGATTCAACTTTCATAAAATGGTAATTTTATAGTTTCTTGCAATTGACTTTAGTCCTTAATTTTGAGTTCAACTTTTATCATGAAAACTTAGTTATATATGTCTATCTTCTGAAGGATATATTATACCAAGTAGAGCATTGTGCCCTAAAGTCAGAGACTCATTTGGGTCCCTACTTATTGGATTAAATCTCATCTCACTTTTGACAGCCTTCCATCATGACTCCTTAAAACTGCACCACATTACAGAAAAGTTTACAAGAAATAGTAGACATTTCTTCTAGACATCAAGTTATCAATCTTACGAACAGCAAGAAAAAAATTATGAAAATAAATCTTTACCTCATAGTCTCCAATGTCTAGCTCATCAAGCACTTCAGTCAAACTTTTAACAATCTCAAAATCTGGTCCCATTTTCTCAAACTGACCAGCAATATTAAAGTCATGTTGACAGAATTCTCGGCGTCTTCCCTTAGATGGGTTGTCCCTCCTGTAGACCTTGCCAATTTGGTGTGCTTTGAAGGATGTTAGACCATTCATGGCTACATATCTAGCAAATGGAACAGTTAAGTCATACCGCAAACAACAGAGCTCGCCACCCTGTCAAAAATGTCAAAGTACAGGTTAGAACATAGTTGATAAGATCCAAATGTTCAAATAAACTTCTGTCATGGAAGAATAATTCAAAATTGCTCAAACCATCCAGTTTGTTTTGTATTAGCTTATGCCTATAGAGTATTCCTTGTCCTCTGTTATGTAGTTTTTTGTATTATTCTCAAACCTCATACTATCTTCTTTTTTTATGTAGGGGGAAAAAGAACTAGGAAAACATTGAGGCAACATTTATGCAAATCATTAGATTCAACAGACCCACTGGTTCTATAATTCACACACACTATGATTTTCTTCAGAGTCTGTAAATTGTAAGCAAAGATATAGAATGAACAGCTGACATCTACATTAACTTGAATAACAGATCTTATCATCTCAATATCTATTCAAAAGTTACAGCTTACATTTAGTAAGAAAAGGCATGAACAATTAATAAAGATGTACCTGGTTAGCAAGATCATAAATCAGCTTTGAGTCTTCCCCATACTTTCCCATGAGAGTTTCTCGCAACTCCAAAACAGGAGTATCCAATTCTGTGGCGCCGTGCCTCTCAAAAACTTCCTTTACTACTGAAAAGCCTTTCGTCCTAGTTAGAAAAGAATAGAAATCGATAAAGGAAGCTGAAGTGTCTGAAGCCTCTCTTAATCAATGAGGCAAATGATTCTATATATTTATAGAATAAGTGATGTACATCTATATAGCTGTTACAATATGGGCAAAGGAATATTACAGCAAACCTCCACTCTGATACAAGGAATAAAGGGACCCGACAAACTGAAAGTGGAAATGTTAAAGAATGAATAAAAGGGAATGAATGTGATGATGTCGAGATAGAAGGAATATTTGGTACAGATGAAAAGGTAGGACTGTAATGCATGATGGATATATTTATTTATTAACATTCCCCCTCAAGCGAGGAGGGGTGACCACCAATCCGAGCTTGCTTCGAAATTTAGAGAACTGAGGATGAGCTAAAGCCTTTGTGAAAACATCTGCAATTTGTTGTGTGGAAGGAATGTATCGGATCTCCAATTGACCAGCTAAAACTTTATCACGTACAAAATGGACATCAAGTTCAATGTGTTTGGATCGGGCATGTTGTACTGGATTAGTAGCTAGCGCCTTTGCACTAATGTTGTCACACCAGATAATAGGCGGTTTTCTACATTTAAAACCAAGCTCATATAGTAATGAGCGGAGCCACATAATTTCAGCAGATGAATCAGATAATGACCGATACTCAGATTCTGCACTTGAACGTGATACCACACGTTGTTTCCGGGAGGACCATGAAACCAAAGTACCTCCTAGATAGACACCAATACCAGACATTGATTTTCTATCATCAACACAAGTTGCCCAATCAGCATCAGAAAAACCAATGAGGTTCAAACCAGGAGAAGATTTGATATGTAAGCTATAATGATAGGTTCCCTTAAGATATCTCAGTACCCTTTTTACAGCTTGAAAATGAATATCAGTAGGCCTGGATAAAAATTGACTTAACTTGTTTACTGAGAATGCTATATCTGGCCGAGTGGTAGTAAGGTATTGTAATGCTCCTATTGCTTGTCGAAACACAGTAGGATTAGGCAACAATTTTCCATCATTGATCGAAAAATGTTTTCCAGATACCATAGGTGTTGGCATTGGTGCAGCATCAAGCATTCCAAATTTTCGAAGTAAATCCAAAGTGTACTTTCCTTGGTTTAGATAAATGCCAGAGCTATCTCGGAAAACCTCAATGCCCAAGAAGTAATGAATTGCACCAAGATCTTTTAAGGAAAACAAACAATTCAATTTGCTAACAAAAGAATTCAAGTATTCTTTGCTGTTTCCAGTTACCAGTATGTCATCGACATATATCAAAACATAAACAAGCAAATTGTCCTTTTTCAGCACAAATAAAGAACTATCACTCTTAGCATTTTTAAAATTCCATTGGATCAAAGTGAGTCTTAAGCGATCATACCAGGCGCGTGGCGCTTGCTTAAGTCCGTAGAGTGCTTTATCAAGTTTGCACACATGAGTCGGGCGAGATTGATCCACAAAACCTTCGGGCTGTCGCATAAAGACATCTTCTTTAAGATACCCATTCAGGAATGCATTATTGATATCGAGTTGCCGAACGTCCCAATTGAATGTGGTTGCAACAGTAAGAACAGTACGAATCGTGGTTGCTTTAACCACCGGACTAAATGTCTCGTGATAATCAACTCCAAGAGATTGCTGAAAACCTTTAGCCACAAGCCGAGCTTTCCTTTTCTGAAGAGAACCATCGGGGTGGAATTTGTTTTTGAACACCCACTTGCAATCTATTATTTTCTGTGTACCATTGTATGGAACTAGATGCCATGTTCGATTTCGCTGGAGAGCAGCAAACTCCTCTATCATGGCCGTTTTCCAATCTGAAGAGGAGAGGGCTTCTTTGACAGTTAGAGGTTCAGCTAAGCGTTTCAAGGAATCATTATCCTCAGAATGTAAAAGTCCAACAAATGGGTATTTTGGCTTATAAATTCCACTTTTAGCCCTCGTAGTCATTGGATGGACATTTTGAATTGGTGATGAGCTTGGGCTGGCTGGCGATGAAGATGAATTTTCAGTAGATTCATCTATCAGATTAAGTGAAGAACCTGGACTATTTAAAGATGATGGAACCACTGTAATCAGTGGCACGGAATTGTCATCACTTTCAGCAGCTTGTATCTCTGAAGAGGTATTTGGTGAAGTAGAGGCAGCCATTGAAGGATTGATGGCTAGAGGAATAGCTGCAATATCATTAAGATTGGTTTTTCTTTGAAGAAAACCATTAGCAAAAGGAAAAACCATTGGATTAAACACAACATGGCGAGAAGTGTATATGCGACCAGAAGAACTTAGACATCTAAAACCTTTTTGCTGGGATGCATACCCGAGAAAGACACATTGTTGACTGTGAAAGGAAAACTTGTGATCATTGTATGGTTTTAGACAAGGATAGCAGGCACAGCCAAAAGGTTGAAGATTTTTGTAATCTGGCTCTGTTTTATATAACTGAAACAGAGGTGTGGAGTCTTTTAGCACCGGCATAGGCATTCGGTTTATCAAGAAGACAGCAGTTTGAAAGGCTTCCATCCAGTAGTTAAGTGGCATTTTAGCTTGAGCTAATAGAGTTAAACCAGTCTCCACAATATGTCGATGCTTCCTTTCGGCCCTTCCATTTTGTTGAGAAGTGTAAGGGCAAGTATATCGCATCTGAATACCATGAGAGTTAGCAATTGGAACAAAAGGTTTAAACTCAGTACCCATATCACACTGAATTGCTTTAATTTTGGTGCCAAATTGGTTCTCAACAAGTGCTCGAAAATGATTGAATGCTACAATTGCGTCACCTTTATACTTAAGAGGATATAACCAGGTGTATCGACTGTAATCATCAATAAAATGAACATAAAATCGATGTCCAGAGGTGGATTGAACAGGAGAAGGACCCCATAAATCAGTGTGAATTAGATCAAGGGGAGCCAAAGCATGAGAATTAGATGACGGAAATGGTTGATACTTGGATTTACCATATTGGCAAGCTTCACAAAAGTCATACTTATTATGCTTAAGCTTGACATTACATTTATTCAAAATGTGATCAAATACTGTTTTACCAGGATGTCCTAACTTTCGATGCCATAAAGAAAAATCATGACTAGATTCAACAGAAGCAAAATGAGCTTGAGCACGGTGATTACTGCTTCGGACTTCATCACTGATCACTGGATATAGCCCCTGCTTTGGTTTTCCTTGCATCAGAAGTTGTCCTGTCATTCGATCCTTCACATAGCAGCCAGTGTCATTAAATTCAACAATAACAGGGTTATCTTTAACCAATTGAGACACACTCAAGAGCTTCTTTGTAGAAGATGGTACTACCAAAATCTTATTAAGATTTATATTAGAGAATAATTTCTTTGATCCAATTGCTTGAACAGAGGTCTTTTCACCAGTACATGTATTAATATGAAACTTACCAACAGCGGAGGCTTGATCAATATATTCAGCAGAAGGAGTCACATGGTAGTTGGCTCCACTATCCATGTACCACGCTGGATCAGTAACATTGCCAGCAGAAGCATAGTGTGTTTGACCTCCATCATCACATAAATAGTAGCACTTGGAGATATCATGACCAGGACGCTTACAATAGTGACAATAAGGACGACTTGGATGACGTCCACGACCAGAACGACCACGTCCTCGGAAATTTCCACGAGATCCTGGAAAATTTCCACGGGATCCTTGACTCACTCGCCAAATTCCTTGTGTAGTATTGAAATCATTCCCAGACAAAAAATGCTGTCGGGAAGTGGCACCTCGTTGGAAAGTAGCACCACGGTGTGCTATGTTTGCAGCTGGTTCAACACTAAGGCTAGCAAAATGATTTAGTTGTTCAAGCCGACTTTCAAAGGCAAGTAGATGAGCCTGAATATCAACCCAAGAAAGATGAGTTTGATCAATTAATTTAACAACTATAGCATTGTATTCAGTATCCAAACCATTTAAAGTATGAATGATAAGTTCATCGTGTGGCAGTGGAGCTCCTGCGAGTGCTAGCTGATCAGCAATGGACTTCATCTTGTTTAAAAAATCTTCCATCTTCATTCCACCTTTCCTTGTTCGATGCAAATCTGATTTATATACCATGACTCTAGCTTTGGTTGAAGCACCAGCAAGAGAACGTGCTTCAGCCCATATTTCCTTTGCAGTTTGACAGTGCAAAAGTTGAGCTCCAACTTCGATGCTCATGGTATTACGAAGCCAACCCACCAGAAGACGATCAGTGGCATTCCAGTCTTCAAAATCTGGATTCATCTTCATCCCAGCACCATCTGAGATGAGACGAGGAGGTGGTGTTGTTGAGCTATCAAGGTGGCTTTCTAGCTTATTACCTTCTATAATTGGTAAGACAATCGATTCCCATAGCAAGTAATTTCCACGGTCCAGCTTGACCGAGTTTACTTGATTGAATGAGTTGAACATTGGATTAATTCTGGAGATATTGTTGACAACAGCGGTAGTTGGTGTTACTGAGGCAGCTACGGTGGTTGATTCGGTGTGTGAGGGAGTAGAAGAGGCAGACATGGTGAAAGGTATGAAGAAGCAGCGTTGCAGGCTCTGATGCCAAGTTAGAAAAGAATAGAAATCGATAAAGGAAGCTGAAGTGTCTGAAGCCTCTCTTAATCAATGAGGCAAATGATTCTATATATTTATAGAATAAGTGATGTACATCTATATAGCTGTTACAATATGGGCAAAGGAATATTACAGCAAACCTCCACTCTGATACAAGGAATAAAGGGACCCGACAAACTGAAAGTGGAAATGTTAAAGAATGAATAAAAGGGAATGAATGTGATGATGTCGAGATAGAAGGAATATTTGGTACAGATGAAAAGGTAGGACTGTAATGCATGATGGATATATTTATTTATTAACAGTCCTTACTGTCATTTGTTCTTTAGCAAAGTCAACAGTCCCCTAGATATTAAATTGATATGCTCATCGTAAGATTATCAAATCAAAACCCCACCCAATCTAGGAACAGAATTAGCAAAGAAACCAATCCATTACTTTTAGCTAACACAGTAGAAAAGCGGAAATGATTTGTGCATTCTGATCTTTCAATAAAATCAACTACGTGTAAAAATACGCTGGCTAAAAACAGGAATATCTAACACAAACTAGAATGACGCTTATCACAAGTTGAGACAATTACCTTAGGATTCTTGGGTAGTCTTCTGCTTTCATTGCTTCCTATAACCTATGTTACACCGACACTGACATGAGACACGAAATACGACACGACTCGACACTCCGATACGTTAATCCTTAAAAAACCTAAATTTCGATACGTTAGGACACGTTTTGATATTAAATATTATATATTATAATTTACATTCAAGTTCAATATTCCGTAAAATCCTAGCCTCCAACTTTGACTCATCGTAGATTCAGCCTCATCATAAAAGCTGTGCCTCCTTTTTTTAGAAAAATATAAAAGAAAAATTCGACATCAATTTAGTAATATTCAAAGCCACACATATTTTTAAAAAATAGGAGTGTCGGATGGAGTGTTGAACGGTGTCGATGTCCGACACGCATATTTTTAAACAATAGGAGTGTCGGTGCTTCATAACCTATAACATCCTTTATTTTAGAAAAAAAGAGATCAAATTCAGGATCCTTCAAATCAAAAAGTGATAGAAAATCTCCAACCCATATCTCCAATAATCCCGACATATATCAGCAGCATCGCCTCTTTTATTCTGCAACCTGTCCTTAATTAATTGTAGAATCACACTGTTTCCTTTGCCTAAAACAACCTTCTTCTTCTTCTTCTTCTCATTTTCCTTCTCTAGTTTTGTGTTATCTCCATTTGCCCCAACAGCTTGAATTTTTTCACTATGTTCAACAGGCTCAACTGCCGCAAAAGCTGTTACAACTTCCCATGCCACAATGTTCCAAACTGTTTCCAAAAGCATTCTCACTTCATGTATAAAATTACCGAAGTCCTTTGAGTGATACAAACCAAAAATTCTCCCACTTCCACTGTCTAAACTAGAATTAGCGGGGCATTTCTATGCAAATATTCCTTCGAGACTTGACCTCAGCTCATTGCTAGCCATGGAAGCTAGATTAGTTTTCACACGGGCCAAGCTACACTCACCTAGGTCTCTTAGTGCTGTTACCAAAAACTGCACTACACTTACCGCTTCCTCTTTCCCAGCACGCGAATTCAACTCCTCTCGCATTTTAGAATGAAACCATTTTAGCACCTTCCTCATAGCTTCATGAACTACAGGAATTTTCAAAACAGATTCTATCTTAACCTTGCCCGTCAACTTGGAACCATTAAGCGGAACTTTCATGTTACTGCAGACACCAACTTTCTCTTTGGAAGCGTGCCCGTCCCCAGAATCCATCAAATCGAATGCGGTGACATCAGCCTTGGAAGCCTCACACGATAAAGCAGCAGCAAAATCCGCAAGCGCAGACAACGCGGCAGATTGGTGATCCAAAATCGCGGAAACCCCTAGCAGAGAAGAGTAAGAACTCTCCAGCACAGATATCTCGTCCTCAGTAACATCGACTTCCTCGAATCTCAAATTTTGAGACTTCGAATTCAAGGCCTCAGCAATGAGTTCAGGAAGAAGAGCACGGATGCAGCGGGCATTAGAGAGGAGGAGCTTGTTCAGAAGCACAACGAGGAAGGCCATGCGATCCTCTAGGGTGAGAAAGTCATTGAAGATAATCTTATGCTTGCAGGAAGCCAGCGGGAGGCGCTGACCGGAGGAAAGCCGATGGAGAGCAGAAGAATCAATGCGCAACTGAGCACGGCCACTGGCAGCAGTATAGACTGCAGAGGAAGAGAGCGGCGAATCCTTGCCGCCAAGCGTTAAAACAGAGATCTCACTACTCTCCGCCATAACTGAAGATGAGAATAAAGAGAGTAAGATAAGTAGAGAAATTTAAGAGGGAAAGATGAGAATAATTCTTATATAGAGAAAGATGAGGTAATTCTTATTCATCTATGTATTTACAATACTCACATAAAACTTCTATTTATAGACCTTAATAAACCTACGTAGGAAACTTGGCAAGCAGGTAATGAAACTTGTAGAGCAAGTAATCTGCTAGCTTCTTATAACAATATTTTATTTTTTCAATGAAAGATGGGGCCATTTTTCATATAACTTCACCGTTACCCTGGGCCTCTATCAGCGGGAGCTCGGCTCGAGGTTTCTGATTCTTAACAGGACTCAATTGTCTTCGTTTTATATGGGGTAATTTTTCATTTTTCACTTTTATAATTTATAATAAAAAATGCCAAAACATAACTTTCCAAATAATAAAAAATACAAGGGTAACTTGTTTTGCAAGAAAATGGTCAAAATAGGCAATAGCTTTCCATATTTTCCATGGGTGATGAAATTATTGCTTATTTGATGTAATAAGATTTGATATGATTGTAGTTTTCCATATTTTTCGTGGCCAATGAAATTTACACTTTTACAAATATATAAGCATTAATTGTCATTGCCTATATTAGTTTCATAGGATTTGATCTGATTATAAGTAGTTTGATTTATTTTATTTTATTTTATTTTGCCGAAAAGTAATTTATTAAAAAAAAAGGTGTATTTTGCATTGGCACCTTTTAAACTCAAAACATCATATGAGATGGCAGCTCATTTTTACATAGTTATGCCATATATTTGAAGGGTGGATTTTAATTTTAAAAATAAATTTAAATTTTAAAAATAAGATATAATTTTTATATTTGTCTATATTTTTTTAATTTATCCTTATTGATACTCCCCCAACCTCAACGATAATTAAAGAGCAGGTAGAATGAAAAAACATGTATTTGATTTATTTTGGTAAGTGCATCTAATAATTTAACTCTGATATGTAATGTACAATCATTACTTAATTTATTGAATTTAGGGATGTTTTACATTTAATTATTTTGGTTGGCCGGCATTTAAATCTCAACTATAGTTTCTATTTATTCTCTATGATTATAAAAAGATTTTTTTAGGGATATTTTGTACTTAATTATTTTAGATGATTGGCCTTCAAATCTCGGTTATATTAGGGTAGTTTTAATTTGATTTATTCTCCAAGATTCTAGGAAAATTTAGGGCTACTGAAATTGCCAAATTGGCACTCAACCTCATTTAGCCTAGATGCATCCATTTATACGGCTCATGAAATAAGAAGCTCATAATATAATATTCCTTAATAACAATTTTTGGATGATTGAGGGAATTTCTTTATCATTTATGGATTTTTATTGTTTTTAATCTATTCCATTACTCTTCATTGCATTGGAAAAATATTATTTATGTTGTTGTTTTCAAATTCCATAACTCCATAGTAACTACATGCGTTACCTTATGGAGAAATTTTAATTAATAAATAAGTTGGGAAATAATTTTTATGCTTTATACTGCTTAACCTAGTTATTTCAAGTGGTTGAGGAATTTTTAGTTGTCAATTATAAAAACAAGTATATTTTTAAATATACACACATTTAAGTTTTTCATAAAATAAATATATGAATCAAAGATTTTTTTTTAAATCAAATTAAACGCTACCTAGTCATATAATAATATATTGTTACCTCCCGTCCTAATTATAAGACCTAGTTGACTTTTTTTTGGGAGAGATTAAGGAAGCTAAATAAGTTATTTAATCATTTCATATATTGTATATCTTTAGATTATATATTAATTTATTAGTCAAACTAATTATTTTTAAGAAAAATTTAAAAATAAAAATACTTTAAAATAATTTAACTAGCTTCCTTAATATCTCTAAAAAAAATTAACTAGTTTTTATAGTTAGGACTAGGAGGAGTATTATTTTTTAAGCATTATTTGCTTTATTCCATTCCAATCTGATGCGTTAAATGTGAGTAGCTGTTTCTATTATGGATATTTTGACAAACATTGAAAGGTGTCATTGCAGGTTTTTTATTTTTTTTAAAAGCTAAAATATGTTTTTAGTCATTTAAGTTTATATGAGGTATATTTTTAGTCCTTTAACTTTATAAAGTATATTTTTAATCTTATAATTCTAACACCGTTAATTTTGCTAACGGAAAACGAAAATTGAAGTAATAACTTCATAAATTTAAGTAATACTTCCTCCGGTCCTAATTATAAGACATAATTGACTTTTTTGGAGAAATTAAGAAAGCCAATTAAATTACTTTACACTATTTTTATTTTTTTTCTTCAAACTAATTAATTTAACTAATAAACTAATATATAATCTAAAGATGCATAACATAAGAAATAATTAAGTAACTTATTTAGCTTCCTTAATATCTCCAAAGAAAGTCAACTATGTCTTATAATTAGGACCGGAGGTAGTAACTGTGTAATTAAATGTTATTACATTTAAATTTAAAATATTGGTAAATTGAAGAATATCTAAAATCCAAAATTAAATGTCATTAGTTATCACTTGAGTTTGCCACATCAGTATTTTCCATTAGATACATTAACGGTGGTAGACTTATAGGACCAAAAGTATACTCTATAGAGTTAAGGGATAAAAAATATGCCTTATGTAAAATTTAAAGGACTAAAAGTATATTTTACCTTTTCAAAAAAAAAAAATACAATGCTTTGTATTTTTTTTTTTTTTGGGATAATTCTAATGTTCTTCTTGTCATTGTTGTTGTTAATAAGATTGAGCAAAGAAAAGAAATTTGAAACATCCAAATTTAAAAATGATGCTTTTATAGGGTTTCATTCCTGGACACTGCAAAATATAAAGATTTTTTTAAAGGAAAAAAAACCTTACGGTATCTTTTTTTAACAGACCTTATTCCTAGATTTTACTACGTTGCTCACATAGACATCCTTAGAAAATTAAAGGACGTATAAAAAGCCTAAAAATAGACATTAAAAGTGTTTTATATAGTAGTGAGAGAAAAATGTGATGTAAGAATAAAAGAAAGTACAAATTAAATTCCTTTCTTTCTCTACAATTCTCTGTGTCTCCCTCCCTAACCATATTCCTGTCTAATCTTCTACTCACATAATATACAAGCAGTTTGAATGTAGTAGTAATATATCTTGAACATTATTTTCTATTCACCAGAAAAAAATAAAACGAAAAATTTATATTATTTGCATGAGCTCGATCCATCGCCAACTTGATCTATCTCTGATCACTCATAATTTCAGTTAGAATCAGAGAGATCAGCCATGTCCTTCATTTGTTGCAGCGAGGGAATTAGCCTATAAACCTATATATCCAAGGCTTCTTTCATCCATCAATGCTGACAAACTTCTTTGGCTTCATACCAACACTCATCTGCTCTCAGAAATTATATAAATATCATTTTAGTACAGTAGGACCATTATTGTGATCAGAACTGCTAATTGAGCTAAGTATAGTCGGAAAAGGAATCATTAATGAGATCCTAAACTTACCCATAATCTTCTTCGGACATGTTTCTCGGGCCACAGATCAAGTTGCTCCTTCACAAACAATGGGAACATGTGACCTTCATAGTACGTGCCATGTCTCTTACTAATGAATCTCCATTCACCCAACTGAGCCTGCCACATACATATATGCATATATATATCAAAACCACACTTCAGTTCATTTTCTCTTCACATATCTTAAAGTGTTTTGCGAAATATGTTCTAAAAGCGAGAATGTTGTTACTATGCCTCGACGACTCCAGCTTCTTCAAGGGATTCTCTACAGGCTGCCTCTTCAATAGATTCATCCAGTTCCCAGCCTCCCTTAGAAAAAGAAAGTTACAATATATATTAATATAATGTCTTAATTTGCACATCGATATGATTAAAAAACAAATCTATTGATCCACAAGAAGCATCAGGTAGGTCATAGTATTTCTGGTTTCTTGAACTGTGGGTGATCAATGCAAAAGCTAGTACCTTTGGGAACATGAGCTTCTGACATTTCTGTGAACTAACGACAAGCACTTCCAACTCATTCCTCATATTTCCATTCACGGCTTCTTTATATCTGTAAGGTATGCACCTGCACAATTTGACATTTCGGTTATATATATACATATATCTATGAGAGTGATTAAATCAATCAAACCCTAAGAATAATAATCAGTGGAATATGGAAACTGATGATAGATGAACATAAATCCCGTTTTCAAATTTCCATTCAGTCATGATGACAATAATATAACCACCCCAATTTAATTAATGCCCAGCATTTCCACAGAAACCCACGTGAAAAATGCAGCCGCAAATACAGACAAACACTCGTTAATCAAGTAAAAAAAAAAAAAAATGAATGATCTCTGGTATACAACCTAGATCTCTCAGTTTCAGAGAAGCAAGAAGATAGAGGAAATATTGTTTATCAGATCGAATTAATCTCACAAAGCCTTAATTTCTTATATGTATATATATAACTCACCCCAGAACGTAACTTGGCGGAATCCCATGTTGTTGTATCTCTGCAGCTCCCTTCCTGAGCGAGACACCAAGCAAACCATGTTTCGGTGGTAAGAAGTTGTTCGATTCTTTACGATCAGAGAGAGAAATCAATATTATTTGAAGCCAGTAATAAACAAAAGAACCCAGAGAGAGAGATGAGATAAAAAGAAAAGAAGATATATAACTTATGAAGACGAGGGAGCGTGGGGGTTATAGTGATATTTATAGGATGATCTTTTATATTGATGGTGTGAGATTTTGCAGGAGAGGGAAATGAAAGGAACGCAAATGAAATGAAAGTACTGGCTGGACATGAGGGAGTGTGGTTATAAGGGAAATATATATAGAGAAAAAGGCCACCTTGATTTGAGGAGGACAAAGCTTAAGCTAGTGCGTGTCTGTATTTCTGTGTGTTATTTAGTGCTGAGAAACTACTAGTACAGTATATAATAAAATACTCCATTCCGTCCTAATTATAAGAACTAGTTGACTTTTTTGGAGAGATTAAGGAAGCTAATTAAATTACTTTAAACTATTTTTATTTTTATTTTTTTCTTCAAACTTATTAGTTTAACTAATAAACTAATATATAATCTAAGAATATTTAACATATGAAATGATTAAGTAACTTATTTAGCTTCCTTAATTTCTTTAAAAAAAATCAACTAGGTCTTATAATTAAGACGGAGTTAGTAATATATAAAAACGCGTCATTAACATAACAAAGATGAGTGTTGACGCTGCTTCTCTGTCGCTTCCCTCATTTATTAATACCACGTGCCCATAACTCATAAGTCATAAGCCATACCTCCTTCTGATGGCAAATTGGCAATGGCATATATGGAACTTATTCTACTACGGCGCGTGACTTCTTTATTTTTCTTTCTTTCCTTAATATATATATATATAAACAATGACTTCTTTTAGTTACTTTTTCTTGACAAGCTTATTTTGTTTATTTGAGGAATTGTTCGTGTTGTAATAAGCTCTAAAGTGACAAATATATTAATTATATAATCAGTATATGTAGAATGATGAGCTGTTTCTTGTAACATCCTGATTTTTGAGTCTACAGACTAGAAAATTAGCCTATTTTTGGAGGACTATTAGACCCTATTTTTGAAAATGAATTTAGAATCAGTATTTTATTGGACATGAATAGTGTTTACTATTCACAAATACGTACATGAATAGTATTCACTATTCACAAATACGTATTCACTTTTTATAAATACGGTATTTAATCGATATTTTGAGAAATATGAAAAGTATTTACTATTCACAAATACGTATTTACTATTTAAAAATACGGTATTTACTATTCCTAAATACGTATTTACTATTCATGTGGGACCCACGTCAAATTATTTCTCCTCTGCCGACAGAAACTCTCGTGAGTTTTGAAAATTTTGGCCGCGGGACCCACTCAATAATAATTTATTATTTAAATAATATTATATTATAATAATAAAATAATATATATTAAAATATTATTAAATTTTTTAAAAAAAGGTTCACGGGGCGGCTGAAGAAGTCACGGGAAAGTTTTCATTTTATAATTTTGGGAAAATTACGTAAAACGACCCAGAGACAAAAATTACACTTAAAGACCCATTTTCCAACTATAAATAGACGTTCCATTTCATTTCATTCTTCACAATTCCTAGAGCTACTTAGAGAGAGGAAGAGAGAGAGAGAGAAGGAAGGAATGAAGAATGATGGTATGATCTGAGGTTGAATTATTTGGTGATGGTAAATTGAGAGTATTGAAGTATTGGTAAAATAAGCTTGGAATTGAGGTAACCTTGGTTATTCTTTTATATACTTGTCAAATATTTATATGTATATTTATTTACTGTTTTGGGATTTATTGTGCCTATAGAAGGCTTGATTTGGAATCTGATAATGTTGTTTTGATGAGAGTGGATATTCTTGGAGCCCTTGGTATCACTTTTCTTTTAACCGGGTCAAATATGACACCTCCTTGGTTGTGATTTTACCAGGAGGGGAGCCATGTTGAAGTTATGAGTATTGGATATGTTATGATGAGAGATGAGTTATGTGTTAGATTGCTCCAGTCAACGGTTATAAGAGGTGGTCAGGGTAATAAGGGTGATCTATTCATCATTGACATATTTTATATTGAGATCTCTTGTGAATTATTGGAAAATAAATTATAATGTTTTTGGAACCCTTTTTGGGAGGGAGTTTTGATAACCGAGTCGAGAACTATTTTGTGAAAGGTTTTTATATAAAGGCATATATTTTAATTATTGTGAATTTATAAATATGTTCTCGTTCTTGGTTAGCATGTATATTTCTGAATAACCAATGGTTACGGGGATCTTTGGATCTTACGGTTACTTTGTTCATTTTTTTTCAGGTAAATGATTTAGTAGGGAAATCAGGGAAGGCACATATGGAAAGCTCATGCTATGTTATTTTATTTGCCATGACCATAAGACTTCCGCATTTTGAAAACTCTGATATTATTTTAGATTTATTTTGGCCCTGTATAAATGAATTTGTATCTTTGGCCAAGTTTTTGGGTGTTAAAATTGTGGCGTTACATTTTTGGTATCAGAGCAATGGTTCTGGCCAATTTGTTGATTTCCTAACAGTTTTCTAAAAAAAGAGGTCGTGGCAAATTAAATATCATAACATTTGCACTTCCCTGTTAGATTTAGAATTTATTTAGCTATTTTCTTATTTAGTGTCCTTGTGATATCTATAATTGTTATTGAGGATTTATAGTTTGAGATTATGATTAAGGTTAGATTGTGAATAAGGTTTGATATTTTATCAGAGTGGCGCAGCGGAAGATGATGAATTTTGAGGACAAAATTTTTTTTTTAGGAGGGGAGAAATGTAACATCCTGATTTTTGAGTCTACAGACTAGAAAATTAGCCTATTTTTGGAGGACTATTAGACCCTATTTTTGAAAATGAATTTAGAATCAGTATTTTATTGGACATGAATAGTGTTTACTATTCACAAATACGTACATGAATAGTATTCACTATTCACAAATACGTATTCACTTTTTATAAATACGGTATTTAATCGATATTTTGAGAAATATGAAAAGTATTTACTATTCACAAATACGTATTTACTATTTAAAAATACGGTATTTACTATTCCTAAATACGTATTTACTATTCATGTGGGACCCACGTCAAATTATTTCTCCTCTGCCGACAGAAACTCTCGTGAGTTTTGAAAATTTTGGCCGCGGGACCCACTCAATAATAATTTATTATTTAAATAATATTATATTATAATAATAAAATAATATATATTAAAATATTATTAAATTTTTTAAAAAAAGGTTCACGGGGCGGCTGAAGAAGTCACGGGAAAGTTTTCATTTTATAATTTTGGGAAAATTACGTAAAACGACCCAGAGACAAAAATTACACTTAAAGACCCATTTTCCAACTATAAATAGACGTTCCATTTCATTTCATTCTTCACAATTCCTAGAGCTACTTAGAGAGAGGAAGAGAGAGAGAGAGAAGGAAGGAATGAAGAATGATGGTATGATCTGAGGTTGAATTATTTGGTGATGGTAAATTGAGAGTATTGAAGTATTGGTAAAATAAGCTTGGAATTGAGGTAACCTTGGTTATTCTTTTATATACTTGTCAAATATTTATATGTATATTTATTTACTGTTTTGGGATTTATTGTGCCTATAGAAGGCTTGATTTGGAATCTGATAATGTTGTTTTGATGAGAGTGGATATTCTTGGAGCCCTTGGTATCACTTTTCTTTTAACTGGGTCAAATATGACACCTCCTTGGTTGTGATTTTACCAGGAGGGGAGCCATGTTGAAGTTATGAGTATTGGATATGTTATGATGAGAGATGAGTTATGTGTTAGATTGCTCCAGTCAACGGTTATAAGAGGTGGTCAGGGTAATAAGGGTGATCTATTCATCATTGACATATTTTATATTGAGATCTCTTATGAATTATTGGAAAATAAATTATAATGTTTTTGGAACCCTTTTTGGGAGGGAGTTTTGATAACCGAGTCGAGAACTATTTTGTGAAAGGTTTTTATATAAAGGCATATATTTTAATTATTGTGAATTTATAAATATGTTCTCGTTCTTGGTTAGCATGTATATTTCTGAATAACCAATGGTTACGGGGATCTTTGGATCTTACGGTTACTTTGTTCATTTTTTTTCAGGTAAATGATTTAGTAGGGAAATCAGGGAAGGCACATATGGAAAGCTCATGCTATGTTATTTTATTTGCCATGACCATAAGACTTCCGCATTTTGAAAACTCTGATATTATTTTAGATTTATTTTGGCCCTGTATAAATGAATTTGTATCTTTGGCCAAGTTTTTGGGTGTTAAAATTGAGGCGTTACATTTCTTCCCAACTTAAACAGTAGATTTATATGTCAAAACTAGGGGTGAGCATGGTGCCTAAATACCTTGTATATCGGCTGATGCCTTGTGAGTATGGTTCGAGCTGGCATAGGATAAGACACTACTACAAAAATGGGATATCACTACCCTAAAAAACGTCCTTATTTAAAAATAGGAAGTAAAAAATGAAGGCAGTGGCATTCTTGTAAATATATAGAGTAAAAATCCTTTAGGCGTGAATTTAGGCGACCTGAATAGAATTCAGGTCGCCAAAATTTGAATTTAGGCGACCTGAATTCAATTCAGGTCGCCTAAAAGATTCTTTAGACAACCTAAATACTATTCAGGTCGTCTAAAATTCACTTTAGACAACCTAAATACAATTTAGGTAGTCTAAAATGAAACATTTTAGATATTTTTGGCTCCAAAATTCTTTTGAAAATGAGACTTTAGACAACCTAAATAGTATTCAGGTTGTCTAAAATTGACTTTAGACAACCTAAATAAAATTTAGGTAGTCTAAAATGAAATTTTTGGCGCCATTTCAGATAATTTTGGCTTCAAAATTCTTTTGAAAATGAGACTTTAGACAACCTAAATAGTATTCAGGTTGTCTAAAATTGACTTTAGACAACCTAAATACAATTTAGGTAGTCTAAAATGAAATTTTTGGCATTTCAGATTTTTTTGCTCTAAAATTCTTTTGAAAATGAGACTTTAGACAACCTAAATTGTATTCAGGTCGTCTAAAATTGACTTTAGACAACCTAAATACAATTTAGGTAGTCTAAAATGAAATTTTTGGCATTTCAGATTTTTTTGGCTCCAAAATTCTTTTGAAAATGAGACTTTAGACAACCTTAATGGTATTCAGGTCGTCTAAAATTGATTTTAGACAACCTAAATAGTATTCAGGTCGTTTAAAATTGAATTTAGACAACCTAAATACAATTTAGGTAGTTTAAAATGAAATTTTTGGCGCCATTTCAGATATTTTTGGCTCCAAAATTCTTTTGAAAATGAGACTTTAGACAACCTAAATAGTATTCAGGTTGTCTAAAATTGACTTTAGACAACCTAAATACAATTCAGGTCGTCTAAAATGAAATTTTTGGCGCCATTTCAGATTTTTTTGGCTCCAAAATTCTTTTGAAAATGAGACTTTAGACAACCTTAATAGTATTCAGGTCGTCTAAAATTGATTTTAGACAACCTAAATAGTATTCAGGTCGTCTAAAATTGACTTTAGACAACCTAAATATAATTTAGGTAGTCTAAAATGAAATTTTTTAATTTCATTTATGCCTTCTCTCCTCTGCACACTATTTAATTCCCCCACATGCGCCCTTCACTTCTCATTTTCGATCTACACATACTATACGCCTTCCTCTTCTTTCCTCTACACCCCATCTTCTCTGTCAATCTATTCCTACTCCTTCAACACTCTTCGATCTGGCTAGACAAGAAGATGGCGGCGAGGAGACCGAGCAACAAGATGCTAGAATCTGCATTCAGAATAAAAGTCACCATCGATTTCATCCAAAACACTGCCGCCAGTAAGTGTGTTTCCAGATCTGACTCTTGTTGATTTTTTAGATCTGAGAGGGCACTAATTTTTGCAAATCTGGAAATCTCCTAAACCAAGACGATATTATGAACACCAAGTCTCTTGCAGATCTGAAATTAATCTGTTTTTTGCATTATTGTTCCTTATTCCTTCTATTTTAGGGGATTAGAATGCGAGTTATTAGTTACTTCTTAGGTTTTTTTTTCCTTTTTTTCATTGTATCTTCCTTGTTTTCTCTGTTTCGATTACTCTCTTTTTGTTCTTTTCTTGTTCTTGTTCTTGTTCTTGCTGGTTCTGGAATTTAATTTTTGATTTGTTCGTGGCCAACCTCATGGGTTTTGTTTTTTTAAAAAAAAAAGCAATAAGACGACCTGAATTTAATTCAGGTAGTCTAATGTAATACAAAAGACTACCTGAATAAAATTCAGGTAGTCTTTTGTATTACATTAGACTACCTGAATTAAATTCAGGTAGTCTTTTGTGAGCAGTAAGACGACCTGAATTTAATTCAGGTAGTCTTTTGACTTACATTAGACTACCTGAATTAAATTCAGGTAGTCTTTTGTAAGCAGTAAGACGACCTGAATTTAATTCAGGTAGTCTAATGTAATACAAAAGACTAGTCTTTTGTATTACATTAGACTACCTGAATTAAATTCAGGTAGTCTTTTGTATTACATTAGACTACCTGAATTAAATTCAGGTAGTCTTTTGTATTACATTAGACTACCTGAATTTAATTCAGGTAGTCTTTTGTAAGACGACCTGAATTTAGTTCAGGTCGTCTTACATTAGACTACCTGAATTAAATTCAGGTAGTCCAAACTATTTTTTTTTACTACCCCTCACGAGACGTCCTTGAAAAAAAGGACGTTAAATGGGTCAAATTCAGGTCGTTTTTTATGTTTTTTGTAGTAGTGAGAGTCTCGTCCTGCTCAATCCTATCCATGCTCACCCTAGTCAAAACTGTGTAGTGATACAAATGAAAGCCTAAAAAAATAAAACTGTTTTATAAATAAGAGTCTAGTGGATAATTTAGGTATTTAGTATGTATATGGTTTTTAATAATATTATTATTATTATTTGGTTGTTTGCTTAACAGAGGCTTAGTTAGTTAGTGTACACGGATTGGTAGGTTGAAGATGTACGAGTTGATTTTTATGGAGGGAACACGCAGGTCACTTGCGATGCATGGCGTTCATAAAGATAGGTTTTGACTTTCCAAGTAAGCGCGTGCAAGTTGCTTCCTAATTAACCGCACTTTTGTGCAATTCATAACGATAATATAATTAAAGATTGTTGATATTATTTTATATATAGCATTAAATATCATCACTCGTTAAAATATGATCCAATAATTGAGATATTAAGTGGAGGGGAAATGAAGAGAGAATAGTAAAGACACTCATATCCCCTTTATTTGTTGAGTATTAACAATCCGATCGAAGTGTGTTTTACTTTTTAACATTAAATAGGCATTTATCAAAGATTTAAAATATGAAATACTATGATGTTTTTATATAAAACCCCCACGGGTGTTCTGCTGATGATCCACTTTATTAATTTCTCTCTGTTGTGTTGTGCAGATGAGGTACGGTGGATAAAACGTCAAATAATTCACTCTCTTTTGGATTATAGTCTTGTCGTCGTCGTCATCATGCTGGACTCAAACATATACTTCCTTTAGTCCTAAACAATTATATTAAACTCACTTAAATAAAATTAAAAAATATATCTATAAAATGGGTCCCCCCCCCCTTTTTTTTTTTTGAGCAAGGAGTGTCTTATATATTAATTAAGAATGAGATGATGTAGTAATAGTTTGTGTTTGTTTTACACAATAAAGTAAATTATGTATTCCCTGCAGCATTTCTTTATAGGGAAAGTTTTGGCATTTCTCTAATACTCTCTATATCTATTAGAGTTTTGTTTGAGTGAGATTAGTTAAGTGTGTTGTCCCTGTGAAATGTAGGGTTGGACCCTTAGCTTTAGTTTATATCACGACAAGGAGAAGTTTAATTTGCTTCTTCCCATCAAATGAAAAAGCATGGTGGGTCATGAGACATATCATGATGGTGACCTTACAATTTTAGAACCATCCATCACCAGGCCGCTAAAATCTTAGTTGATTGTTGGATAATCTGCTTGTTTGAGTAAGTGGCGAGTGAGAGGTGGTCAAAGGTGGAAAAAATGCCTAGTTGGGAGGTGTTTGGTATAGTTAGGAATATGGGATAGCCCTTGAAAAGCCAAAGTCTACAAGGGCCAGTCCTTTTAAACCCGAAATAAGAAAAACATATGTTGAAGTTATTTTTTCTAAATTTTAACTATTTTTCCTACATTTTTTTTTAAAGAAATACAATTAGTAAATTACAACAATTAAAGTTCTAATTTACCGAATAAATATTGTCAACATTAAGGTCTAAACAACATGCATCATGCAACAAACAAATACAGTCACTGATTCATAATCAAAAGTAAACTATTGTCGACCAATAACTCACACAAAGCATAAGAAGCTTACCATTAAACAACATGATGAGTATGATAACTAACTATCATTTTTATCTTCTTCACCACTATCATCAATTGCGTAGATATTTGATTGTACTTCACTTCAAGTAATAAGCTCTGCTTTATGAGTAAAAATATCAAGAATTTTTTCTCCCCATCATAATTACATCTATAATCTTTATCTATAATAAATAATAAACCAAATCATAAAATCAGAGTATAATTATTATATATATGTAATTAAAAAACTAGTCTAAACACACAATTGTTGGAAAAATTCTGATGGTACCACGTGATTGCTTCAATGCCCATTCTAATTGGTAACCTAAAAATCTGCAGTTTAAATTTTGAAATTTCATTATCCCATATTTATTTATTTTCGCTTAATCACTCAAATGTTATCCGTTCACAAATATTTGCTGACATACCGCACTTAATAGAAACTCATTTACACTTCCAACGATATTAATCCTCAGATTTGAGGTTCATTATTTTTAATTAAAAATTAGAAATGAATCACGATCTCCATTTTATCATCTCCTGGTATTACTCCTCCATTTAAGTCACCCACAGTGCATTGTCGATGGCTTATGATTAGGCAGGATAATCCATTTTATTTAGAGGGAAAAAAGTTAACGGGTCGACCCTTTTAAACCCTGACTTTATGGGGTTGGCCCTTGAGAACCATTCATTTTTTAATTTGAAGGTGAAGATATGATTCTGAGGAGAAAAAAAGAAAAATGATTTTGAGAATATTCTCTTTCATGAACCCATGTGAATCTAATTTGCCTTTTAATATGACAAGGAGACAATTTCTCATCATAATTTAGTTTGCAATGACGATAGACAAAAGTCAAGGTCAATCAACGTCCAATGTAGGTCCCTACCTACCGAACCCGGTTTTATCACATGGGCAACTATATATTGCACTCTCAATGGTTAAGAGTTTCAATGTGTTGAAGTTACTTATATTAGATGAATTCAATAAATATTTTATTACAATAATAGCATGAAGACAATCTTCCTTATCACCATAAGATTATGTGAAATGTATCATTATTATGGTGTAATGAATTGGTTGAATAATAACATTGTAGCATATATTAATCATTTTAGCCCATTTACAGTTTTAACATATTTGTGCAACGTACGGGTCGAAAGTCTTATTTGATTACCGTTGAAGAACACTTTTACAAATATATAAGCGTTAACAATTCATTGCCTATATAACTATATTAGTGTAATAAGATTTGATCTGATTATGAGTAATTTGATACTTTTTTTTTTTGCCAAAAATTATTTTGATGCAATAATTCAAGTGATTTGCACCAACTGGCTTCTTATTTTTATTTTTCATTTCATGTGTTTACCCAATTCTTATAGGGACTATTCAAGAGCATTGAGCTCAATTGGCTAACCACATCTCCCTTAAATTGGCCTAGAGTTGTATTTTGCATTGGCACATTCTTGAACTCAAAACATCACGTGAGATGATAGCTCTTTTTTATATAGATATATGAGATATTTGAAGAGTTGATTTTAACCATAAATATAAGACATAATTTTTATATTTGTCTATCTTTTTCTAATTTACCTATATTGATACTCCCTCAATAATAATTAAAGAGGAGGAGGAATGGGGAAATTGAGGAAGATAATTAGGGTATTTTAAAAAATATATGCTATATAACTACTAGTAACTTTTTTTTTAATCTAATCAAATTAAGTAAATATATCATTATTTATCATTCTTTGAGTACCACACAATTTTTACATAACAAATAAAACAAAATTCTCATGCTGAAAACAATTTCTTGCTATTGACAGAGAACTTTGACAAATTTCTTGTTGGCGGAATCAGGGTGTATTCACAAAGAACTTTGACAAATTAGGACTGCTTTCATAGCCAAGTACTGCTCTCCTGCGAGCACTTTTATTATCTCTGTGCCTTTTAAATTTTAATTTTATGTAAAATATATTTCATGACATCACTAAGTAAGGCATGAAAATAAACCACCTCGTGAAATTGATCCACACATAATGCTTATTAATTACAGCTAGGTTCACCCTGATTAGTGATTATATTGTGGCACATAAGGAAAGTAAAAAATAAAAGCGGTGACATTTTTGTAATTATGTGCTTTGATATATTGGACAACCCTTTAACAAAAAAGGACATCAAAAGTTCATTTTTGGTGTCCCTTGTCAAAATTAGGACACCAATTAAAGCAGGATTTTTGGCTCCAAGAGTACCATTTTTTGTGTCTCTTTTGAAATTAGGACCTAAAAAATAGGCTTTTCGTGTCGCCGAAGGGGTTAAAAAACACAGAAAAAGCAATTCGTCCTCATTCCTCCTCTATCAAAGTGTCTCATCCTAGCTTTATTCTCTCTCACTCTCCTACCATTGTCGTGCTCGTGGTTCCTCTGTCTCTCTCCACCATCATCGCTCCTCCTCCTCTCTCCCCTCACCATCGTCGCTCCTCCATCCTCCCTCCTCCCTCTCCACCGTCCCTCCTCTATCTCCCTCCTCAATCTCTCTCACTATTGCTCCCTGTCTCCCTCTCCCATTGTCAATCCGACCTCCATCTTTAGCGGTAGAACAACGTTGCTAGCTCCTCCCTCCTTAGTAGCAAAACATTGTAGGTTTGGGTTTTTTTTTTTATACATATGATGCTTTTTATTTTTTTTGGAATGATTCTAGTGTTCTCTTTATTGTTGTTGTTGTTAAGGTTGAGTAGAGAAAAAAATTTGAAGCATCCAAATTTAAAGAAGATGTTTTTGTAGGCTTTCATTGCTGGACAGTGCAAAATATAAAGTATTTTTTTAAAAAAAAAAAAAAGCTTACGGCATCATATCCCTTTTTAACCGACATTGTCTGAACTTTACTACGTTGCTCATATATGTGTCCCCTGAAAAGGGACATAGAAATTAAAAGTCCTAAAAACATATGTTAAAAGTGTTTTATGTAGTAGTGTGGGGAAAATGTAATGTAAGAATAAAAAAGAAAGTACAAATTAAATTTCTTCCTTTCTCTACAATTCTGTGTTTCTCCCTCCCTAACCATATTCCTCCCTAATCTTCTGCTCACATAATATACAAGCAGTTTGAATGTAGTACGTGGTAATATATATTGAACATTATTTTCTATTCACCAGAAAAAAAAAAAAAACGAAAAATTTCTATTATTTGCATGAACTTCATCTATCGCGCGCCAACTTGATCTATCCGATCACTCATATAATTTCAGTTAGAATCAGAGAGATCAGCTATGTCCTCCATTTGTTGCTGCGAGGGAATTAGCCTGTCAACCAATATATCCAAGGCTTCTTTCATCCACCAATGCTGACAAACTTCTTTGGCTTCACCAACACTCATCTACTCACAGAAATTATAAAGAATAACATTAGTACAGTAGGATCGGACCATTATTGTGATCAGAACTGCAAATTGAGCTAAGTATAGTCAGAAAAGGAATCACTAATGAGATCCTAAACTTACCCATAATCTTCTTCGGACATGTTTCTCAGGCCACAGATCAAGTTGCTCCTTCACAAACAATGGGAGCATGTGACCTTCATAGTACGTGCCATGTCTCTTACTAATGAATCTCCATTCACCCAACTGAGCCTAAAACATACATATATGCATATATGTCAAAACCACACTTCACAGTTCATTTTCTCTTCACATATAGCTTCACTTAACCGTACAGCTTAAAGTTTTTTCGAAATATGTTCTAAAATCGAGAATGTTGTTACTATATACCTCGACGATTCCCACGACTCCTGCCTCTTCAAGGGATTCTCTACAGGCTGCCTCTTCAACAGATTCATCCAGTTCCCAGCCTCCCTGAGAAAAAGAAAGTCACAATATATATTAATGTCTTAATTTGCACATCGATATGATCAATATAATAATCTATTGATCCACAAGAAGCACCAGGTAGGTCATAGTATTATTCTGGTTTCTTGAACTACGTGGGTGATCGATCTATCAATGCAAAAGTACCTTTGGGAACATGAGCTTCTGACATTTCTGTGAACTAACGACAAGAACTTCCAACTCATTCCTCATATTTCCATTCACGTCTTCTTTATATCTGTAAGGTATGCACCTGCACAATTTGACATTTCGGTTATAAATACACACACACACACGAGAGTGACTAAATGAAACAAACCCCAAGAATAATAATCAATGGAATATGGAAACTGATGATAGATGAACATAAATCCCCTTTTCGAATTTCCATTCAATCATGATGATGATAATGAAAATGACCACCCTAACGCCCACCATTTCCACAGAAACCCACGTGAAAAATGCAGCCGCATACAGACAAACACTCGTTAATCAAATCAATTTTTTTTAAAAAAAAAAAATTGAATGATCATCTCTGGTATACGACCTAGATCTCTCAGTTTCAGAGAAGCAAGAAGAGATAGGAAATATTGTTTATCAGATCAAATTGATCTCACAAAACCTTAATTTCTTATATGTATAAAACTCACCCTACAACTTGGCGGAATCCCATGTTATTGTATCTCTGCAGCTCCCTTCCTGAACGAGACACCAAGCAAACCATGTTTCGATGGAAAGAAGTTGTTCGATTCTTTACGATCAGAGAGAGAAATCAATATAATTTGAATCCAGTAATAAACACAAGAACCCAGAGAGAGAGAGATGAGATAAAAAGACAAGAAGATATATAACTGATGAAGACGAGGAAGCGTGGGGGTTATAGTGATATTTATAGGATGATCTGTTATATTGATGATGTGAGATTTTGCAGGAGAGGGAAATTAAAAGAACGAATGAAATGAAAGTACTGGACATGAGGGAGTGTGGTTATAAGGGAACTATATATAGAGAAAAAGGCCACCTTGATTTGAGGAGGACAAAGCTAGTGCGTCTCTGTATTTCCGCGTGTTAGTGCTGAGAAACAACTAATTCGTACCTACAGTATTTAATAAAATAATATATAAAAACGCGTAAATAGTCTATTTCCTGGACTTGTCCGTCAAACAAAATCGAATATTATTACTTACCCATGATAAGGATTAGTATTGACGCTACTTCTCTGTCGTTTCCCTCATTTATTAATGCCACGTGCTCATAACTCATAAGCCATAGCCCATACCTCCTCCTTCGGCTGGCATATGTGGAACTTATTCTGCTACTGCGCGTGACTTCTTTATTTTTATTCCTTTTTATATATATAAACAATGACTTGTTTTTCTTTTTCTAGACAAGCTTATTTTGTTTACTTGAGGCATTTTTCGTGTGGAAATAAGCTCTAAAGTTACAAATATATCATATGACCAGTATATGTAGAATGATGATGAGCCGTTTCTTCCCAACTAAAACAGTAGATTTATATGTCAAAACTGTGTATTCATACAAATTAAAGCCTAAAAAAATAAAACTGCTTTGTAAATAAGAGTCTAGTGGATAATTTGGGTATTATTAATTATTTAATTGGTTGTTTGCTTAACTTAAGAGAGTCCAAGTTAGCGTACACGGATTGGTAGGTTGAAGATGAACGAGTTGACTTTTATGGAGGGAACACGCAGTTCGTTCACTTGCGATGCATGGAGATGGAGTCACTCATAAAGAAAGGCTTTGGCTTTCCACGTAAGCGTGTTGCTTCCTAGCTAATTAACCTCTCTATATAAAACACCCTATGGGTGTTTTGTCGATCTCTGTTGTGCAGATGGGGTGGATAAAACGTCAAATAATTCACTCTCTTTTGGATTATAATCTTGTGTCATCATCATGCCGTGCTCAAACATTACTTTCTTTAGTCCTAAACATATATATAAAATTAAAACTCACTTTAATAAAAAAATAAAATTATCTTTAAAATGGGTGTTTCTTTTTAACAAGGTGTATCTTATATTAGGAATGAGATGATGGAGTAATTGTTTGTGTTTGTTTTACCCAATAAAGTTAAATATGTACTCTCTGCATTTCTTTATCCGTTAGAGTTTTGTTTTAGTTAGAAAAGGCAAGTGTACTTGTTGTCCCTGTGAAATGTAAGAATGGACCCTTTAATTTATATCACGACAAGGATTTTTTTTTTTTTGTTGGTAAATACGACAAGGAAAAGTTTGCTTCTTCACATCAAATGAAAAGGCATGGTGGGCTCATAGCAAAAAAAAAGCATGGTGGGTCATCAGACTCATTGATAAAAAAAAAAAAATTCAGAGACATCGTGATGGCTGGCAACCTTACAATTTTAGAATCATCACCAGGCCGCTAAAATCTTATTTGGTTGTTGGATAAGATAGAAAATGCAATGGGGGTGATAGATAATGCACATGTTTGGTATAACTCTTGGAAAGCCTAATCGGACTTATGAGAATATTTAGTATCCTAAAAAATATTTTAGGATATTAACTGATACTAAAATTATTGTTTTCAAGATTGTGAAATATTTTTCAGTACAATTCATTATCCTTAAATATATTTTTGGGTGCTGAATGATATTAAAAATAATTTTTTCAAGATCGTAAAATAATTTTTTAATATTATAAAATAATTTTTTAAATACCGTTCAGTATCCTGAAGCATATTTTAGTATTAGTTAGTACTCTAAAAAATATTTCAGATTAATTAGAACTTTAAATATCAAAAGCTATTTATACTACCGCCAACACAAATATAAATCACATTTCACTTTTCCATAAGTAAGATTGATTATAAGTCATTTTTTTCCCACCGGTACCCCATATATATCAAAATACTTAAACACAAAAAACCCAGTAAAATAATGATAGTACAACATTGATACATTTGCTATTGTGAATTACAATTTAAAGGACTATGTACATAAGATTAAAAACAACAAGAAGTTTTATCATGTTAATTAGGTGGTGTGGTCGGGTATATAAATTATATATGAAGGTTCTTTTTTTTTTTTTTTTTGGTTGACAATATATGAAGGTTCATTTTATTAGGTGTATCAGCTCTATGAATCTAGATCCGACGATGTCATTACACTTTGTTAATAACTAAATATTTAGTTAAATTCGACCAAAAAAATATTTAGTTAAATTGTTACATCGAACTCCATCTCGGTAACTTTATTTTATTTACTAGTAGTATGTAGTAAGGTGGAATGGAGCGAGTCCGGTTTTTTTCTATATCTCTCCTCTATTCATCCCTCCTCATTCTCTATCTTGATTGTCTAAATCTTGGTTTAAAGGGTCAGAATTATTTTTAAAAAAACTGCACGCGGTAATTGTTACCGCATGAGGTTTTTTCAAAAATATTTTTGAGTCGTCAGATCAAGATTTCAACAGTAGGATGAGGAGGGATGGACAGAAAAGGGAGAGGGAGAGTATCTCCTTCCGGAATGGAGCTCCTAGTATAATTTAACTCCAAATTCATTCCACATTCCCGTGTATGATAATGTTGGTAGATTATTATAACGTGAGGTGAGTGTGCGTGTGAATCTCGTTGAACGTGGAGAATGATAATTATATTCCCACGCGGCAATTTATATATTCTGAATTCGGCGGCCGTCAAAAATATACCTGTCAGGTGATGGGCGTGACATGTGTAAATAAGGATGAAGAATTTCTTTGTAAACCTAGTTTTTTTATTTTGTGGTCTAAACTGATAAAAACACAATGATTTATACATTGATTTGGCATACGTCCTAAATATATACTAGCCGATGTTTTAATAAAATTGAAAGATGTCACAAGATTTACTTTTTTATTACTCGTAAGATCTTAATTAACAGATTTATTTTTTTAAGAAAAATAAATATATGAATCACATAAGAGCCAACTAAAATTAATATTAGCTGGGATCGTTGTATTTTAATTGGATAGATCATAAATAACCCGACAAATCAAGTTCACATCAAAATTTCTCTGTAATTGAGGATTGTTGTAGAAAATATTAAACAGGTAGAAATTGAACAATAATAAGAATCTATACAACTAACATTGCATATACCGTAAACATACAAAAATAATGTATAATATGAAAACTCACCAGAAATAAATTAACAAGATTGCTGAAATATGATAATGAACTTTGAATAAATCCGAGCTCATTGTACGTTGTCTCCTTAAAATAATTTGCTCCCTCAATACAAAAGCCTAAGGTCAATGAAGAATTGTCTCATAGGATAGAACGGATTTGCGTCTTTAGAATGATAACATTCTCAATTAAAAGCTTGAACGAATACAACGAGTCTACTTTCAGAACCACAGACACACATATTATTCAATAAGATTGATGTCTTTTTCAGTCATTTTTCATTTTAACTGACTTTTCAAATAATAATTTGAACATATTTCAATTTAGAAAAAAGCTACTTTTGTCTCCGTCAATCCAAATACAAATCATATTTATATTCTAATTTTTATCCTATCTTATTTAAAAATAATATTAAAAATGAGTCACTTCTCCCACTCCCACCACTAAAACAAACTTTTATTTTGTCTTATTTGTTCTGCGTAACATAATATTATGTTGTACAAAGTGCCGTACCGGATCAGACTTCGGATCTAGTGGAAAGTCTGGTGTCCTGTAATTTAATTTGAGTCATGTTTTAAATGCACACACGCATATAAATTAAATAAAATATGTAGTCAAATATTTAACAAAACTCTATGGTCATATAGATTTAAAATAAAAAATAAACGAGCGAGAATATAGAGTGAGATTTCTAAATTTAATTTGAAGGCATTTTTTTTCTTCATATGTCAAAGTCCACGCATAAATTCCTGTTATGGTGGCTGCTGTTCCTGGTCGGCAAAGACGTTTTCTTCTTCATCCACCAAGAATCACATTCTCCCTAATTAAATAACAATAAACCATAAACGCATCATGGTATGCATTTTTTAATAAATTAAACAAAATAATTTCACCAAATATAAAGAAATTGACTCTTTTTATTTGGATACCTCTTTACCTTGTTCCCTCTTGGAATACAACATTAATTAGTGGCATTTGCTTTAACAACGTCACCGTGAATATATTACATAATAGTATGATTTTCACTACTTATTTTTACCTTTTAGTTTATGAATATATTTAAATAGTTTAACAACAAATATAACACAAGTCAAAACTTCATAACCAAAAGTGAACAACCAAAAAATGAATAGAAATGGTAGTTAAGTCAACAATTTAATACTGTATGGAAAATGTCAGCAATTCAATACTTCCTTTGTTTCTTAATATTAATATAAAACATATTGAGAAAGTCAGACTTAATCCACTAAATATAAGGCATAATTATTATATTTTAATATTTTTTTTAATTTACTCATATTGATACTCTCTTAATAATAATTAAGGAGATATGAAATGAAGAAATTAAGGAAAATGTTTAGAGTATTTTAAAAAATACATATCATGCTAACTACTACCTTCGATCATAATTATATGAACACTTTCGGAGTGTAAATTACACTGCGAAAATGTCCCTATAATTAAGATGGAGTAGCTTCTTTAATATAATAAAATTAGGTATATATATATATTGGTTCCCTGTTCGATATCTAGAGTTTCGCCCTGACTAATGCGGATCTAACCCGTGTCGCGCACCTGGCTATAGTAGGAGAGTCTCCCAATGAAGCTTTTTTTTTTTTTTTTTTCATTTACAAGGCTCAAACTTGAAACCTTATTTAAGCGACACAAGCCGTTTATTACTTGTGTCAACCCTTTGTTGGTAGGTAAATATTTTTTGAGGTAGGATATTGTCACAACATCTTCTTTTCACTACCTTTTCACTACTTTTTTCTAACCGTCAGATCACTATTTCATCCAACGATCCAGATTTAGAGGTACTAAAATCAATTTCTCCCTCTTTCTCTCTCGTGTTCTCTCAATCAATTAGCCGCCTCCCTCTTTCTCCCGTGTTTCTCCCTCTCTCGTCGAGTTCTCAATCGACGTTCTCAATCGGCGTTCTCATCTGGCATTCTCTCAATCAGCCGCCGGCTCCCTGCTTCTCTGCATCGTCTTCGACTTTCCATCATCCTCGTCTCTCTCTCTTCTCTACTCGCCATGACTATTTTAGCCTCAATTTCTCCCTCTTCGTATCAACCAACCCAGTAAACGTAATGGAAAAACTATATTCAAACAAGAAGAATATCATGAGTAATATAATCAGAGAAGAAATATCAAGATGCTTGATGATGATCCCTCAAGCCTAAGGCTCGAACCAAACAAGTAGAAGAAGTGAGACTTCTGAAACAGGGGAGTCGCAAAACAGAGTATAGAACCTGGAATGTCCAAAGGCATTCTAATGGACCCATCAATCTTGCACAGCCGTACTTGGCAGCTGACCGGATAAATCGAACAGCAGTGAAAGATGAAGATCAGATATTGCCAAAATCCAGATAGTCCCTCTCCTCTATATTCATCAATATTTCTTTTCCATCCATTATTTTGTTTTTTCTTTTCAAGAATTCCATCCAGATAGTCCCTCAGTTCCTCAAATCTCGCTTTAGATCTCCCTGAAACTCGTTTAGGCATTTTAGTAGACACTTTGCCTGCAAAGTCTCTGAGTGACTACTAACTAATTATATCTTGTTGAACAGTTCCTTTACTTCGAAGAACAGTCGAAAGAGAACAAAAATCAAAACCAAAACTAACAAATCAACCAGAAGTTCCTCCAAAAACAAATTCAAAAGGACAAAAAGAGTAACCAACACCATTAATCATCACATCAATTATTAAAAGGACGCTGCCAATTCAATCCTGAAAATCTTTTCGTTTGTCTCCATAGCCACACCAAAATTTTGTAGACTTTCGAACTACATTAATTAATTCCTACGTACAAACATGCAAGAAGTCAAAGATTAACTATAATAACACAAAAAGAGCAGGAATCGTACCAGAATCAGTCAATGATGTGAAGGGAAAGAACTTACGAGGGGATTTGCAGAAAACGATGCAGCAGAAGAACTTACGCAGAGTAGTTGTGAGAAGTAGGGAGAGATGATTGTGGTGGAAAGTCGAAGTTTGAGAGGGAGCCGGCGGCCGATTGAGAGAACGCGAGATACTGCTGGGGAGCCGATTGAGAGGAAGAGAAATGTGAGAAGAAAATTGATTTAAGTAGGTTAAATCTGAACTATTAGATGAAACGAGCCTATACTTCCCCGTGCGTTGCACGGGATGATAATACTTTATGCGTTATTCAAACATATTTTGCTTTCTTAAAAATTCAACTTTCTTATCTTTAAAGATTATTAAAATATCACAATTAATGAATATCTATATATTACAAATAATTTTTTAAAGTATTTTAAATATTATAAGATATGAACTAAAAGAAATCTCCCCAAACATCATTACCAAAGAACATTAAAATTGATTTTCATATCTTCACTATTTTTTAAAAACAATTGATATATGTGAATAACTTGAAATAAGACGTAAAAGAAATCCAACCAAATAGCTTCAAGAATTAACTATGCATTACATCATGATTGTCACTGTGGAATTAGAAAGGATCGGTTTCTTTCCATTGCCACTATTCTCTACCGCTTTTTAAACACTTTGTTGACTGTGCAAAATGAACATAAGAGCTTACACATGCGTGAGAAACACAGTCAGAGATGGTGTAATGTCATGCCATATGTGAAAGAAACGGTTAAAGTTGGGGTGAACCAAATTTTTACTTTAAGTTATTTTTATGAGAAAATAATTTTTTTTAACCTAAAAACTCGGGAAACTCCAAATAGATTTTAAGCTGTTAAATAAATCCCTTTTTAGTTTTTTATGAAAAAAATATGAATAGTAATAATTTATTTCAAATTATTTAATTTACGTATGTTTAATCTTTTACATATATGAATATATAATTGAATTCTGTGAATTTTTTCTTTATGAGAAAATAATTTTTTAGGGTAAAAAAAAAAGGAAAACAAATTTAACTTAACCTAAAACTCTAAAAACTCCAAAGAGATTTTTAGAAAGCTGTTAAATAAATCTTTGTTTAGTTAAAAAAACTGACATAAAATGCCTTTTCTTCTTGATATGTCTCTCATTAACTAAAGTATTAGTGAGAATTTTAATATTCATAAGGACAAACGTCAACTTTTTTATAAATTTACAAATACAATCCTAGGCTACATTCAAAAAAAAATATTGTATGACTGTCAAGAAAGGTAAATAAGACAGAAAATAAAAATAAGATGCCTCTAGTGCACCTTGCTTTGAGTTCCTCTTTTTCTTTTTTTGGGCCAGTTGTTTGGGGGGGGGGGGGGTGGAGCGTTAATGCTTGAGATATTCTAAGGCATTTTTGTTGGTCACACTACACACTTAAAAGGATTAAATTAGGAGGTCCATATTGTACGTGTTTTGACATTAAACTTAAAAGGAATTTTCTGTTCCGATTAACACTCTATCTCACACATGTATTCTTCATCTTTCTTTCTTTTTGTACGATTTGAAATGTAATTATTCTCTTTTACAACGTTTTTTTATGGAATTATTTTAATCACTTTTCTCCAAAAACATCTACTCAGTAAAAGTAAATCCGAACAATGACATAGTAACGAAGGCAAAAAAAAAAAAAAAACCCACCCCTAAACACAATAATGAGCCCAAAACACTACTATTTGGATGCTCCATATGACGATATCAAAAAAGTTCAAAAAGAACAAAAAAACGAAAGAACATACAAGGTAAAAGATATTAGGCTTTGATAGGGGTAAATTAAAAATGACATAATGTGTGATAGAGTTCTTATAGATCACCATCCAAATAAAGCGCAAAATGACCTCCCCCACCAATGTAAAATAGCGGTTTAAAAAACCATAGATTGCCTTCATCATCCTATGCTGTGAAATCAATACCTGGAAAAAAAAAAAAATCTTCATAGAACAAAATGATCACTACATCCCTCACTGCATATCAGTAAATAGAACAAAATGAAAGAGAACCAAATTAAATTGACTTAATAACCTCAATTAATCAATCACAAACAATATATTTGTCAAGAAAAGCAAACATGACTAACCTAATTTTATTTCTAAACAAATCTTAGAATATCAATACGCGTCACCTTAATAATTTGTAAATCTTCATAGAAGATATTAAATCAAACCAATTCATAGCATTAAAGCATAGTTTAGGCACTAAAGACATCAAAAATTAGAAAAAAAATTATAGATTTATAAGTAGGTAGATCTTTGGATAATTTATGGTTCTCTTTCATATGCTACAAGTTTAACTATTAAACGATTTTCAGGCACATGCTACTACTAACCAATTCAGTCCGCAATCTATTCAGGCGGGTGGAAAGAGCTTAATATGAAAAATACAAAAGGAGACAACCAAACATCACATTACCAAGAATCAAAAGAGATATCAGTTGTTCCTACTCATTAAAATCAAAGACAGCCTGCACTATATCCCTCACTGCATCCACAGTCAATTAAAGCAAATGGGGAAAAAAAATACAAAAACAGAGACAAGAATAAAAAAGAAAAGAAAAGAAAGAGAACAAAATGTAGGAAGCAATTTGTATCTAGAACAAAATAAAAGAGAACTAAATTAAATTGACTTCACAGTCCCAAATAATCAATCACAACCAACATATTTGTTAAGAAAAGCAAACATGACTAATATCATTTTATTTCTAAACATGTCAAGAAAAGCAATTTGCATCATCCTTATCGTTGCTTTTCCACTATAATTGCCGATTCCCATTGGTCCATGATTTTTAGTACTAATTGACCAAGGGTAGAAAGAACTTGTCTATTTAACAAAGATCTGTAAATCAAGACTTAAGACAATAAGTATAAAGAAGATAAACCCACCACCTTTATGAAGCAATTTGCTGCAAAGATTTGTACATAACTGCCATTAAATAGTTATTCGACATAACTGTCTATACATAACTGCAGTTACATATTATTCGACAATAGCATATATAACTGCCGTTGCATTATTATTCGACAGTTCTACAGCAAAACATACATAAAAGAGAGAATATAAGTTTGAAGAACAGCCAACATTTTTCTGTAAACCCCCAAAACATCATTAACAAATAAATCATAAGTTTGAAGAATTTATAAAAGAAAGTCAAATTAGAAACATAGGAAACATACGAGTAGTGATTAAATAGTGTTACTCAAAGATTTCATATTGATCACGCCTATAAATAGTGTTACTACCTAGCATGTATATATTATTCTTTACAAAAAAAATATTACAAAAGTACGTTGTCCAATGGTTGGACCTATGTGCATACTGCTATTGCATATTATTCGACAATAGCATATATAGCCGTTGCATTTTTATTTGACAGCCCTACAGCAAAACATATATAAAACAGGGAACATAAGTTTGAAAAACAGCCAGCATTTTTCTGTAAACCCCCGAAACATCATTAACGAATAAATCATAAGTTTGAAGAAGAATTTGTTTGCATACCAATACAACTGCAAGAGTCTAGATATATATATCGTATTTACAGATGTATTCAACAACTCATCACAGCAAAATACACACCCCTTTTAAGTAAACATAGATTTCAGAAGAACCGTTTTTAATTTGCATAAAAAAATAAAATAAAGCAACCTAAAATTAAAAACAGAGTTCATCGTCACCGTGTAATTTATAAAACACTGGCATCAGATAATAAGCAGAGTTGTAGTCCACACAGGAACTTTAGTGTGTAGGATAAGATTATCTTTATCATTTGCCATTAAAGGTAAAAGAATGGTGGCGAACACTGATAAATTGGAGTGGCTGTTTAAAATAGAAATATGGCAATATCCCGAAAAATCACATATACCCAGCTGAAGCATTGATATACTAAAAAGTCCAGGCCAATCACAAAAATGTGCTGTAAAAGCAGCTGAAGCATTTATCAGGTCACCAGAAATTCAAAACACGTAATCGGAAAAAATGAAAAAATTTATCAGGTCACCAGAAATTCCTTCTGCATGATTTTTCAGGGGCAACACAAGAAAGATGAGTCGACTACAAAGGAAAAAACAAATTCCAATAAGAGTTGCACAATTGAAAATTCAGAAACGAACAATAAAGCAAAAAAGATTATGACTCGAAATTGATTGTTATTTTCTAGGTACCAATCAATTTCGAGTCTAATTTCAAAGAAAATTTTTCCAAGCTGAGAAGTGATAGGCAAAACATGACAGAAAATATGTTATTTTGATACCACAAACTTAACTATTACCGCAAGGAAGACAATATTTCATCTTATCAATCACATGCATGGAAGACAATATGTTATTTTGTTGAGAAATGAGTTGATGACACATATATTACATCATCTCAGTATCAGCACAATACATATAGTCTACGAAGGAAATTTACTACAATTAAGGAAAATTTAACTCAAAACATGCATGGAAGACAAAGCTTCTAACGACCACATGAAGAATATGCTTCAGGTCTTTATTTTCGTGTCAAAGTGTATTCCTCACATGCCAAAATTTGTGTTCAATATTAGCACTTTTGGAGGTGTAACATTATAGTTCAGGGGTTAGTTTAGCATACCTTGGGCAAAACAGTAGTACTATAATTTTTTTTCTCATCCACACCACCAGCATCCTTAATCCTTATCTCCATATATAGTTTCTCCAGGAGTTCAGCTGTCATGATGCCATCTTCAGTGACTCCTGATGCTGCCTGTTGGAAAATAAAACTGATTAGAACAATGAAATTCAAGTAGTGAAATTGCATGTATAGCACTCCTAGCATTACTATATAGGTCAGCATGGAAGGAAAAACAATATTTTTTCTTCTCTTCAAATATAAATTATGCAAAATAAGACTAACTTGCCAAGTCTTCACTGCACGTTCAGTTCCACTTGAAAAGCTGGAATATTCCATGTCTTCCTCGCCTGAGTAAAATCCCAACTTTAGTAGTGCTTCCTGTTGAAGTACAGATGTTTAAGATCATACAAGATTATGTGATACATTAGTTCTTAATGCCTTCCCGCAACAATAATAATATTACCAATAACTAAGGCAGTGCAGCTTTTAAAGGGAAGACACATTAAATTCTTTCTATAGAACAAACAAAAAAATAAGATAAAAGAAAACGAACAACATTTGCCACAGACAGATGACAACGACAAAATTATACGTGATAGTTAATTATGTTAATCAATCAACACACATATTATGTAACAGACTCAATCCATTGCAAAAGCAAGAGGTTTAGACCAACCACTACCAGCACAGATTCACAGTCATCATCCCAAATTTTAAGCTAGCCCATGCTTGCTAACTGCTAAATATAAAATCGCACAAATTTTAATAAAAAATTATGGTTAGCTCTTAAGATCTAAGGACTTCACCTAATATTTAACGTAAGCGAAAGTCGGAACAAATTTCTATATCTCCAATTACACTTACTATCTAGCCTTATCAGTTATCACCAAGACCTCCTATCCTAGGCATTTTCACTGAAATTCCAGCAGTATCAATTCCTAAAATATCAATCCAATAAGTGCACATAAAGCACAAACTCGCCCTCCTTTATAAGAGCAGACCTGCATCTCTCGAACAACATTAGCACATTGTAAATTTATATACAGACGAACCAGTATGCTCATCAAACCTGCAACAATAGGAAAACACAAAAGTTTATAATGTAGCTTTCATTTAGTAGGAAAAGAGAAAATGCAAAAAAAATTAAATTAGGTCCGATTAGAACAACATCTGCACATTGTAAGTAAATTTATATACAGAAATAATCATATTTTGCTGGGAAATGAGTTTATAACTACCTCTTTGCCACTTAACAACCAGTATGCTCATCAAATCTCATCTGTTGGAAAGAATATCAGCGAGAAGATGAATGGGCTCTGTTTGAACATGAATGCCGTACAGAGGACGAATGGTTTGAGACCGGAATCACAGCAGATCCGGCGGAGAGCCCACGTGAAACAGAGAAAAAATGAGCTTAGAAAAGTCGGAAGGTCTAACTCATAAGACTTGGTAACGATTCACTCTAGACATATATGAAAATTAAAAAAGCAAGTGGTTACCATTATCGGCGAGTTCAGAGAGAAGTTGAGCAGCGCGCTTGGCCGCGAGGCGATCCGACTGAGACGATAATAAGCTGGAGTTGAGAATATTGACTTGGGCAACAACTTGGCGACACTGTTGACGTTCAGGAGCTCCTTCTTCCGCAATCCTTGTGCTTCAGAAAATAAGAAGAGGGAATGGTGGTAAACAGGAAAGAAATCCAAGAATCTGTGATACAGGGAATGGCTTGGGAAAAAAACATGGAGCCGTGAGAGAGAGAAAGAGTAGCAGGCAGGCAGAGACGCAGAGTGAAAGAGAAGTAAGCGTGAGAGAGAGAAAGAGTAGCAGGCAGGTAAAGTGAAAGTCAAGTAAGCGTGAGAGAAAGAGGAAAAATGACAGGGAGGTAGAGTGAGGAGAGGAAAAAGTAGTCAGGAAGAGTGTCCCGTGAGAGGTGAAGGAGCCGATTGTTGAGCCGATTTCAGAATATTATATTGATAAAAAATAATGATGGCTTAGCTACAGTAAAATGTGAGAGTAGTCGGTGCTAAGCCATTTAACCGTCAGCCTGAGGGATCACATTTTATATATATATTGATAGTAGATCTGACAGTTGGAAGATGGTAGTGAAAAAAGAGGTTGTGACAATATCCTACCTCATATTTTTTATATTAAAAACTAGATGATGTATTATAATGGGAGAAAGGCCTCTGCGGGCCGTCTCTAACGGGCTTATATTGGGCCAGTACGGGCCAATCTGACTGAAAACAAACCGATCATCATCTAGTTGACTATTGACAACAAATCACAAAAGGGCCGGTAACAATATGACAAAGTCTAGGCCCATAAAACAAGAGATCAAACTAATACAGAGCCTCGGCCGTGTGGGTACAACATTTCTTATCACGCTCTAGGGTTATAGTTCGAGTAGAAGAATTTTTGCTTCACCCAAAACCCTAGCGGCCACTTGCTCTTACGATCTCACCTCGCAACCATGGTGAGTGCCGAACTCGACAAATTTTCTCCGTTTTCCATTTTTTTGTTTCTGAATCTTTGATGAATTTGCATTTTAGGCGGACGTTGAGGCTGATGTCGCCCCAGGACAGCCTAAGAAGAGAACGTTCAAGAAGTTCAGCTTCAGAGGCGTTGATTTGGACGCTCTTCTGGATATGTCAACTGATGAGCTCGTCAAGCTCTTCCCCGCCCGAGCCCGCAGAAGGTAAATCTTAAACTACCTGCTCTATCTGGACTCTCGATATATCTATGTCTCTGTTTTGGTGTAATTGGTGAACTGGGTTGCCCTTACATATGGTGGTGGTGTTGTGACAGGTTTCAGAGAGGGCTGAAGAGGAAGCCTATGGCCTTGATCAAGAAGCTGCGCAAAGCGGTAATTACTCTTTAATTGTTGGCAAACAATCATTTTGGGTCATCAAATGGAATTTTAATACACCTTGTTTGTCGAAATCAAATGTTGAAGCTGCCTTTCTTGGTTGTTATTGCTTATATTCCCTGTATTAATTAGGGTTTAGCATAGTCATGGAAGATTGTACTTGTACATTTAGTGGGCCGAACACGTGATGCAATGCTGACCTGTACATGTACAAAATTTATAGTTAAGGCTAATCTGTAAAGCTGGCTCGAGACATCTACTTGCTGCAACCCTTAATCTGATTTCCGAAAATATTGGTTTGTATTTTTTTATGTTATGTTGATGGACAAGTACTTGGAAACATGATTATGTATCTATGGCAATAGGGCGTTGTTGTGAATGTGCATGACATCTCTTATAAAAGAACTCTTACACTAATTGTCTGGGATCTCTGCGTCCTTCTGTTAGTTGATGACATTTATTTTATGTTCGCATTAGAAATGGATCTACTGGTAGCGGTTTGTTTGTAAGATATTGTTCAAAACTATGCTCCTAATTATAAGCAATCTCTCTGCTTAATTTTAGAAAAGGGAGGCTCCACCAGGTGAGAAGCCAGAACCAGTTCGCACCCATCTGCGTAACATGATCATTGTTCCTGAGATGATCGGGAGCATAATTGGAGTGTATAATGGTAAGACTTTCAACCAGGTAGAAATCAAACCTGAGATGATTAGCCATTACTTGGCTGAGTTCTCAATTTCATACAAGCCTGTCAAGCACGGTAGACCTGGTATTGGTGCCACCCACTCATCAAGGTTCATTCCTCTCAAGTGAAACTGGCCTTTGGAGGCTGCTTCTTGATCTGCTATGATTTTGAAGAGGACCTCAGTTTTCATCCAGTTTTGTTTGTTATGCAAGTTACTGGGAATAGTGTTTCTGTTATGACTTTGGTTTTAAATATCTCAGTTTATTCTATTGCATTTGATAGTTTGTTTTGGATTGTTGAATTTTATGGATATATATTATTATATTGTTAATTTACTCAATGTTGTTCGCTGTGGTTGATCATGGGCGTATTTGATAGTCGGGAGCACGAATTCTGAGTTTCAGTGATATTAATTGGCCCGACTTGGACATGGGAATGCAATAGTAGTCTTCGTTAAATCAGGAGGGTTGGATGATGATTCATATTAGTAAGTTCCAACCATCCTATCTCATCCTCTTCACCCAGGTAGTGAAACTTGGATCGGAAAGTGGCAAACCGGTCAGTAAATCGGTCTGGGTCTCAACCTGAGTCGTAACTTTTTATTTTTTATTTGAAAAAGAAATAATAACAAAAGCGATTTTTTATAAGTTTTTTTTAGAATTTTATATTAATTATTCTGAAATTTTTAATTTCTCCCTAGTTTAGTCCTAATCTAACCTAGTGACTCAGTACCCTAGCTGCTTTAGTGGCCAGTCCCACACCCGTGGCCAGTCCAACCGTGCTCTTCACACCCTTCCTTCATTGCAAGCATTCAGTTCATTTGTTATTTTTATTATATCAAAAGCAAGCTCTCGCTTCTCTTTCATGAACATGGATGATTCTAATTGGAATGGGAAATAGATTATCTTAGAAGTGGATCCTTCAGCATCTCTCGGTATCTTTTCATCCTATCCGGGCCAAAAATTGATCCTTCAGAAAGAGATAAAATATTTACCGCATGTGGTTTCTTGAAATAGATTATATATTTCTTTTTAAACGCTTGGATCAATTTTTAGATAGATAGAATGAAAAGATACTGAGAGACGCTGAGGGAGGGATCCACTTCTGAGAGCATCCGAATCCCAGTGTGTGATAAATTTTTTTTTTAAAAAAAATTTTTTATTGATGTTAATTGTCAAAATTAAAGAAATAGCCAAAAAAAGTCTCTAGTATAAAGAATTGATATAATCATTGGTGGTTTTGAGAGGTTGCACAAGGTATGTGTTTCGGATGTACACGAACAATAACTAAGTTCAATTACGTATGAACACAAAAGTTGACTTTTGGCAAATATTTGACTCGATATGGAGTAGTTTAGAAGCTGCGTTATCCCAATGCTTGGACTAACAAGTCATTGGCGCAGGAGATCCAATGTGGTACGAGGGAAAAAAAACTGAATGAATAAAACAATCCGATGCTCCATTTGTGTAGCCCACCTGCTCATACCAAGCTGTGTTTTTCAAAACTCCTTTATTTGACTGGTCGTAAGCCATCGCAAATTTGTCATGTGTCCAAAACAGTTAGATGAAGGAAGGTGTCTAGTTGACACCTACCACCACTACGCAATTTGTAGGCATCCTCAAAGTGACAGATCATGTTGGGATTAGAATTACACTCAAGCTCAACCCAAAGTTTTTTCCAATCCATTCCAAGTGATTGATGTGAAGAATAAATGTGCGAATTGAATTGACTTGGTCATCATCAAATAACGAATTATCTTAGTCTCGATGCAAAGTAGTCTAGAAGCTTAAAAAGAATGGAGTTAAGTAGTAATGGCGCGGCCTCATATGATTTGGCAGCCTAAAAAAACTAATTGGTTGAGGCAGTTTCATGCCACCGAATGAATACAAAATAGGTGACCAAAGCGTTTGAATTATCTTTGAATATTTGACCTAACTTCAATAGTGCACTAATTGTGAATTCTAAGTGTTCCACATGGCTGGTGCTATCTCAATCCAATTTGGAATTTTTTAACCAAAAGTGGGTTTCATATGAGAAGACCACAAAGGATTCATTATACTTGGTCAGCCTCCATTGGGATATTATTCCTTGCTCCAGAAATTTAATTTGAGATTAATTCCCGTCTTTTGATTGAAAGATTAATTTGGAAATTATTTTAATTTCGATTTCGACGTTTTTAAATATAAAAAAAGTGGAAATAAACGTGGACGTTGCTGAATTTTCATTGTCATTAATAATATTAAAATGGTGATATTTATCATCATGCATGACGGGTTTTATAATTCATCCACGTGTTGGATCATCTTTCACTGTCAATCCCAAATTGTCACTGTTTCGTGAAAACGTAACAGAAAATGAGGATTAGGATTTCTGTTTTGCTGCCACGATGTGAGATTTCGTTGCCACACACACATAATTGCATTCACTAAAAAGAAATACTATAATTAAACCTATCATATTCATCTACCAAATCTCTACCATAAAATAAACTATCATATTTAAATTAATGAATTTTAAAGTGTTCAAAATATTAACAAAAATATTTTATATGTCCTCATTTGATTGGAAACAAATATTTTAACCAAGTTTATGTAATAAAATATATGCCCTCAATATTACCCAAATTAATATTCATTAGTGAATTAAATTCTTGAGTACAGTACTATAATCTCCCTTTCCTTTTACTTCAAAAATATACACTTAAATCCAAATTGTTAATTCAATTAAGGATTTTAATTTTTAATGAGAATTTATGTTACAATAAATCTTATTTGCTAATTTACCCTTCATCATTACTAATTCCTTAATTTTGGTTAAAATATTTTTTGTAATTTAAGAGGTTTTTTTCTCCTTTTTCTTAGTTTATTTTTTACTTTTACAAATCGTTATCCGTTTTTTTTAAAAAAATTGAGATAAAGACTAAATTAATTTAATTAATGCAGACATAGAAAAGTTAATTAAACAATTATTAATTATTTTAATACATGTATTATTAAATAAAAATATTTATAAATGTTTGTGAAAAAATGAATTAAAAAATTTAAAATTAATATAAGTTATATAATATCCAAAATTTGCATATGGTGAATAAAAATATGTATTTCAAGTATGTTTCCAATCATGGTGTAGTGAAAAAAATAAAAGGCTAAAGTTACTTTTAGTCCTTTAAAATTATGTGAGGTATATTTTTGGTCCTTTAACTTCATAAAGTATACTTTTGATCCTAAAATTCTAATACCGTTAATTTTTTTAATGGGAAATGCAAACTCAAGTGATAACGATGTAAATTTAAGTGATGATTTTGTAATTAAATGCTATTAGACTTAAAATAAAAATATGGGTAAATTGAAGAATATACAAAATTTGTATAATTAAATGTCATTAGTCATTACTTAAGTTCACTACATCAGCTTTTTCTGTTAGTAGTTTTCCGTTGGTAATATTAACGGTGTTAGAATTTTAGGACCAAAAGTATATTTTACGAAGTTAAGAGACCAAAAGTATATCTTATATAAAACTTAAAGGACTAAAAGTGTATTTTAGTCAAAATATATATATATATAAAATGAAATTCATACAAAATATATATATATATATATATATATATATATATATATATTAGTCATTTAAAAATATTAAATAAATAAATTTCAATAAATATGATAAAACAATTTTATATTGGAAATTCTGAACAAATGTTTATCAGAATTATTTTTTTATTTAATAAAAAATATTTCTATAAAAATATAAATATTTATTGATTTGTTGATAGAAGGATTTCAATCAAAACAAATGTATAATAGTCACACTTAACCTTCATTTGATGAAATTAGAATCTTAAATATGTAAATAAGGTTTATGTGACATGTATTTTAATTTCAATGGGGCTCTATACTCATTTTAAAATAGAGGAAAAGTTTGTGTAATTTAAATAAAAAAAAGAGTGATATTCAATTTATTTTACTCGAAATTCTTTAATTACAATAATCAATAGTAATGATAATATGCATGTAAATAGTAGAAAATCATATAAATGGAATGCGGACACGACGTACACGTTATGGTTTTATCTTTATAAGGACTCTTCAAATCAATTCTATCTTTTGAAAAAGACAATTTAAGTGGAAATCAATCAAAGTGTAAATATTTATCACGCCAAACAAAAAAAAATTCAGGAAAAAATCATGGACTCTTTTCCCTCATACAGTAATATTTTCGGCAGCTATAAATACGTCTCCCCCCAAGTTCAATGCATTTCACTTCTTAGCTTCATCCTCCAGAGCCGCCAAAGCGATTAAGATTCAAGACATCTCTCTCTTCGTTCACAGATCGATGGACTGCATGACCGCCGCCGCCACAGCCACTGCCGCCGGTAGCAAGATTCAGAACAGGAGGGAAGAAGGATCAGACGAGTATATGGGCGTCGCAATTCACAGCCAAGTAATGAAAATCAAACAAGAAATAGAGAAGATCAAGCACCCTTCGCTCCAGCACGTAGAGATCAGACATATTTCTGTTCGAGATTTCTCGCGCCAACGCTCTCGATCTCGATCTCCTCTTGGATTATCAAATAGGGCAATCCCCGTCGGTAACGCTTAGCTCAGATCCGTATGAAGTGAGTGTGTGTGCATCTATCTATACACACTATGTAAAACTTTTGAGAAGTACAGTTTGTGTTAGTTTTCATTTCCTTTTGCTTTTAGGTTAGAATATGGAAATCCTTTTTCTGAATTTTCAGTTGGTGTGTTTTGTTCTGTTCTTGGGGGCTTCTTTGTACATGCTTTACGCTGGAGAATCTCACGACCTAGTTTCATCTCTCTCTACTCTGTTTCTCACATCACCGCAGAGCATGGCTTTAGAAATTTGGGGCTCGGAGCCATCTATTCTCTTCCATAATTTCAACTGAAAAATTGATCAGGTTTATGAAACTTGCTAAATCAAATTAATCGCGTACTTCAATTTTGTGTTTCAATTTTTCATGTGCACGTGTTTTTCTTCGTGACTTGTTCAATCTGTTAAGCTTTCCTCTGGAAAATTTTAAGAAACTTTTTCTGGTTTTTAACTGTTCCTTGCAAATTTGGGGTTGAAACTGTGTTTTTTTTCCCCCCTGTTATCACAAGCTTAGAAATCGATCGAAGCGTGTGGGATGAACTTCCTTCGAACTAAAACGAGAAAAGAAGTTCAATTTTTAATATTTGAGGACATAAGCAAGAGACCAAGTCTTGAATCTTTGAATACGGAACTCATGTTTAATTTACTGTTTTTGAGACTGCTTATTACCTTAAAGCTGAACTTTTTTATACTACCTCCGGTCTTAATTATAAGAGCTAGTTGACTTTCTTTGGAGAAATTAAGGATACTAAATAAGTTACTTAATCATTTCATATGTTGTGTATCCTTGAATTATATATTAGTTTATTAGTTAAATTAATTAGTTTGAAGAAAAAAATAAAAATAAAAATACTGTAAAGTAATTTAGTTAGCTTTCTTAATCTCTCCAAAAAAGTCAACTAGCTCTTATAATTAGGACCAGAGGAGTATTCAAAACTTTTCTACAAAAACAAGTTTGGTACTCTGAATTATGCAGTTGCCCTGAATCATATACAAAAAGCTGGCCGGAAAAAAATCATAATAAAACAGTAGTGGATGAATTTAAGGGAAGTAGTTAGAATTGAATAAGGAAGCGGAGGTGGCTGTGTCACGTTCCTAAGCCACTTGGCACAAAATAAAATAACTCTAAGGCGCGGCCATATTGATCTTTCTTGTCTTTGTTCACAAGAGAGACGCGTGATGGAGACTGCAAGAAAGAGGCAGAAAATGAAAAATCACAACAAGTGTGTGTTTTTATGAGAATATGATTTGTTACCCATTAAAAAGGGGAAAAAGAGGGGGGAGAAAAAAAGCACTTCACATTTCCCAAAGGAATGAACTTCTTCTCTATCTCATGTGCACAAATTATAGTGCATTCTTGAATTAAATCGTTACGAAAGATTCAAACCAGAGCCATATCATTGAAAAGATACGTAATTCATATTTATTGGAAGATTTCTGCCCCCAATAAGTGCAACGATCGATGCAGGATCATTTGATGATTACTTATTGCTATATAAGGTTACCTCCTAGACCCCTAGTTCGTTGTTCAAAAACCCCAAAAATATAAAGAGTAACATACATTAAATTAAATTTATTGCAAATTTATAAAATCATAAGATTGTATTTAAATTCAAATTGTATATTATCTCATTACTGTGATAAATCTGTCACAATTAATTGATGGGTATGATGGAATATTTTAACTTCCTACGATTCTGGATGCTGTAAATAGAGAGTGCACCCGTAAATTCATACACTTAAAATGTAAATATGCTGAATACCAATTCATTAGTAATACGACTTTTGCTTTTTTGAAACAGAGAAGCTCAAGAGCCTGCAAACCCCACCCATATACGTTTTTCAATATTCACTGATCATCCAATGGTCACAGTTTAATTAATACCTCTCTCCCTTTACATTTTCTCTCACTGTAAAACAAGTCTGAAGAGCTGCTTCTCATCTTCAAAATCGTCCATGGCTGCTCGTTGTCGCCTACCTACTGCTATCCATTTCTTCGAGGAAATTTTTGAACATTCTCTTCAACACGGAAGGCTTGTAAGTATTCTTCTCAATCTATCCCCTCTATTGTTCTTCCAGGTCTGTGATACGGGACCCTTCTTTCTTATCAGGATTAAGAGTTCGTAAAAAATATTGTTAGAGAACACCAACTTATTTTGGTCTCTGACTGAAATAACTACTAATTTCAGTCTTCTTGCTGGGAATACTGTATAATACCATATAACAAATCGGTGAGCTTCATGGTATATATATTTTTACACATACTGCAATACTAACGGGAGATTCTTCTCAGAAAGTACCAGACAGCTTCATACGAAAATATGGAGGAAATATGACAAATCCAGTGTATCTGAAGCCTCCAGATGGAACTGAATGGGAAATACAATGGACAAAATTTGAAAGCGGTGAGGTTTGGTTTGAGAAGGGTTGGGATGAAGTTGTTAGATACTACTCTTTAGGTCATAGCCATTTGGTGCTGTTCAAATATGAGAGAACTAAAAGAACTTGTGAGTTTAAAGTGAATATTTTTGACGAGAATGCATTAGAAATAGACTACCCTCTTCAGAGAAACCTCCCACAAATTAATGATGATGATTCTGGTTCAATTGAAATCTTGCATGAGAACCCTCCTCTGCATAAAGTAGCCAGCCCAAAAGCGCCATTATTATCATCTTCTATTCGCCCTTGCAAGAAAATTAGAGCTGAAGAAGCTGAACGGACGTCTCATCAGCAAAAGAAGCAGTCACATGGGAATGAGCTTAAGTCCATTAAAACAGAACCGAATCTTATCAAGCTTGAATCAGAAGGTAGCTTCTGTTTTATTCTTGTTTTCCATCATCATGTCATATTTTAATACGATATTCCATGGATCTATCAGGATCTCTGATAAACAATGAAAAACTGTACATGATTTTTTGTTCTTAATCTTGTGCTTAGACTCATGCTTAAGTTTCTCCAGAAACCGGGGGTAGAAGCAACTTTTCCACTCAAAAAAGTTCAAAATCCATGGCTATAAAAAAACGGAAGGAGAAACCATTAACTTGTGATGAGAAGGACAGGGCTTTACAGAGAGTCAACACTTTCACGGCCAAAAATCCCTATTTCAAAATTGTCATGCAACCATCATACAAGGACTATTTGGTAAGTTTTTAGACAAATTCACTGAAAAACAGGGGGGAAAAAAAGGTTCAGTTGTTAGTTACAACTAATCTTGTTTTTTTAAAAAAAAAAATTTACAGAATGTACCAGCAAATTTTGTGAAACAGAATTTGAAGCAGAAGAAGGAAGGAGGTGTCCTCCTGCGGGTTTCAGATGGTAGAACTTGGCGTGTCAAGTGCCATAGGGAGGTAGGAAAGCGACGCAAGTTTCTACTCACGAGTGGGTGGTCCTCTTTTGTAAAAGACAATAACTTGATAGTAGGTGATGTGTGTGTTTTTGAACTCACAAACCCCATTGATTTCTCCTTCCAAGTTCATGTTTTTGGAGATTGTACGAATCCGTATGACTGAAAATTCTTAGGTATACTGTTGATTTCCCCCTTTGTTGAGGGAATATGGAAATATTGATAGAGATTGTTATGTTAGGAATTAACAGACAATGAGATTCTGGTTCTTCTGATTCTGGCTTGTACATATGCAACATGATGTAGAATATACATGGTTACTTTCTTAACTGGGGAAGGGCAATATTATGGCCTTGGAATTTCTTTTGTTAGCTTTATGTGAATAATTCACATGGCAAGTAATCTTGTGTTCATTAAGAGGCTGATTGGTACAAGGGATTTGGAGGGAAGGAAAGGATAAATTTAATTAGTTGAATTTAAAAACAATTGGAGAAGTGAGATTATAAAATTTTATTAAAGAAAACATGCAAGATAAAAAAGTAATAAAAAATAATTTAAACCCCACTTCTATATATATATTTTTTCCTTCCGCTCAATTTCCTTCCCTCCCCTTAAAATTACTTTATGCGGTGGTTTGGAACTTTAGGTACCCTCATAATCAATTTTTTTAATCACCTTTTTGCTTTATGAAATATGAAGCCTCTAATATATTTAGCCCAGACAATATAAAATCAAGGAAAAAAGAAAGAAAATAATTTTAAATTTGAAAAATTCCAAAACAGGTATTTTTTAAGTTTGCTTATTAAGTTTCGTCATTCCCTTATTAACTTTTAGTAACAAACTTGATTTAAAATTTTAAAATTTTAATTTTTTTCCCTATCTTTTTCCCTAAAATCAATATCTCACAACTAAAATTCAAATTCAAACATCCATAAGTTATTTCATTGTTTGTAAACAGTTGCCTTTAGTTTTTTTTTTTTTTGAACATGAACAGTTGCCTTTAGTTATTTTTGTGAAAGAGGTGAAACGTTAGATTTAATAGTTTAATCAGAACAAGTGACCTTGTCTATAATTATCAAATCAATCAAACCCTCTATAATTATCAAATCAATCAAACCCCTTGCAATCTAAGTCAATTTATACATTCTTTAGCTCTAGGAAAATATAACCAAAACTAATAATCCAATTCCACCAGCTTTAGGAAGGGTTTTTTTTTTTTAACCAAAATAAGGTTTTTTTTAAAAAAATAATTACTGAATTGGAGCTGTTCAAAAACTAATTATCAAAATAATACAGTCAATGGCGTGCGTTGACCGACACCATTGACTGCGTCAACTGTCAGACACCACCTGACAGTGGCTTGAATTAATGCACGCCACTGCCAGGTGGCGTGGATTGAACCACGCCACCAGTGGCGGGAGTTGACTTCCGCCACTGGGGCGTGGATTAATTGACGCCCAGCTTGGGCGTCAATTATAATCGACGCTGGGTTTTTTTTAAAATATAATTTTATTTAAAATTATAAATAATAAATTAGAAAATAATTAATTAATTAATCAGTTGAGAATAATTACTTTACCCTTCACACTGATTAATTAATTAACTATTCTCTAATCAAGCATATTGGTGGGTATTTATTAAAAATTCAATTATTTGATTATTGCTTTCAATATTAGATGTGCCGATTTTTTAGTATTGATGTGCCCATAGAAATCAATATTTTATTTAATTATTAATTACTTGCACGATGAATTTATTTTCATTGAAATTTTGGATATCTTTAGTTAATATATTTATTAGATTTGATTTATATCTCCTTATTTTATTGAGGATTTGATGAAAGAAATCCTCAATAAAATAAGGAGATATACTAGGAGATTTATTAACTACCATATAAATCAAATCAAATAAATATATTAACTAAAGATATTCAAAATTTCAATAAAAATAAATTCAACGTGGAAGTGATCAATAATTAAATAAAATATTGATTTCTATGGGCACATCAATACTAAAAAATCGACACATCTAATATTGAAAACAATAATTAAATAATTGAATTTTTAATAAATGCCTATCAATTTAGTTAGAGAATAGTTAATTAATTAATCAGTCAACAATTAATAAAGGGTAAAGTAATTATTCTTAACTGATTAATTAATTAATTATTCTCTAATTTATTATTTATAATTTTAAATAAAATTATATTTTAAAAAAAATTGACGCCCATGGCCAGCGTCAATTATAATTGACGCCCAAGCTGGGCTGGGCGTCAATTAATCCACGCCCTAGTGGCGGGAGTCAAGTCCCGCCACTAGTGGCGTGGATCAATCCACGCCACCTGGCAGTGACGTGCATTAATTCACGCCACTGCCAGGTGGCGTCCGACAGCTAACGCAGTCAATGGCGTCGGTCAACGCACGCCATTGACTGCATTACTTTGATAATTAGTTTCTGAACAGCTCCAATTCAGTATTTTTTTTAAAAAAAAAACTTTATTTTGGTAAAAAAACCCGCTTTAGGAAAATAAAATAGCCCACATTTAATATCATATAGTGCCTAAAGAAAAAAATAAATCTAAATAATCTAATTCCACGAGCTTTGGGCAAATAAAATCAAAACTAAAAATCTAATTCCACCTATGATAAATATGATAATCTAATCAGCTGGGGGTCTGACATTGCACTTTTCTGCATTCAAAATTTATTTGTTAAATTATGTGAATATTCCATACCTGATCACTGCGTCTAAATCCAATTCTGTCTCGTCATAGGCCTAATTCTTCTTTAATCAGATCTTCTCTCACTGTTTCTACGCTTAGAAACATGTTAGCCAGATTTTCTTTGATATTTCCCATTTCTGTCTTCAAAACTCTTGCTTTAGTCTTTTCACTTTCTTTGTCTTGTCCACATATCCTTTCATATTAAAAACATATTTAACACAAGGTTCCAACCAATTGAAGTCTAATCCACCCATCTTAAGTTCAATTCCTCCAACGCCTCATCGTTTAAATCTTTCCACTTGTTGTTCTTCAGAAAATGCAGAACTCGACCCAAACTAGTGAATGCCCACCCTGTAACGAACAAACTTCCTCCAATACCGGAACCATAGCTATGCTTTCTCTATTTGTCCCAAATCCTTGACCTCAACGGCTTCATCATCCTTCGAAACATATGTTTTCTCAACTTGAGTGCCTTCATAGCTTACTTTAGAAAATTCAACCTCAATAATACATTTATCATTCAAAATATAGCCGTTAGATGGGTTCTGAAGCTTATCCAATTCCATAAAAGATGGATAACCCCAATAAGCATGATTTGCGTACAGAACTTGCGGTTTAAATCTGCATTCAATACCCCAAAAGCAAAAGAACGTCAATGAAAGACTACAATAAGATTGGCCCATCCCATTGCAATATAAAATTATTATCCAGTACTTCTGATTATGTTGTTAGGCCTTTAAATCTAATAGTTCATTTATTTTACTCATTAGTTTGCAGGAGAAAACTAGTTTCAGAAAAAGAAAGGTATGAGCTAAGGCACCTTTTTTTAACAGATTTTTTAGAGGAAGCTGGATTGACCACCGTCAATGTGTAGGCTGCACATCTATATTCCAACCTTGAGCCAAACTCGAAATATCAGCTACCTTCAAATATATAGCCAAATTCTTACGACAAAACAAAAACATACAAATATGATGACTGAAAAGGAATGAAGAAAAACGAGAGAAACTGTATTGATAGAATAAGAGATAAAAGAGATGTGTGTGTGTATATTGCGGATTTTGATACATACCAAGCACAACCACCGATAGTGAAAATCTCAGAACGGTTTCGGTGATTGCTCTTTAATGTACTGAAGTTTTTGATCGTCCATGCTACCTTCTTGTATCTTATGTGCTTTTTTATGTGCTTCAGTTTCTGATTCTTGATTGTAGCCTTGTGATATCTATCTATATGTATCATAAGAACCTGAAAACCGCTAACCCCGCACATGGGGAAAAAAAAAACTTGAAACTTGGAGTATGAGAAGAAGCCGATTGTGATGATAGTATGAAATAATTAAATTGAAACCATAGTACGAAGCTAATTCCCTTAGCTTATTGATGAAGCCACTGCCGTTGGAAAATACTAAATAGAGGAAACAAAACTGAAGTTAGAAAGGGATAATCCTTTCTTGTTGCAGACTAAGGATCAAAAATTCCAAACGCAGAGGAGGCACTACATACTTTCACCCAACCTTGCATGATGATAATATGTATGAACGTAGGGCCAACGTAGAGGATAAATGTATGAGATATTATAAGAGAATGTGATCAATAAATTGTAATTAACTGGATGGATTACCTCGTGTTATACACCGGCGCTTTCATTAGAAAAGAGAATGAAAATGATTTTTAAATTTTAAAAATAATTTTAGTTATTGATTACAAAATGTTGAGAATATGGAATAGGCTTCGTATGCCAATATATGAATATTCAAACTTCATAAATATCTCCCCGACGCTAATTGAGGGTTGCAATTAATTCTACCCCAGCATTGAGCTTTTATCAACAATGTAGCTCCTGTTCTAATACCCAACATCAACATTGATCTTAAAAACTTGTAAATAAGAAAACACTTCTTACCTGAGAAATGTTTTTCCCTAGGTATAATTTATTATTGATTATTTTACACTTTCATTTTATATATATATATATATATATATGGGAAAATCATTTGTGCAGCCACAGCACCTAAGCTTCTGTACTGTGAACCTTAAAAACTGCGTCGTTTTGATTAGTATAAAAAAAAATCAAAATCAAAACACCTTGGAAAATCCAGCGCTGTTGTAGCAACCTTCAATTGATCCAACAAAACACTTCTCCAGTACCCGATCGCTCAACTGTTTGTGAATCTCTCCAGATGATAGCAATTTGATTTCAGGTTTACACTATCTGTGATTTGATTTCATTCTGTGACGTCTTTTATCATGCCGACTATTATCTTCGAGTACTGCTTTGATTTCTAAATTTAGTTATAAGGTTTTAATTCATTAGCTGGAGGTTTTCGATAGATCCACAATTTGCTTTGATTTTCACAATAGTTCGTGGAAATTATCTGATCATGGGTTGTTTTTTTAAAAAAAAAAATTAAAAATTTAAGGCGCGCCATCATATTGATTCTTCTTCTCTCTTTCAGATTTATGATAACACTGATTTTTTTTTTTAAATTAAGACGCGCCATCATATTATCGTTATTAAAACCTAAATATTAGTTCGCGATATCCTAGGATCTTAAGAATCATCCCAGATATACATTTATGTATATATTAACCAAGTTGGGTTAAATACAAATAGAGAATTATCTCATGAAAATATCCGGTAACCTTCAGTGTTTAATTAAGGTGTGCTATTCCTATTCTTCTTCACGATAGCATTGGATTTTCCAAAGTGTTTTGATTTTTTTTTTTTCTTTCATACTAATCAAAACGACGTAGTTTTTATGGTTCACAGTATAGAAGCTTAGGTGCAGTGACTACACAAATGATTTTCCCTATATATATATATATATATATATATATTTCTTCATAATTCATTAATACAGTGATCAAAACTCATTCATTTTAAATAATCTTATTTTCTTCCACCAAAATATCCCTCAATTTTAGGAGTATAATTTATTTCTATCTTTGACTACGTTACTTTCTCTGGCTTTTTTTTTAGGTAGGGGGAGGGTTACAAAATATTCTTCCAATTTTGTCATAATTGAATTATATTCATCTCATGCTGGAAAGTAAATGCTTGTTCATACTTAAAGGGTTAAGGGTATTTTGAGGTGCAATTTTGATCCTAATATAATTTAAGGGAGAATTACACACAGGTCCCAATGATTTATGAAAATACTTTATTTTATCTTAGTGTCTTCTCCGGCCAACCCGCATTACTTCTTCGGAAGCCGTTAGATGAATGTAGCGAGCAAGTCCGCTCACAAGACAAGAGACAGGAAGAAATCAAAAGTACGAGTCAACACAGCCTCCAACGATTCTAGGTTGAAAGAGAAATTAAACATCCTGCTTCCCTCAATGTTTTGGTTCAAGATCAATTCTAAAAATTATTTCAAACCAAACCTTCTTTTTACCTGTGGACTTGAGTCTACTTTTGACTTGAGGTTGAACTCATCAATTCTTTCTTATGAATATAAATACTGGGCAAGAATGATAGTTAGAAAATGGTTTTAACCCAAAAATTACAAGTGGAGTATCTTTCCCTTTACATGTAGAAAATTAATATCGTTACAACAAGTGTCACTGGCCGGATTTTTTAAAGATCTTTTGACTTTTATTCATTTCTATTTATTTCGTTCCACTCTGTTCCCCCATGGCGTAACTGTTTACGGTGTATCATACAGGGTAACTATTTAAGTAAAAATAAAAACATGTAACAAATAACTTATAATCACCAAAGGTATTAGTAAAAAAGGGCAAATAAAGGTAGGTTCAGATGACAAAATAAGGGATTGGTTATTTGTTATGTTTTTACCATTCTCTTCTATTTCACTACTCATTTTAATATTTAGATTGAAATTTGAACGATTCAAATTTAATATTTTATAAAATTATTCTTTTAAAATGTTTTTTTATTGCAATTTATAACCGTTAACCCCACATGAAAAAAAATTAAACTTGAAACTTGGAGTATGAGAAGAAGCCGATTGTGACGATAGTATCAAATAATTAAATTGAAACCATAGTACTAAGCTAACTCCCTTAGCTTATTGATGAAGCCACTGCCGTTGTAAAATACTGAATAGAGAGGAAACAAAACTGAAGTTAGAAAGGGATAATCCTTTCTTGTTGTAGACGAAGGATCAGAAATTCCAAATGCAGAGGAGGCACTACTTTTACCCAACCTTGCATGATGATAACATGTATGAACGTAGGGCCAACGTAGAGAAGAAATGTGTACCTTACCCAACTATATATTATATCATTAACTGTGATATTATGAGTATTATTGTTAAACTCACGACTTGACTCTTTAAATTTAGTATTTTTACATTTCTAACTTACAAAATCGAGTTGTGTCACTAATAAATTCGTGATCATTGTAAACTTTGTTAAACTATACTGAGTTTACCGTTTTTACGTTTATAATTTATAAAATCTTGACTTCTTCGATCTAATCATACTCAGTGGATTTAAATGTAAATTTTATAAAAATTTCTTTATTAAATATGATAAATTATAAATGTTGATGGATTTAATTTTAATTATTTAGATTTAAAAAATATTTAAATCAAATTTTTGTTATTTTTTATATTTTTTTATATACATAGTAAGGGAGGGGGACAGGATTCGAACCCTAGACATGGGGGAGAGGAGCCAAACTCCCATGCCACTGCACTACTAAGGCGCTGGCTTTTATATTTTAATTATACACTATTAATATATATTTCATAAAAAAATAAATTTTTACAAGTTTATGATTCGAGTTTACTTTACTCTTACAAGTTTCTTTAAATTGAGAGTTTAAAAACCTTGATAATGGGAGAATGTGATCAATAAATCATAATTAATTGTCTGGATTGCCTCGTGTGATACATCGGCCCTTTCATTAGGAAAGAGAATGAAAATGCTTTTTAAATTTAAAAAATAATTTTGGTTAGTGATTACAAAATGTTGAAAATATGAAATAGTCTTACCATGCCAATATATGAATATTCAAACTTCCAAAAATATCTCCTGATGCTAATTGAGGGTGCAATTATTTCTACCCCAGCATTGAGGTTTTTGATTATGTATCAACAAGGTAGCTTCTGTTCGAATATCGATAAATCAATCAATCAACATCAACATAATAAATATTGATCAGAATAATTTAATATTGATTATTTTACACTTTTTTCTTATATATATCTCTTCATAATTTATTGGTACAGTGATCAAAATTCACTCATTAGATAATCTTATTTCCTTTCACTAGTATATCCCTCAATTGTAGGAGTATAATTTATTGGGAAAATTACACATAGGTCCCAAAGAATAGAGATATTTATATTTAGGTCCCTGAAATAACAAAATTACTTAGAAGTCCCAAGGGACTTCTGAATAATTATTTCAGAACGTAAAATTACTTTGCTGCCCATAGTTCCTATTTCACATAGAAGCGATTAACAACAGAAAATGCATAAATTAACAACAGAAAATGCATGTATTAACAACAACTTTTGAAAACCCTGAATTTTGTTAATAAATAAAGTTATTGTTAATACATGTATTTTCTGTTGTTAATTTATGCTTTTTCTGTTGTTAATCGATAAAATTCAGGGTTTTCAAAAGTTGTTGTTAATACATGCATTTTCTGTTGCTAATTTATGCTTTTTCTGTTGTTAATCGATTTTAGAAGTGAAAGAAGACAAATTCAGAGTTTTCAAAAGTTGTTGTTAATACATGTATTTTCTGTTGTTAATTTATGCATTTTCTGTTGTTAATCGATTCTGTGTGAAATATGCACTATGGGCAGCAAAGTAATTTTACGTTCTGAAATAATTACTCAGAAGTGAGTAATTTTGTCATTTCAAGGGACCTAAATGTAAATAACTTTGTTTCTTGGGACCTATATGTAATTTTCCCTAATTTATTTCTATCTTTAACTATATTACTTTCTCTATATGATTTTTTTTCAGGTAGGGGATGGTTACAAAATATTCTTTCAATTTTATCATAATTGAATTATATTCATTTCACACAAAGTGTAAAAAGCACGTAAATATTTGTTCATACTTGAAAGGTTAAGGTGTATTGAGCATTCCAAAGTGTTTTTTAACATCAACCGACACTGGGTGGTGTTATAAGGGATCACAATGGGTGTTGGGTCGCTGGCTTCTCACATTTTATTGGATCATGCAGTGTTGTTGAAGCGGAGGAATGGGCTGTCATGAAGGGCCTAAGACTTGCTTGGGATCTAGGATTCCGTAGAGTCATCCTTGAGTCTGACTCTAAAGAATTGGTGGATATGCTGGCTGAAGGTTCTGTAAATGAAAGAGGCAATCTGCTTCTCTAGACGATTGAGCAGCAAATGCAAAAGATGTGGTGTTTAAGAATTCAGTTTATCCCACGAGGTTCAAACTTGGTTGCTGATGCATTGGCAAAACAAGGGCTTTCTGCTTCTATGTTTTTAGATAGTTGTCCTGAGTCGTTATTGGCTCTGGCTTCGCATGACAATATGGGATTAATTTCCCCAGTGTAACTCTTTTACTTTATGATTAGTATATCACTTTTATCAAAAAAAAAAAAACATCAACCGACACTGAAAATGAAAGGCAAGAAAATGTATTTCTTCATCAACATTGTTTTTAGAAACCTGTAATGCTTTGTTGATGATAAAATGGTTGGTTTGCATCCATTAATAAAAAAAAATATAATTTATTAATGATTATTTCACATTTTCATTTTTTTTAATATTTCTTTATAATTCATTGATTAGATAATCTTATTTCTTTCCAGCAGCATATATCCTTCATTTTAGGGGTGTAATCTTTGACTCCATTACTTTCTCTATGTGATTTTTCTTTAGCTAGGGGGAGGGTTAAAAAAAAAAAAGATTCTTCTAATTTTACTATCATTGAATTATATTCATCTTGCCGAAGGCATGGAGAGTAAACACTTGTTTATACTTAATGGATAGGATATTGTTACTACCAATTTTATGTCACTACCAAGTCACTACCATTTTTTCACCGTTAGATCAGAATCTCATCTACCTTTGTCATTTCTCTCTTCTATTAAGATTTTGATCTAACGGTGAAAAAGTGGTAAGACTTGGTTATGATATAAAATTAGTAGTGACAATATCCTATCTCTTAAAAAGATTAAGCTACATTGAGCACCCTGAAATATTTGCAAGGCCAGCACCTAAAGTATTTTGAAGTATAATTTTGACCCAAATATATTTAAGGGAAAGGTCCAAGTAACAAAAAAAAAAAGGTTAAAAAAGTTAAAGAAAAAGTCACACATTAAAAAAGGTCTTAGAGCCTTTTGTGATATTATTTTATAAACGTTAATAACTATATCAGTACAATATTAACAACTAAATCAATAGATGTTAACAACAATATTCTAACAACTAAATTACTACACGTTAACAACTATATTATCATAATGTTTTCTTAAAAAATACTAGAAAATGTCCCCATCTAACTTTCTTTTAGATATTTTTTGATAATTTTTTTGTTACTTAACCCTAAGGGGATTTTGTCCTATATTTAAATGGGTGGAATTTCACCCCCAACTAATTAACAGACTAAAAAATGTCCGTTTTACTGCTCCATCTTCCTCCCGTCCAACCCTCTTCAGCAAGATTTTTTGCCTACACTTCTACCGATGCTGAAAATGAAAGGCAAGCGAACTCCATTAGAACACCCCCATCATTGCATCCAATATAAACTGCTAAGTAGTACCAATCCCTCCTGGTTTTCGTTAATATTCAATTATTCATAGATGAAATTGAAGGTGTAAAAGAGATGATGAGAAAGAAAGTAGACTCGTTCCTCGGTTCAGCCATCCATTGAAAGAAAGCTGGCGACTACTGTGCAACAAAACCTTTCATTCTTCCACCCATTATCCTCAAACTCCTTCCCCTTCAGTACAGACTTCTCTAGCAATGGCAGAAACATATACCTCCTTTCTTTGCCCTCACTTCTGTGCAACAAAACCAAACATCCCCATTTCTCAACAATGCCTTCTAAAGTCTAAACCCCTTAAGCTTCAGCTATCGTCTCCAACTCTTCACTTTTTTTACCTTCTCCATCTTTCACCCAGAGAATTCATTCTTCCCCTGTATTGGCATTTGTTGCACAGACATCAGATTGAGCTCAGCTGGAAGCTGAGAATGCAATTGTTGTTGGAGACGATGAACCTGCGTGGCAAATTCAAGAGGTCGACAACACCGAAGCTGGCCTTTCGGACTGGGAGGCTAAGGTCGACGACAATACCTACGATTCTGTTAGAACTAACACCTAATGTCTAATTGTAATTAGCATTCTCTGATTGTACACTGTAGAATATGCCCTGTAATATTCCCTAGCATTGCTTGTACAAGTGACGCGTGTGTGGTCCCATAACAACCTCTGTACCATTTCCGTTATTGGTCTGCACTACTTGATTATATATACAGTGCTGAGGTCCTGAATAATATGCTCGACCTTTTTCAGCCTTTTACTCTCATTCTCATATTTCTCTTTTTGCCTAGAAATCTTTCTTGGTATCAGAGCACGTGCCTCTGTCTCTGCAATGGCGTCGACTACTTCCGATGAGACCTCAGCAACGTCAGCCGCTCGAACATATTCTCTATTTTCTTCCTCCAGCCAGACAGCGTCCATCAAGCTGGATAGGACCAACTACCTCGTCTGGGAATCGGTTGTTCTTCCTCTCATCGAAGGCAACCGTCTACAGAACCATATTGACGGCACTGTGACTGCTCCATCACGAACTCGCGTCACCTCTGGTTCAACTCGTCCCACTCCCAATCCTGACTTTGAAGACTGGTATGCAGTTGATCGCATGCTTGTTGGTTGGCTCAGAAACACGATGACTCAGGAGGTTGGTGCCCAACTTCTCCACTGTCGCACAGCATCCGAGCTCTGGACGGGTGCTCGTGATTTGACTGCTGCTTTCTCACGTTCTCGTGTAATGGTTTTTCAATCTGACCTTCATCGCACACGCAAAAACGCTATGCGTATGGATGAGTACCTAGCCAAAATGAAATCCATCTCCAACCAACTCACTCTCGCTGGGTCTCCCATTCCGACAAGTGATCTCATCCTACATACACTGAATGGCTTAGATGCAGAATATAATGCCATTGTCGTCAAACTCATTGACAACGCAAACCTCACCTGGGTAGAAGTTCAGTCTTCGCTTCTTGCCTTTGAAAATCATTTGGAACAACTCAACTATTTCTCTAATCTGTCACTTCAGCCGTCGGCTAATATTGCTATGCGTGGTTCCTCTGTTTCATCGGGTCGAGGCAGAGGACCTTGGAGGGGCCATCGAGGTTCTTACCGTGGTCGTCAACATGGAGGAGGCCGTCTGTCTAGTCGGACTGGTTCTCGTGGTGGTCGTCCCTACTGCACCTATTGTGATCGCCATGGTCACTACATCGACACATGTTATCAACGGCAGGATTCAACCTGGTCTCGTGGCTCTGACTGGTCTCGTGGTTCTGAATCTCAACCTCATGCTTACTATGCCGACACTCACACTGTAGCTGACCCCGCTTGGTATATGGACAGCGGGGCTAGTCATCATGTTACTTCAGACTCAACTCAGCTGGATTCGACTGTTCCTATAGGTAAAAATTATCTTTACACTTGTACTGGAGGTAAGACTCGTATTCTTGGTGTTGGTCATTCATCTGTCTCCTGCTCACACTCTAAACTCAAACTTAATGATGTCCTTTTGGTACCATCAGCCACTAAGAATCTTATCAGTGTTCATAAGCTAGTAGAAGACAATCCAGTGTCCGTCATTTTCTCTAACGATGGTTGTATTATGAAGGAAAAGGAAACGGGCAGATCTCTAATGCAGGGAACTCCAAGCCAGGGACTCTATCCAATGCCCAGGACTAGGCATCCATCTCATGCCTTTTTTGCAGCTACTTCCAAGAAGGATGACTCGACTGAATTTTTGCGTTGGCATCAGATGTTGGGACATCCAAGCAATAAAATCCTAAGACAAGTTCTTCAAAGCTGTAATATCAGTCTTAAATTGAATGATGATTTTGTGTGTGCAGCTTGTCAACTTGGCAAATCAAAGCAATTACCCTTTCCTAAATCTGTGTCTCGTGCATCTCATCCTCTTGAACTTATTCACACCGACATATGGGGTCCCTCCCCTGTGCAATCCAGTCACGGTCACAAATTTTATATCCATTTCATAGACGATTACAGTAGATACACCTGGTTTTATCCACTTAAGCATAAAGGAGAAGCGGTGAATGCGTTTAATCATTTCAGAAATCATGCTACGAATCAGTTTAACACCACAATCAAAGCGATTCAATGCGATAATGGAACTGAATATAAGCCATTCATACCCATTGCTAATGATCATGGTATCACAATGTGCTTCACCTGTCCTTACACATCATCACAGAATGGAAGAGCTGAACGTAAGCATCGACATATCGTTGAAATGGGTCTCACCTTGTTGGCTCAAGCTCGTATGCCATTAACCTACTGGACCGAAGCTTTCCAAACAGCAGTCTATTTGATTAATCGACTCCCCACTCCTATTCTTGATCATATTACACCTCTGTTTTGCCTATTTAAAAAGGAGCTTGATTATCGTCAGCTGAAGCCTTTCGGCTGTGCATGCTATCCCTACTTGAGACCATACAATTCACAAAAGTTTCAATTTCATAGCAGGCAGTGTGTTTATTTGGGTCCAGCAGCGCAACACAAAGGCTTCAAGTGCCTCAGCAGCACCGGTCGTGTCTATATTAGTCGACATGTTGTTTTTGATGAAAGTGTTTTTCCTTGTTTTTCAGGATTTTTTAATCGACGAGCTGGGGTCCCCTGTTCTGATGACTCAATTCCTCCACTAATAGTTAATTCTTCTTCAGTTTTGGTCTCACCTGTTGCTACCTCGCACGATGATGCAAACAATTCACTTGATCGGCCCTCTGGACCTTCACAATTAAGTGCAAGCCCAATGGGTTCGTTTAATCCACTCAGCCCAACCGGTGTGAATGACTCATTTGGTCCTACTCCCAACAGATCACTCTCTTCATCACCGGCCCAGTCCACGGCCCAAGACTCACACCCGGCTAACACTTCTCCTGACCCGATAGCTCCATCTTCCTCTAATTGCCATCCGATGATTACTAGGGCAAAGTCAGGCATCACCAAGCCACGATATCCGTTCGTCGGTCTGCTCCAGTCAGAGTCGCCGGAGTCTCTGACCGATGCCAGGCCTCCTCGTACAGTCACCGAAGCTCTTTCATCTCCCAAGTGGCTTCGATGAGAGAGGAATATGATGCTCTGCTTCACAACCAGACCTGGGTCCTCGTGCCGTTTGAGAAATCCCAGAAGATCATTGACTGTCGCTGGATCTTCAAGACTAAGTTTCGCGCCGACGGCTCTATACTCAAATACAAAGCAAGGCTTGTTGCGAAAGGATTTCAACAGGCTGCCGGTGTCGATTATTTTGAGACGTTTAGCCCTGTCATCAAGCCTACTACGGTACGACTCATTCTCACTCTTGCTGTAAATTTTCGCTGGGATATCCGGCAACTGGATGTTAATAACGCCTTTCTAAACGGGCGTCTTCAAGAGGCTGTCTACATGCGTCAGCCAGAAGGATTTATTAATCCTCAGACACCTACCCATGTGTGCAAACTGGTCAAAGCCATCTATGGCCTTAAACAAGCACCTCGTGCTTGGTTCGATCGTCTCAGACTCACCCTGACTAGATGGGGATTTCAAAATTCTAAGAGTGACATTTCCTTATTTTTTCTCAGAACTCGCTCCTTACTGGTGTTCATTTTGATCTATGTAGATGATATATTGGTTACTGGAAACGATTCCATTTTCATCCAAGACTTTATTGTTAAATTGAATGATGCCTTTTCTCTTAAAGATATGGGCTCTCTATACTATTTTCTTGGTATAGAAATTTTCAGAGATCATACTGGCCTTTATCTTAATCAAGCAAAATATATCATGGATCTGTTGCACAGGTTTAATATGACTGATTGTGCCCCTGTCTTAACTCCTATGGTTGCTGGACGGACTTTCACTTCTATTGATGGCACTCCCATGTCAAATCCCTCCTTGTATCGTCAAGCAATAGGCTCTCTACAATATGTCACAACCACTAGACCAGACATTGCCTATTCTGTTAATAAACTTAGCCAATTTCTGTCATGTCCTACAGATATTCATTTTCAGGGGGTCAAGCGCATTTTTCGTTATCTCAAGGCCACTTATACTCTTGCTCTGCATCTAAAACCTTTTCGCTCTTTGCAACTCATGGCCTTCACTGATGCTGACTGGGCTACAAATCTTGATGATAGAAAATCAATGGCAGGGTTATGTGTTTATTTGGGAGGCACTCTGATATCCTGGTCCTCGCGAAAACAAAAAGTAGTCTCAAGGGCCAGCTGTGAATCCGAATACAGAGCCCTTGCAGATGGAGGAGTTGAATTGAAGTGGCTCTATTCTTTGATTTCTGAACTAGGTTTACATCTCAAACGACCATCTGTCATTTGGTGTGATAACCTGAGTACTCAGGCTCTTGCCTCCAATCCAGTGTACCATTCTCGAAGTAAACACATTGACATCGATGTACACTTCATTCGTGATCAGGTCCTTGCTGGAGATATTAAAGTTGCCTATGTTCCTTCTCAACACCAAATTGCTGACTGTTTGACAAAGGCCTTGACTTATAATCAGTTTAGTTACTTGAGAAGCAAACTCGGTCTGTGTCCCACACCCTCTCGTTTGAGGGGGAATGTTAGAACTAACACCTAATGTCTAATTGTAATTAGCATTCTCTGATTGTACACTGTAGAATATGCCCTGTAATATTCCCTAGCATTGCTTGTACAGGTGACGCGTGTGTGGTCCCATAACAACCTCTGTACCATTTCCGTTATTGGTCTGCACTACTTGATTATATATACAGTGCTGAGGTCCTGAATAATATGCTCGACCTTTTTCAGCCTTTTACTCTCATTCTCATATTTCTCTTTTTGCCTAGAAATCTTTCTGATTCCTGTTGAAGACACCGAGGGATGGACGGGAGAAAGATGAAGGAGGAAAAGTGGAAAACGGACGCTTTTTATATCCCTTCTCATTATCCCTCATTACTTCTAAATCATATCCATCCAATTAATCACAATATCACTTTAACTTTTCTCTCACATTTCCAATCAATAGCCTAGATGAGCTAACAAGAGAAAATGAAAAAAATGATGAGAAAAAAATTCTCTTCCCTTTTTAGTCCGTTAGTTTATTGCACCCATTTAAATATATCACTACAAAACGGCACTTCAAAACATTTTAGGGGGTTGATTGGCCTCTGAAAGATATTTAGCAGTACTCAATGCACCTTAATCATACGTAAAAGACAATTATAAGATCCAATTAAGGAAAATAATTATTCAAAAATGTCTCCTAACTTATTAATGCAAGTGTAATACTTCTTCTTGTGCTAATTATAAGATGAAGTTGATTTTTTAAAATAAATTAGAGAAAGTAATTAAATTACTTTAGAGTATTTGTATTTACATTTTTTTTAAAATTAATTAGTTTGGCTAATAAAATAATGAGAAAAAGATTTCTCCTGTCACTGGAGATAGAGTTATCTCCAGTGACTCCAAAACTACATCGTTTTGAATTAATGAAAGGTTTGTGAGTAATTTCAGGTGAATTAATGAAGGATGTTTTGGTAAAATGTATATGATTAAAAAATAAACAGAATTACAGAAACACCCTTCATTAATCCAAAACAACGTAGTTTTGAGGTCACTGGAGATAACTTTATCTCCAGTGACAGGAGAAATCTTTTTCCCTAAAATAATATATAATATAAAAATATGGGAAAATGATTTCTCCTGTCACTGGAGATAAAGTTATCTCCAGTGAGCCCAAAATTACGTCGTTTTGGATTAATGAAGGGTGTGTTTGTAATTTTAGGTGAATTAATAAAGGTTGTTTCCGTAATTTTCTTTATCTTTTTACCATATGAATTTTACCGAAACACCCTTCATTAATTCACCTAAAATTACAAACACACCCTTCATTAATCCAAAACGACGTAGTTTTGGGCTCACTGGAGATAACTCTATCTCCAGTGACAGGAGAAATCATTTACCCAATAAATATACATAATTTATGATATGATTAAATAACTTTTTTAATCTCTCGAAAAAAAAAAATCAACTTAATTAGTGCAGTGAATATTATTTTTTTGGATATTTTTTCGGGAAAAGAGGGAGAGAAGAAATAAAATCTGATGAATACCAATTGGCAATTGCTTTCTCTGTTACATTTTCTGTCACTGTAAAACAAGATTGAAGAACAGCTTCCCCAGCTTCAAAATCGTCCATGGTTGCTATCCATTTCTTCAAGATTATTCTTGAACATTCTCTTCAAGAAGGAAGGCTTGTAAGTATTTTTCTTAGTCTATCTATCCCCTTTATTGCTCTTCCGGTTTTGTGCTTCGGACCGGACTCTTCTTTCTTTTTAGTATTTAGGGTTCTGTAAGAAATATTGTTTGAGAACACCAACTCATTTTGGTCTCTGATTGAAATAACTACTTAATTTCAATATTCTTGCTGGGAATACTGTATAAAACCATTTGACAAGTTGTTGACTTTCATGGTACACACACTGTAATACTAACAACAGATTATTCTCAGAAAATACCAGACAACTTTACCCGAAAATATGGAGGTACCATGCAAAATCCAGTATATCTGAAGCCTCCCGATGGGACTGAATGGGAAATTCATTGGACAAAATATGAAAGTGGTGAGGTTTGGTTTGAGAAGGGTTGGGATGAAGTTGTTGGATACTACTCTTTAGGTCATGGCCATTTGGTGCTGTTCAAATATGAGGAAACAAGAAGAACTAGTCACTTTAAAGTGAAGATTTTTGACAAGAGTGCATTAGAAATAGACTACCCTCTTCACAGAAGCCTCCCACAAATTAATGATGATTCTGTTTCAATTGAAATCTTGCATGAGAAACCTCCTCTGCATAAAGTAGCCAGCCCAAAACCGCCATTATTATCATCATCTTCATTTCGCCCTTACAAGAAAATTAGAGCTGAAGAAGCTGAAAGGACTTATAATCAGCAAAAGAAGCATTCAAATGGGAACAAGCTTAAGCCCATTAAAGCAGGACCGAATCTTGTCAAGATTGAATCAGAAGGTAGCTCCTGTTTTATTCTTGTTGTACATCATTATGTCACATTTTAATACGATATTCTATTGGTCTATCAGGATGTCTATTAAAGTCAACTCTTGAAAGCTGTACGTGAGTTTTGTTCTTAATCTTGTCCTTAGAGGACTTATGCTTAAGTTTCTGCAGGACTCGTAGGCAAAAGCAATTTTTCCACTAAAAAAATTCCAAAATCCATGGCTATCAAAAAAGGAAAGGAGAGACCACTAACTTGTGATGAGAAGAAAAGAGCTTTACAGAGAGTCAACACTTTCACAGCCAAAAATCCCTATTTCAAAATTGTCATGCAGCCAGCATACATCAATAACCGTCTGGTAAGTTTTTAGAGAAATACAAATGAAATGCCTTGAATGTAGCTTTCCACTGATTGTCTTCTCAAAACAAAGAAAAGTTCAATTGTTAGTTACTGATCTAATTAAAAAAAATTGCAGTGTGTACCAGCAAGTTTTGTTAAACAGAATTTGAAGCAGAAGGGTGAGATTGCTGTCCTCCTTCAGGTTTCGGATGGCAGAACTTGGCGTGTGAAGGGCTATAGGGAAGAAAGAGATCTTAACAAGTTCAGCCTCCAAAGTGGGTGGCTCTCTTTTGTACTAGACAATAACTTGAAAGTGGGTGATGTGTGTGTTTTTGTACTCACAAACCCCACGGCCATTTCCTTCCTAGTTCATGTTTTTGGAGGCTCTGCTGATCCATATGGCTAAAAATTCCCACGCTATAACGTTGTTTTCCCCTTTTGTTGAGGGAATATGGTAATACTGATGGAGATATTATGTTTGGGATCCCCAGACAATGAGATTCTGGTTCTTTTGATTCTGGCTTGTACATAACTCCCTCAACTGGGGAAGGTTAAGATTATGGCCTTAAAAGTTTCTTTTGTTAGCTTTATGTGAACAGTTTATATGGCAAGTAATGTTTATGTTAATTGACAGTGAAATTGCTTTTTGTCTATATAGGCTATTTCATTATAGGCGGCTGTCTCTTTATGATTTTGTGGAAGAGGTAAAAGTAAAACGGGGGTTTTAATAGTTTAATCATAATATGTGGCCTTGTATATTATTATATCAAGCCATCCAAGGCCAAACTAAAAAGAATCAAAATTTCTATTTACACCAGTTAACGTGGTAGAAAACACATCATGTGAAATTTAATGCTTGTGTGTGTGTGTGTGTGTGTGTTTTTTTTTTTTTTTGTTATAATGCTTGTGTTTTACTTTTACTCATAAATTCAACATTGTGATCCAGTTCTGCTGAAAAACAGGACAAGGTATGAAACATATCCTGGTCCTAGGAAGCTTAAGATACCCAACTTACCTAGCCCTTTATCTGCCAAAAAAAAAAAAAAACTAAGCCCAAATGGGAGGAGAACGACATTGGCGGTTTACTTGGGGTTTACTTGTATGGTCGGTTCGAATAATTAAAATTTATTTTATTATAATGAAAATGTTTTAAATAATCATCATTACTTATTTAATTATTATCATCATGCCTTTAGTTGATCTGACAACTCATTTAGTCAATACATTTACACTTCTAGTCAATTTGACTATTCATTTAAACAATACCATTATACTTTTAGTCAATATTATCATTCATTTAAAAGTAAAGCTTCCTTAATTCCTTAATTGAAATAAGCAATCTTCTCTCCTCTGCGAGAGTCTCCTCCTCCTCGTGAGGTCCCCCTCGTCTGTGAGTCCCGTTTGGTTGTCTTCTTGGTGAGCCGGTCGAAGTACTTCCCTTCCTCTACTGTGTCTTGGTTTTGTATTGGGAGGGTGGTCTTTCCTTGGGTGAAGCCTTTCTGGTTTCTTGCTGTGTGTGTACTATGGAAGTGGGACAAAGCAATCACACTAAGGTTCCTAAACAGGTGGAGCTGGACCTCAATCAAACAGTGGAAAGTCCTGCTGGAACCTTGGTTGGCCGGATTGAAGCGACCAAAAAACTGAATATTCCAACAGTGATCTCCATGATCAAGAAAGGGTGGCATTTGGGGGACGAGTTAGAGGTTCATGAGCTGAAAAGAAACAACCTAACCCTCCTTTTCCGGTTTAAAAAGGTGGAAGATTATTCAAGAATCCTAAAGGGGAGGCCTTGGTCTGTGCTTGGATATCTGTTGAACCTCCAGATTTGGAAAGACTATATGGTTCTTGAGGATGTGGATTTTAACTGGACTCCCTTTTGGCTGCAATTTCATGGACTTCCTATTGAAGCATTTAATGGTCCTAATGCTATAAAACTTGGTAAGGCTGTAGGAATTCCGGTCACTCCTATGGTGGATGGGAAGATGACCCGTAGCTTTGTCAGAGTAAGGACTCTTCTTCAGCTAAATGCTCCTCTCACGGCTGGGGTATGGGTTCCGAGGAAGAATAGTAAACCGGCTTGGGTCTCTATTAAATATGAGCGTTTACAAAGTTTTTGCTTCCAGTGTGGCTGTATTAAGCACGACGGTGGTGGCTGTAAAGAACCTTTAGCTTCGAAGGGTGCTAGGGCGGTCAACGAGTTCGGAAGCTGGATGTGTACTCAGGCAACGCGAACTTATGAGGATGTTTTAGAAGTTTGCCAAGTGGGCTGGCCGGAAGTTTGCGAGGTTGATAATGAGATCCATAATGGGTTCCGTGGAAGCTCCATATCAGGGGACTGGGCTGATTCTTCTGGTTTGGTTTCATCTGCGAATCCGTTACTTGGCCTTCCGTGTGCCAATGCGGTTGTTGACGGTGATCAGATAGGAGAGAAGGTTTTGACGGGGGAGTTGGCGGAACCATCTTCTTTGGCTGTTTCTACGACGGAAGTCCTCCTCGGACGGTGTGCTCCGGTGAAGTGTATGGGAAAGTGGGATGACCGAAGTTTGTCCAAACGAGGTTTCCCCCCAACGGTAGCCTCTGTCCAAGGTCCTGCTGTGAATACTGCCATGGGTCAGTCATCGCCGAAAGTAGCTGTGGAGATGGTGACATCGCGTGCCGGGGATGATGTGGGAAGAGAGATGAACTCGCTGGCAGGTGAAGGGGATCCTATGTTTGGAACTTTGCAAATTGGTGATGGGCTTCATGTGTTGGGCCAATGTTCAAATATGGCCATGCGGGACCCGTGGAGAATGAGAGATGAAGAATCCAAATTGTTGGCTGAGCACCTTGAAGTTGGGCCCCTCTCGCTGGGCCTTTGCTTTAATATGGGTATGTTTCATCAATTTAAATTGCCTATTGGATCTAATACTTTCTTGCAGGATGAAGGAGCAATGAACACCAATCCCAGCCAACCCTTCCCCTTGGATGGCGTCTTTACCTCTCAAGATAAAGACTTTATTTCTAATTGTCCAACTACCTCTGTAGAGTCAGATGAGATGAATTCCGCTAAAGTGGTTATTAAAGAGCCTGAGACACCTAATGACATGCAGCCTTATAAAGTGGAATTCCTGGAGGATAATCCGGTGCATCAATCTGTTATTTCTGGTATGGAGCACTCCTCTGTAGCTGCTGTGACTTTGGGGGTGAGAGGAATTAATCTCAAGCGCCCTTGTCATGAGGAATTGGGTGTGGAGAGGAGTAAAAAATGCAGATTATTAGCTATTGAACCTGCGATGGAGATAAGTAAAGAAAAGAAATCTGTGGCTCACTGTCATAGAAGGAAAAATACGAACGTTCGGTCCGTTAAAAAATTCATGCAGTGCACGAGCCTTACAGCTGTCCAAGGTTCGATTAGTAAGGGTGGTGGTTCATCTCAAATTGTTTGCCCGGAGAGCAGGATGGTTGAAGATAATAAATATTTGAAGGAGTCTGATCTGTTGCCTCATCAAAACGCTGGTGGTTGGATGGGACCAACCACTGGTTCGCCATGAATCTGTTAGCTTGGAACTGTCAAGGTTTGGGGTCAGCCTTGACAGTGAGAAATTTAAAGGAAGAATGTGTCCGGAAAAAACCCCATTTACTTTTGGCCTTAGATTTGGGTAATGATAAGGTCATTTTTGAATCGGATTGTCTTCCTCTGTTTTCCTGTGTTTGTGCCAAGTCTCCAGACTCGTATGACTGGCGGTGTAGGAGCATTATCCATGATATTGTTGGTCTTCTGTCCTCTACGGTTGGGTTTTCCTTGTCTTTCTCCCCGAGAGGGGGCAATTGTGCTACGGATCTTCTTGCAGCTGATGCTTATAAAGGGGTGTGCCCGATTGGGTGGGTTCATCAACCAGCACTTGCTTTGCTTTCTCTTCTAACCTTGGACGCTCAGAAGACTTGTTTGTCGGGGGATACTCCTTTGCGCCCCCAGTCCTCTCTTGGATGGTGGCTAACTTTATGGTTTCTTTCTTTCCTTTTGTATTGTTTGGTGGTTGTTGTTCCTCGTCGTTGTTTCTTTTCCTCTTATTCTATGTTTCTGCTGCTGTATTTTTTCTCTGTTTGTAAGGACTCTATATTTTAGTTTAATGGAATAGTAGCATCCTTTGACCCAAAAAAAATATCATCATTCATTTAGTCAATATTATTACGCCTTTAGTCAATTTCATTACTCGTTTAGTCAGTACAATTATTAGGGATGAGCATGGGCTGGACCATTGGTTTTTTGCCCACACTTAACCATTACACCTTAAATAAATATCATTACTCATTTAGTGAAATATCATTACGTCTTTAGTCAATTCAATTATGCTTCTATATCATGATATATTTAGTCATTTCGATTACTTATTTTGACAACGTCATTATGCATTTAGTTTATATATATATATATATATATATATATATATATATATATATATATATATATATATATTAGTTGTTCATCCGTTATCCAGAGTTTTACCCTGACTAATTTAGAACTTAAATGATACAAACCGTTTATCACTTATATTAACCCCTGATTGGTATATGTGTGTGTATGTATAACAATGGGGCTTTGGTGGCTCAATGACTACACAGCCCGTTGGCAAAATGGTGAGATTAAACTCCACCTCCCAAAAATATAGCCCCTCGAGCAGAGCAGCTAGAGTTGAAGCCTGCAAGTTATTGGAGCCGGTTAGTGGCGGTGTTCTGGTAAGTGCACCTTTTTTTTTTTCTTTTTTTTTTTAAATTGAGGGAAATAATGAAAATCATCAACATTTTAAAATCATAATTTTGTCATTTTTACGTCATTTCCATGTATGAATAGATTTTTTCAGATTTATAAATTTAAATAGTATTTATTTATATTTTCTCCTTCATATTTTATATTAACTTGAAATCCCTTTCAAGTTAGAATCCAATAACTTGAAAATTAACTTCTTTATTTCGCCAACTTTAAAAAATAATTTCTTGAAGTTAAAAGAATATAAATATAATTTTATAAATCAAAGATCATTAATATCATCATGTTTTGTTTTTAAAATTCATAATCAGAATTTACATTATGGTTAAATTTAATTTTACTTTTATTCTTGGCCTGAAATCTCCAATATTCCCATCTCCTAGGATCCAAATAGGAGTCTGTCCTTCCCAGCACTCGATCCGCACACGAGGACTCTATTTGCCGCCGGTAGCAACTGTCCCGTCGTTTGGCCGTGCTTTTGCTGCGGGTAACACTCTTTTCCCTTCTTACTCTTTGTGCTTCTGTTTGTTTTCAATTCGTAGTCGAGGTTCGAACAGAGGGGTAGTGAAACTATGTGTCGATCGAAGAAGGATGCAAATCGGGGAGATACAGGGGATATGAATCACTCTAAAAGAAAGCCGAGAGTGAGAGAGAAACAGGCGATGGGAAACTAGGCTTCGAAGCGTTCGTTCCCTCATGAGAAATATGAACCGATGAATCGGGACTGTGGTTCGTAAATGTTATGTTTTAGGCTTGTTAGGTTTCTTAATAATAGGGACTTGTGATAAACGAGAATGGTCTGATGAATGATGTTTTCTGTGATTGATGTTTTTGCATCGGTTTAATTGTATGTTTTAGGATATTGCTGTCTGTCGTCAGTTTTTATGCTCTCTCTATATACAAATGGGTTTAGAACATTTTTCTATTTTTCGTAAAAGCAATTAATGGAACTGTGGTTTGGAAGGGAAGAGCTCCTTGTGTAGTGGAGTTTTATAGTCAGATTTGCATATTGTTGTTATTTTTCTTCGTTTATTTGAAGTTTCTCATACAGTTATATTGCAAAACATGATTCTGATTGATATACTCTTTTTTTGTTTGGTGAATGAGTTCAATTCCCAAGTGAGATAACCTTTTGGGTCTTCTGAACCGTGCCACATGGCATATGGATCTTTGTTGAGTTTAACTGGAGGGAATACGAAGGTGTTGAAGTAAAATGGTTTCAATTAGGTTATTGGATGTGTAGGCTACTGTCTTTTAATCCTTGATTCAGTGGCTTTATATTACTTAGCTTAATTGTTGCAAGAATTAAGAATATTCATTTACTGTTTTATGAATTACTCAAGCAGATTCATCCTATGACAATTTGGCTGATTAAGGTTTTGGAAATCCATGGCAATTTGGAAGGATGCCTTATACTTTTGCTAATGTTGAATTGGTGTTAAACTATGATGACTAAGAGTAATTAAACCAAAATGAAACTTTTGTAGTTCTTTATTTCTTTTTCTGTGGTTAATATTTTTTTTTAAAAAATGCGTGTATAGACTTGAACTTTGATGCTATCCTTAATTCTTAAAAATTTTCATTTCCCAGAAATTCAGACACCAGCAGTGCCATAATGGCTGCAACCTTAGCTCGGAAATCACTTCTTGCTCTTCGCACTAGACAATTGGTAAGATATATAATTGTGTCATAATTCAAGAAGAATTGCTTGCCATCATGCATTCATTTTCTTTATAACCTAGCTGAAATCAGTTTATTCTTTTCTTTAAAAGTAAAACTGTCATATTTTATGCAGTTTATGGTTAGAAATTTTCTTTTTCCAGATCACTGCCTTCCCCCCATTCTTCTCAAACTGCAACTGCACTCACACTCACTTGGAAGGAAAGTTTGCGATGGCAAAAACCATTTGCTTATATACTTTCATTAATACCAAAATATTGGCAATTTTCTTACCTGTTCTTTCGGGTTCTAATTCCTTTATATGGCTATTTTAATTTTATGAATCATTGTTATGGTTGGTAGTTCAAAATATTTTATTGATTCAATAGATTAGTATATGGATATATTTAGATAAATTGTTGTTCTTGTAGGATGCTAAATTTTTATCATACATTCATCATTTTTATTCTTCATGTTTAGGCTGTGGCAGGTCAAGGGTTGCAAGTTCCCCAAAATTATGGCTTGCGATTAAGTGCCCATTCATACTCTACCAAAAAAGGTTTTCCATTATTCTATTAATGCATGTGGAAGCGATTTATGCATTCTTATTGAAAGAGAATGAGTAGTGAATAAATTTGAAGTGAATTTTCAGTTTGAGGTTTACCTTTAATAGAATTCTTAATTGTCATTGTCATTTTATATTTGCCTCGCCTTTACCTGCTTCTCTCTTGTAAATTTGCAAAGACTGCTTGATTTCTAAACTTAATTTTCTGTTGCAAAAATTGCAGATGATGGAGAAAGAGAGCAACTTGCAAAGGAAATTTCCAAGGATTGGAGTTCTAGTAATTATTTGAAAGCCCTGTGTTGTCAGTTTGAGTTTTCTTTTCTTTTTCTTACCATAAGTAAATGATTGCTGATGTTTTCAATGGCAGTCTTTGAACGCAGCATCAACACACTATTTCTCACTGAAATGGTTCGGGGTTTAAGTCTGACGCTTAAATACTTCTTTGAGAAAAAAGTTACTGTAAGTGTCTTCTAAAGTCATTCCCTGTCTAAGACGTTGTGTGGGATGTGATTACAGTCATAATTTCATAATGCAGATAAATTATCCATTTGAAAAAGGCCCGTTGAGCCCTCGTTTCCGTGGTGAACACGCACTCCGGCGATATCCAACTGGAGAGGAACGCTGCATTGCTTGCAAACTTTGTGAAGCTGTAAGCTTTTGAAAATTTAGGGCAATAATTTTCAGCTTGACTACATCCTGTAAAGTGCATATCTGCAAAATAGCATACATTGCGTGACTATTTTCTTCCCTGCTTTTTGTTTAAAATTGAACTACGCAGATATGACTGCTATTTATTACATGGTTATATTATTGATGGCATAATGTGTAATCATGAGATAGAGGCTTGTAATGGAAATTCTAGTCAACAAGGGTCATGATCGAATAAGACCTGAGGTCTGTACTATCCAAAAGAAGTCACTAGGTCTCACGTGGAATCTAGCGTCTGATACTCAGCTATCTGTCTGGAAAATTTCACTCGTTATATATTTACGTGTCTATACTTTATGTCAAAAACTATGCTTAGTCTGTCAAATATGTATATTCTTCTATAACATCATATTAACTCTAGTTTAACGTGTCTTTTTTTCAGGTTGAGTTTCTCTCATAATCTTTTTTTCATTATCCCTCATCATCTTTAAATCATATCAGTTCAATCAATTAAAATACTACTTTAACCTTTCTCTCATCTTCCCAATCAACGGTCCAAATAGGTTGGTGGGGAAAAAGGAGAAAAAGGACGATGAGGAGATCCTCTCCCCTTTTTTTCATGTCTGTCTGTAATAAATGGCACTATTGTATCTTTACTCCTTTATACTGGTTTGGCTGCTGTAAAATCTTTGTATAACTTAAAGAATGTGATTTAATCAGATATGTCCGGCACAAGCAATCACAATTGAAGCTGAGGAGAGAGAAGATGGCAGCCGCAGGACAACAAGGTGAAAGACCTTCCTTCCCTGCCTCCCCTCCCCCCACACAACAGACAAACACACAGTCACTCACTCACTAAAAGAGGACCAAAAAAAAAACAATGAAAGAAAGGAAGAAACTGCCTCTCCTTCCCCCTCCAGCCCTTTTTCTGTCATCTCTGAATCGTCAAGTTTTTCAGGTATGATATTGACATGACCAAGTGCATCTACTGCGGATTTTGTCAAGAGGCATGCCCTGTTGATGCCATTGTTGAAGGGCCAAACTTCGAATTTGCTACAGAAACTCACGAGGTTCATTGTCATCTCTTTCATTCTGATTTTCCAAACTACCATCTGAGAGCATCCTGCATGGAATTATCTTTTCGACCTTTCCTCATTAATTTTTCACGTTCAACTATTTGCAGGAGCTTCTATATGACAAAGAGAAGCTACTTGAGAATGGAGACCGATGGGAAACTGAGATTGCTGAGAACCTGAGATCTGAAAGCCTATATCGTTGATTGCTCCATTGTGCTGTCCCTTGAATGCCTTGTTCCCCTTTAACTAAAAAATATTGAGAAATAAAGGATCTGAGGATGGTCTGGAAAACTAGTATGTATTCTGTGTTGCTGCAGTAGCTTATTATCGAATTGCATCCTGCTGTTCCATTGGTAGTTTCTATGCTATTGTTATGAGGCTGACCTCTGAAATTTTGAACAAAGGATGAGATTTCCCTTGTGCATATGGGAATTGAGAAATTTTAATTTAATAAACCAAAGTGGCCACCGATTGCTCAAGTTCCATTAATCACTGGAACCACTGCCACTTCGGATGTGCAAAAGCATTTGCTATTGCTAGCCATTTGCTTTGTTATTTTTGTTGCATGCGGGCCATTGTGCTTCTCGACTTACCTGGGAAATCATAGATGTGCATGTACTTGACTTGTTTAAGAAGGATAAGACACTGCGAAGATGAGTCAGTTTTGAGCCGCTTTTTTTTTCCCCCTGAAATAAAACTGGTGAACGGGTCGATTTTTATTTTTTATTTCCTTGGTAAAATCAAGTAATCCCAAATAGCTCTCAAATTGGCAGGACAATCAGTGTTCTTGGTTGCTTGTGGTAACAAAAACCTTGCCACAATAAATTTGTCTGCATTTCGGGAATGCGTCTATTTATTAAAAATTAGAATATTTTTCCATAAAAAATTGTAATATTTTTTAAAAATCTGCCCGTTCAAAAATTTTAAAAAAGTAACCCCTTTATCCCGCTACAATCAATCTTCAATGCGTATGACTATTTACTCTTTTTTTTTTATACATAATATTTACTCAAATTTAGAATTAAACAAAAATATAATACTACCTTCGGTCTTAAATATAAAACCCAGCTGATCTTTTTTTTGAGAAGAAAATGAGGAAGTTAAATAAATTACCTTAGCATATTTATATTTATCGTTTTTTCTTCAAGCTAATTGGCATGATTTATAAATTAATATATAATGCACCGATACAAAATATATACTATAATTAAGTAATTTATTTGGCTACCTTAATTTCTCTAAAAAAAGTCAACTGGGTTTTATATTTAGGGCTAAAAGTATTATAAAAATAGAGAATTACTTACCTACTCCATGAGTACCACATCATTAGAACTCTGTCGAATGAAAACATAACAACTTATATTATTTTAATTTTGGTTGGTTGATAACTCATCTGAAAAAAGAAAATTCAAACTTTATCTTGTTTTTAAGAAAAAAAATATTGGTTGATAATTTTACTTTAGTTTTATTTTTTCAAATTAAGATGTTTTTTAATTTAAAAAAAAAGCTAAAATTTGAATTTTTTTTAGATGAGTGAAGAGCCAACTGAAATTAAAATGATCCGAGTTATGTAGCATAGTAATCATGGAGTATGTAAAATGTTCCTCGTAAAAATAACATTTAATACGTTGAATCTAAAATGTTACGATAATTGTTTATTGTTGTGGTCACCAGCCATGTGATCAACCCTATCAACCTAAGCTGTCTAGTCATCATTTGCTTGCCATGCCCCAGCACATGTCAGCCACATTGTTTCATCGTTCATTGATTAGGTGGCCAATTATGTTCTAGTCAACATGCAATTATCACCACTAGGTCATGAACCACATCGTCATATGTGTTCTAGTCATCATCCAACTTAGTGACCATGTCATAGTAAGTATTTGAGTCATAATCCCAATTAGCAAACATGTAATCAATTTTTCCTAGTCAAATTTCATTTCACTGCCCATGTTGTCCATCTCAACATTGATGTCTTGGTTATTACTTGATTCGCTAGCCTGCCATCTTTTTTTTTTTTTTAATAAAAAAATTTTAGGAAAGGGGTGGGCTCACCCACAGTCCAAAGGTAGGGCGCTTGGAGCCCAATCCACAGGGGATACTGGCCAAAGAATACACATACCTCCACCTCTACCAGCGTTACCACTTACCACTGCTTCCTAGACCCTTAAGATGCCTCCTCCAGCGTCTTCACCAACGTAGAGATCGAACCCCCTCCCTTAAGGTGAGGAAGATCGACCCCACACCAGTTAAACCTAAGGACGAGGGGTGCTAGCCTACCATCTTCATGTCAATGAATGTAGCTTAGTCATCGTCCTAATAACCTTCTTTGTCCATAGATTATACTACTCTAGCCATGACATTGTCCATGTCATCATACTACTCTATCATATTATTATAAAATGACAATACAAGTAATAATTTAAATACTTTAAATACAAATATATTCTTTCTTTTTTTTATTTGATTTGGTGAAAAGTTTCCCCTTTTAGGGGTTTTTTTTTTTTGTCGAAAGGAAATTTATATTAATACTAAAGATAAAAACTACAACAGAACATGACGATTACACTGAAAATACAAACTGAAATAAGAAGACTGAAACATACAACAAGACCAAAACAAATGTAAGGAAAGCTAATCACCACACAATATAAGAGAATAAAAGCAACATCAAGAACTCCAACGGCTTCCTGAGCATCCAAGGTTTGAAGTGACGTGAAAGGAAGTGTTGGTTGTAGAACCCACCCGATCGGGCACACCTCCTTATAAAAATAAGCTGCACAAAGATCAGCTACATAAATGTCCTGACATAAGGAACAGGACAGAGAAAATCCAACCTCAGAAAAGGAAAGACCACTGAAATCTTGTAACACCCTCGATTTCTAACCGTTATAATAACAAAAATTTAAATGATTTTCATAAATAAATTAATAAAATTCGAAATAAACAACCTTGGGAGTGTTACTGCCGCACTTGTATTGGGACAAGTGTAAGGCTACTTATTACAAATAAGGTAAATTCAAACTTAAACAAAATATATGTGTTTTTAATTAGAACAAAATAAAGTAAAATAAACAACTGACTATGCTCCTCACTTCTCACTGCTAGCCCCAAACTCTTGACACCTGTTTCACTGAAATTCTGCTTCCCCGAAGGATCATCGCAGCCCATGAACACAAACATCAGCAAAAGCTGGTAATTCTAATAAAACACAATTTAAATGGCACAACTATATTAATCAAAGCAAATATACACATGTATATACACACATAAATCATAAAGTGATTACATCAAACATTATTCGTTATCATTTAAATTTATTTAGACCCGGGAAACCCTGCTAGTCTATTTAGTGGGAAGAGAACCATGGTAAACCCGGGAAACCCTGCCAGTTTACCCTGTGACCCGGGAAACCCTGCCAATCACAAATCATCAAATTGGCCATCATCAAAACATCTCTTCCTAGTATGCACACCTCTTCCCAAAGTTGCTACTAGTGTCCCGGAAAACCCTGTTAGACACCACTTTGGGAAGAACGGATACTATCATTTTCACATCAGTGGCATAAAGCCCAAAAGTTGTGTTCATCACTTAGGAGGTACCGTCCCAAGCTATCCTCCCACTATTAAGTTATTTAAAACACACACACAAAATAGACTCTTAAATTATTTCTATTATTTACTTGTATTTTATATATTTTTATATTATTTAATTAAATATAAACATAAAGAAATTTTGACCTAATCTACAATACATAAAGAAGAAAAGAAAAATAAACGTACAAGGATGTATGCATAAAGAAGGAAAGGAACGCACACAGACCGAGGCAATTCAATTTCATTGAATTAGGAAGGAAAAAAAACACACAGGCCTTATTCAATTGACCAATAAAGGATGCACAGGGGTATTACATGGATCAAGCACGCATACCGAGGCTAGCCATTGAATCCATTTCAATTCATGAAGAGAAAAAAAACTCACAGGAATTTACACGCGCAAGTCGAGACAAACCATAACATAATTATATATACATATATTTCTATACAAATAGCAATTGGTTTCTATAGCCTAGCCTAGGGTACACAATTACCTATCAATATATAAAATTAACCTAAAGCTCATGGGGATTAGGATTACCTATCAAAGTTTTCATAAAACTACTCATGAGAATTAGAATTACCTGGTCTCTGTTTGCTAGCCTCCTAGAAAATAAATTGATGAGAGTCCGGAAGGAGGATTTGAGAAGAGAAGGTAGCGGAAAAGAAAACTATCGAGCGTTACTAGGTTTAAACGGCTAAACCTAAGTTTATAATTAAAATTTAGGGTTTAGCTATGGGCTGGGCTTTATTTTATTATTTCCAATTATAAAACAATACAATTAAATATCTAAATTTCTATTATTACTATAATTATTTCCAATTAATAAATTGTGAAATAATACACACATTATTAAATTCTAAATATTTATTTACTATCTTATTATTATTATTAAAAAATCCGGGATATTACATTCTACCCTCCTTAAAACAAGTTTCGTCCTCGAAACTAAAATAAAATTCAATAATAAAATCTCGGGTATTACAAATCTTGAAAAATACTTTTGCACCACCATTGAAGCAAATCTGGTGATGTCAACCACCTCCCAAACAAATTTTGGCAAACACTAGCAATTTGGATCTACCACCATCGAACAGTCCTACCAATGATCCTCACATACGTAAAGCACAAAACAGTATCGACCACTGGAAAAACCCTTCCCCCAAAATTACAAATCCAAATCACCACAAAAACACCACCATAAATCCTCAAAGCCAAAACCACATCAGAGGAAACACACAAGCATACAACAATAAAGACAGGAACAGGAACATAATAAAAAAACAGGAAAAAGGGGACATAATCGAAAAGCAGGAAAAAGGAAACATAATCGGAGAAAAGGAAAAAGGGACCAGGAAAGACATCCCCTCCGCCGGTGACCACCGTCGAACCGGAAAGCACCGTCGCGTGGAAGGCCATCGTCGAGGGAGACGTCCAGACAAAAGCTCCCACCGTCAGAGATGGGAGAGGACCACCGTTGCACCCAGAAAACAGAGGAACGTCAGAGTTGTAGAGGCGATGAGACCGGACACCAGAGGAGAGCCAACGTCGAGGAAGAAGGACGGTCGCCGCTTTATATCTTTGTTCCGGCCTAAAACCTCGCCTATCCTGACTTCTCGAGGTTCGATCTGTACATCTATGGCGGATGTGGTATAAGAGGAGGCTCGCCGCCGACGAGACAAAAGCCAGGATTTGGGGAGGGAGCGTTGGCGCCGCGTCTGCTAGGGTTTACGGAGCGAGAGAGATGGATATCGTTTTCCCCCTTTTAAGGTTTGAAGTGTAAAGAATTTTCATATTTTTCTGTAAGTGCACTTTTTAAGATTCAAACTTGTATTCTCTTCTTTATTGGAGGATGCTACTTACCATCTCAACCAACAATTTGTTGGTATATATTCTTTCCTTTTATAGCGGATTGTTTGTATTGATTAAAACTGGGGTAGAATTTCAATTAATTTTTAAATAGTAAGCCAGTAAAATAAAATCCAAATGCTACACTCATTTTCTAACTATTTTTATCATATATCTCAATGTGTTAAAAAAATGTGGAGTGTGAAAGAAAGCTCATATTGACATTTGTTTTTTAACAAGAGATATATACTAATACAAAATATGTGGGACTTATGAAGAATAACAACTATCAATAATAATTTCATGTATATGAGGTTTGCGACAAAAGTTATCCTTTCTACAAGTCAATGTCTTAAATCACACGCCTTTCTTCGAGATCAGACCCCATCTTAAGAAAGGAGTACAATATGGAAGAAAACCATTTGCTGCTTGACTCTCCTTCCCTCTCTCTTCCTCTTCTTCACTCCTTTCCATTAATAAAACCAACAGGAAAAATTCTTTCTCATACACAGTCGCTACTCTTCTGGGTTGGACCAGAGAACATATAGTTCCACAGAATGAGAAAAAGTTAAGCGATACTTCATCTGCAAGTAACCCTTATCATAAGTTACAAAGTCCCATCTCCCTCTTGAAGGAGAAGACTTGAATTTGCTTCATGGATTCCAAGGATCTGCGTTTCATAACAGATCAATCTGTTTTCTCTACCGTTCGATCTGGGGACCTTGATGGGCTCAAGCATATCCTTGACCTACTGAAAAAGGAAGAATCTTCAAACGGGTTCTCGGTTTCTGATCTCATGTCCCTACAGAACGATGCTGGTGAGACGCCTCTGTACATCGCTGCAGAGCATAATTTACGTGAGGTGTTCAGCTACATACTCAAGCTCTGTGACTTTGAAGTAGTGAAGAGCAGGTCCAAGTATGATATGAACGCGTTTCATGTAGCAGCAAAACGAGGCCATCTGGGTATTCCTCTTTTTGTGTGTGTGTGTGTGATTGTTTTCTTCATTTTGGTGTTCTAATGAGTGTTAAATTCTTTGTGATGGCTTATTGAACTATATAAAATGGCAATATATAGATATTAATGAATGGATTATTGGCCTTAAAGGGGCATTAAGTTAACTTTCGCAATTCAATATTTATGTTTCTTAATGCTGGTTGACATTTTAGGTTAACTGTGCAATTTGTCTCCTTGAGTCTTGAATAATCAAGGATGTGGCTTCTTTGATGTTTCTTTTCTTCCTCTCTTATAATTTCTCTTCCAGAAATACTCATGTGACTCTCATATATAAGTTTTTAGAAGAAGATACTCTCCTCTGCCCATCTCTCCTCATCCTGACCGTCGAAATCTTAATCCAAAGGTCCAGAAATATTTTTGAAAAAACCAGTTTTTTGAAAAATATTTCTGAACTCTTTGATCAAGATTTCGACGACCAGGATGGAGGATGAGGAGAGATGGGTAGAGGCCACGCTGGGTAGAGAAACTGGACGCTAAGTTTTTATATACTCGGGTAGTTGCATTTGTACCCCAAATTTTATAAGAATACATGAGACATAAAAACCAAGTAATTTTGATAATTGTTACCGCAATGTTGGTGATCATAAAGGATTTCAATTCTGATACACAAGTTTTGTCGACCTTTTTCCAGATATTGTGAGGGAGTTTCTGTGTACTTGGCCTCAAGTTTGTAAGTTATGTGACTCCTCAAACACCAGCCCCTTGTATTCAGCTGCTGTTCAAGACCATTTGGAGGTGGTGAATGCTATCTTGGATGTTGATGTCAGCTCAATGATGATTGTTAGGAAAAATGGAAAAACTGCTTTGCATAACGCTGCAAGGTACGGCCTCCTTCGGATTGCGAAAGAACTTATTGAACGAGATCCAACAATAGTGTGCATCAAAGACAAAAAAGGTCAAACTGCCCTGCATATGGCTGTAAAAGGAAAGTGTCCTTTAGTGGTGGAGGAGATATTACAAGCTGATGCCACTATACTGAATGAACGTGATACGAAGGGTAACACAGCTCTACACATAGCTACTCGCAAAGGACGTTCACAGGTCAACTTTACATTCAATTGAACCCCACTTGTAGGCTTTTTACCATGTTTGCTTTTGTTTATCAAAAAGAGTCTGGGTGCAAATTTGCTCTGGAGATGAGGACTAATGTTGCTGTTGAAGTTTTTTCAAGTTCAACGTTATCTAAAAGTTTCAAAACATAACAATGTTGCCTCATATAGTTAAAAAACTAGTGTTGATTTTTAACTTTTTAACAGTAAAAGGCAACATCACTCTGTCTTAACACTTCCATAATAATATTGAATCTAAAAAAACTTCTGAGGTAATATTATTCCTCAGCAATAACTTCCTAACAAATGTACACCTTGACCCTTTAAAAAAAAATCCTATCTTTCCAATGGTTATATTGAGTGCCTGTGATGGGCTATCCTGCTGTAGCTTCCTTACTTTATGTTACTGTGCTTGCCCTAGTCTGATTTCAAATTATACTTTTTGTCTTGGCTCGTAAGGAATGGGGAATGTGGGTTTTTAACAAACTGTGCATGAATTTATTAATCTCCAAACTGTCCTTGTGCAGTGCGATTTTTCCTTGCAATGATGTTTTACTTCTTCTCTTTATGTGCCTCAATTCACACAAAGTTTCTCTGTATATCAGATAGTAAGCCTTTTGCTTATCTACAAAGCTATGGATGTGAATGCCATCAATAATCAGCAAGAAACAGCATTGGATTTAGCAGATAAACTGCAATATGGAGCTACAGCTTTGGAAATCAAGGAGGCCCTTGACTACTGTGGTGCCAGATATGCCAGACATGTAGGCAAAGTGGATGAAGCTATGGAACTCAAAAGAACTGTGAGTGATATAAAACATGAGGTACAATCACAACTCATACAAAACGAGAAAACTCGCAGAAGGGTATCTGGTATTGCTAAGGAACTGAAAAAACTTCATAGAGAAGCAGTTCAAAACACCACAAATTCTGTCACAGTTGTTGCTGTTCTTTTTGCCTCAATAGGATTCTTAGCTATCTTCAATCTTCCTGGCCAATATATAAAAGATGGACCAGAATCAGGGACGGCCAACATAGCTGATAAGGTTGCTTTCAGAGCTTTCTGCCTTCTAAATGCTACATCTCTCTTCATTTCTCTAGCTGTTGTTGTAGTTCAAATCACTTTGGTAGCATGGGACACTGGGGCTCAAAAGCAGGTTGTGTCAGTGGTGAACAAGATGATGTGGGCTGCATGTACCTGTACTTGTGGGGCTTTTATAGCAATAGCTTTTGTTGTTGTTGGTGATCAAACATGGATGGCTATTACCATAACAATTTTTGGTGCACCAGTTCTAGTTGGGACCCTAGCAAGCTTGTGCTACTTTGTGTTTAGACAACATTTTGGATTTACTTGCTGCAGCGATTCGCGTAGGCGCATCAAGAGGACAAGTGGAAGCAGGTCTTTTTCATGGTCTTACTCTGCAAAGATATCTGATTTTGAGGAATATGATTCTGACATGGAGAAGATATGTGCTCTTTAGACCAAATGGTTGGTTCATCACAGAACCTCCTTGTTTCCTTGCCTTAGAACTGAAACTCATCGTCACTTCAAATTTTCCCATGTGAAATCAGTCAAGAGAAATTTTTAGGTTGAGGACATTAAAGCATGCTCTTTTTGGAGGATCTATTTTGTGTAGGTTTACTTGTCTATCCAATATCCATGTTTAATTGGTGTATTAAATTTTTTTCTTTTTAGATCCGATCAGAATTTCTCTTTCTCTTGGTCACTAGGAGAAAGCTTGGTATGTTTTATTTATTATCAGTGTTGATGATCAGGACTTGGATGTAGATTTATGTATATGAAAGAATAGAAAAGTTGTCCAGTGCCAAGAATGTTGTTAGTAAATATTCTCCCTCCTTTTTGTAAGCAACTTTTTTTCTGATTGCACAAAACAAACCAATGGTTGATATTAGTTAAAAATAATAAATATGTCAAAAATATCTTTTTTTTTCTTCCAAATATGCTGATATTCATGAAAAAGACATAGGAGAAAGAATGGTTATAAAATATGAGAGATAATGAGTAATAAATGATTAAATGAAATAGGGTTATTGGTGAGTGGAGGATAATTAATATAAAAATATGTATTTAATAACGGTGGAAAAAGAAAAAAAAAGTTATTAAAAATTTGGAGACTCAAGGGAAAAGTTGTTTTTATTAAGTATGTATTTGAATTAGCTTTTAGATAATAGTTTTTCCGACCTATGGGGTAAATATGTGAGAGGAATTTTGTCTCATCTTACGAAAAAAGGTTTCTAAAACCATCGTTTCAAATGTTACCAAACACTCGTTAAGAATCAATCAAAAGAAAAAAAAAAGTTACTTATAAATGGAATCAATTAGAGGGAGTATAATCTTTTGTCAAAAAAAGTTTTCAGAACCTAATATAACCAGTGTCATTATAAACGAGACTTTGATACGTATATCCGTGCCTTTTAATTTGGACTAAAGCTATGTATCTTTTGTAAGCTAAATTATATGGAACTCTTCTCACTTCTTCATTGTTTTTTTCCTTTTTCTTCAGATAACATTGTTCCTTTCTTTCCAATTGACAAAAAAATTGACTGAATAAAAAATTGGGAAGATTATGTTAACAAATGAATTCATTTACCCTTTTAAGAGTTGGATAAGGGAAAAGGTATATTCATATAATGGTTTGACGTCCTTTTAGTTGTTTGAGAAGGCGAAAAATACAAAGTGCTTTTCATCTCGTAATGAATCAACAAGCAATTATATGTTTAAAACTTCAAGAAACTCACCATATTATAATTAATTGTCCTCACATATCAATTAACAAACCAACCATTGAGAAGCACTAAAAGAGACGCCAAGTTAACGTTGTCATTTTCCTTACGTCTTTTAAGAACCATAGATGATGGGATAAGCCCCAACACAAAATAAAGAATGTTTAATCGCAACTCTACATGTCAATGGGTGGCTATTAGTGACAACGATTTGGGAGTGAATATATCAAACTGAAACATCCAAAGGAATTTTCTGTTGATTCTAAGACAAGGTTGGCGATATGCAATTTGGCTTTATCCCAAACCACTGCTAGATTCGATAATTGTGGGGTCTAAATAGTAACTAGGGATCATTCATAAATATGTTTCCGGAATTCACACAAAATCAAAACTCAAGATGTTATAACAAATGCAGTCTTTAAAAACAAATATTCTTCTGGTCCTTAATATATTTACCTAATTTAATCACATTAAGAAAGTTAGTTAAGTTAGTTAATATGACATATATTTTCTAGAACACTTTAGTTACACTTCCTTAATTCCTTTCTTCCCTGCCTCCTTAATTATTAGAGAGTATCAATATAGATAAATTAAATAAAGATTGACATATATGAAAACTTTTTCTTATATTTAGAATTGAAATCAACTTTCTAAATATGTCTCACATTAAAAACCGGAGGATTAAGAGATTACGTTAGAGGAAAGAAGGCAACAAAAGGTGATAGTTCCACATAAGAAATATGGTGATGGAAGGAAATAGTTCCAGGTGAGAAATAAAAATGATGCTCAAGTTTCCCTCAGTTTGAAAAAATTTATGTTAGTTAAGTTGTATGACTGCTAAAATTACGACAACTTTTAGCTCAAACCGCTTACAAAGGTACTTCAGAGTTCAAATCACCCATCAACAAAATCATCCTTTCGGCAATAGGATTTAAACTCGTATCCTTATAAATAATGAGTCAACCGCTTATCAATTGAATCAACTTTCAACTTTTATTAGCAGCATGCAGTCTGAATCAGTTGAGGGAAAAGAGAACAAAAGGAATTCCTTTTTCCTAGAGAAAAATGGTAAACGTAAAAATAAGAGTCCAAGATGATAATTTAGCCCCTATTTTATAATCGTGGTGCCAATTATTACTAGTATATAGAAGATGGTGGTAGACAATGAACGTGTAAACAAAATGCAACTTCGGGAAATAAGAGCCATTCCCTCTAGCCCACATGGTTTATATAAAAAAAATAAAACAACCACGTGGGAATCTCTAGTTTCAAAAGAATATCCCCAGTAAAGCCCAAGCAACCAATTTCACCACCATCTCAACCTCTATTGGTAGAAAGAACCAACTGCTATAGATTTACAATTTTACATGTTGAATTTACACCCAATCCCACTCTTGGTTCATATATCCTGTGAGATCGGTGCACGGTAATACTCTTAATTGGCAGAAACAACAATTTGATTAAATAATATTATAGTTGCTGCTGCCCAGAGCCTTTCTTTGATGATCTTAAAGGAGGAGCATTAAGGTCAGATGACTGAGATCGTCTCTGTTCTTCTTCCTGTCTCTGTGATTGAGAACCCTGCATTAAGTAACAGTAATGGGATCAGGGAACAGACGAGAGACAAAAAGCAAGGGCAAGATAATACAAGGAGGCACAGAATTCTTGTGTGTGACACACACACGCATGTAAACCAGTGTTTAAGCATATGACTATATGGAAACAAGTTCAACACCTGCAAGTGAATATATAGTATCAGAGAACAGAGAAGTTCGACACTAGTATGATTGCTGGTTCTCTTCACTCCAAGCCTTTAATATTCTCACCCCTAAAGTTTAATAGAAATGTAGATAAAACAATAAGGAAGACAGAGTGAAGAGGTCAACCTCCTTTGACAATGATCCAGAATTATTGCGCAACTGAGCTTGTGCTTTAGCATGCATGCGATGCTGGTACTGCATTTTCTCAAACTGTTGCAGCCTTGCAGCAAAGTTGATTCCATTACGTGACTTCCCATCATCGAAACCATCCTCATTAGCATGAGACCCAGACATTTGATGAAGAATATGGTAAGGATCCCCAGATGATGTTCTATTCAATTGTTCACCATTGAAAGAATATGACGGCACGGCTTTTAAACGAGTTTTCAGTATCTTGAAGGCGGCACTTTGCTGCAATATGGTATTAAAGGTATAGTAAAAACCTTAATAACATAAAAGCAAACAGTACAAGGTTAAAATTAATTTACACACAAAACACTTCTTCACGGTAAATTAGTATACACACACTCACAAAAGGTATTGCATATGGCAGCAACCACAACATTAAAGATTATATGCTCAACAACCATGTTGAAGTCATCAGCATCACAGACTTTTGACTGGCTAAAAGTAAAGAGCCCAGCCCAAAAATCTGAATACAAATTACAAATGCAAAATTTAAGAGAAACATGAGAGCACAAATACAAAGCAGATTCAGGTATCAACACTCTAAACAATTGCAGATAATATCCCTACCCACAATATCCAGCAACACAAAGATCAAATTCTGATGGACAACTTAAATATATAATTTTGGTGGCAAGATAGCATACATTTTCACCAAAATGTAGTAAGGGCGTGTCAGTGAAACAACCAAATTGAATGGTTTATCAGAGTATATTCATGAATAGACAGGGCATATTGCTGCCTTATTGATTAATGCTCCCAATATAAAAGCATGAAAAAAAATGTGAGCAATGTCCGAAGTTTAAGAAATCCCCTACTAAAAAGGAGGGAATATGGCTGCAGCTTTATAAGCTAATTAATGCCTCTATAAATTGAGTGGTAAAAAGAAATGGATAAATTTAACAAAAAAAGAAAGAAAGAAAGAAATGGTTAGAGTAACTTGAAAATACCTGAGGAAGCAACATCAGAAGACCGTACAATGCTTTAAATAACCATACATGTTTTCCAGGTTCAAGAAGCTGCCAAATTTCAAAACAAGGATTAATTATTACTTTTTTTGCAACCGATGATTCCTTGGTTAATCTCCATAGTTATTCAAACTATATTCAATAATAGAAGTATACCTAAAATGAGGATCAAGAGGTATATTTGACAATGCAAGGAACAACGAATATCAAAACGAAGGCAATTGAGAGTGATTATAAATATTCTAACATAAATTTTTGTCACATTGTTCTGAATTTCTTATCTATTCAAACAGGAATAAAGAAAAACACAGCCAAATATGCCACGTGAATGACAACAAGAGGAAAAAAGAGAAAACCCAAGCAAAGGATGCCATACTGAACTGGACTGAACTGTAGCACATAAATAGTGCCAACCAATCCGAAGTCAAATATCCATTTTTTATTTAAATAAGTAATGAAGAATACAGTAATTGAAAAGAAATAATGTTGCAGGAGTGTGTTAATCAGGAGATTAAAAAGTAAATCTTGAGGTATCACCTAAAACAAGCCACCACTTAACCGCCATATTAATAAAGAACAAAAAGGGCCAAAAAATTGTCATTTGGAAAGATAACTAATACATGGAAGAAATTACAAGGGGCAAAAAGTAGTTTACACGCAGGAGCATAAAATATTGGAAAGTTACTAACTCTTACGGTTGACATCAAAATCACTCAAGCAAAATTAGCATCTCCATTTTAATCATATTCAACCAAACATAGGACCTAAGATGTAAGTTAAGATGAAACATGGTTTGATCTTAGCACCTGCAACCTAAGATACGAAAAGATTGGAGTTTCCAGCAAGCGAACCAGCTTATCCAGTTGAACCAAAAATTTAACATTAATGTCCTCCTCTACAAGAGATCGAATCACAGCACTTGCATGTTGGTATGTCTGTTCAGAAGACAGAGAATTGTATTACAAAACACATAGGCAATGGGTAAACAATCAGAAATACAAATGGTATGCATAGTATATTTGTGTAAACATGTGCTGATGTGCAATAGAGAGTTGATTTGGAAACTTTTGATCATAATCTGGTTGTAGATGCCGACCTGAGCTAATAAACAGAGACTAATAATTGCCATTGGAGAATGGCACCATGAGGCATACAAGGAAACATAAAGATCTTTCCCAGCAGGATTTATCAGTGATCCCTTTAAAAGATCTCGAAGCTCAGATAACTCCAACGACGTGAGCAAGATCAAATTCAAAGCCTGAAAAATTATGGGGGACAAACAAAGAGGAATAAAACCATGGACAAAGATTACTGGAGTTGGTCGGAAATGCTATAAATTTAAATAAGCTCTCAAACCAGTCAATACTGACCTGAACCATAACTGATGCAAAATCCAAATCAGATTCCGCTTCTAGTATTGTAGATAGTTCACGGTAGACTCTTTCAGCATTCAAGAGCACACAAAGTCGACGGATTATCAAAGCACCACGCCTAGGATATACATTTTCCATTTTTTTTTTAAAAAAAAAAAACAAGAATACATATTCATACTAAAATATTTCAGTAAAATTATATAACCATGAAATGAAGGGGGGTAAAGGAAAAATACCTCTCCAAAAGAGAATTATCTACCCGGAAATTGTGCACTAGGAAAACAACAAGCTGTCGAAAGTGCTGAGGATCCTCTGCAATGCATGCATGAACATCAAGAACCAGAAGCACAACCTATTCATAAACAAAACTGTTATAAATAAACAACAAATATAAAAAAATTACTAAAGTCTCTGTAGTTTACAATCACATGATACAAGAATAAGGGGAATACAAAACAAATTATGGTTAAGCCTGCTAAGATCAAGAAGGCATATTGATATCTTGCAGTAGAATTGCTATGCCACTGCACATTCTTGCACAAACATCCAAGGCTGGTAATGGTCATTTGGATAATTAGAAATACATTTTTAAAAGCATTTTCTGCTAGATATACTAATACACACACACAACTTGAATGTTTTAAGTTGAAGTTATATAACCCGTAAATTATCTTTAAAATAGATATATAATGAAAACCACACTTTCACCAACATTATAAGCTCATCAATCTTAAGAATATATACTTTTTTTGGTGGGTGGGGGGGGGGGGGGGGGGAGGATGCTATCAATTAAACTACCTCATTGGATGAGTCCGAAAGTGCTTTCAGCAAGGTGTCAAATATGTCATCCAGAAATGTCAGAACCTGTTGTTTGGACATTAAGAGTCAACAAGTATAGATACGAAATTATCTTTATCATATTAACAAAAACATTTGTAGAATGGTTCATATTAATACCTAGTGAAGGGGTTGAGATCGATGAAATTAATTTTGCACAAAGTTTTGAGGGAAAAAATAGAGATCCCATTAATTGACAGGTTTGAAAAAAAATTGTACGCATTCCGACAGCCATGTCATAATTATTTGCAGTTTAGAACATAAATGATCCTTTCACCTCCATCAGTATGCCCCTCAGCACAATCTACAAAGGAATGACAAGGTGACCTGATATTTTCTTAATTGGACCAGAACTTGGAAAAAAGTAGTATCATTATGACTTTAAATAGGCCAAATAATCATCACTTTAGATCCATCATTGCAAGTATAAATGAAAGAAAAGCACATGGCCTCCTCTTAATTATTCTGGGGAAAAATGTACAAGTATAAAAGCAACTGAATCACATAGTCCACTTGTCACAGCCAACCTTCATCCATCAAAAAAGCAAAGCCCTCTCAGCCCAATCTAGAACCCATTACATTATATAGGGCATAGGCAGCAGACTGCCTCCAAGGTCCATACAAAAAATTAGTAAACACGGAAAAGAGCTTAATAACTTAAAACTTCAAGGAGCATATCAAGAAGGTACGTCATGTCTACATATTTATAGGGCTTCTCAATATGTCAAAATGAAAGATGAATTCCAACAATCCAGTCACCTCAGCACGATATCTGTTTAAAAGAGTTGATATCCAGTGCAGAGCTTCAATTCTTGTAGCTTCATATTCACTTGACAATTGTCTGTTCAGTCAAACCAGCACAAAACTCAGTGCAACTTGTTTTTGCCCAAACAAAAAGGAACCTAGCTATCACTTTCCACCAGCTTCTAAGTGCTCAGGGCAAGATTGAAATTCATAATCTTCTATTAGCAAGTATTTCAAAATTCAAACCTAGCCTTTTTCCCAGGTTAAGAAAACTACACCTCCTAGCAACAGACAGGATTGCTCCTATGTCAAATGCTTCCGCTGGATCAGCCCTGATTGCCCGTAGTTCTTCATTGGTTTCACGAGCAACCTTATACATAGCCAGATTTTATTTCAGGTTTCTCATTTTCTATTGCAGGTTAGTAAACAAGAGGGAAAATAAAGGAAAAGAAACCCTGGACAAAAAAGGGTATAGTAAATCTACCACTCGAATTTTCTCTTCTTTATCAGATATGCAAGGCAGAATGGCTCCAAGAATGTCAGCATAATATGGAACAAGCTGATCTCCACCAAGCTTGACAAACTCATTTATCTGTTATAATAAAGCAAATGTGGTTGAAATAAAATAATGATGAATAATACTGAAACAGGGCACTTTTTAACTGGACTGCCAACAACAGGTATCAAGATAACAGTAAAGACAAGCCTACGAAGTTATACACTCGCTGTACCACTTACCCATGTGATAGCTGTTAATCTAGTAAATTCATCTGGAGATCCTGCCCTCTCAACCAGTATTTCAGCCATGCGACCATAATCTACAGACTTCAAGAGTAGCACTGCTCGAGTCAGAAAATGACAAATGAACAAAAATTTTGCAAGTGTCAACATAGATGGATAAAATGACTTAAAAAGCACAGAAAACCCAATTATGGCTGCAGTACATCTTCCTCAAACAAACATCAAGGAAAAACAATGGAAGAAAAAAAGCACAATTGAATTCTGAATATTGGTAAAATCCTTAATATTCAAACATAAAGGAAAAAATTACATTAGCTGATGCCTTACTGGGGAGTTCTTAATCTCTTGAAGAAACTCAGAAAGAGCTGAATCTGCTTGCTGACGAATTTCATGACTAGAATCACTCAGCATATTAAACAAACCTGACAAGTTTAGCAGGCTTAGCAGAGTAAAATAAATTTTCAGAAAATTGTAAAATTCTCAGCCTTGAAATGATAAAGAGTTCACCATCAAGAAAATCAGGAAGAAAGCCCAGCATATCGATATCTGGGACACTGTCCAACACAGTAATCCATCCAACCAGAAACTGACGAACATATGGATTCAGGACATTCATGCGCTCCCTCAACAATGGTATAAATTCTTCAATACTGAAGATAAGGAATGAAAAAAGGAGGGGTGTGAAGCAGGGAAAGTTGCATCAGAACCTATGTATCTGAAATTCTTTTGCCAAATGTAGATTGCTAGATGCAATATAATATAGAAGTGGGAGCATAGTCACCTAAACTGATCGCTTTCAGTCACAATATCCTGTTTCAATGTAGGAAGGTTTAATTTTCAGAAAATGCATGTCATGTATACATATGAGAAGTCATTAGAAACACATATAGGAATAAAGAACATATACCTTCACAAGCCGATCCAAGAGATGAGCAGCACTTTGCACATTGGCATCTGAGTCAGCGGAAAGCTTGCATAGGGCATCAAAGATCTGGTTAAAGAATACAATAAATTCCCCTCTCACAACCTGAATTCAGGAAAAGACAAGCATTAGATCCAGTAGATGACCAGAACAAAACTGTAAGCCATGGGTCACCATAATCAAATCCTAACCTTAGCAATATTGTATAGTGCTTCACAAGCATAATAACGAACTCTGCTATCTTGATCGCCGAAAGACTTTATTACAGGAGGCACAATTTGCTGCCATAGTGCCAGAATTATTTGTAGGTAAGGATAGAAAGAAAAGGAATATATATACTGAAGCATGTCAAACTTACATAGTGGAAAGGAGAACACGCCATAAACTGAATAAGAGTGATTCAAATTCACCATTCACAAAAAGTTAAATTTTCAACAACCCAGTATGAGGTACACAAATTTAAAAGCAGCATGAGATAGTTTGAAAAGCCAGTAAACAAGAACTTCATTCCACTTTTTACAAATAAAAAAGCATGTGACATTTGAAAGTAAGAGGGGGTTAATACATGAACAAAGACATATTTTATGAAGCTTTTTTATGGACACCTCAAAATAATTCAATTCCATCTACGCCTAACCATCACCACAGTAAATTAGATAACTCCTAACAATGGAGAGAATAAAAAAGGAAGATGTAATGTTATTTGAGAAATCTATTATCCAACAATTTTTGTGGCACAGAAATTTTATATACATTTATCTTAAACCATACAATGTGACAGAAATCTTAATATAGTTTCATATACCCCCTCGCGATAAGCAACCTTAGATGGATTTAAATCCAACCTGGTACACACAAACTTTTGAACAACCCCTCACCTCAAGATGCTGAGAGGCTTCATTAGACAACCCAACTGTCGCGGCAGCTAGTCCTATCAATCCTCCCTACGGTAAGAAATTAAATTAAAATAAACATTAACTAGTACAATAGGAAAATATAATTGAAGGAAAACTAGAAATCAATGATGAAATCAACCATGTCAGTCGGGAAAAAAGAAAAAAAGAGTAATTTTCCCTACCTTCCGTTGATTTGCTTGCGGTGAGAAAGTATAGTCCGTAATCAACAAATTAATCACTGCCGTGATTTTTTCATGATCCGCAGCAGCAGTGAGCTGCTTCACAAGCCCCTCAACCTACCCAAAAACCAATATAAACCTATAAATGAAACTAGAGCCAAACAAACCCACCCAAAAACTTCTCCAAAATTCATCGACTTGCAAAAGAGAAAAAACAAAATCGAGATGAGCCAGGATTGAGTAGAAACCTCAAGAGCAGCATTCTTGCGCTTCTCATAGAGCTTGTCAGCAAGGTTGCGGAGTACAGCAGCAGGAATTACCGTGAGAGCTACCGTGAGAGCATCGGCCATGTCAACAGCCTCCGGTGAGGAACTCCTCGATTGAGAAAACAGAAGACGGAAAAATCAAAATCGTTTTCGGATCTTTTCCTGCTCCAGCCGAAACATTTTCATAGATTTTTTCTCCTACTGAGGGATCAAAACAAAATCCAAAATTTCAACTTCGGAGAATTTTGATTGACGTAGAATGTGAATTGGATGGGATAATTGATAATAGATAATAGACAGTAGATAATCGAATATCGGATCTGACAAAATCCGAACTTTGAGAAGAGAAGTTATTGAAATTGAAACCTAGTTTCTGAGGACGCTTTGCTTGTCATGAATTTCTAGTGTGTTGTCTGCTTTGTTCTGCAATTTTCTTCATGGAAAGAGCATTTAAAGAGTGATAAGCTTTTTATCAGTGACTACTGCTCTTTCATTTGCCACCAGGCGGGGTTGAAAAACCGCCAACGAGATTACCCAATTGCCCTTATTTTCTGTCTTTTTTTTTTTTTTGGCAATAATTGCCCTTATTTTCAAAACATTTCAACTTTTCATAGATTATTGATTTACATGTTTTTTGTGTCATTATTGAATTACATTAGCACTCTAGTATTATATTTTTATTTCACAAAACACGTTTCTCGTATATCATATAAACTCTGAAAAATAAATTATTATAAACACGTGGCTTGTTTTGAATTTAGTAAATTATTTATTTTTTTTGCCCCATAATATTTTACAGATGTTTCTTTGGTCAACTAATATTTTACGTTGTTTGATGACTGAAGATACCTGATCGTTAGCATGTTTTTTTGTCAAAATAAAAAAAGTAATATATACACACACATACCGTTATCACTCCCTCTAGTAACTTTTATGAGATTTGACCCGGAAAAAAAAATGAGAATATAAATATTAATAAAAAAATTAACACCTTGTCTGGAGAATTTATCGAAAACTTTCTTTTACACCATTAAAAAAAATATTTGTTAAAAGTCATTAATCAATTATTAAATGAAGGCGTTTTTTAAAAGAAATCTATATTCTGGGGTAGTTTCACAATTTTGCGTTGCTTACTGGAAAGGCAAAAAACACAGAGAGAGAGGGAGAGGGAGAGAGATTGGAGGTTATAAACAACACGTACATGTATGAACAATTTCCGGGATGTTATGGATTATACATTCAAATAAGCTTTTGTTGATCGTCCTACAAAAATGGACCGAATATAGATAGAGCAGGCAATTTAGAATTTCTATTTTGAAAGCCTTCAACACGTTACTTTTTTTTCTCTCTCTCATAAAAGGAAGATCACATGACTATTGACTACATCTAATATGAAAAATAAGAAACGTATTATTTGAGAAAGAGCAATTGATACAACATCAGGAACTTGACGAGGAAAAGAACAGAGATCAAAAGCGATCAAAAGAATAAGGACTTATGAGTGATTCTTCAAGTTCTTTAAAGCCTCTGTAAACAACTTCCGTCTGACTCTGCGGGAGGGCCAATCTTCGCACTTCAGTCATATACCTGTGATGTGTACAACAAGTCAATCAATTCAAGGCATGTAAGATAGGAAAATACTTGCGGAGAGTTCTTTAGGCTAATACTATGGAATTTACAGAAAGCATTGTGACACGGGAAGAAGTTTTTTGAATCAGTCAACGAGGGAAAATCAACACCAAGAACTGAACCAAATAAAATGTCAAATTTTAGCAAACTAAATAACATAGCAGCTCTCTCAGATGAAAGATTAGAAAAATCAGGAATTCCAACATATATTATTTTATTGGATCGTTAGTTCCAATATATTGTTGTGTATGTATTGGAACCAAGGGACAGCCAATGACAAGCCGGATAAGGTTGTTAAGATGAAAACTATATCCAGAAGAAAACTGCCACGGACAAGGAAGAGGAACAGATAGAAGTACGAAGCCAACCTGTTTGCTGCGCTAGCAATCTTATCCCGAACTCCTTGGTTGACAACTGTTCTCTCCAATGAGAATCCTCCGCTTAGTATTAAGGAAGCCCCGGTGGTACTTGTACCCATCCTCTGTGCAACTACAGACATTGCCCACTCACGAAGAACCACTAGTACTGATCTCAGCATCCTCAGTCTCAGGTTTGGTGAAGGCAAAATAGCCCCATTTGATAACAATTGTTCATATGCGTTTAACACTGGTTCAGGAGCACCTTTACAAGCAGAAAGAAGGGCTCTGGCAACATCTTCATCTCCCACGGATTCAGCACCTGAACTCCCCCTCTCCTGCAGAAAACATTGCATTTACTAAATCATAATACAAGATGAGAATTGAACATAAATAATTTTCATGATAGAATTTTCGGAAATGAAATGCAGCCTGCCAAGAACAGAAGAGGGGAAAATAATAATTGCAGAATCAGATTTACAGTAAAAATTAATGAAGTTGTAAAACGTTTGAAACAGAATACCTGTGCAGCTTTCTCTAGGTGAAGACAGATCGTCTCGAGTGGTATGACAGCTCCATCACCTGGATAAATGCGTGGACCAACCCTTTTGAGTGCAGAGCAAGCTTCAGCAATGCCACCTCTTGAAAGAGCTTGATCAACAAGTCTAGCCCAAGTTTCTCTTAAAATGTTGCTGTCAGCATCGCTGGAGTAATTGGAAAAATACAGCATCTCCAGGCATATCTAATGAGAAAAGAAGAAAATAACCAATATAAGGGGGAAAACAATTCTGAACTAATGTAAACAAGGAAACTGGCTACACAGACGTTATATAATAATCAAAAAGAGAAAATAAATTACCTCCCAGAGCTCAAAAGGAACAGCATATTCATTGTATAATTGTGTTATACTCTTTAAATCTGATGATAGCTCCTTGGCTTTCTCTCGCACCACATTTGCAATATTAGCATCAGCAGTGTTTCTCGTTTCAGGAACTAAACCATTTGGGACAGAATCAGACATGGCAGGTAAAACCTCTGATCTGGATGCAAAAGCCTCCAATTCCTCTTTTATTTTTATTTGAAACCGAAGAACAGCAAGCTTCCCTTCAAGCAAATCTAGGAACCCACTGTCAATGGAACTCCGAGCAGAGCTAACCAAGCCATCACTGTTACTAGCACTCTTTGCCTGTAAAACTGCATTACTCAGGTATTGGCACCTGATTTGACAAAAAATAAAAATCTATCATACGATAACCAAGCAATAAGATCAAAACAACAATAAAATTGCCAACATTTCTGTGAAAATATTGTGACAATTTTGGGGGATAATATTATTCGAAATAACAGCTACATCCTGAGTATATGATCTAAAACATGTAATATTATCAACTTATTGAGCTAGTGAGGGGTCAGAAACACGGGGCTAAAGATAGAGCCAAAAAATGATCTTTCATGTATAATCCTTCATATCCTGGAATGTTAGTAGCTCTGGTGTGTAGACCGAACGCAAGCAAAAGTTCCTAGATTTCCAGGTGCTAAACGATAAGATCAAGGGTCAGTCGCCAGCTAAAAATAAGCAATTCAAGCTTTTGAAAAACAGGTAAAAGTGATCAAATTTGAACCCTGATTAATGTGGATGAAATTCCTTTTAAAAAAGAAAATTACTTAATTGGACATCTGCATAGCGATTTTCTTTTTCCATGTGTGAGAATGCATTTTACAATATTTTTCCCAAACATGATATTGTGATTCATTATCCAGAGAAAGTTTGGTTTTGGCATGATGCACTACGAATTAGCAACATGAGGCCCCCATTTAGTATATAAAAAGTTTCTTTAAGTTTGGCCTATCCCATTTCCCAACCACGTTTGCAAAAATAAAGTAAACAAGCTACTTAGAAAACTACAACCTTCGAAAGAAATGTAAAAACGGGGAAAAATAAGGGCAAGAAAACTAAGACTGATTGACCTCTGTTCCAAAGTAGGAACACCATCAACAAAACGCCTCTCAGCTAGTCTTAGCAATGCATGAGCAGCCAGCATATGTTGCCGCTTCAAGACATAATATCGTGCCAAAAGTTCATAGTATTTGATTTGATTAGATGACAAAGATGCTCCTGATTGCCCCAGGGGAGTTGTGGTGGACACTGCACGAACCTATCAGGCTCAAGAAATTAAGAATATATAAAGACCATGACGATTATTAAAAAAATAAAAGCTTTAAGAAATATTTTTTAAAAAAAAAATTACATATGAGAACACCACCTAGCTCCTGCATGCAACAAAATACACAACAAAAATTGTATTGCCTGGTAGTTGCACCCTTCCATATGGCTTTAACAAAGAGAAATCAATTCAAGAATAAATTGAGAGAAAAAGTATGCAACCTCTTGTGTAGCTTCACGACCAGCACTTTGCAAAAAGGGCAGCAAATCAGGACCTCCATACTCTAACAACTCATTCTCAAGACCCAAATCAATCATAGCCCGATATAAATACTCGTGGAATATTCGATCTGGTGACTGGACACCGAGTTGAACTATCTGACAAATATATCTTCTGCGAGAGGCTGGATCAAGAGTGCATTGTGAAGCAGCAGATCTGATGGGAGAACCAAATTCCTTTTGTGGCACACCTCCCTTTAGAGACCGCAAGGCATTTATAATTATTTCATAACATTGTTCACGCTTCAAAAGTGCTTGTTCTCTGACAGTTGCATCAATTTCATCACTATAGGCATCACCTGCAGGGTCCAGAGCCTGTGCCTTTTGAAGAGGTAAGCGCACCACAGCTTCATAAAATCTGCAATCCCCAGGTAAATTTGACTCAGATAGAAGGCTCTCCAATCAGAAGAAATGATATGTAATGATATTTTATCTGTAAACGGAGAGGGTGGGAGGAACAAGAAAAGAAAAAACACCTTAAATCCTCAAATCGTTTGGAGACAGTCCGTAAGTCAGCAGATTCTGGAACTTTACTCAAGAGATTGAAAGCTTCCCTTGCCAGATTCTCCTTTTCTTCAAAATCTATAGTCACAGCAGCTCTCTCCAAAGCTTCCACAGCTAAGAAGAAGCTGTAATCAGACTCCTTATAGTAGCTTGGACAACCTTCTCTTAATCTCCCACTAATATCATCTACAGTTCCCCTGCCATCAGGACCAGTATAATACTGGAGTGATGCATGATGTCAGGTTAAAATCAGAATTAAAGATGATGCAAAATTTTATTACAGAAAACCTCAGTGGATGTATAAACTTAAAACTCTTCTGCAAGAAATTTCCTTTAGGGCTTCCATAAACTGGCTTTACCTCCATTAGAGCAGATATGAGTCTTGTAGCAAGACAATCACCGTCTTCAGAACAAACAAGTTGGTGAAATGTTAATTGAACTAATGCCTGCTGTAGGTTGCCATCAAATCCCTGAATCAACCGGGTTACATGATGCTGAGAAAGAAGTTGGAGCAAAAACAGCGCTTCACCTGATCTAAGAAGTAACTGCCTAATGCATTCCATTGCCCTCACCTGTAATACACCAAACAAAAGTGAGAGACTAAAGTAAATCATCCAACATATCAAACAAAGGGAAATTGTATTAGATATCAGTCTACCTCCATGGCAGCCAATTCGGCAGGACTATATGGCATTCTTTGCCTTTTATTGGATGTTCCACCACCACTAGATTCCATATTTCTTGAATATGCACCAAATAAGTTTCTTACCATATTCCGATCATCAGCACCTAATGCTGAACCATTACCATATAGAATGGAACCACTTAGATCTCCTAATCCTGCAACACAACCATAAAGACCCCTCCTCTGGTTCCTTCTAGATCGTAAAAATTTCTCTAAAGATCGGATTCTGTGCTCAAGGGCTTGCATAGCCCCAATAGAGAGTCTGCAAACAACCACCCCATTCTCTGCCAAAGTGCCTGAAGGACCTAAAGTGCCTTTTACAACGAATACAGGAAGTTCCCACACAGGAAAAAGTAACCTAGTTGAACACAAGCAGAGCCCTTCATGTGCACCTGAAAACACTGGCTCAGCCTCGTGGACAACCTGGCCCATGCTAAATCCACCAGATGCAGTTCTTGTGTTTGATAATCCAGTAGTACCTTCAAGTTCCGGCATTCCAACAAGTCTAGGGTCCTCAAAAGCATCAGCCGCCTTTTCAGCAATAGCATTGTTAATGATATTTTCTGAAGGCACTATTCTTGCAGCTAGCATTAGACACATGGCAGCTGCCTCGCCAGCACCAAAACGATTAAAGAAATCTTCTAAAATTGATCTTGGAGAGTTAGACTCAAACAAACATCTTAGAATGTCTACTGGCCTATTAAAAACTATTTCCATCATACCCACGGTGCTAAAGATGACAATTCTCCTCCTAGGCATTATATGTTGGGTTGAGAGGTCACCCCTTGCCCAAAGTTTGCCAGAAGCCCTTTCACATAATTCAACCGAGTTCTCATATCCACTAAACTCTATTTCTGAATACAGGGACTGAACTGTAGATGCAGTATCTGGCAAGGGTAAGACATCTGCCACAAAAAGCATTCGACCTTCGACTGGTAAAGAAGATACATATTCCCGCAATGCCCGGGAACTCCTTGTACTTGTCCCTAAAGTTCCTGACATAGATGACTGTGTGCTTGAATCTCTATTCAAAACAAGGAGTGAGGACATGCTTGGTGGGGATGCATCAGAAAGGACAAGAATCCCAGCAGAATAATAGGCTGACTCAACTTTCAAGGAGAGATCCTCATTCTGAGGTCTACTTGCAAGAGATGTGGCTCCAAAGGTGAGGCCACTAACACCCCAGGGAGGAGCAGGCCTTGTTGTGACAACTTTTAAGCAGCTTGGCTTATGATGGATGGTGTTGAACCCACTCAAGCTTCCACTAGAAGGAGAGGTAGATAGGTACATCCTTCTACCATCTGATAGAACAACAAGAAGATGTAACCACTTGGATTCAATTGTAGACAAAGGTGAGATGCAAACAATAGTTGGCTTTGGTGACCGACTTGGGTTTCTTTGTCCTGTTGATTGTCTGCCTCCATAATGTGCATCCCTCTGATTGACAATATTCTTTTCTTCAGCCACTTTCTTTAATGAACCATCACCATTAGACCCAAGTACATAAACCTGAAGTTTCATGTCTTCAGTTCGTGCAAACAATATTTGCCTCTCATTATCAAAAACCATTTCAACAATCGGGTCAACAGCTCCAAAATTAAATACGTTTGGTATAACCCACCTGGAAACAACAGATAAGACTAACTAAGGAATTATTCAAACAAACTTGAAGTTGCAAAAATGTAATCCATTACAATATGTGTGTGTGGGTGGGGGCTGATAAGAGGCCACTACTTACCTACTCTAGGTATAGGGCACATAGTAGATTGGGAGAAGGAAATCATGAGATGGGTCACGATATTGAACAGATTTGAGAAATGAGGGAAGTGAGTAGCAAAAGTGGAGATCATGGGGAAGAGGATGCAAGTGACTAAGCCACAAGCTACTCCATTGCTTAACATGATTTTAGGATGTCTCATCTCAGTCAAGTTATATTTTATTTTCTTAGTCTTAAAATTGCCACTTTAGTTGCTTTTCATGGCTATGGGTTGATAGTTGTTATTATCATTTTGGAGATACTCCTCAGTTATTAGAGTGGAAAAGTGAGATCCTTGCTTGTTCCTCACTAATAGATTGTTCGTCAACAAAATTCCAGCTTGCATGCTTCATACTTTACCATATGGTTCCAAAATTAAAGAAGTTTTAGATCACACCCAAGTGCAAAAATTAGTGACATAATAAAATATTACAAAACACAATGAACCTTGAAATAACACTTCCCAAACCAGCAGTGAGGCAGACTTTTCTACAGCGTTTTTGCCAGCCTGAGCCAGTGGAATAAAGGAGCTCATATATATGGCCATCACGGCCAGCAAGGAAAATTCGACCCTTATCAGTACATGCCACACAAGTCATTGTGACACCATCAGATGGTACTGTATGATCAGGCAAAGACTGTAATGAAACTTCAGAAAACGGATCTGAGCCATCAGTTCCTCCAGAGCAGCACACTCCTACTAAAATCAACTGACAAAAAATTCAGGTAAGAAACTAGGCTGTCCTCCAAACGAGGTGTGGGAAGAACATGATTCATAGGACTCATTTATGGTTGATAAGGACCAAGGATTTCTCAGGTACCATGTACTGTCATGCATAAAATAGCAGCGAATATGTCATTTACTAGAGAGAAAAAAACATCACATTAAAATTAGTTTTTGCAAAAAGAAATCACGTTATATAAGAGTATAGATCAACACTAACAATGGAAAGGGCTTATTTTATTACTCAAATGAAAAGCAGGCAGAATGGCCACAATAACTGCAAAGGCTTCTAAGAAACCTATTGTCATTTCTCATATATAAAGGCAGAATCACAGAAGTTATCCTTTTCTACAATTCCCTTTGATGGATTTCTCTCATTGGTGTAGAATGGAATCCAAGAACCCTGGTACCACCAGATGATTACTTCTGCTTCAAACAATCCAAGACCATAGCCTTTTCTTACCGAGTCAGCATGAATCGTGATAAAATATTTAAGCTTAAAACACTCCATTCATAAGCAAAGAATAAGAGTGTTTGGTTTTTAAAAATATATTGAAGTTTCATCTCATAAAAATTTATTTTTATTTGCCAACTTCAATTATTAGAAATTTCTTTGCTTTGTGAAAATAAAAATCGAGGGAATCGAATGTTGATAGAGCAGAATGGCATAGTGCAATCCATATAGACGACCCCACCTAGTGGGCTAAGGCTGCTTGTTGTGAAATTAAAAGTCTACTCACCTTTTCTAATCAATCGAATTTAAATAAATGAGCATAAATTTTTACTTAACTTTAGAGTTTGACCATTAATTGTGAGGTTACTTTAACTTTAAAGACTTGTTTAACTATAGTTTCCATTATAATAAAATTTTAAACTATATCTTAGAAATTGTTTCCAGAGAATATTTTCTTCTAATCTCAACTGATTGCATTTTTAGTCATGTCTATTTCCAATGAAAATGAAAACAGTAAACAAGAAAACCAAAAAGGGCTCAAAGTTCACCACACTTTCTCTTACAAAGAACCCGGCAATTTTTCAAATCAATGAAGAAACATAGTCTTCAGGTCGTTGCTATGATTGTCTAAATGAAACACTCATAGATAGCATGCTGCTCAGATACAAGATAAACGATTAAGAATTAACCAAATGACCAGTTTAGAAGCTTAATTGATTAGCACATAGAAAGACATTGCACGAGAACTTGGGTAAAAAGCGATAAGTACCTCCACAGGTGTTGCTAAAATTAAAAGATATTGGATAGCTTCAACAAAGACACCTGGCTTTGATCTTGCAAGACCAACAGCACAAATAGCTTGTTCCTCCCCGCTATATTCAGGACATTGGCCATCCCTGAGGAAGAAGCAGTATTAGATTATAAGAAATAATGCGCATGCAAAGATGAAATTGGTTGGACAACTTCAAATGATTTTAGCTTAGAATACTATAGAAAACAAAACAAGGATAATTTTAAATCAAGTTTAAACATATAATTCATCATTCACAGTTGTTGGACATCAAAAACTGTCAATAGTTTTGCCGCTGTGCCTACTATTATTGAGTGCTGACATGGCAAGCAATTTAACAAGCCTTTGGCCACTTTCACTCACTTCACTTGAGCCACAGTTAAGAAAACCAACAACCCATTGGTCTAGGAGACCCTGTTCACACTAATATGACAGGTCAAAAATTCAATTCCCCTCACCAAACCAACATAATAACTTATACTTTAGAAAGGGAGAAAGGCCTTTAAATCCCTTAAAAAGGAATTATTACTACTACTTTGGTCCCTACTCAGAAAAGAGGTTGTTAATATAGCATATCACAGTTGCCAATCTCAAAAGGATAATGCGTTCGAGAGATCAGAGTGTCAAGGGACCCAAATGCCATTATCCCTTTAAAAATGTGGCTTTGTCAAAACTCTAAGCTAAAGCCCAGAAACTAACAGTAGACTGCGGCACTGCGCATCAAACTTTGAGGAAATGCCTAATATCACCTAGCACACCAAAAAGCCCAGTCTGAGAAGGTCAAAATAAACAAAGATTTCCATCCATTAATATTTAATCTCCAAAACAACAACAAAAACTAAAGAAACAGCAAACATCTTGAAATAAAACCCATGACATGAAAGAAAAATAATTACATATTACATACTTGGATATATAAAGTCAACAAAGCAACACATACTCTTCCTCAGAATTGACTTCTGGATTAACAACTTATCCGTGTTATGAGGCTCAACAAACAGTTAAGTATATTACCATAAATTGTACTAAAAAATGCACTGGTGGCAAACCTCCTCTTAATAAATCAATTGCATGTTCTTTTATTGATCTCTTGTTTTACTTAGCATTAAAGGATAAAAAGCGTGAAAGCATTGGTTTATCTATGAAATTTTAGACTAAAATTAATTTTGAAGTCAAATTCTAACCCATCATTGAGGTCCTCACCACTTATCAAAACGCCAAAGAAACAAGGAATTGTCCACAGATGCCCATGCCCGACGAATTTCAGGAAATATTCCACATAAAGCAGTTCCTTCCCCACCAGCTGCATTGTATCTCTCAATGAGCACAGGAGGCAACTCCCGAGTATCCACTACTTCAACTAAAGAGGGCCACTGAAATATCATATAAACGTTCGAATCATGTACATGTATAAGCATATTCTTGCTTCACGCTGTAGTGACAACTTACAATTTTTCAAAGGGTTCTTTTTTTTTTCTAATAAAAAAGACGAAATGATATAACTAATTAAAAGTTGTACAATGTACCAAAACAGATGGAAGTTTCAAAGGGTTCTTACTTCTTACAAGAAAATAAAGACTCGAGTTTGTCCCACACCTAGGAAATTTATAGTATACTATAAACCGTCCTTTATTATCGATATGAACAGGGAATAAAGTCCAATGCTGACATTAAAAACTTGAACCTCTCTAATGTCAGAGGGAAATGCAGTAAGTTACCTCTTTTGGGTGAGCTGAATATGGATGACTAGCATATCTGGAGGCTTCTAGCGATTCTTCGAGGTCTGGTTGCGACGCAACTTCTCGCCCAATGCGATCACTCACTACAAGACCCGCATTTGTAACATCACGCATCACAATCTCGTCCTCCCAGGACATTTCGATAAAATCCACACAGCAGTGAGTAAAGCAGAAGCCGAAGAGCTTCAAGTCCAACTCAGTATCTGAAATTTGCTTTTGGTCCCCCTAGAAACAGAAATCGAGACACTACTTCAAACTACGGGGAAGAGCGAGTAGTGCTCGAAGCAGGACGAAATCGAAAAAAAAGTAGGGTTTTGTGAAGGTTTTAATTGCTGACCGTGGCGGGGAAGCCGGGAAGCAGAACTGTTTTTGATTATTTGGCACTAAAATATGTTTCTTTTCCGGTGGCAAAATTATTTGGCACTAAAATATGATTCTTTTCCGGTGGCCAAAAAAAAAAAAATTCTTTCCCATGACTAAAATAAAAAGTTTATCAAAATTTTGGCTTCTTTTCTTTTAGACGAGTTTTTCAAAACCAGCTGTCCTGCTTTGAATTCATATTATTTTGATGTTTTTTTTCATTTTTCATATATTTAATAAGACTAAAATACTTACAAATAAATAGCAAGTACGAGTATTATTTTTATATTTGCTTCACAATAATAATACTAATGATAATATAAACAAGGGTCTGATTTTTTCAGGTAAAATTTAAATTAAAGTAATTAAATAAGGTCAGTGAGGTGTGAGGATTTAATGTTGTCCAATTTGCACAGACTATTAGTGACAAAACTCGGGTAATAGATGTTTACCCCAAAAAAAAAAAAAAAAACTCGTGTAATAGATTAAGATGCTTGTCTATCAAATATTCAGTCGAAAATGAAAACATAGTTTAATAGTGGTTGACAAAACGGGGAAAACGAAAGAAAAATATGGTTAAAATATTCAGAAGATAAATAAGGGTGTTGAATTTCAATAATTTTAAATAAACTAATCTAAAATTTTGAAATATTAACAAATATAAAAAATTGAGAAAATCCTTTTTGCCCTTTTTATCAAAAAATTCTAGAAAAGACCCCAAAAATCTGAAAATTTCAAAAAAGGCTTCAAGATTCTGAAAATTCTAAAAAAAACCCTTTAGAATTTACGAGGTTGTTAACCGAGCTGATATAATTGTTAGCAGGGTACTGATATAGTTGTTAACCGGGCTGATTTAGTTGTTAAAAAAAATTAACAACTAAATCAGCCCGGTTAACAATTATATCAGTACCTCGTTAACAACTATATCAACCCCATTAACAACTCACGTTGGGCCTTTTCTGGAATTTTTAGAATCTTAGGGCCTTTTCTGGAATTTTCAGAATCTTAGGGCCTTTCTTAGAATTTTCAGATTTTTGAGGCCTTTTCTGGAATTTTTTGGTAAAGAGGGCCTTGGAAAGGATTTTCGTAAAAAATTATATAATTACCCTTTCTTTTTTATTTTTTAAAAAATCCTTAAAACCCTTTCGCTGACCTTATTGGCGACAATCTACAGAACTCCAGTGTCGGCAACGAGTTGGGTTTCTCTCATCATTCTTTTCTCATTATCCCCTATAATCTCTAAATCAGATCCATTCAATCAATACAATACTACTTTTATTTTTCTCTCACTTTTTCAATCAACGGCCTAAATTTAGCCAATGAGAGAATATGAGAAAAGAGATATGGAGAGAATTTCCTTCCGTCGGCAACCAGTTACTAGAGTTTAGGAATGTCTGATATATATATTTTTAAAAAAAAAAAAAGTAGTTAATAGTGATACTATAATAATAAATAGAGTTTTTGTTGGACATTTTCTATTAACTACTTTTGTCTAGTTCATGGTAATCAAAATCGCGCTTTAATGGCAAAAAACGCTGTTTTTATGTTTTTTTTCAGGCAAAACGTGTTACATGGTGGAAAAAACGCTCCAGAGGTAAAAACGTAAAAAGCGCCGCGAAAAAACGTAAAAGCATAAAAACGGCGAGTTTTTGCAAAAAAAAAAAAAAAAAGCAGTTTTTACTAAAGGACTTAAGTGAAAGCTTTAAAAGTTCTGGAGAGAGACTAAAGTGAGATTTTCAAACAATTTTGGGGCAGAACTGAAATTTCAAAAAATCTAGGTTCTTTTCTGTAATTAATAAATAAAGATCATTTTACTCCTAATTATACTTAATTCAATACAAATGTTCCTAACTAAACTTAGCACTTAATCATACAATAATGTCCCAGAAAATGTATTAAAAATCTCAATTTAATCATGTAAAATCATATAAAAAATATGGTTTGATCAATGACAATGTTGGACATTTTAATTGATATTGCATTGATCAGTATATGTGTGTATGATAACAGGTACCTTACTTTTCTCGAATTTTTTTATATACATATTCAAGTAAAAACTCCGTTTTATTTTACGATATTACATTTTACGATTTTTCATTCTCCTTCCGTTTTTAAGTAAAAACTATGTTTTCACTATCATAGTCTAGTTATTAACTACTTAAGATTCGACGTTTGGCTATTTTGCTGGCTACCAATAGAGTTCTTGTTATGTTTTTTTATTTTCCAAAATAAGAGTAATTAATGCCAAAATTAAAATAGTAAATAGGGAAAAAAAGTAGTTACTACAATTAGCAAAAAGGACCGTGTTTGGTATTAACTACTCTAATTTCAGTATTACCTACTATAGTTTCGCTTTTGACAACTCTTATTTCAAAAATTCAAAAAATATATTAAAAACTTTGTATTCAACCAAACAAGTACTCATTATCAAAATTAAAGTAATCAATATATAAAGTTAAGTAGTTAATAGTAAAGCAAATGTAGCTATTAGGAAATATTCAATAAATACCTTATTTACTACTTTTAACGTTATATATAGACATAAGTACTTTGTCTCTAGTATTCTTATTAAATATTCAAATATTTATATTAAGGCTAAAGTATACTTTTAGTCATTTAAGTTTACATGAGGTATACTTTTGGTCTCTTAACTTTATAAAGTATACTTTTAGTCCTAAAATTTTAACACCGTTAATTTTGCTAACGGAAAATGCAAACTCAAATGATAACGGTGTAAATTTAAGTGATGATTTTGTCATTAAATGTTATTAGGCTTAAATTTAAAATATGGGTAAATTGAAAATATATAAAATTTGTGTAATTAAATGTTATTTGTCATTACTTGAGTTCGCTGCACCAGCATTTTCCATTAACAACATTAACAGTGTTAGAATTTTAGAACCAAAAGTATACTTTATGAAGTTAAGGGACCAAAAATATATCTTATGTAAAACTTAAAGAACTAAAAGTATACTTTAGTCTTATATTAAATAGTCAATATCAAAATTAAAGTAATCACAATGTTGATAATATTACTAAGTACAAAGCAAATGTGAAGCGTATTAATACCATGTATTTATAAAAATTTATCGTGTCATTTTTACCAATAAAAGGCTAGAAAAGGGATTCCCTCAATTTTCCCTATATTCTATGTACATGGCTTCATAAGTAAATATATAAAAACTATGGGAAAAATACTTCTTATACTGTTGGAGAAGTATTTTCTCATGTCACATACACATAAAATGGTGGGATCCACATACATACATACACACACACACACACACATATATATATAATTAGTATTATATATATGTGTGTGTAACACCCCCAATTTCTGACAATTATACTAACCTAAAATTTAAATGATTTGCATAAATGAATTACTGAAATTTGAAACAAACAACTTTGGGGAGTGCTACCGCCGCACTTGTACTGGGACAAGTGCAAGGCTACTTATTACAATAATAATAATAAAAAAACCTAACTTAAGCAAAAAAAAACGTGTTTTTAATTAGAACTAAATAAAATAAAATGAACAGAATCACTTGACTGTGCTTCCTCATTTCTCCCTGATAGCCCCAACCCTTAGCACCTATTTTACTGAAATTGCATTCTCCCGAAGGATCATTGCAGCCCATGAATACAAACCTCAGCGATTGCTGGTAATCCTAATAAACAAAGATAATATAGAAAAATAATAATAATAATAAATAAATAAATAAAATATTTACATGATGACAAAAAATATATCATATACATATATATAATCTAAAACATCAATTTCAATACTCATCATATCTATATATTCTCATCGGATCAAATATCATTCATTAATTTTTTTTATTAATTTCATTTGAACCTGGAAACCTGCCAGTCCATTTAGTTTAGTGGGAAGAGAATTATAGTAGACCCGGAAACCTGTCAGTCTACCCTGTAACCCGGAAACCTGCCAGTCACAAATCATCACATTGGTCATAAAACATTTTCTTCCTAATGTGCACACCTCTTCCCACAGTTGCTACTAGTGTCCCGAAAACCTGCCAGACACCACTGTGGGAAGAATGGATACTATCTTTTCACATCGGTGGCATAAAACCCAAGAGTTATGTTCATCACTTTGGGAGATATCATTCCAAAGCTATCCTCCCACTATTAAGTTATTTAAAATACACACATAATAAACTCTCAAATTATTTTTATTATTTACTTATCTTTTACAAATTTTTATATTATTTTAATTAAATATAGATATAAAGATATTTTGACCTATAATCAGTTGGTATCATATCTTATTGCAAAGGAGATATTATATAAAGAAAAAGAAAATCAAATAATAAAAGAAAAATAACGTGGACAAACATGTGCAAGAGTTAGTAATTATAGTATTGTACATTACTATAATATATTGCAATCACAAAAAAGTGACGCACAGTTTTAATGGATTCCTAATTCATTCAAAAGTGACGCACAGGAAACATGGGTATACCATTTATGCGCGGAAGCCGAGGCAAAGTAGTGGATTTTCAATCACAAGGAAAAAAAGACGCACAGGGGAAAATTTTAGATTCAGTCATGTGTGTGTGTATATATATATATATATAAAATTGAAGCACGCAGGCCGAGGTAAAAATCAATTTTATTCAATTCATAAGGGAAAAACGCACAGGAATCAATTGTATTCAATTCATAAGGGAAAAAACGCACAGGCATATGTATATAGTAGTTCAAGCACGCAAGCCGAGGCAATACCATTATATATATATATATATATATATATATATATAGGAAATCAAACAACAAATTGGTTTCTGTAACCTAAGAATCAGGATCACCTATCAAAATATAAAATTAACCTAAGACTCATGACAATTAGGATTATCTATCAAAATTTACATAAAACTAACCTATGACTCATGGGGATTAGAATTACCTATCAAAATTTACATAAAACTAACCTAAGACTCATGGGGATTAGAATTACCTATCAAAAGTTACATAAAACTAACCTATGTCTCATGGGAATTAGAATTACCTGGTCTATGTTCTTGCTAGCGGCCTAATTTTAATTTGATGTGATGAAAGTACAGAAAGAGGATTTGAGAAGAAAAACAAGGAGAAGAAAGGTATGAGCGTCCGCTAGGTTTAGACGGCCAAACCTAAGTTTATAATTAAAATTTAGGGTTTAACTATGGGCTGGACTCTTTAACTATTTCCATTTAATAAATTATAAAACAATACAATTACATTTCTATATTATTATTATTATTATTGCCAATTAATAAACTGTAAAATAATACAAACATTATTAAATTCTAAATATTTATTTACTATATTATTGTTATTGATACTATTATTACTATAACTATATTATTATCATCATTATCATTATTATTAATAATAATCCGAGGTATTACAATATGGGTCCCACTATTTCATGTGTGTGTAGGAATCTTCTTCTTCTTATGCAACATGAGAAGTTTAAACCCCAAAAACTATATTATTTATAAACCACAAATAGGAAAAATCGATCAGAAATCTTTATTTGGCAATTTCATTGGGCCTGAGGACTTGAGTTCAGGTCCTCATACTCATAAACTTTACGTGAGATCATAAATAGTAGGGTTAAGGTGCAAAAATACACATGTGTTTTACCCTTAGGAGCGTCCAACACCATATGCTTTTTTTTTTTTTTAGCAAAAATACACACGAACTTTTTTAAATGGAGCAAAAATACCATCTCAGTTAACCCCCAAATGTCCGTTAACTTTTTCCTTTATGAGCCCCACAATTCCCACATGTCATCTCTTTCTCTCACTTGCATCTGACTATTTAGGGAAGCAGATTTCTTCAGAATCTTTTCTCTACTTTTTTTCTCATAATCCTATTTCCACTATTGGATGAAAAAATAGACGGTTCAGATTTGATATTTTCTAAAACAATGATAATGGTTTTTTATAAATTAATTTTTTTTATTAACTTTGTTTGTATTACAGTTATAAATTGTGTAGATTATGATTTAACAATTAAGTTTATTTTTGTATGTTTAAAATAATAGTTTTATAAAATATTAAATCTGGACCATCTATTTCTTTAAATCTAAGGGTGAAGATCAGATACTGAGAAGAAAAAGAGAAAAAAGGATTATGAGAGAATCCAAACCCGACTATTTAGTCCTTCTCCTTCCTCATTTCTTATTCTTTCAAACTTTTTCTCTCTTTTCCTCTCTCTTTCTAGAATCTTTTCGTTTCTCTCTCTTCCTCTCTCTTTCCGATTTTCAAAATGCTAGGAAGGAACTTGTGCGTTGAAGCCCATTTGTCACTATGGTGATTTTGTGGAAAAAGTTGTTGAATTGTACCCTCAATATAATGTGGCTAAGGTGCCTAAGGATACTCAGCCTGGTTTGCTCCGAGCCACGGATGCTTCTAAGAAGTTGATCAATCTAGGCATGAAGTTCACCCCCATTGAGCAAATCATCATCGATGCCGTTGAAAGTTTGAAGAGCATGGGCTTTCTCTAAATCTCAATCCATATTCCTTCCTAATTTGGGGGACTTCACTGGTTGTGATTGTGTTTATAGGGATCTAGTGATGGTGGTGTGGTTGGCTCAAATAAGGATGATGAACTTGTAGTTTATGTCCCTTGTTCTGTGTTTTCATGACAAGAGTTGTTTATGTATAAACTCTTGCTGTTAATATTGAATAATTCTTCAGTAGATTGGCAAAGTATGAGTCGCCCTGCAATAAATTTTGAAAATCGAAAAGAGAGGAAGAGAGAGAAACGAAAAGGTTTTAGAAAGAGAGAGAAAAAGTTTGAAAGAATAAGAAATGAGAAAGAAGAAGGACGAAATAGTGAGATGTAAGTAAGAGAAAGAGATGACATGTGGGAATTGTGAGGCCTACAAAGAAAAAAAGTTAACCGATGTTTAAGGGGTTAATGGAAATGATATTTTTACTCCATTTAAAAAAGTTCATGTATATTTTTGTTCCAAAAAAATATATATGGTGCTAAGCGTTCCTGAAAGTAAAGTACATGTGTATTTTTAGTTTTTACACCTTAATCCTAAATAGTAACAGCATTTTATGTGTGCTTAAAAAAGTAACAAGTCTTTATAACTAGGAAAACTTTTAAACAGGATCTTTAAAAAAGTAATAGACTGTTGTATTTTAAAATTAAGAAGTGTTTTTTCATGAGCATTTTCAACGGAGTAAATTTGACAAGAAGAATATAAAAATTAGATATTCGGTTTGTCTTACAATATTCAAGCTTTGGAAGAGGATTCTCTCATAATCATCTTTCTCATTTTTTCTCATTAGCATCATCTAGGCCATTGATTGGGAAGATGAGAAAAAAGCTAAAGTGATATTGTGATTGATTGGATAGATATGATTTAGAGATGATGAGGGATAATGAGAAAGAGATTATGAGAGAAACCCAACCCTTCAAGTTTTACGAGGTAAAAGTGATAAATCATGTAGTACAAGATTGTTCTTCAACGCCGTGTACAACTTTTCCGAGTCAATTGGCATCCATGTCAGTTTGGTGGTACTGGATTTCTATTCGTATTTGATGTTCCAACTCATCATAATCTCCTGATTCCTAACTTCATTGTACTTTCCGTAGGCAGCCCTGTCCATTGTATTAGCATTGTTTCTCCAAGTCACAAAGCCAATTCCAATAGACTTATTGGAGGTCCCATTGACGTGGATGCAATAGGAATTTAACCTACGAATTTTGCCAATTATGAATTAGACACTTTAACCATTCAGCCATAGATATTTAAAGGGAATCCTCGTACATGTTGATTAACCAAATTTCAATTGAAATGAAATCTTTTCATATAGCGACCAAAACATTGTAAACCTAACCCACCTTTGGTCTTTTTTTTAAAAAAAAAATAATAAATAAAGAGACACCTCAACTAAACATGTATGAGAGGGCTACCTCCATTACAATCATTACTAATAAACTTGGCAAGAGCCTCAGACGTCTGGTAAACTTCATGATGACCCGTCCATAACTCCAAACCACTCTTTGTTAGGAGGTCCGCCGCAGAATTGCATGATCAAGGCACATACGTGATCCTAGTCTCTCAGTCCTTATCAAGCATCAATGAGACTTCATGGATAATCCTAGAATCTCGGTGGACTTCCCTACACCCATGAAGAATAAGCTTGAGACATTCCGTGGAATCGGTTTCCAGCCTAACCCACCTTTGTTCTAGCGCAACTATAGACACTGAACATCACTTCCCCTGGAGCATGTTTGGCTCACGGAAAAATTGGGATAAAAATGTAAAATCAAATTTTCCTACCGACAATTGGCATTTTGTTCACATTTTTCGACTAAAAAGTAGTTTCCCTCCATAACCAAATTTCAGCTATATAATTGAAAATTGATTCTAACAAAAAACGGTGGGAACAAATTTTTTGGTGCTTAAGATTGTTTAGAGTCATAAAAGCCTTTTGATATGATTGTCGATGTAACACAAGTGTTTAAGACACGAAAAATTCCATTTGGTACAATCTAATTTTCCTATCTCATTTTATTTAAATCAAACAAAAAATTTCGTGTAAATTCATTTTCTTTTCAAGTGCAAACCAAACACTGCAGCAAAATATTCTCTACCATTTCCATTTCATTCCCTTGTATTCCATTTCTTTCTATCTCTTTCTTTGAGCTAAACGGACTCCTAGTTTATCATACTATACATTGATACATTGTAACTACTCTTAATGAAAATTTACTTACTATATGCAATTAATAAAGGTATATATCTATGGAAAAATTATAAGTTTGAAAAACAAAGTTAAGTGAATCAACCACGAGACTTAATACAGTTAACACTTAATTAAGTTCTTAAGCATTTAGTTAGGGATTCAATTCCTAATAATGTGTATGGAGAGGGTCTAGTGATCATGGCCACAATTCTTTCACAAGGTTTACAGTAAAAGGGAATTAGTCACTATTACTGGTTGTGGTTGCCCTATGTCCGCCCAAAATAAATAAATAAATATCATATATTTATAATCAAAATAGTCCCGTCAGCTATTATATTACTTGTATATACAATACGAGATGTAGCAATATTCAATGCCGCCATCATTGGAGGTACGGCTTACAATAAGCTTCTTTATGAAGTCTTTGATAAAATTCATCCAACGGTGGATCCAAAAGGCAAACATATGCTTGTTTTCCTTTTTTTTTTTTTTTTTTGATACATCATGGTAGATGAGGGGGTAGGGTTCGAACCCTGGATATGAAGGAGAGAGGCCCGGTAATACTGACTCTCATACCACTCTACGCTACTAAGACGTTGACATATGCTCGTTTTCTTTGTATACGAGGCAAGTGATTAAAATCAATCACTATCAACATTATGTGCGTGCATACGTGCATGCAGTTGAATAGATTCGTTTGGCATTTATAATCTCCCATTGAGGCCAGGCACGTGCAAGTACAACCACACGCTGGAGCTTGACCATTTGGTTAATTGAGTCATTCATTACGGGAATTAGCGACGTGAGAAATTTTAGTTGAAAATAAAGTAATTTTTTAATTGTAAATAAAGCAGCATATACTACAATTTATTTACATAAATTATTAATCTGCAAGTGCAAATTATATGAGCGCCAGACAAAAAATTTATTTTAATCTGCAAGTGCAAATTATAAGAGCACCAGACAAAATTTATAGTACAAATTATACCACAAATGTTGTCTTATATTTAAAACTAAAGGTAACATAAGATTTTAATTCACCTGATTTCATAAGTTTACAACTTCTCTGCCATATCAAGGGTTAATATATATATATAATGAACTCAATCAATTAATTAATATCACTCTAGGGACATTATCGAAGCTCATCTGGTTGAACCCTATTCAAAACCTGAAAATATATCACTTTTTTTTACATGACCTGAAAAATATAACTAACCGCATCAACAATTTCTTGAAATAAATACTCCTCCTTTGTTATGGATTCAAATTTTAATTCAGATTATTTAATGAATTGAACATGAGCAGTTGTTGATTCAAATTAATTGATTGATGACTTTTTGAGTTGAAAGATTAATAATCTCCTTGTCCTTAAAAAGCGATATATTTAGATAGTTGGTATTGGTAATAAATATAAGATACAATTTTCACCTTTATCAATATTTTTCACAACTTAACTCTCATGATAAACAATAATAAAAAAGGAGAGAGAATGAGGAAATTAAGGAATATAACTATAGCATTTTAGAAAATACATGTCATATGATATAACACAGTTATTAGGATATTCATAATAAAAAGAAAATATATATCATATTAAGTAATTTTCTTAGTTTAATCAAATTTGTAAACATATCTTATATTAAGTATATGGAGTAACATTGAATAGTTATACATTATTGATGTTTTAAACAGTGCAGCACTAAAAATATGTAGTATGATTCAGTATCTAAAGTATGCTGACAGTATATATAGAGCATGGACCAGTATTGCCATGTATTTAATCTTTTTTTTGGCTATGAAATGTATTCAATGGTTAATTATTGCAATTCGAATTAGCTGTGTGTTAACTACACTTATTGAAACTGGTTTTAAGTCGATTAAATCAAATAATTTTAAACTCGTAGTCAGCTTTTGTCTGCTAACAAATAATGCAGGATTAAACGATAAGGTTATTTTGAAAACGAAATATGAATTATCAAATGCAAATTAAAATATTTAATATTAAAAATCACAATCAAAATCAAATGAGGGGATTTGGAATTGATTACATGGCAAATGGCATAATCATAATCAATTATAAATTAAATCAGTGAAAATATATTTGACTAAAAACAATACGTGTCCTAACTAGAATGTACCGTGTGAGCATGACTGTAAGAAATTTGCAGAAATCCCAAGATATGCTTTCATAAATACTACTGTTAGACCTCAGACGTTGACTTATGCACCACGCGGCTAGTTTGACATAGCACCAAAAAAACAATACTGTGGAGGAGAAGTCTAGCCGCGGTCTGGACCGTTTGAGATAGCTTCAACGGTTGATGAAAAAAAAAACATTTCCGGGCCCTAGAGAATGCCTTTTCTAGACCAAATGTTTTTGATATAGGGAGAGATACAAGTAACCTCTCGCTTTGCTCGACCAAAAGGAGAGGGTTGACTCGAGCTGCACTACATCGGTGATACTCATGTTCTCCCGAGGACCCACTCAATGCGGCTATCAGTGACCACTTCTGATAGAAGTCACTTTTTTTCAGTTTCTAACGTGACACTTTTTCAGCCTCTGAAAGAAATGTTAAAAATAGGTGATTCAATAAACCATGTACTATTAAATATACATCTATATGTATTTTAATTTATCTATTAGAATATATTTAATTAAGTACTTTAGAATTTTTTAATTTTTAATAATAATTTAATTTTTTGTCAAATTTTAATTTTAATTTTTGTCTTCAAATATCTAAATATATACTATAAATATATATCTATATATGTGTGTGTAGTTTTTTTTTTTAATCAAATGTGTGTGTAGTATTCAATATTAAGATTTATGTTATTTTCTATCTCAATTAACTTTTCAAACGATATTTCAAACAAGAACTCATGGAAAGAAGTCATTTTTGTTATCGCTATCTCAAACACAAATCACATCTACAATCTGACTTTTATTATATCTTCTGTAACATCCTGAATTTTGAATCTAATACCTTGAACATAAACCTATTTTGGAAAGACTAGTAGGCTCTATTTTCAGAAAGTGATAAATTTTAAATCAGTATTTTGCGGGACCCACGGCCAAAAATAATTCTGCAAACTTTCTCGTGAAGTTTGAAAAAAATGGCCGCGGGACCCACTCAATAATAATTTATTATTTAAATAATATTATATTATAATAATAAAATAATATATATTAAAATATTATTAATTTTTTTTAAAAAAGGTTCACGGGGCAAGTCACGGGAAAGTTTTTTTTTAGTTTTTAGGAAAATTACGTAAAACGACCCAGAGACGAAAATTACACTTAAAGACCCATTTTCCAACTATAAATAGACCTTCCATTTCATTTCATTCTTCACAACTTCTAAGAGCCATAGAGAGAGGTAGAGAGAGAGAGAGAGTAGAGATATTTGCTTGAGAGTTATAATAGCTGGCTGGTGATTCGGGTATTAGCAAGTAACAGGTAACTCTGAATATTCTTCCTTATACTTGTGAATTATGTATGATTATAAATTTGTTTGTTTACTATTTTGGCAAGAATATTTAGAAAATATTTATGGTTTTAAGATCTGGTGTGGGAACTTTGACTTGCAAATCTGCAGAGGTACTATTTATACGTACGTTACTATTCACATATACCGTATTTACTATTCATTTTACTGTTCACGTATACCGCATTTACTATTCATGTATACCGTATTTACTATTCATGTTACTATTCACGTATACCGTATTTACTATTCATGTATACCGTATTTACTATTCATGTTACTATTCACGTATACCGTATTTACTATTCATGTATACCGTATTTACTATTCATGTTACTATTCACGTATACCGTATTTACTATTCATGTATACCGTATTTACTATTCATGTTACTATTCACGTATACCGTATTTACTATTCATGTTACTATTCACGTATACCGTATTTACTACTCATTTTACTATTCATGTATATACCGTATTTTACTATTCACAAATACGCATAGTATTTTACTATTCATAAATACGCATATCAATGTATATAATGGTATAATAATGCATTATTTTTGAGTAAATACATTCATCATGGCGGTTGTATTGTGATGGGTGGAGTAAGGAGGGAATTGAATGATAAGAATTGTTTATGCCACCACTCGGTGCACAGTGGACGGTACTTTTCAGGGCCCTATCTTCCATGTTTTCCTCTGGCCGGGATTTCATTGGAGATGTGGGACATGTGACACCTCCTTAGTTGTTATTTTAAAGGAGGGGAGCCATAGTCCAGATTTAAGCTCTATACCTTTGGCCGGGTGTATCTTAAGTTTTGGTGAGCTTGAAACCATCCAGTCAAATGAATGAGTTTCTATTGGACTATATGTTAGCCTATGGTTCCAGTCAGCGGTATACGGTTGGAAGGGGATATAAGGGAGGCTGCATACTGCATAGTGCATTCTGAATTATTCAATAAAGAATGATGAGTATTTTATAAAGATATTTGATGTGAACTACTGTATATCTAAAAAAAATATCTGTGTATATTAAATCCATTTTTTTTACTATCTACTATTTATGTCATATGTAATTTGCTCGGGTAAGGTAGAAATATTCAGTAGTTACTGAGACGTGGAATCTCATCCCATATTAACATTTTTCAGGTGATTATCCTAGTAGAGAGCAAGGGAAGGCACCTATGGAGTGAGCTCTGGAAGCTCTTTTAATCTCCAATAAATTATGATATGTTATTTTATTTGCCATGAACCTAAGACTTCCGTTTTGTATTAAACTCTGAAGTATTTTCTGGAATTTATTCTGATTATGTATTACGGGTTTCATTCGAAATGGTAACATTGTAAAATGATTTGGATATTGTTGAACTTTTTTGAAGGTATTTTTAATATTTTGACCGAGTTTTTGGGTATTAAAATTGTGGCGTTACATTTTTGGTATCAGAGCTAAAGGTTCCATGGCAATTTTGTTTATTTTCTAAAGTGATTTCTTAAAAAAATTTTTTTAAAGGTTCGTGGCAAATTAAATATCATAACATGAGCACTTCCCTTTGTTAGATTTAGAATTTATTTAGCTATTTTTATTTGTTTAGTGTCCTTATAGTATTAATCATAGGAGGAGATAATGGCAAGAACTCGAAGAACTAATTCAACCCCTGCTCCGTCCCAAAGAGGTCTCCCTCCGCATCAAGATGGTCCCCATCCTCAGGATAACAATGCCCTTTTGGCAGAATTACGAGACGTCATCCTGGAGATGAGAGAGAAAGTGAATAGACACGAGGATGAACTAGCAAAAGGACGAGGCCAAGGTGGTAAGGAAGGAAAGGAGAAGGCTCTGGAAGTCACACCTTCTGACCATCAATCAAGGGGAGGAAGTCATTCTCGCACTGAAGATGGAGGTAGTAGCGGTTCTCATTCTCAGTATCATCCCTTACCTATTACTGAGGTTTGGGAAAAATTTCGGAAGTTTACTCCACCGATGTTCGAGGGGAAGCTAGATCCGATTGCAGCACTGGAGTGGCTGAAGCGTGTAGAAAAGATTTTCAGAGTTATCGAGATTAGCTCACAACAAAAGGTGATGGTTGCTGAACAATTGTTGCAGAAAGCAGCTGAAGAATGGTGGGAAAGCACCAAAACAAAAGGAAATGCTGAGATGACGTGGGAAGAGTTTAAGGAAAAGTTCGAAAATTATTACTTTTCCCCTTCAATCAGAATAGAGAAAGAAACTGAATTCCTCACATTCAGGCAAGGGGAATTACATGAAGACGAATTTATTACTCGCTTTTTAGAGTTGTCTAAATTCTGCGGATATTCACAGAACAACTCTAAATGGTTGAGTGCTCGATTGGTTGAAAAAGCTAGACCAGACCTAAAAACAGCTCTATCACCGTTCCTTGATGAAACAAGGGATTTTGAAGAAATATGCGACAAACTGCGCATGATAGCAAGGAACAAACGAGAAGAGGAAGCTGAGAAGATGAAGGGTTTTCAGGCCAGATCTACACACCTCATGAGACCAACGGGAGGAGTTACTAAGAAGCAGAGTCACAACTTCAGTAATGTGAATACGCGGTTTAGCCAACCATCCAGAAATCACTTTGGTGGACCATCGAGGAGTTATTTTACTGGACCCCAAAGAAGTCATTTCAGCAGACCACCGAGAAGTCAATTCAAAGGACCTCAAAGGAGTCACTTCAGTGGAGGTCAGAGTTCATATAGGGGATCCACAGCTCCTGCTGCAAGCACCGCCAACAATCAGATGTGTGCCAAGTGTGGAAGAATACACCAAGGACCATGTGTGACGTGTTTCAACTGTGGAAAGCCAGGACACATTTCCAGATTTTGTGAGGAGGAGCCTCGAGGAGCCAAGGATGCTAGAACTGCAGTGCCAGGGAAAGTGTTTGCACTATCACATCAGGAGGCAAGTGCTTCACCAAATCTGATTAAAGGTATCCTCAAACTCCAAGGTCTTGAAGTAGAAGCCTTATTTGATTCTGGTGCCACACACTCTTTTATATCATACGACTGTGTGCCTCGATTGAATTTAAGAGTGAGTGAATTGCCTTATTATATGATTATTTCTACACCGGCGGGAGCTTCAGTAAAAACTTCTAGGGCTTGCTTAAATTGTACGATTGAGATTGATAATAGGATCTCAAATATAGACCTTGTTTGTTTACCCACGAAGGGTATCGACGTAATAATAGGAATGGATTGGTTGTCAGCTAATGACATCATCCTTGACTGCAAGAGGAAGACTATCTCTCTTGCGGATGACTCTATGAGTCATAGTAGACCACAATTGTTGTCTATAGCACAAGATGAAAAGCCTGTTCATCATGGTTGTCTTGCGTACATGGTGTTTTTCTCCATTCAAGCAGAAGTAGAGGAAGGGATAGAAGATATCGAAGTGGTAAACGAGTTTCCGGAGGTATTCCCGAAAGAAATGACAGGTTTACCCCCAGAGAGAGAAGTAGAATTTTCTATTGATCTCGTACCTGGAACGGAACCTATATCTAAAGCTCCTTACCGAATGTCTCCATCGGAACTAGCAGAATTGAAGAGGCAGATCGAGGAATTGTTAGAAAAGGGTTTTATCAGACCCAGTGTATCTCCTTGGGGATCGCCCGTACTCTTTGTGAAGAAGAAAGATGGGAGCCTGAGACTATGCATTGACTATCGCCAGTTGAATAAAGTGACTATAAAGAATAAATATCCTTTACCCAGGATCGACGATCTACTTGATCAGTTGAAGGGAGCATCCATATTCTCCAAGATCGACCTCAGATCAGGTTATCACCAACTGAGAGTCAAAGCTGAAGATGTCTCAAAAACTGCATTCAGAACTAGATATGGCCATTATGAATTTCTTGTTATGCCATTTGGGCTAACAAATGCTCCAGCAGTATTCATGGATTACATGAATAGAATTTTCCGACCATATCTAGATAAATTTGTAGTGGTTTTCATTGACGACATCCTTATCTACTCTAAGGATGAAGAAGAGCATAAAGAGCACCTTAGAATCGTGCTACAAGTGTTGAAGGAGCACAAGCTCTATGCGAAACTGTCTAAGTGCGAATTTTGGTTGAAGGAAGTAAAATTCCTAGGCCATGTCGTATCGGCTGAAGGTGTTGCAGTGGACCATACTAAAGTTGAAGCAGTTCTCCAATGGGAACGACCAAAGTCCGTGACTGAGATCAGGAGTTTTCTAGGTCTAGCTGGCTATTATAGGAGATTTATCAAGGGCTTTTCGCAAATAGCTATGCCTTTGACTAAGTTAACAAGGAAGGGTCAACCATTTGTATGGGACGAAAAGTGTGAAGCAGCTTTCCAAAATTTGAAGACTAAGTTGACTACGGCACCAGTACTTATAATTCCAGATCCTGCTCAGACCTTTACTTTGTACACAGATGCTTCCAAGAAAGGTCTTGGGTGTGTATTAATGCAAAATGGTAGGGTAGTAGCTTATGCTTCTCGACAGTTAAGGCCACATGAAGGGAATTATCCTACTCACGACTTAGAACTGGCAGCAGTAGTGTTCGCTCTGAAGATTTGGAGGCATCACCTCTACGGTTCAAAGTTCGAGGTTTATAGTGACCACAAAAGTCTGAAGTACCTGTTCGACCAAAAGGAGCTCAACATGCGACAGAGGAGATGGATGGAGTTTATCAAGGACTACGACTTCGAATTGAAGTATCATCCAGGAAAGGCGAACGTTGTAGCAGATGCCTTAAGTAGGAAGACAATCCATGTAGCCCAGATGATGATCAGAGAACATAAATTGCTCGAGGAGATACCAAGTACATCTATTGATGTAATGTCAGGTTTGGTCGCTACCATGGAAGCATTAACTATTGAAAGCACAATTTGGAAAGAGATTAAATTCGCTCAGCTCGAAGATGAGTATCTATTAAACGTGAGGGAAGATATTGAAGAAGGAAAAGAATCGAAATTTGGGATCAATAGAGATGGGATATTAAGGTATAAAGGAAAAGTGTGCATACCTAATGATGGAGAAATAAAAAGGCTCATACTAGAGGAGGCACATCGGAGTAAATACACTATCCATCCCGGAGCAACCAAGATGTATCATGATCTCAAGCGGAATTGGTGGTGGCGGGACATGAAGAAAGATGTGACTGACTTTGTCACTTGTTGTTTGACTTGTCAGAAAGTCAAGATCGAACATCGGAAACCTCCTGGATTATTAAAGAATTTGGATATCCCAGAGTGGAAATGGGACAGCATCTCTATGGATTTCATCATGGGGCTTCCTCTAACGACATCCGGACATAATGCCATTTGGGTAATTGTCGACAGGTTAACTAAGTCAGCTCATTTTCTAGCAATTGCAGCAGAATACTCATTGGAGAGACTAGCAAAGATCTACATGAAGGAGATTGTCAGATTGCATGGGATACCGAATAGCATCGTATCTGATCGTGATCCACGATTCACTTCACGATTTTGGAAAGCATTGCAGAATGCTATGGGAACTCGGATGAGTTATAGTACCGCTTATCATCCTCAAACTGACGGGCAGACTGAGAGGACTATTCAAACTCTGGAAGACATGTTGCGGGCTTGTGCAATCGAACTAAAAGGAAGTTGGGACGATCATCTTCATCTTGCGGAGTTTGCATATAACAATAGTTATCACTCCAGCATTGAGATGGCACCTTATGAGGCTTTGTATGGAAGAAAATGTAGATCTCCTATTTGCTGGACGGAATTAAATGAGCGAATTTTAATAGGTCCAGAACTTGTGGACGAGACGACTCAAAAGATTAAGGTGATTCAACAGAAACTTCTCACTGCTCAGAGTCGACAGAAGAGTTATGCTGACAAGAGAAGACGACCGTTGGAGTTCATGGTGGGCGAACATGTGTTCTTAAGAGTCACACCAATGACTGGCATTGGTAGAGCAATACGAGCAAAGAAGCTTTCACCTCGTTTTATGGGTCCTTATGAGATTTTGGAGAAAATTGGACCGGTAGCTTACAGAATTGCATTACCTCCACAGCTTGCGAACCTTCATGATGTCTTTCATGTATCGCAACTGAAGAAATACCAACCGGATCCTTCCCACATTATAGAAGTAGAAGAGGTAGAACTCAAGGATAACATGACGTATAAAGCTGAGCCGAAGCGGATTGTTGATGCAAGGGACAAGAAATTAAGAAACAAGACCATTAGACTTGTAAAGGTCGAGTGGAAAGGAATGGTTCCCGGAGATGCTACTTGGGAAACGGAGGAGAGCATGCGACAAACCTATCCTCATTTATTTAAATAGGTTAGAATTCTTATTATAGCGAAATTTTGAGGACAAAATTTTCTTTTAGGAGGGGAGAAATGTAACATCCTGAATTTTGAATCTAATACCTTGAACATAAACCTATTTTGGAAAGACTAGTAGGCTCTATTTTCAGAAAGTGATAAATTTTAAATCAGTATTTTGCGGGACCCACGGCCAAAAATAATTCTGCAAACTTTCTCGTGAAGTTTGAAAAAAATGGCCGCGGGACCCACTCAATAATAATTTATTATTTAAATAATATTATATTATAATAATAAAATAATATATATTAAAATATTATTAATTTTTTTTAAAAAAGGTTCACGGGGCAAGTCACGGGAAAGTTTTTTTTTAGTTTTTAGGAAAATTACGTAAAACGACCCAGAGACGAAAATTACACTTAAAGACCCATTTTCCAACTATAAATAGACCTTCCATTTCATTTCATTCTTCACAACTTCTAAGAGCCATAGAGAGAGGTAGAGAGAGAGAGAGAGTAGAGATATTTGCTTGAGAGTTATAATAGCTGGCTGGTGATTCGGGTATTAGCAAGTAACAGGTAACTCTGAATATTCTTCCTTATACTTGTGAATTATGTATGATTATAAATTTGTTTGTTTACTATTTTGGCAAGAATATTTAGAAAATATTTATGGTTTTAAGATCTGGTGTGGGAACTTTGACTTGCAAATCTGCAGAGGTACTATTTATACGTACGTTACTATTCACATATACCGTATTTACTATTCATTTTACTGTTCACGTATACCGCATTTACTATTCATGTATACCGTATTTACTATTCATGTTACTATTCACGTATACCGTATTTACTATTCATGTATACCGTATTTACTATTCATGTTACTATTCACGTATACCGTATTTACTATTCATGTATACCGTATTTACTATTCATGTTACTATTCACGTATACCGTATTTACTATTCATGTATACCGTATTTACTATTCATGTTACTATTCACGTATACCGTATTTACTATTCATGTTACTATTCACGTATACCGTATTTACTACTCATTTTACTATTCATGTATATACCGTATTTTACTATTCACAAATACGCATAGTATTTTACTATTCATAAATACGCATATCAATGTATATAATGGTATAATAATGCATTATTTTTGAGTAAATACATTCATCATGGCGGTTGTATTGTGATGGGTGGAGTAAGGAGGGAATTGAATGATAAGAATTGTTTATGCCACCACTCGGTGCACAGTGGACGGTACTTTTCAGGGCCCTATCTTCCATGTTTTCCTCTGGCCGGGATTTCATTGGAGATGTGGGACATGTGACACCTCCTTAGTTGTTATTTTAAAGGAGGGGAGCCATAGTCCAGATTTAAGCTCTATACCTTTGGCCGGGTGTATCTTAAGTTTTGGTGAGCTTGAAACCATCCAGTCAAATGAATGAGTTTCTATTGGACTATATGTTAGCCTATGGTTCCAGTCAGCGGTATACGGTTGGAAGGGGATATAAGGGAGGCTGCATACTGCATAGTGCATTCTGAATTATTCAATAAAGAATGATGAGTATTTTATAAAGATATTTGATGTGAACTACTGTATATCTAAAAAAAATATCTGTGTATATTAAATCCATTTTTTTTACTATCTACTATTTATGTCATATGTAATTTGCTCGGGTAAGGTAGAAATATTCAGTAGTTACTGAGACGTGGAATCTCATCCCATATTAACATTTTTCAGGTGATTATCCTAGTAGAGAGCAAGGGAAGGCACCTATGGAGTGAGCTCTGGAAGCTCTTTTAATCTCCAATAAATTATGATATGTTATTTTATTTGCCATGAACCTAAGACTTCCGTTTTGTATTAAACTCTGAAGTATTTTCTGGAATTTATTCTGATTATGTATTACGGGTTTCATTCGAAATGGTAACATTGTAAAATGATTTGGATATTGTTGAACTTTTTTGAAGGTATTTTTAATATTTTGACCGAGTTTTTGGGTATTAAAATTGTGGCGTTACATCTTCCATTTGCAAAAGCCCGTCTAAAAAAAAAAAAAGTAACTTCTGCCATCGTTATTCCAAATGAGCACTAATGCTTATTTGTAATAGTGATTAAAGTTTTCAAAAATAACTTTTCAAACCGGCACTAATGTTTGTTTATAATAGTGATTAGAGTTTTCAAAAATAGATCTTCAATTGTGATTTACGACTTCTATCTCAGTTTATAAAAATAAGCACCCAACCAGTAATCTCATACATGCCTTTAAGGCTATGTTCGCGAGTTTGGAGGCGAAGGGAAGGAAAGGGATACAAGGAGAAAGGAGGGGAAGGGAATGAAGGAAAATGGAGGATATCTCCTCCCCTTGTTTATGAGTTAAAAAAATACTAAGGGAGGAAGATGGAGGATTAATGAAATACTTTTACCATTTTGTCCTTTTCTTTAATAATTAATATAATTATTGGAAAATTGCAAATAAATACCTTTTGAATATGCAAAACCCCCAAAAGTCCGTTGAATTTATAAAAAGACTATGAAGTACTAAGGACCTGGGATATACAAATTCGGGTGAAATTATCCTTTTGCCCCTAGTTTTAAGTAAATAAAATCCCCTTCCCCCCGCCAGGCCACCAACACCGGCTGGCGACCACTACCGCCGGCCGGCCACCACCACCATTGCTGGTGGGCCGCCGCCGCCGCCACCGGCCGGCCGCCGCCGCCGCCGGCGAGGGTGGTGGCGGGCCGGCGGTGGTGGTGGTCGGCCAGCGGGGCTGGTGGACGGCCGACGGGAGTGGCGGTGGCCTGCCGGCCGGCGGTGGTGGTGGCCGGCCGACGGGGGTGGTGGCGGGCCGGCGGCGGTGGTGGAGGCCGGCGGCGGTGGTGGCGGCCTGCCGGTGCTGGTGGTGGAGGCCGGCGGCGGCGGCCGGCCGGCGGTGGTGGTGGTCGGCCGGCGGTGGTGGTGGTGGCCGGCGGTGGTGGTGGAGGCCGGCTGGCGGTGGTGGTGGTGGCCGGCCGACAGTGGTGGTGGTGGCCGATCGACGGTGGTGGAGGCCGGCCGGAGGTGGTGGAGGCCGGCGGCGGTGGTGGCGGCGGCGGGGGGGGGGGGGGGTGGGGTGGGGTAGGGTGGTGGTAGTAGTGAACCGGGGTAAAAAAATAATTAACCTATTGTTCCTCTTAAAACCCCCCATATTGGAGGAACTTTATTTTATAAAAAGAGGAGGGTTTTGGAGGATTTGTAAAACTCCTTGATTCCCTCCCCTCCTATTTTTAAAACTCGTGAATAAGGGAAGGGACTACCAAAACCCTCCATTTCCTTTCCTTTCCCTCCATAATAGAACTCGCGAACATAGCCTAAGGGAAACTAACATCATGACATATGTTTGTCAATTCGTATACTCTAAAAAGCATTTAATTTCGTTAGAGCCTCTTAGCTGGGAATTAGCTCAAAAAGAGAATGGACACGTAAATTATAGAGGGGCACAATTGGTGGGAGGACTCGGGGGCTACCCCTAAATTTTTTAAAGAAAAATTTTAAATACATTAAAAAAAGAATATAAACAAGGGAATAAATATTTATGAAATTAAGTGAATACTGATGATGTAATAAGAGAGGTAATTATTTTACAAACCTGGAAAAGTAAGGCTAATTACGGTTAGAAATGTAGCTACATAAATTATAATATAGAGTGGGCACTCAATAAGTTCAAATACATATATTTTAATAAGAAAAGTATATTACAATAAAAATAATTATAATGTTATCCTTCTAGGCCTTATTTTTTAGAATTCTATTATAATTGTCTTATTACCAATGCTATCAAAGACATCTTTTTTCAACATAAGGCACTAAACAATCATTCAACCATTCATCATCCATCCCATTACGAAGTGCAATATTGATGTATTAAGGGTGGACACTTAATTTAAGGGTGGACAATCATTCAAACATGTATTAAAAGAAATCTCAAATTCAAGGGGGGCAGACTTGCCCCCTTCTCTAACAAGTAGGTCCGTCTCTGATAATTGTCTTATTATCAATATTATCAAATACATCTTTTTCAATATAAGGTACCAAACAATCCTTCAACCATTCATTCCTATCCGATTACAAAATGTAATTTTGATGTATTAAGAGCGTGTACTTAATTTAAGGCTGGACAATCATTCAAACATGTATTATTTTTTTTTAAAAGAAAAAACTTTCAAATTCCAGGGGCACTTGCCCCCTTCTCTTATACATGGGTCCGCCCATGGGTTTAATTACATCTAGGGCCATCATATTATCAAAGGATATTTATTTATGAGATTATGATTTATTATATTTATATTTAATATTTAACGTGGATATCCTATAATTATGTTTGGTTATCTTGTGATTTGATTTATTTTTGAATTTAAATTTGGATTATTATAATTTTTAGAGCTTTATAAATAAAACTGAGTTTTCTCATTTGTATTCATCTTTGATCGGGTATTGAATAAATACTCCCCTTTCACATCACAATACATATATCAGCACACTATTGAAATAATTATAAAATAAAGAACAAAAATTTAATTTTAGGGACAATTGTGGCTAAGAAACAAATTACAAAGACTATATTTTAATGGATCACGAATAACAAATACTTTATTGTTCCACCTATATTAGGGAGTAGGGACTAGGACCTTTTTAGTTATGATTTTGTGTTATATAAGCAATAAATACTCATATTTATATTATGCATCCCTCAAAATTGGAAAGTCTTCCCAATAATTAATTCGTAAATGTCCCTTTTGTACAATTCTATCTTAATTTTAATTTGAGTCTTTTTCCCCACCGCCTTTTCAGGTTTTTTCTTTTTCTTGCTGCAAAATTTTTAGAAAAGGGGTAGGACTTATCCACAGTCCAATGGTAGGGCGCTTGAAGCCTAGTTTACAGGGTATACTGACTAGAGAGTACACATGTCTCTATCTCTATCAGCATTCCCATTGTTTTTTAGACTCCTAAGATGTCTCCTCCAGCATCTTGACTAATGCAAAGATCGATCTCCCTCCCTTAAAATGATGAAGTCTAACCCCACGCCAATTGAAATCCTATTCAGAAGGTTCGCCCAACTGTGTGATGATCACGTATACCTTACGCTAGGCCCGATACTATGATCATGAAAGAAAAGATTCGGCTCGATAGTGAAGGTGCTACGTACTCGGGCCATGTACGAAGTTAGAATTATTGCAATGACGAGTGATTCTTAAAATTGATTTTTTCTATATTAGAAAAAAAAAATCGATATTTCCCATGTTCTATCGGGGGAGTAGAAAAGAACTTACCATCCTTTAATCCGTCCTAAAGCCCGTCCTAAGGCCAGGTCTAAGAATGAAAAAAAAAAGAAAAAATCTCCTCCAGGGTCTAAATAACTAAAAAATTGTCCAAAAAAAAAAACTTTAAAAAAAATCACATGTCAAAAAAAACCTTAAGACCTTTTCTGACTATTTCATAAACGTTAACAATTAAATCAGTGCAACATTAACAACTAAATTAATACATATTAACAACTATATTAGTACATGTTAACAACTATATCAGTACAACGTTTTCTGAAATAATACCAGAAAAGGTTATAGGGTATTTTTTGATGTTTGACTTTTCGTCGGACCTTTTTCGACAATATTTTGATAATTTCCTGAAGAAGATTTCCCAGATTAAAAAAAAAAAAAGTATTACGAGCTTTTCTCTCGCAATCGTAAATCCGAGTTGGGTGAATCCATAGGTTCTCGGGAAGGAGGGACGTCCATTTAGGATAGCAGTGGTAGAAGTGGCTTTTATTTTTTATGAAATTTTCTTGATGAACTTTTTTTTTTCTAATGGACTTTTTCTCTTATGATTTTTGTTTGAGATAGCTTCAGAAAAAGTAGCTTTAGACTTTGAAGCCTATTAAAGTGTAAAGACATGTCAAACGCTCATCATTCTTACTTCTTTTTTGAGTAAGCTTCTTTTTTAAACTTTTAAAACCATGCCAAATAGAATAAACAATTTTTTAACTTTTACTGGACAACGAAGCTCACCTATGTGCCTCGTTCGTGTAACCAAGTGGCGAACTGCTTAGCTAAGAAAGGTCTGGATAGTCGTCCTGGATATCATGAAGTTTATGTTCCATCGGATAGTCTTCAGGATTTGTTTTGCAAGAATTGGAATGGTTGTAATGCTTTATTAGGAGTTAGTTGAGGTCTCTATTTTGTATAAAAATAAAAAATAAAAATAAAGAATAAACAATTTTCCCCCGCGAATAAAATTAGGATGGCACTCCCGGGTGCACGAAAACTCGAAAAGGGTAGACTTGTGCTTTGGGGTAATCAGTATTGTTAGCTCTTATCACGCGCGTTTTGGCGTTTTGTCTTCCTCATCACCGTAATTTGGCCATCTTCGAGTTTCAGCGACCATTTCCTTCTAGCTACCTGTCAACGAATCCCTATCCCTCCGAAACCGCCCTTTTCCTTCGTTTTATTTTCCCTTTTTTGTATATAACTCTACCTCGGAGGTCGAAAGCTTTCACGCCTTCAACCCCCAATTCTTGTGTCACTCGCAGTGGCTTCCACTACTACTTCCACTATTCAATTTTTCCAATTCCCATTTCAATTATGCACAGTTCTTTCTCCCTCTAGCCATGTCGTCAGGAAGTTCGCCCACGTCCGCGGCTGAGCCCAACGCGCCTCTCCTTCGTTCCCGCCAGGGATCCTCTGATGCACCCAGGACTCCTACACTCGCGCTCCTCCTCGGCCGTGCTGTCGGCCGTCGGGGACCCTCCATGCTGGTGCGGGAGACGGCAGCTCGCGAGCTAGAAGAGAGGAGGGCCGATTGGGGCTATTCGAAGCCTGTTGTCATTCTCGACATCTCGTGGAATATGGCCTTTGTGGTGGTCTCAATTGTGATGCTTCTTTTGACGACCAACGAGAAGTGTAACACGCCGATCCGGGTCTGGATCTGTGGGTATGCGCTGCAGTGCTTGGTTCATGTGGTTCTCGTGTGGCTCGAGTATAGGAGGAGGGCTAGGAGGGTTTCGCGGATGCGGAGGGCTCAGGATGGTGATATTGAAGCTCGTAATGTTGAGGATACCAACGACAGTGAAGATGATGAAGCTGGAGGTGGGAGTTCATCAAATTCGTCTCGCTCCGGGTGGGTTGTGTTATTAGCTTGGTTTTTACAATTATTTTTTGGTGATTTTTGGAGTTTCAATTCTATTGCCCCTGGAGCTGAATTAATCATCATGCTTTCTTTTCCTCATCGGTATTCCGTTTTGTAGCTAAAGATAGATTAGGTTAATTTCCTTAACCAAAAAGGCACAAGCACTTTCTACGAATGCAGAATAGATTTTGCTTAGCAGGGCCTTTCATGTCATTGCATGAAGACCTAAAGACAGTAATTGGAAGGGAAGTGGGAATGAGAGAAAACATGAAAAAATTTTACTTCTGGATAAACATGAAAACTTTGTTTTGGAGTTTCTTAACCACGCCACTTGGAATCCATGAATCCAAGAAAAGTTAAGGCATGCGATTGTCGGATCTTCTTTGAAACAACTGTAATCTGAATATTGAAAAATGTCAACCTACAATATGTGATCTCTCTTCTAGCTGTGCTAGAAGCTGTGGTTCCATTTTGGTATCTTTTAAATCCTTGTTACGTGTTCTCAGGCTAAAGTGAGGTAGATGCCTAAAGGCTATTGGTTGCAATTCTAAATGTCATTCTTTTAAGCCACTGCTTAGGATGTGGAGAATGAGTTTAGTTGGGGATCTGATGCTGGACAATTGAGAACAGGAGAGAGATGAGAATACGAAAGAGTGTGTAAGAAACAGGGAGGACTTTGAGAGAGAGAAAGTATGGGGAGGGAGAAGAAGAGAAGAAAGGGCAGCCAACATAGCTGTCTCAGTAATAACCTGTGTCGTCTATTAATTCTTAAAATCAGAAAATCAGAAGTGTAGAGAAAATCAGAAAAGGCCTCAAGCCAATGTTAATAAGTATTCTCTCTGCTTCCTGCCTGCTTTTCGTACACTTCCTTATCTTTTTGACTCCGCTACCTTAATCACAACATGTTCGTTTTATTTGATTTATTTTTCTTGACATCCTAAAAAAAATATACCATCAAAATATATCCTCAATTTCTGAGATAAAATCTAAATTCTCTAAGACTACCAATAATTTTTACGTAGGTCTCAGTAAATTCAACGTTTCCCTACACATTTTCTTTTGGCACAGAAAAGTGAGTTCAGATGACCTTATGCTGTAACTACACTGTGTTCTATGAAGACTTGACTTGTGAATATTTAAATATTTGGGGAAATGAAATATAATGCCTGTTGTTGTTTGAAGTTTCTTCTCGCCTACCAAAAACATGTTAATCTACTGATTTTTATATGGTATATATAAGCTGTCTTATCATTGTATTCTAATTGAGTTATACTGGATGCATATACTGATTTGATAACCTATATCTCAGATTCACCAAACGATGTGAATCAGTGAATACCATGGTTTCTTTCCTTTGGTGGATAGTTGGTTTTTATTGGGTGATCTCAGGTGGTGACACTCTTCTGCAAGATGCTCCGCATTTGTATTGGTAAGGCCTTCTTCAGTTGACTCTTACAAATATCTTTTGTATACTGTATTCATTGTGATGGTCTTATAAAGTATAAATGTATACTTACCACATTAAGTTTTATAATCATTGTTTGCATGGACAGTTCGTATGCATAAAACTTTTTCAAGATTATTCTTTCTATTGGGTATACAGTCAGAAATTCCACCAAAAGTTTGTCTCCCGTTAAATGACTTAGTGCATATTGAATACAAATTAAAGTACAGCCTCCCTATCTCCTTCCTATAACTTACCCTTTTTATAATGTTCCTTTCAAGGTTCAATAATGATCACTCTTCTCCATGCATATTATAACTGCTAGTTCTCAGGAATGAGTAGCTGGTCTTTTTATTTCCCATATAGTTGGTATGGCCTATCCTAATATATGAGGAACCAGTTGCGTGTCCTTTTCTTTTGGTCTATCCTTGTCAAAATATACCCCAAAATTTTAGCTGTTGGTTAGAGGGAAATGGATGACCTTTGCATATGTAAATAATCTTTCTTTAAATTATATGTTTCCTTTGAAAGAACCTAGGAAGTTTTTTCTCAAATTCCTGTCACTGGTTTACTGTATGATGAAGTTTGAATTTTAGGCAACAACTGAAGGGATCTCTATTTTGACTTTGTACAGGCTGGCTGTTGTTTTTCTGGCATTTGATGTCTTTTTTGCCATCTTTTGCGTTGTTTTGGCCTGCTTGATTGGCATTGCCCTCTGTTGTTGTTTGCCATGCATCATTGCTATTCTCTACGCAGTTGCTGGACAGGTACAAGATAGAATCATTTATATTTTATTTAGACTGACATATTTTCATATGTTCGTGGACCTTTAATTGTTATATTTGTTTCCTTCTGTGAAAACATAGGAAGGTGCATCAGAAGCAGATCTTAGTCTACTTCCGAAATATAAATTTCGCATGTTAAACAATGAGGAAAAGCCTACTGGTGGAGCAGGATCGATGGTTCCTACAGAAACGAGTAGTGGGTACCTGGCAAATGAAAGAATACTTCTACCTGAAGATGCGGTATGCTTGTTCTGATGTATAATAATTGGATTCTTTCAGTCTTTTACTTGTGAAGCTATCCCTATATACTTAAATGAAAAGGATTATTCCTGATTTTGTATTTGTTTGTCAATGCACATAAAAAATACAGTACCTCTATACATCCTTCATAGTGTAGACTGTAGAATGTGTAGTGGGTCAGAGTATTAGCTGGTAGGCATTGTCATTTGATGCTTTTCAAAGTAGAACCCAATAACTATAATGTACTGATCAGGAATTTGTAACAGGCATTATCACCTGAAAATTTAGCTAGTAGGTTAAAGGCTCCCTCCTCCTGTTTTCTTCTTTAATGATTAATACTCCCTACGGTCCTTTTTATAAGCAGCTTATTTCTTTATTGGGCAAAATGAACGAGCGGTTAAGATTAGTTAAAACAATAACTGTGTAAAAAATGTCATGTTTTTTTTTTTCCTTCCAAATATGCCCCTATTTATTAAAAGAGTATAAGAGAGAGAATTTGTAATAAAAAATTCTAGTATATGAGAGAGAATGAGTAGAAAATATAAGAGGGGATTATTAATAAATGATTGAATGTAAGAGAATTAATGGCTGAGTGGGGGATAATTAATATAAAGTTGTGTATTTAATAGGGGTAGAAAAGGAAAAGGTAGTTTAAATTTTGAGACACAAAAAGAAAGTTGTTAGGACCAGGCCTAAGAGAAAGAAAATTGCTTATAAAAAGGACCAGATGGAGTATATATTATGTTGCCTGGAGGTTGCAAGTGCTACCTTTGAACACTGGAAGAGTGCAAAAAGCTTTTCATTTACAGAAAAGAATAGAATATTACCTTATCACAATCTTCGATCAATAAAGTTTGTCTAGTGTTTATGAAAGCAATATATCAGCTTCTTTTGCAATTATGGGGCGATTAAACATTCCACTAGACTTTGGCCCAAAAAAAAAAAAAAAAATCCCACCAGATTCACTAAGATCTAGTCAAAATATAATATGTATTATGTAGTCCTGTTTGTTTCTACCTGAGCGTGTACATAATGCCTTTCACCTTGTCTTTCGAAAGTTCTGCATGCAAGAAAAAATTTTTGTTGATGGAGATCCAATCCCTCTCTACATGTCCTGTTTGTATTTGTTCCTTTTATGAAAAAGAATATTTCTTTCTTCCAATGAAACACAGACACTGCTAGGCTTTGCTTTCCTGAAGGGTTTATTTTTTGGTTTTGCCATTTCCCTTGTCAGGAATGCTGCATATGTCTCACTTCATACGAGGATGGAGCAGAACTCAATGCTCTACCATGCAACCATCATTTCCATTCTCCATGCATTGTGAAATGGTTGAAAATGAATGCAACTTGTCCTCTCTGCAAGTACAATATTCTTAAGGGAAATGAACAGGTGTGAACAAAAGCTTACAAAAAAACAAGGTGCTGGTCTTCCAACTGCTGTTGTCTATATGTAGATATATTTGCCAAGTCAAGGAACAACTGACGTTCTCTTTGATTGCTGGACTTTGCTGCCATAGTCTGCTTCTATAGAGGAGATAGAGTAAAGAAGAGCTTCTTAGACCATTTATAGTTTATTGATGAATAAGCAAGAGACTTCTGTCGATTCTACTTCACTTGTTTTTTGTTACAGTCATTTTTTAGGTTTATTGTTTGTCCTTCTCTTGAATGGTTCATATAGGGGGAAAAAGAAGTTAGTCCAAGTTTCCGGTTTTTGAGTGATGGATCTATGGATTGATTTAATAATTTTGTGGTAGGTGTTTGCTTGACATTTGTTCTGGCTAGTGTTATCATGTTTCTATCCCATTCTGTCCTTATTCACAGATGATTGATGGATGATCTGCATATCGGGCTCGTTTGTCAAAAAATTGTAACAGAACAAGTAACACAGATGATAAACCTCTATCTTACCGACAGATGCATAAAATGTTGGAAGCTCTCAATTATAGGTGTTTGGGTGAAATTTGCCAAAAACTTGCACGCAATCACGTGAAGTCATAATCCTTTGAGTCGTTGAACACGACTTCGCTTTGTCATCCCATCCATATGATCTTCGTTATACAAGCAATTTCTCTCGTCGTCAAATTCCCATCAAGTCAGGGATTTCTTTCTTTTTTCTTATTTTTTTTTCCTTTTTCATTTCAACGTTCTCAAATCTCCTACCGAATTCAAAGTCAACGAACCCAAGTAGGTGGGAACCCAAGTAGGTGGGTCTTGTACATGCTTATTACTTGCTCTTATGAACCATTTTAGTTCTATTTATAAGTCATCTTTCATATAATAAATGAGAATATGATAATTTTGCACATGTTAACTGTACTAATGAAAATAAAGAAAGAAAAAAGAGTTACAAAGATATTTATAAATGAAGTTAAAGTTGAAAATCTACCCTATAATCATTAAGCTAATTACCTCTCCTGGATATGTATGATTTAATTAAAAGAGACTTATAAATAATACTACTTAAAATGAGAGTTTTTTTTCCCATCCTAACAACTTAAAGGCGCATCTATGAGACTCCCTCGCATTCTATAAAAGATTAATAAATATTAAAATTATGTCTTATATCGATGATTAAAATCAATTATAAATATGTCCTATATTACAGATATAAGAGGTACATTGTTTTTTTTTTTTAAAAAAAAAATTCTTTTAAAAGATAGATCATATACAATATGAAAATGATAGCTTAAAAATTACATTCCCATTTTTAAAGTCGAAAAAGATTAAGATTGTTTACTAATTTAAATTCATAATTTTCATAATGTGATTAGATTTAAAAGCTCATATATTAAGAAATGAGCAACGAGGAGTAATTTCTTAATGCCTATGGAGGAAATTTATTAAAGGATTCAATTATTTAATTCTTAAGCCATGTCAGGGGACAATCACACACACCAAGGACCTATTTGTTATAGTGAAAGTTAGCGATGGAAAGGGAAAATAAGAGAGTTCCAACGAAAAAAACGTGTTTGGTTGGTTCCCCTTCCTTCGTGTAACTTTCCCACCACTGCAAATCTTCCATTATTCATTGGAATGTGCTTTCCATCCAAAAATGGAGGGAAAGCTGAAATCTTCCCGGGAGAGTGAAATCATTTGACGAAATTGGCCCTCAAAAACCTTACCCTTACCTTCACAAAGCCAACAAGCTAGACGAGCTGAATGAAGCAGTCGGTGAGGAAGCTTCGAACTACAGTGGGCGTTGGAGGCGAAGAAGTTGAACCCAGGGTGAAATTGAGCTTTGCAATGCCCTGTTGCTTCGAGATGAGGGAGACACAAACAGTTGAATGCTTTGGCAAGCAATTTGCAAACATAGACACATTTTATAAGCTCGGAGTTGGGGACATTCACAAAAACTTCAAGGAATGAACAAAAAAGAAGTTCAATTCTGTCAACGTGTTGTCAGTTCTTGCAATGAAACTGTGAAGCCTTTTCACTGTTATGCAGTAGAGTGTTCACTGTCAAAAATTTTGTTTGAACTTGAACATATTTTAAGGCACTACGTTCGAACGTCCACTAGTAGTTCGAACGTCCAACAAATGACCATCTTCTCCTCCTTCAATCATCTGTCTTCCTTGTCATTGTCGCCGACGTTGCCTCCTCCTCCTTCTGCAAATCCCAACGCCGACGTTGCAAGGATCAAGAGGAAATCTGGAACTTTTTTCTTGGGGGGCTGTTGTCGGGTTGAGGGATGAAGAAGGAGGGATCAGACTCAGAGAGGGACGAAGAAAGGATTTAGGACGAAGCAAGGATCTGGGATGAAGCATGGATTTGCATCAAGAGAGAAAGATGAAGGAGGAACTGGTTTTTTTTTTTTTACTGGTTGTCGGCTGAGACCACAGCCAGAGTGAGGATGAAGAAGAGAGGAATGAATTTTTTAGGTTAAATGTATTTTAGACAATTCATATTTTATATATATATTTATATTTTTTTAAAATTATCATCTTCCATCCCTTTTTTCATGTTTATCAAACAGCTCATTTTTTTTAAGTTCCCTTCCAATCTTCCTTTCCTTTCCTTTCTTTTCCTCAACATTCAGCGAAACAAACGGGTCCCAAGTCTTCAAGTTCTGTGGAGAAGAAGAATATGTTTGGTTGGATACTGATGGATTGGTCAACAATAAGAAAGAAGCAGCATGTGGTGGATTAATCAGAGATTCCAATGAGGATTGGATTCTTGGTTATCAACAGAACCTGATAATATTACTAGTGATAACATCAGAAATAGTTGCCTTGCTAAAAGATCTTTAGATTTATAAGCAGCAGTGCTTCCATAAAGTCCTTGTGTACATAGATTCAATAATGGTGGCCACCATTATCCACTAAGGGAAGAAATTAATAAGATTAGAGAATTGCTTTCCTCAAAATGAGACGTTGAACTTCAATTTGCACCTTCAAGTGACAATTAAATGTGCAGATTATCTTGCTAAGGATACTCACGATCTCAGGGAAGACATGCTAATGTTGTAAAGTCTTTACTCAGGATGCATCTACATTTCCCAAGAAGATCAGTTCCAATTGCCTCCAGACTAAATTGACTCTGAGTGATCGATTATTTTCAAAATTTCTAACTTATACCCGTTTTGTAACCCCGTTTAAAAAGTTATATTGTGTAAGCTGAGATAAAACTTCTTTCACAACTTACTTCGTAAATCCTAAAAGCTATTTTCCAAAAGGGATTTCCAAACCGCACAGCCTCTTGTAATCCATAAATAAAATAAAATAACGTATCTTGTTTTTTAAACTTAAAAGAATTCAGGTGGGAAATACTCTACAAACGCGGCTACGCGGGTTTTTTTTTTTTTTTCGGGGGCGCCATACCAGTGAGCCAGTCAGTATTTTAGTTTGTCCTGAGCAGTAATAGGATCCCAATCTCATTATGCTATCGTGCGCGTAAAGCGCCCAACGCACCCCGATGGAGCGCATGAGCATAACCCAGTGCAATCAGTAGCTTGGAGTGCGCATTACGCTTCCCGTTGATCCTATACTTTTCACGGTCTTTTCAGCTAAGATTACTGTGAAGTCACTATCTCTCTCTCTCAAGTCTCACCGTGTATTGTCCTGCTTAACAGCAAAGCGTCTCTCTCTACTAACTTCACTCTGTACTGCGATTTTTATATAAACCTCAGTCTCTCTCTATCTCTCTGGCTTTAATCTTACAAAGTGAAACAACCGTAACGAAAAGCATATCCCTCATACTTTCTCTCTCTTAACCGCCATTTTCAAGCTCGCATTCTCTCTCTCTCTCTCTCTAGCTGTCTTACTCTGTCTCTACCTATATATATTTGTATATCTATACGGTGTGGATTTGAGATCTGGCGTTGGGATCCTTGGAAGTAAGAGCATTTGGATGCGAGAGTGAGAGTGGTGACAGTGTTGGTTAGATCGGCCATGGCGGATATTTCCGGCGACGGGGGAGGGGTAGCGCCGGACGAGGTGAGGGCAGAGGCTGTGGTTGCGACACCGACACCTTCTCAGTCGTTGGGGGTGACGGTGTCGGGATCCTTCAAGGAAGGGAAGAGTTCTTCACGGAGGCGGGCCTCGATGAGGCCGAGCTTGGATGCTGACGAGTTCATGAACTTGTTGCACGGCTCGGATCCGGTGAAAGTGGAGCTCAATCGGCTGGAGAATGAAGTCAGAGGTGCGAAAATGCGGTTGGATCCAATGGGTTTTTAGCTGATTTTACTTGGTGCTTCGCCGTGTTGATTGTGGGTGTCTGTGTGTATTTGTGCAGATAAGGATAGGGAATTATCAGAAGCACAGGCGGAGATCAAAGCCTTGAAGCTCTCTGAACGACAAAGAGAAAAGGCCGTTGAAGAGGTCACCTCTATGTTTCACAAAATTTATTTGAATTATTTTAATTTCCTTCTGTCTTTCATTTAATGATTTCTATAAATTCTCGGTATAGAAGCTCTTCTTTTTTCATTTTGTAGCTTTCGATGTGAACTAAACTTTTAGCTGCTCTGTAAGTTAAAATTGTATACGAATTACTGTGTGTGTAGAAGACTGCGGCGAATTCTTCCCATCTAGTGTCGGCATAAAGCCTCTAATTGGTCTAATGCGACAGAGAATATTTTCGTTTGATGATAGCCTGAAACCAATTCGTTATATTAAGCTCGAGCAGACTGCCCCCTTTCTTGTGAATACGCCAAAGTGGCAATGTTATAATTTTTCCAATGTTTCCCAGTGAAGTGGCTGCTGCTCTCAAGCCTTGCATTAATGTATCTGTGCTTAATTGTCTGAGGATTCCACTTTTCTGTTGGATTAAGTGACCAACAATGCTTAAACTTTATTTCATTACTTATTTAAGAACATTTTTTCTTGAGATTCTCTATACCCGCTCTTAATTCTAGGGTCGCGTTTGATTCTTATTGCCTAATGTTTCTCTTAATGTTCATCTAGTTACTTGGGCAAGTTAGAAGTTCTCCCTGTACGATTTTTGAGTTATCTTGTGCTGTACTTAAAATGTGACTTTATGTTTCTATTTTCCTGGCTTAATGGCTTATACTGTAGCTTACTGAAGAGCTAACAAGGGTCGAGGAGAAGCTGAAATTAACAGAATCTCTATTGGAAAGCAAAGTATTATTTCAGACCTCTGTCAATTTTAGTAGTGAATTTCTTACCCTGGTTCTATGATATGTTTACTAAATTGAACGTGTGTCACAGAATCTAGAGATAAAGAAAATCAATGATGAGAAAAAAGCATCGATGGCAGCACAGTTTGCAGCTGAAGCCACTCTTCGGAGGGTTCATGCTGCTCAGAAGGATGATGACATGCCTCCAATAGAAGCCATTCTTGCTCCTCTGGAGGCTGAACTTAAACTTGCTCGGCAAGAGGTGATTCCCTGTTCTTGTGAATTCTGTAATAATAGCTTTTGGTGAACTTTGCTGGAGGGAACATTTTATTACAGGTTATTTATGTCAGTTCTTCCTATTTATTCCTTGTAGATTGCTAAACTTCAAGAAGATAACAAGGCTTTAGATCGTCTTACAAAATCTAAAGAAGCTGCACTACTTGAAGCAGAGAGGACTGTTCAGGTTGCCTTGGCTAAGGCCTCTATGGTGGATGATCTTCAAAATAAAAATCAAGAACTTGTTAAACAAATCGAGATTTGCCAGGTATTTGTCATAGCGATTGATATTGTCTCCCCTACTGGTTACTACATGTCTACGTTAATACGTAGCTTATTACATTTGGTTTCATGGTCCTCCATCTTAGGAAGAAAATAAAATTCTGGACAAAATGCATAGACAGAAGGTGGCAGAGGTTGAAAAGCTTACTCAAACTGTTAGGGAGCTTGAGGAGGCTGTCCTTGCAGGTGGTGCTGCAGCGAATGCTGTGAGGGACTATCAACGGAAGGTTCAAGAAATGAATGTAAGTAGCCAAGATCTTCAGTGACATTACACTTTGCTTTAATTGTCATATTGGCTTGTTGACAGCATATTAATTGTTGCTTGGATTGCTTGACCCTTCAGGACGAAAGGAAAACTCTTGACCGGGAGTTGGCCCGTGCCAAGGTAACAGCAAACAGAGTTGCTGTGGTGGTAGCAAATGAATGGAAAGATGCTAATGACAAAGTGATGCCCGTCAAACAGTGGCTTGAAGAGCGACGATTCTTGCAGGTGAATTTTGTTTGCTTTACTCTTCTAACTAGTTTTTGAGATTTTTGAGCTTAGGCTTCAATAGTTTTTGGTACAAAAGTTTCTTCTGCATTCAACTTCATTTAAAGATAATCTCCACTAATTACTGGACTCCATTTATAATAGGGAGAGATGCAGCAACTTCGTGATAAGCTGGCTATAGCTGAGCGTGCTGCCAAGTCTGAAGCGCAGTTGAAAGTAATAATCTGGTCCTACAGCCATTGTATTAGCTTAGGAGATTATTTCTGCCAGTATTCAAAGGTTTTTTTTTTTGGTAATTTTCAGGAAAAGTATCATTTACGGCTTAAAGTGATAGAAGAGACTATGAGAGGAACTTCTAACAGTAGTAATCGCGGTACCTCAGAGGGAAGAAGTACTAGCAATGGACCTTCTCGACGTCAATCCCTAGGTGGAGCTGATAACATGTCAAAACTAACATCTAATGGGTTTTTATCCAAGAGATCACCATCCTTTCAAATGAGATCTTCTTTATCCTCTAGCACCGTGCTAAAGCATGCTAAAGGTACATCTAAATCTTTTGATGGTGGCACAAGGTCACTGGAAAGGGGCAAGCTTTTGCTGAATGGGACTCCTCCTAGTTATCCATTCAATCAGTCTTGTGAAGCAACCAAGGACGTTCAGGAAAACAACAACTGGAAAGAGAATTCAGATGATAAGCCTAATGAGTTCCCCATAGGAGAGACAGGGGATAGTGTTCCTGGTGTTTTGTACGACCTGCTGCAGAAAGAGGTCTTAGCCTTGAGAAGAGCTGGTCTTGAGAAAGATCAAAACCTTAAGGATAAAGATGATGCCATTGAGGTCAATAGTTGCTTTACGCTTTGTTTTTGTTTATCCATCCTTGACTTCTTTAATTCTTTTAATTTTTAATCCATAGTCCCAGCTAATTGTTGCCAATTGTCATTATCTTTCAGATGTTAGCAAAGAAGGTAGACACATTAACCAAAGCCATGGAAGTTGAGGCCAAAAAAATGAGAAGAGAAGTAGCAGTCATGGAGAAGGAGGTAGCAGCTATGCGTGTGGAAAAAGAACAGGAGAACAGAGCAAAGAGGTTCGGTAATTCAAAGGGCCCTGTAAATAGTGCTCAGCAGCAGTTGATTTCTGGAAGGTATTTATTCGAAACCTTTTCTTGCCTGTAGATAAAGTCATTGCTCATTTTATCCAACAGAATTTCATGTCTTGATTTTTTTAGCTATTGATTCTGAGGCTAGGAGCATTTTCAATCTTATGAATTTGTTCTGGTCCTGATTTCACACTCACTCTCTAGGAATATTTTGTTAGGCTCTTTTGTCCAGGATACAGAGTATTTTGCAGGGCTGAATTTTAAGATATTGGCATGCCTTGGTTTATGATTCTTATCTTTGCTGAATGCCTCTCAGATTACTATCTGATTTTAAACTTTCTAGATTTGGTTTTTGACCCAGGCCTCTTATTTTGATAATAATAAATAAGCTGCACAAGGGCCTTGATCTTTGAAGATTTGCAACTGGGTTATGCCATTATGGACAGTTTTTAACATCTTGTATGCACATATCTAGATTGGAAAAGAAAAGGCCTCAACAACTGACGGGCAGAGTCTTTTCTGTGCAAATAACATATGCTTAATTCTTCATTCTAGGTGTCTAATGGCTTCATCTGTTGTACATTACACTTGTACACTTGGTATGCTGTTTGAGCACATGGGACAGTAAAGAGAACAAAAATAATAATAATAAATGGCCCTCATTTATATTTTGATTATACGCTTCCGACTTTGATATAACCATTCTATTACATGTCAACAGCTACATCAACTATCATTCATATGTCAGGATTTTGATTCAGGTTTTATGGCTTATCAATTCTATTAAACTCATGCTGCATCTTGGTTTTTGCTGGCTTCCCTGGGCTCCTCTTCTTGTCCGCATAGTTTAATTTTAGTTGATATTTACTTCAACCGTCACTTGTTTTGGACTTGTGCTCCTGTCTGCCTTATTCTCTCTCTTTTCCTGATAATATCATCATCAATTTCATTTTCTTTTTGAGTGAAAACTGGAATTCATTGAGAGCTTAAAGAAGCATTATAATCAATGGTATCAACAACCGCCTCTTGATAAGAAGGTGGTGGCCCTATAATGTTATGGACTGACTTAGCTAAATGATCCGCTAAAGTATTAAGCTCCATAGGTATATGGCTGATCAAGACCTGCCAACTCCTAGACAACCATAATCTGGCATCATCAATTTCATTTTTAGAGCCTAATACTCTACAAAGCATAATATTTTTTTAGAGTTAAAAAGCATAGTATTTATTATTAACAAATATCACTGATGGAATCTGATTACTGCAAATTGCAGTGATGGGCCCTTAAAAGTCAAGTATGTAGATTATCTCCTGCTACTGTTAAAGTATGTGTGAGCATTCATCAGTACTGGCCACCAATCTACAAAATCCAAATGCATTGGCAATAGTTGTGTGTTGCATAATAATTAGTCATGAATTATCAGGAACCAATAATCAGTAATCATAGTTGAACATTTCAGATCTAAAGAGACCTGTTTTTATTGTAGATTAGTTATGCTTGCTTGACAAAGTTTAATGTTAAATTATTATGATACTGATGGAGAGTTCATTTGTCCAGAGCTGCAACAAGAGGAGGATTAACACGCAGCACGCAATGACATATGGTCTTCTGTGGAAGTGTCCCTAGGGACTAAACTTCCATAGGCATTCATCTGTCCTGTCGCTGTTTTGTTTTTTTTATGCTGTCTCTTTATTCCATTGCTTATAAGTTTGTAACTGGCATGCCGACGACCATCATTACTGATATTGACCATGAATGTGGGAGCTGCATGAAGGAAGGAATCGGTATGCTTCTGACAGAACTGTTGTATCCTCTTGTTAGAGAGATCGGCTACAATGGCAGGAAGACAAATTAACCTGGGCTAACCGCATTAATTTGAGTGGTTGTGTGATTGTATAGGTGGATTCCCCCACCTCTGTCTCTTTACTTGGTAGTTTATATTTTGTAATTTTCAGGATAGTGTGATTGTGTTGGTTCAGGTTTGTTGATATTATTGTTAATCAGAGCCATTGATTTAAGCTTATTTGGTTGTATTATACCTTCATAGTTTCAAGATTATTATAAATCTGTCTGAGTGAAGCATGAACTGTCTTCCTTTAATTAGAGCTATGAAGAATTTGAACGGTGGTAACCAAAATCTGAATCACTTGTAAATTCTTATCCGTAAACTTGTTTTAAATTGGTCATAAAAAGAGATGATGAACGACACCAAAACAAAGAAAAAAAAAATGAATATCCATTTTTGTGAAAATTGCCTCAGTTCCCATACAGGAAAGTACTCCGTACTAAAATAAGTTTTAGCCCCCATTTTTACTTTTTAAGTTTCAGCTCCACAAGCCACAATAAAGCCTTCTCAGCATCCGTTTTGAGAATTTAGTCATCGTATGTCGTAATTTTTCTTTAATTCTCACTATGTATTTTTAATTACGTTTTAATACCCCATTCTTATTAGAGTTAATTTTTATTTATGAAAGGTTCGATTCTTGAAAATATGCGCAACTTTGCTGCTTTTTATTATTAAATAAAATATTAAAAAATCCCATGTCACTTGCCAAGTCATCCTTACTGCAACTTGTATGATATGTCACATATTTCATTAGATTTAACCGTTCTTTTAGTGACAGACTGACAGGGGGCTAGTGGTTAAAATATAAAATATTAGGATTTAGGGGGCTAGTGGTTAAAATATGAAATATGCTGACCAAAAGTTGAGTTTTTTTTTTTTAAACATAACAGGAAACATAAGGTTTGCTCAATGAGTATTTACAGTGGAGAGGGAATGAATACTAGACGGGAAAATCGCATTTGGACAGAATAATAGTGGAATACAAGGATGGACTGATATATCCCACCCAAGATGGACTGATATATCCCAAGCCAAGAGTAGGAGGGTTTCACTCTCACGCAAAATTTAAGCATATTCAAGTCAATTACAAAAATGTTTTAAGCCTAAATTTCATTGGGATATGTGTTTTTATCACTCCTCAATCTAAAGAGTGAATCAAGCTTATGTGTCATGGTCCCAAAAAAAGAACTCATGCTCATGTGAAGTACAAGCTTATTAATCCTATCGAAAGAAAGTGCAAGCTTATTGATTAAATATGGGTTAAGGTACATTCCTATGAGCTTTTCATGACATTAAAAAGGGAGAAAAATACCAACTCCATTGAATTTAATCTAACTACGTTAGCATCAACATGGGGGAAAAAAAACAGCATGGGTCCCACTACAAAAAATAACTAAATTGGGTAAAATTTAATGGTGTTGACATTTTTCTCCTTTTTAAAATATTTATTAATATTTTTTCATCCCTAAAAAATATATGGTATTAGTCGCACTTTTAGTAAAAGCTTATCAACATTCTTGCATCTTAATCCATTATATAGTTTCAATTTTTTGTTATCCTAGAGCCTCAGTTACTATTACTGTTATGTGTGTGTTTAATTGATATTAATGGAAAAAAAAAAACACCAATTATATCCCTTCTATTTGGTGTAAAAAATTCTTCTGAAAATTATTAAGGGTTAAGGTGCAAAAATACACATGTGCTTTTCTTTGAGGAGCGCCCAGTAGAAAATGCTTTTTTTTTGTACAAAAGTGCACACGTAGTTACAAATTAGGTGCAAAAATACCGTTTGACCGTTAAGTTTGACTTTGACCGATGACGTAGCATTTCAAAGGTGCAAAAATACACATGTGATTTGTCAAGAAAAGCGCCCAACAACAAATTTTTTTTTAATTTAATACTTTTATTTTAATTACTACTGGGTGCTAAAAAGATATTTAGAATACTGACCTGTACTAAAAAAATACTTCATAATCTTGAAAAATTATTTTTAGATCTGAAAAAAATATTTCAGAGTACTAACTGGTACTAAAAAGATACTTTGAAATATTTTTTTTTCTGTACTACTTAGTATCCTGAAAGTACTTTTTAGTACCGGTCAATACCCTGAAATATTTTTTTTAGTATCCTTTTAGTACCGGTAAACACTTGAACTATTTTTTCAAGATCCTAAAATAATTTTTCAAGATTATGAAGTATTTTTTCAGTATTAGTCAGTATCCTTTTAGTACCGGTCAATACTTGAAATATTTTTTCAAGATCCTAAAATAATTTTTCAAAATTATGAAGTATTTTTTCTGTACTAGTCAGTATCCGAAAAAAATTATTTCAGAGTATTGACTGGTATAGAAAAAATACTTCATAATCTTGAAAAATTATTTTAGGATCTTGAAAAAATATTTCAAGTATTGACCGGTACTAAAAGGATACTGACTGATACTAAAAAAAATATTTCAGGGTACTGAATGGTACTAAAAAGTACTTTCAGGATACTGACTGGTACAGAAAAAATACTTCATAATTTTGAAAAATTATTTTAGGATCTTGAAAAAATATTTCAAGTATTGACCTGTACTAAAAGGATACTGACTGATACTGAAAAAAATATTTTAGGGTATTGACTGGTACTAAAAAGTACTTTCAGGATACTGACTGGTACAGAAAAAAATACTTCATAATCTTGAAAAATTATTTTAGGATCTTGAAAAAATATTTCAAGTATTGACCGGTACTAAAAGGATACTGACTGATACTGAAAAAATACTTCATAATCTTGAAAAATTATTTTAGGATCTTGAAAAAATATTTCAAGTATTGACCGGTACTAAAAGGATATTGACTGATACTGAAAAAATACTTCATAATCTTGAAAAATTATTTTAGAATCTTGAAATAAAATTATTAAATTTTTTTTAAAAAAATTGTTGTTGGGCGCTCTTCTTGACAAATCACATGTGTATTTTTACACCTTTGAAATGCCACGTCATCGGTCAAAGTCAAACTTAACGGTCAAACGGTATTTTTGCACCTAATTTGTAACCACGTGTGCACTTTTGCACCCAAAATAAGCATTTGCTACTGGACGCTCCTCGAAGAAAAACACATGTATATTTTTACACCTTAACCCAATTATTAAATAGATCTGAAAGTGCTTGAAAGATCATCAAACTTATGTTATGAAATATGATGGACCTGACATAGTATAGCAATCTTGGAAACGATGTCAGACTTTATGCTTAAATATTTATATTAAATATTAATATTGATAGATATATTAATTTCACATACACATGCACGGCACGACCGTTTTTTCCGTTTTGGCTTTATCGTTCCTCTCTCTTCCTTTCTGAATTTCTGTTAACATTCTTTCCATACCATCTCTAATAGGACGCTCATTCTGCATCTAAATTCATTCACCTAATTGATCTAAAAACACCTCTCTTCGATCGCTAATACATTCTCAGTTTTCGACCTTTAACTCCGATTCGTTATATATTTCAACTCTTATTTTTCTCGTACTCAACTTGATTTTCTCTTAAACCTTATTCTTCAAAATGGCGACCATGACGAGCTTGATCGGGCTAATCAATAAAATTCAACGGGCGTGTACAGTTTTAGGCGACCATGGTGGCGAGGGATTGTCCCTCTGGGAGGCTCTTCCCTCGGTGGCGGTTGTCGGAGGCCAGGTGTGGTTGAAATTGGGTTTAATTTCTTCTATGTTGTTTAAAACTTAGTCATTCTTATTTTGTTCTTCTGTTTCTGAAAACCAGAGTTCAGGGAAATCGTCTGTGTTGGAAAGTGTGGTCGGAAGGGATTTTCTGCCTCGAGGGTCTGGTAATGCCCATTTTCCCCTTCCTCTTAGCAATGGAAGCTCTGTTTTTTTAATCTGTCAACCTCTTCAGCAATGTAACTAGGAGAAAAAAATGTTAGAAGCAAAGAACATAGCAGCATGTTGCTTTCTGTCTTACTGAGTAGAACTCAGGTGCTGTCTAATAATTGAAAGTTGATGTTATGTATGAAATGTCCAAAATGGAGCAGCATTGAGCATGACGCTGAGTTGTTACCATTTTTGAAATATTTATTCTTTTATAATGTCTTTTAACGCAATAACCAGAGTTTCTGATCAATTTATTTTTGTCGCAATTCATAATCCTAAGGATTCAAACATCACCCTATTGATGGGGCTGAAGAATGGTTATTTTCATTTCTCTAAAATTATCTTTGTTTATGTTAAAAGGCATTGTCACAAGGAGGCCACTAGTGCTTCAGCTTCATAAGACTGAAGATGGGCAGCAAGAATATGCTGAGTTTCTCCATACACCAAGAAAGAGATTCACTGACTTTGGTATTTCAAGTTTCTAATTGCAACTTCCATTCTTCTATCCATAATGTGAACTAACCTAATGTGAAGTCACTTGTATATTCAACATTTCCTTTGATGTCAATAACTCAATCTCATGTTAGTTTGAATCGACAATATAAAACATATTTAATTGAATTTTATGGAGCCTTTTCTGTCCTACAGAGGGTAGGAGATATATCCACGTTCTGCCAAACCTTTTTCTTAACATGTTATAACAAAGATCTATATGATAATTAACAACTTTCAATACGCAGAATTATTGTTAATTAGAGCTAAAAATAATCAAGATGATGATGCTTACGACATATACTGACATCAGCTTATTCTCCCAAGTCCCCAGCATATAAGGGTTATCATTGTGGATGAGATGTGAATTCTTGCTGGGCTTGTTTTAGTATGGATTTATGATGTCAGGTTGTTAAGTTAATTATTCAAAAGATGCCGACATAGTCACAGCAATAATTGGTCCTATATTTCTACCATAAGATGTCAGGTTGTGAAGTTAATTATTCAAAAAAACGCATTAATGCTTGGGTTTATCCTTCCATAGTAGGAAATATCATATTTTTCTATCATTTGGTCCACCTAGAGAGATTTTCTTTTTAATCCTTGGAGCTTGCCCTGCTCCAATACAAGTGATATATGATACAGAAATTGGTCATGATGGGGAACAATGGAGATAATTTATACAGTATCACTTTTGGGGTCTTCCTCCATGTCGTGCAATCGATATGCATTCTTAAAATAATGCGCCAAGAATGTATTGGAGAAACATATAAATTAAACCTACACTCTGGCCTTTTTACTTTAAATGCAAAGATGTTTTCCCGAAACAAATAAAAAAACTTATCTAGAATGTAATAGATTTGAAATGTGAGCCATGTTTGCTTTATTTTTTCACTAGTGAGAACACTAGGGCTTATGACTCACGAGACTGAAGTTTCTTTCCTTTTCTTCCCATGCAGCTTCTGTGAGGAAGGAAATATCAGATGAAACAGATCGCATAACTGGGAAGACAAAGCAAATATCAAATGTTCCAATTCATCTCAGCATATATTCTCCAAATGGTTTGTCTTGCATCATCCTGTGATAATGGCATGTTAGATGATGTAAATAATTTAGATGAGACATATAATATTTAACATCACACCAAAGCAGGTTGAGTCTGAGTTAAATTAAGCAAGGACGATTGCTGAACTTTGTGAATGAAAAAACCTGTACTATATCCTATTTGGTATGAAGTCATATGCTTAATATAGTTTTCATTTCACTTCAGATTTCTTACCAGACTATTTTCACTGAATATATACTTATATTCTGTGCCAAAGAAAGAAAAGAATATATACTTACTGTGCTGCATTGCAGCTTACAAAAAACTATTGGATTAAAATCTAACATTAGGTCTCTCTTTTGAAGTTCTCACCCTTCCTTTCTTTGAAAATGCGAGACACATGATTTCTAGGCAACTAATGATTTGATCTTTCAGTATACCTTGCCAATCCAAATTGTTTGATAATTTTCCATGGCTTTTGTCTGCAGTTGTAAACTTAACCCTCATAGATCTTCCTGGATTGACGAAGGTTGCAGTAGGTAAATGTTAACGTATTTCTGAGTATTTTTCCTCAATAATATTTATCAGTCTGCTTAATGGATAAATAAATCTTAGCATCTGTACAGAGGGACAATCAGAAACTATAGTTGAAGATATTGAGAACATGGTCCGTAACTATGTTGAGAAGGTAATTACATTCTTGATATATTATTATACATAATGAATGCAGCGGTCAGAGATGACTGAAAATTATTATTCTAAACAAGCATGGTATAATGAACTTTACAAAATTCAGACTGTTAAAGGAAGAAGACCAGTTCCTTATACCCTTCATTCTAAGAATAGACAACATTTTCAAGTAATCAACCACTGATCTTGGAAATCATTTATACCAGCAAATTATATTATGTGTTTCTTTCGCAATGAGTGAAGAAGGCGAGCTTCCACTTTCCCCAGGGAGTTTTTTTATCCATTTCTATGATAACATCCCTTGTCAACTAAAATTAGTTTTCTAATTTTTTCTAAGTTCATTGTCTGCATTACTTCTCATCATTGGCTTTGACAATTTCTCTCCTAGATTATCTGACTCAATCTTATTGTTTCGTGAAGCCAAACTGCATCATATTGGCTATTTCCCCAGCAAACCAAGATATTGCCACTTCAGATGCTATAAAACTTGCTAAAGAAGTTGATCCTTCAGGTATGCTTGTATTAACAATTGTTCTTTCTTTTTCGTTTCTTTCAGCCAAGATTAATTAAGAAAAATCTCATCAGTTATTTTTGTTTCAGGTGAAAGAACATTTGGAGTGCTGACAAAACTAGATCTTATGGATAAAGGAACAAATGCCGTTGATGTATGTCAAAAATTTCATGCTTATGTTCAGTTTTGGTGTTTGATAAAATCACTTCCTGTTCAGTTTATTCCGTGTATTTAATAAGACAGTGTTTGGTAGGGGGTTTGAAGAAGAGTCTTTGATTCCCTTCATTAGGTTCAGAAAATATGGAGACAAGGCGAGACAAATTTTTAATGAATCTCACCTCCCCTCTTCTTCTCTTAAAAACAGTCAAGTTTTTGGAGAGTGCAACCTTTATATATTTTAACTGAAATAACCTTATAAATTTTCATTATTCCTACAATTCTTTTTTTGTTAACATCAGTATTCTCAAACTGCCATTTATATCTAATAACTAGCATCCCCACTCTACTCCAACAAAAAAATCAATCAAAGAATTTTCTTACCTTCTTTTTCACTTCTCTTATCCTCCAACCTCCCAATTTTTTTAAAAAAATAAAATATAGTTATAGAAAAAATTATCTAAAACAATATGGGATTTGTGTAAGATATGGTGAAGGTTTTGACATCATACGAAAAGGATGAATTGTAACATAACTATCATCTATTTTAAAAAAAGTAGAAAAAACTTACATAAGGGTATAATAGTCGATTCATCTTAGTTCTCTTCCCTTTGGACCCAACCAAATACATATATGATACTCTTGTCAAACACAAATCCATACCTCAAGTTGCACCTAGAATTCACATATTTTGTCGTGTCATTGCATTTGTATTTTTATGTATCACACATAAATGTCAATGTCCATGATTCTTATTAGACTTAAGTTTGAAATTCATCACCATAACAAGATGTGATGGGTGCTCTTACATGAATCTCCAAGGTACTTGAAGGAAGGCAATACAGGCTACAGCATCCATGGGTTGGAATTGTGAACCGTTCACAAGCTGATATTAACAAAAATGTTGACATGATTGTTGCTCGTAAGAAGGAAAGTGAATATTTCGAGACAAGCCCTGAATATGGACATCTGGCTCATAAAATGGGCTCAGAATATCTTGCTAAGCTTTTATCTCAGGTACTTTCACTTGTCTTAACATTCTGGTCATTGCTATTAATATTTAACAGATCTCTCATTCATTTAATGATGTGTAAATTTCCTTTCCTCTCTTTTGCTTACTTTTGTCAATTCAGCATTTGGAGATTGTTATCAGACAAAAGATTCCCAGTATCATTGCCTTAATAAATAAGACCATTGATGAGCTTAATGCAGAGTTGGACCTTATTGGCAGGCCTATCGCTGTAGATTCTGGGGTCAGAACTGATACTTAAATAAGTTTTCTTATAATTCGAAATCATATGCCTGCCCATGATTTGTTGTATTTCTTGTTTTTATAGGCCCAACTATACACGATTTTAGAGATGTGTCGTGCATTTGACAAAGTATTTAGAGAACACCTTGATGGAGGGTGAGTGCCATCACAGAGTTTTAGCGTTAGCTGATAGTTCAAACTTGACTAAGTTCACAAAGCTTTTCTTGTATCGTACGTCAATACACTTGTTCATGATATATCCAATGTTCAAGTAGATTTTGACTTGTGTATGCTATATCTTTGTAACCATAGAAATTTATACGCCTTCATTTCATTATGTTACTTTTTGAGGACTCTATGTTTTTGGCTAATGAACAAACTATTACTATTTTAGGCGTCCTGGTGGGGATCGGATAAATGGAGTTTTTGACCACCAATTGCCAGCTGCTTTGAAAAAGCTTCCATTTGATCGTCACCTAACCATAAATAATGTACAAAGAGTTGTTACAGAAGCTGATGGATATCAACCTCATCTGATTGCTCCTGAGCAAGGCTACAGAAGACTTATTGAAGGATCTATCAGCTATTTCAAAGGCCCCGCTGAAGCTTCTGTGGATGCTGTAATCTTCATGACCTTAGATTCTGTGGAACAATTTCTTTAATGTGCCCTCCCAGTATTTTCAAAATAAATATTTTGAGTACACATTCTCTTAAATCTCATCTATCCTATATGCCTTGCAGCTTCTTTTATGAGTCCTTTGATAAATACAATTAATACTTAAGGATTAATACAATCGTTAGTTCTTTAATTGAATTTTAGTTTTGGTCCTAATAGTTTCATGAGAATTTGGTTTCACTACTGGTTTCTATAAGTTTTGGTTTTGGTTCCTATACTTAAACTCAAATAAAATTCTTATGAAACTATAAGAACCAAAACTAACATTCCTTACAATAGCATCTTTTCCCCCCATATCTACTCATGCTCCAAAAGTGCCCGCCAGTTCTTTTTGTGGCTTTAATACCTATTTACCTGACTGAAGATCATTTCTTTATGTTTTCTGGTCAGAAACTTATATGCTTGCTTATTCCCTCTCAGGTTCACTTCATCCTAAAGGAACTTGTACGGAAGTCGATTTCAGAAACTGAGGTAAACAATGTTTTAAAATTGACATAAATATCAGGCAATCCAATTACTTATCATGCAAGACAATGGATTTAAACTTCATATTTTTTCGTGCTTCACCCTGAAACTAAAGATTTGCTTCTGAGGAAGATGTGAGAAGTATTTAGCAGAAAAGGAAATAAACCTTATGGAAGTGCTACTCTTTTATTGTATGCAGGAACTGAAAAGATTTCCAAGCCTTCAGTCTGATATAGCTGCTTCTGCTAACGAGTCATTGGAAAAATTTCGAGATGAAAGCAGGAAGACAGTTCTACGGCTGGTTGATATGGAGGCTAGCTATCTAACAGTGGAGTTCTTCCGGAAGATTAATGATGAGCCAAATCGAACTGGTCCAAATGCCGAAAAGGAGAAGGAAAAGGAAAAGAGAAAGGACAAGTTCCTTGACAATTTCTCAGACAATCACCTTAGGAAGATAGGTACTTTAATTCCAACAAGCATCCTCGTCACAGCATAGAAATAAGAGTTGTTTGGATTTAAATATCATGTTCCTGCATATTTTAGATTTTGATCCGCATTGACCATTATATTTCATATCTGTAAAGTTACACATTAAAAAGTTCTTGAAACTTTTCACCCTTCGAAAGGAGATGAAGGATATACAGTACTCGCTATTAAAATATACCTGGTTCCTTGTTTCAGCTTCAAATGTAAGCTCGTACATCCAAATGGTTCTTGATACACTAAAAAGTTCGGTACCGAAGGCTGTGGTTTATTGTCAAGTTAGAGAGGCTAGGAGATCGTTACTTAACCATTTTTATGTCCAAGTTGGGAGAAGAGAGGTACGATTATATGTCCTTTCTGGTTAAATTTTTGCACATGGCAGACATAATTTTTACTTCCTAAAAATATTCCACTCATGGTTAGATAAGGTCGGTGCAAGAGTTTGGTGATATCACAATGCACCTATTCTGTGGATAAAAATGGTTCAGCTCCCTGCTCTTAGTTAGCTTAAAAATTACTTTTGTTGTAATGAAAATTATGAAGTAGTATATATAATGTGATGTAACAAATCTAACATCACTATGTTAAAGGATGAAAATTTTGACTTTATTGAGGGACCTGAATTTTGTCAGCATTTGTAAATGTCTTTGTTGATGATAAGATTGAGTAGGATCCAGAATAAATTCGCATGTCTCCTTGTTTTACTTGTCTAGGGATTTTATCGGTTTTCTTTGCTTTCTTTTTCCTTATTTATGTAGGCAGAATATAACTTCCTTTTGGTCGAAGACATAAAACTGACTGGTTTCTTTATCAAGGTTATGAGATGAATGGCAAGGGAAGGATAGATTCTTGAATATATATGATCGATCAAATTAAGGAGACTTAGTTGATTTTAAATATATACATAAAAACATGTCAAACATATATATATATATATATATATATATATATATATATATATATATATATAACTTATTCTGGCTAGTACTTAACGTTTCAATTTGTCAATTTATGAAAGACTAGATTTACTTCATTTGAGAGACATAGTTGTTTGTTTCAATCATTGGTGTTGATGGATGAGAACTTACAATGCAGAAGGAGCAATTGAGTGCCATGTTGGATGAAGATCCAGTGCTTATGGAAAAGAGAGTACAAATTGCGAAAAGGCTTGAATTGTACAAGCAAGCCAGGGACGATATTGACTCTGTGGCTTGGAAATGATAAACGTCCCCACACTACCTAATAGCTGCAGAGAGGTCAGTTTTGCCTCCTCAACCCTACAATAATCATTTATCAGTCATGTATTTATTTTTCTATTCCTAGATATTCTAAATCCAAGTGGGTTGGACAAGACTTGAATAAAATTCTGTTATAAAAATGTTTGCCAAAAAAAGATATAACCCCTAAATCTCTTTCTATAAACTTTAAAAAAAAAAGAAAAGAAAAAAAAGATATCAGTTCAACCTGTCATTATTCTGTTAAAGAACATGATTGGAAAAGCAGTGGGATGTGGAAAAAGTCAATCCGAAGGAGAAAAGCTCAGTTTGAGAAAAAGCACAGTCTGAAAGGTGTTTGAGTTGGCTTTTTTTAACTGGGCTTTTAGTCAAAAAGCAACTTTAAAAAAAGCTCATTAGACTTGCTTTTCACAACAGGTGTATTAGAGTGGGTGAAAAATTATCACCCAAATCATCACTCCTCCACTACTTGTCATCCCATTATGCCTCTACCCTTTGTCTATTTTTCCTCTCTTTACTTTATTTTGACTTGGTGAAAAAAAAAAAAAGAGTTGTCTCTTTTTTAACCAAAACATATATGGTTAAACTTTAGGTTGCTGAAAAAAATATTTGGAGAATGATATCTAGATCCCAACCAAGGAAAATAATATATTGGCAAGTCTTCTAAATTATTAATAGAAATTGATTTACTTCTTAATCCTCCTATTCACTTGTCATTCTGATATTATTTCCCTTAGTTATGATCTAAAAATCATTCTCCCAATAATATTTGCTGGCTTAGTTAAAAAACTTAAGATTATTATTATTTGCAATTTCTATAAAATTCTAACTATAAAAAAAATCTAATTAAGTGTTACTTAGTATTTACCTTTTTTTTCCCTCTCAATAATATATCAATTATCAAATTATATACATTAAATAACAACTCTTGTTTTTTTCAGTCATTTTTCATATAAACTTGTTTTTCAAATAATAATCTAAACAAGTTTCTGGTTTATCGCCCATGCAAACACAAATCAAATTTACAATTTAACTTTTATTTCACCTTAAGTTTGCAAAAGTCAGATTGGAAAAAAAAAATTCACTTTTGTTATCGTTAATCCAAAAGATACAAAGAAGTTGATAACAAATACGAGTTCTTGATAACTATGTTTATTTCACCAAAAAAAAAAAGCTTTTCCCCCTACATTGGTTTCCCGACCTTAACTCGTATATTTACAAACATGATTGCTTCTCAAGGCAGTACAGGTGATTATAAATTTGTACAAGAAAGAATTCTCATACCAGTGATTTGCAAAGTATTAAAAATTGGATTGGTTACTAAATTGGGTGACATAGTGGATCAAGAGTTAGTGGATTCGACTATAGTTAACCCGAGGCTTAGATCGGTGACGATTTAAAGATATAATTTAAATAAAATTGATGGAAATATTCATACTTAAGTATGAAAATATTTTTAAAAAATAACATTAAAAAAATCTTATTAACTAACAAAAGTAATTATATATATATTGCAATAACGAAGGAGATGAGCAAATTTCCCCTCTTTCTCTTCTCTTCAAATTTTATTTATATTTTAATATTTATATATAATTAGTATGATCTAGACTGATGCGAAAATGTGCAAGATATTATTATTTATTAATGCTATTAATTCTTGTATCAGGATAAACAACAGCCGAACTTTTTTGATAAAAAAATCACAGGCAAACTTTGGCAAAAAATAAAGAAATACTAGGCTGCTCGTGTTATGTCAGGGACTCAGGGTTATCATTAATGTAAAGGCAGATTTCCTTTGTGTTTTCACGTTTTGAATTTTAAATCTCCGGTCCGGTGCTGCTTCTATTTTTCGATCTCTCTTTTTATCTTTCACCTAAGAACACCTCCTTCGATCTCTCTTTAAATCTTTCACCTAAGACAGTTGCCCTACAAAAGAGATTTGTCCTCTCCCAAGTCTCCTGGACCAAAACATCTGAATGACTATAACTGCTTCTCATAACAGAGACACCATACACAAAAAAACCCATGGTACGTACATAATATTCCATCAAAGGAGTGTCATCAACGCTGACACTAGAAACTCATACAAGTGGTATAAGACAATTGTACAAAAGTATAAAAATAAAACCAAGCTACTAGAGCAGAAGGAAGAGATCAACAAAACAGCAGGGTTCATCAGTTTGGCCAATTCACCTTAGGTCGGAGTCCTGCCTGCTTGCTAAGCATAACTCATGCAACTCATTAAGTATCCACTCCTCCCCTGTATGTCCACCCAAAACCAAAACCCTAGTCCCTCCAACCACACAAGTGCTGTGACCCCAAGCAAATTTTGGCGGTTGCCCTGGCACGTTGAGGATCCTCCATGATGGTTTCTCCTCGGATGGGTCCAAAAGAAAGAGTTGCGATGGAGAATGAAGCCCTGCAATGGAGCCTCCGAAAATAATAATCCTCCCACAAGGCATGCTCACTGCGACATGATCTAGCCGAGGTGGAGGAACCACAGCACTTTGACCACCTATTCCAGAGAATGCACTACATTCTAGCTGCCTCCACTGAGGCTCTTCGTCTTCCAAATCAATCGTATAAGCCTCACCTGATCGTAATCGCAAGTGTCCACTCTTGGCAAGTCCACCAAACATGAGAATTTTTGTCCTGCCATACACAGAGAGTGAGTGCCCCAACCGAGAAGGAGGAGCCCAAGTTGGAATTTCTCTCCATGTTGGATTATCTGTAGTAAGGTCCAGTAGGTATGTGTCACTAAGAAGCACCCCAGCGTCCGTGCATCCACCTGAGACTACCAATTTAGACCCTTCAAGAGTGCAAGAGCTGTGCCAAGATCTAGGGAGAGGCGGAGTTCTGCCACAGACTTCTTTCCATGTTGGCTGTTGAGCATCCAAATCAAGAACAAACACGTCATTAAGCAATCCTTCTCTACCACATCCTCCAAATACCACCAACCAAGAGCCATTTAAGCATGAGAGTGTATGGCCCCACCTTCCTGGTGGGGATGATTTCACACTAATCCTTCGCCACTCAGGATTTTTAGCATCAAGATTGAGGACAAAAGTGTCGTCCATAGGCTGCATATCAACTCCCTCACCTCCAAACAATACGAGGCGATTTCCTGCAGCACAAGCACTGAAATTGCAGCGTGAAGGCTCTACTGCACCTCCAACTGTCAGTTTTCTCCAACAAACAGCCTCGAGAGTGGTTAGTTCTCGGCTAAGACGACCCCACCCTAACTTCTTGGTCATCAGTTCCAATACACCAGTCACTTCTTTTCCCCATGCATTTTGACACACCATCTTTCTAACATGCTCATTCTGTGTTAATTGACGGATCCTTCTGCACACAGACCCAATTGAGGCAACATCCCTTGGTGTCAGGCGTGATAAGATGTTATGAGCCAAGACCTCATCAGAAAGCTGAAGAATGCCACACATCTCTTGGTGCTGGCTGTATATTAGTTGACCATTCTTAAGAGAATTTTTACCAGTGTTATCAATTTCCTGACTGCAGGTCTCCTTGAACACCGGATATGAGACACATTTTAGATCAACATTTGCTTCAGAAAATAGCTGGATGCATATTACATGTGTCATAGTTCCATCATCATCATGAATTGGAGTAAGTCTCAGCCTGTTCACTAAAGGAATGCCATCCTTCCTGAAATTCAGAAGTTCACCTTGGAACTCGATACCTTCCTCAAGACATCTTCTGATCTCAGACACAACAACAGGATCCACCAAAGGGTGCCTCCTTTGAGCATGAGGGTCCCTATACTGTAAGAACCGACTGAAACCAAATATACATTAAAGCGATTAACAGTGTATTCTTTAGCAAATAAAACTATCAAAATATATATATTTAAAAAAAAAAAAAAAAACTATCAAACAAAGACAAGAACCAAGACAACTTCCCTACCACTGGCTCTCTAGTGTCTGTTGGAAGGCCATACAAAAAAAAAGAAAATCAAGAGATCATTGAACTGACATATCCAGTGGCTCAAGAAATTAAAACACAAGAAGAAGAATAATCTTGTCGTCGACTACTTTCAAATGAGTAATAGCGCCATTCATCATTCTCTCCTCAGCTTGTTAGCTATCCCAGATTAAACCTTGGCTACAGAAAGACCATTGCCGGAGAAATCCCAGGAGAAGTATTGTGAGAAGTTTATACTTGCAAAACTAGGTTGGTGCAGTTGGATATATAACTAGGAGGAAGTCCAAAAAAAACCACTAACATGTTCAAAAGTTTTTTTGTTTTTGTTTTTGTTTTTTTAAATTAAAAGGAATTCTCTAGAACCTCGACAAAGATGATATATGATTCATGCTGTAGCCAGTAATCTTATAAAGTCAACAAAACAAGTAGGATATATAGCTTTGCATAGAAAAGAGGCAGTAGAGGGTGACAACCCTGCAAACTGCATCTTCAATGCGCTCAGCTGCTTGTTTTTAACATTTGTTTTTTCTGATGAAAAAACTCCCCAACAATTACCACTAGTTTTTTTTGTCAACAAATATGAACTTGAGAAATGCATACAATCAAGTGACATACCATAACTATGTAATAAATATTGCACCTCAATAAGAGCAGACACTTAATGCCAATTTACTTCAATTATCGTGCTGCATAAGTAATCAGAAGACCACGGTTCCCAAAATAGGTGCAAGAGAACCATGCACTACCAATGCTCATATTAAATGCCCCAGAAAAAATTCAGAATAATTTATCTTGAAAGTAGAGATGTACAGTATTTTAGGGAAATGTAAGTTAATATTTAGATAAATATATGATATATCGGTGGCCATGAAAGTCACATTTTTTAAACATATCCCCTAATCAAAACCCCTCCTCAGTGGAAGATGACTCGAATGGGCACAAACAAATGATAGACTTTATACCAAGTACAGGAGAAGGAAGTGATCAAGCCATATAGGACGAGACCCAGAATTCTCTTGAGACATAGCAACAAAATTTTCCACAAAAATGCTAATTCTTGAAGCTCCCCTCGATTTGAAGTTCTATATCTTCCTCACTAAAATTAAGACAAAAACCAGATAAACCAACCCCCCCCCCCCCCACAAAAGAGAGAGAGAGAGAGAGAGAAACTCCAGTAATATTCTTACAGAGAGAAAATTAAGCAATAACGCGGATCGCTGCTTCCACCTAGAAAACAAGGCTTTTCCACAAGGATTAAGGATAGGAGCGAGCAAAACGAGCAACTTGTGAAGTTACAATATCAGACTAGGGGGCACTCTTCTTTACTGACGTAAATTTAGAGAAATTGCCCCTAGGCATATGAAGGAAGAGAGATGAAACACCATTTACTTGCCAGAAAAGTGTGGATAAAGCGGTAATGTGATCTGAAAAATGTATACCGAATTAACACCAGCCGTCTGTCTCTAGATAGGACCGTTGGAACGCATCAAAAACTTCAATTCGGCGTAGATCTTAAGGCACGAAATCATTCCGCTATTTAACGAAAGGAATCGATTCTAGAAACTGATCGCAACATTAATCCGTAGTTAACCCTGCAAATTTTCTTATGTAGTTTCGCTTTTAAACGAACAAGGCAGTGAACCCTGCATTTCACCATCTCAGGATCTCTTCCCAAACAGGAAAGAGACGGGAAAGAAAAACAAGAAGAAGAAGAAAGAAGGAAACATAGAAAATATGAAGAGACAAGGAAAACAAAAAGGAGCTCAAATTTCTCACCAGTTGCGACCCAAAACCTCATCGGCACGATAGCCGGTGACGAATTCAAAGACCTTGTTGACATAGATGATGGGAAAATCGGGTTCAAGAGCATCGGAAACAACGAAAGACGTAGGAGTGGTTGGATAATAGAAGAGGCCAGGCCTGAGAGGAAGCTCACTTTCATCCTCCGCAGCTTCCTCCTCTGTTTTTCCCTTGTCTTCCTTCTTCATACATTTAAGCCTCTTCCCGGCGTTGTTCCGTACCTCTCCTTCCTCCTGTACCTCCCTCGCCATCGCCATGAAAGAAGAAACAAAACAGACTGTGACACACTCTCTCTCTCTCGCTCAATTCTCAAGATGGTTGAAGCAGGGAAGGATATTGGACGGGGGCACAGTGTCAGAGGTTAATAAAGAGGGAATGTTTTGGACAGAAATAGCCCTGATAAAATGGTGAAATTACAGGAATGAAGTTGTCAACGAATGATGTGTCTTGTGATATTTTGGAGGGGAAAATATCTGAAGAGGAGATCCCATCGAAAAGCTGCCACGTCAGGAGATGCGCCTGAAGATATTTTGTTTATTTTTCTTTTTTTCCATTTGGAGGCCCTCCTCTGTTTGCTTTCCATGTTCGGTTGGTGTTCCATCTTCTCCAATAAATCCCAATTATTTATCCATCCCCATGTTCACCAAATTTATCTATTCTATTTAAAATATAACACGTCTTTTTTTTAAATAAAAAAAAAGAATTTACATTTATTACTGATACATAGTAGTAGTAGATATCATATCAGAAAAGTTAAAATTACTACTACTTTTGATTCTAACTATAAGACCTAGTTGACTTTTTTTTTGATGAAATTAAAGGAGTTAAATAAGTTATTTAATCATTTTATATGTTGTTATCCTTAAATTATATATTAGTTTATTAATTAAACTAATTAATTTGAGGAAAAATAAAAATAAAAATACTCTAAATTAATTTAATTAACTTCCTTAATCTTTTTAAAAAAGTCATTTAGGTTTTATAATTAGGACCGAATAGAGTATTACTTATCTTTTTTTAGTTTTATCCATATTTATTACTGTTCACATTGGATATCAGAAAAATAAGATACGTGGGACAAGTAGTAAAGTTAATAATAAAAATGAAATTTTAAGATGGATTTAATAAATTAACTACTCTTTATTTAATTTTGGTAAATTAGTTGAAAATGATTTATATTTTATACTCCGTTTATATAATATCAATTATATATATTCCTAAGTTATGTCGTTTAACTCAAAAAACAAGACCCACGACCACCTCTAGGCTTCTAATGTGAGACCTTCTATAAATTTCAGATGTATTGTTGTTGTTGTTGATAATGATGGGCTACCATGAAGTTGTTTTAAAAATGATATGATTTATTACAACTTTATTTTTTTATACTCGTATTAAATATTTTTAATTGCTCTTGGGCGGTGCGTATGCGCCCACGGGATCGTAAAACTGCAGGAAAATTTAGAATTACACCTTTTTGTGTAAAAAAATCTCACCAGTACTGTGTATGTATGTACGTAATGGAATGGTGGATGTCTGGATGGCATATTCCAGATATTTTTAATTTATTCTGTGAGATATTTGTTAAAAGAATAATATCTTATCAACCTTGCGAAAATTTATAATTAATGGACTTGATTCAACCAAACATACTTGTCAAAACAAATTAACTCAAAATATTTTTGTTCTGAAAATTGCTTTTTCTACTTAAAATTATTTTTAAGTAAATAAATTATCTTTAATTAATCATGAATTAAGAGATTTAATAAGAAAAACTTCAGAAAAAATGACAAAGCAAAACTTACCATAGTTACTGAACAAACAAATAACAGTAATAATATTACTCCCTCCGATCCTAAATATAAGACATAATTGATTTTTGGGAAAATTAAAAAAGCTAATGAAACTACTTTTAAATATTTATGTTTGTTGTTTTTTTTTAAAACTAGTTTGTCTAACATATAAAATTATCTATAATCTAATAATACATAACATATTATATGACTACACAACTTGCTTCCTTAACCTCTCCGGAAAAAAATTAACTAGGTCTTATATTTAAAACTAGAAAGAATATTAGTTTTAGAAAGTTTTAAATTCCCCAGAAGCAAATAACCCCGACATAATATTTTCTCTCTCAGGCAAAGGCATGTGTGGAAAGATTTTAACAAGATTATCACACAAGTATAAAGAGATAATCAGCCGACTCTATGCCTAATTTTAAATATAGAAGTTAGGTAAGTCATGAAATTAGTTAAATCACTTATTTATAGAAAAATATGTTAGTTTTCTTAAATTCCTCTAATCATTTGCATTGAAAAATGTTTCATTGATCATTAAAAAAAAAAATCCCTTTGCATATTCAACCAACTAAAAGAGTTTAAAAGAAGATTAAAATTTTGAAAAACGGTGAATTGAAGCTTTTTTTTTTTTTTTTGGCTAAAAAATTGAAGCCTTACAATTAGGCTTTAACACTAAAATAAACATTTCTAGTAACTTACATCTAAATTCAAGAGCTGAGGAAGCAAGTCACAGTAAAAAGCGGTCGTTGTCGTTTAATTTCATCCATTCGTCCTCATAAACATTTACCCTTGCTTGTATTGAATTCTATCATCGGAAAATTTAAACCTCTACATTTCAACGCCACACATTTTATTTTAATGGAGTCCTACACCAAATATCTTCGACAAGAACAGGTACAACTGAGAATGAAAAGATCGTGGATACCAAATATTAAAGAACAATTTTTTCACATAATAATTTCATGTTGCCAATGATCTTATAATCTAACATGAAAACTGTCTTATAGTGGGAAGTCGTAAATTTCATCTTACCTATAACCTTCTCTTTTAATTCAGGAAAAAAAAAATAGCCTTTAAAAAACAGCCAATAAAACGATTACAACACAAGGTTCACAACATTTGGAGGATGGAACAATAATACGATTACGTATCCCAGGTGAAACATAGGTTACATGACGGCAAAAGTTCGCTTACCGTCTAAGAACATCAAGCTTGGAGAAATCCCGGATTTAGATTTCGGATTAAGACATGACACTGACATATTAACCATTCATTTCCTATCCTGGCGGTCCCAGACATCAGCAATTAGGTATACTTAACATCACAATCAAATCTTAAATAGGAGACTGTGTCACTCTGTGATTAGTGATAAGTAATAAGTCAGAGCCATACATGTTCAAACATCTGATCCATCCCATCCTGAAAAAGACTAGATCCATAAAGAACCACCATGGAAATAAGTTACAATTTTTCAGCAAGTTTCACCTGTAACATGTTCACATGCCCACACCTTACAAACAGAGTCTATCCAAGAAGTCATCCTGCAAAAAATTTCACAGGTTTCCGCCAATCATTTCCCTCCAGGCAGAGAACCCAATATGGTGCAAAAAGGGAAGACTTGAATAGTAAATATGGCATGGAAATAGTGCTCGTGATGAATATATGCGATCTTTGTACGAAGCTTTAGCAGTATACAAAATTCAGGACCTACACACCTCACCCCCAAATTTTCTGAGATGAATTACTAGTTCTGCAAGACAATGAACTAGGAGCTCCGAGTTAATCTTGTTTCTTGAGAGGCTTATTAGGTTGCTGAGATTCTCCTGTAGATTGGTTCATGCTAGCTTTGGCCTGGGCAAGAAATTTTGGATCCGGCACATGTTTATCCGCAGGTTCTCTCATTGCCATGATTATGTAAAATACTATGACAACATTGACTGATATGACAGCAAGAAATCCACTCACCAGAGTTGTAGAGTAAGGGGACAAATTGGTGGACCCTGTTGCACACAGAAACGTTAATGTCTTACAACTATGAAGCTTGAAAAGCTAACTCAGAACTTCCATTGCTTTTTCCTTTCTGCCATTCTGGCCATATGCCATATTCAAGTTGAGTCATGAAAAAATTGATACACAAAAAATGCCGCCTTAGCTCAATAAGCAAAAGAGGATGAAGACAGTGGGGAAGAATTCATTTAAATACCCTTTATATGGAAGTATAAATCTATAACATGTATAAAAGCCAATTCATGTAGCCAAGTCTATGCAAAGTACAAGAAAAATTCCTTATTTTATTATTGAATTAATTTGCTTTAAGCGTGTTTTAAAAAGAACCAGACATAATGCAGGGGTCATCAATGAAGCACAAACTTCAGACATACAGTTTTATTTCATGACTCACACTATTTTTACCAAAGAGAGAGTGTCAGTTACAAATTTATACACAGTCCAATTCAATGGATAAACTGTAAAGTTCATTCAATGGTGCAAAATGAGGAAGGAAGAAGTGTATGATAAATCAGGCACACAATCTTTAACATAAGGAGGCAAGAGAGTAAAACTCCCAGAAAAGCATTTGACGTGCCATATATTAAGTTAGGTTACATTCATTCCTACACAGAAATTGGAACAAAATTGTTGACTATGGATAATCTTGACAAAGGAAGAATATATGCAGGCTGAAACAAAAAATGCAGGAGAGAAGAACTTGCAGAACAATTTCTATGACAAAGCCCTGCAGTCTTATCACTGAAGCTCACAGCTACCAAGGACAGGGAAGGCTCACCCTAGTGGAGACTCTCATGATATCGGAGAGAAGAGTAATACCCCTCAGGATCAAGAAAGGGAAGGCATCCAAAGAATCAATCTTCGGTGCAAACTTACATATAGATAATTGTCAGTTAATAGACACACTAGTTGTACGTCTTTCTAAAAAAAAAATGGAGAAAAACTATCAAACACGTAGATTACAGCACAAATTAGCATCTATGTCGCAAATACATAAACAATCCAAGGAAATACTAAGTGCTTTAAAGTCTTACCGGGCAGTAGATTATGGTTAAACCCATATAGAACTGCAAGAGGGGCAGCCCACATAAGCAGTGACGCAATAAAAAACTTCTGAATTACTCCTGTCATTTTAGCCTGGTTTTAAGACAGCCTACAGAAGAAAAGAACAAAAGGGATAAGAATTACCCAATTAAAAGAGTAAAGTGAACAGACAGATAAGACTGAAGGCGGCAAGATAGCAGCAAAATCAGCTCACCTTATAAAACATGTCCCAATAAAATTCAGATAGGTGAACTAGCCAACGCAACATAATAATTCAGAGTTTCATGATCACATTTTCTATGCTACTTCTCATCGAAATTCAGAAACGATATAATGAGAAAATCTACAAACTGAAATATGAGAATCAACCCCAACAAGGACTAAACAATAATCAAATCAGGCACTTATGGAGATTGGGAATGAAAATAAATATACAATTACCGGTCCTTGACATCCTTAGCGCCAAACAGGTGTAAAAGAAAAATAGAAAAAACCCTTGCAAACCCGCAAACCATTAAACTTAGTTTAAGCTCCTACCTGCTCATACGTCAACATTTTATTTTCAATTCCTCATAATACACAAAACAAATCCCTAAAATCAAAGAATTCAGCTCCGAATTTTCTCAGCAGCCAAACAATAAATTTAGGTCGAGACGCGAAATGTCGAAGAGATTATGGAAGGAAAGGAATTACCTTACGAGGAACGAAAAACCAAGGGACCAATCACACGAACGGCAAGCGAACAAAAAAAGAGAGGGAGAATTAAAGAGGGTATCGCACCGGAGGAAGGGCTAAAGCTTCCTGGATCTCTTGAAGCAGGATGGAGGACACTGTTGATACCGCTCGTATGTTTCTCGTTTGAACTCCAGTTACTTTCTCCCTATTGCTTCCTTCTGGGATCACCGGCTACAGAAACCGGATCCAGTCCGTGATTCAGGTCTGTTAGTTTTAGTTCGCGCTACAGGAATAAGACTCCTCCTCGTATTTACTAATACACAAGCTTTTCATTTCGGGGTTGGGGTTTGCTTGCTAATGAAAAATAGGTGTTCCTTCATCGTTTGTCAGTGAAAAAAAGGGGAAAATGTATTTTAAGTTCAGATTTAATTTTTTTAAAAAAATCATTTTGCAGATGGACGGTTAAAAATGAAGGAAGGTTTTGTTTAACTCTTATTAGAGGAAAAAGTTATTTTATTCTATTTATAAGTCATAACTCATCATCGTGTACACTTTGTTTTTATAGAGTATGATGTACGTGAAATATATCTTAATTTTTTTAAAAAATATATTATTTCCTGTTCTAATTATAAGACGAAGTTTGTAGTTTTTATAATAAGGATTGGAAGGAATATATATTAAATTTTAAGGTAGAATAGGGTTTAATGTCTTTTTTATTTTATTAATTTATATTTAAAGTAATTTATAAATAAGAGCAGGCGAGAATTCCCAATTTCCAAAGAACATTGATCATATTTAGAACTTTTGAGGCATGAGCGTGTGGATTTGTTTAGTAACACTTTTGAAACTTCATTCTATGATTTACGAGGCAAAGCTAGATATTATCACATTATTTTAAATGAAAATCACGTTTTCACGTTGGATTTAAAATTTTACATCACCTTAGGTGCATTTAAGATTCTTCTGGAAGATGAAACAAAGTTACAAACTCTTCATTCCATAATCATTTTGGTCAGCCATAATTGTCCAGGAATGCTTGCCAGGTTATAGCTTTCTCCAGATATTCAATATTGTTAGGGTCAAATGGCCCTTTGATTCTATCAATGGACTTTATGACTGCCCTTGCTGGAAGAACGCTCTTTGTTGGATCAGGTGAGGTTCCATAGCTCAAGCATGAAGAGAATCCCTGAAATATTCACACTCAACATTGACAGTTTAACACTCCTGAACATATCTGCAAAATTCCTCAATATTACCCAACAGTTCTTCCATTAATTCAAAAACAGATTCAACTTACGTGATTGATAACATGATCATCTTGATTTGATTCATATGTCCAAATGGGTTATAAACCAACTCAGATTAGATGATTATTATAAGCTTCAAGAAAGAGCCCAATCTCAAAAAATTAACTTGTTAGGATGAAAGGATCCTTAAACTTATAGATCTCACTGAGATTTCTCGACTTATAACAACATTTCACTCAGCCTCTTACAGGTCATGAAGAGCGCGATCCCTTGAACATATACATACACTCCACTTGTGAGATTTCCCCGGAGTCATAACACTCGGCTGGCATTCAAATACAATCTATTTTCTCGTGGGAATTCAACTAAGGGTTCTGATTCTGATTATGAATAACTTCTCTGGTATAGTATAATTAAGCATTCTTTAATTTCAGGAGTAAACTGACCTTGAAGATAAGGACATCCACTTCCTCGTCGTCCACGAGAGCATGAACAAGCAGAGCTTCTCCTCTGGCCGATTGACTGTACAATTCCAACTTAGCAATCTGCTCGTTGTGTCCGTCTTCGTTTCCGTCATCACCGTCATATTCGTACCTAACTCGCCGCCTCGCGCCACACAAAGCGCTCAAAACCCTTTGTTCTCTCAAATTCAGGGCTTGAACGGTAAGGCAGAAGCTAGAATTACAAGAACAAGTGCTCGTCAAAGAATATTGCAGCATGGGGATAGGGGATAGTGATGTCTGTGTCAATGGCCATGACCCTAAATTTTTCAGCATTAGGCTTTGGAGAATTAAAAACCAGAACGCAGAGGGGAAATGTGAGCACTCTCTTTGCAGATCGAGTAATTTCCCTCGCAGGAAGAAAGACAACCACGCCACAAGAGTCTCTGTTTGTGGATGGATAACGTAGCGCCATCCATGTATATATTCTGTGTGTTTGGAGGTCACATTAAAGTCGTTAAAATTGATTAAGCTGAACAAGGTGAGGCCAAAACAAAAGGACGAAATCGCAGTTCAGATATAGGGATTCTTTTTTTTTTTTTCTTTTTGAAAAATAATATTGAGCTGCGGCAACAAATCTGCTGCAATTCAGTAAAAAATCGAAAAATTAAGGAATAATATAGTATTTGAGAATTTGGACATATGCTGATATGCCTGCTCAGCTAAATGGATTAATACAGTTGCAGATGTGTCAACACCACTGGCAAATACGGCTACCGAACACGGTATTAACAAAGAATATTACTATTGAATCAAGAAGAATTTCCAGCTTCGCAAGTACAAAAAAATAATGTTCAAAATATCATGCAATGATCATTTTGTGCATTGCAAAATTCAAGCAAACAAGAAAGGTCAAGGGTAAACTCAAATAGACACCTATAACTCAAAAAATTTCCTTTTTCCTTGTATGCATACAATTGAATAAAATACCAATAAAATCGATGGAAGTACAAGCAAGTCCCAAAATACGTAACTTGAAAACTGAAATCATGTAGAGGAAGCATGACGGCTATTAAGAAACACAATGTACTAATTAAGATACTCACCAAACTCTTAACAAAAAACCCATAGCGCACAATGTAATAAACTTAACAAAAAAAGAACCAAGCTCATCACATCACAAAAGATTCACCAAACACTTAACTAAGGAAACTATTCTTCCAAAGAGTGATATAGCATGCAGTTCAAATGCATATGGCACCAGATTTCTTAGTTCTCATATGGGTGCCATTGCAGAGAAGCTAATGAAATCTCACGGCCATGTTTCTAAATGTTGTAAGATTGAACTAGAAACCTATTTTCCCAAATGGGACATCTAGTTTCTGTTTGTTTGGAGATGCAACATCATTGTGGCATTAAATCAAACAGATGGAGTGCACTCCATTTCAAAGCCTTGAAGAGACAATGGAAGCAGGAGATGAAGACCGAACATAAAATGGTTTTTAATAAAGCAGGAGATGCAATGGCGACAGACACGGTCTCGCGACGACTTGATGAAAATGACGAGGCAACGAACTTTCGAACCCCCCCCCCCCCCCCCCCGGCCCGGGGGGGGGGGGGAGGCGAGGAAGAATTTGTCTGCCTTTGATCCCTTTTACTGAGGTTTTTCGATCTTTTACCTGTGTTATTGTGTATGTACTCTAAAATAATCAAATAAAACCAACTTTATGATTGAAATAGATCATAAACAAGACTATGTAGTAAAATCTCTAATACGAGGATTGTTCATTAAGACACCGATTTGCTCTAAATCATAACAATGAGTAAGTCCACTGAGTAGTTGAACTAACACATATTTAATATCGAATTGAGTGACCTCCAATCCTCCATAGTAATGTTGGTGGGAGTCACGCTTTGAAGAGTACCACTCTGGTAATATTTATAAGAGTCTAATTTGACCAAAAAATTTGGTCCTTTTTATAAGTTTATTTTGATTAAATAAATAAGATTGTGACAATTTTATCCATAGTAATGATGATAAGAGAGATTGGCTAACCATGTTGGAAAGAACAAAAGATGAGAGAGATTTAACAATAAATTTTAAAAGGTACTCATTCATAAATGAGAGTAAAGTTAGAAATTTATTTCACAATCATTAAGATACTTATTTTTTCTTGATGTGTGAAATTTGGTCAGACTGAACTTATAAATAAGATCAGAGTAGTACACGAAGAAGGAGGATTTGGTCAGGGACTATAAATAAAGTGCATAATATCTTTGAAGAGTGGGCAGCTCGCGTGGGTCGCACTCATTCTAATTTTATCTATTCCTATTTTATATGATGAGGGTTAGATTCACAAGTGAAATTAATTCTTTAACTTGACTATGGATTGAACTCATAATACTCAAGCCAATACAATAATATTCTTTTCAAAGTGATAATTTGATTTTATCTATGCGTACAGCCTGGGATATATAAATGCGCTAAATTTGATCTCTTGTAGTTGTATTTTTGGATAATGAAGTGATGTATTGAAGTTGAAGTGGCATCTCTTTGTTTTGTTTTTTTCTTAATCTGAATTGAAGTGATGTCTCTTAAAACAATACCTTTTTAATTAAGAAGTTATGATCATATCTTATATTCATGAAACCATACGAAGATTTATAAACCAATATTTTGATTCGTTAAGCAACATAACTTAAATAATTAATAGTTGTTTAAAATAATTTTTTACGAAGAGTAACACATTTTTAGTATTAAGAGTTTCTTTGTAAATAATATGGATTTTCACCAACCAGTGGTTACCACTGCTTTGGTTATAACATTTCACGTATCTTTATAAACTAAAAGTATTATAACTATCATTCATATAAATAAATTTTTAATCTATAAGAACATGATTTTTCAAAAAACACATATCTTTCTTTTAAAAATATTCCAACAAATAATGCATATGCTTTAATTTCAAAAAGATCTTGTTTGTGAGGGGGGAACAAATTAAGATCTTGTTGGAACAAACACTAGATGACACATGAGGTAAAAATAGTTTTAGACCAAGTCAAAGGATAAAGTTACCTAACATGAATAAAACTCCTTCTCGTTTTCAACATAAAATAAATTTAGAGAGTTGATCTTATTCTTAAATATAAAACATGAATTTTCTATTTATCAATCTTTTCCTAATTTACTCATATGAATAGTTTTTCAACAATAATCAAGAAAGCGAGGGAATAAGGATTAATGAAGATGACAATGATATTTTTAAAAGTATATGTCATATTAACTAACTTAAATACTTAATAACTTTTTTTTTATGAAATTAAATGAGATAAATATATATTATATTAAAAAATGAAACAAACAGCTGATAGCGATTAAATTTAATGTGATGGATCATCCTTGGTCAAGGGTGAGGAAGCTGGGATTGGAATAGATAGAGAGATTGGGGGGATTGGATCCAAACTTACAATCAATGGTGTCTGACTTGTGCTTCAGAGTTGGTGCTTGTAATTGTGTGCCTGTTTTTTTCTTCTTCTTTTTTATAAACTATTATTTTATACTATTATAGTCTTATTTATAAATCTTTTTAAATTAAACCATAAATATCAATGAGAGATAATTAACTTAATAATTATGAAATAAATTTTTAATTTTGTTTTTATTTATGAATGTGTATTTTTTTAATTTTTCTTCTCGTTTTATTTTCATTAGAACAACTAATATAGACAAATTTCTCATAATCTCATTTATTATTCTGAAACTGGACTTTTAAAGAATACCAAATTTGTTAAGAAAAAAGAAGGATAAAATGGTAATATGTATTAACCAAAACAGAATATAAAAAGGATAACAAGTGTCAAAATGCGCCGGAGATTACATTATTTTGGAGAAGATGAAATTATAAATGTAGATTTCAGCACCATAAAGGATAGGACTCAAATTCACACAACTGATGCTTACTGGGATACAACAAATTTACAAATAGAGAAAGGATAATTTTAGCTTATACTCCCTCTTATCCTTATTATAAAACACCAATTAATAATTCTTACAAACTAATTAAAATAGTTAAAGTAAAAAAAGTTGTCCTATAATTTATGTAACTTCTAATACTATCCCTATTAATTATATTAAAATATAATATTATATTAATTATTACTTTTATTTATTGCCCTCGTTAATTATGGATATACATAATTTTTTTTAATAAATATGTTTTAAAAGTAAGTAAGTATCTTATAAAAAAATCAAATATAATTATAAGTTGATGGGAATGCCTGTTTTTCGGCCTGATAGCTTAAATCATAAATATTTACAAATAAAAAGATAACGAGCGAGCATGAGTAGTGGGGCCCATCCAGGGCGGCAAGCCACTGTGTCTGTGAGTGAGAGACAAGAGCCAGCTGTTTGTTAGAGGCTATAGCTGCAGTGAAAGTTGTGGGCCCTTATCTTCCCTCCAATTATTGCACTTTTTTTAATGACAACAATACTCATAAATTATTTTTAAGAAAATCTCATAAAATTACCATTTAAACTTTAAACTTCTAATTAAATAATGTTTTAATAAAGTGAATTGTAAATTCATGTTCCTGTTGAACCTATAATGTTTTTATTTACAAAATTTTAAAGTTTAAATAGTATTTTCCTTAAAAAACTTTTCGGCGCACCCACCCAATAAACTTGTATGTGTGTGTAAAAGTAATAAGCTGGGGACCCTTCCGTTAAAACTAACTAAGCAGTCGTTTACTCCCGTGTGAAAAGTATCAAAATACCCCTATCTCAAACCCCAAAAAAGTCCCCTCTTTGAGCCTCTCATATTCCGAAGAGCATTTTCTGCCCAACTTTCCCTCTTCCCATCTCTCACAGTCCAATCTGGGTCTCCAAATCTTGATCCAAGGGCCCAGAATATTTTTTGAAAAAACTGCATATGGGGCATGCGGTTTAAAAAACCGCATGTGGGGCATGCAATTTTTTCAAAAAACATTCTGAGTCCTTGGATCAAGATTTGGAGACCCAGATTAGACTGTGAAGGATGAGGAGAGAGGGCGCCGTGTAGAGAAACCGGACTCTTCATATTCATATTCTCCTCACCAACAAATCTCCAACCTTTTCTCTGGAAAAAAAAAAGAGAGAGAGAGAGAAAGAATCTCCAACCCATCGAACCCATGGCTTGATCGTGAAAGTGCTATACTAGAAGAACCCATCTTTTTAAGGTTTGATGCATGCTTATCAGGAGATTCCTTTGAACTCTCAATTCCTTTCAGGCCCATAGAATCATCTGATATTCTAGGCCTCTATGATTTTTTTTTTTGGTCAAAGGATATTTGTATTAATACTTCAAACAAACATAACGAATACATGAAAAGAAGTACAAAATGAAATACATCAAAAAAGAAAAGAAAACTAAACAACAGAATAAACAAGGTTCATGAAGAAACTACAAAACAAGCTAGTCACCATCTATGAGGACAATGGAGGGGAGAAGTATCCTCAGCAAAAACTCCAACCTCCTGAATATCTATGGTGAACTTTGAATTTGAAGTGACAACCCTGTGAACTTTTCCTACTTTCTGGAAACACAAATCCTTGACTTTCCACCATTAAACATTTGGTGGAGCTTTTGAAATGCTTATAAGTGTTTGTACACATAAGTCGAGACAACATTTATCTCATTTACTTATCTCGTATTCTGTAAATCACGATTGAAAAGACTCCAAACGAAAGTATATTGAGAATAGTTTTTACAATTTACGAAGTATGTAAGATGAATTTTGTCTGGGTTGAGGAAAAAGGTTTTTGGTATTACTCAATCACATTAAACCCTCTGGCACTATCAGTTTGGAAGCGGGTCGGATTTTTCTTATGATAGTTTTTTGTCATCCCTTATAATCTCTAAATCATGTCCGACCAATCAAATAAGCTCATAAGAGATATAAATATATATAAATAAATAAATATATATAATGAGAGGATCTACTTTCCTTGGAAGCTAGTGCGACATCTACAGGGAAATGTATTTTCACAATATCCATCATAGTAAGCAAAATCCCTCTATTACACGATTGGTATCCGAAAATCATTGAAATTCATAATCAATTTCACAAATCAACCACAACTTAAACCAAAATTGAAAAACCCATACCATCGACCGAAGGAAAGGTTGAAAGTGCCAATGGTAGTGCGAGAAGACAATGAAACAATTTAAAGTCAGACACTGTAATTTGAAGAAAATCTGGTAAAAAAAAACCAATCCGATTGTCGGAAGTTGGAACCAAGGCTCAAGCCGATGGAGAGGATGTCTGGGGATGGCTGACTTGATCTGGTAGTGGTAGTGACTAAGTCGAGAGTGAAAGAGTGAGTCACAATGGCCATAGCGGCACAACACAATGATGATGCTAACAAGAGGATAAGCAGAGGCAATGGGGAGGAGGTGGCCACCTTCCCTTCTCTCCTCTACACCTTCGATCTTACCGCCTCCAACTGGGCTTGGCCATCCTCCTCTCACTGAGATGTGATGATGCTCTCATTGGTGGCAAATAACATTTACGATTTAAGAGGAAGCACGTGAGAAAAATTTTGTTTCGACTCGCGTTAACGTGTTTTTGCACCACTAACTCAAATAGACTGATAGTGAGTGCACTCTTGCGGAAAAAAAGTGGAGGTATTTTTATCTTTTAACTCTCTTTTTTAATCATGCCTTTTTCTAAGAAGAAATTTTAATAAAATGTCATTTGAATTTCAAGATGCAAAATATGTGATATTTCAATAAAATGAGTTGTCAATTCCATTAATTATTTTATTGTTTTTGTTAATCCCATTACTATTTTTCTCAACATAATTTTAAAATTTAAGCTGTATTTTGCTGTTATTTTATTTTTTTCAATAATCCAAAATATTTATTTTAACTTTAAAACTTACCAAAAATGGGCAAAAAAACATTGAACCAAAAACACAATGATTAATGGGTATTAATAAAAAACCATATCAATTTTTTTTATTTCCTTTCCTCGTTCATTTCTGCGTTATCTTTCATCCTCACCGTTTCCGTTCCCTCCCTTCTTTCCTTTCCATCTTCATTTCTCTTTCCTTTTCAATTTTGGAAACTTTTCAACCCTCCCAAGTTTTTACCCAATTCTGGCAGATCTGATTTTTGAAGTCGTTCAATTTCTTTCCTTTTCCTGGCAGATTCTAGGGTTTTAGTTTCCAACTCCGTTGTCTGTCTTTGGTTATGGCGAATTTCGGGGGCTATATATAGTGTTGGGCTGTCCGTGTCTTTGTTGTGTCAGAAGTTGCTGCAATGGCTGCTTTGCAGAGAGTGACACAGTCAAGCATGACTACTTGTGTAAGCAACTATGGCACCTGCAAAGGTGGTGGTGGTGCAGCTATTGAGAAGGCGGTTCCTGATCAGTTCCCAGCTGGTCTGAGAGTTCTAGTTGTGGACGATGACATCATGACTTTGAAAATCATTGAACAAATGTCTCTCAAGTGTCATTATCGCGGTTAGTCTTTTTTTGGTTGTTGGAAAAATCATCGTACCAATGTCTCTCAAGTGTCAACGAATTTGGAGAATGAAGAAGTTTGTTTAATACCTGCGGGTGATTGTAGATATGCTATGATCGAGACTTTTGTTGTGGGTTGTTTGAATTTCTTGCAAAAACTTTAGTTCAAATTTGCGTGTTAATTTTACACTGTTAAAATTTGGCTATTTTGTTTGTTGTACATTGACCATAGAATAGGTTTTTTTTTGGGGGTCCTAAATTTGTGAATTTTTGGCAATGTGAGTAGCTTGACTGTTAGAAAGAGTTTTTTGTTAGACTGTGATTTTAATATGTTGATTAGCATTTTTGAGAAAGTAAATCATTTTTATTTTTTCTTTACTATTACATTTTTTTCTGCCACAATTCGCGTGGCGGATGCAGATTTTGTTTTCTTCATTCTCCTTGGTTCACTAGATCTTGCTTCCACTTTGTTTTGACAGCATTTAAGTTGTCACTCCTACTTTAAATCCAAGGATCTAAGGTAAAATCGCTGGATGTTTCACAAGGGAAGTCTAAGGATATTGTATACTTTCTCATTTAGCAATTTATGCATACTTGCGTGATGTCCATATCTGGGATAGAAGTTATCATAAGTTGCGACGATTAGAGACCTGGGTTCTTTCACTGTTTCATCTTTTTTAACTGATTGTTTATTTGTTTTCAGTCACTACATGTTCTGAGGCTATTGTTGCTTTAAATCTTCTACGAGAAAAAAAAGGCTGTTTTGATGTAGTACTGAGTGACGTTTATATGCCTGACATGGATGGGTATAAGCTCCTAGAACATGTTGGGCTCGAGATGGATCTTCCTGTTATCAGTAAGTGTTGTTGGTCTTGTCTTTAGAATTGCTTAAACGTACTTGAATGACTATAATACACTTACATTTATCACATATGTGATAGAGTCTTGAATAGGTATATGATCATGATCCAACATATAATAGTCGCTTTAATAATTTATAACAAATTAATTTATTGTTTTTAACATGAAATGGATAACGTTAAAATGAACTTTTAAGAAATATGATTTTTAACGAGCTATACTTTAAAATAACATTTTGGCTTCAAGGGATGTTTGTGCATATTTTAATGATAGAGGGGGAGGCTTTTGTGATTTAGACATCTCTCAGATAGGGGAGAGCAATTCAGCCTAATATTTAAATTCCAAATTGTTAATTATTCTGCAGTGATGTCTGCTGATGGAAGAACAAGTGCTGTGATGAAGGGTATTAGACATGGGGCTTGTGACTATTTGATCAAGCCTGTTCGTGAGGAGGAATTGAGGAATATATGGCAGCACGTTGTTAGGAAAATGTGGAATGAAAACAAAGAACATGAAAATTCTGGCAGTGTGGAAGATAATGATAGGAATAAACAAGGAAATGATGATACTGAATATGCTTCGTCTGTAATTGATGCGGCAGAAGTAGTTAAAGTGCCTAAAAAGAGGATCAGTTCTAAAGAAGATGATGATGGTGAACTGGAGAACGAAGATCCATCCACATCTAAGAAGCCCCGTGTGGTTTGGTCAGTAGAACTGCATCAACAATTTGTCAGTGCCGTGAACCAACTTGGGCTTGATAGTATGAATCTTCAACATTTTATCTTTCTCTTAATTCTTTTGCTTTTTGTATATTCATCCAATGATCCAAATAACTGACTGCATTGTTGTCACTGAAATATGTTTCAAATACTAAATAAACTTTTTCCTTAACAGCTTTCTTAAGAATTCCTTGTAGAATTCCTTGTGAGATTTTTTATTTTTATTTTTATTTTTTTGCCATTTGTATCAGAGGCTGTACCAAAGAGAATTCTTGAACTGATGAATGTCCCTGGTTTGACAAGAGAAAATGTTGCTAGTCATCTGCAGGTTTGATTCAGTTTACTTTGATGTGGTTATTCAGTAAATTGTTTTTGTTTTGTTCCAGATTTGTGGGCAACTCTTCATGGTTTGTGGAAAATGGATTTTGTTCAGATTTATTAATACTCATGGGAAATCTGTCATATAAAATGACTCATCGCACACAATTCTTGACAATTTAATATTCTTTGATATTTTATTATTAAGTATTTAGAAGCCTATGGCCCATAAGTGAGGATTGTATGAATTTAATAGAAAAGAAACTTACAACTAATATGGTCCCTTTTGTTATGTGAATGACATTGGGTGCTGTCAAACAACATATTTGAATAACAGTTGTAGCAGAGATCATATTTTTTATTGAGTTATGTGCTAATGCAAGAAAGAGATGTTGATGAATCATTCAATTAGGGTGAATATAATGATAAAATCAACTTGACAATGCGAATTATTAATATGGTTTAAATATGCCCCTTATGTGAAAGAGAGAGTTTGTCTAGTATGAGGAAGAAGTAGAGGCCAAGAGTGTCATGAGAAGGAGTGATATTTTAGATTATTTTTGCAGAAAATATTTGGCAAATTACATTTTACTTGGAAAAGATTACAAATGAAAGCTCAGTTTTGGGTTTAAAGGCCTCTTGAAGTTGTTTCTTGTGGTTTCAGAACTGGAGTTCATGTAGTCATTATGAGTTGCAATATTGATTGGCAGAAATTTAGGCTTTATTTGAAGAGAATAAGTGGAGTGGCACAGCAGCAGAATGGGATTCCAAACACAGCCTCCGGGTCTACGGAATCCAGGCTAGGAGGACTTGGAAGGTTAGACATCCAAGCTCTGGCTGCCACTGGCCAAGTTCCTCCTCAAACATTAGCAGTTCTTCATGCAGAACTATTAGGTCGTCCAGCCATGGACCAGACGGCTCTTCTACAATCTTCCATACAGGGCCCCAAACATTCCCCTGCGGAACATGCTGTTGCATATTGTCAGCCTCAGCCTTTAGTAAAATGCCCTTCCAACATTGCCAAGAATTTTCCTCAATCCATCCTTACTGTGGATGACGCTCCTTCAGGCTATGGAGCATGGCCACCATCTGATACGATTGGTTCAATGGGATCCAATGGTAATCATGGAAGGGTGAGTGTTCAAAATAATAACATGCTGATGGATGTACTGCAGCACCAGCAAAGGCAGCAGTTCCAGCAAACACCACAGCATAAGCTGCAGCAGCAATCGCTCATGCACGATCAAAGTCGTTCAATCAATGTTCAACCATCTTGCTTGGTGGCTCCTTCTCAAACTTCAGGCACTTTCCAGGTTAACGGTCCTGCTTCTGTCAACCAGAATTCCAGTTTGACTAGGAATGCCCTTACGGACTATAGTCTCTTTGCATCCCAATCAAGTCATCCTTCATTAAATATTGCTCAATTTCCTGGTGAGGACACCAAAGCTAAAGGTGTTCTTTGTGGATATGTTGCTCCAGGCTCCATCTCGCATTCAGTAAGTGCTAACAATAGCAATACCCAACAGCTTCACAAGTCATCTTTGGCATTCGGCGCCGTGAGAGCTTGGCCAACTCTTTCACCAACCGTGTCTGATATACAAGTTCCGTATGGTGTTTCTAAATCAGGTGATCCAATTGATCAAGTTCATGTAAGGAATCTTGGATTTGTTGGGCAAGGTAGCAGTATTCCGAGTCGGTTTGCTGCTCATGAAATTGAATCACCTGTCAGTGACTTAAGTCAGGGAAAAATCCCTCTAGATAGCAATGGGAACTCAGTGAAGCAGGAGCCAAGTATGGATTTTATGGATAACTCAAAAGTGGGTGCCCCCATCTTACAGAGATATCCATCTGATCCCATGAATGTGTTCACTGAATAGGTAACAAGATTTTCTTCATTTCTGAATAACAGTTTTTATACTCGTTAGCTATTGAATAGTTAAAATACTAAGGTCTGAGGTCATTGTATATGAAAAAAGAGGGAGCTATTACTTCCATATTCATGTACGCATTGTTAGTGAATGTCTCAGTCCGAATCTTGTTTGCAACAGGGTGAACTATGGCGAGGAGAAAGTCATTTTCCCCAAAGGTACAGATTATTGAATCATCAGTTGTTTAGTAGAGGTTATTTCCTCAAACTAGTTCTGGACTTGTTGGTGCCTGAACCAGACTCGGTTGGATTCTGGAGCTTAATGATGGTTGTATAAAGTATCAGACATCAGTGTTATGTATGTATGTTGGTTTGCTCTCCTTAGAAGCTGCACATGTCCCTAGGAATTTTTATTACCTTCCACCTAGTTTGTAGGGCAAAATAAAACTGATTATAACAGTTTGAATTCATGTCCAAATTATTGGCCTATTGCCATCAATGTTGTTTAGGGTTTCTATGCTGTTTGACATGTTTGGTCATCTTATCCTACTAGTGGAATCATTGAGTTGTATGCTCTATGCGGTATTTAACCTCACCAAAACTAGTCTGGTCTTCACCAACAGAATACCAGACTGCATGGGCTAGGGCTTAGGGGCACGTTTTCTCCAGCTATTCTGCCTGTTATTGATTGCACTTCCTCGCACCACGATATCGGTCCATTTAGAAGAATAATTTGGTCTAAAATATAAATAATTTGTAACATAATTAATGCTCATTTTCAATTTTTTACCCTTGTTAAATTTTCAAACATATTTTTCACCAAGGGTAAAGGTGAATTTTTTTCCCTCCAATTTATGACATAGTAGTATTTGATAAGTTAACTGACACTTCTTATTTCTTATGAATTAGTTAAAGTGTCCTATATTATGGATAAGAGGGAGTAGTTCAGAACCATCGTATTGAATCTTGCCATTACCAAGGCACCAAACAAAAGCAACCAAAAAGAAAGAAAGAAAAAAAAAAAGTAAATCCAGACTTTTCTTATCTGGAGTCTATTATTTATTTTTATTTTGATAATTAAGTGAAATCTTAGAGAAGTTATACTATGGATTTCTTATCAATCATGATCATGAATAGTCCAAATTATTTAAGATTCTGTGTAAATGCCGTTGTTGTGGTTGTCGTCGATGTAAATGCACGAGGGAGTATGACTCATTTTGATAATAAATCTTGTTAATATATAATTTAATTGTTTTAATGGTTATAAATATCGTATCTTGTTGAGAACAGTTAAACACTGCCATGGTGGACCTACTTTGCCCAGAGTTGAGATACTTAATGCTCCTATTTCTATAACGACATGTTACAATTTTACAAGGATTATGAAATTCAATTAAAGTTAGTTAGGAGGTCAGTTAGTTAGTTGGTAAGGGAGTCTTAAAAGCGATTTAAAAGAATTAAACTACTCGCAAAAGAATTTATAAGAACCATGAAGAATGATTTTATAATGAGGATTAGGGAGAAAACTAATAGAAAGTGGGCACGTGTTTGCCTAATAAGTAGAATATTTATAATCTTATTATGAAGATATTATTATATGGATGTTCATTTACGTTTTTGTCCACTACATAGTAACCCTTGAAGGTCTATAAATAGAGGCCTTATGTAAACATTCAATATACACACTGAAGTGAGAATTCCTCCATCTCTCTAGAATTTTTCTCTGACTTCTTTCTACATTTCTATTGAATTTCTTCAGCTTCATAACACGTTATCAGCACGAAGCTCTAATTGATTGAGTTTTTGTTGTTGATTACAATTATTCTTCTTCACTATCATCTTCTTTCTTCTTCTGTATTTCTGCAACTTATTTCCTCACCATCACCATCGCTCTTTTTCTCTCTTCCTCACTCACTGTTTCTAAAAAAAAAAGTCCCTTCCCACTTCCCAAATCCTTCGATCTCTCACCCCCAACCATGGAGACAAAGAAGCACGCCCTAGGTGTTATTCTTGCCGCCAATTTCCTCACTGTGGCAAGCGGTTGATGGAGTTCTCATGGAAGAAGGAGTTTTTTCAAATCGTCCCAAAGGAGGTATTTTTAGCTGAAAGATTATTTTTGATCGGTGAAAGTGATTTCTCTTCACTCAGGTATGTTTTCTATTAAGTTTTGATTGATGATTTTATTGATCTGATGGTATGAGTGAAAGAAAGAAAAAAAAAAAAAAGAAGGAGGTTGCAGAGGCGTCGGGCGAAGGAAGAAGAAGAAGAAGAAAAGAAAAGAAAAAAAAAAAGGAAGGAGGAGGAGTTCACGGGAGGTTTGAAAAAAATTTCCCGTGGGCCCCACATGTTTTTAATATTATATTATTATTACTATTTAAATGATTACACAACGATTACATAATGATTGTGCAATATATATTAATTCTTTTCTTATATTGTTTTAATTTGTGATATTCTATTTTTATTGTTCCTAACATATTTAAACTTCAACATTTATTTTTATTTTTCCATTTGACTCCTACTTGGGGTTAAATCTACTAATTGGAAGTCTAGATTTAATTTTAAGGTTTATTTATTATTATGCTTTTATTTTCCTTTTATTAATTCGACTCCTACTTGGGGTTAAATCTCCTAACTGGAAGTCTAGATTTGATTTTAAGGTTTATTTATTATTATGCTTTTATTTTCCTTTTATTAATTCGACTCCTACTTGGGGTTAAATCTCCTAACTGGAAGTCTAGATTTAATTTATTATAATTGTTACTAACATAACATTTATTATTTATGTTCTGTTAATTATTTTAATATTAATATCTTCCTTATTATATGATCATACCTCCTAACTGGAAGTCTAGATTTAATTTATTATAATTGTTACTAACATAACATTTATTATTTATGTTCTGTTAATATTAATATCTTCCTTATTATATGATCAGACGTCATATACAATGGCTAGAAATCTTTGTTTATCCTGAAGATAGACAGTTGGAAGCCATCTTGATTTAATTTCTCTTGAAGAGAAAAATGGCATGAAGATATATAACAAAAGTTGCCCAGATGCCAAGAGAGAGCATAAAATTGGCTAGAAGCCAAAAGAAGGCACATAATTGGCCTGAAGCCATGATGATACATATAGTCAACCTTGATGTATATATTGACTTGGAGGCATAAATTGGCCTGAAGCCATGAGATCAATTGGAATAGACCAATATTTGTATTAATGCCTCAATTAATATTTGGGTATGAATAGACCCCCATGTTCTTTAGAACAAATCAAAGGGATTGTATTAACCACCAGAAGATGGTTGTTCTTCTAAAAGTTTATTATAAATTGATATATCCATTTTGCTCCTGTAGTAGCAATTTTTGTGAAACAGGTTTTTAAGAAATATTTTGAAATAATTTCATTGACATCATGTAGTCGAACAATATAATGAGCTTTTATTGCAAGAATCATGAATATTGTCAAATGACTCGACTTCAATCCTAGAAGTGAATGAAGTAATAACTGGCTTGGCTTCATTCCCAGAAGTGGGTGAAGTAATAAATGAATTTAATTATGGCCATGAATACGGGTAAAAATGTGACTACAGTAAAGTGTGTGTTCATTTTTTTTTTGTAATCATGTTGGTTTAAATTCCCACCGGAAGTAGGGAAAAATTATTAATAAGAACCACAAAGGCCCTGAAGGCCTATATTTCAAATATTGTATAATACAATGATTTTTGTAGCCTTGAAAAATATTGTCCAGAAGACAATAACTTGCAGAGATTTGCATCACTCTAAGTCTAAAGGCTAATAGAGATTTGTGTTACACTAAGTCTAAAGGCTAATAGTTTTGGAAACTAATTAGCATATTTTGTTTTTTTTTTTTTTTTTTGTAAGAGAGGCTAAAATAATATATGGTAGTATAAAATGGACAGAATGCTCCAGAAGAGCTAATATTTTGTTACCTAAAGGAACAAAATTATATATTGATTAATCTAGTATATAAAAGAAACTTATTGAGTTTCGATGATATCTATTTTACATATAGAGAATACATACTATTGTAAACCAGAAGTTTACAATATAGCAAATTAAATATTTGCTACTGAAGCCAGTGAGATATTATAGAGGCAATGAGTAGCAGAAAAATATCTAGAAGCCAAGAGAAATAATAAGCCCATAAGGTAATATGATGCTTAATTTGTTGTTATTTTGTCATGTGAATTTCCTGCTAGAGTTAATCTGTGTGGTTTTACTAAATTTGATCATAAATATCTTCATATGTGGTGGACTGTATATATTATGCATATATGAGTTAATTGAAGTATATTAATCATGAATAATTAGATTATTTAGTAAAGTAATATTATATGTTTATTCCTGAAGAATTAACACAACTTTTTCTTTCAATGTTTAAAGAGTTTGAAAATGATTTAGAAATGCAAATATTCTAGTTTATATAACTCACACTTGAGGGGGAGATTGTTAGAAAACAAGTGTGAGTTAGAATACAAGTGTGAGCTAATTTTGAAAAGTAATATTTCTCACACAAAGTCTAATAGCTCTCCCAAATAAATGTCAAATTATGATGTGAATTAAAATATTTATTATTGGTAAAGATAATTGTTACAGTAAACCAGAAGTTTACTGAATATGTTTGTTATTGGTAGTTATATATCTTACAGTAAACCAGAAGTTTACTGATTCAATTAAATTTGTTGTTGGCATGACTTGTTTGATCATCCGAGTCATATACATATAATGCAAATAAGATTATATATTAACATTCATTGAAGAACCAGAAGATTCTTCATAAATAACCAACATATTGTTTATGTATTATGTGTTATTTGTTCTCAAATAGTTTTGACTATGAAAATATCATTGGTCATGATTGGTAATGGATCTCTGGAAATATATCAAACATTATTATATGGGCCCATTGAAATGACATGTAAACTTGAAAGATGCATTTGGTTACATGTGAGATTATTAGCTTACAACCAGAAGTTTGTAAGAATGCAACCTGAAGTTTGTAAAAATGATTGCAACATGGAGTTTGCAATAATGTTTGATGTTTTGAATAAATTAAGCGCGCTATTTCCAGATTATACGATCCATAAATCATGTATTCAATACTTATGAGAACAAAGATTTCTATGTTGGTATATTTTGATTGTTGCAGCATTTATATAAGCCAACAAGATTCTCCCTAGAATCTTGGTTTTTGGTCAGTAACCAGATTAATTCCATCTTAAAAGTTTTAAATGTGCAATATTCGACTATAATGCACGTAGATGGATAAATGTTGTGTAAAGATCTCCTCCTTCTTGTTTGTCTCTAAATGAAACATAATGATGTTTCTAATAGTAACAGATGGATTTAGGAGACTTATACTACATGATTAGTCAATTATGATTTGACATTGTTTTCCCATCATGAGGGGGAGAAAATAAATAGTTGGGTAATGAGATTAGCTGGAATGAATTATCATTGGCTCATTCTAATCCTCGTACGAAATAATGTGAACTGGAAGTTCAAAAGATAATTCATTTGCAGATTTTAGCTAGTCTAATGCCAGAAGCATTTACTGACCTAAAGAAAGTGACAATGTCACATGTCTCAGCTGCTAATGCTCCTATCAGAATTGATGTCCTTGAAGGACAACCTATTATAAATGTTTTGAAAGCACGCCTGAAGCGTGGTAGGTCCATCGATTCAAAAGAGAAATCCTCAAAAAATAAAAGGAGCTAAGAATATAGATGATCGAGTTGAGGATAATTAAGGAAATTATTGTTGCTCCAGAAGAGCCATCTCCTAAAGAGTTATTATCTCCAGTAGAGACATCTCCAGAAGAGAATGTTGCAGTCCCAGAAGAGACACAGGTACCTGAAAAATGAGAAAATAATGAGATCTCAATACATTATGAATATTATCCGATGGGACCGAAATAAAGTCAACGTTGACGAAATATTTGCTTGTTATATAGCATATGGTATAATGAATTATAATGAGGATCATGAGCTAAAATTAATAAGAAGGTGCTAGAAGCACATGTCCCTGAAGGACTTAACAAGCCAGAAGCACTTGTTCCAGAAGGACTTAACCTGCCAGCAGCACATGTCCCCGAAGGACTTAAAATGCTAGAAGCATATATCTCTGATTCAAGATGTTAAAATCATCTGATTTAAGTTCTCGAGAACATTATTAAATAAGTCCATATATGGCATGAATCCTGAAGATTGAATATTTTTATTGATCCATAGCGAACAATAGAATACTTGACTATATGTCATTGCAAGCCTTGTAGTCCAAAGTTTTACATAAAGGCTTGGCATTCATTTTAATGAAGCATATTCACCAGAAGTGGATAATGAAAGGCTTTATCTGCGCCTAATGGATGTTACAAGTTGTAACTACTTATTTGTATGGTTCACTTAATAGTGACATTTATATGAAAGTCCCTGAAGGATTAATGGTGATAGAAACATATGTGCTCGAATGATTTAATGTACCAGAAGTACGAGTCTCTGAAGGCATTGAGATGTTAGAAACATCACATTCATGTTCTTAAGAACAATACTCAATTAAGTTAAATAAGTTCCTTAGCCTGAAGCTATTAGGGCACATGTGGCATAACTGTTTCAAAGAATATCTGATGAAAAGAAGGGTACAGAAATGACCTTATATGCCCTTATATGCCCATGCATTTTCATTAACAGATCTAGAAATGAATTTGCTAGAATTGTGGTATATGTTGATAATATCAACATCATTGGACTCCTGAAGAGCTCCAACAAGCAATTTACTCTTTGAAGAAAGAATTTGAGATGAAAGATTTGGGCAGAACAAAAAATTCTATCTTGGACTACAGATTGAATACCTGAAGGATGGGATCTTTTTATATTAAGAAACATATACAAAGAATGTTCTAGAAAGATTTTATATGGATAAGTCACATCCATCTTGTACTCTAATGATTGTAAGATCCTTACATGTTGATAAAGATCCATTCCGATCTCAAATAATTACTGAAGAAGGTGAGGAAGAACTACTTGGTCCAGAAGTGCCATATATTAGTGTAACTACTTGGTCCAGAAGTACCATATCTTAATGCCATTGGAGCACTAATGTATCTTGCTCAGTACACACGTTCTGATTTATTACTTACTGGCAAGATATAGTTCTGCACCAACACAGAGGCATTGGAATGGAGTAAATCACATTTTTCGTTACCTCAGAGGCACCATGGACATTGGGTTATACTACTCAAATGTATCCAAACATGATCTGTTTGGTAATGCAGACGCTGGATTTTTGTCTAATCCACATTATGGTAAATCACAAACAGGCTATCTATTTACATGTGGAGGTGCAACTATTTCATGGTGATCTATGGAATAGACTATATCAGCCACATCATCTAACCATGCAGAAATTCTAGCAATAGATGAAGCAAGTCAAGAATGTGTGTGGTTAAGAAGGATATATCAAGGGCGACAGAACGAAGCATATTTCGCCAAAATTATTCTTCACTCATGATCTTCAAAAGGTTGATGAGATAGATATCTAGGAAATCAATTCAAGTGAAAATCTGGCAGATTTATTCACTAAGTCACTACCTGAAGCAATTTTTGAAAAGCTTGTTCATAGCATTGCCTCCAAAGATTCAAAGATCTCAACTGATGTTGTCAAGAGGGGGAGTCGATACACGCTGTACTCTTTTTCCCTTATCTAGGTTTTATCCCACTGGGTTTTCCTAGAAAGGTTTTTAATGAGGCAGCATTGGACAGTGTATCAATGAATGATGTACTCTTTTCTTTGGCTAGGTTTTTATCCCACTGGGTTTTTCCTAGTTAAAGTTTTTAACGAGGCACATTCATAAATGAACATCCAAGGGGGAGTATTATGAAGATATTATTATATGGATGTTCATTTACGTTTTTGTCCACTACATAGTAACCCTTGAAGGTCTATAAATAGAGGCCTTATGTAAACATTCAATATACACACTGAAGTGAGAATTCCTCCATCTCTCTAGAATTTTTCTCTGACTTCTTTCTACATTTCTATTGAATTTCTTCAGCTTCATAACAAATCTAAATTATTTCATATTTTTATGTGGGCACGCTTTTTAAATTTCGTATTAAAGTGATACTCCTTTGCTCTTCGTTATCACAAAATAATTTTAAAATTAGTTAATATCTCTAAAATATTTTAATATCTACACTTTATTACCACTTAATAGGAAATGAACCTAATTAACATGGATCAACCAATCCAGTGGTTTTTTTTTTCGTTAATTGTAATTTTTGGATAAAAATAAATATTAATTATTTATAACATTTTTTAAAATGTGGAGGAGATCATGACGTGTTTGATGCTCGTTTGCCACTTAGCCGTAGTTGCCAGCGTACTATGGACTGACGATTCGTTGACAACCCAATCACAATAAATTCATTAATTCAGTCAATAAAAACTAATGGTTTATAAAAAGGCTAACTTAATGTTTATTTGTTATAATTTTTCATTTTAATTTTAATCTCCTAAATATCTTTATGACCAAAATGTTTATCTCTATATCTTAATAAAAATGTAGATCATTTTACTTTTGATGGACCAAAAACCTATGATTTAAATTTAGAGTAATCAAAACTTAAATGATTAAAACTAGAAACATGAAACAATAACCAAAGGTGGATGTATATGAATTGGCTCATAATTATAAGATTTTGTTGGTGGGTGATGAGTTTTAGAACTCAATTCATCTAAATTTTTATTAATGAAAATTAATCTTTTAGTTTTTGTAGTTTTAACTGGATTGTCACTATTCCCTACACTTTTCCTCGATGCAACTTAATCTTGGAATTTTAACTTTATTTAACTCAATCCATATAGTTTTTACTATTTTATGATTTAGTTTTTATGTTCTAGAATAAAAGAGGGCGACTATGTTATAAAATGATTAAAATTATATGAACTGAGTTGCATTACAGTGATTAATAATTAAAGCTATAGGAACCGAGTTGTATTGTAGTAATTCAAAATTTAAGGACTGAGGTGTAACAAAGTCAAAACTACAAAAACTAAGTTATACTAAGTCAAAGTGTAAGAACTAAACTACAATTCAATCAAAATCACAGGACCAAAAAGATTAATTTTTTCCTAATTGTATTAACCAGGCTAAAAATATCTTGTTCCATGGAAAGTCTATACTTGAACATTAATGTATTAATATCAAATTTTATTACGAGTATCATTTATGCTTTTTTAAAGTCTTCTTTCTTTCTTTCTTTTCCAACACAGATTTTTCCATCTTGATCGATTCCCTCTTTTCGTCGTCTTCTTATTACCCGCCAAGCTTCTCCGTTTTGTCAAAGGCAAATTAAATCCTCCAAGCCACACACTCTCTCTCTCCGTCTCGAGTTTGAAAAATGAACTTGTCCATCTAAAAGTTGGATCAAACTTACAAGTTTCTCCTTCTCGCTTTTCTTCTGGGGTCTGCTCTCCCAGCTAGAGGACTTAATTGGCCCGATAAGCTTTGCTCGAGCGTCAAATGGAAGAAGAAGGGCAAGGATTTGCGCTGACCCAGATGAGGAAATCAGTTGAGAAGCTTGGTTCTTCTGCTGAGGTCGCGCTAGACTCGATTTTATTTTTTGTTTGTCGTTTATTGTTGCTGCTGCTGTTCATGGTTTTCAAAATTGGCAGATGTATGGGGATCCAACACTTATGAGGTTCTTGATTGCTCGATCAATGGACCCGGACAAAGCAGCTAAGATGTTTGTTCAGTGGCAGAAGTGGAGAGCAAAGATGGTGCCCAATGGATTCATTTCGGAATCTGAAGTTCCAGATGAATTGGAGGGTAGAAAAGTCTTTTTGCAGGGTCTGTCCAACGATACATACCCTGTGTTGATCATCCAAGCCAGGAAGCATTTTCCTCCCAAGGATCAGAATCAATTCAAGAGTAATTTACTGCCCTCATATAATCATTAAATCGATTTTATTTTAGTTTTTTCACTCGTGACCAAATTGCTAAATGATTACTCTTCACAGTTTTTATAATTTTGATTTTAGTTTAGTCAGTTCAAAATGCCTTTGCCTCGTCAGCGTCAGCGTAGTGGTATGGGAGCTAGTATTAACTGACATTTTTCTCCTGTGTTGTGTTCAGGGTTCAAACCCTACCCCTATTATCAAAAGAAAAAAAGCCATTTGCCTTCTCAGTGAGCACTTTGGATGAACATGTCCTAATAAAAGCTTCCTACTAAATAGTCAGTGCTTCAATGGATTCATCTAGCTAACTTTCCTTTACTTTCTCCTCCTCTGTTCCTTCTTCTTGAGTCGTCCTGCGGCCCGTGTGATCGCCTATTATTATTATGTGATTCGATGGGTTTGCTCGAACTACCTCATGGTGTTCATAAAATTGCATGCATAGACAGCAGAGAGATGTAGTGATATTTCATGTGGTTAGCAACAGTGTTACTCCTAGTAATTCTAGAGGTATGTATGTTTATTATTAGCAACAGTGTTATTTTTGGTATTTGCAACGACAAGTTCGGCCACCATCTGATCTCCAGTTACTAGCATTAAATATTGTCGTTGAAAACAAGTGTGCAATTAGTTAGAAGCTTGGTGGACCCAAGGATGTGGGCACTTAAATAAATGAGCCTAACCATATGTCGTTTACTATTTGCTTTTTGTTACTCAATTTTCGTACGCCTCTTTCTTCCTTTTTTATTACGGAAGCAGCTACGGTCCCTGCGGCCTCCCCTCCTCATCCCCAAATCGCACCGTTTTTTTGTGCAAACAGTGCAGCTCATGCCTTTTTTAAAAAAAATAAATAAATATTTTAAGGTACTGGTGACGGCTATTAAAAGATACTTTATGATACTAAAAAAATACTTCATGAGCTTTAAAAAATAATTCAGGATACTAATTGCTATTAAAAATATATTTGAGGATACTGACAGATACTAAAAAAATATCTAAAATAATTTTTTAAGATTATGAAGTATTTTTTTAGTACTAATTAATTAATTTCCTCAAGTATATTAGTACCAGGCAGTACCCTAAATTATTTTTTTCAAAATTCTGAAATAATTTTTCAAGATCATGGAATATTTTTTTAATGCCGGTCAGTATCTTAATGTATCTTTTTAGTACCCATTAGTAACTTAAAATATTTAAAAAAAGAAAGGAAAAGAAAGAGGCATGAGCTACGTTGTTTACGCCAAAAACGACGCAATTTGGGGAAGAGGACGGGAGGCCACAGTGAACCGTAGCCACTTCCGTTATAGAAAAGGAAGAAAGAGGCGTACAAAAATTGAGTAACAATTAACAAAAGACAAATAGTAAACGACATATGATGGGAGGCGGTAGTGAACTGTAGCCGCTTCCTTCTATTACTACCTCTTCAGAAAAATAAAAATAAAAATATAGGACATAAGAACCAACTACCAACTTTACATTTATGTTGGTTAAAAATAGTAAAAAACAATAACTATGTAAGATAACTACTTTCTTTTACCAATATACAATAAGTAAGAGGGATAACAAACAGAAAAAAAGAAGAAAGAGAATGTAGGGGAGAAGGAGTCCACATGTGGTACTTATAATTATGTGCTTATACCTCTAATTAGAGGTATAAGCAATTTTTTTAATTTTTTTATATATTGTATTTATTTAGATTTAAATCATATGCTGCTTTCTGATATGTTTTTTGCACCCAGTATCTCAAATTAATTAATTTTCATAATACTGATGTTACAAACAAATATAGAACTGGAAATTAATTAATTTGAAATACTGAGTACAAAAAACATCTCAGAAAGCAGCATATGATTTAAATCTAAATAAATACAATATATAAAAAAATTAAAAAAAAATTGCTTATACCTCTAATTAGAGGTATAAGCATATAACTAAGCACATAATTATAAGCACCACATGTGGACTCAGGGGAGAAGAATGATGAGAGAGAGTGTGGCAAATTTGAAGGAAAAAAAAAAGCATTAAATGTATAGAAAAAGGAAAGTGGGTCTTATAAAAAACCCACACCCCCTCACAAGTTTGGTGTATATATTTTGAATTAGAGGGAGTACTAGTTTACTACAACTACAACAACAACAAAGTCTATTCCACTAGGTGGGTTTGACTATATGGATCGAATAATACCATTGAGTTCAGTCAAAAACAATATCTCAGGATAAATTATTAATTAAGAGACCTCGCTCAATAACCTCATTGAGTGTTCTCTTTGATCTTCCTTTGCCTCTCTTTACTAGGCACCAACATCTTGATATACCTTCCACACTGACGCATCCAATGACCTTCTTTGTATATGTTGAAACCACTCTAAATGATTTTCTATCATTTTTTCTTCAATAGATGTCACTGCTCCAACCCTTCTTCATATTCTTCCCTTTCTATTACTTCTAAAAAACTATTCCCTCCGGTCCTTTATATAAGAGTTGATTAACTTTTTTTTTTAGAGATTAAGGAAGTTAAATAAGTTACTTAATGTATCTTTAGATTATATATTAGTTTATAAGTTAGGAAAATTAGTTTGGAGAAAAACAATAAATATAAGGACTGACTTATTTAACTTCTTTGATCTCTCTGAAAAAAGTCAGTTGGCTCTTATATTGAAGATCGGAGGTAGTGCTTCTAAATCCTTAGTATGATGATTTTTACCTTATCATAATCTATTCATTTGCTCTGCCTGCTATTCAAGTTTGTCCTTGATAGGAACATTTGCGCTTTATCTATTGTCATTCAGCTATTTTAAATATATACGAGATCTTGAAACTGTTGGTTTGCGTCAGAATTTTTTGTCGGAATAAGTACTGGTATAGGTTTACCTGAAAATTAGTGATCATATTCTTTAGTGCTTAGGTTGAATATATTGAGTTTGAAGTTATTCAAGACAATGAGAACTATAATATGTGAGAACATGGGCTGTGAAAGTTACTCTAATGTCAGGTAGAGTGAGTAAGTTGTGTGCAGATACAAGCCAAAATCGAGGGTCTAGATAGGAACCTGGATGAAAGGGTTGAAAGATCATAGGTTACATTTAGATAATGTTGACAGTTAAATAGAAGAACTTTCATGGAAATTTCAGGATCTTGACAGCTTAAATAATCTCATTTCATGGCTGAATTAGTGGGCTCCATGATGAAAGTCAAGTTTTTCAGGAAAAGACGTGTTGTTTGGGTTGTAACTAAGGAAGAAAAAAGAGTTTATAAAAGCTCTTCTAGATGTCAAACAATTTTGGGAATAAGTTGAAACGATACTGTACTATAGATGTTGATGTCTGGCTTGAACTAAGTAGAAAGGGAACTGATAGGTATTCAACACAAGCACACGTTGAGAAAGCAGGTTCGGTTTTGAATGTTAGAGCATGAACGGTTATCAAGATGAAAAAATTAGAAGCTTTCTTTCACTTCATTTTAAATTCTCTCCTCTGATTGTTACTTGATTTACTGATTCTCAATCACTGGATTGTAATTATTATGTTATTGGGAAATTTATTGAATGGAATTTACAGGCAGAATTAACAATTCAAGATTCTTTTATTAAAAGTTTCCAGTTAATTAAGTCAATATATGGTTGCCACATAAGTAGAGTTGATGATCATAACATGGAAATCATATATCAGGAGTTCGTAGTAATTCTTATTTCTCCCTAATTTCTTTCACTCCTCATTTTCAATTTCTTGCTGGTAAATGTTAGAAAGAGGATATTACATCAATGAAGATAAATGATTTAAATTAGTATGTGAATTTCTCTACCTCTATTCAGGACAGCTTGTGGCTAATACTTTTCATTTGTCTTTTGGTGCAGAATTTGTTGTTCATTTACTAGACAAGACAATTGCAAGGTACTCTTTCATTTTACTGCTACAGGGTTCACTTATCAGTTCTTAAAAATAGTTTCTTTTGGATGGTGGCATGACCATTCTTACTGTAATAATAAATGTGACGAACATCTTCATCTTTACTTTGGTAGCACATCAGTTTAGAAAATAATTGAAACTGAAGCTGCTAAATAACCATGATTATGGAATTTATGTCTTTGTTTATGATTGTTCCATCATAGTGATCAGTGTCTGCATTTTTTGGTCAAGATTTGAAGGACTGGGTCTATACTGTGATGCTAAAGCCACACTTGTTTCAGACTAGGTGACAAAATTAGAGAATGATCATTGGATTACTATGGTTTGCAAACAAGTGAGAGCCATGAAACTGAATAATCTTTGAATCACCAAAAAGGTCAAACAATTGAGAAAACCTTTGGGCTATCAACAGATTCCTTGCCATAATTGTTCGCAATAATAATCTAATCTAAATCTAATAAAGCCTCAACGATTTGGTAAAAGTTCAAGTAATTTATTTTAGAATAATCTTAAATCCTAATTTAAATCAATTCTAAAACAAAATTCTAATAAACAAGAAACCCTAATTATCTTAGAAAAAAAATAAAATAAGCCATATTATCTTTAAAAACCCGTATTCTTTCAATAACTCAGCACATTCTTTTTTATCTGTGCTTTTTCTATTTCATTCTCTTAGAAGACTGAAGAATTAATCGTTTTTAATTTCTTTGGTCTCCAGTGCTATCAAAGGAAGCGAAGCGGGAAATGAAAAGTTGATTGGGATCCTTGATCTGCAGCATATCACATATAAAAACATTGATGCTCGTGGCTTAATCACAGGATTTCAATTTTTACAGGTGACTTGCCTTGTCTTCTTCCTTGCAACTTTACGTGGTCCCATATAAAATAGAAGAGTCTGTGATGGATGTGGTAAATATGCCAATATAACATACATACTTTTATTTTCAGTTTCCTTCTTTGCAACTCTAAAACTTTTTCATCTGGAAATAATCTAGCCTGGTCATTGATTGTTTAAGTATTCTAAAGTCAGAATTCCAATGTTGGAATCTGAGTCTCAGGGGTTAGCTCATCAGATCTAACTTCATGTGTTGTTACTTTCTGTGAAAATGTCAGGCATACTATCCAGAGCGTCTAGCAAAGTGCTATATACTACACATGCCACAGTTTTTTGTGGCGGTTTGGAGACTGGTTTCTCGGTTTCTAGAGAAAGCTACACTTGAAAAGGTATTTATCAATCTCAACTTCAGAATTTATTATGGATGCTCACATAAGTTTATTAAAGGATGCAGCTTGTTCTCATTCAGAAGTGATACCAGTGTAGAAATTGCCTAGTAATCCCTACCTCTTGTCGGTAATATAAAAGCTAGACAATAAATTTAATTTAGTCCTATAAATATAAGACTTCAATCCATTATGTCTCCTAAATTTATAATTTTTGCCTTTAAAGTATCCTTTTTGATTGCCATTATTTAAAGGTTCCCACCAAGAGGTAGCTCCTATGCATATGATTAAAGAGCATACTTTAGTGAAACCAACGGTTATTTAACTGATTCCATTAACATCAGCAAATATGTTTTTAACTCTTATATCAACAACGGGAGCGAGGAAGTGACATTTCCACTGATTGTTAGAGTTGTTGGGATTGACTGAATGTGCTGCGAATAACATGAACATGAAAGGGGTTCGTGTCTGATGTGAATGCAGATTGTGATAGTAAGCAGTGAGGAGGAGAGGAGAGAGTTTGTGGGAGGGGTGGAAGAAGAGATTCTGCCAGAAGAGTACGGTGGACGAGCGAAGCTTGTGCCTCTTCAAGATGCTCCTCTGCCCAATGCTCCAACGAATTCGTAACTTCATTTTCGTGAGGACAGCCGCTAAAATTATAAGTTGCAGTATAGTACCGTTTAATGTAAGTTTATCATTATTACGCTACTTAAAAGAAGTTAAATCACTTCAATAACAATACCATGACGTACCACTTTTGGCCATCAAGTATAATTTTGATGTACCACTTTTATTTAGTTATAAGTACCCTCTCTTTTCTTAAATAGAAAAGTTGGTTGATGGGTTTTGATTTTAAAAATAAGATCTTCATTGACTTTGTCTCCCAACTTTGCTTCTTCTTTTTACGGGTATAAAAAGGACTTTTTAGATCGGATAAAAAATGCCTCTCAAAATTGGATCTACGACTGGTCTTGATACAGATGATCTTAAAAGTTTGTTACTTTTAAATCTGGATACACGACCGGTCTTAAAAATACTTTTTAAACCGGACAGGATTTAAAAGTCGGACATTTAAGACCAGATTTTTGAAATATAAGGTCTTCAAATTTTTTTTATGATTAATTTCTTAAAAGTTGTTTTATTTTTATTTTTATTTTTTTCAGAGCTACCTCGCTAGGTACAAGCACTATCTCGTGAGGTAGTCTGTCATATTTTTTTTAAAAAAATTTTCTATTATTATTATTTTCTCTTTTCTCAATTACATCTAAACAAGTACCTTATGAGGCAGCGTCGCTTTTTTTTTTTTTACTATTTGTTTTTTTTTTCCCAAAGCTACCTCATGGTAGTCTCGCATTTTTATTTTTATTTTATTATTATAATTATTGTTATTATTAATATATTTTTTAAATTACATTTAAACAAATACCTCACGAGGTAGTGTATATTTATTATTATTTATTTATTTATTTATTTCAGATCTACCTCGCAAGGTACTAGCAATACCTTGCAAAATAGTATCACATTTTTATTTTTTGATTATTATTATTAGTATTCTCATTTTATCAGAACTAGTTCACGAGGTAGTCTAGCCTTTTTTAAAAAAAATTTATTATTATTATTATTATTATTATTATTTTCATAATTACCTCGCGAGGTAGTGCTTCTTTTTTTATTATTGTTTTTTCTCCCATTTTTATTTTTATTTTAGCATTATAATTAGTATTATATATATATATATATATATTTTACCTCGTGAGTTAGTCTGACATTTTTTAAAATCTTTTAAATTATATTTAAACAAGTACTTTGCAAGGTACTAGGATTACCTCGACAGATAATTCTATCCCCATAACTTAAAAAAAATTAATAATTATTATTGTTATAAAATAAAATAAAAAAGAAATCAGAAAAAAAATTAAAAAGACAAAAAATTAAAAACCTATAGTACCTCGTGAGATCAAGGGTAGTACCTCGCGAGATACTTATGTCAATATAATTTTCAAAAAAATTAACTAATAATAACAATTATTATAAAAAATGAAAAAAAAAATTAGAAAAAGTCAGAGTGCTTCGTAAGGTGCTTATTTCAACATAATTAAAAAAAATAAATTAATAATGATTATCATTAAAAAAAACCAATTTTTTTTAAAAATATAAAAGGGCGGTACCTCGCGAGGTAACCGGATGTACCTCGTGAGGTACTTCTGCTAATATAATTTAAATAAATAAATTTATTATTATTGTTTTAAAAAAAACAGAAAAAAATATAATATAAAATAATAGAATTAATAATTATTATTATTATAAAATTTTAAAAAAAGAAATTAATAATGATTAACATAAAAAAAATTAGAAAAAAAACTGAACCTCGCAAGGTAAGTGGATGTACCTCGGAGAGGTACTTTTGCTAACATAATTAAGAAAAATAAATTAATAATCATTATTAAAAAAAAAAAGAATCCTATAGTACCTCGCGAGGTACTTCTGTAAATATAATTAAAAAAATAGAATTAATAATAATAATTATTATAAGATTAAAAAAAAATTTAAAAAATCTAGAGTACCTCGCGAGGTACTTATTACAATATAATTAAAAAAAAAAAGAAATTAATAATGATTACCATTAAAAAAAAAAAGGTTGTCCATCACAGAGGTAAGCGGATGTATCTCACAAGGTACTTCTACTAATATAATTAAAAATAAATAAATTAATAATTATAATTTAAAAAAAAACAAAAAAAAATTAAGAACCCTACAGTACCTCGCGAGGTGAGTGACAATACCTCACGAGGTACTTCTGTAGATATAATTTTAAAAAAATAGAATTAATAATATTAATTATTATAAAATTTAAAAAATAAAAATAAATAAATAAAAGCCGCCGTAGCTCGCGAGGTTAGGGGAAGTAGCTCGCGAGGTACTTCTGTCACTATAATTAGGAAAAAATAAATTAATAATAATAACCATTATAATTTAAAAAATGAAAAAAAGTGGGAAAAAATTAAGAAAAGCTAGAGTACCTCGCGAGATACTTATATCAACATAATTTTAAAAAAGAATTTAATAATGATAATTATAGTGAAAGAAACGAAAAAAAAATTAAGAAAAACAAGCAACAGAAGTTAGCCAAGTAAGCGGCTGTACCTCGCAAGATATTTCTGTCAATATATATTTTTTAAAAGTAAATTTATTATTATTATTATTATAATAAAATAAAATAAAAAAGAAAACATAAAAGAAAAATTAAAAAGCCCTACAACACCTCACGAGGTACTTATGTCACTATAATTAAGAAAAAAATAAATTAATAATAATAAATATTAAAAAATAAAAATAAAGAAAACAAAAAAATTTAAAAAGCTCCAGTACGTCACGAGGTAGTGAGGTACTTCTGTAAATATAATTTAAAAAATAAATAATAATTATTATTATTACAAAATTAAAAAGAGAAAAAACAAAAAATTAAAGAAAGCTATTGTACATCGCGAGGTCAGGGGTAGTACCTCGCGAGGTATTTATGTCAATATAATTATAAAAAGAAAGAAATTAATAATAATTACTATTATTAAAAACGATTTTTTTTAAGCTACAGTACCTCGCAAGTACTTTTGTCAATATAATTTTAAAAAAGAAATAAATAAAGATTATGATTATAAAATAAAATAAAATTTTAAAAAAAAACAAAAAACAGCTACCTACCTCGCGAGGTACTTCTGTCACTATAACGAAGAAAAAATAAATTTATAATAATAATCATTATAAAACAGGAAAAAAAAACAAATTTTTTTTTTAAAAAAAAAAAGCTATAGTGGGCAAGGTACTTATGTCACTATAATTAAAACAAACAATAAATTAATAGGAATAATTATTCTAAGAAAAAAGAAAAAAAATTGAAAAAAAAAACGCAGTACGTAGGAGGTAAGTGAAGCGATGTCGCGGGATACTTCTTTCAATATAATGTTTTAAAAAATAAATTAATAATTGTTATTATTATAAAATAAAATTAAAATGACAACAGAAAAACAAAATAAATAAAACAACCCTACAGTAACTCGCGAGGTCAGCGACGGTACCTTGCGAGGTACTTCTGTTAATATAATTAAAAAAATAAATTAAAAATTATTATTATTTTAAAATAAATAAAGAAAAAAACAAAAAAAAATTTAAGAACCCTACACAACCTCACAAGGTACTTCTGTAGATATAATATAAAAAAATAGAATTAATAATAATAATTATTATTATAAAATTGAATAAAATAAAAAAATCTAGAGTACCTCGCGAGGTCAAGTGCAGTACCTCGCGAGGTGCTTATTTCAAAATAATTTAAAAAGAAAGAAATTTATAATGATTATCATTAAAAAAAATCAAAAGAAAAAAAGTTGTACCTCACGAAGTCAGCGGATGTACCTCGAGGTACTTCTATTAATATAATTTTAAAAAAATTAATTAATAATTATAATTTTAAAAAAAACAGAAAAAAAAATTTAAGAACCCTACAGTAGGTGAGTGACAATACCTCGCAAGGTACTTTGGTGGATATAATTTTAAAAAATAGAATTAATAATATTAATTATTATGAAATTTAAAAAAGAAAAAATTAAAAAAAACCCGTCGTAGCTCGCGAGGTCAGGGGAAGTAGCTTGCGAAGTACTTCTGTCACTATAATTAGGAAAAAATAAATTATCATTAATAATCATTATAATATAAAAAATGAAAAAAGTGGAAAAAAATTAAGAAAAGCTAGAGTACCTCGTGATGTAAGCAGCAGTACCTCGCGAGGTACTTATATCAACATAATTTTAAGAAAATAATTTAATAATGATAATTATTGTGAAAGAAACGAAAAAAAAAATTAAAAAGCAACAGAACTTAGCTAGGTAAGCGGCTGTACTTCGCAAGGTACTTTTGTCAATATAATTTTTTAAAAAATAAATTTGTTATTATTATTGGGTAAAGGATTTCTCCTGTCACTGGAGATAGAGTTATCTTCAGTGAGTCCAAAACTACGTCGTTTTAGATTAATGAAGGGTGTGTTTGTAATTTTAGGTGAATTAATGAAGGTTGTTTCCGTAATTTTGTTTATCTTTTTATCATATGAGTTTTACCGAAATACCCTTCATTAATTCACCTAAAATTACAAATACACCCTTCATTAATCCAAAACGACGTAGTTTTGGGCTCACTGGAGATAACTTTATCTCCAGTGACTGGAGAAATTCTTTACCCATTATTATTATTATAAAATAAAATAGAAAAGAAAAATTAAAAAGCCCTACAGAACCTCATGAGGTACTTCTGTCCCTATAATTAAGAAAAAATAAATTAATAATAATAAGGGAAAAGTATTTCTCCTGTCACTGGAGATAGAGTTATCTCCAGTGACTCCAAAACTACGTCGTTTTAAATTAACGAAGGGTTTGTTAGTAATTTTAGGTGAATTAATGAAGGGTGTTTTGGTAAAATGTATATGATTAAAAAATAAACAAAATTACATAAACACCCTTCATTAATCCAAAACGGCGTAGTTTTGGGATCACTAGAGATAACTCTATCTCCAATGATAGGAGAAATCTTTTACCCTAATAATAAATATTAAAAGATAAAAATAAAGAAAACAAAAAAAATTTAAAAAGCTCCCGTACGTCACGAGGTAGTGAGGTACTTCTGTAAATATAATTTAAAAAAAGAAATAATTATTATTATTATTATAAAATTAAAAAGACAAAAAGCAAAAAATTAAAGAGAGCTATTGTACCTCGCGAGGTATTTATGTCAATATAATTTAAAAAGAAAGAAATTAATAATAATTCCTATTATAAAAAATGATTTTTTTTTCTTAAAAAAAAGCTACAGTACTTCGCGAAGTACTTTTGTCAATATAATTTTAAGAAAAATAAATTAATAATGATTATGATTATAAAATAAAATTAAAAAAAAAAGCGAAAAAAAAGCTACCATACCTCGCGACGTACTTCTGTCACTATAATAAAGAAAAAAATAAATTTATACTAATAATCATTATAGAACAGAAAAAAAAATGGAATTTTTTTTTAAAAAAAAGCTATAGTACCTCGCAAGGTACATATGTCACTATAATTTTAAAAAAAAGAAACTAATAGGAATAATTATTCTAAGAAAAAAGAAAAATTTTTTAAAAAAATTAGAGTACGTAGCGAGGTAATCGGCGGTATGTCGCGTGGTGCTTCTATCAATATAATGTTTTAAAAAATAAATTAATAATTGTTATTATTAAAAAATAAAATTAAAAAGACAACAAGAAAAAAAATTAACAACCTTACAGTACCTTGCGAGGTCAGCGGCGGTACCTCGCGATGTACTTCTATCATTATAATTAAAAAATAAAATAAAATAAAAATTATTATTATTTTAAAATAAATAAAAAAAAGTGTAGACATAATATAAAAAAATAGAATTAATAAAAATTATTATTATAAAATTTAATAAAAGAAAAAAAATTAAAAAGCCAGAGTACCTTGCGAGGTACTTATTTCAATATAATTATAAAAAAAAAAGAAATTAATAATGATTATTAAAAAAAAAAGTTGTACCTGGCGAAGTAAGTTGATGTACCTCGTGAGGTACTTATTTCAATATAATTTTAAAAAAAATTAATAATGATTATCATAAAAAAATTAAAATTTTTCTTAAATAAAAAAAGGCAGTATCTCGCAAGGTAACCGGATGTACCTCGTGAGGTACTTCTGCTAATATAATTTTAAAGAAATAAATTTATTATTATTATTTAAAAAAATAGAAAAAATATAATATAAAATAATAGAATTATAAATAATTATTATTATAAATTTTTTAAAAAAGAAATTAATAATGATCAACATAAAAAAAATTAAAAAAAAAATGAACCTCGTGAGTAAGCGGATGTACCTCGGGAGGTAGTTTTGCTATTATAATTAAAAAAGGAAAAGAAAATAATAATAAATATTAAAAAAAAATAAAATTAAACAACCCTACAATACCTTGCTAGGTCAGCGGCGGTACCTCGCGAGGTGCTTCTGTCAATATAATTAAAAAAGGAAATAAATTAAAAATTATTATTATTTTAAAATATATAAAAAGGAAAACAGAAAAAAAATTGTAGACATAATATTTAAAAAATAGAATTAATAATAATAATTATTAAAAAATTTAATAGAAGAAAAAAAAAAAGAAAAAGCCAAAGTACCTTGCGACGTTAGGTGCAGTACCTCGTAAGGTATTTATTTCAATATAATTAAAAAAATTAATAATGATTATCATTAAAAAAACAAAAAACTGTACCTCACGAGGTAAGCGGATGTACCTTGTGAGGTACTTTTGCTAATATAATTAAGAATAAATAAATTTATTATTATTTTAAAAAAACAAAACAGAAAAAAAAAAGAACCCTACAATACCTCGCGTGGCTCACGAGGTAGTTTTGTAGATATAATTTAAAAAAATAGAATTAATAATAATAATTAATATAAAATTAAAAAAAATAAAAAAAAAAAAGATGTCGTACCTCGTGAGGTCAAGGGAAGTACCTCGCGAGGTTCTATCACTATAATTAGGAATAAATAAATAAATTATAATAATCATTATAATATAAAAAAAAATTAAGAAAAGCTAGAGTGACTCGTCAGGTAAGCAGCAGTACCTCGTAAGGTACTTCTGTCACTATAATAAAGAAAAAATAAATTTATACTAATAATCATTATAAAACATTAAAAAAAAACGGATTTCTTTTTTTTAAAAAAAAGCTATAGTACATCGCGAGGTACTTATGTCACTATGATTGAAAAAAAAGGAAAAGAAATTAATAGGGATAATTATTCTAAAAATAAAGGAAAATATTTTTAAAAATACCACACTACGTAGAGGTAAGTGGCGGTATGTCGCAGGCTACTTCTTTCAATATAATGTTTTAAAAAATAAATTAATAATTTTTGTTATTATAAAATAAAATAAAATCGACAACAGAAAAAAATAAAATAAAACAACCCTACAGTACCTCGCGAGGTCAGCGGCCGTACCTCGCGAGATACTTCTGTTAATATAATTAAAAAAGAAACTAAATTAAAAATTATTATTATTTTAAAATAAATAAAAAAGAAAACAAAAAAAAAATTAAGAACCCTACACTACCCGCAAGGTACTTCTAAAGATATAATATAAAAAAATAGAATTAATAACAATTATTATTATATAATTTAATAAAAGAAAAAAATTAATAAAAGCCAGAGTACTTGGTGAGGTTAGGTGTAGTACCTCGCGAGGTACTTATTTCAATATAATTAAAAGAAAAAAGAAATTAATAAAGATTATTATTAAAAAAAACAAAAAACAAAAAGATTGTACCTCTCGAGGTAAGCAGATGTACCTCGCGAGGTAGTTCTGCTAATATAATTTAAAAAATAAATTTATTATTATTTTTTAAAAAAAAGAAAACAAAAAAAAAAAGATTAAGGTGCAAAAATACATATATGTTTTTTTTCTGAGGAGCCCTTAATAGCAAGTGCTTTTTTTAGGTGCAAAAGTGACTATGTGGTTACAAATTAGGTGCAAAAATGCCGTTTGGCCGTTAAATTTGACTTTTTTTTGCTGACTAGACGATGACATGACATTTCAATGGTGCAAAAATACACATGTGATTTATCAAAAAGAGCGCCCAACACCAAATTATTTTTAAAAAAAATTTAATAATTTTACTTCAATTAAAATTATTTTAGGATCTTGAAAAAATATTTCAAGTATTGATTGGTTCTAAAAGGATAATGAATGATACTGAAAAAATATTTTAGGGTACTGACTGGTACTGAAAAGTACTTTCAGGATACTGACTGGTACAGAAAAAATACTTCATAATCTTGAAAAATTATTTTACAATCTTGAAAAAATAATTTAGGTATTGACCGGTACTAAAAGATATTGACTGATACTGAAAAAAAATATTTCAGGGTAATGACTGGTACTAAAAAGTACTTTCAGGATACTGGCTGGTATAGAATAAATATTTCATAATCTTGAAAAAATATTTCAGGTATTGACCGGTACTAAAAGGATACTGACTGATACTGAAAAAAAATATTTTTGGGTACTGACTGGTACTAAAAAGTACTTTCAGGATACTGATTAGTACAGAAAAAATACTTCATAACCTTGAAAAATTATTTTAGGATCTTAAAAAAATATTTAAGCTATTGACTGATTCTAAAAGGATACTGACTGGTATTGAAAAATATTTGATGATCTTGAAAAATTATATTAAAATCATTAAAAAATATTTCAAAGTACTAACTAAGACAAAAAAATATATTTCAGCATATTTTTTTAAGATTTTAAAATAATCTTTCAAGAGCATGCAATATTTTTTTTGTACCAAACAGTATTCTCAAAGTATCTTTTTAGTATCAATCAGTACACTGAAATATTTTTTCATATCTTAAAATAATTTTTCAAGATTATGAAGCATTTTTTCAGTACAGGTCAGTATCCTAAATATCTTTTTAGCACCCGGTAGTAATTAAAATAAAATTATTAAATTTAAAAAAATAATTTGGTGTTGGGCGCTCTTCTTAACAAATCACATGTGTATTTTTACACTTTTGAAATGCCACGTCATCGTCCAGTTAGCAAAAAAAGTCAAACTTAACAGTCAAACGGTATTTTTGCATCTAATTTGTAATCACGTGTGCACTTTTTACCTAAAAAAAGTACTTATTACTGGACACTCTTCAGAGAAAAGTACATGTGTATTTTTGCACCTTAATAAAAATTTACCTCATGAGGTGAGTAACAATACCTCGCGAGGTACGTCTGTAGATATAATTTAAAAAAATAGAATTAATAATTATTATTATTATAAAATTAAAAAAAAAGCCAGAGTACCTCGCGAGGTACTTATTTCATTGTAATTAAAAATAAAGAAATTAATAATGATTATCATTAAAAAACAAAAATAAATAAAAGCAACAGTACCTCACGAGGTAAGCGGCTATACCTCGCGAGGTACTTCTGCTATTATAATTAAAAAAAGAAAATAATAAAATAATAAATATTATTTTAAAAAAAACAAAAATAAAAAATTAGAACCCTACAGTAGTACCTCGCAAGGTACTTCTGCAGATATAATTTTAAGAAAATAAATTTAATAATTATTATTATTATAAAATTTAAAAAAAATTAAAAAAAAAAAAGCCAAGTACCTCGCGAGGTCAGGTACTTATTTTAATATAATTAAAAAAAAAATTAATAATTATTATCATTAAAAAAAACCATTTTTTTTTTTAAAAAAAGCTATACCTCACGAGGTACTTTGCTAATATAATTAAAAAAAAGAAAATAAATTAATAATAAATATTATTTTTTAAAAAATTAAACACCCTACAATACCTCGTGAGGTACTCGCGAGGTCAGTGATAATACCTCGCGAGGTCAGTGACAGTAACTCGCGAGGTACTTCTGTAAATATAATTTTAAAAAATAGAATTAATAATATTTATTATTATAAAAATTAAAAAAAAATTAAAAAAGCCAGAGTACCTCATGAAGTACTTATTAATTAATTTTTAAAAAAGGAATTAATAAAAGTTTTGATAAAAAAACAAAAAATAATAATAAAAAAAAATCGACAATATCTCACAAGGTAAGCGGCTCTACCTCGTGAGGTACTTCTATTAATATAATTTTAAAAAGAATAAATTATAAATTATTATTATTATAAAGTAAAATTTAAAAAAAGCCACCGTACCTCGCGAGGTACGTTACTATAATTAAGAAAAAATAAATTAATATTATTAAAAAAATGGGGGGAAAAAAGTTATAGTACCTTGCAAGGTAAGCAATAGTACCTCGCGAGGTACTTATGTCAATATAATTTTTTTAAAAAAAAGAAGTTAATAATTATTATTATTCTAAAAAAATGATTTTTTTTTTTAAAAAGAAGCAACAGTACTAGTAATCGGCGGTACCTTGCATGGTACTTCTGTCAATATATTTTTTTAAAAAAAATTAATAGTTATTATTATAAAATAAAATAAAATAAAAAAGGAAAACGAAAAAAATAAATAAATAAGCTACAGTGATCAGAAAAATATACTCAAGTTTTAACCCACTCTGTTCCAAATTCCCGGAAACTATTATTCACATACCATGCCTAGCCTCTGCTGTTCTCCAAGAGAAAGAATATCTTCTCAATTTAGATTGGCATACCAACCACTTTTTTCCCTTTCCAGGAAGGAGATAATTCAACCGCAGATTCTCTAGGATAACTTTCAAGCGTGTGTCCAAAACATTTCTAGAGTCAGCATAAATTTTATCTGAACAAGGGAGTACAGTGATCAGAACGTAGCAAAATACAACATAGATAATGCATCAACCCTTGACAGAAATTGGAAGAGAACTAGAAGCGATGATTGGTTGACTATTATAGACCACAAGCTGAACAGCAGAATTTTCTCAACACTGCACGTGATGCATGGTAACCTCAAATGATAAAAAACACACCAAAATACTAGTTCATTCACACCAGCCCATATGCATAACTGCAGTTAGTGGAATAAAAATTCTCAAGTTGTCCATATTTTAATTTACTTAATAGTAAATCTAAGTTGCTGTAAAGTATAGTTGAAATTCAAATTCAATGTTTATATCTAGCTGAATTCCCCAAACCAGTCACTCTACAATTTTCCTAATTACCCTGAGTCCCATATAAAATGTTTCCCCTGGAAAATGATCTTTGTCATCAAGGATCAGCAAAAGGCGAAATTCTGAAAAGTAATTTATTCATTCTCCAAACATAACCTTTATAATATTCTAGACCTCATCCAATTCCTAGACATGGTCCTCCAAAGGAAGCCATAGTGATCCTTGACCACAGCTCTCCACTGCTCCAAGCATTTATGCGGATAAGGATTAGTATCAAGCCCACTAAACATTTTGACCCGTTGTCATTTTGCATAAAGCCCATAATAGAAGTGGCTTCCTTAAATGCGAGTTGAAAACATTGTTGACACGTAAAGAATAAGTATCTGACTAAGGCGTTGGCCTTCACTCCAAAAGGGAGGAGGTTTGATACCCGCTGGTCGATGTGAAGGTCTTATTGGTGGGCGGTCTGTAAGTATCTCTGTAAGCATTCTTTGAGCCTAGCGGCATACCCTGGCTTTGGTGGGGTACCGGTGTCTACCTCCACCTAAACCTTTTATTATAAAAAAGGAAAAAAAAAAAAAACAAGTGACAACTATCCCAAGGGCCTACTCCACAAATTTCCATATATCCTCTGCCTTGAACCAGTTGCCTGTATCAGCAGCTCTTCACCCACGCTTACATAGTGCCAGCACCTTCAATTCCTTTTTTCCTCCATTATGAAAGGCACGTATGTGTGTGAAAGATCCGTGGGAACACTCCTGGCTAGGTCTCTATAATTAGCAGAATTGTATTTATTATTTTATTACTGTTGCTTTAGTTCTGGAAGCTATAGGTGGAGTTGTTTACATTTCCATTGAAAGAGTAAAGTCTCTTATCTTTGATCAAATTCCACAACAAAATTGCAACGTCCTTGCCACCTCTGTACTACAGGGACTCATTTTTCTTATCAACAATCTACCTGCCATGGAGAAGATTTTCAAATTCTTCATTGTAGACTGGAAGCTTCACAAATGGAATTTTGGGCTAGCAGCGATGTACATGACATGCTCACTTCCTCTCTGCCTCCTGTGTTCAGACCTCACTCTTTCTCATGACACTGAGGGAGTCTCTGCTGCTGTTGGAACAGCCATTTTAAACCAAACTTGGATTCAATACATGCAACGTTGTTGTTGGATTGAATCATTGGATACTGTCTTGAATTTTGAAATTTAAGTCCTCCCATCAAGATTCCCATCCATCATTCTGGTAGGCACATTACTGGCCAATAATCTAACAGTAGTCACTTGCCTCAACTTCACTATCTCCCTCAGCTCTCCGGATCATATTTTATGGCCAGGAAAAGTGGCTCTATCTAATTCCACTTTATACAAGGCAATCCTCAAATAACAGAAAAGACCAAAATACTACTTCATTCACACCATTACATATCCATAACGCCCCTATTAATAATAATAAGGATATCTAGCAAAACTCTCAGACCATCCATTACCCAACAATTTTCTATTTATCCTTGATTCCCATCTAACAACATGAGTAACAAGCAATAAGATAATTTAGCCTAAGCTGGTAGTAATTGATCAAACATTAATTAGTAGCATCACTTTAAGCAATAATTGAGTCAAATAAGCTATTAAGGTTACTGTATAGAGTTAGAAATTCCATTTTACTTTTCAAGTAACTTCTGGGGCATCTCATTTCTCCTTGCCAACATAATTACCTTTTCTGTATATCTTCAATGCTCTAACCTCTGCTTCCTCACGTGACAGAGGGTAAATTATTTGATCCCTCAGGGTTCCCAAGCATGTAAATGGCCGCTGAGGAACATAGAAAATGCCACAACCTGACCCAGCCTCTTCATCCACATCCTTTAAAATGGAAAGTCTTCCACTTGCAACAGACCAAAAGTCCTCTAAGAACTCTGAAAATGAAACCTTTTCCACTTCCATTTGGACCTTTTAAAATATAATACATGCAATATTTAATAATCAATTACTAGAGGATTCATCCCATTAGAGGAAACAAATCACAATGATAAACGCTAACTAGTAACAAGCAGGCTGCCACCCCACATTATGTCACATGTCAACTCCCTGGCCAACATCTTTTGAGCTGGGGTGACGATATCAACCTTAGAAAAGGACATTACATCTGTGGTTTGAACATCCCTCATTCTTTTTGGCGCAAAGGCACCACTCATAAAATCTCCTGCATGGTCAAAGACCTTATTAGAATATGGTGACACTAAGAAAGAACAATTAATGCTGCAGAAAGAGACAAACATTTTTTAGTGCCTAGCCTAGCAAAACAGGGAAAAGAGAAGACATACCAGATTGTGTTGCGTCCAGAAGTTCCTCAAGCTCAAAAATCCGATTGATACCACCAGAGAGCTCAATGAACTTTCTGTGCAGTTCAAGAATATCACCAAAAACTAAAAAGCTTTGAGAAACCACAGATGCTAAGAACCTCAGCATGAGCCAGCTCACTTGTAAAAATAATAGTGTTAGCACAAGAGAAAAGGAATCAGGAAGAGATAAAAGATTAAAACAACTGTAAACAGTCAAGAAAATATTCACCCTGTACAGATACTGATGCTCTATCTCCCTTGTGTTCAAGGGCATACAGCAAACTCAAGCCCCAAGTCACATTATGAGGGAGCTGCTTTGTGATAAAATCATCCAGTATACCAAACAGCCACTTCTTCTTTAAAAGCAATTTGGAGTGGCTAAGAAGCTCTTTAAATCTTGATTCAACCATCTGCCCAACAAAGTAAAACAGCGAAAGTTAAGGACTAACAAAAAAACTGTCTCCGTCCACTGATTAATAGTGGTATTTAGCTGACCAGAATCAAAATGCAAATAGAAAATAGTAAAGTCAACTGTATGCTGGGCCTTTCCATTCAAACCTCACCCCCTGATTGTATTTCCTCATATCAGAACCCAAAACATAATATAATATTGATATCTAAGACAACACAAACACATCCTCCAATTGAGATTTGTTTTAAGGAAAAAGAAAGGAAGAAACTATAAAGCATTGTTTAGTTGAGGAGCTCACGGCCTTTTCTCGAGCACCACCTCCAAAGAAAGCAACAGATTCTGCATGTGTCCGCAGTCTTTCATTCATGAACCTAATGGAAGCACCAAGTGGATAAAGTTCAGAATGATTTCCACAGACCTATTGTTAAACACCACGATTGAAGCAACAGAAGCTAAAATGAACTAACCTAAAAGTTCCTTCAAGCTGTTGTTCTTGACTTGCCATGTCACCAAAATCAGGAGTAATAATTCTTAAAAATCCCAGACCAAGTAACATGGAAGCATATAGTATAGCCACTCCCCTCTGACCTGTCAAAAGCTTCATTTTCCAAGTGAACCTTATGGACAAAAGAAATAAAAAGACATCTAAGTTAATAAGTATCAAATACATAAGGTCAAGTACTACTGGACTGAACCCCAGGTAATAAAAAACTTCAACATGACATGAATGAAGTACTCACCACAAAATATCTACAGATGGCTTTACCATACCAGTGACAAGTCCTGATAAGTCTGTTAATTTCTCCAAGTCATGAGTTATCCTCTGATCTGCATCAATATTTTTGTTTGCCATGTGGAAGACCTGCATAGATTGGCATTTAACATTAATTGGGCACCCATTCCCAAACATGGGGTTAAGTGAATTTAGTTAAACCATTTTCACTTTCCTTGTAGAATGCATTGTTTTTCAAGTAATTCTTGAGTAAATGCTGTGTTAAACGAATCTTCCAGCCAAGAGCCAGCCTGGCTGTCAAGTGCCTGAAGAACAAGGCATAGTTTTACCATTCACAATGTTATTTTAAGCTCAATGAAATCTCTTGTTTTTCTTCCTTCCTTCTATTTCTTGTGTGTTTTAATGTGTTCGACAGTTGAATATTTTCATTATCAATAAGTTACAAGAAAAAACAAATTTCCATGATAACTAGATTATTATCCTACATAATATGATGAAATCCAAGCAGTATGACAGATATGATAAAAAGCTTCGACCCAACCTAGCATGGTTGCATTATCAGTTCCAGGCATAAGATAGAAGCTATGCATACTCCAGGTCCAAACTGCAAAGTGTGATTGTATCCGAGACTGAAAATGTTTGGACACAGGGAATCAGAGACATAAAGCAAAATCAAATAGGAAAGTGTAACCACTCAAACTCAAAGCTTAATAGATTATCATGTAAAAAAATTATTAATATTTTAAGTGAAAGTTCAGGAATAATTTTTATATAATCTCTATGAAAACCCTTTGCGCTTTGCATGTAGACTGGTTTGGAGACTGGTTTCTCGGTTTCTAGAGAAAGCTACACCTGAAAAGGTATTTATCAATCTCAACTTCAGAATTTATTATGGATCCAGCTTGTTCTCATTCAAAAGTGATACCAGTGTAGAAATTGCCTAGTAATGCCTACCTCTTGTCCTTAGTAGAAAAGCTAGACAATAAGATTTATTTTAGTCCTAAATATAAGACCTCAATCCGTTATATGTCCTAAATTTATAATTTTTGCCATGGAGTATCCTTTTTATTGCCGCTATTTAAAGGTTTCCATCAAGGGTAGCTCTTATGCACATGATTAAAGAGCGTACTTTAGTGAAACCAACGGTTATTTAACTGATTCCATTAACATCAGCAAATATGTTTTTAACTCTTATATCAACGACGGGAGGGAGGTAGTGACATTTCCACTGATTGTTAGAGTCGTTGGGATTGACTGAATGTGGTGCGAATAACATGAACATGAAAGGGGTTTGTGTCTGATGTGAATGCAGATTGTGATAGTAAGAAGTGAGGAGGATTGGAGAGAGTTTGTGGGAGGGGTGGGAGAAGAGATTCTGCCAGAAGCGTATGGTGGACGAGCAAAGCTTGTGCCTCTTCAAGATGCTTCTCTGCCCAATGCTTACTAATTCTTAACTTTGGAGACCAATGTATGGACTTAACTCTGGCATCCGCTGAAATTATAAGTTGCAGTATAGTACTGTTTAATGTAAGTTTATTATTATTACACTACTTAAAATAAGTTAAATCACTTCAATAACAATATCGCTTTTGGCCATCAGGTAGAATTTCTTAATTTCATGACGTACCACTTTTATTTAGTTATGAGTAATCTTTCTTATCCTAAATATAAAAGTTGGTTGATGGGTTTTGATTTTAGAAGTAAGATCTTCATCTGCTTTGCCTTGCAACTTTGCTTCTTCTTCTTTTTGAAGTTATTGTTATTAATTGTATAAATTAAAGGGGGTTTTCATCAATGAGGATAATGATTAAATGAGGTATTTTAAAAAAATTAATATAAATTAGTATATGTTTGCTTTTTTCCTTTTACACCAAGATTTTGTTTAGTCTTTTAAATTTTTTTAAAGTGTATTGTTAGATAATCTCTTAATCTTAATACTATTAATCTTATTAACAAAAAGATAATTGCTCTATGAGTTTAAACAATGAGTGTACAATAAAAAAATTGTATTATAAAAAATAAAGTATAAGCATGCCTTGCATAATCCGCATGTTTTGTTAACATGATTAGAGATAATTTAAATTAAGGAACTGAAATTACCCTTTATAACTAATAAATTGTTAGTTGAAGTGGTAAACTGTTTCGTCTCATAAAGAGTAGAATTTAAATTTGAATATTGAGAAGTACCCTTGTTAAAAGAGGCAGAAACACTTTACGCTATAATTATAAAAAATGATTAAACCTTGTTTGAATAAAAAAATTATACTTTATGCTAATTGACATTTGTATTAAAAGAATACCCTAGGCATATATTTTTTAAAGGGTTAAGGAGTAATTTGGTCTATGGAAGTTAAAAACTCGATTTATCACTACGCTTTTACGTTTTTACGATTTTTTTCATTAAAACGATTTTACTAATTTTCCAAACGTTTTTAAGTTTTTACGATTTTACTACGTTACGATTTTACGTTTTACGATTTTTCATTCTCTTTCTGTTTTCAGGTAAAATCTACGTTTTCACTACCATGATTTGGCCAACAAATTATTATCTCAAAAGCGCCTAACACAAATAACTTTTAAATAGATTAAAAAAATTTTTAAAATGGTGCCGTCAACACAAAAACCCAATACAAAAATTTTTTAATCCAGGAACGCCTAGTACAAAAAAGTTTTACTCTAAGAGCGTTTAGCACAAATTTTTTTTACTCCATTTTTGTGCTGACCGCACATTTTTAAGAGTTTTTTAGTATTTTTGGTCCACTTAAAACTTATTTGTGCTAAGTGTTCCTGAGGTAATAATTCGTTGGACGAATTGCTCCTTAACCCTTTTTTAAAATATCTGTGACATATGAATTGCTTGCTTGGCACCGATTGGATGGAGCAAACGGATGGTTCCTTGAACCTCAAGCTGTTAGTGTTTATTTGGAAAAGTGATTAGAGCATTTAAAAGTAAATTTTAATCGTAATTTATGGTATATAAGGTAAATATCTGAGATAAATTTTAGCTTAATTTACATAAATAAATATCTTGGGATGTCAAACATAATTCCAAACAATCACTAATTCAATCAAAAACTCATTATGTGTTCGTACATGCTAACGATGACGCTGATGCCTTCCCAAAAGCAACCATGTGAAATGATGCCAAAGTTGAGTCCGACATCTTGTTTAACAAGTTTTTCCCTTTTTTTTTTTTTGGCCATAACTTGTTGAACAAGTTTATGATTAACAATTATGTAACTTTTAGAATACAAATAATTACTCTCTACTTTTTTTTTTTTTTGGTTGCCCACCCTGGTTCACCGGGTCTTTGCCCTGATTAGTCTGGATCTGACTCGCATCTCGCACCTGGCTATGGTGGGAGGGTCTCCCAGCAGGGGTTTTTTACATTTACAAGGCTCAAACTCGAGACCTTATTTAAGTGACACAAGCCACTTACCACTTGAGCCAACCCCTATTGGTACTCTCTACATTTTACTAGAGTATAAAATACCAATTAACAATTCTCATAAACTAAAAAAACAATTAAAGTTAATAAAATATACTAAAATTTAAGTAACTTTTAATATTACTCTTACTAATTGCACTAAACTCTAATATTATATTAATTATTACTCTCACACATTATTCTTATTAATTATGGGTGTACATAGAAAAAATAATTAATACGCTTTGAAAACAAACAAATGCGTTAAGGACTAAATACAATTGTTAGTTGGCGCCTCATAATAAGGACTAGGGGAAGTATATTTTTAAGCTAAAATGACTTTTATTATTCATAGGATTAAGGTGCAAATTTAATATTTATGTTTTTCTAAAGGTGCACTTAGCACAATGAAATTTTAATGGGTGAAAAATTACAGATAAACTTTTAAGATAGAGGTAATGCAACAACACAATAAATTGTGAATAAGGAGAGTGGTACAATTAGCTACGACGTCAATTTTCACTTAAAAGAGAGGAGGTTCGATTCTCGCTCTTTGATATAAAGATTTCGTTAATGGGCAATCTGTAAGTACCGTAGCTCTCTAACTTTAGAATGGTATGTAAGAAATCAAGATAATAAGTAATTGAATATTATATTAATAGAACATTTCAGGCTAATTTGTAAAAGTAGCTCATTAAATTATTAATATTTTCTTAACCAAAGAAATATCCGTAGAGTGGCCGACTCTTCCATAGTTTTTGTTCTTGATCTTGAAAGAATGAAATATAATCACTTAAAAACGAATAAACCCACAATAAATTGCTCAACACTCTTTTATCTAAAATAGTAAATCAAATAATAATAATTAAAAAAAAAAAAAGATAAAACATTCTCTCCCTTCACTTCCCAATCGAAATGTGGCTTCAATCAACTTGCTTTCGAAGGACCTCGGGAAAATAATAATAATAATAATAAAGACTAGCTTTCGAAGGTTGGGACCCATCTGTACGGACTAGTGCATCCCCATTCGCGGATTCTCCAAAGATTCCCTGCCCCAATATTTAATGTAAAAGATACTCATATTGCATCTGGTTTATTTTTAATGATTTTGTTATACATATTTTTTAAAAAAATAAAAAAGAGTATCATTTAAACTTCAAAATTTTAAATTAGTGATTTCTTATTAAAATGAGTTTTTAATTGCTATATTCTTATAATTGGTAAGACTGATTTAAAATTTTGAAGTTCAAATAACATTTTTTATTATTTTTCCTATTTCTAAAAGTTACTTTTCTATCAAGTAAACTCCATATAAACTTGGCGGGCAAAAAAAAAAAATCATAAAAATTTTCAATATATCAAATTTTTTTAAAAAAATCTCAATTGAAACTTGCAAATACATAAGAAGTAGTCTAATTAGTGAGGACGTGGGTCATACTCTATTGAAGGTTTTCTAAACAAGCACTAAATCTTACAGAAGATATCATTAATGAGTAATTTATGAGTTTAATGTGATTGGACAACAAGACCAATAACGTTGTTAGCCCTTATAAGTTATAACTCTGAATCAAATTCATCTAAATTTTCTTTAAAATAAAATCTTAATTCAACATTTATGTCTCCTATGATAATGTTGCCTGCTTTTAAAAAAACAAGGGCAATTGATGTGGGGTCTGAAGAAAAGAAAGTAATCACAAAAACAGTTTTAGAATAGGGAAAATTATAATAAAGGACCTAAAAAAAATAATATTTATTAAGAAGGACTATAAAAAGCGGTAATTATTCTAAAGGACCAAAAATTAAAATATTAAAACAAAAGGACTAAATTACCCTTAGTCAGATTTCCTATCTTCTCATTAACTAAATCTGGAATGATTTTTTCTTACATGAGAATCTAGAGTAATTGATGGATAATAATAAATAGATATCAATTCAAATAATTCTTTTTCCCTTGTAGAATCACTCAAGATTATTATGTTAGAGAAAAGATAGGAAAGATGGAGCTTTTTATGGTTATAGCAAAAGGAAAGAGTGATTTGGTTTCTTTAACCACGTTCTTCTCTTTTGATAAGGTTTTTTTTTTTTTTGAGTTAAGAGTCTTTTGCTTTATTTTCTGTTTCTCTGGGAATGAAACAACTAGTAATATTGAATGAATATCAGATACTTTTAGTTACCTCAGCACAAAATATCTTAGGTCTAATAGCGCAAACGGTTGCACAACGCACGAGACTTCTTCTGTCACAACCATAAAAAGCTCCATCTTTCCTATCTTTTCTCTAGTATAAAAAGAATTATTTGAATTAATATATATTTATTATTAAATATTAATTACTTTAGATTCTCATGTAAGAAAAAATAATTCCATATTCAATTAATGAGAAGATAGAAAGAAAAAATCATTTCAGATTTAGTTAATAAGAAGATAGGAAATCTGATTAACGGTAATTTAGTCCTTTTATTTTAATATTTTAATTTTTGGTCCTTTAAAATAATTACCACTTTTTATGGTCCTTTTTAATAAATATTATTTTTCTTAGGTCCTTCATTATAATTTTTCCGAATAAGGAAGCAACAAGTTTTGATAAATTATGGTACAGTAAATAATAACATATTTATAATGATCACTTATTTAGGTTAGGACCTAGTGATTTTCAACCAACAAAAAAAAAAGGGGGGGGGGGGGGGAGTAAGACTATGACCAATATACCCCCCCCCCCCCCCCCCCCCAAAAAAAAAAACATAAAGCCAAAGGTAAAAATTTGCAATCAAACGTGGTGGGTAGTGGTATGGTAACCTTACCAAACGTTTCTCTTTAAAATTGACTAGAATTTAGAATTTTTTTGATTAAAACACGTTTAAGTAAATTGAGACAAAATTTATATTACAAACTTACTGTTAATCGAAATAGACCTCAACTATATTCCCATTGCATTAGATAAAAAAAAAATCCAGATAATTTCTTAGTCACTAGTTTTATTGATTTTTTTCAAAACAAAACCAACAAAAAAGGTAGGGAAAATCCCCCTCATAACCTAAATTAGTAAAAAAAAAATATTAAAAAATGCCCAAAAAAAGTCACATGTTAAAAAAAGGCCCTAAGACCTTTTCTAGTATTATTTCATAAACGTTAATAACTATATCAGCAGAATATTAATAACTAAATCAGTAGACATTAACAACAATATCCTAATAATTAAATCAGTACCCATTAACAGCTAAATTAGTACCCGTTAATAATTGTATCAGTAAACGTTAACAACTAACGTTTTATGAGACAATACTAGAAAAGTTCTGGAACTTTTTTGACTTGTGACTTTTTTTAGCCCTTCTTTAATAATTTTTTATTTATTTAGATCCTGAAGTGGATTTTCCCAAATAGTATAGAACTAATCATTTCTCGTCACCTTTTCTTTCCTTTATTAATGGGCAGCTTCCTTGGACGCGCCAAGGCATGAGAAATAAAGTGTCGAAGCTCTCAATGATGGATTGGGTTCTCATTTGGTGCACATAATTAGGTGCCCAATTATGTGTTCATACCTCTATTAGAGGTATGAGTAAATTTTTTTAAATTTTTTATATATTGTATTTATTTAAATTTAAATTATATGCTACTTTCTGGAATTTTTTTTGCATCCAGTATCTCAAATTAATTAGTTTCCAATCCTGCATTCATCTGTAACACCAGTATCATGAAAACTAATTAATTTGAGATACTGGATGCAAAAAAATTTTCAGAAAGCAGCATATAATTTAAATCTAAATAAATACAATATATAAAAAATTAAAAAAAAATTAAAAAAAAATATGTTCATACCTCTAATAGAGGTATGAGCACATAATTAGGCACATAATTATGTGCACCAAATGTGAACTCATGATGGATTATAGTGAGCAGCAGTTAGGGTGAGAGTGTTGACTCCATTTGACGACTTAAGAACAATAATTCCACTCTCTCCACTCCCTCTCTCTACGTGCTTAGATCTCTGGACTCTTGATTGCTCTCTGGTAAGACTCACTCTCTGGATTTCTATAATCTTTTTTGCATTTTGATGGACAATGAGCGATCACTAACTCAAACCTCTGATTCGATTCATGCAAATTTGTGGTGCATGCTTGATTACTACTCTGGCAAGAGACCAAGAGTAGTAAATTTTTGCCAAGAATGTCACGGTGTTTGGTTATTGTCTTGTTGTTGGATCATTATATGTTTAAAGTGTTTTCTTTTATTTTCTGCTTCGGTGCTTTTCTGGGTTACTCTAAAATTTGCTCCTGGTGATTTAACTTAAACGCAAAAAGGAAAATTGTCTCTTGAAAAAGAAAAGCTTCCCGTGAATACTAGTTTTCCCTCTATTTGGTCGACCCATTTGCTCTGTTTGGCTGGAATGGATTGAATGTCATGTTCAAAAGCTTGTGAACATAAATTTATTTCTTACTTGTTCCAAGAATGGGTTGCATCATGCACCTTCTGAGATTTAACCTTTGGACATAATATATTCACTTCATTTTTAACACTCAACAGAGGACTCTAAGATTCATCAAGGGTATGTTTCATTGGTTATCTTTTAAAACCCATCAAGTAAATTGTTCTGTATTTCCTGGTTTATTGATCTTCTTCTCTTTAGCTGACTCACTCTTTGGATCCTCAATTATCATTCACTTGAGAACCTCATCGTTCAAATGTTTGCTCCATCAAATTCAAAATTATATGAATTGCGGTATTTGGTAACTTTTTTTGGATACCGTTTCCACACTGTTGATAAGCTATGCGATCTATGTAGCCGACCTTATCTAGTGGGGTAAGGCTTTGTTATTGTTTTTTCCACAACTGTAAGTTGGCACTAAAAACTACACCGTGAGTTCTATTTTAGAAAATTAGTCTTCATCTAAGTTTGGTTCTTTGCTTAGACTGTAAGAAACCGTATCATTAACTTTAGTGATTTTCTTTATGGGGCAAGTTATGCTAGAATTGGTGATTCACAGCATTCCGAATTCTAACGATTCATAGAGCTATCTTGTGTTGGCTGCCTGACGTGGCCTTTTGCTGAAATATTTCTTTTTGTTCCCCATTGGTCATCATGAAATGTGCTAGACAAATTTATTTGCATTTCATCTTTAACATACTCCTGTTTTGAATCACAGTAATATTTTTCTTTCTGCCCTTTTTTCTTGTTGGTTATTTATTTCATCTTTCCATAAACAGGAAATTTTAAAGAATTGGCACTTAGGATGGGTAGAATAATTCAGCTTTATGGATTCCCTCATGACGTTTCTGTGTCCACAGTTAAGCCATTTGTAGAGCAGATTACTGGTGAAGGTACTGTCTTTGCTATTGAGATAAAGCAAGGCAAAAGAGCATTTGCTATCATTCAATTCAAAGATGCAAAGCATGCTTCTTACCTTATTTCCTTGGCGGACAAAAGCATATGGTATGGGCGATCCTACCTTAAGGCTCGAGCACTGGAAAAAGATACCGTGCCAAAGCCAAGAACATTTTTGCATACCTTGGCGGATGTGAAACTGCATTTTGGTTGCCTGATGTCAAAAGAAAGATTCCATGTTTTATGGAAATCAGTTACTAAGGAAGTAAACTTTGGGATTAATATGAGAAAGATACAGTTCCTTCTGTCCTATAGACTGGCGGATTATAAGCTTGAGCTTTCATATGAGAACATTTGGCAGGCTGAGCTGCACCGTCCACGTGGTGAAACTGCAGTGTATCTTCTGATTCAGGTTGTTACATATAACACTTCTTTTGTGGTGATTTGATTTTTGAAAGCATATCCTTAATTTTCTTATACTCTTATGGTGGATGTAATTAAATAATAGCTATTGGACTGATGATTACAAAGAGCACCAACCAAATTATGGTAGAAACAAGCCACTTGGCTTGCTGCACTTAAATGGTAAGGGCGGGATGAAGTTTGGTAAAAGTCGAGGGTTCATTTTCTTGACCACGAAAAAATAATGGTGAAAAGAAGCTATTCCATTCAAGGTAATGACTAGAAAATAGAATATAAAACTTCTAGGCTGTCAGATTTCTGGCATATAACAAAATGAAGAAAGGAAAAAGAATATTGATTTACATAATCCTGCTTGAGAAATATAATGGATAGTAGTGAATAAATGCTATTCCATTATATCTACTTTACTATTTTGAAGCTTAACTTGTAGAAGACCTGCTTCTTTTTTCATAACTGAAACATGCTTTTACTTGTGGGGTGTATGCATACAATTACATGAGATCAATCCTTAAAGCTCATATAAAGTGAACAATTATGCTTGTGAGAATTTGTCCTAGCTTATATTTTCTGCATTGTTAGTGAAACCTAACTTTTTTTCATTCATGAAGGTGGGTTCTTGTTAATTCATGTGACTGCAAGTGTTGTGTAATTGCATATTGTTATAATTTGTCGTTGTTATAACTTGTTTCTTTATCGATGTCTGTTCTACTGTCAGCTAGTTGGTGCTCCTCGGGTATTTGAGAAATATGCGCGTACTTCAAGAAGTATATTTGAAGATCCTTTTCTCAACTTTTGCGAAGACAGTTCTGATGATCAGTGGATCCGGACAGTAGATTTCACTCCTTTTAGCTGTATTGGGCAGTCTTCTCATATATACTTGCAGCTTCCTTCTCATGGACGTCTTTCAGATTTCAGGGAAAACTTTGCTTATTATAAGGAAAGTGAGAGGAAGTTCTCTTTGGAGGAAGGGAGTCACTTTTCTAGCAGTTTGACTCTAGTCCCTATTGTTGCTCCTCCTCGAGGAATTTACATGCCATACGACATCCTGTTCAAACTTAACTCATTGCTTCAGCATGGGTGTCTTGCAGGTCCGGCAATAGATAGACGCTTCTATCATTTGATTGATCCACATGAAATGGGTCGTGATTTTGTTGAATATGCATTAGAGAAAATGTATTTTTCAAAGGAATTCTGCTCTGACCCCTCAAACTGGATGATTGATCAGTCAATAAAGTATGGTGCATCACAGTATCCTCCCCAGTCACCTTCCATATCCTTAGACAATGGCTTGGTATATGTTCGTAGGGTTAAGATTACACCTTGTAAAGTGTATTTCTGTGGCCCAGAGGTTAATGTCTCAAATCGTGTCCTTCGCCATTTCGATCAGTTCCTTGATAACTTCCTACGTGTTTCATTTGTCGACGAGGAGTTGGGTAAACTGTTTTCAACAGATTTATCTCTACGCAACTCTTCTAGTGAACAAAGAAAAACTGAGATCTATACAAGAATTCTTTCCATTCTTAGAAATGGCATAGTAATTGGTGATAAAAAGTTTGAATTTCTAGCATTCTCATCAAGTCAATTGCGGGAGAATTCTTTATGGATGTTTGCTCCTGCATATGGACTTAATGCTGCTGCCATTAGAGATTGGATGGGGAATTTTCGCAACATTAGAAATGTAGCTAAATATGCTGCCAGGCTGGGTCAATCTTTTGGTTCATCTACTGAAGCTTTAAGTGTTAGCCAGGATGAAACTGAGATGATTCCTGATGTGGTGGTTAAAAGTGGTGGAATTGACTATATTTTCTCTGATGGGATTGGAAAGATTTCTGCTGAATTTGCGAAGAAAGTATCTAAAAAATGTGGGTATAAATCATCCACTCCGTCTGCCTTTCAGATTCGATATGGTGGGTATAAAGGGGTTGTGGCTGTTGACCCAACATCATCAGTGAAATTATCTCTGAGGAAGAGCATGCTCAAGTTTGATTCAGATAATACAAAACTAGATGTCTTGGGATGTAGTAAATTTCAGCCTTGTTATTTGAATCGGCAGATAATCACACTCTTATCTACACTTGGTGTCAAGGATCATGTTTTTGAGAAGAAACAGAAGGAAGCTATAAACCAACTCAACTCATTATTAACAGATTCATTAAAGGCTCGGGAGGCTCTGGACTTGATGTCTGCTGGGGAGATATCTAATATTATGAAGGAAATGCTCATATGCGGTTATAGGCCTGATGCAGAACCTTTTCTTTCAATGACGCTGCAAACATTCAGGGCGTCAAAACTATTGGGATTGCGACGCAAAGCTAGAATTTTTGTCCCACAAGGGAGAGCAATGATGGGATGTCTAGATGAAACAAGAACCTTAGAATATGGTCAAGTATTTGTGCAGTATTCTCGTAACGGGTCCCTGCCATTGTCTAATGGTTCTGCTGCCTATGGCTCTAAGAGGTACATAGTTAAACGTAAGGTAGTTGTTGCAAAAAACCCATGCTTGCATCCCGGTGATGTACGTGTTTTGAAGGCTGTTGATGTGCCAGCTCTTCATCACATGGTCGATTGTGTTGTTTTCCCTCAAAAAGGATCTAGGTAAAACTTATTCCCGTACATTTATATTTCTTTACACAGTTGATACTATTTTATAAGACCATATGTGGTCTCAAATCACAGTGTACGCATGAGATATACATCTGTGCATGCGTGCACTTGTACATGTCATTAAAATAGTTCTATTATTGACTATTTGCTGTCTTATATGCACAGGAATATACTTGACCTGTTTTGCAACTTTCTATTCATGTTGAAATAAATCTGAAGTATGATTAGATCAGATCATAAACCGTTTCATTTAACGAGGCTTTGAATATTTTCACATATGGAAGGGCTAGATGTGTTCTTTAGAAAGTAATTTGTCAACTAGTTCTCTGGTAAATTGATGTGTTTTCTTTTGCTTAATTCTCTTGTTTGATACCATAATTGACTTTTAATAAAAGGCCTCATCCCAATGAGTGTTCGGGAAGTGATCTAGATGGAGACATATACTTTGTTTGTTGGGACCCTGAATTAATTCCACCTCACCAAAAGCCGCCGATGGATTATACTCCAGCCCAAAGTATACAATTGGATCATGATGTCATGATAGAGGTATTGTTATCTTAAATTCAACTATCTTTGGCTGTCATTATATCATGACAACTTTCTAGTTTGGAGATCCTAATTTACCAGTTTAGGCAGTAAGATTTAAACATTTCATATCTCTTACGATCCCTCTGTTTTTTATGTCTTTTTACATTTATGAGTTTTTCTTTAAAGTCATTGGCAATTACTCATCCAACCTTAATTTCAGTACTTCCGTTCTCTTGCGAGTCTTATGCTTTTTGATCCACTTAATGAGATTAATTAATAATTAACCTTTTGAGATGCTTGATTTTTTGTTGCAGGAGGTTGAGGAATACTTTGCCAACTATATAGTCAATGACAGTCTAGGAATAATTGCAAATGCCCACACTGTCTTCGCAGATAGAGAGTCCAATAAGGCAATGGCTGCACCATGCATTGAGCTTGCAAAGCTATTTTCCACTGCCGTTGACTTTCCAAAAACCGGTGTCCCAGCTGTTATACCTCGTGAACTATATGTCAAAGAATATCCAGACTTCATGGAGAAACCTGATAAACCCACCTACAAATCAATGAATGTGATCGGAAAGCTTTTTAGGGAAGTGAAGGAAATTGCACCAGAAGACTACTCTTCTCCGGCCTTCACTCGGGAAATGGCTAGAAGGTCATACGACCCTGATATGGAAGTCGATGGCTTTATGGATTATGTTGATGATGCTTTCTACCACAAAAGCAATTATGACTTCAAGCTGGGGAATTTGATGGATTATTATGGCATCAAAACTGAAGCTGAAATCCTGAGTGGGAATATTATGAGAATGTCCAAATCTTTTAGCAGAAGAAGGGATGCAGAAGCAATCACAATGGCTGTGAGATCCCTAAGAAAAGAAGCTAGGAACTGGTTCAACAGCCCTGGGAGTGCAGAAGATTCTTGGGAGGAGGACGTGAATGCAAAAGCATCTGCTTGGTACTATGTTACCTATCATCCAAGTTATTGGGGTCGCTGCAATGAAGGTTTGAACCGGGCTCACTTTCTAAGCTTCGCATGGTGTGTTTATGATAAGCTTGTCACAATCAAGAAGGAGAAAGCCACCGTTAAAAGGTCTCTTCAACTATCTTCCTTGGAACATAGGATTCGAAGTGCCGTTTTTGGATTGACTACTTGAACTTGGTGAAATGCATCTGATGGAATCTTGAGAATTAGGTGGAGAATCTGGAGTATCTAGAGTGTTCCTATAAGTTCATATCTAAGAGTGTTCATATCTAGAGTATCACGTTCATATAAGTTGAACGTGACCCTAAATGGACTAGAGTGTATTATGTATATACCATGAACTCTGTACTGATGTCTAGTGGATGAAGACAAGTTGTTCATGCTAATTACTATATATATGGCGTTTTGTGGTTTTCTTTCGATATTTTTGAACCCTCATTTCTTAACGCGTGAAAGTTTGTCTGTAGGTTTCACACACACACGCACAAGGTAACTTACACTTTAACTAAACAGGGTACAAGTAAAAATCTGTTTTTGTTAGCTCTTGAGTCACATTCTTGTTTAGAGAGGGAGGGAGGTAGTGTAATATTCAGCAAGTGTGAAGCTAGAACTGTGTAAATAAGCTAATTCCTTCCTCTTACAACTGGAAAAGGAAAATATTTGGGAGTATCAACGTGAGCTCCAAAGGACAAATTTGGATTCGAATCGAGTGGCTGGCTGTGACATTTTTGTATGTTTGGATTAGTGGTAGAAATTGTTTTTCTAAAGTGATATATGGTATATGAGGTTAGCTTTCCAAGACATGCTTTTGAAATGCTAACTCAAACAGGAACAGGAAGAGTTTCGCGACGAGTAAGGCTTGTTTGTTCGTTGATATCCACTCGCTCCTTGATGAACCACCCATTCGCTTCTATCAGCTCTCTCATCTGAAGTGTAATTTTGATTCATCCAACAAGCCTGATATAATATTACGAGTATAAGTTAACATTGTTTGAATCAATATCAATAAATATTAATGTAACCATGCATCCAAGTAAGGGTTCTTTTTTTTTTTTTTTTCATTACCTCATGTGTCATGATCCAATATCCTTCGAAGCACTCGTCTGAAGAACCTTACCCTTGTTTGGAGTAGTGTCACGCCCGGAAAGGAACGCTGGATAATTCGCGTGCATGGACACTCTGCATTGAACTAGGAGGTTGAGACTTCAAGTATGGACAAGTCTAGAAACTCTTAGAATGTTGTAGATATGTGTACATAGTTGTAGAGTTGTGTAGAGAATTCTAGAGAACTGAATTATGTAAATATCTAAATATTTTTAGGGAAGGTTTTGGAAAACCGATTGTAGCCGTAGGATGTTTTCGATCTAAGCCATTCATTGAGGAGGTGGTAGGCTATAAATAGAGAAGCCCTCCTCACTTGTAAAGCATCTAAGAATCTTCAAGCATTTGTTATTCAAGAGCTTCTCTCTCTAAGTTTTCTTTCTCTCTCTAAGAGTTCTCTTGTTCAAGCATTTGTTGATCAATCTGTACAAACGTAAATATTATCACTATTGATTTGTCTTACTGAATTAATTTTTGGAACAATTCATTTCTCGTTTTGCGTTTCATTTGCTTAGATCATAAGTGATGCTTCCTCTGCGTTTTGCGACAGACCTTTCAGTCCCTGTGACCAGTTCGGCTTCACAAATTCTGGCCGCCTTGAGCTCAACATCTCAAGGAGCTCATTCTCTGACTCCAAATTTGACCTTTTCAAGACATGACATGTGTGGTCTTTGACTGATTTAATAGTTAAATTTAATATTGGGAGAAAAAAGGACAAAATTACTACTTTTGTAAACTTCCGGGGCAAAATTACTCCTCAATGAAAACTTCCGGGGCAAATTGCTCCTTAATGAAAACTTCTAGGACAAAAATGATATTTTTTTATTGATGAGGTGGCATGCCACGTGTGTTGAGGTGGTATGCCACGTGTGATGAGGTGACATGTTTTAACGATCTACGTGGACTTCCGTCGCGTTTGGGTAAATTTGATACATTTTTAATACTTCCGAGGCAAATTTGGTACCAAAAAAACTTCTGGGTGCTGAGCGTCCCCTTATCAAAACTTCCGGAGTAAATTTGGTATTTAACCCTTTCTTCTTTCTAACGAACTCATATGCTTAACAAATTGTTCTGCTAATTAAATTTTCCATGTGTGAATATATATACACACACACACACGTACTTGGCCTTTTTTGGATTTATATGTAGATACTTGATCACTTACCCGAGGTGTGTTTGTAAGGATGTTTTAGTGTTTGATCACTTGCAAGTGCTATGTTCATACTCCCTCTAATCCTTATTATAAGGTATCAAATGAAAATTCTCATAAATTAATAAAAACAGTTAAAATCAATAAATTTGTCCTAAAATTTAAGTAATTTTTAATATTACCTCTACTTACTAAACTCTAATATCGTATTAATTATTATTCTCACCCACTACTTTTATTAATTAGGGGCATATATATAAAAAATAATTAATGTTTCTTGGGAACTAACAAGTGCCTTATAAAAAGGATCAAATACACTTGTTGATTAGTGTCTTATAATAAATACCGGAGAGAATAGATAGGAAGTCCGATGTGGGACCATGCATTGACCTTGTGGAGCTATTTTGGATTGCTGTTGACTTTTCAAAAAATGGTCCCCATTGTTATACCTCATGAACTATATGTCAAAGAATAATTTTCTCCTGTTATATTAGAGAAAATGACATTAAGGTCTCAATTAAAGAAAAAGTATCAGAAAAATCTTAAAACTTATTAATGATGGATCCTCCACTTATTAAAGGTTCATCTTTCACTCGTCATTAACAAGTATGAGACTTTTCTGATATTATTGTCATTTTCCCTTATATTAATTAGGCTAAAAGTATCTTGTTCCATGGGAAGTCTACACTTGAACATTAATGTATTCATATTAATATAACATGCATATTTTTATTATTAGCTCTAGCCCTGAATACTCCCTCTGGTCCTAATTATAAGAAATAGTTGATTTTTTTAGAGAAATTAAGGAAGCTAATTAAATTACTTTAAAGTATTTTTATTTTTATATTTTTCTTCAAAGCATTTAGTTTAACTAATAAACTAATATATAATCTAAAGATACACAACAAATAAAATAATTAAATAACTTATTTAGCTTCTTTAATGTCTCCAAACATTAATATTCATCTTATAATTAGGACCGTAGGTAGTATAAGACAAAGTTGACTTTTTTGGAGAGATGAAGGAAGCTAATTAAATTAATTTAAAGTATTTATATTTATATTTTTCTCTAAACTAATTAATTTGACTAATAAACTGATATATAATCTAAAAATTCAACATATGATATGATTAAATAACTTATTTAACTTCTTTAATCTTCTCGAAAAAAAGTTAACTCTGTATTATATTTAGGACCGGACTTCTTTTCAACTCTAAACCTTTTTCATCTGGAAATAATCTAGACTGGTCATTGATTGTTTAAGTATTCTAAAGTCAGAATTCCAATGTTGGAATGTGAGTCTTAGGGGTTAGCTCATCAGATCTAACTTCATTTGTTACTTTCTGTCAAAATGTCAGGCATCTAGTACACATGCCACCGTGTTTTGTGGCGGTTTGGAGACTAGTATCTCGAGAAAGCTACACTTGAAAGGGTATTTATCAATCTCTACTTCAGAATTATATTTATTATGGATATGCTCACATAATAAGTTTATTAAAGGACGCAGCTTGTTCTCGTTCAAAAGTGATACCTACCAGTGTAGTAACATTTGCACTGTTTGTTAGAGTTGTTAGGATTGACGGAGTGCTGCGAATAAGAACATGAAAGGGGTTTGTTTGTGTTTGATGTGAATGCAGATTGTGATAGTAAGCAGTGAGGAGGAGAGGAGAAGAGATTCTGCCAGAAGAGTATGGTGGACGAGCAAAGCTTGTGCCTCTTCAACATGCTCCTCTAACCAATGCTCCAACTAATTCTTAACTTTGGAGACCAATGTGTATGGACTTAATTTTCGTCAGGACATCCGCTGAAATTTAAGTTGCAGTAGTATAGTACCGTTTAGTGTAGGTTTATTATTATTACTACTTAAAAGAAGTTAAATCAATTTAATAACAATATATCGCTTTTGACTAAGTACGTAGAGAATTTCTCAATTTCATTTCATGATGTACCACTTTTATTTTTCGTTATGAGTACTTATTCTCATCCTAAATATAAAAATTGGTTGCTAGGTTTTGATTTTAGAAGGAAGATCTTCATCTACTTCACCTCCTAATCTCTTCTTCTTCTTTTTTTTTTTTTTTAAAAGTTATTGCTATTGATTGTATATATTAAGAGGATTTTCATCAATGCGGATGACGATTAAATGAGATATTTTGAAAAAAAATTAACATAAATGAATATATATATATATATGTTTGGTGTTTTACTTTTACACCAAGATTTTGTTTAGTGTTTTAAATGTTTATAAAGTGCAATCTTAATACTATTAATTTATTAGCAAAAAGATAATTGCTCTATGAGTTATACAATGACTCTACGATTAAATGTTGAGAAAACATGTTCAAATTAAAATCTAAATAATATAATATTATAAAAATACAATATAAAATTTGATATTTTAATTTAAAATAAAAAATATTGTGTTAAAATATAAGCATGCCTTGCATGATGAGCATATTTTGTTAACAAAATTATCGATTTTTAAATTAAAGAACTGAAAATACACTTTATAATTAACAAATTATTAATTAAAGTGGTAAAACATTTTGTCTCGCAAATTCAAATATCTAGAAGTATACTCATTAGAAAAAATAAAAACATTTTACATTCTAAATTAAAAAATGATTAAACCCTTGTTGAAATAAATAATTTTTTTTTTTTTTTAAAAAAACCCCTTTATGCTAACTGAAATTTGCATAAAAAGAATACTTTAGACATTGTCAGCGCCGTAATAGCCTAGTGGCATGGGAGTCTTCCTCCCCCATATTCAGGGTTCAAACTCTGCCACCTCCCCTACCATGATGTATAAAAAAAAGAAAAATACTTTAGGCATTAATTTTTTAAAAAATGTGTGACATGAATTGCTTACTTGGCACCGATTGGATGGAGCCCATGGATGGTTCCTTGTTCGATCAAAAAAAAAAAAGGATGGTTCCTTGAACCTCGGTCGCGAAAGCCGAAAGGAGATTCCATAATTCAGTATTGTATCCGTACATGCTGATGCTTTCCCAAAAGTAACCATGTGAAATGACCAAAGCTGTGTCTTACATCTTTATTGCTGTTGAGCGACTACTTGTTGAACAAGTTTTTGATTAACAGCAACACCGTTCGTTAACTGAGATGAAACTTCCGTCACCTTTTTTACTTGTGGGCCCACAAGTCAGGAAAAAATTGTGAAAATATCACTTAGGTCCAATGAACATAAAAAATTTCAAAAAAATCTTAACCCAAAATCACATATCAAAAAAGTCCTTTTTTTTTTTTTATATATTAGTTGTATTGACAACACGAAATGCTAAATTCACAACAAGAAGTGCTACATTGACAAGAATATTTAAAAATTTGGTCATTCACAACAGAAAGTGCTATATTCACGACAAGATTTAAAAACTTGGATTTCGTTTTCAACTCAAGTCCCTAAAAGTACAGAGGTCATTCACAATAAAAAAAGCTATATTGACAACAAAATATAAAAACCTGGAGCCATTTTGAACCTCAAGTCAATATAGCACTTTTTATTGTGAATATAGCTTTTTCTGTTGTGAATGACCTCTGTACTCTTAGAGACCTGAGTTTGAAATAAAATCCGGGTTTTTAAATTTTGTTGTGAATATAACACTTCCTGTTATGAATATGATTTTTTTTATTGTGAATGGCCTCTGTACGCTTGGGGACCTAAGTTTGAAATAAAATCTATGTTTTTAAATTTTGTTGTGAATATAACACTTCTTGCTATGAATCTAGCTTTTTCTATTCTGAATGGCCTCAGTATGCTTAGGGACCTAAGTTTGAAACAAAATTCAGGTGTTTAAATTCTATTGTGAATATGGCACTTTCTATTGTCAATATGACACTTGTTGTCAATACAACTAATATCAAAAAAGACCTTTTGATCTGTGATTTTAGGTTGGGGCTTTTTTGATATTTTTTATATTCCTTAGGGTTATGAGTGATATTTTCCCATAAAACTTCCGTGACCTTTTTTTTTTAAAAAAATTTCTCCTTCCTATCCACGTCATCTCTCTCTGTCTCATCCTCTCAACCTTCCTCTCCCTCCATCTGACGCAAAGTCTCCTGTACTGCACACTCTTCTTAGTTATAAACAACGACAGCTAATTAGTTTATTATTTTTCCACAGCAAGGGTAGTATAGTCATTCAATGTTTTTCTATCAATAATTATTGATAGAGAAGTTTGATCCACGGGAAAATAATAATAATAATTAACCATCAAATTGTTTATTTGTATTGTACGCTTGGCAAGTAATGGTTGAACTATAAAAACTTTAGGAAATGGGTTGGACTCACCTACATTTTTAAAGTAAGGCGAAGTCTTCATTCCTTCTGGATAATATCAATATTGGGCAAGGCGAATCGTCCATTACCTTCAGCTGTTTATCTAGACACCCAGAATTTAGAATGTCTCTCCAACACTTTAACTAACTTTAGGATCAAATCTCATCCCTTTGATAAAAGTATTTGACCACTTTGTTAGTTGAAAAAAAAAAAAAAGAGTGTGAGAAGACTGGTTTTGATAGTGCATGATGAGGATGATACTAGAAGAAAAGAATGAAGTGATGGAGGAAGAAAGCATGAAGGATGGAATATAATGTAATGCAATGTGGGTCCTGTAAATACTTCTCCACCAAGCTCTCTTCTCTCATTGCTTGTTATGGTCTTCTTATTTTTCAACTCTTGTCCATGGTTATGATTCTTTTCTTACCTGCTTCCTCAATTACTTTCCAAAAGAATAAACAAAATAAAATGATAATATTTTGATGAAAAGTTGGACATGCGTTTCTTCTAGCACTATACTAAATTCTTATGTGAATTTTTAAGTTAAAATAGATTCTTAACAATAATTTAAGAAATCAAAATATTAAGTAATTGAATATTATATTAATAAAACATTTCACGCTAATCTGTAAAAGTAGGTCATTAAATTATTAATATTTTCTTCACCAAAGAAATACCCGTAAACGAATAAACCCACAATAAATTGCTCAACACTCTTTTATCTAAAACAGTAAATTAAAATAAAAAAGATTAAACATTCACTCCCTTTACTCCTCAATCGAAATGTGGCTTCAAACAACTTTCTTTCGAAGGACGACCGGGGACCAAAAAAATATAAGACTAGCTTTCGAGAGTTGGGACCCATCTGTACGGACTAGTGCATCCCCATTCACAGATTCTTTAAAGATTATTCTTATACCATTTTAGTTTTATTTATAAATCTTTTTTATCAAAAAAAATTTAATCTTATTTATAAGTCTAGTTTCAGGATAATAAATAAGATTATGACAATTTTATCCATATTAATTGTACCAGTAAAAATAGGAAGAAGAGAAAGAGTGGAAAGATCTCATTCATAAATAAGGACAAAATTAAAAATTTATCTCATAACCATTGAGCTAACTACCTCTCTATGTACAATTTAGTTAAAAAAGATTTATAAATAGAATCATAGTGCTATTCTTTTTACCCCAATATTTAATGTAGAAGATACTCATATTTGCACATGCTTTATTTTTAATGCATTTGTTATACTATCGTATTTATAAAAAGAGTAACATAAGAAAATATCAATTAAACTTTAAAATTTTAAATCAGTCATTCTTATAAATGAATATATCACTTAAACTTTAAAATTTTAAATCAGTCATTCTTATAAATGAATTGTCATTTTCGCCAATTAACGAGATTAATTTTTCATTTTTGCTATCTCTAAAATTTACTTTTTCTATCAAGTAAACTCCATATAAACTTGACTGGCCGGAAAAAAAGAAAAAGAAAAAAAAAAGAATATAAAGACTTGGCTTCGAGAGTTGGGGCCCATCTGTACGGACTAGTGCATCCCCATTCGCGGATTCTTCGAAGATTATCCTCGTATTCTTTATGCCCCAATATTTAATGTAAAAGATACTCATATTTGCCCATGGTCTATTTTTAATGCATTTGTTATACATATTTCTAAAAATGAACATAATATCACTTAAACTTTAAAATTTTAAATTAATAATTTCTTTTTAAAATAAACTGTTAATTGTTATACCTATACTTTTATAATCAACAAAAATTGATTTGAAATTTTAAAGTTTAAGAAATATAAAACTATGACCAACATAAAATAATTCCCCCCGAAAAAAAAACATAAAGCCAGAGGTAAAAATTTTGCAATCAAATGTGGTGGGGAGTAGTATGGTAACGTTAACTAACGTTTCTCTTCAAAATTAGCCAAAACTTAGTTGTCCAGATTCCCATTGCATCAGATAAAAAAATCCAGATAATTTCTTGCTCACTAGTTTTAGGGATCATTTCTTATTATTTTATTGACTTTTTTTTATTTTTTATTTTGTTGGGACTGACCTCTCGTAACCTTTTCTTTGCTTTATATTTGGCAGCTTCCTTGGACGCGCCGAGGCATGAGGAAGAAAGCGTCTAAAGCTCTCAATGATGGATTATAGTGAGCAGCACTTAGAGTAGGAGTGTTGACTCCATTTGACGACTCAAGAACAATAATTCTCCTCTCTCTACTCTCTCTCTCTCTCTCTCTCTCCGTGCTTAGATCTCTTGTCTCTTGACTGCTCTCTGGTAAGACTCACTCTCTGGATTTCGATCATCTTTTTTGCATTTTGATGGATGATGAGTGATCACTAACTCAAACCTCTGATTCGATTCATGCAAATTTGTGGTGCATGCTTGATTACTACTCTGGAAAGAGTATTAAATTTTTGCCGAGAATATCACGGTGTTTGGTTATTGTCTTGTTGTTGGATCATTATATTTTTAAAGTGTTTTCTTTTCTTTTCTGCTTCGGTGCTTTGCTTGGTTGCTCTAAAATTTGCTCCTGGTGATTTAACTTAACGCAAAAAGGTAACTTGTCTCTTGAAAAAGAAAACCTTCCCGTGAATACAAATCTTCCCCCTGTTTGGTCGACCCATTTGATCTGTCTGGCTGGAATGGATTGAATGTCATGTTCAAAAGCTTGTGAACATAAATTTATTTCTTACTTGTTCCAAGATTGGATTGCATTATTACCTTCTGAGATTTAACCTTTGAACATAATATATTTACTTTATTTTTAACATTCAACAGAGGACTCTAAGATTCATCAAGGGTATGTGTTTCATTGGTTATCTTTTAAAAACCATCATTAAGTAAATTGTTCTGTGTTTCCTGGTTTGTTGATCTTCTTCTTTTTAGCTGGCTCACTCTTTGAATCCTCAATTGTCACTCACTTGAGAACCTCATCCTTCAAATGTTTGCTCCATCAAATTCAAAATTACATGAATTGCGGTCTTTGGTAACTTTTTTTGGATACTGTTTCCACGACAGTTCATAAAGCTAGATGGCAATGGCACCGTGCGATCTATATAGCCAACCTTGTCTATTGAGATGAGGCTTTGATATTGTTGTTTTTGTTTTTTCCACAGCAGTAAGTTGGCACTAAAAACCACGCCGTGAGTTCTATTTTAGAAAATCAGTCTTTATCGAAGTTTTGTTCTTTGCTTAGACTGCGAGATACTATAGGATTAACTTTAGTAAGGTGCTTTATGGAGCAAGTTATGCTAGAATTGGTGATTCACAGCATTCCGAATTCTAACGATTCATAGAGCTATCTTGTGTTGTCTGCCTGATGTGGCCTTCTGCTGAAATATTTATTTTTGTTCCCCATTGGTCATAATGAAATGTGCTAGACAACTTTATTTGCATTTCATCTTTAACATACTCCTGTCGTGAATCACAGTAATATTTTTCTTTCTGCCCTTTTTTTTTGTTGGCTATCTATTTCATCTTTTCCTATACAGGAAATTTTAAAGAATTGGCATTTAGGATGGGTAAAACAATTGAGCTTTATGGATTCCCTTGTGACGTTTCTGTGTCCACTGTTAAGCCATTTGTCGAGGACATTACTGGTGAAGGTACTGTCTTTGCCATTAGGATAAGGCAAGGCAAAGGTAAAGTTCCAAGAGCATATGCTATCATTCAATTTGAGGATGCAAAGAATGCTTCTGATCTTATTTCCTTGGCGGACAATGGCATATGGTATGGGCGATCCTACCTTAAGGCTCGAGAAATGGAAAAAGACATCGTGCCAAAGCCAAGAACATTTATGCATAGCTTGGAGGATGTGAAACTGCATTTTGGTTGCCAGATGTCAAAGGAAAGATTCTACGTTTTATGGAAATCGGTTACTAAGGAAGTAAACTTTGGGATTGGAATGAGAAAGATACAGTTCCTTTTGTCCTATAGACGGGCGGATTATAAGCTTGAGCTTTCGTATGAGAACATTTGGCAGATTGAGCTGCACCGTCCACGTGGTGAAACTGCAGTGTATCTTCTGATTCAGGTTGTTACATATAACTTCTTTTGTGGTGATTTGAATTTTGAAAGCATATACTTAGTTTTCTTATACTCTTATGGTGGATGTAATTAAATAATTGCGATTGGACTGATGGTTACAAAGAGCACCAACCAAATTATGGTAGAAACAAGCCACTTGGGTTGCCGCACTTAAATGGTGAGGGCGGGATGAAGTTTGATAGGAGTCAAGGGTTCATTTTCTTGACCACAAAAAATAATGGTGAAATGAAGCTAGTCCATTCAAGGTAATGACTGGAAAATAGAATACAAAACTTCTAGGTTGTCAGATTTCTGGCATATAAAAAAATGAAGAAAGGAAAAAGAATATTGATTTAAATAATTCTACTTGAGAAATATAATGGATAGTAGTATGCTATTCCATTAGATCTACTTTACTATTTTGAAGCTTAACTTGTAGAAGACTTGCTTCTTTTTTCATAACTGAAACATGCTTTTACTTGTGAGGTGTATGCATAAAATTACATAAGGTCAATCCTTAAAGCTCATATAAAATGCCCAATAATGCTTGTGAGAATTTGTCCTAGCTTATATTTTCTGCATTATTAGTGAAACCTAACTTTTTTCATTCATGAAAGTGGGTTCTTGTTAATTCATGTGATTTCATGTGTTGTGTAATTGCATATTGTTATAATTTGTCCTTTTATAACTTGTATCTTTATCAATTTCTGCTCTACTGTCAGCTATTTGGTGCTCCTCGGGTATTTGAGAAGGATGCACGTACTTCAGGAAGTATATTTGATGATCCTTTTCTCAACTTTTGCAAAGATAGCTCTGATGATCAGTGGATCCGGACAGTAGATTTCACTCCTTCTAGATGTATCGGGCAATCTTCTCATATATACTTGCAGCTTCCTTCTCGTCGACGTCTGCCAAATTTCAAGGAAAACTTTCCTTATTATAAGGAAAGTGAGAGGAAGTTCTCTGTGGAGGAAGGAAGTCCCTTTTCTAGCAATTTGAATCTAGTCCCTATTGTCGCTCCTCCTCAAGGAATTTACATCCCGTATGACATCCTGTTCAAAGTTAATTCAGTGCTTCAGCAAGGGTGCCTTGCAGGTCCAGCAATAGATAGCGGCTTCTATCGTTTGATTGATCCACGTAGAATGGCTCATGATTTTGTTGAACGTGCACTGGAGAAATTGTATTTTTCAAAGGAATTCTGCACTGACCCCTCAAAGTGGATGATTGATCAGTTCAAGAAGCATGGTGCATCAAAGTATCCTTCCCAGTCGCCTTCCATATCTTTAGACAATGGCTTGGTATATGTTCGCAGGGTTCAGATTACCCCTTGTAAAGTGTATTTCTGTGGCCCAGAAGTTAATGTCTCAAATCGTGTCCTACGCCATTTCCATGAGTCCCTTGATAACTTCCTACGTGTTTCATTTGTTGATGAGGAATTGGATAAACTGTTTTCAACAGATTTATCTCCACGCAACTCTTCTAGTGAACAAAGAAAAACTGAGATCTATACCAGAATTCTTTCCATTCTTAGAAATGGCATAGTAATTGGTGACAAAAAGTTTGAATTTCTAGCATTCTCATCAAGTCAATTGCGGGAGAATTCTTTATGGATGTTTGCTCCTACATATGATCATAATGCTGCTGCCATTAGAGATTGGATGGGGAATTTTCGGAATATTAGAAATGTAGCTAAATATGCTGCCAGGCTGGGCCAGTCTTTTGGTTCATCTACTGAAACTTTGAGTGTTAGCCAGGATGAAACTGAGATGATTCCTGACGTGGTGATTAAAACTGGTGGAATTGACTATAATTTCTCTGATGGGATTGGGAAGATTTCTGCTACATTTGCCAAGAAAGTGTCTAAAAAATGTGGGCATAAATCATTCACTCCATCTGCCTTTCAGATTCGATATGGTGGGTATAAAGGGGTTGTGGCTGTTGACCCAACATCATCAGTGAAATTATCTTTGAGGAAGAGCATGCTCAAGTATGATTCAGATAATACAAAATTAGATGTCTTGGCATGTAGTAAATTTCAGCCTTGTTATCTGAATCGGCAGATAATCACACTCTTATCTACTCTTGGTGTCAAGGATCATGTTTTTGAGAAGAAACAGGAGGAAGCTGTAAACCAACTCAACTCAATACTAACAGATTCATTAAAGGCTCAGGAGGCTCTGGACTTGATGTCTGCTGGGGAGATATCTAATATTTTGAAGGAGATGCTCATATGCGGTTATAAGCCTGATGCAGAACCTTTTCTTTCAATGATGCTGCAAACATTCAGGGCATCAAAACTATTGGAATTGCGACTCAAAGCTAGAATTTTTATCCCACAAGGAAGAGCAATGATGGGATGTCTAGATGAAACAAGAACCTTGGAATATGGTCAAGTATTTGTGCAGTATTCTGAGAACGGGTCCCTGTCATTATTTAATGATTCTGTATCTTATATAGTTACAGGTAAGGTGGTTGTTGCAAAAAACCCATGCTTGCATCCCGGAGATGTACGTGTTTTGAAGGCTGTTAATGTGCCAGCTCTTCATCACATGGTCGATTGTGTTGTTTTCCCGCAAAAAGGATCCAGGTAAAGCTTATTTCCTTACATGTATATTACTTTACACAGTTGATACTATTTTACAAGACCATATGTGGTCTTAAATCACAGTGTATGCAGGAGATATACATGTGTGCATGCATGCACTTATTCATGTTATTAAAATAGTTCTATTCTTAACTATTTGCTGTCTTATATGCACAGGAATATACTTGACCTGTTTGGCAACTTTCTATTCATGTTGAAATAAATCTGAATTATGATTAGCTCATACCATAAACCGTTTCATTTAATGAGGCTTTGAATATTTTCACATATGGAAAGCTAGATATGTTATTTAAAAGTTATTTGTCAGAATTCTCTAGTAACTTGATCTGTTTTCTTTTGCTCAATTCTCTTGTTTGATACCGTAATTGACTTTTAATACAAGGCCTCATCCAAATGAGTGTTCGGGAAGTGATCTAGATGGAGACATCTACTTTGTTTGTTGGGACCCTGAATTAATTCCACCTCGCCAAATCCCGCCGATGGATTATACTCCAGCCCAAAGTATACAATTGGATCATGATGTCATGATGGAGGTATTGTTATCTTAAATTCACCTATCTTCTTGCTGTCATTATATCATGACAATTTTCTAGTTTGGAGATCCTAATTTACCAGTTTGGGCTGTAAGATTTAAATATTTCATGTCTTTTATTATCCCTCTGTTTTATATCTCTCTTTACATTTTTTATTTTTCTTTAAAGTAATTAGCAATTACTCATCCAACCTTAATTTCAATACTTCCGTTCTTGCCAGTCTTGTGCTTTTTGATCGAGATTAATTAATAAATAACCTTCCAAGATGCTTGCTTTTTATGTTGCAGGAGGTTGAGGAATACTTTGCCAACTATATAGTCAATGACAGTCTAGGAATAATTGCAAATGCCCACACTGTCTTCGCAGATAGAGAGCCCGATAAGGCAATGGCTGCACCATGCATTGAGCTTGCAAAGCTATTTTCCATTGCCGTTGACTTTCCAAAAACCGGTGTCCCAGCTGTTATACCTCGTGAACTATATGTCAAAGAATATCCAGACTTCATGGAGAAACCTGATAAACCCACCTACAAATCAATGAATGTGATCGGAAAGCTTTTTAGGGAAGTGAAGGAAATTGCACCAGAAGACCACTCTTCTCCAGCCTTCACTCGGGAAATGGCTACAAGGTCATATGACCCTGATATGGAAGTCGATGGCTTTATGGATTATGTTGATGATGCTTTCTATCACAAAAGCAATTATGACTTCAAGCTGGGGAATTTGATGGATTATTATGGCATCAAAACTGAAGCAGAAATCCTGAGTGGGAATATTATGAGAATGTCCAAATCTTTTAGCAGAAGAAGGGATGCAGAAGCAATCACAATGGCTGTGAGATCCCTAAGAAAAGAAGCTAGGAACTGGTTCAACAGCCCTGGGAGTGCAGAAGATTCTTGGGAGGACGACGTGAATGCAAAAGCATCTGCTTGGTACTATGTCACCTATCATCCAAGTTACTGGGGTCGCTACGATGAAGGTTTGAACCGGGCTCACTTTCTAAGCTTCGCATGGTGTGTTTATGATAAGCTTGTCACAATCAAGAAGGAGAAAGCCAGCATTAGAAGGTCTCGTCAACTATCTTCCTTGGAACATAGGTTTCGAAGTGGGCTGCGTTTGTCTTGACTACTTAAACTTGGTGAATTGCATCTGATGGAATCTGAAGTATTAGGTGGAGAATCTGGAGTATCTAGAGTGTTCATATAAGTTCATATCTAAGAGTGTTCATATCTAGAGTATCACGTTCATATAAGTTGAACGTGACGCTAAATGGACTAGAGTGTTTTATGTATAAACCATGAACTCTGTACTGATGTCTAGTGGATGAAGACAAATTGTTCTTGCTAATTAATGTATATATGGCGTGTTGTGGTTTTCTTTCGATATTTTTGAATCCTCATTTCTTAACGCATGAAAGTTTCTCTGCTAGTTTCACACACACGCACAAGGGAACTTACGCTTCAACTAAACAGTTTACAAGTAAAAATATGTTTCTGGTGGCTTGTGAGTCACATTTTTGTTTAGAGAGGGAGGGAGGTAGTGTAAGTATTTATATTCAGCATGTGAAGCTAGCATTCGGTGAATAAGCTAATTCCTTCCTCTTACAACTGCAAAAGGAAAATATTTGGGAGTACCACCGTGAGCTCCAAAGGACAAATTTGGATTATTCCTGATGTGGTGGCTAAACATAATGGAATTGACAATGTTTTCTCTTGTGGGATTGGGAAGATTTTGGCAAAATTTGCAATGAAAGTGGATATAAAATGTAGACATAAATCATCCACTCCATCTGCCTTTCAGATTCGATATGGTGGGTATTGGGTACAATGGGATTGTAGCGGTTGACCCAATGATGCTGCAAACATACAGGCCATCAAAACTATTGGAATTGCGAAACAAAACTAGAATTTTTCTTCCAAAAGGAAGAGCAATGATTGGATTTCTATATGAAACAATAACCTTGGAATTTGATCAAGTATTTGTGCAATATTCTGATAACAGGTCAATGCATTGTCTATTGATTCTATTGCGTCTGGCTTGGAGAGATCTTACATAGTTATAAATAACATACTTGTTAAAAACTCATGCTTGTATCCCTGTGATGTACATGTTTTGAAGGCTGTTAATGTGCCAGCTCTTCGTCACATGGTCGATTGTGTTGTTTTCCCTAATAAGGATCTAGGTATGCCTCTGATATAGGACCATATGTTGATAGATGATATCAAAACCCTACATTTGTTCTCTTTCTTTTATCTCATAAATGCCTTCCAGCTAGGGGATTTGAGGAAATACTGTGGCATCAATATGGAGGCTAAAATCTTGAGTGAAAATATTGCGAGATTGTTCAAATAATTTATCAAGGATTGGTATGAGAACTAGAGCCATGTTTACGGGTGGCATCAGAACCCTATCCTCTTTCTTTATTTTATTTGATGAGTGAAAATACTTTTAAGGTGTTTAATATACTTAGCTTTAAAATAAAAGACACATATGATTTGTGCTCATATTCAATTTCTTTAAGAAACTATAAAACTCAAGTCAACCTAAGGGTAATTTGCGTGAATCCATATGCTGGTATTTTTTTTTCTTTTCACATATACAATCTTGTACTAACATTGTCTTGGTTTGTGTAAAAGAATAAAAGAATGAATACAACGTATGAAGCCAACATGGCATTGAGCTGCACAATTTATGCAACATATGCTTACAAAATTAAAATACAATTGATATAGTTTCAGGGCCCCTATTAGCCAAAAAATTCCAGAAAAGGCTCAAACAATCTGAAAATTTAAAAAAAAAAGCCGCAAGATTCTGAAAATTCCAGAAAAGACCCTTCAGAATTTACGGAGTTATTAATTGGGTTGATATAGTTGTTAGCAGGGTACTGATATAGTTGTTAATCGGGCTGATTTAGTTGTTAAAAAAAAATTAACAACTAAATCAGCCCGAATTAACAACTATATCAGCACCATGCTAACAACTATATCAGCCCCATTAACAACTCACTCCTGGGCCTTTTCTGGAATTTTGGGAATCTTAGGGCCTTTTCATGAATTTTCAGAATCTTGGGGCCTTTTTTTTTAATTTTCAAATTGTTTGGGCCTTTTCTGAAATTTTTTGGCCAATAGGGGCCCTGAAACTGATTCTCCTAAGATTATTCTTATACCATTCTAGTTTTATTTATAAGTCTCTTTTGACCAAAAAAATTTAATCCTATTTATAAGTCTAGTTTAAGGATAATAAATAAGATTATGACAATTTTATCCATATTAATTGTACCAATGACAATAGAGAGAGGGAAAAGAGTTGAAAGATATTCATTCATAAATAAGGACAAAATTGAAAACTTATATCATAATTATTGGGCTAACTATCTCTCCTTAATATGTATAGTTTAATTAAAAGAGATTTATAAATAAGATTTTTTACCCCCAATATTTAATGTAGAAGATACTCACACTTGCACATGGTTTATTTTTAATGAATTTGTTATAAGTTTTTATAAAAAGAGTAACATAACAAAATATCACTTAAACTTAAAAATTTTAAATCAGTCATTCTTATTAAAATGAATTGTCATTTTCGCCAATTAATGAGATTAATTTTTCATTTTCGCTATCTCTAAAATTTACTTTTTCTATCAAGTAAACTCTAAGTAAACTTGACTGGCCATTAAAAAAAGAAAGAAAAAAAAAGAAAAAAGAAAATAAAGACTTGGTTTCGAGAGTTGGGACCCATCTGTAAGGACTAGTGCATCCCCATTCGCGGATTCTTCGAAGATTATCCTCGTATTCTTTATGCCCCAATATTTAATGTGAAAGATACTCATATTTGCCCATGGTTTATTTTTAATGCATTTGTTATACATATTACTAAAAGTGGAACATAATATCACTTAAACTTTAAAATTTTAAATTAATAATTTCTTTTTAAAATAAGCTGTTAATTGTTATACCTTATAATTTATACCTATACTTTTATAATCAACAAAAATTGATTTGAAATTTTAAAATTTGAGAAATATAAAACTATGACCAACATAAAATAATTCCCCCCGAAAAAAAAACATAAAGCCAGAGGTAAAAATTTTGCAATCAAATGTGGTGGGGAGTAGTATGGTAACGTTAACTAACGTTTCTCTTCAAAATTAGCCAAAACTTAGTTGTCCAGATTCCCATTGCATCAGATAAAAAATCCAGATAATTTCTTGCTCACTAGTGTTAGGGATCATTTCTTATTATTTTATGAGAAAATTTTAAATAAATCTCATTTGAATTTGTAAAACTCCTAGAAGTCTTCTGAATTTGTAAAAAGACTGAGAAGTACAAAAGACCTATGAGGGATATGCAAATTCGGGTCAAATTACCTTTTTACCCTTAGTTTTAAATTTAAAAAAAAAAAATCTCATCTTCTTCCAAACGAGCTTTTACTTCCCCGTACGTTGCACGGATGATAGTATTTTATGAGTTACTTAAACATATTTTACTTTCAAAGTGATGTAATTTTCTTATCTTTAAAGAATATTAAGACATTAGTATCAATAAATTACTACCAATTAAAAATAAAACCTCAATAATATTAATTAATAATATCCTCCAACTGATTAAGAGTACATATTATGAATGAAAAGTGTTTTAGGGTAATGAAATTCTACAAAAGAACACCGCATTAGCCACGGAATTCCATGGGTAATTTTTTTTGCCACGGAAATTTTCCACGGAATTCCGTGGCTAATTCCGTTTGCCACAGATTTCCCACGGAATATGATCCGTCTCCGAAAAAACCGTGACAAAGCAAATATGCCACGGACCACGGAATTCCGTGGCTAATTCCGTTTGCCACAGATTTCCCACGGAATATGATTCGTCTCCGAAAAAACCGTGACAAAGCAAATATGCCACGGAATTTTTGTCCGTGGGAAACTTACCACGGAATTTTGCCACGGAATATTCTGTGGGAACTTTCCCACAGAATTGCCACGGAAACTCCATGGTAATATTTCCCACGGAAAAAATATTTCGTGGCAAATTTGCCACGGAAAATTGCGTGGGAAAAATTTGCCACGGAAAGTTCCGTGGGAAATCACCCACGAAATTTTCCGTGGCAAATTTCAAACTTCAACAGAATTTCATTCACCCTTTAATTTTAGTGTTAAAAAAAATTAAAAAATTAGCCTGTACATATAGCTAGAGAAATCAACAAATTCCAAATGACTAAATCCCCATTGCTTGCAATACTGACATAATTAAATTGGTTGCTTGTTTAAGCTGTACATTCTCTTGTTTCAATTGCATGTGTATTCACAATTACAAGCTTAGAGAATTATATATTGGTCTTAGAGAACAAGAAGACCAGAACCTTAGTCTAAAGGTAGCCATGTTCTGGAAGATTTGGCTTCAACACATCCAAGAGAAAAGCTGTTGCCTCACGGATCAGATTCCTCTGAGCAGGAAAATAAAATAACCACAGAACTAATAAATGGACTGCCCATCATGACACTTCTCAAATCAAGAATAGGAAACAACACAGCAGTTACTTCTAAATAGACTGCCCATCATCACACTTCTCAAATCAACAATAGGAAACAACATAGCAGTTACTTCTATGTCGAATTAAGATAATGGAACTGTAGGATAACATGACATTATATCACCATGATGGCATAGTGCAGAATAATACCAACCTGAAGAAACAGATCAGTTATGGTATTGTAATCAACTGGGCAGCCTCCCTCCATTTGAGACATCATTAAGGCAAAGTTAACAGCACCTTGCAAATTAAAAAGAAAAAGTTAGCTTCCAGAGCTTCCCAAAAAAATATTTTTTGCCAGATAATACTCAGCTTAACGCATGGTTTTCTTTGAAGGCAAAAGAGGCCACAAAATTCCAGTAAGACAGTGGTCAATGAGAAAAATTCAGAAAAATAATTACAGGTTAGACATTGCAGACTTCTCATATACCTGAGGATCTGTCCAGAGAATTGTTTGCAAGAGGAACAGGTAGTCAGGTGTGTAACCGACCTATAATGAAGTAATGAAAGCATTCAAATCCAAATTCTTGAAGAATGAATGTGAGTATGCTCGATATCAAATCCAACAGCTAAGCAGAAATCTATTTTGGTGACAGCATTTAAGAATTTACAATATACAGTATGAACCAAAATTTCAATATTATAGATGAAAAATAGGGGTCTCTCTACTTGCTTACAATAGATCAGGATTTTATCAAACTCCCCTGTCTCAGCAAAAGCAGCAACAACTTTAGGAGTAGCTCTCGCTTTGATATATATTTTTAAGGCCAGATCATTGTCCATAGTCTACACAAGAATATGTCAATCAAAATTAACAGATACATCTAAAAACAGCTAAAATTGTCAACATAACAACAGAGTAATTAGAAAGATAAAAAGCACACACACACACACATATATATATAAATGAAAAGGTAATCAATTTGTCCACATCATATATATCCATTTTTCATTTTACTCTGATTAATTATGTTTTATTATGACTAATGAAAATTAAAGCAAGAATTTATTTATTTTGAATAATGTAAAGTAGGGGGTGGGGGGATTTGGAATAAAGGATAATATTGTGAGGTAGTACTTGTGAGGTATACATCAAACCTTTACAAGTGGTTTGGACGTAACATTATATTACTGCATGAGGAGGACCCATCTTTATTATGAGTTTGAGAGTGCAGATTGCAGAAAGCATATGCCAAAAGCTGCTGCTTCTAACCAAGAACTTGGAGAAGCACATCCAATGTCTAGGTAAATCAAAAGGAGAATTATGACCAAATGATACAGATTTGAGCGAAATTAAAGAAATGCTAATATCATAACCCTAAGAAAGCATCCAAGAGACAGTAAATCAAACCAATTAGATACAATAGTTTAAGCAGACCCTACTCGCACATACCACATAAGTGAGCAAGTTCCAGCAAAGGTGAAATGGGTATGAGAAATAAAACATCTAATTGTCATCATCCAAGGGCATTAAGAAACAATTAAAAACGCATCCCATTATTCACAAAAATAATTAAGAAAAGCCCTAGGTTAGATGTCAAAAATGATCTCTACATAAAGGAAACTGAAACTCCAGATTATTCATCTGAAATCCTTCTTTTAGCTGCTTAACCACATAAATGACAGGGTGTATATGGATCCATTACAATATTAATTCTTATCAGGCAAGATTAACACCAGCACCCCCCGGTTCCCACAAAACAAATAACATTATAAAATGCTAACCTTCTTGAACATGAGACCAATTGCAGGGAGACTGGCAGTTACAAGACGCTCACTGAAGCCCTGCCAAAAAAGACAAGGAAAAACATAATTGATTGCTTGGTCTACAAAGTGTAAAATGAAAAAAGCACGAGGTTAGACTATAATTTTTGTGAGTCTACTCTTTGCAAGCATAAGAGTATTAAGTGGTTTTATACTTTTTTAGAAAAGCTGATACACACTGACCTTTTTCTATCAGCATAAGACAATGGCACATAAGACATCATAAAAATTAGCAAGGACAAAGACATATTTTACTGAAAAACAGCAGCAAATCAACATCACAACATATAAAACTTGCTCGCATTGATTTAAGGACAGAACATCAGGAGTCTACATCTTTGCAAGGTCTATTTAGGTTTCAATGAAATATAGATAAATTATCTTTCTGTCAGTCTACTCAATGCTGGCAATATCACATTAACTTGTTCTTTTATGCTTTTTCAGAAAAGCTGATCAAAAGTTCTCTCTTCCTATCTAAAGATTTCCTGTCTTGAACTTGTCCGGCACGGCAACACAATTATAGCATGCGGCTGTATCTATTATCTAGAAGCCTAGTTCTTATATATATGGAAGAACCAAAATAGCTCGATGGAATAACAGCCTGGGTTTGCAGTAATATCAATCCCATCAAAGCAAAATTGTGTGTTTTGGTTGCAAGAAGTAAATACCAAACTTGGTACATGAAGAAGCAACTTTGAGGCATTAGAATGACCATTGGGGATGAAAAGAACGTTGACACTGTTAATGAGAACAAAATTTACCAGACACATGGTATGGTCCCCCCCAAAAAAAGTAACCCTCCCTATTACATCAATATGCATTAAGTAGGAAGTAAGCAACATAATTCCTTTATTGACATTCAGAGCACAGGATCGACAATGGTGAAATTTTATAATAGAAAAAACACAGTTCACATATAGCAGGACCTACCTTCCAAACAGAATGGTATGGAGCAATCTGAAGGTCTCATCAGCCTCCCTTCGAGATAATTTTAATGCCACTATAACCCAAAAAAAAGTTATGGTCACAAAGTTAGTAGCTATCCAGAAGAATACAAAGAATACATCAAACTCTTAAGGGGCTTGCTACATACCTAGTGATTATGAACATTCTGCATACCTTGGATAGGTCAGAAACATATCAAGCATCATGTTAAGGGTGGGACTTCTCAAGAGAATATAAAATGAAAGATACCGACTCTAGGTATGTAGCAAGCATCATGTCATGAACATTCTTCATTTATATTCTCTTGATGCCCTGAGATATCAAGAGAATATAAATGAAAGATATCAAGAGTAATTACAATTATGAAAAATGTAAATCTCTATGAGCCGATTCATAAATGCACCAATCAAACCCATGAAAGAAAGCATATTGCTGATGAAAACTATGTTTAAGGATACTCAAGACACAAAAATCAGTCCACAGAATACAGCATATAAAATTACCCATGTTGAAATCTCCAGACGTAAGTGCTTTCCTCAATGGTTCACGAGCAGCATTCTGCATGTTTGATTCAAGGACCATTAAAGCCAAAAACAGATGAAGAAGAACAACAACACGAAAATGAAAGTTTCCAAGAAACAAATGAAAATAAAAGGAAAGGAAAACAAACCAGATCGAGATTGATAGCGGCGTGAGGAAGTCAAGAGACAAGTATGTGAGACCTGTTCACATTGTCCTCATCAACACACAGAGCACTGAGAAAATCCGATGGAGGCCATCTTCCCGGAAGCGTAATAGTTGAAATTTTCTTAAGGCCAGGAAATTGTCCGTTGATGAGAATCACCTTTTTTTAAAAAAAAAAGAAAAAGAAGTCAAAACGTAAGAAATTCGAAACATTCCCTCATATAGTCACACACAGACACAACTCGTGATTCACCCTTACAGATCGCTCTCACTTGCTCATGAAATCCCTAATAGATTGCTCTCCCTTACTCTTGCGTCGGAAATGATGGAGGCCATTGTGAAGGAGTACAAATGACTAAGAGAGAGGATGGGTAAGAAGAAATTTGATGAGAGGAGAAAGGAGTCATTCGAATTTTGAAACCTGGCTGGAGAAATAAGATGCTATGAGATTGAGAGGAATCGACTAAGAAGAGAAAAGGGCCTTGGGAAAAGGTAAAGAAGGAAAAGGAGGTATTCAAATTTTCCAAGTTGAAGACAGGTTGAACTCCTTTTGTTGTTAGCGTGAGAGAGAGGAAGAGTGGTTGAAGAGTGACAGGAAGAGAGAGGAAAATGACAAGCAGAGTGAGAATGAAGAAAATGAAGATAGCGTGAGAACAGAGAGATTGAGTGGCAGGAAGGCAGAGGGACCGAAAAGAAAAAGAAGCCAGTGTCCCGTGAAAGAGCCGATTGGAGAATATTTTATTGATAAAAAAAATGAAATCGGCTTATCTACAGTGAAAGGTGAGGGAAGCTGATGTTAAGCCGATTGGGAGGTGGCTTGAGGGGATGACATTTTATATATATATTGATATCGTATCCAAAACCCAGAAGCTCAAAACGATGGAAAAAACTCAGATCTCAATGTCATATCCTCATCTTCTTCCCAAATACCATAATCCATTGAGAGGAAAGCACAAATCCTCGTCACCGACAGCTGGAGCTTAGCGTTTCATTGGAAAAAAACTCAGATCTCAATATCATATCCTCATCTCCTTGTTGGTTTGTTCTGGGTAAAGGAAATGCCGCAGAGAAACATTGGAAAAAAAACTCAGATCTCGCTAATCGTCCCTTTCAAGTTCATCCTTTAACTTTTGAGATTTAATTCAACGATAAGGAGCTAGGTTTCAAATTCAATTAAAAGAAAAACACATGTACTCAACCCCGTCTGGTGGTCTTCACAATCGTGGCGGCCTTCTCTGGTTCGAAACCCCGTCTAGTCCAAACTCGCGTCTCCATCGCCCAGCTCTGAGCTCTGTTCTTGTTCGACAGTGGGACGGTAAAGATGGGGGTCAAGCTTGGTCTATCCTCCATACTCATTCCAATCGAACTCTCCTCTAATTTTTTTGAAGCTCTGTGGCCTTCTCTGTCACTCCAATCCGAAAAATGCCGAAGAAGAGGAAGAAAACTTTGCTCAAATCACCCTCCTTTCTTCATAAGCTTCAATCTTTCGTTCTCCCCTGACCATCATCGTCAATATTTTTCAGATTTGCATATGAATCACCCATATTTTTCATATTTTTTTCATCCTTTGAGTTTTGAGCTTCTGGGTTTGAATATGATATTTGCGAAGAAGATGAGATTTTTTTAAAAAAATAAAACTAAGGGTATTTTATTTTATTTTTATATTTATTTAAAATTAAGGGTAAAAAAATTTGACCCAATGATGCTGCAAACATACAGGCCATCAAAACTATTGGAATTGCGACACAAAACTAGAATTTTTCTTCCAAAAGGAAGAGCAATGATTGGATTTCTATATGAAACAATAATAACCTTGGAATATGATCAAGTATTTGTGCAATATTCTGATAACAGGTCAATGCATTGTCTATTGATTCTATTGCGTCTAGCTTGGAGAGATCTTATATAGTTATAAATAACATACCTTGTTGTTAATTTAAAAACCCATGCTTGTATCCCTGTGATGTACATGTTTTGGAGGTTGTTAATGTGCCAGCTCTTCGTCACATGGTCGATTGTGTTGTTTTCCCTAAAAAAGGATCTAGGTACGCCTCTGATATAGGACCATATGTTGATGGATGATATCAAAACCCTACATTTGTTCTCTTTCTTTTATCTAATAAATGACTTCCAGCTAGGGGATTTGAGGAAATACTGTGGCATCAATATAGAGGCTAAAATCTTGAGTGAAAATATTACGAGATTGTTCAAATCATTTATCAAGGGTTGGTATGAGAATTAGAGCCATGTTTACGGGTGGTATCAGAACCCTATCCTCTTTCTTTATTTTATTTGATGAGTGAAAATACTTTAAGGTTTTTAATATACTTAACTTTAAAATAAAAGACACATATGATTTGTGCTCATATTCAATTTCTTTAAGAAACTATAAAACTCAAGTCAACCTAAGGGTAATTTGTGTGAATCCATATGCTGGTTTTTTTTTTTTTTTTCACATATACAATCTTGTACTAACATTGTCTTGGTTTGTGTAAAAGAATAAAAGAATGAATACAACGTATGAAGCCAACATGGCATTGAGCTGCATAATTTATGCAACATATGCTTACAAAATTAAAATACAATTGAGCCTTTTAACTACCTCTATCAAGTAGTTACATATATATATTGCAGATAGGGTGTGACTATATATACTTGGCCCTTTTGGGATGTATATGTGTGATTGTATCACTCGCAGGTGTTAAGTTCTTCTTTACTTTTTACATATTCTGTCTTTCAACTTTCATGAATCAGTGTTCAACAAAGAGAACTTAACATTTAAGCATATCTTACCCTTCTCCAACACCAATCTTGCTCCAGTGGCCAACCAATGGCCAGGGCTGTCTTTTGGGCCCCTGGAAAGTTGTGACATATCTACAAACTTTAGAAGCTTTTGTGTTTGTACAGGAACTGGAGGTCCTATAGGGAACACACCAGAATCCACAACCACTTCTGGTTTTTTCTGATCTTTATTATTACCAGAAATTGATGTGCTTATTGCTGAGAAAATCCCAGTTTTCTGGGAAAGCTCACTGGAACATCTTGTCCAATTTGACTGAATAACAGCAGAACGAGACACCTCAGAGAATAGTAGCCTGAGATGAAGGACACTCTTTGAGTCATGTTTCTTCACATGAAGCTGAGCCCCTGTCACAATGAAGGCCGCCTCTTTCCCAGAGCACCATCTAGGGTTGTACTTCACTGGCGCTGTGCACACATGCGAAAATTTTCTGCCATTGATGGCCTCAAAGAACCTCTCATCACTTATTTCATCTGACCATATGGTTGTGTCCTGTATCTTGTTCTCAAGCATCATTGGAGTGTTTAGTAGATGTTGCAAGTGTATGGCTAATCTGAGTCACCAACAGACACCCTTGTGAGTACTATATATACCCAGAAAAATAAACTTGCTTAATTATGATTACTACTTGAAATGACCATAAAATTAACCTGTTGCATTTCATGCCCTCAAGAAACAGGCGCATCCCAGTAATTGGCCTTTTCCCCACAATTACCTGCATTGTGAATATTTTAGATTGGATATTAGGTACAGTGGAACATGTAATGAAGCCTATAACATTGTGTTTTGGGAATGTTGGAAATGGTCTTAGGACTACCTTAGCAGTGTTTACATACAGCTTAGGACCCATCAAATTCAAGCTGAGAGAAGGTAAGAGAGTAGCTCTATTTGAGATTGGACCAAGGGGCAGATCATTGTGAATGGGAGCCCAAACCTTATATGCTTGGAAATCAAGAAAGTATGGCAGCTCCGAGAGAGGCGGCTTATCTGCATTTTGATTGTTGGTGTCAATCAAAACTTGGTACTTACTGTGTCTTTCATTATTCTGTATTTGCATTTCACAGTTTCCTAGAGAGAGAAGATGAAAAAGATTCGACTTACATCGGAGGTAGAGGTTGATGGCATGAGATAAGAAGCCTTTGCCAGGAGCATTTTTAAGAAGTGAAGTGATAGGAATGAAGCTAAACTGAATAGCATCAGGATTATCAGGAACTGTGAGAAGCCATTCACAGTGGTTGCTCACTTGGGTATCCCCTCCCCTCTTACAACATATCACGGTAATTCCCTGCATGTATCAATCTTTGAAAACCATTAATCACATTATCAGTCGTAGACTTAAATCACCTATTCTTTTTTCTTTTTACTTTCATTGTTGAAAATTCAAATGTAATTGACAGGGAAATGGTTAGTTGGGCTAAGAGGGGTAACCTACATCTTTTGAACTGACACATGAGCAGCTATTGAAAGCAACATTTTGTGGACCAAATACATCAAAAGCCCGTGGTACCTGCATTTTCAGCATATCAGTATCATCATCACTAAACACAGAATCTAAATCAGAGGAGAAAATTAATAGCTTTTGAGGGTTCTTATTTAAATAAATTGAAGCTTAAATAATAATGCAAGGGGAGGACCTTGTATTTGTGGTCTTTAGCATTTGGAAGGAAATTACAGGTCCCAGTGAATAGCTGATCTCCAAGATCATCCAAGTGCTTCTTGAGCTCTGATGGGTCCAAATTACAAGACGCGTCTTGCCTAACTAGCACCATATCATTGCCACCAACGCTAAGTCCCACAATGACGTGAGTTCCATACTTCTCAATGAATCTGATAAGCACAGTATCTTTGATTATACAACTATACAAGCAACTTCGAAACTAAAAAAAAAATTATCTCCCTACATTTCAGTTACTTCAAGAATGTAGCATATTTGAACTAGTCTAGTCTAGTTGGATCAAATGGAACTTTGAATTAGTAGATTATCTTAAGTTTTAAATATACACAGAACATGTCAAACTATATAAACAATGACCTTGAGGATCATTCACCCAAATATAAAATTCATTCCAACTAAAGTCACCCGGTTACTGAGTCAAATTGCTGAACCACGAAAAGTCCAAACTTGAGGGTAATTTAGAATCTACAATTCGCATGTCTTTCCTTCTTTTGCAGCTAAGACTTGAAATTTTGGTGCAATTTCACTGCAATGATAGCTGCAACTGCACTTGGTAGACTTTTGAATGTTGAATATTATTGTTAATTAATAAGCATTTTACCAAGTTTCAAACCCTTCCAAGTTTCAAGTGAACATGAAAAAAATTAACTATCACCTGATGGCCGTTGGCCGCCATCTGGCCGTTTCTTTTTGAATATGGAAGTAAAGTACTCTGAATTTACATCCACTTTCCGAATATCATAATTCATATAGCATTGACTTAGCATGATCCTCTAACCAAATGTCGCGGGCTTCTTTAATTTTTTTTCTTCTCCTAATTTTTGGCAACTGTAGCAGGATAGCAACCCAAGAAATTGCCCACTTCTATTTTCTAACAGATAATTAATATAAAATATTTTTGGAATTGCTGCTCTGACATTATATATTAAATATTACACTGGTTATGTAAAATTATATGTGTTTGTTAATTAGTACTCTTCATTGACTTATTCATTAAATTTTTAAAATCCATTTGATTTTTCAAGCAATGCTATTTTATTAATACAGTTTATCTAATTAATTATTATAGTTTATTTAATCATCAATGTGTGTATTAAAATCTGTAGAAACTGGATGGTCATTACCCATGAAAGGTACATAAAAAATAAATTTCACGTTTGAACAGAGAAAAAATGATAATAATAATCAAATTCAAATAGTTAGGTAACATGACGTGTTCATATAAGAAGAATATGTCCATATTCATGAAGTCATAACTCAACCAAATTCAAAAAGATAAGTAGAGAAAAGAAAAGCGCGCAGGGGCAACAAGTCAAAGGATTGTTTCCGAAGAGAGATCGAGTCTGAGATAGCATGCATCACAGCTAAGTTCTTGGTAGGATCAGTTTTATCATATCAATCATGAAAATAAAATAAAAATTTTTTAAAAAAAAATCTTATTACATAGGAATCCAAGACAGATAGAAAAAAAAAAAAAGCTTTAAGTTTATCAAATCACGGGAGGAGTAAGAAGTCAACTAAAAATGTTTCCCCAAAATAATTAAAATATCAAACTCTGCCTAATTAATCTGAGGCTTAAATTGACATTATATTTAAGCCTAACTATTTGTTGATTTGTTCTAAATAGGTATTCTTATCTAAACCCCAAAAAATAAAAAATAAAAAATATTACTATTGTCATTACACTTGTGTTTATCTAAACACAAATTATTCAAAGTTGACAACTATTTCTCTGATGGAAGTCGACATCTGTTAATAAATAAATCGGACCATATAGACAAAAACACATAAAATGATTATGAACACAACACATGTAGATGTAGGCTGCGCGCGGGGACCGCGCGTATGGCCACGTCTGGCAAATGTGGAAATTTTATGCAACCCAGACGGCGAAGCAAGTTAGCTAGACTACAGATTTGTCCCTAGCTACTACTTTGACCTTTCTTCGCTGGTGGTTTGCCAATTTTAGTTTCCCTTTCAAATGGGAACTCAGATTCTAAGCTACCACATCATTAGTTACTCGTATAAAATATGCCCGACAACTAATCATACAATGATCTTATTTTATATCATCAATATTCATTCATTGTTTTGTCGTGGAGGTTATACACTTGTTGAAGGAATCTCAGCACCACATTAACATAATGAGCCTTTTGCTTTCAGATATCCAATAATATCCATCTCATTTAAATAAATAATTAAACCCCAAAAGAAAAGGTAATCATATCATCACAAGAAAATTTCAAAAACCACAAAAATCATATCCTTGTGTTCATAGATTTCATGCTTATTTTGAATCACGATTCGAGCCTTTAAAAATAGTTTTTCAATTGTAATGAATACTGTATGAAGTAATAAAGTAAATATGTAATAGATGTGTTGTCTTGATTTGCATAAACAAGAACTTTTAATAAACAAGCACTTTTGATGTGGCCCATACAAATCTCAAACAATCACGAATTTGTTTCACCTATGATCCTTTCCCTCATGAAAAGCAAAATTAATGTTCTGTACAAGAAAACCAATGATTAATTTCAGTGCAAAATCCATTTCACTCTGACCTTGTGATTTTTTATTTTTTTTTTCATCTTCTTTATATCATTCGATCATCATAGAGAACGAAGTGGAAAAAAACCAGTACCTGGCAAGCGCCGGAGGGTCCCAGGAAGAAGGAACGGCTTGAAGGACCTCTTTGGACAGAACAAGAGGATACCGATCAATGTGGACGTTGAACAGACTGATGAAATAGCCATCAAGACCCAAGTACTTGGTGTTCGCCGCGTCTATTGCCCATGAACTACCGTCAAATCCAAACACCGCATTGAAAAAACCCGACGGAATTTTCCCCGGAATCGAAGTTCTCTGGTTGAATAACTCCGACATCTATCAACAACATGAAAATCCAGATCATCAATTTAAGGTAGAGGGTGAAGAATCGATCACCAATTTGTAACCTAATGAATTAATATTTATTTATTAGTTGCACAAGAAGTGCTGGATGAAACGTCTTACTTGTGTGAAGGTGAGGATATCGGACTGGTATCGAGTGCGATCACCTTTATCGCATTTGATATCGACGGAGACATCGGAGACGGGTCCAAAACCAGGAATCGTGAGCTCTTTTCTATCAGTTTCGTTGAGAAGAACCAATCGGTCTTCGCCTTTGCAAAATTTGAGACGAAAATCTGAGGTGAGATCGAAGCCTTTGCCTAAGCTGTTGAGAGCTTTCTCTACTATGCGTTCGCCCATTTCTGTTTCAGTGTTTTGGACCTCATGGAGTCGCCCATCATTATATATATATATATATAGAATATACCGCCTTATTTATTTATTTTTAATTGTTCACCGTACCGCTTCTCCGGTGTAATGTTTATACGTTCGTGTATGCAGTTATTACCCAAGTGTATCAGTTATTACTGTTACTCTGACCTTTTTTTCACCTTACTACGGTTACTCTTACCTTTATATGTCTTCAGTTTTTCATTTATTTTCGTTATTGTTTTTTATATACTCCATCCATCCGATCCTAATTATAAGAGCTAGTTGATTTTTTTAGAGAGATTAAGGAAGCTAATTAAATGATTTTAGAGTATTTTAATTTTAATTTTTTTTCTTCAAACTAATTAGTTTAACTAATAAACTAATATATAATCTAAGGATACACAACATATGAAATGACTAAGTAACTTATTTAACTTCCTTAATCTTTTCGAAAAAAGTCAACTATCTCTTATAATTAGGACCGGAGATAGTAGATATGGTACAGGGAGCATAAATGTCAACCTAGGACCAATTATTTGTCTTTCAATGTAAAACCAAAACACTTTGTATTGTGTGATAAGTCACTTGTAATATACTGCAATATTATTTCATCTACCAATGTAACATTTAATACGAGGTAAAAGGGGAAAGGGAAACTAGTGATAAAAATGGAATAATTTGGTTACGATCGTTATCTTAATTAATTTTGATATTAATTTTTGCTATGATTCAAATTTACCTCAAAAATTATAAATCTAATTTAGAAAATAATGAAGTAGATGACATATGAACTTTTAGGTTAGAACCTTAACAAAAATGATAAGGACGAAACGTAAACTGTCAATTCTATTTATTTAGGCAACTGATAGTCAAAACTAATTGGGATACTAGTAAGAGCAAAAGTGTTTCCTTTTTTACACCCCTTAGTGAAAACTTTTGGAACAAAGTTGTCCCCCTAACCCTAAGGGCCCATTTGGTATGAAGAAAGGAGAGAGGAGGGAAAGTTGAGAAAGAAATTTTTTTTCTCATCTTTATAAAATTGCTCATAGATAATTTTCAATATTTCTAAAATATACTAACAATAAAAAAGAATATTCCCTTCATTAATGATAAAATAGTAAATGTCATTCTAAAAAAATTTTCCCTCCTCTCTCCTTTCTTTATACCAAACGGGCCCTAAAGTTTAATTTGAGTTCCAGCCTTACAAATAAAGAAAAAATGTTTGGAAAGTTTTCGTCCAACTAACGCTCCATCATTTTGCGCCGTAGTAGCGTAATGGCATGGGAGCTTGGCTTCTCTCCCCCATGACCAGGGTTCGAACCCTGCCCTCCTCTCCCTATTATGTGTATTTAAAAAAAAAAACTCCATCATTTTAAAATTCAAATTATATTAGTCATTGTCTCATTGATATAGAAAAATATTAAATACAAATAACAAATACTCTCCGTTTATTAGATCTTTTTCTTAATGGACTTGTCTCTTTGTATAAAAACTTTTTTAAGTTTGTCTTAATAATAAATTATATTTTACCCCCAATTACTCTCATTATTTATTCCCCATACATTATCTTTAATCCTTTTTTTCACTACTACCCTATCTCTTACTCATTCATAAACAGTAGCATTTTTTAAAAGCAACTTACATTTCCTATATATTCATTACTACCCTATCTCTTACTCATTCATAAGTAGTAGCATTTTTTTAAAAACAACTTATATTTCTTATATATTTATTACTTTTAACTAATTTCAATTGTTTTTTAGAATCTCACTATTCAATTGAAATGATCTTATATATAAGAAGAGAGTAGATAGAGGTAAAAAGTATGAGTGAGCTATGTCAACAGAAGAAGAAAAAAAAAAAGTTCATTATAAAATCAGTGGAACAAATTATGCAACTTGGATGTATGGAAAATTTAATTGTATGGATAAATTTCGATCAACGCTCGTACGAGCGAGTTCCTAATATAATATTATAAAATAAACCAATTTAATTAGTGTGAGTAATAAGTTGTCATTAATTTTATTTTCCCGCAAAAATCCTTAAATAAATAGTTAAAAGTTAAATTCCCAAGTTTGATATATAAACTAAAACCAGTTGATGAGAGGTATATATCATCTCTTTTCGTCTCATCGACAATTAGTTTGCAACTGATCCAAATAAGTGTATCCATTAGAGCTGATTATAGATAGTGTCTTATTTAACAAGATTGTTTTCAACAAAAAATATATATGTGCCAATTAAAAAAATAGGTTAAGTATTAATTTTGCCCCTAAAGTACGTAGCGCCTAGGAGTAATTTTGCCTCTGAAGTTTTCGGTGTAGTAATGTTGCCCCTGAAATTTAAAAACGTAGCAATGTTGCCTCTCCGTTGAAAACGCTGAAAACTTCAGAAATAAAATTGCTCCTGGGTGCGTACCTCAAATACGAAATTGATATTTAATCCTTAAAAATTGATTCTCAAGCCTTTGTTAAATATACATTACATGCAGGTTAGAATTCTGATAAAATAATAAGAGTCAATGAAGTTTTAGAAGCATCTTTGTTAGTTAGGGATTACGATAATTTTAATTTGAAGATAGTACTCGCATTGTATTACAGTGTGTACGGAGATTTTAATCCAAACATCGCATTTCTTTCAGTATATATGAATCTTCCTGATTTGATATTATGGAAATTTTCATCTTGACCAAAATCTTAATTATTATTGTTTTATTGTGTGACTTGACTCATCATTTCTATATATATGGATACCATTCTAACAAGAATCCTGGCTTGCGTATACACATTCTTAAAATTAAAACCAAAATTTAAGAGTTTACTTAAAATAAAAATAAAAATCACCCAGTCAAATGTGAATATATATATTTCACAATTTTAGAAATTCTATACATTAATACCATTATTTTTTTTAAAGCAAGTTATATATAGTTTGTTTCGGGAGTACGTATATATCATATGTATAATTATGTTTGTTTCAGAAGTATTTAAATCTTCAAAAATTCTAACTATTGTAGAACAAATTAAAGAGAGGAAATGAAACAAAAATCCTGTATCTATATAATTATTTGTGTTTTTATCTTTAAATTATTTAATATGTTTGACATTTAAAAAGCCAATTAGAAAAATGGTGAGCATGTTTAGATAAATCTCAAAGTTTGGTGTGGAAAAAAATTACAATTAAATTAAAAGAAGAAGACGACGACGACGATGAAAAAATAAGAGTCAGGGGTTGGTTTGACTGGACTCGACATTATCACTGTTTGAAGTTTTACGTTTGACTGTTTCGTTGTGATTCTTTTTCTTTACAATCTCGAGTACCTTTCACATGATTGTTTCATATATCAAACCTCAAACGAATCAAACATCGCCTTTTGTCTTTTAGTTTTTAACCAGCCACCAATAATACCATTTTTAACAAAATTAAAAATTATTGACTACTTTATGACGTGTGCCTGCTGGTATGATTTCAATTTCTCGTCAAAGTGAGGCTTAAATGTTCCTTACACATTCTTTATACTGGTCAAGACATTGTTAAGAGAATTTTGCTAGCTTTTTCAAAATATCAAGGTGGTTCCTTCCTCGTATTGAAGCTAGCTAGCTAGGTTATTCACTTAGCTTACAATCTTGCCCTTCTCGATCTTCGAATATGTAATTATTACTGACTATTTGTATCTTTTTTCTTTTAATGCATGCATTTTGATCTTTTATTGAAAAAAAAACAAAAAGAAAATAATTTATTAGTCATGAGAACATAAATTTGATTACAGATCCTTGTTATATACCACTCTGGTCTTATTTATATGTTTGTTTTGATTAAAAAATTTGATTCCATTTATAAATCCCCTTTAATTTCAGGTAATAAATAAGATTATGACAATTACCCATTGATGACTTCCTATTTTTAATTGATTTGTGATATATTTAATATATTTAGGAAGTCATCAATGCTAAATTAAAGAGATTTTATTGAGATTTTAAAAGAAATCAATCTGAATACATCATTTGTGGGATTTCAATTTAAAATAGAAGCTTTTGAGTTTAGGAAATAAATAATAATAATAGAAAGTTTTAAAAAAATAAAATAAATAAAAGGGTAGATTTTGTTGTGTCATTGCTATTATTATGTGATTGCCTTTCTTTTTTCCTTTTTTGACAATTAGAATGAGTAGAGCATCACGGGATTTTGTTTTTTTTTCCTTTTGCTGAATTCAATTGGAATGAATTAAATCAATTGGAATCAATTGATTCAATTGGAACAATCAGAGGAAGTAGATGGCGGATGGAGATATGGCAATTGAATGAGATTGGATGTGGTCCCCACAATGGAATTAAAAGGGCAGAGGCGGAGATTATTTCACCACTTTTCGCTGGAGAAGAGCACGCTAAGAAAAAAGGGAAAAATTCGCTGGGAGGCAGAGGCGGCACAAGAAGCAAGGACACGCTGCGAAGGAATTGGAGGACAGGAGGAGAGTTGCAGTACACGCTGTATAAGGAGAAGGCTCTATAATTTTGTGATCTTGTCTTCCTTCTTCTTCTTCTTCTCTTCATGCTTGAATCTGAACTCCTTATTTTTGTAATGGATTTTCTTATAGCCATGTGTGGCTAATTTTCTTTTCAACCTAGAGTGCTATGAACTTGTTTGAGATTTAGAAATTATTCCCACACATTGGTTTTGCTTAATTTTAATCAGTTTATTTAATCCTGTTTTTATTATTTATTGCTTATTGACTGATCACCATTGAGCATGTTTTGGGGATTTAGGGTTGGACTTGAAAGAGGGAATCCTAAATTGACCTTGGGATTAAATAATGTGGAATTAGGTTTAAATCTAATAAAGAAATTAGGTTTTAATTTAATTTGCGTCTAGGATAGACATATACCTAGAAGCTCCGCATAGTCAAATTAGAGTGAGCCCGGTTTGAATTGCATCTTAATTAATTGTGTGAGACATTGCATGATTATTTGAGGTAGGTATATAAGTGGACCGACAGGCACTTATAAACACTAATACTCTAGATTAGCTGATGAAATTAAGTTAGAATTAATGTGGTGGGAATAAAATTTAATAAACAAACAAGGGATTGGTATCTCTAGGTTGTCCTTTTGATATTTGAATTCTCTCTCTTTGAAAGTGCTTGTTTTTATTAAATTCTTTTGTTTTACTACTATTGAAAACACTTCTTATTTGCTCAACTTAAATGAAAAAAGAAAATTTGACGCCTAATCACCAGTTTGATTGAGTCTCTGTGGGATGACCTTGATTTGCCACTTACTATTTTCATGACCCGTACACTTGCGGTGCTTAGTTAAATTTTTTGTAGCATCACCCATATTAATTGTATTAATGAAAATAGAAAAAGTTGAAAGATACGAATTCATAAATGAAAAAAAATTTGACAATTTACCCCATAATTATTGAGTTAATTACATCTTCTTAACATGTGTTCCATAAATAAAAACATATCAAATTCTTATAACCAATAAAATTTCTAAAAATGTATTTTAATTTTTTTTTTAAAAAAAAAGGTGAAATGATACAACTTTTCCTTCCATATTGTAGTTGCCTTTTAAAAAAAATGGAGAATGAATCAGGCGCATGTACGACCTTTTTTACTTACAAGGTGTGCTTTTAACAAAATTTAGAAGAGGTCTCTTTGGTTTATAATTTCTGTTAGAGAATATTCTTAAAATATTAGACATTTGTGTTATTAGAAAATGTGTTGATTTTAGTCAAAAATAGAAAAATATGCATGTATAATTTTGACAATGTGTGTGTATTATATTTTTCCTCTTTATGTAATTAGCTATCAGGCGACATTTCAAGGCTACACCTACACGGTTTCCATTTCTTTTTTTGATGAGTGTTATTCATAAAAGACGATAATTCAATTTCATTTACGTACATTTTGTTGGTTGACTGTTATTATTATTTTTGGGTTAAAACTTGAATGAGTAAGTCACCTCCGATCCTTTGTGCATGTAACTGGGCATTTGTATATATATTATCGTATTCAAGAAAGATGAAACTTTTGACCCAAAAAAAAAAAAAGAGATGAAACTGAATTGTTGACTTTTGAATATTGTCTCCAAGGCAAATCATCAATCCAGATGCAATTTCGAGGAACACGTACGAGAGCTTTTTTTTTCTCTCTTGCTTATTTTAAATGACAATAGAATTCGAATATCGATATACATAAGTATTTTTTAATAATTGAGTGTACGTAGAAGTATAGATGTCACGTGTAATCCCTTGCATGCGCAGAAGTGAATCCATTGCTAGCATGCAACTTGATAGAAATAAAGAGAAAGTAGATAATTCGAGTACTAAACGGTTTTGCATATAACTGGTTCAAAATATACCCCTATGATCCTCCATATAAAACAATTTTTAGTACAATTTGCACTATAAACATTGTCCTATATATATTTAAAACCGAAGGTAATACTTTTTAAACCTAGCGTTAGTACAACCGGTTTAAAGAATATCAAAAATATTTTTTTAAAAAAATATATTTACAAGCTTTTATATAAGATTTGTTTAAATCTGGTCTATAAAATTATATTAATCCTAAAAACAATTATAGAGGCTTCACTAGTTCACTCGGCAACCCATTTAAAGCTAAATTTCACGATATTTGTGTCTTTTCTGCTACATTCGCCATTTTTCTGAAGTTCTCCCCTTCATCATCTCATCACTCATGATCTCCTTCTCAACTACTTTAAGAGGAACAATTTCTCCACCTTCATTCAAAGACTTCCTCGACATTAGTTTTCCTCTTCGTGTTCATTGGCTTTCAGATCTATGCTCGTCATGTATAGATCTATGCTCGTTGAGTTCAGATCTATGCTCTTCTTATCTTTGGACAACTTTCTCAACACTAGTTTTCTCCTCCATGCTTATCTCTTTTATTTGTGCTCGATAGCTTCTTCATGCTCATTGGCTTCCTAATCTATGCTCGTCATGTCTAGATCCATGCTCGTTGAGTCCAAATCTATGTTCTTCATATCCAGATCGCGAAATCTCAAGCTCTCGTCGAGTCGTCACCTAGATCTACACTCGTCTGCGTAGCTGTTAGATTTTTTCAAGATAATACCAAATGTATCATTTGATCTAATAGTTTCTACTCTTTTGCTATTTTTATTATTAGATGTTTTGCTATGATTTTATTAGATTTTATGATATTTTATCTATATCTCACACTCTTTGCAAATGAAACTGTTCTAAAAAATAAAATAAAAAAGTGTCAAGCTTTTAAAGTGTCAAATGAAGCTTCTTCACCACAATTTTGAAATCTTGATTTTCTGATTTTTCTTTTAAATTTAATCTGTAAATTTACTTTTAAACCGGTTTTCATTATCCGATCTTAAAAGTGTTAGACTTTTAAAACTACTTGATATAAGATCGGACCTAAATCCATTCTAATCAACCAGTCTAAAAACCTTTTCTTTAGTAGTAAAAAGATAAGTTGCAGGCAAGTCCCTACATTTATATTCACACAAACTTATCTTTTAATTATTTTTTTATACTTAATTGTTATTAAATTAATCATTTACAAATTATTGTAACAACAACTTAATATTGGTACACTCTTTTATGATATCTTAATTTATTTTTCCAAAATTTTGTTTACAAAGTCATCCAACATATATACACCTCTAATCCATTTTTTAAATTACTTCAAACGTATATTTTATGGAACCAAGGAAAAATTTGAATCCCATTAATCCTGTCTTAAAATTAAATAACTTTAGAATGTTGCCCATATACACAAACAAACTTTAATTAGAATTACAATAAGGGGCAAAATGACACATTTATATAATAAATTTAATAAAATTATTTATATTAAGGAAAAAAAAAACTCTCTTCCTCTATCTTATCAATACATTAGAATGACGGGGCCCCCCCTTTTTTTTTCCTTTTGGGGGCTTAAGTATATAAGTATTTTCTTATTAGAGACAATCTTATTCAACACATTATCAGACATTTAAATCTTCATTCGTGGTAGAGAGTAGCACCTTGTGCTAGGACCAAATCTGGTGGACTAGGCCATTGGTTTTTAAGAGCATTTTAATGGTTAAAGACTACAGTAATTATAATAACACGATATAGTGAAACTGAATGACATGTTGCTTCGTGTCAAGGCCGGTACGTAGAGTTTTCTTCAGCGTTCAACGATCCAGTAATCAAACCGCGTTGTTCCATCAATCTGGTCACTGCATGATATTTATTATTATTTTTTTAAAAAAAAAAAAACATGAAACTAGCCGAAACTATTTTGAATTGGTCCCAATCTAGGTTGAACTTTGAATACTGCTTCTAATAAAACCACCTTTTTTTTGTCATAAGATTGGTTTGAGGAGGAATAAGAGAGACAAAATTCAAAGCTATTTTGAGTAACAATGAAGCGATGGTTCCGTCCACTTGCAAGGTTTTGTCTCACTGGGCTAACTTATCAACCACTCCATGATTCTTATTTCATTGAATCTCGAGTCAAGTGGATATTAACCGCACAAGTTTGGAGTTTGTGTCCATTTATTTTTTAAATTTTGCGTATGTATAAGTTGACGTTATGTTGAGAAATACCCATGTGAGAGGTTAAAACCTGGACTTTGGTTCTATACTCATTACCATCCCTTTCCGTCCTTTTCCATTTTCTGCCGTTGGATTAAGATCTCAACGGTTCAGATTTACCATCACTTTTTACCATTCTTTTCCCTCCTTTTTCCTTATAATAATATTTTTATCATATAATAAATCTAGACCGTTGATATCTTAATCCAACAGTAGAGAAAAAGACGGAAAATGATAATAATGGGTATAGGACCAAAGCCAAATTTTTATAACCTAGGGTCAAAGTCTCAATTCAGGTGGGTTAATCGATTGCTCAGATTTTTTGACAAGAAGACCCAGAAAAAATATTAGATATCTAGTGACATAGAGTTACAAAAAAGAATAAGTTGGTGTTAAATTCATTTCATTTGCAATTAATCTCTTGCTTCCCATGAATTGGATCATGGACAGTATTATATATTTCCTTCAATCCTAGATGGAAAAGCTAGTAGACAATTTATTTTGATTAAAAATGTTAAACCTGACAAATTTACTTTACCTTCCAAATTTATATTTTTTTTCTCTCAAACTCTCTCAGTTGATTACACATTTTAAGAAGGATTTACCTTAAAAGAGAGTAGTATTTGATGCAAATAATAAAAGATGTACTCTAAGAAATTGAGAATCAAGACACATATTTAGAATACAAATTAATTTAAGATTTCATATTTAGAAAGAAAACAAACTCCTCCTCATACTTATATTTACGGGGGAAGATGGGATATAGAATGAGGGAGTAATTGATGTGAAGGGATCAATATAATGTAGCAAGTGGAAACCAAAGTAAGAGTACATTGATTGGTATGAATGTAGGGGTTTTTAAGTGCACTTGGCCATATATTACTCTACATTTCTCTTCGAATAAAAAACACTATCTACTCTATTATTGGCACCGCATAGTAATAGTAGTAGAAGTAATAATAATCTAGAAGATCGAAAAAGCTAGGAAGCTAATGAGTGTGGGTTTGGAAGCAACAAGACAGAAAGAGAGAGAGAGTTCACACCCATGAAATTGACAGCCAAGTGGAAGATGAGATTGAGGAGAGAGGACTAGAACGGGTCAAGCAGCAAGTGTGAAAACGAGAATAATGAGGCCACTTTGGTTGCATCATTTAATTTTAAAGAGAGATAAAGATCGACCACACACTGAGCATAGTTCTTTCATTTCAAATTCAAATGGTCATGGTCCTCTTCCCTTTCATCATCCTTTAATATGTTGCGTGTTGGTAACGTTGCTCACTTCCTAGGATCATCACGAATTATTTATGTTCGTCCCCTCAAGGCAACTTTTGTACACTTGCTTTGGTATGCTTTTTTTTTTCTTCTTCTTTTTTGATAATAAGAAGAGGCTAAACACCAGAATACAAAGCTAGGACAATTACATAGAAAAGGGATTAAATCCCAGACAATCATGATCAGCAATAGCCCTTAAATGCAAAGGACAATCACTAAAAATACCAGACTTAGACAGACCCATTTGGCCAAAGCATCAGCCATTCTATTCAGATCTTTAGGAATAAAAGAAATAGAAACTATCCAAGTTCTAGCCACCATTTCTTTAATTCTCAAAACCAGTAAGCTATCAGAAAAGGAGTAAACTGCAGCTAACAAGATCGGCCTCATCGAACTCAACAACAACCTTTCGAAAGCCTAGATCTTACGCAAGCAATAAACCCTTGAAAATTGCTCATTCCTCCGCAACTCTAGCAGAGCACATACCAATGTGTTTAGAGAAACCAGCAATCCAAGCACTATGCTAGAATACTAATATCCTCAAGCGGACCATTGCAGTAACCACAACCAGCATTAGACAAGGACCTTGCTTTTGTATGCTGTCCCTCTCCCTTTCTACGCAGGCAATATCCTTCAATTGCTCTACTGTTTAAGTTAGCAATGAAGAAATAACTTATTTTTTATCTGAGTTTTGTAGAAAATATGGGAAAAAAGTTAGATTATAAATGTGAATTGTGTTTGGATTAATGATGGAAGAAATGACTTTTTTCTAAACGGAGACATATTTAAATTATTATTTAAAAAGTCAATTAAGATTAAAAAATGACTAAAAAAGGTTTGAATCATATTGAATACTCTCGTGGGTCTTAAATATAAGACAAAGTTGATTTTTTATGAGCTAATTAAATTACTTAAGAGTATCTTTATTCTTTTTTTTCCCCTCAAAACCAATTAGTTTAACTAATAGATTAATATATAATCCTTAGAAAAAAATTAATTATATTATTTAGTACGTGAAAGATTCCTTCATTCCTTCTATTATCTCGTTCCAATTCATCAATTCTTCCACCATGTTTCATCTTGGACACGTCCCAAAGCTCGATCTCATAGCTTCTCAGAATACAGGCTGTTTTTGGATAAGCCCAGTAAGTTCGATGTTGTACCCAAACGCCTCAGAAAGAAATCAAAGAATCCACCGAGCTTTGACCCTCTGCTGGGCTTTTTCCAACGTTTTCCCTCCTAAACGCTTTCCCCAAGCAGGCTCAATATTTTCTCTACATTTTACTAAACAAGCACAAAATATCCCATTCACTTCCATTTACGTCACAGATTTATTGATTTATTTCTACTTTTTTTCTCCATTTTACCCGTTCTCTAAAAAAAAAAAAAAAAACTGACACCATAAGGAACGTTCTCATATTAAAATGATACTACGTACATGTAATACATAAACATATTAATCTCTCTCATACTGTCATGCAGTTGTTTCATCTCCAGCACAACCACAGATAGACAAAATTATCCTTTACACCAAAAGTGATACAATCCAACCGTGGTCCACTATCACCTAATACATATATTAACATCAAATAAACCTAAGTATATTAAGTTTTCTTTAAATTCAATGATTTTGAAGTCATGTGAATATTATCAGAATATTCACATTCCATTGAAATCTCGACATTATTAAACAGCATCTATCCCACGCCAATCTAACAATTTGCCTCCAACATGATGATTTCTAAGAACAGAGCACTGACCTCGTCGCACGATTCAAGAACATATCAAAAATAGCAAGAAAAAAAAAAATCAGTTTCACACCCAAAGGCCTAGTGGCCCAGCACATTGATTCAGCTGGGGTATTTTGACAGCCTGCCTGCAGCCTCCTCCAGCTCTAGCATTAAAATCTATCATTAGTTCTTACCCCCAAAAAAAAAAAAAAAAAAAAAATCTATCATTAATGAAAGGGGGGCACTGGGTATTTGATCCAGATAAACATGAGTTTTCTTCTGTTCTTAAAGCATGTTTATTGATTGCTGAAGGACTTGAGGTTGGGTGAGTCAGTTCATGGGTGCATCATCCGTCTTGGTCTGGATTTTGATTTATACACTGCTAATGCATTGATGAATATGTACTCAAAATTTCAGAGTTTGGGTAAGTCTTGTGAAAACAATCTTACTGCGAAGAATACGCTTGACTGATTTACTGAAAAACGGGAAGATGCAAGACACGAGAGTTGTTTTTTTTAATGTATTAGATCAAATGGTGAGATAGTTTCAGGTGAATAAGAGGGGAAGGATACAGTTTTTTGCAGGCAGTGTAGAGAGAGAATCTGATGCAAGTTAGATAATGAATTATTATCACACGTGTAAATCAGAGAACAATGTGAAGGCAAACATGGATACTTGAAAATAGATAGTGCCAGAAAGGTTTTTGAGATAATGCCAATAAAGAATCTTGTTTCCTGGAACACTTACTGTAGGACATGCACAAAAATGGAATGGATGAAGAAGCATTAAAGGAAAAGAAACGGGAAATGCAAAACTTGAAGCCTCATGATCAACCTTTACATTGTCAAGCATTCTTCCAATAATGGCAGAGAACTCCATTATTGGTGGGTGTGCGCAAAATGGTCAGTTTGATCAAGGGTTATGTCATGTGATCTTGGAGCAGATGAAGAACAGAACAGTTAGGTTGCTAACACTAATCAGAAAAGTTATTTTGGAGATGATCATTTTACATCTGCCAAATAAAATACCTTTGGAGAGACCAGAGAATAATCAACTCTATAATGAGAAGGAAGATCCCATCAAATAACTTGGGAAAGCAAAGCAGAGTTTAAGGCTAATAATGGCGGAAAAACAAATATATTTACAAGTTTTTCCTAATTGAAATCCAACATTCCAAGGGAATCCGATACAGAGCTTCTCTCGGTTTACAACAAACAACTATTATAATTTACATGGAGATATCAAGAAAGCAGTAAGATCGAGTAGGGAATGGAAGAAAGAAGCATAAAACTAAGCCTAAAAAAGTTCACAATTAATGACTGAAACAGAGCAGCAAGAAGCAGTGAAGCAAAATACATTTCATTTCACCATCTAATTTCTTCCATTGCCTTAAATCAGAACTGTTTGTTCAGAAACAGAGGCCAATCCCTGCATCAGTCTCACTATCTCAGCTGTGTCATCCAGATAATACTTGGCTTTGCTTGGTTTCCGGCCAACTGTGCATGCAAATACCTCGGCCCTATCTGCTAGGGTGGGACCAGCCATGGAACTGGAGATTACCTCAAACATGTCTTCATCAGACCTATCATCTCCTATGCACAACACAAAATCGGGTGATATCTCATTCTCTAGCATGGTCGAAAGCAAGCGCTTCACCACTATCCCTTTACTTACCCCCTGCAAGTAACATAGGTATTAAATGCCAGTAGAGCGGAGACCACAAAGTACATAGATATCAAAAACCCTAGAGAAGCATGGACTGTATACACACAGAATCACATAAATAATGAAAAATTCCTGAATTATGGAAAACGAATATTCTGTATTTGTCAAACACAGGCACAGCTCATTTTTTGAAATGTTTGTGCTGCATAGTAGAATCGTGAATCAAAAAAGGGATCAAAAAAAGGCATGGAATAACATTTAACAGCGACGCCATATTTATACAGCAGTCTAAAAATCAACGTACTCTCCACTCTCCACTCACTAGAAGGGCTTTCATGATTATATACAGTTAAATGAAGCATATGGAGAATTCCAGATCATGTGCTTTTATTTCTTCCCACTATTTCATAGCGTTACTTTCCTTTCTATACTATTTCATAGCGCTACTTTCCTCTCTATTCATAAACCCTAAAAACCTTTACATGGAATTAGATGATACTACACAGCTCCTTAATATAAGAGTCAGTTTACTTTTGTTGAAGAGGTTAAGAAAGCTAAATAAGATTGACTAAAGTTCAATTAAAGTAATTATATTTCTAGTTTTTTTCCAAACTAATTTGCTTAACTTAGCTAATACTTAACTAATATATAATCTAATGATACATGTGCATGTGCATGTGCTATGATTAAGAAATTCATTTTGCTCCCTTAATCTCCCTAAAAGTCAACTGGCTCTTCTATTGGAATGGGGTAGTATATGAAAAAATGACGACATATTGCTGAATGTGGAAATCCAAGAGAACTGATTTTAAGTCATTAAGAAATATCACACACCTGTGGCTTAACCTCTACAATGTTCTGGCCACTCTTGACAGTGACAGGTTCATTTGCAAGCACACTCTCAAGATGATCAAGAAGTTCCTTGGCTTGGCATGACCCGAAATCTGGATCAGCATCCTCATAGCACCACACAAGTGCAGTCTCTTTATCTTCAATAGTGGATCCATCAGTTGTTTCAGTATAAAGCTTCATCACAGGCTCAGCAATCTGTTTCCAGCTACAGTCTGTTGCTGGTCCACATGTTTCCCATTCTGCATCACGCTTCAGTCTGAAACCAAACAATTGAAAAATATGCTTTTGTGTTATAGTTTTATCAATAATAAGGCAAAAATCAAACAACTATGGAACTTGTAACTATATATCATCCCAGAGTTTTAGTAATTTACCTTAGAAAGTAGCCATGCTCAGCGGCAATTCCCAGATTTTCACAAGGAGAAAACCATTCAGAAAGTGTTTTGCGGCTCCTAGCACTAACAAGAAACACCATGCTGTTCTTGTCTCTACACAAGCTACTAAGAATTTCAATAGTTTTACTTGTTGGACTCTTGTCAATGGAAGCTTGAGGCATTAGTGTACCATCATAATCTAGAAGGATCGCCCGAGTTTTTGTTCGCTTGTAGGCTGAAACTATGTGCTCCATTGACAGCTTCCTGAAGTTTGGATCAAGTGCCACAACTCTAAAACCCAATCCAAACCCGATTCCCCACCACCTTCGCCGGACATGATCACTACAAGTCCTTTCCAAATCCTGCAAGAAGCTTCGAGCCCAGTAACCAACATCATGGGTACTAACATATCTATAATGCTTCTCGTGCCTAAGCTGTTTCTCTGAATCAGCCATTTCCAGGGCAGAGTCCATTGCATCTGCTACTGCATCAATATTCCATGGATTCACTCTGATTGCTCCACTTAACGATGGGGAACAACCTATGAACTCAGAGACAACTAACATGCTCTTTTTAGGAGAGGAACATAGTCCCAAAACTTTATCCAATTTTTCATTTCCTTGACGACTAATTATGTATTCATACGGTATTAGATTCATTCCATCCCTAACTGCAGTGACTAGACAACACTCAGCCACAGTATAGTATGCAACTTTCTCATAGAACTTGAGTGGCTCCTCAATCAGAATGACAGGATCATACCCAGGTTTCCCAAATGTTTCATTAATCCTTTTAACTGTTGCCTTTGTCTCTGCTTGCACTTCCTTCACATCTTTCCCTTTGCCCCGGGCTGGGTTCGCAATTTGGACCAATACAACCTTCCCTTGCCACTCTGGATGTTGTATAAGAAGCTGTTCCATTGCCAAAAGCTTCAAACTTATACCCTTAAAGATATCCATATCATCAACTCCAAGCATCAATGTCCTTCCTCTGCCTGAAAATTGCTGAATGAGCTCAGCAACTTTCTCTTCTGTCTTAGTAAGGCTTAACACATGTTGAAGCTGACCCATGTGGATACCAACAGGAAGAATTTTGATGCTAACAGTCCTACCATAATACTCAAGCCCAATATAACCCCGCTTCGATTCGTAGCTAAGGCCAAGCATCCGGCTACAACAGGACAGGAAATGGCGTGCATAATCAAATGTGTGGAAGCCTATCAAATCTGAATTCAAAAGAGCTCTCAGTAGTTCTTCTCTAATGGGCAATGTCTTGTAAATTTCTGAAGAAGGGAATGGGCTATGGAGGAAAAACCCAAGTTTCACTCTGTTAAATCTCTTCCTCAAGAATGTAGGAAGCACCATTAGATGATAATCGTGGATCCAAACATAATCGTCTTCAGGGTTAATCACTTCCATAATACGATCAGCAAAAATCTTATTCACAGATACATAAGCCTGCCAGAGTGACCTATTGAATCTACCACCGAGTTCTGGTGATAGAGGCAACATATAGTGAAACAAAGGCCATAGCTGCTGCTTGCAAAACCCATGATAGTATCTTGAAAACAGATCAGAAGGAAGAAAGGTAGGAACACATCGGTAATTTTCAAGGAGGAATTGTGAGACCTCATCTTGTTCATTTGGGTGGATTTCTTCCTTGAGACACCCAACATAAATAACTTCAATATCATCATCACCTAATCCATCTTTCAACTGAAGAAGAAGTGAGTTCTCATCCCACTGAAACAACCAATTCCTAGTACCACCGCCACCACTATTACTAGTACTACCATCTTGCTTTTTCTGAGCCCTGATTGGAAGCTGGTTGGCCGCTATTATGATCCGTTCACGGTGGACCGACGACGAGGGATCAGAGTTCACACTCTCCACTGGGTCGTCATCAACCTCAGAAATCAAACCAGCCACTGTCATAATCCTGGGAATCCCACGGTTCATAAACCCAAATGATGGAGAGTCACCAGAGGCTAAGTCCAATAGATTTGAGTAAGATCTTGAAACCATTTTTCTAAGAAAAACACAGAAGCGACAGCACTAAACTAGGAAGTAAATCACTCCTTCAAGGTGGCTCCTTGAGATTTTTTAGAACTGGCCCTGAATTAAGAAAATGAGGAACTACAGAACTTAGAATGAGAGGAGGAGGTGATTAGTGTCTGATGAACAGGGAAAGAGAGAATTAAAAGAGAGAGAAGAAGAAGCTTGAAGATGAGCTTAGAGAAGTGGATCAAAGCAAGGGATAGATAAACCATGTAGTTAACTTACTAGTTGTAATTCCAGATAAGAGGGGAACAAAAGGGATGGAATAGATTCAGATCAAAAATAAATACAGCTATGACAATAAACAGCAACCAAACAATACTCTAGAAATTGTTGTTGTTGTCGTCATGTAGAAGCAGAGAACTTCAGAGTACAGGGGAAAGCAAAGAAGGAAGAAAGGAAAAAAACGAAAACAAGAGGAACCCAAGTTGATTAAAAGAAGCGGCTGAGGAAATTAACAGTTTGATTGAGATTTGAATTCCATTTTTGATTGGATGGGTAGAAAAATTTTGGAATCCAGATAAAAACGTTGGAGGAGGAAAAATCCAATCTTGTCCAACCAGAGGGTGGTGAAGAAGAATATGGGAAAATATATATATATATTCATTAAAAAAATTATAGAAAACTTTAAATTATCTTTTGGTAGCTTTATGGAGCTTTCTCGCTCATCCCTCTCTCTCTCTCTCTCCCCCCACTGAGCTGGGACAGCTTATCCCAGTGTGATATTTTCGGAAGCTCCCTAGTTTTTATGGGTCAACAGCTTCACCATTTGTTTCATGTTTTGTCTCAGCCAAAAGAGACTAAGAAAAATGGAGAAGAAGCGATCAACAGTTAGATTAGTCAACAAGACTTGAACGAATTCGAATCAACGGCTCCGTGTCTGTGGTAGCCTATGGGGTGAGACACACCTTATTATTTCTAGACTTCGACCTTATCCTTTGTCCTTTGGTAAGTCCGCCCCGAGGCATCATGGTTCGTGTGGGGCCCACTTCGGGGGAGCTTGTCCGAAATTAGCTGTCAATGCTAGTGCCTTTAGGCGCGTGTCTAATTACTATTCGCTGAAGGGCTCCCGTGGAGCTACGTGGCGAGTTGTCCACGCTTCATTGACAGATCGAGATCCGTGCCTCGTTTGACTATTTATCGGATACTACTATCTCCTACTATCACTGTAGGGATTTGATGTTTCGGAGAGCACTGTAAAGTTTCCAGTTCACCCAATAAGCATACGACACGTACAAAGACGATGGGAAGAATCGATTTGATTGGTAAGGGGGATGTAAGTGGATAAGCTGGAAATGCAAAACGGACGCGGTGAAACTCTCGGGCCACGTGAAGTAAAAGGTGCTTTGAATTTGGAGCCCCGACCCACCACCGTTGACAGCTGGACGCCGCAATGGTCACTTCACTGTGTCCCAACTGGGACCCACTTTGCCCCCGCTGCTCCATATCCAACTTGCAACCTTACGAGTATGTACTTTTTTTTGTTGGGGGCCTTGAGTATGGCTCTATTTGGGTTGGCAGTAGGAGCGGTGGCTTAAAAGTTACTGACTTTAGAAAAAGCTCGGTAGAAGTGGTCGCTTAAAAGCTATCTAATTTGTGTTTGGATTGATAGTGGTAGAAGTGGCGGGACCCACGTCAAAAAGCTGAGAACGTTTTAGAAAAAGCTCTATAGTGGAGCTTTTGGCTTAACGGGCTTTTTGAGCGTTAGGAGCTTTTTCTTAACGCTCAACCCAAACAGACCAAATGAGCGTTGGCAGCGTTAGTGAACTTTTTTTCAAAATTACTGGTCATAACGCTTCTAACGCTCTGGATTCCAAACAGAGCCAATATGTCATTAATGGTAACGTTGATTTTGTTCGCAAATAATCTATACAGTGTTACTTCGAATTCTAATTATAACAGCGTTTTGATATTTTAGAAGAGATTTAAAAAGTTAAATTAATTATATTATTTATTATTTATTTTTAGATTATATATCATTTTATTAGTCAAACTAATTAGTTTTTAAAAAATACAAATACCTTATAGTAATTTAATTAGTTTCCTTAATCTCTCTAAAAAATCAATTTGGTCTTATATTTAGAATGAGAGTAAAATATACTACCATATGTAAACTATAAATATTTATTTAATATTATAATTGTTGTCAAACTCACATGTTGATTCTGAGTTTACCATATTTATTTTTTTAGTCTACAAAAACGAATTCAGACATTGGTAAACTTGTGCAAGTTTTAAACTTAATTAAACTCACGAGTTTATACACTGTATTTATCGTTTTTAAGTTTATAACTTGCAAAACCATATTAACTTACTCTTAAATTCCTATTAATTTTTTTAATTTGATCATGTTCAGCAGCTTTATACATAAATTTTATAGAAATTTCTTTGTTGAATATGATAAATGATGAATATTGATGGATTTAATTTCAATTATTTATGTTTAAAATATATAGTAAATACCCTTTATGGTCCCTGACAAAAAACGCGATCCCCATTTTGGTCCCTTACAAAAAAAATGTCCTTTTTAGTCCATACAAAGGACAAATAAGGATCGATTGGTTGACATTTTAATCCCTCACAAATTTTCAAAAGTCCCTTTTTAGTCCATAAAAAAGACGAATAATGGTAGATTTTTTTTAAAGGATCAAAATGGAGTCCGCGTTTTTTTGTCAAAGACCAGAAAGAGTATTTACTCTAAAATATATTTAAATAAAATTGTTATCATTTTTATATTTGAATTATTTAATTATAGAGTAATAATACATATTTAATAATAAAAGTAAACTCTCATAAATTTAAGATTTGAGTTCATGATACTAGTCTAAGTCACTGTATAGATTTGTTTAAATTCATAAGTTTAACGACCTTAAATATTACTATAATACCGCTCATTTTAACAACACATACTTAAAATGATATTAAATACTCACTCACATTTCCCTTAGAAAAACTACGAAAAATATTTAGTATATTTGAACTATATATTTTTCAAACAGAGCCAGATTAGGTGTGTTTGAAAATTCGACACAACTACTATATTTAATACAAGATTATACTATTCTGATAAGTCCCCTTTAATTACCTTTATCAAAATTAAAAGAGAGATAGTTAATTCAGTAATTTTTTTGTTAAAAGAAAATATTCCTCAACTTTATATACTCCATCTGGTCTTTATTATAAGACACCAACTAATTTTTTTCACAAACCAATAAAAGTAGTTAAAGTCAATAAAGTTACCCTACAATTTAAGTAACTTCCAATATTACCCCTACTAATTGCACTAAACTCTGATATTATATTAATTATTACTCTCACCCACTACCCTCATTAATTAAGGGTAGACATGGAAACAAATAATTAATGTTCATTGGGGACAAGCAAATGCCTTACAAAAAGGACCAAATAAACTTGTTAGTTGGTGTCTTCTAAGAAGGACCAGAGGGAGTATTAATTATTACTCTCACCTACTACCCTCATTAATTAGGAGCAAACATGGAAACAAATAATTAATACGCATTGGGAACAAGCAAGTGCCTTATAAAAAAGATCAAATAAACTTACTAGTTGATACCTTATAATAAAGATAAGTAGGAGTAGATAAATATCATCCTAGTATTAGACTTCATATATTCTGTTAGCAAATTGTGATAAAAAATAGTATTTGCAAAAAAAAGAAAAAAAAAGTTACTCACTATTCACTAAGTAACTTATATCATCACTCCGTGATTTTTTTTATAAGAATCCTATATTTAGAATCGGACCAAAGATTATTTTATTTTTAAGCTCATAAATTTAAATGCAAATATACATTTTAAATATTTAGAGGAGTATTGTATAAATTTATCAAAACCATTAGGCAATTATTTCTGGATTATTTTAGATCAGTTTTAGAACGGATAAGCACCAAGTCGGGGGAGGGTTAGGTAGGAAGGCAGCTACTATGGGGCACGTGGAAGTATGAGACACGTGTTGAACGCTAGTGGTATTTTTGAAACACAATTGCACCAAAAAGGACAAAAGGAACCGGACAGAGAGATCAGGCGGCAGGGTGGCAATTTCACATTTATTTCTCAACTCATTTTGAGTGGATAAGGTTTGGTTTCTTTTTCTTTTCCTTTTTATCCTCATGGTCTTCGCGGTTCTTTTTTTTTTTTTGTTTATAAGTCTCAACGGGGATAAACACGGAGAGGGTATATGCTACTGTGGGGTCACGATCAATGTCCGATGATGGGGCATCAAGCGTGGATAATTAAGAACCGTTGGATGGGATGGTGACCCGAGAGAGGGTGATGGAATCGGACGGGTGGGGAAGGAAGAGAGTGAGAGGAGAAAATGAGATATTAATGGAGACAGCGAGGTTGGCTTCGAATGAAAAGGACAGGAGAGAAAAAGGGTAGGCTCTGGTGCGAACGTAGGTACAATGTCAGGAGTGCCTCATAGGAAGCACATGTTGCAGTTATCACCTATTTAAACTTCTCCATACATTTTTAATGATACATATTTAATTTAACACATATAAAATTAGCAATAAACTTCATTTTTCATAAAAATGAATAATCATTTAGAAATAAATTAGGTGGTAGGGACCCCACGATATGTCCTCCCTTCGGTGCGTCAGCGCATGCACCTTCCTCGCAGCTTCCAAACAAGGATCCGATAATTAATGTTCCTATCAAATATCAACGAGCGTCAAGCTGAGAAAATAAACTCTTTAAGAAAAATAATTTAACTGTAAGTTCATTATTTTAAGTATTTTTTGATCGAACATTATTTTAAGTATGAGCATTTGAAAATTGAAGTCGCTATCTTCTTATCCGATCCAACAACGTCGATAAAATATTTCTCTTTGCAGCATAGATCCTGCTTTTGTTTTTCGCCACTTTGTATGGATTTGTTTGGGATATCAGACCTTGAAGTTTGGTTAGGGGTCTTCAAAAAAAAAAAAAACAACAACAACTTCACCCATTAAAACCTATCAAATAACGAAGTTATTCAAACACTTAATTATTAAACTTTTATTTATGATAGACTTCTAATGAACATTTTTTAGCTTTTAAAGTTATGAGGGCCCTACATTTTTTAACTAATTTTTTAATCTCAATAAAAATTTTGATAAAAAAATAAAAAAGTACTAGCTAATAGGGATTTATAAGAACCGTACTGTCTCATTTATTCTTAAATATAAGATTTAGTTGTATTTTTTTAAAGATATTAATAAAGGAAGTTAAATTAATTATTTAATCATATTATGTGTTGTGTATAATTAAATTATATATATGTTTATGAGTCAAATAAATTAATTTTTAAAAAAATGATAAATATAAATAATTAAATTAAATTTCTTAACCTTCCAAAAAAATCTATCTTATCGGAGGAAGTACAGAGAGCGTATATCTAATAATTATTACAGGTTTAGCTAGTATTGAGTTTTTTTTTTTTTTTTGGGATACAAGGCGATAGGGGAGGGGGGGATCGAACCTAGGACAGAGAGGGGGAAATTAATCCCAATACCACTGTACTACTAGTAGTGCTGGTAGCTAGTATTGAGTTAAAACAACAGCTATGAGCCTGTTTGGGGAAGCATCATAAGCCCAAAAAAAAGGCTATCAGAAACTCATAAGAAGGAAAAAATTGTGTTTTTTGGGTGTTTGGAAAAGTTTCACCATGTCACGGCTCCAAGGGCTGAAGCTATTGATTCAAACTTTTAATCTCATCACAGTAGCTTAGGCCTTTTTGAATCATTTTCCATCTCAACTATCTTTTTAAAAGTTATGCCAAACAAGAAAGAAAAAAATCATTTCTACCACCGCTATCCTAAACACAAATCACAACAGGAAAAATTTAGAAAAAACGGACTCCGTTAGAAACAAAAGTCACTTCTATCACTGTTATCCTAAACGGATCCCATATGTACTAACAAGAGAGCCGGTCTTGTTATTAAGGATTTGGTATACAGCTCATATGGTCACGAAATCAAGTATTGTTGCTGATGCGATGTGATGATATGTTAAGGTGGTTTAAACCTGAAAATATACTTTGACCATAATAAGCTTTAGAACCTGGTTCAATTAAACTTTATATATATATATATATAAGGGTAAAGGAGCAATTTTACACATGTTTTACTCCAAGAACGCTCAGCACCATGTGATTTAAACTGGACCAAAAATACACATGTGATTACGTTTTAGGAGCGTCCAGCACCACGGCCGTTAGTCAACGGTTAACTTGGATGGAAATGAACAGTAACTCGGGTGAAATTACACTTTTGCCCCTAGTTTTAGGTGAAATTATACTTTTACCCTTAGTTTTAAATATTAATTACATTTTTGCCTCTAGTTTTAAATATTAAAAAACACTAAAATACCCCCTGCTGGCAACCACCACCGCCGGCGGTGGTGGTCGGCGGTGGACTAAGGCTCATACAAAGGCTAAGCTGGACATAAATTTTTAATTGCAGAAGGAAATGATATTATAGAATGAATGATTATACTTTTTAAGAGATATGATTATTTACAGGTGTTTGTCCATTTGAACTCCACCCTTCTGTGAAAATCGTTATCACCCAATCGCATGCAAGACTCTTGTAGTACGGGGCCCAACCTGCCTCGGACGACTAACGCCGCCTCGGCGCAAAGGCGCCAAGCCGCCAACATCCCCGTTGCAGGAGGTTGACGCCCGAGAACCCAGTAGGTGGCCCAAGGGAAGCGCGTAAGGAGGAACGTTTCTTTTTCCGGCAACAATACTGGTCTTGGCCTAGGAGAATTCCTACCTCTAGCCATATGAGGAAACAAAGGAGCCTAAGAACTAAGGGGTTTTGGTCAGAAGACGAAAATCTGTGAGAGTTTGGAAGTAAGACACTGAGGGAGAAACCCAGAAAGTTCGTCAAGTAACCCAGAAAAGTGGAAAGAATAGTAACACAGGCGACAAGTCCTAGAAAAACAAACGGCAGAATACAGAGTAATACCGAACAAATGTAAAAGGAAATGAATGGAATACCTGTATGAATGAAATGAGGGAAACTTGGATGCTGGAAATAAAGAACGGCGAAATTTCAGATGAAGAAGACGATTCTTTGAACTCAGAGAGAAACCAGAGAAAAACTTGAGTAAAACTTCACGAGCGGGAAAAGTGAAGAGGAAGAAAGAGGAAAAGCTACTTAAACCGCTGAGGCAAAGTAGCGAAACGACGAGGGCAAAGAGGTCCTTTCCAAATAGACACGACGGATTGGAACCGCGTGATATAAGCGCATTAAATGCGCACGAACATCGGGACGCGAACAGGCGCGGCGGTTGCAGGAGACCACCATTCAGAACATCACAGGTGTAAAACCGCAATTATGACACGCGAAGAAAGAACCCCGAGCGGCAGCTCAAATGCCAACGGGCGAGAGGCAAAACGTCCTTGACCGGGGTCTTTGGTAGACGCCTTGGGCCGAAACGGGCTGGGGAACCATCTCGGTCATATGGCATCCTCAGCATGGCAGTGACGGTTAAGCCTTCCAAAGGCGAAAGAAGCCAGACCCCGGATCCAGATCCACTTTGAAGGCCACGGTAGTCGCAAGCCGGTCCGGTCAAGACAAAGGCCCCGGATCTAGGAAGAGGCCGAGGCACATGAACATCTCGGCCACCCAGAATTCTGGACAACCAAGCTGGGGAGCAACTGTTACGAACCGGCCCAACGGCCCATATCCGTGCCACGACCCAACATAGCTAGGAAGCATAGCTAATATGAGCATAGCCGATATATTGACAGAATCCTACCAAGATGAGATCTATCCTAACCGACACCCCAAGATACTCGCCCCTCATATTTCGGACCCGGATCTTGTCACCCCGAGTATCACACCAGACCGAGATACTCGCCTCGGACACCTCTATAAATATAGAAGGAAACCAACCAGGTGCACACGTTCTAATTTATGCTCTATTTACTTTCTGTCACACAAAGCACACACACCACCCCCCTCTGGCTTCACGCCTCCAAGTTTACTGCGAACTACGTGGACTTTGATCCCTTCAAAGGGTACGTAGGCTCTAGGCTTGACACCTAGTCAAGTCCAATTAATATGTATTCTACACCAGAACAGTATGTTTTTTAACTTTCAACAAATAATGAACCTTCAAAAACTTTGAGGGCAAAACTGCTTTTCCACAAAAATTTCCGATACAAATTTGTATCTCAACTCTTTTTATAACAAAATTATCAACGTGTTAAAAAATCATACCTTTACTATGATGCCTTCCAATTCCAATAATGTAAACTCCAATGCCATCTCTAAAGCTTTTTCTTTTAAAAAAAAAAAATACAGTAGATAGAAAATTAATTTGAATCATCATCCAAATTAAATTTTGATAATAGCATATAAAGGTGATGAGTTCTTAGTGCTCACCGCAGAGCTTCATTCGTTCAATTGTATTTGGCTATTTTCCGATAATAAAAAACTCATTAAAAGTTATATTATTGGATCCTAATAATGTCGACGGCTAATATATAACCTATATTAATGTCCATGACTAATCATTATCATGACGATTCACGTAGGATTCTTTGGTAACAAAGGACCCATCTTCAGTTTTGCATCAATGCCGACGGGATCGGATATGTATTCAGTCATTGATTAAGATTAGAATAAGATTTTTTTTTTTAAAAAAAAGAACAAATCCAACAAATTCAAGAGTTCATGATTATTATAATTAATTATTATTATTATTTGCCTTCACCCAATGTATTTTAAAGTTTATTTTAGAAATACGTTGCACTGTTTATTATAAACAGACCCAAGAAAATGATAGCATTCCTCATGCGCAAGAGCTTTCGTGTGCATGATTTAAGATTTTTATCGAAATGAAATATATATATATATATATATATATATATATATATTAAATTCTACCAATGAAACTAATTTATATAAATCCTAAGAAAAATTTGAATGAAGGACCAAAAGGAAAAATATTTATAGAGAAGGACCATAAAAATTGTAATTATTTAGAAGGACCAAATATATATAAAAATATAAAATTAAAAGTACTAAAATACCCCTAACAAAAGCTTCTTTATTTTCTCCTACATTTTCTTCCCCATTAATGTATTTTTAAAACTATACAAAATTCTAAATTTTATAAAATTAAATAATAGTTTTCTCAATCTTCATTTTTCACAACTTGAATTATGAAAAGAATTACGCATTATGATAATTAGTAAAAACTATTTTATTTTTTAAATCAACAAAAATTTTAATTAAAATGGAATTATATAATTTTAATAAAAGTCAAGGTTTTTTATAATTTATCATATATGTTAAACTAATAAAGTTTGTGTGATTCCTTTTTAAGGGGGCACTTCGTAATCAGATGGAGGATGAATGGTTGAATGATTGTTTAGTGCTTTATATTGAAAAAGATGTATTTAATAGCATTAATAATAAGACAATTATGATGAAATTCCAAAAAATAAGGCATAAAATGATGACATTATAATTATTTTTATTGTAATATACTTTTATTAATAAAATATATGTACTTGAACTTATTTAGTGCTCACCCTTCATTGTAATTTATGTAACTGCATTTTTAACAACATTTAGCCTTACTTTTCTAAATGACGTTTGTAAAATAATTGTCTCTCTTATTACAACATCAATGTTCACTTGATTTCATGGATATTTTTTCGATATTTTTTTCTTTTCTTATATATATATATATATATTTTTAATATTTATAAAATTTTCCTTAAAAAAAAATTTTGAGTGTGCTTCCCCCGAACCCAATTTCCTTCGACCAATAGTGCCCCTCAATAATTTTTTGGCCTCGCCCCTAGTGACAAGGATGCATTTCCTTTTGTGGTGTGACAACTTTTTGCCTAATTGATTTTGTCCTGTCTAAGTTTACTTTAGAATCTTTTACACCAACGACCCAACTTATCATTTTCGACGTGTTATTTTGGTAACGGCAACATATAATTGGTAAGATTATATGCTTTTCTTTTTCCCCTTCGGAATGAAAAATATATTAAGCAACGTAAAAAAATTTAAATATCACCTCGAGATATTTATAATTCAAAATCCCTATCTATTGATTGATTGGATATTTTAATTAAAAAATGTTCTAATTAAATCAAATAATTTTCAGACTAGTTCGTTTATTTTCTTATCTAGATCAAGACCTGATTCTTTCAAGATATAAGAAGATTGAATAAACAAATTGAGAAGACATACTCTATTAATTACATTTAGTTGAAGGATTAAATAGCAAATCCATCATGAAAGTTTTTACTAAGGAATAATGTTGTTGTGAAATTTTTTTTCATTTTAATGTTGTCCCGAAAATTTTAAAACGTAACAGTATTGTCAATTACCGTCAAAAAGTTAAAGGTCAACGTAAATTTTTTGACGACCAATATTAATTTTTTAATAGAATAAGATAATATTACTATATTTTAAAATTTTCAAAGTAACATTATGACAATAAAAACTCTCAAAACAATATTACTATACTTCTAAAACATAAGACTAAGTCTATCAATGTGAACGTGAATGCATGGGGGAAAAAAACAAACGGAGAGAGAGGTTGAATAATGAACAAAAGGTGAGAAGCACAAGATAGCGGCACATGCACCGAGGCCTAAGCCACAATCTCATTACCACTAGGTTCATGAACTTATTTGACTTTTTGTTGTTGCTCGAATGAACTTATTTGACTTGATAGTTTATACTTTGTAGTACCAAATTATTACCCCTGGTCAATTAATATTAATTAGTAGTACTATAATAAATAAATTTGGGGAATTGTTGTGGCTCTAGGCTTCATGAAGGAGGGGTTGAGCACATTATTAATTGTCACATATTAGGATTGCATTTTATATTATAGATTCAGATTTCCACTATATCACATGGTGGACAAGTCCAACATCCACATCCACCAATTATCTGTTGACAAGTGCCTCACACACCAGCCCTTATTATTTGTTAGATAAGTAAACTTAAGTCCACGTGGAACGCACACTTTTAGGATAATGCAATGCTTTGGAAATAATTGGGTAAAGGTCAGAGTCTTAGGGCTCGTTTGGTTCAGGAAACTTTTAAGGACGGAAAGGAACTTAAAGCAGGGAAATGAATTGAAGAGAAGATTGAGAGGAAACTTTAAAAAGTTGAGCTATTTGGTAGACATGAGAATTTAATTAAGTTGAGGGAAGATAAATTGTTTGATTTGAAGAATTGGGTGTTGGTTAAGTGGGAAGGAGAGGTAAAATACCTATAATACCCCTAACATAAAAAAGAGAGAAAAAGTCTTGACTCATTTATATATATATATATATATATATATATATATATATATATATATCGGGCAGAAACAGACTACCCATATAGTGGCTGTAATGGTTGAGAAGAAAAATCAAAAGAGCTACCGATGGAATCTGTGAGGGTGATGATTAGAATGACGGCCGAAGGTAAGAAGGATTTCCAGGAGAAGGATGGAAAGGGAAAGGAACCCAGATTGCATCAAGAAAACATATACGAATGTTTATAATCAAGTGCAAGAATCCAACAATACCAATTGAAAACATTACTGTGTTTCATAAAATGAAATTTTTAAAACACACATATGCTAAACAACTGCACAGCTGACTGGTACATGAACAATAACTTCATTCTCAAATTCACTATTCACACTACTCTATTCTGCTCTGTTTTACATTTTATATGGATAAGGTTCAATAATTTGATCATATCTCTTAAACCACAAATCCGATTGTGATGAAATTTTTTTCATATAAAACTAGACTTCTAATACGTCACATAGACACCAAAAGCAAGCTCAAAGGAGTTTAGACGAAAGAGATGTGGATTTTAGAAGTTGACCCTAAAATTCTCGCGTCAGACATAAGTTCAGTAACTTGGATGACTTGGTTCGAACAAAGTTGACAAGTTCGAACGTAACATTCACCTAAAAGAGTCTAAGTTCGAACGCATACACTGACAGTAGCTAAAACTGTGTTGCAATTAATTTCAGCATATTGGAGAAGAAGGCTGGTTATGAGGAATGAAAATAAGTAGCAGAAATTGAAAGTGGTAAAACTAAGAAAGACAGATTACTGTTTTTGCAACTTTTGCTGACACTTGAATCTTCTTTCATAGTTTCACTATTCATATCGATCACTCTCTGCTTGCTCTTTCTTTGTAATTTCTTTATTCTTCAGACCACCGTGAAAGAGTTTGAATTAGACCACCGGCAACCTTCTTGCATCTCCGGCGAGCCACCATTGTTGTCCTCCTTGTCATCGTTGGGAACGAGAAGGCCAAAGAGCTCTGGTCGTGACTGCGTCTTTGGAGGGGGAGCGATTTCGGGACGAAGAACCGAGCTCGAAGAAGCTACAAGAGACCACCTACAGAGGGGCTTTTTTGTCCCATTAATTCACTTTCCTGGGAATATTTTGAAATCCCACCAGTTTTGGAGGGATTTAAATTTCCCACGTTTGTGGGAAGATGGAGCAAGGCGGGATCTTGGTTTGACGGGAAGTTGCGCAACCAAACGTGTATTGATAGTAGGAACTGTGTTATGTTCTTGAGAACTCTTGTAAGTTCCATGAACCAAACGGGACCTTAGAGTCTAATAATACCAATTCTTTCTTTAAAGGTATGTTTGATTTGAGGGGAGGTTCTCATTGTTGTCAAACTCGCAAATTGATTCTTCGAGTTTATCGTTTTTACCTTTTACCTTACAAAAGCAAGTAGAGTCAGTAATAAACTCGTACTAGTTATAAACTCGGTTAAATTCACGAGTTTATACATTGAGTTTACTATTTTTACGTTTCTAGCTTACAAAACTGTATTAACTTACTCTTAAACTCGTGTTAACTATTTTGATTTGATCATATTCAGCGGCTTTATATAGAAATTTTATAGAAATATTTTTATTAAATATGATGAATGTTGATGGATTTAATTTCAATTATTTGGAGTTAAAAGATATTTAAATCAAATTGTTGTTATTTTTATATTTTAATTATTTAATTTTATACTAGTGATATCTATTTAAGAATAAAAATAAACTCTTACGAGTTTACGATTCGAGTTCACGTCAAAGTCACAAGTTTGCTTAAACTCGTGAGTTTGACAGTCTTGGAGGTTATCTTATTTGATTTATTAAAGAGAAGCAGAGGGAGAAAAGATGATTTATTTGATTTAAGAGGGGAGATATAGTTTAAGATTTTGGCTCCCCTCCTTTCTAAAATTTTAAACCAAATGAGGGGAGGAGATTATTTTCCCTTCCCTAAAACCAAACACACCCAAATGGTTTCCCCCCTAGAAAAGGTGAGGTTGTGAGGGGTTTTTTTTTCCCCGACTAAATTATATAAAATTCCCTAAACTTTATGTGACATGTAAAATTCTCTCAAGCCTTTGAAACTTTACAATAAATGTTGTTGGGCCTTTTCATTTATGTAAATAAGTTCAAACTTTTATCCCCGTTTTTAAATATAGAATAAAATTTATTATGTAATTTACACTGCAAGCTTTATTTTATACTTAAAACCGAGGTAATATTAGTTTTATGCACCCTTGATCTTTATTTCTGTATTCACATAACCCCCGCAAAACTTATATGTATATAAACCCCTTAAATTTTGATTAATTTGCAGATAAATGAAGAGCAAAACCAACAGTTCGGGGTTGTCCGTATAAAATATAAAAGTTTAGAGACACTTATTGCAAAATTTCAAAGTTCATTAGGTTATTTACACATGAAACACAATTTAAGGGGGTTTATATTAAGTGCAAGTTTTAAACTCGAGCATTTTTCTGCCCAAAGCAAGACTTTTTCAATTTCCTTACATCGTTTTCAGACGATAAGAAATACTTCCGTGTGGATATGAAAGTATATAGACATGACTGCTAATGAACGAGGATCTAATTGATAACTGAAAAGAAGTTTAGAGGCTAAAAATTATATTTTTTCAGCGTTAAAAATGAAGACTTTTTAATAAACGGAGTCTACACACATCTGGAGATACATATTGGACTTTAAACATTAATAACCAATGACTATGTCCGAGATTATGCATAAACAAACACTTATATTTATTAATATAATAAAAGGAAGAAGCTAAAAAATAATGTCCCTCCTCAATGTTTGTCAGGTGGAAGTGGCCCTCAAAGCATGTGAATTGAATAGAATAAAAACGTACGATTGGATAAGAGTGGGTGTACCAAAATGAATTCTAAATGGATTGCCAAAAATATTATCGCCAGAAGTTGGAATTAAAAAAGCATCCTCATGGATCGGATGGGATTCGACCAAATTGTGGTAGTTCATGGGCTATTATTGCTTCCTTCACCTGATTCAAATATATATATATATATGGTAATGAGTATTGACACAATTAACTAAGGCATCAGCTTTCATCTTAAAAGGAAAGAAGTTTGATATCCACGGGTCGATGTAAAAGCCTCACTAATGGGCGATCTATAAATATTTTTGTAAGTACTCTCTGAGCTTGGAAACGTGTCTTGATCCTGGTGTGGTACCGTCGGTATTTATGGTATAATCATCTGAAAAGTATGAACATTATCATGCTTTATGTCGTACCTTTCACCAAGAAGAAGAGTGATTGGCGAGAATTTGGCATGTGATCAAAGATCCGACCTTTACTTTCCCATGTTGGAATTTTTTTATGTTGGCTCAAGAAGGCGTACTCTTTTTTTCTTATTTTAAAAAAAGAATAACTTATTGAATAGAAAAGCCAAGTGTCAATTTTATTTTGTGAGGTATTTAATTTGACACTTTTGTCGAATTATATTGATTGAATTAATTAATGTCAATATAATGATGGTATCTTCCAATTATATGCTTTTGGTCTATAATGTGTTATGAGATTGGTGAAGATGTGGGGTGTCTTTTTTTCCTATTGTGAGATGGTCATGGTGGGCGGTAGTATAGGTATATATTCAAATGACTACGAGTGGCTGCAAATTTGTGCTTCTTCTTTACCAAGTCTCTGTCTTTGAACTCAATGGATGATCAATAAAATTAATAGATCTATTTTATTTTATTTTTTGTAATTATTATGTACGGATGGTGAAACTTGTTTCAAATCTGGGTGGATCATTCTCCTTCTCTCTTTTTCTTCCCCATATAATTTTGATGGTCAATAATTCCGGCACAACTTGATTCTTTAATTATTAGTTCTTGGGGATTCCTTGTTTTTCTGGAAAAAAAAAAGAGAGAGAGAGTTTATTATTATTATTATTATTTTTGGATATAGAAAAGAGAGTTTATTTTTCTTGCTACGCATAGGAATTCAGTGTGTTCATTACGTAGTTCTGTACTGTATTGGGCCTTCTGGCCCATTTAGTGAAATACTGTTTGTTGATCACTTCATCTTCATGTATGCCCTTCAGAACTTATGAGCTATGACAAATGGAGATGTTCTGTTAATTTTTCATTCTATTCTATTTTTTAAAATTCCTCTAAAGATATAAAAATCAGGGGATTCATCCTCTTCTCAAGGATGGAAAAATTTAAATCAATTAATATCAATGTAAATATAAAAATTAGGGAGAATTATAAACATGTTCCAAATACAAAATTTACATTTTTGTCTTTATAGATAGTTATAACTGGAGAGTGATTACTTTTTATTTTAATTTATTTAATTTGGGGCCTGTATGTTCTTGTAAAACTAGCCTCATTAAAAATTATTTGTTGTAGGAGTTTATTTAATTAGTTAAAAAAATTAATACTTTAAACAATAGACATTAAATTATAAAACTAGGAGGAAATCCTTATATTAAAAAGGCTTGGGTCTTGTCTTGGTGTTAGCCTTAAAGCCTGGCTTTGCCCAAGAGTTAAGCCATTAAAGTCCCATTAAGCTTACCTTTTACCACCACGATTCCTCACAGTGCAGTGGCACTACAATGGCACTATAAGTAGTATTGAGATGTTTGATATCTTTCCGGTCCCTGGTTCGATACTTCGATTCCCCCCTCCCCGCATCTATAGCCAAAAAAAAAAAAGCTTACCTTTTACCAACAAGGGTTGAATTTGGTAGAAGAAACGGGCCTCTCAGTGAAACGAATCAAAATTTGAATTTTGCTGTGAGAGATTCTTATATTTAATGTTTGATAAGACTTCCTTTAATAAAATGATCCTTACACTTAGTAAAAATATTGATAACTTGGGAATGACTCGCGGCGTGTTAATGTTACTGATTGAAAAGTGGGCACAGGGAAAAATTATGTGTCGAGAGGAATTTGACTCCCCGCTACGGTCCATACTCACGTCACTCTTTGAGGCCAAGTGTTATGATTTGTTATTAACATGCCAATATTCACCTATTGAAAGCCGTTTATAAGTGTTTAAGGGCCCTCTTATAATATTAATGTTGAGTGCCTGTTTGGCCTAGCTTATTTATTTATTTATTTTGCTTATAACTTACTTATAAGTATAAGTTAGGTCAAACAAAATTTAAAATAAACTCTTATAATATAAGAGCTTATTTTATAATGAAGAAAAAAGAACTTAAAAATAAGCTTCTCATAGGAGCTTATAAAGCTCTTTTTTTATAAGCTCTTTTTTAAAAAGAAAAGAGAAAAGAGAATCCGTAATTTATTGACTGAATACGACGGTCATCGCCACGGCCACCACTACCACCGCCGCCACCCCACTGCCGCCGCTACCCCCACTGTCACCACCACTGCCGCCGCTGCCACCACCATCACCACCGCCACCCCACCACTGTCGCCGCCGCCGCCACCACCGCCGCCCCCACCCTTTTATAATATACCTTTTATGATAATTTTTAGAGTAAATACCCTATTTGGTCTTTGAAAAAAATCACGGACCCCTTTTTGGTCCCTCAGTAAAAATAACTCATCCTGTAATCTCTGACCACATCTGGGACACTTCACTGCATGTGTCTACTTCAACCTGGAAGCACTAACGTGGACGGTTTTTGGATTTTACAGGGATTACAGGATGAGTTATTTTTACTGAGGGACTAAAAAAGGGTCCATGATTTTTTTCAAGGACCAAATAGGGTATTTACTCTAATTTTTATTAAAAAAAGTGCTTATGACAAAAATTTTATCAAACAGCTTATTTTTAATTTCAACTTTTAAGCTCTAAAATTTATATAATCTTCAAACAACTTTTAGCTTATTTTTAAAAGCTATTTTTTTTTAGCTTTAACTTAAAAGTAACTTTTAAGTTAAAAATAAGAGAATCCAAACGAGCTCTGAATATATATTATATCCAAAGAATAAATTAACTAACAAGCTGTTTATTAAGATGGTAAGTATCTTCACTCTCTCGTTAAAAAGGAGAGTACACGTTTAAATCTTGAAAAGTTCACTTGTTGGGAGAAACATTTTTTTAAAAAAACTTTAAAAGAGGAGACCCTTAATCAAATAAAAAAAAGAATAAATTTAAAAAAAAAAAGTTAAGTTGCAAATCTACTTTATAAGTTTTCACAAAGAAGTAATATTACTTTGAATGTTTTTTTAAGTTTAATATTGTTCAAGAAGTATTAGAATAGAACAATATTGCACTTTTCTGTATTTAACGGTCAACGTTAACTTTATAATGGTAGGAGATAACACTGCTATATTTTAAAATTTCTGAGGTGACATTATACTTAAAAAGGTTTTAGAATGGCATTGCTCTTGAGCAAAAATTTCCAGTACAAATTTACTAATTAACCCTAAAAAAAGAAGAAGCAATGTTTGAGTCTCAAATCTCAGTTTGTATGCAAGTATTTGCGATAAACTCTAATGAGCGCAAAATGAACAAATTTGGTCTTAAGTTAAAAGCGACCGCTAAGAAAGAAATCTGCAACCACACTCATAACGCGGCAGTTGAAACCTTGGCATATGAAAGAATTTTAACCTGGTCAGTAACTCAAAAGTTAAAATGCTGACACATATATATATATATCTCTCCCTGAAGCTAGGGGACGAAGTTTGCTTGGAGGAGTTGGTGTAACTAGTGGTTGTTTCAGGACTAGAAAATGATGTAACAATAAGAGAAGTGAATACTAGACCAAACTTTATTGACAAACCAAGAAGGTGAAATCATTTTAGATTCATAGAAAAACTCCAAAAAGAGGTACTGCCTGCAAGAACTCTGCAACCTCCTTTAATCACACAAACCAATCCCCCTTGACTTGTTCCTTTCCATCCTCTTCATTTTTTCAAACTTTGCTGCAATTAAAGTTACAAAAATAAAAATAAAATCTACTACTCTTTTGATTTACTTGGATTGGACTCATTTATTGGTATGGTGGTGCCAATAATTTTACTGGGCAGAGGGTAATATTATTTTTACCAACACAGAGATCCAAAACCCAGAGGCAGTGAAACCCCACGCACTACTTTGATAGCTACATTTCAATTGCTCCAATAATTCCATGATTCAATTCATTCACACACACATGCTCCTTTCATCTGTCGTATATTTGCTCTATATAATTGCTTGCCCTGTGTTCGTGACTCTGACACTCACTTAGACTCTGAACTGTTGAGAGTGAGAGTGAGTTAGAGATCTGACCATGGAAGCTGCCATTAATGGTGAAAACAGAAATGTTGCAGAAGACAAAGAAACTGATGAACAACTTCGTCTCAAGAAGATGATTGCTAACCATCCTTTGTATGGCATTTTGATCCAGTCTCACTGCAACTGTTTGAAGGTAATTCATTTCTTCTTCTTCTTCTTCTTCAACTTTTCAATTCCCATTTTTTAACACTCAAAAACACAAATGCAGTGAGCCTCTTTATGTGTGTAAAGGGAAGATATATAATAATAATAATGACCAAAAGGGTTTGAAAGATACTCTAAAAGAAAGGCAATTTGAACTTTGGTCTTCAAGTGTAATGGGTTTTTAGCTTTATATATGCCAGGTTTGTCACTTTCAAGAATCTATATTAGCAATATTAGGAACTGAGAATAAAATGATCATATTTAGAGATTTCAGCGCTGTAAGATCTGTGTGCATTGTTAATTCCAGCAGGTGGGATTTGGTGAAATTGAAGAACTTGACATAACAAAAGATGCGGTGAAGCAGTTAGTGAATTCCAAGCCCAGATCCCACCACAGTACTAGTCCCACTTCTTCAGAGCTCGATCACTTCATGGTATATATATATATACACCTATACATATTCAAATTAAAAACCTTGCATTGTATTTAATTAATTATGCAGCAAATTAAATTAAACCCATGCAAGAGCTTAATGATGATTTTGTTATGTATAACAGGAAGCATATTGCATGGCACTGAATAAGCTGAAGGAAGCAATAGAGGAACCAACAAGAGAAACAAAGGCTTTCATAAATGGAATGTATATAGGTCTCAAGGACCTTACTGACGACAATAATATCCAACCAAATGATCAGCGAGATTAATCTTTATGATCCACCATCTACTTTCACCAGTTATATATTTGAATGTGCAAGCTTGCTTGCTATAGATATATAGTTCTGTAAACAGTATATCTAACTTGGAACTTATCCGAGTGAATATGGATGTACGTACGTAGATGCACTGACTCACTGGACAAGAAGCTTGTTATGTAAGAATTTGTCTCCCAGTGCTTAGTGCTGCTCAATTAGTGCACTCTGCCCTGCGAAGCATCGTTGTAGTTTGAGTCTCATTAATTAGTTTTAATAATCTTCTCTTCATTATCTGAGTCAGGGTATTGAGTGCAGCAACTGTACTAGCTAGCGTACTGGTTTCATAATATATATGCATTATCGTGTTATATATGATTAACTTGACTGGGAGAGTAATTAATTGTCTTTTCCACAGTTTGAGTTTCCAAATTGTCTTGATTAATACTTTTTATGAAAAAGTCGGTGAAAACACCACAAATTAAATTGTTAAGGCTTGTGGTAATTGATCCCAATTAATGTATATCAAGATGAACTGTTGGAGTTTTTGTACATGTGTCAAAAGAAGTCCCATATTAACTCAAGATTGAGGAAGCCTTAGTATATATGCTGGGATGTGAACTTGAGCTAGTAAAGGGCCAGGAAGAGGAATGAGCTTGAGCTAGATACAGTACTAAGACCTAAATGCCCGTATCTGCCTATAAAAGCTTGTCTATATTGCATGAATTAGTGTATCCAGCTCTTCTTCTCTTCCTCCTTTGACTTCTTTATATTTTTACTGTTCTGTTGCTTTACTTTCAGTAGTAAAAAGAATTCGTATAATCCTAGAGAGTATCGTATTTTAATTGGTGTATTCGGGTTCTGTTCAAATCATATATTGTTATTATGTTTTTACAGGTATTCCTGGGTTTAACAAGAAAATGATCAATTTGATCATCAATAAATCCATGATTTAACTCATTATGAGCAATAGAACATAAGACATTATCAACCTTAAGGAACTGTTTGGTACGAGGGATTTGGAGAAAATGAATTGTCAATCGTTATACTTTTATAGTTAATTATCTATAGTCTTATAAACAACAAGGCTTATTTAGAATTTTGAAGCTCAAATAGTATTTTGTCGACTTTTTCTCTATTTTAATTTTTTCTTAACATGTAACCTTAAATTTTAGAAGACTTGTATTTTGATCCAAATGTGTAAACTTTAGTATTAGGTCTAGTCCCCTATGTATAGTATGACCCAAGTCTTTAATGTCAAATCTTATTCACACTGCAAATTACACTATGAATAAAATTTTATAAGTGCTAACGAGGATTAGCACAGTTGGCTAAGGTGTCGGTCTTCACTCCAAAAGGGAGGAGGTTCGATACCGCTGGTCGATGTAAAGACCTCATTGGTAGGTGATTTGTAATTACTTCTGTAAGCGTTCTTTGAGCCTGGAGGCATGTCCTGACCCTAGTGGGATACCAGTGTCTACCCCCACCTAAACTTTTTACGTATATATAAAAAAATTATAAGTAATATTGTACTAGTATGCGGAAAAAAAATCTCAGCTGTAACGCGAAGATAATGATTAAAATATTACGCTATTGGAAATTTGGAATAGTATTTAGTGGTGTGCATGCTGATTTTCTTTCAAAATAATATAGGGGATTGTTGTAATCAATTTTCGGCTCGATGATAATAGTAATTTATATAAACCCTGTCCATCATACTTGCTTTTGTCTGACTTTGTAGTATGATCCTATATAATAGTAATACGTTTCTTTCTTTCTTCTTTTTCCCCGACAACTTTGTATGATACATTTCGTTTTATGGGGAAACAACTTTCTGCCTCACTGATTTTGTCATGTACCTAAAAGTTTGTTTTATAGGAATGTGTTTGGTTTGAGGGAAAGGGGCGAAAGGAAAAGAAATGAGGTTTAAACTTAGAGACTAATAATTAAATTTTTTTAGGTATCGCCTCCTCTCACGTCAAACCAAACACACCTTTAAAACAATGACCAAACTTATTATTTTAGATCCAAAATGTTGGACACAATATTGTAATAACAAAACCTGTAAGATTACGTGATTAAATTCTTAATTTTCCATGTTAACAAATATTGACTAATTTAGTAATTTATATTGACTAATTAAAACAAATGTTATCTTAATTTCATGGATCTTACTTCTTAAATATAAGTCATGATTTTATAAATCCTAAATCACTTCTATATCACTAAACACATATTTTTCATAAACAACTCTATGTACCAGTAAATGCTTATTTTAAGAATCAACCAATTAAAATGGGAAACATTAATTATAAATTATTTAATGAGAAATTTTGAGGAAAAAAGATAAATAAATACTATGTGAACTTACAAAAACCAAAAAGTCTATTAAGACTTGAAAATGACATAGAGGTAATAATCAAATTGAGATTTTAATCCTAAAAATATCGGAAATAAGATTAAATAAGAGATTGTGATATTTTTAACCCATTTAAAAAAATTGACATGTATTTTGTTTTTACACTGAGTTAGTCAAATTCATGGTGCTAATGCTTAGCTTCATGGTAGATTTGTATAGCTTGATAGGATATTGTCTTGCATTGATTTTCAAAATAGATAAACACACACACACAAAATTGTATTAAATGTTATTTTTAATTTAGGGCATAACAATATTATTTATAATTAAACTTTATTATACATTTAATGCAAATTGGAAAAAAGTCAATTATAGTATAAGGGTAATATTGTCCATATGAAAATAATTTCCTGCCCCTACTCTTCTGAACCAAGCAAAATAACATTAAAATCCTTCCTCCTCCTTATGAATCAAACAAGGTAATATTAAAATCTCTCCCCACCCTTTTCTTTTGATAAATCTAAATAAAGTAATATGGCTTGCCTCTTATCCCCTCCCTTCCCCTCTGTCGAACCAAGCACACCCATAATGCATAATAATATTGATTAATGGCCTAGATATATAGACTAAATAAGTAAAGGTGTTCGACAAAAAAAAAAAAAAAAAGTAAAGGTGTAGATCAACTCTAAAAGAAATAATGTGATTAATTGATTTATAATTCAAAAATTTGAATTTTTATAATAAAAATTTCTACAAATAGAATAAAAGTCAAATTAGTTATTTTCTATTTTTATAATTATCAATGTTGTTAAGCACATTACAAATATAGTAAATATGTATTGTAGGTTGGTTAAATATTAGTGAAATTGTCTGGTCAAACCTCAAGTGTCAATTTATATATATATATATATATATATATATTTTGATACATAGGTGATAAGGGATGAGGGATCGAACCTAGTACAAGGGGGTGAGGAGACTACTCCCAATACCACTGCACTACTAGTAGTGCCGGTATGTCAATTTATATTTGTTTGTAGGCACTTGAACACACATCTATTCTTCCTCCAACACATTGGGCACAATTAGCCCAAAAACACATCCTGCTGGAGTTCCGATGTCCCATGCTTGGGCTTCCGACGAGGTGGCCCTTTCTTTTTAAGTTTTTTTTTTTTTGAAATACAGGCAAGCCAAGACTTAAAGAATTGAGAAAGAGACTAGACTATGAAAGCCTAACTCTAAAATACATCAAACTAGAAAATGAACTAGGAGCGGCAAGCCAGCTGAACCTTCAAAACTATGTCTAGGCATTTTCTGTGTATCGTAGGAATTAGGAGCATGTCCACATCGGCAAAAGCATTCTGTCCTTGCTTGGCCATATAGTTAGCACATCTCTTGGTGTGTGGTGAATCTTCACATCCCAATCCTGAAGAAGAAGATCTCTGGTATCTCTGATAATGTCTCCTAACCGATGATTTGTAAGTAAAAATTTAAAAAAATGAAGGGTATTATGGTAAGATAACCAACACTGAAAATCCTAATTGATCATTGTCACTTCTCTATGATATTTACTAAGTGTTAAGAAAATTTTTTAAATGGTATTTATTTATCTTTTTCAACGTTAACATGAGCCAGAGTTGTACGGAACACATGAGCAATTTGCCTGGCTAGGATTTTCCTATCGACGCGCCGCCGTAAGGTGTTGGCCTGACTCCGTCCTCTGTTTTTGAAAGTGAAAACCACTCAAAGCCACTCTCCTTCAGCCGCCATTTCTGTCTTCACTTCCTCTTCGCTAAAACCCTCTCTCGCTTTCCCTTAAACCCTAATTCACTCTCTTCTTCAATCTCCATCTCTTCTCATTCCGAACATTGTTCTACAATGGCCTCCCTCTCTCTTCCTCTCCAGAACCACGTCTTTTCTGCAACTACCCCTCTAATCCGATCCAATCCCAGGCCATTCGCTATTCCCACCAAGGTCCGAATGTCTCTTCAAGAAAGTGGACCATCTATTGCCGTCGCCGGCGTCACTGGCGCCGTTGGCCAAGAGTTCCTCTCCGTACTCTCCGACCGCGATTTCCCTTACCGTTCCATTAAAATGCTCGCTTCTAAGCGTTCCGCCGGCAGACGCCTCACTTTCGAAGACAAAGATTATGTCATCGAGGAACTCAGCCCCGAGAGCTTCGAGGGCGTTGATATTGCTCTCTTCAGTGCTGGCGGTTCGATCAGCAAAGAGTTCGGGCCCATTGCTGTTGATCGAGGCACTATTGTTGTGGATAATAGCTCGGCTTTCCGGATGGACGAGCAGGTTCCTCTTGTGATCCCAGAAGTGAATCCTGAGGCCATGGAAAATATTAAGCTTGGAATGGGTAAAGGGGCTCTCATCGCGAATCCCAATTGCTCTACTATCATCTGCTTAATGGCCGCTACTCCTCTTCATCGACGAGCTAAGGTTTGAAGTTGGAATTGGAATTTGTTATTTAGGCCTATGATACAAATAGAGACATGTTTTTTTATTAATCATTGTTAATTTTTTTTGTTTACTTGGTTTGATTTGGGAACTGCTCATTGATCAGTGTACATTATGAATGAATTTAGTCGAAAATTTTCACTCCTTACTTTTACTGACTATTCATCCTATCGGATAAAAATCATAATGCAGGTGTACTGTCAATTTCGGTGTGCTTGATTATGAATTATTTTTTACCCATCTACTTGTATCCTTCAATCTGTCCTTGTGCATGTTTAGCCTCTCAATCATCAGTTATATTCCAGGTATTGCGGATGGTTGTTAGCACTTATCAGGCTGCTAGCGGTGCTGGAGCAGCTGCAATGGAAGAGCTTGAGCAGCAAACTCGTGAGGTTCAGTGTATAAGAAGATTGTCATTTTTTTTTCAAAGTTCTATCAGTGATGATTATTTGAGTGGTGAAATCAATTTCATTGCTTTCAATAATGAATTGTCACCATTTGTGTGAATTAAGGTATTGGATGGAAGGCCGCCGACTTGTAAAATATTTAAGGAACAGGTTTGGCCTTATCTGGATGTACTTGCTAGTATCGAATGTCAAAGGAATGCTTTCTAATAATGTTATTTTGCAGTATGCTTTTAATCTTTTCTCCCATAATGCATCTGTTCTCTCAAATGGTTATAACGAAGAGGAGATGAAAATGGTAAAGGAGACAAGGAAAATCTGGGTAAGTTGAAAATGAATTTTCTTTATTAGCTTATTTTACAATTATTTTCATTATGGTTTTAGTTTTGCATACTTGCCTGGAGCCTTTTATAATATGTTTAATTTGAATCTTCTGCAGAATTACAAGGATGTTAGAGTAACTGCTACGTGCATACGAGTTCCTGTCATGAGAGCTCACGCTGAGAGTGTAAACCTCCAATTCGAGAAACCCCTTGATGAGGTAGTTTATGTTGTCATGTTGTATGTTTTTTGGGATCTGGCCGAACGTACACAATTTCTTTCAATCCACGAAGTTGTTTTAAGTATTTCGTCTTAAATCTAAAAACTTTTTATAGTTGTGACACATAAATTGGATTTATCAATATTGTCTGCCGCTGAAACTTTTAGCTTTGCACTTGGTGTTGTGCTTTTTAGCTTTTCGCAAAGCTCAGAAACTTATTGTATCCCTGTTCATGATATTTCTTTTGTGTCTTCATTTGATTTCACTTATTCAATCATTTTAGTGATAGATCAAGTAATTTAGATTTTTCTGTTTCATCTATTCTGACTTTTTTCTATGTAAGAACCTAGGATGGATGTGAGAATCAACACCCGTAAGAACTAACCTGCAATGTCTTGGCTGAAAATGGAACCTTTGCAAGAAAACCTCAATGTCTTGTTTTTGGAAGAACACTTGGAACTTGTTGTAAAAATGGGCTCTCTCTCTTACTTGTTTGAATTGCTTCAGGACACTGCAAGAGATATTCTAAAGAATGCTCCAGGCGTTGTGGTGATCGATGACCGTGCATCGAACCATTTTCCTACTCCATTGGAAGTGTCAAATAAAGATGCTGTTGCTGTAGGGCGGATTCGCCGTGACTTGTCTCAAGATGGGAATCAAGGGTAAATCTTTTTCAGAATAGGTTGACACCATAACTTCCTAGTTATCATCAGATATTGTTATAATTATTTTCTATAAATGGTGGGATTATTATAGGTTGGACATATTTGTTTGTGGGGATCAAATTCGCAAGGGAGCTGCTCTTAATGCTGTTCAGATTGCTGAGATGTTGCTATGAGTTCTTGCATCTCAAGGATGGCGTACTTCACTTCTTTGCAACTAAGATCATTTTTGTATGATTGTGGGCGAGCTTATTTTTGACTTCCAGCGAGATCTAGTTTTTTTTTTTTGGTTGCCTGTTTGATTCAGTTCCGACTAATCCGGATTCGTCCTGAGCCAGGCCCACCCTCGTGGGGGAAGAGCTCCGAAAACTATTTTCTTTATTACCACGCCTTGAACCAAGTTGTGGTTAAAGTAGAATAAGTCCTTTACCATTTGCTTTCAATGAGTGTTGGTTCCAACGAGATCTAGTTAGTCTGACTAGCTTGAATAAGGGGAAAATGGATCTTTAAGTTGTTAGGTTTTGTAAGGTTTTGAATTGCATTTTTTATGCTAAACTTTATGATTTTTAGTTGCTTGTTTTGATTGAAGTTATTTATTTAAATGATACTTTAATTTTTATTTTTGGTTTCTTAAGCTTGCTAGTATATCTTAGGAGCAAGTATCATGCTTGTTTTCAACCCGCCAAGGCTACTTACCCCAATAGTGGATCAACTATATTGTAAAGTGGACGAATTGCCTCTAGAGTTTAAATCTCAGCTTATTCATAAAGATTTTGAAAAGAGGCATCTAAATCATAAAATCTTGATTTGGATTAGTCTATTGGTCGATACTAAGTGATAGGATTTTAAAAAAGTGTCATTGGCTCAACGGTTATAACAAAGTTAATCATTACTTTCAAAATCTGCAATTTGTGCAGGATGTATAATCTTGTGTTTATTGAATTTTTTCAACGCGGTTCAATATCTTCATGAGTAGTCTTGATGCTTCAAAATTTTAGATTTGAATTAATAATAAGAGATTATAAAGTTAGTTTTCTTCTCCAAACGCAACACTCAAACTCAAAATTATCGTCTTTATTTATCAAGTGAAAACATATATATATATATATATGATTTTTTTTCCACGCGGGTTTTGAATTCTAGTTGAATATAAAAAAGATTACGATTTTTATATCAAACTTGCCATTTTTATTCTTGTTGAAAAATTATAGAGAAAATTCTAAATACTGTTTGAATTTGCAAAATTCTCAGAAGTCCGTTGAATTTGTAAAAAGACTGAGAGATACTAAGGACCTATGAAGAATATGCAAATTCAGGTGAAATTACTCTTTTATCTTTAGTTTTAAATAAATTTAACAAAAAAAAAAAAACATAAAATGCCCTCACCACCGCCAGCTGACCCACCGCTAGTGGGCGGGGTTGCCAACCAGTAGTAGTGAGGCCGTTTTATGTTCACACATACCAAAAAGAGGTGGTTAGTTTAATGATTATGAAGCACCCTCATTTATATGATTTGGTATTATCAACTTTTTCTTTTCTCTATTTTCATTGATAGAATAAATACAGGCAAAATTGTCACAATCTCATTTATTTGGTCAAAGAGGACATATAAATGGGATCAATTTTTTTAATCAAAAAGGACTTATAAATAGAACCAATGTGCTATATGAATATCCTCTTCAGCTCTTTCACAACACAAACTTTGCAAAGAAAGTGTTTGTTTGGCACTCGTGGATTTTATCAAACTCGTCAGAGCAATAACCCCATGATTTACCTAGGAGGAAGAGAGATTTCGCCTTGTCCTTGGATCGTAGGTGAACCCAACCCCCTTCCTAAAATTTTTATATTAAAAAAAAAAAAAACCCATGATTTGTAAGGATTATGGATACCAAGTGTTCAATCAACTGCAACCTGGGTTGGGTTTGATAGTAAAACAGAGTCATTTTGTGGGATGAGCCAGGTAAAAACGATATTAAATGTTGAGATAAAACACCTACCGATCATTGTTGAGTAGAAAGACAAGGGAAATTAGTAAAGACAATTGAACCCTGAATCAATGATTCATAAGTTCATGCAGTGCTCATGACTCGAGCACAGTGCAGCTTACATCTTCATCTATTGGCCTGCTGTAAAGAAAGTAGGGAGAATGTGCTTGTTGGGAGTTTGTGAGATGAGGTTTATATTTGAGGTAAGCGTTTTGTGTCTGACTTACAAGAACGTGTTTAACGACAGCCCAGCCCTAAAAAGATGTCAAAATCTGCCCGTATCTAGATTCAAATAAACACCTCATTTTGTACAAACTGTAGTTCAGTTTCTTTTTCCTGATCATCCTCATAGGCATTGGATTTCTAGGCATCAGGTGAAGGCAGATTCAAACAGAGCAACAAGCAAAACATGCTACAAAAGACACATTGCAAACGGAACCTTAACTTAAAACCACAAAACTTAACAAGAAGCCTCTTCAGTTCAGGTCTCCATTAACTTTCCACATAGATTAATCGGAAGAACGAAAGTTATCATGTGATCATCATCAGAAGCATCTTGATTCGGTAGCAAACCCAGGACCCCGGGATTGGAATATTATTTTGAAAAACTGTAATTTTCTGACAATTACATACTTTACAATGGTGCCCATATGCTGATTTTTTCCTGTTTAATTTAGTTTTTCTTTTTTTGGTAAAGGAATTCGTTTGCTGAAAATTCTGTCTTGCCTCTACGCTTGGGATCTAGGTTTTGGCATAAAAAAGGGAAAAGAATAGACGCATCCAATAGAAGCAAAACCAATAAGGGATATGCACCAACAAAACAATCAAACAAATAAGGCATAACCCCAAGAAAGGGTGTATTCATCACTCAGAATGTCTCTTCAGTTCAGGTCTCCAAAAACTTTCTTCATGAGATATTCATCAGAAGAACGAAAGTTTATTAAACTTGATCCTCATCAGAGACGAGAGCGAATAATGTAAATCCAGAACGAGTACATCCTAAGAAATCTTTAAAATAAAAGAATGACAGAATAAACAGCACCAAAACACACACACAGGCACCTATCCTCCGGAAGTTTGCCACCGAGCGACTAAGATCGAAAGATTCGATCGGCGACGTTTAGCTGGGACACCACCGATCGACTAAGGTCATCCCATTTTATAGTGTGGAATCGCAAAACCCTACCTCGGTTTTGTGTGTGTGTGTTTTTTTTTTAAGATTAAACCCTAGCTAGTTGGGTAGGTCCATTTCTCCAATTTGGCCCATATTTGCTTTGAATGGTTTATTTTCCGCATCCAAATATTTCACAGCAAGTTATTTAAAAAAAGGTTACTCGTAGTTTCGCAGATGTTTAAGGCTTTATTTTATTTTGTTTGGTAGAAAAATGGGTTCATTTTTTTAAAAAAATTTTATGATGAGTAACAAATTTATGCATTATGATCTTTTTTTTTTTGGTGGGATATGTATGAGGATCTTTATAGTCAAATACTTAGATAAATGTGATTATTCAGTTTGGAATGAACTTCAAATTTGCTTACCCTTATTTTCTTAGGTAATTTTGTACTTTTTAAGATAAGTATATGAAAAAAATATTAAGGTTCCAAAACTCGAACCAGGCAACCAGCCACTAAACTGGGTGAGGTATTCAATATTGGGTCAAGGGTCAGTAGGTCATACCGGAATTAACTCGAGATTAAACCGGTGAAAAATTGAAGATTTTAGAATAATTAATATGAAATTCTTATTATTATTTTTTTTGTAAAAAAACCTAACTGGTTCACCGGTTTTGCGATCCAGGTTTCATAACATTAATAAATATGGTTTCCTGTGTGTAAAAAACTCCTACTGGGAGACTCACCCAACATAGCTAGACACACAACCCGGGTCGGATCTGGATTAGTCGGGCGAAGCTCCGGTGAACCAAGTGGACAACAATATATATATATATATATATATATGGTTTCCGGTGACAAGCAGCTTAAGTTTATTTTCTTGTTAATGAGGTATATATTACAAGGAGCAATTTAAGATGAAAATAAATACCAAGAGACTCCTCTTTCTCCAACAATCTTTACGAAGAATAAGACGTTAATATATAGTTGATTTCAGAACAATACAAAATTTAAAAACTCTTAATGATTTTGGTTGGCTTGTACTGCGATATCGTCTAGCTGTTGAATTTTAATAAGGCGTACATTAATATCCAAAACCAAATATTTAGCATGGAATGGACATAGAGAGTTCAAAGAATAAACTAGCCAGAGCTGAATCCTAACTCAAAGATACAATTTGGTATTACATCAGGGAGAGAATCTTCCCTATTGATAAATGATAACGTCATGAAAAGAATGGCTCATCCAGTCAGTAAACTCTAGAGTGCAAACAGATGGGCCGCAAATGGAGCTCCAGAGCAAAACTTATGTACAGACATACAGCATGATTCTTCATTCTATCGTCAATGTCTAAGTAAAATTTGGCAGAGGAAAAAGTATAAACTCAATAAGGATAAGAAAATGTTAGGAGAATGCTAATCAAGCCCCATAGCGAATCATTGGAAGATGCTTTAATCTAGAGAAAAAGCCCCATCGCAATACCTGCAACATTCAATCAGCATACAATTTTAGCTCTTTTCCCCTCTTTCAAGGAAGTGCAGGCGCTGAATTTATGAATTAGCATGAATTTCGACAGTTGTCCACAAAACAATTAAGATTCCTGATTTTATTCCCTAATTATTAGGCACGCCATCAATGGAATACCCACCTATTGCTAAACTTTTCAACGGCATCTGAAGCATAAAGAAGGGTTTCATTAGCTTTCTCTAGCACCATGTAAAGCTCCTTCCCTCTTGTCACTCGAGCAATAACCCAGGCATTATTTTTTGCTCTAATGCACATCTCCAAGTCCTTCTCACGACCAGAGTCACCATGTTTTGCTCTGCTCTTCTCCAACTCAACTTCTTGCCTAAGCTTATTCATAGCTAGTAAAGATTCCTGCACCAAACCACAAAGAATGGCCGAATATAAGTTCATTAAAAGATAGGGAGAACACAATAGACAAGTACATTGTAGTGCCAACCATCAAACACCGCACTGCTCTAGAGCTTAGCTTGATCTTTAAATAACAAACCTGTTTTTTAGTTTTTAAAATGCATTTATATTTGATCAAATAAATTTGAAAATAGAATAAAGAGCACTGCCTGTTTCAACATCACATGACCTTTATAAAAAATATATATATAATTTTATCTTGATGATCTAGGATATATTCATCAATTGGCATGAAAAGATATTTTGAAAATATAATTTTCACATGCTGATCGGTATTTCTTCAAGTGTAGCTTCATTGGCAAACCATCTTAGCTTCCCTCAAACAGAAGCAATGTCCCCAAGGTGCCGCAGGGGATGACATAGAGCAACCATGCATCACAGAGGCACAGTTTCAGTAAAAACTGAAGGTGCTTTACCTTGGTTAAAGTTGTAACTTTTGCTGCTGGGGAGGCCCTGGATACATTTCGGTCACCATCCACTAATAAATAGCGATATCCACTGACATGATATGCATTTTCGCCACCCCATCCTTTTGATAGCTTCTCTTCAACTTTCAATATCTTAAGTGCTGCCTGATGTATTCAGAAAAGACAAAGATTGAGCTCAGCAAAAGTAAGGCTTCTCTGCTGATAAGCAGTAAGCACTGAGTAAGGGACCTACATGTTCAAGTATTTGTTGCTTGGCCACCGACACACCTTGCTCTCCATTAATAATGGATGAGACAGGGAGAAGAATAATCAAAGTAAGGCTTCTATGCTGATAAACACAGAGATACATTCTCTCCTCGGTCTGTTGTAACCCAACTGTTGGAGTGGCATATACCCACGTACCAACCTCAGCACCCCATAAATCAGTGACAAGGTAACCATCTCTTCCTCTGGACCACTTATCTGGCTGTAAGGGCCTTACAACATGATAGTGATTGCCCCCGCCTCGGGTATCAGATGAGCCATAAAAGCTTTCTGAAAAAGAGCTTGGATTTGCCAAATCAGATCCAGCAGCAGCATTAGATGCAGCATTGCCTTTGCGTAAGTAGGACCAGGAACTTACTCCAGGGGATAAAGCACGGGGGGTTAACCTTAGAACAGCATATGTAAATAAGTTTATGGTATCATCCTGACAAAAGAATTAACAGTGAAGGTTAATCAGCAACTTGCCCAAGCAAATTCTGTTAAAAAACTGTAATTGTACTTTTGAGGTTGAACCATACCGGAGAGAGAGTTGTGGACACCAGCAGATCATGAAATAAAATCAATGAATGGCAGGGAAAGTTTCCAACTGAAGATTCCAGCACTCTAACAAGTGACTGCCAAATCAAGACAAAATCAATAAATTGGTAACAAGCCAATTTTTCCCCTCCAGAAATAAAAAAATAAAAAAATTATGGTCTTGGGAACAGCAGGCATCAAAGTTTAATACAAAGGCTTAATGATCATGAGTGAATAAACAATGACAGCTTTACCCTGTTCAAAGTAAATGACAGCTAAATGTACGTTAATGCTATGCCCTTGCTAATTATACACCATCACCTTGTTTTACTTGGAGTTAAAAACATAAAAGAAAAAGAAAAGAAACCTATGCATGAATAGATAAAGTTGAGAAATGTAGGTTTCCTCCTCCCTCTTAGCAATGAATCAGACATAAGGTCTCATATGACATACCCCACATTCCCATGTGCAGTGTGATTCAAATTTTATGTTTTGTGACCGCTGAAAAGAAGGGTTAAAATGCAATTTTACCAACAAAGTTTTTCCCGAGAAGCATCTGGCACAAATATGTTTTGGAGGGTAAAAATACCAATAAACAATTTAAAATGGTGCAAATTCACCAAAACCATTAAATTTGACCTAACGGCGATTAAATTATAAGAGAAGAAAACCCTAACAGTGTTTGGTGAAATTTAACATTTTTAGTTAATTTGCAGTCTTTTAAATTGTTTATTGATATTTTTGCCCATTCTAAAGCTTATTTGTGCCAGACGCCCCTTGGAAAAAACTTTGTTAGTAAAATTGCACCTTATCCCCTGAAAAGAATCATAACCTAAACCATGAAGGAGAACATCTAAAAAAGGTAGTCAAGATGATAATAAAAAGTGATTAGTGCATGTCAATCACTTTCTTTTTAATATTTACAGATTACATAATGAGTAACTAAAGGATCTTTGACGATCATATGAGTAAGATTGCACAAGATGAGGGATTATGAACAGAACGTAATGATATGTGATAAGTATAACAACAAAACATTTTCTACAGACAATGTCAACTTTTGGTAAACTCCTACTTCCTCCTATCACCTGCCTTCATAGTAGCTCTAATTTCTGATGATAATTCTTAGTGTTAAGAGAAAAAGTGAGAGGGGGACAAACTGCTGATTACTGCAAGCAATGAAATCACTAATACACAGGGAACATGAAGATTTTGTGAAAGAATTTAAGTAGACAAAATTCATAAGCTTTAGCATGCTAGATTCAGAATAATTGCAGTTTTCTCAAATCTCATGTATATGACGATCTATCTAACCTGAACCTCAATAGCAGCCTCCCGACCTATTGACAGCATCTGCACAGTCCCACGTTCCTTCAAACAGTCATGAAATGATGGTAAACGAAGCTTTTTCCCCACAAGAAAATCTGCCTCAAAGAGAAAATTCATAATTAAGGTAAGAGATACAGCTACTTCTGCATCACTCAGGCAGCACAGATCCAAAGAAACCATTTGATACAGCAACTTCACCATTACCACAGCAGCAATTATCCCATGGAGACCGCTTTTTACATGCTGACAATCATGGCTTACAATGAAATATCTTCAATCATAACACAAATAGGAAATCAAGATTTCACGGGTTTTTTAATCATGAAGACTTACCCCTCAAATAATCCATGATAAAAGAATACAGATGACGTCTGACAAGTCCTCCACTTGGTTCTTTCTCAATCATAGCCCTTACAGTTCCATGAAACATAACAAAAAGTGAGTGTATTTCCTTGAGAACCTTTCTCAATGCATCATCCCGCCATAAAGGTTCTGCATCATTATTTTTCTCAACCACCTACAAGGTAACAACTTAATATTACAGGCAAGCTCACTCCTCTTATATATTCAACATACTAATTGGATTTAGTTATATATTAATCCAAAATAACTCCGCCTATGTGTTAAAAGAGGTCGAATCTTTACAACATTATGACACATGTATTAATCCAAAATATGAAAAATGAAGTATTCATAAAGAAATGTTCAAAAGCTACATATCCATTTGGCTCAAAAGGAGGGTGTTAATTGTTCAAAGAAATATTTCAAGGGCTAAAAAAAACCACGTATGAAACTAATATGAAAAAATTAGCATAAACCAAAGAGATACAGTATATAAAAAAAGTTTTCAATTTCCACCCCAACAAATGCCCTCTATGAAATAAAAAACTGCAACACATCCCATACAGCATAATGTTTTGAAAAGCGAACAACAAATTGCTGAGAGGGCTTTGCCTTCATTACGTGAAAATGCCAATGTGATATGATTACAAGAAAGTAGATGAACCGATAATTTAACTTCCAAATAGGAAAAGGAGACGAAATAAGGATGATGCCGGTACTTTAGACGAACATCACCCTGATACCATTGAATCATCTAAAAATTGTCATAATGATAATAATGTCTTGTAAGTTTGAAAAAATAAAAAAGATTTAATCATTCATTAAATAAATTCATTAGCTCCGAAAATTTAGAGAAAAATGAATTACACACCATCACCATCCATATATCTGGTTCTGCCTCGTAAAAGACATGAGAGTGTTTTTCTGCGTCAATGACTTCACAAGCAGCCTCTGGAGAGAAAATTCTGCAAACTCACAGTATAAGCTTCTCAAAAACCAGTAAGGACTTAATCATAAACATCCCCCAATTAAAGCTTAAGAAAACATAACAGTGAAGTATAGTAGTATACCTTGTAAATGTAATCAGTCCTTCACTAAGCCCAATAACGGAAAGTTGTTTTGAGAAGGGCAAATCTGCTGGGAAGAAAAACAAAATCTTATCCAGTTCTTGCCCTTCATGCTGTCCTCTCCTCAAATCAAATACGCATAATTGTATGGCTTCCTTGGAAATAGCAGCAGATGATAAACCCATTGTCCTTTCCAATAACTGATGATGTAGGATAGAGAGAGAACACCAGAACAACAAACAATTCAGAGTCACAAGACATACACGTATAAAAGAGATACAACTCCAGGCACCACAGAAACACAGACTAAAAAGAGGGGGTTCAAAGACATCACAACTCATTCTAAAGCCTTTTTAATTAATTTGGGCCATGAATTTTTCACGACACTATGGTTGACTATAAATTATGTGCTCGAATGATCTTGGGCCAAAGCAAAATAAATGACAAAAATTATGAGAAAGGCATCAGCCTAGTGATGCAATAACCTATCACGTTCGCTAAAGCCATGGAAAATAGTGAAATGAAGAAAGGATAAGTTGGACACCTTCCTGGTCCTTCATCACTAACTACAACTGCTTACGAATTTAGAGGTTAATGTCGATGAAGAGAAAATACATAGAGATAGCAAGCACAAAGGCACTGAGGCAACATAACCAAGAATAAACAACTTAGAAGCAGATATGCTACATTAAAGTTAGAGACAAAGACTTCCATCACTAAAACCCTAAGAATCGTTGAACAACCACAACGATCAACACTGAAGGGAAGCACAGTTAGCATTTTCCTTCGCACTGCTATAAAAATTGATTTTATATTTACATTGAACCTTTATTGTTGCCTCGATTTCTTTTCCTTCTTCGTTATTATTAAGCAGTGCAAACAAACAACACCAATTATAGAAAAAGTCTAAACCTTCAGACGCAATACCATTCCGCTGTAAATAAATGATCTTATCCTAGATCCATTTTGGTCTTGAAATTATATAATAATGGAAACAGCAACCCTAGTTGCCATCTCAAGAGCAAGTTTTCCCACACTCTCCAAAAACAAAATATGTGCACTGTAGAAAATTCAAAGAGATTTCTAATACTGAAACCAACATAAGACCAAATTAGATTCAAGCACACATGACCCAACAAAGAACGGGTTAACTTATCCCGAGCATGGGTCCAAGCTTAAAATTTCAAATGTTTAAGTTCAATTATAGCTCAATTAGAATCTGCATGTCAAAGACCAATAGCCATTCTGAATATTAAAAGATCAAAGTTTCAGAACACATGAAAAGAGCTCAAGAGCGCGCGTGTGGGTGTTTCTGTCTAAGAGGGGCGAAATTGAAGGATTGAAAGAACAAAAGGAGAATTACCAGAAGAGCCGAGCGTCAATCTGACATTACCGAAGCATCGGCAAGCAACAAGTTGATAGCCACACCGATCTTCCTTTTGATGTTGGGATCAAGAGCCTCACAGATCCTTTTATTTTATATTTGCACGGCCTCACCTTCCAGTCTCCACGACAAGTCCGCAGAGTGCCAGTCGCAGCATTCTATTTCGCCATCTGCTGAGTAATTCGGACTTAATAGCATTTCATTTTATTTTTTTTTTCAATAATAAATACCTTAATTAATTATTGTTAGATCCAGTTTTCTAAATATTAAAATAATATTTTCTTTTACATAATTTATATGATCATCCTCCTGCTTCATCGGTAATCCTGCAGGAAGTTATAATTAGAGGAAGACACAAAATTCACCATTCAAATTTGTTAAAATTATATAAACGTCCCCATCCTTTTCAAAACATATTAAGGATTAAGTAAAAAATTCAGCCTGGAATTATACGCTCAGGAGCAATGTTACCTTGAAAGTTTTTTCAGGTTCAATTTTGCTCCAGAAATCCAAAAACGTAATAATGTTGTAGTTTTCAGTTAAAAACCTGACATTACCGTTAAAAAATTAAAGTTGACCATTAACTTTTTAACAGAAAAAGACAACATTACGACGATTTTAGACTTCTGGGGTAACATTGAGGGGAAAAAAAATTCTAGGGCAATGTTACTCTTGGGATATACTTTCGAAGTGGATTTGCTACTTAACGATGAGGATAAAGAAGATAATTAGTTTTTTTTTTGGTCTGATTACTCATAAAATTTGTTAGTAACCATTTAATACTGGAGCGAGTCAATAATCCATAAGAATTATGGATATTCAATTATAAATTATTTTGAAATAAAAAAGCTGCTTCATATAAAAGTTGTTGATACGATTGTTTCATAAAGACGAAACAATAATAAATAAATAATATAAAACTATAGCAGCTCGATTTGTTAGCATTGCTAGTTCATTAGATTTGTAGGAAGAATCAAAGTCACATTTGATTTATCCTTTCCTTAAGAATTTATTTTTAATTCAAAAGGTTCACTTGTTCACCTCCTTGCAGTGTCCCATTAAATATAAAAGCAACAGCATGCCAATGTTCAAAAAATGCCTGGATATTCTACCAAACTTGTAAAATTCAATAAAATATCAACAAATAATAATGAATCTTTTAACATAAATTGCTTATATATACCTGAGAAATAATGAAGTCCGTCGGATATTTTTACATAATTATTAGATTAGACATTGACAGAATATATTCGTGGGCTCTCGGGCAAAAAAGAAAAGAAAAGAAAATATTAGTGGGCTCAACAAATTCGCCTCAACTTTGGCTATAACTAATCAGAATAATGATCAATCTAACCGTAATGGTAAGGGTTTGTAAAGGGATCATTGTGAGTCAGTTGCGATCTCCACTATGAACTCTGCTTGAATGAGCAGAAAACACAGGAAGATCCCCATCTAAGTGCGTCCTCCCAAATTTATCAGCCTCTTCAACCTTCTCTTTGGTCCTCATGCTCACATTTCCAACTGCATTTGCAATAACAGTATAGGCACTTGACAGCCATGAGGCACCAGTTAACAAGTAAGGATTGCTCACGACAGCGGATCGAGCATTATCAGCAGCAGCAAAAGCAGACTTGGTCATTTCAGATATTAGAAGCTTGTCATTCATCTCTTTCACTATCTCATTCAGTATGCCTGTTCCAACGCTTAGTTTATCCCTTAAACGCATTTTGTGATCAATGGAAGCTACTGTGGCGGAAGCATTTGAAGTCAAGCAATGGCGTTCATCAAAGGATTTTGCCCTGTTGATTGCATCTTTTCCTACAATGAAACCCTTGGCAAGCATGGTGCTTACCACATCTTCAGCCTTCTTAACTGCCGCATGTGTTGGCTTTTTCGCCTGCAAGAAACAGTGTCTATTAGGATAGAAACTCTGTACGCAATGCCTTGAATTAGAATAATGAGAGATTAAATTCATAATTCTGGTAAAGGGGTATGAATCTAATAAAAAATAGTCATCTTCTAGTGAAGATTCACAATCCATCTAGACACACCTAAAGATCTGAAGATTTCCTTCCTAATAGATGTGCATTTATATAATCTCAAGTTCAAGCTGATTTTGTGCCGTCATCTTGCAGGAAAATGCGGAGGAAAAAAAAAAAAAAAAGAGGTGCTGAAAACCTTCATCTTATTTAACATTATGACATAGTGAACACTGCATGCATTGGTTCATCAACATCATGAAGTTCCACACGTTTCTAAAGTCGTCAACAAAAAGTAAATCTTGTAAATTATTCCTTATCATTCTCTTTTGAGCAGCCTGTAATTCTACAACAGTAGAGAAGCAATTTCATCAAAGATGCATAACAAAATTTGGATTAATGATCTGGTACTTACTGGTCCTGAAGGAAGAACATGAGGAGGCAGCTGGTAGTCCTCAACGGGTGTGATGGTGACACAGTGATCACCTATGCTGGCTCCCTGCATAGCAAAAAAGTTAAGTCTTCACGATTTTTAGAAACTATTGACTAAAGGAAAATTGTATACACTGGTACAAACGCTTCTAGTTTTTAACATGATATTTATATGCATGAAAATGTACCGTCAACAACACTGCTGTGTCTGCTTCCTTTGATTCCTTAAAGGTAACATATGAAGCCTGAGTCCTCTCACTTTCCCTATGGAATGACCATCAAAGATATTGAGGATCGTGACGTTTCGTCTATAACAATAACATACAAATGCAACCGATCTTACCTTAGCATCTCGATATATTGAATTTCACCCGAAAATGAAAAGAAATCTCTTATATCCTTCACAGAAGTTGCCAGTGATATGTTGCTAACCTTGACTGTTCTTACCTGTCAGAGATAGAAAAGGAATCAAGCCAGTACTTTGCAAGGGAATAACTGAAATCAGATAAACTCTTAAACAATTTGGCATTAATTTCAATACCAGCATAAGGCACATAGAAATGGTTTTGATGATGGGCTTTGAACATTAATTGAAAAGTAACCAAGGTTATAACCAAAACCAGCGGACACAATATGAATCAAATTGAAAAAGAAAACAGACCAGTTTGTGCCAGTTCGAGACCACAAAGCAGAGATGCATTTAGATTCTCTTGTAAGTGAGACATCTATACTATCACTAGTTTTCAAATGCTCATTCTACTTTTAGTGAATGTTTTATGATGTCATGCAAGTTTATATTGTTATGTATAGGGGGTCTACACAGAAAATGAGATATTGATCCTTGATCATGGATTCTATCATCATAATGTGAACAAATTTCTTCCTCACATCTGAAACATGGATTGTCCAATTAGATGCTGGTTGATCAGTATGTTCCCCGTGGGCCTGCACATAAAATGCTACATTAGTTATTTCTAGATTACCACAACAGCCTGTTCATTAATAAATCATTATGTTTCTTGTTTATAGCATAACTCAACATGTCAATAATCAGTTTGACATAAATTATTATTACACATAGCATTACCACTGCATTGGTTCAAGATTTAAGGAAATTTCTACCAGGTTCTCCCTTCATAAATGCATAAATATCATTTATCGGCTGATCGATGAGTTAAGCAAATCAGGTTGTAAAGAATTTTACTTGTTTATTATCAAACCCAAATTCTGATGTATTCACAATGAAACGTGTCAGTGACTAAAAGAAACCACCTCTAACAATGCACGCTTGCTGCACTGACGACTTGTTGATTGCTGGCCCCTCAAAAGCCAGTATTCAACCCAACACACACCCAAGGGACACCCAGAAAACCCAAACTCATGACCTCACTCAAGTACCGTTTAAAGTTATAGGAGTAACCATTAATTACAATGCAACTTTATTTCTTTGCAGTGATTGCGTAAAGCCCCACATCTATACATCTTGTGGGTGGGCATGAAGGCATTTGCTGATTTGCACTGCACGCTTGGCTCACTGATGGGCTAGGTTGTCCATAAGGTGATTAATGGCTCCCCTTAAGGCCAACAGCAAATCCAGACAAAGGAGATATAGATTGACAACTCATGAGAATGAATTGAAAATTCGAGCTGAGAAGTCATATTCATAATATCCACAACATTTTCAACAAAATAACTAACGCTTCAATAAAAGCATCGTAACTTCTACATCTAAATCCTTGTGAGGTTCTATATCGCTGCCCATTGTTGAAGAAGGAGGCAAATTGTGAAAGAATTGCGATGGAAAATTCTTCTCCGGTGATTGAAAGTAGAATCGGAGAGTCCAAGCAGAACGTAGACGTGAGAAATAAACAGCCAAGAGAAACATATCGGGAAAATCCAAATGGAATCGCAAAACGAACACAAATGGATACTGGAAAATAGAAATTCACAGGAGGCATCACCAAAACGGTAATTAATTAGAATGAATGCACTACGAACTCTGCAAATCTAAGCAAAAGAACATGGGAATGAGAAAACTTGCCATCATTTTGTGATCATACAGCGTTTGACAAAGCCGAGGGCGACAATGGCGTGCAAGAAGCACGGAAAGGTTGTGGAGATGGTAGTTTTGAAGCGTATCGGATGACGAGGGTAGTTTGGTAATTTGACAGCAACGGATTAGGAATTTAGTTTTGCCGCCGAGAATTCGCGCCGTGTCACACTATTACTATTGTTTCTTCCTTACTTTATTATAGAAGTTTTTTTTTTCTCCTCCTTAAACATTTTCATTGCTTAAATAAAATTAAATATATTTTCAATTTATGTTGTTGACGTCCTTGAGGACGATCAAACGGAGTTTTATCATGATTTAAATATATTAAATATATATTTTCAATTTATGAAATATGAATTGAATGAGATTGATGGGGTTGAATAAATCTAAAGTTATGCAAATTCTATTTTCATAAATTTTACTTATCAATGAATAATTCAGAATCGCGAGTGAAAAACACCCTTAGGAGTAAGTATCGCAAGGGTAATGCACGAAATAAGTACAGCTATATTTCTTGCCATATAGACATCTCAAATATAAATATATACTATTTCCATTTCCATCCTTCAATGTTGGACATCTTTAATATAGAAAAAATAACTGAAAATATTACTTAAAATTTAAATTCTTGTTGATATGAATAGTAATGAGATTAACAAAAATAGTAAAGTAATTGATAACTCATTTTACTGTGAAATTACATATTTAGAATTTTAAAGTTCAAATAGTATTTTTTTTAAGGATTTTTCCTTTTATATATTATACGGCATTTTGTAATTTTAAAAATATCAGATCCTTATATTTATTACCGCCATAAATCTTGATCGTTTAATTGAATATGTTTGACCTATAGGTGTAGATATTAGTTAGTCGCGAAAAAGATATGTTAATAATTTTTTTAAAAAATCAAATTTGGAAAAAGAAAAAAAAATCTTAATATTACATGTGAATGCAGTACAATTCAAGTGTCTTATTTTTAAAATAAAAAAGAATTGATTCAAGGATTCATTTCAAACTCTTTTTTTTTCCTCCCCAACAATCTAAATTATCTTATACTACTACTTTAGATCTCTAATATACGACTGACTCTAGTGATTAATCTTTTATTAAAATGAGTCTTATATTAAAAACCAGAAAATACTAAATATGTCTTTATGGTTTATGCATTGCTAGTCTTTTGTTGTTATTTTTTTACCTGATCTACATTGCTAGTTATAGATAGCTTTTTTAGTAATTTATATAAAAAAGTTACTACCTCCGGTTTTAATTATAAAAAACTTTTATAGTGTAATTTACACTATAAAAGTGTTTCTATAATTAGGACTTCTGTATATAATACATTTAAATGGATACAACATCGTTCCAGAAAAAAGCCTTTTTTTTTCATTATCTGAGGATCCCCAACATCAACAAGTTATTACATTTCAATAAATTCAATATGACTATTTGAGGGGAAAAAAAACAATATGACACCAGCATTGTAATACCCTATATTATTATTAAATGATTTATTTCTTTGAAATTCTAATAATTGTATATTTAAAATTATTTTTGTGACTTGTAATGTGATTGTTATTAATATGTGAATTTTATTTCAGTTTCGAGGACAAATTTTATTTTAAGGAGGGTAGAATGTAATACCCCAGATTTTTATTAATAGTAATAACCTATTTATTTTATTTTATATAACCTTGGTGGGCCGAATACTCCTAACCCTAATTGCCTCAGGAATTTTCTGCTTATGCACTAAAAAAAACCAAATCACTTTAATTTATATCATGATTGATTGAATTAATGTGATATACCCTATCACATTAAATTCACGCCATGATTGATTGATGACCATGATTGTTTTTAGGTAATAAGTCCATTACTTGCCAACCAAGTCATATTAATTCATATCATGATCGATTGAATTAATGTGATATACCCTATCACATTGAATTCACAACATGATTGATTGATGACCATGATTGTTTTTAGGTAATAAGTTCACTACTTACCAATCAAGTCACATTAATTCATATCATGATTGATTGAATTGATGTGATGTACCCTATCACATTGAATTCATATCATGATTAATTGATTGAATTTAATACACCCTATTAAAGAGTTGACAATAGTAGAAGAGCCCAAAGCTAAACTCTAATTTTAAGTTATAAATAGAAGCCTAGAACAACATTGCGTCTCATGTTTATTCTTTTTCTCTACAACCTATTTTGCTAATCTTAAACTTATTTTTCTCCACATCCTATTTTGCTAATCCTAATCCCATGAGTCTTAGGTTAGTTTTATATAAATTTTGATAGGATTGTCATATATAAAGTATATTATATGTAATCCTAATCCCCATGAGTCTTAAGTTAGTTTTGTATAAATTTTTGATAGGATTGTCATATATAGAATATATTAAATGTAATCCTAATCCTAGAACAATAGAAATTAATATTGAATATGTGTACAGATATATTCTCTTCTTTTCGGTTGGCGTGAGTAGTTCTTTGCAAAGTTCATTAGTATTGATTATAGTTGCCTTTGCGTTGCTCTACTGAATTTAAGTAATTGAATATATATATATATATATATATATATATAATTTCTATTCTCGTTTTGCGTATTTGATTTCTCTTTTGTGTGAGTACGTGTTGTTGCTTTGGGTTCTCTCGACATGATCAATTACAATATACTATGATAATAAACTATACCGTATTATGATAGTTATGCCTATTGCTATATTATTTGATATTTCTTTTATTTATTTATTTTCTATATAATATTTCCTCACAATAAAATGTGACTTGAACAGATTATAGGTAAAATATCATCTTATTCTATATTTAATTAAATAATAGAAAAGTGTATGAAAGATAATTAAATAAGTATAAAATATTAATAAATTCAATTTGGGCACTTTAGTGCATAGAAACAATGTAGGGATTTTATTATGTGTGTATTTTAAATAATTAGACTTTACTCAGATAGGTATTTGAGTTATAATATGTGTTGGCTCTTGTATCGAATATTTGAATTATTATACTCTTGAATAATTTGGAAAATCATGATGCCCTTGAGTAACCGATATATTCAATGAAGAAATTAATAATTGTGACAAGATTGAATTTCATGATTTTGTGTGATTGAAATGAATTAATAGTGGGAGGATAGCTTGGGACAGTACCTCCCAAAGTGATGAACACAACTTTTGGGCTTTATGCATCCGATATATTATTTGATGTTAACCGATTATATCCGTTCTTCTCAAAGTGGTATCTGGCTGGGTAACTCGGGATACTAGTAGCAACTTTGGGAAGAGGTGTGCACATTAGGACGAAATATTTTATGGCCAATTTGATATTTGATGATTTGTGACTGGTAGGTTTCCGGGTCACAGGGTAGACTGGCAGGTTTTCAGGTCTACCATGGTTTTCTTCCCACTAAACTAAATAGACTGGCAGGTTTTCGGGTTTATATGATATTATCTTTGTTTATTAGGATTACCAGCTTTTGCTGATGTTTGTGTTCTGGGCTGTGACGATCCGTCCGGGGAGCAGATTTTGAGTGAAACAAGTTTCAATTTTTTCTTATTTTATTTTACGCTTTAAATAAGACTTTTATTTAAGTGTGGGTTTATGTTATTGTAATAAGGTAGCCTTGCACTTGTCCCGGTACAAGTGCGGCGGTAACACTTCCCAAATTTTAATTATTTTGAATTTCAGTATTTATTTATAAAAATTATAGCAAATTTTATATTATTATAATTGTTATACAAGCATTTACTTCCCCCAGGTTGTATTGACAATATTAAAATCATTAGTCTAAAAAGCAACCAAACCCACTCCAACAAAATAAAATGGCATGCTATACTATGATTGCAATCCTTATACAATTTTTATATAATTGACGATTTCCCAATTATCATGTAATATTAACTTTCAAAATTTACAAAGTAATTATAAGCACTAAAATATAATTTCGAAGCCATCAAAATCACACATGTATTTATCACCATAGACTACCAGAAGTCACATAAGTATCCATAATATATATATACCTGCACGTACATATATACATACACACACATATATTTATTGCACAACTTTAAAATACAGTCTCAAAAAATAAAAGGGCAACCCAATTAATACATATGTTGCACAACATTGAATTATTATTTATTTTGTTGCCCAAAAAACAGTCAATTTTATTAATAACCAAGTCAAAGTATACAATCACTAATAGACGAAGTCAAGAAAACACTTCAAAAAACCTAACATTACAACCTATCACACACCTTACCAAAATAAACCTATATTGTTAAACAAAAAAACAACTATATTTGTGTCTACATAGCAACCGTTAGCCAATTCCATCCCTGTTATTCACACCATTTGAACCTGTATAGTTGTTCTTGGCTAACTCAGAATATCCTGGATAAGAATGTTGCTTAAGGAAAACGGTACAAATTCCAACCAGTCATGCTGAATCATCTTCCTTGCTGCTAACCAATCTTCAGCATTATTACCATGTCGTGCCACAAGTGATAAAGACACACCACTTGTTGAATCCAATAAGCCAAAAATCTCCTGCAACAGATCCCGACTCTGCCATTCGCAACCAAACAGCGACCTATTCACCAATAAGTTGTATAGCACCTCGCAATCTGTCTCAATAATGATCATAGGAACATCGAATCTATGTCTTTGCACCAACGCCTCTTTTACCGCAAGGCATTCAGCCATAAAAGGGGAATTAGTCTCTACTGGTTTAGCCAAACCCCCCGTGAACTCTCCTCTTAAATTCCTACAGATTAACCCAATGCCTGCCTCCCCTGAGTCTACTTTGCACGAGCCATCCACATTGACCTTATAGGAGTTACTCATTGACGCCACCCATTGGAGGTGCCTATTCAGATCAGTCGCGAAGACTTTTCTAACCTTGCTGCTGCCCTTGGATTTAAGATTCCAGTATTCCTCCACCTGCAAATTTACAAGCCTCACTACTTCTTTAGCATTTGGCCGAAGCCCATTAAACACCCAGCTGCATCTCTTTTTTCCAGATCCACCAACACATGGTGGAAAATAAAGACTTCCCATAACTATCCAGTTTACTCTCACCAGCCAACATGTCGCACAACCAAAGCTCACATCTCTTCATCGCCCACTTACTGAAAGTTAAACCAAGCGAATAGCCAAGCCAGCACAATTTGGTCTGAGGACACAAAAACAAGAGATGCTCAAGCGTTTCCGACTCAGTTAGACAGATGGGACATAAGGGACTCCCTGCGCATTTATGTCGATATAAACTTTCCTGCGTAGCTACAGCCCCAACCCCAAGCCTCCATGAAAAGTGTTGTATTTTAAGAGGTACCACAATCCTCCAAATACATTTCCATAGAGATTTGGGGACAGAAAATGACACACCTGGGTCTTTACGCTTAATTTCCTCCGCACTGCTTTTAGCCACCATGTATCCAGATTTTACCGTGTAAGAGTAATCTCTGGATGCCAGCCATATTGCTCTGTCAGGTCCCAACATGCTGGAAATTGGCATTTTTAGAATCAGATCCTTTTCCCTGGAAGAAATGCTTGAATCAATGGCGCTCAAATCCCAACATCTATTGTTAATGAGAGATGCCACCTTAAGCTGATCATCTACCTCTGAACCTACTCCAGGACACAAAATTCCTTCGCTTAAATTGTCCACCCATCTATCTTTCCAAACATTAATAGATCTGCCATTACCAAGCTTCCAGCGAAACTTCATTAATAACAAATCCCTACCCTCCAGCAAACTATTCCATGCCCAGGATGCGCATTTACCTTTCTTGGCTTGGAGAAAGCTAGTCTTAGGAAAATATAAGCCCTTGAGCACCTTGCACCACAAATTGTTCGGTTGGGAAATTAATCTCCATGCTGTTTTAGCTAATAGAGCCTTGTTGAAACGTAGCAAGTCTCTAAAACCCATTCCTCCAACATTCTTCTGCAGTGTCATACTTTTCCAGTTCTTCCAATGGATAGCACCCGACTCCTCATTCTGCCCCCTCTAGAAATTAGAAATTAGACTATCAATTTCCATGCAAGCTTTTTTAGGGAAAAGAAAGCATGTCATAGGGTAAGTTGGAATTGAGTTGGCCACTACTTTAATTAAAACCTCTCTTCCAGTAGCTTCTGCCGCCAACCCTGTAATTTCAGTCCTATACGATCACGTACAAACGCCAACGCTGGCACCTTCGACCGCCCTCAACTCAGTGGTAGTCCAAAATACTTCCCTGAATGTTCAGAATGCTGGATTCCTAGATAGACCAAGACTCCATTTTTGACATCCTCCGGTGTATTGACTGAGAAATATATATTAGATTTGTCTAAGTTCACAAGTTGGCCTGAAGCTGCACAATAAACCTCCAAGATCCTTTTCAAAACTCTACAGTTAACTTCCTCCGCAGTCAAGAAAAGGACAGCGTCATCCGCGAAAAAGCAATGAGAAAGGATAGGTGCTGCCCGCGCCACCTTCATCCCTTTTAAGTCTTTGTTCTCAATGTGGTTTTGAACCATTAATGATAATATTTCAGACACCAAAATAAACATGTAAGGGGAAAGAGGATCCCCTTGCCGCACAACATTGAATTATTAATTAAGGTCATTAATCATTGACCACTGCATGCAAGCACTCCATCGAATATATGCATTTTTAATTCGCCAACCTAATTAAAATATCTCATACATTATTACTCATCTGCAAAATTTTGCACTTAATATCATAATGGAAATTAACCTGAATTTACCAATTGAGACTTGCAAAATCAATAATCCCTGTACATAAGATTTACAGTTTCAACAGGTCAAATACGTTAAATGCACAGGAAGAAATCACAACCATTATAATTAATAATTAAAGAGTTTTTTCATAAACAATAGTTCTCTTGTATTACAATAATCACCATCATGCATAATCAAAACCATACCAGCAAACCAAAGCCCTCCATAAATTAGATAAGAAAATTAATAAATCAACTGTTGAAAATTTATATTGCAGCAGTTGTTTTATGTCACAATTTTAATAGAATCACCTTTTTTTTTTCAAAATGCACCACACTCTCCCGTGCAATGTTTGGAAAGAATTCACTTCAATGTAATAAATAATTTAATTTCTTCTCATTACAATTTCCATCACCCCCGAAGCATTAAACGATATCATTACGAAGAATGGTACTGTTTAAACGATAATTATGCATTCAGCTCAACTTGCAATGACATACTATATGATCAAACAATTGAAGTATGTCCAACATGTTGAAGTTAACAACGTAACACAAGTGACCATGCAAACATTAAACTCATTAATAACTATATGCATACTTGAATCATGGAAGTAAAGTAGAGTTGAATGGGAAAGGAGTTAAGGTTAATAATCCATTTGAGCTTTCAAATGTTCATTAATTGTTCATCTGCTAGTAAAATGGTAACATGCATATTCATGTTTTGCTTATTAATGGCTTTTTTCTTGCCACCTTCTACTTTCTCCTGTTTCTATATTTGCATAATGCCGATACCAATTAAAATAACCCCACATGACACCATTACATATTTCCCATCTCTTGCAATACTTTATTCAACAGAAATTCGCTACGTACCAAAACTTCTCAAGAGCATGAACACATCACATAATAAAGTTGATGGAATCAGAAGAATTTGCATCTTACTTCGTAGAATCTCCTAAAACAACAACATAAATTATAATTAGCAGTATGCATAAAATTTGAACGTTTACAAATCTTGAATTATTTGATAAGAGTACGTTACACATGTAGTTAAGGAGGCGCACTAATTTTTTTTTCCCTATATAACCATGTGAGGATCTGGACCCCGAAACTAATGAGAATGCAGGAGATGAGGTACAATACATTTATAATTGATAGGTAAGCATGAATCTGATAAGTATTTTTTATCAGTGATATGTAAGCTACATATTACTTTTTTTTAGGGATACTTTTCAACTGATTTCTCACTTTTTTTACCAATCTGATAAGTTTTTTCCCCGCATGATAAGAAATTAATGCTTAGACTGCATTCTGATTTTATTACGAGATAAATTTCAACCGATCGCTTTTAAAATGAACGCCATTATTTTTGCTGACAAAAGTATTCCATAAGTTCTCTTACTTGTAGACATCCAAATTGATGAAAGTCATCTCATTCCATACCATCAACATACTACAGATAATAAGCAATAAAAAAAGAATCTCCTAGAAAGTTAGTACACATAATATATCAGCTAAAGCTCCCCTAATTGGCCAAGGAACTAAACAATCAAACCCTCCTTGCCCTTGCAAGCACCTCTCCCAGAAGCAAAGTTGACAATATACACTTCATTTAAACAAAGAGGAAAAGAGTGTAAGTAGATAGAAGAGAGACAGATACACGTTTATGCAGGTGCAGCCGCGACTAGACAATGTGAATAATTGAACACAAAAAAAAAAAAAAAAAACACACACACACGGTCGTTTTCACAAAAAAACACTAAGAAGAGGATACATGGAAGAAGAAGAAAAACATTACTCGTCCCTCCTTCCCCACCATGGCCTCCCTCCCTTTGAACCATGCCATAATGGACAATAACCTCCAGGTTCGAAATATTCTTCTAGAATCCTATAAGTAGAAGATCGAGTGTAAGTAGATAGAAGAAGAGAAACAGAGATACAGTGTGCAGCTGACTTGTTATTGGAGTGAATATATGCTTTACTATCTTCCATGGATTTGAAGACATTCATAAACCTCATTAATGAAGTAAGATACACAACGAATGAAACAAAGAGAATCCATGCCATACATGTACAATCGTTCTTGGAAGAAGGCAAGAAACATCAAAACGATTAAAAAAGAAAAAGCACATACCAGAAAAATACTCTAACTGAGATGCACATAAAACATTCCACTACAACCCTTTTGATGTTGACGGGGAGTTGAGAGTGAATGAAGCATCTACCCAACTGAACGGACAAGCACCTTTGTTGGTGAAACAGTATGGAAACCGACACCTCCATTGACCAAAGTGTTTGTCCTAAATGCATTTATTAGGTTTGAACGGGATATTATATTTGAACTGCCTTCACATGATAATCCACGTGGATCACTCCCTCACCCAAACACTAGCCTAGGTGGCCAGGGAAGGAAGCAGCACGGAGCCCAACAAAAGAGGAGGCTGCAACACGAAGCCACGTGTGAGCTGTCACTGTTCATATGAATAGTGATTTATGAGAGGAGCCAAAAGCATGAATGGCTCGGCTCGGCTCAAAAGATACACAGATTTGTTAGTGTAAGTTGATTATAAACAGATATAATATGAACGCGACTTGAAACAAAAACAACATTGTATGTGAAGGTATTCGTTGTAGGGTCCAGACCTACACCAGTGTCTTTTATTAATGCATTCCAAGTCTTCAAGTCTTTTATTAAGATAGCTAACATATTCTTCAATTGTTTATTCTCATATACTTTCCCATTTTTCTTACTAAACGTATTTAGAGAAAATATTTTCCCAACTTGTCTTTGTAAATGGCATTCATTGACGTTGTTTTTGGTATATTTGCTCAATGCATGTACTGATAAAAATCTCAGTTGAGTCTACATCCTATATTGCTTTCCCTTTATCGTTGTCAATAATTCTCTAGGAAAAATTTGAATATTTTTGCAATTAAATGACATTAAAGAGTCCCCTATCCTCTGAACAGAATTTTATTTCGAACACTACTATTTTTTAATAGCAGCACTAAGTTTTTTCGAGGGCAAAAGGACTAAACACTGACCTTTAATTTAGCCACTGAAAGTTCAAGAACAAAATAACTAAACAATATAATTGATTATTTCAAATAGTAACAACAAGTGATTATTTAAATAAAAAAAAGTAACACAATAGTTAAAAGAGATATAAGTAGTAAATCCCTGGTAGTAATTTCACTGAGGAGCAATCTTGATTTAAAAGTCTTTTCAAATTCAATATCGAATGTTTTAAAACGTAACAATGTTATCCAAAACCATTAAAAAACTAAAACGTAATAATGTTATCTAAAACTGTTAAAAAATTTACGTTGATAGTTAAAAAATTGACTTGACCATTAATTTTTTAACGAAAAAGAACAACATTACTACGTTTTAAAATTTCAGGGATGACATTGAATCTGAAAAAGCTTTTAAGGCAACATTGTTGCGTATACTTCTAAGGTGAGTTTGCTACTTAACCCCAATAAAAAAAAAAAAACTGGAAATTCCAGAACAAAAGAACTGAAAGAGAGTTCCACAGCCGAACAAATAAAAACGAAATTGACGAGCACAGCAGAACAAATAGATCATGAAATCGACAACCACGACAAAACAATTATTTAGAGTCGAACAAATTAAAATCAACGACTACAACAGAACAAATAAAAATGAAGCTACAGAGGATAGATCGGAGACAAGATCAGAGTATAGGTCCTTTAATTTCATTCTAACAAATCAAAGTATTAAAGGAACATGTATGAAATTTGACCCAAAAAAATAAATCTTACCACGCAAAAAATTTAAGTCATTTGTTATAAAATACGAAGGCAACAGATATATAGGAATTTTACCGCTAATTAATTAACTAAATTGTTCATTATCAAAATTAATCCTCAGGCCACTTCAAGCATTTTCATATAGTTGTCGTATTAATTGACGACAATGGTCAATAGACACAAATAACTTTGTATTTTATGGCATGAAAATAATGACTGATCAAATGTCATAAGAATAAATAAAAGAAATTAATTAGCAACTTATAATTGATTAAGGTTCAGAAACTACTTTGTATTTTGTCAAAACTAAATAATTATCGAGTTTAAAAAATTATACTTGTCTATATATATATATATATGTAATATAAAGAAATTAGTTTATAGGAAGTCTATGGCTTATAAACAATATATTGATTTGTTTTTGGACTGAAAAACAATATTTATTATAAACAATATCATGATTTAAGATATGTGATTTAGAACAAAACTTGGATCCATTTGTTTATACCAACTATGTCTAATTCTCCAATCAGACCTTGTTATATAAATTTTTCTTAATAATAAAAATTAACTTTAATTTGATAAAATTTCAAAATTTCATAGGACTATTATTAATAATAAAAATCACACCTAACAGGATTTTTTTTAGAATGAGAGCTAATGAATATAAACAAATTCGTGCTTTAACTTATATCGTGTTGGCCATTATATATCTTTCATTATTTTTCATGTCTTAAATTTTTTTTGGCTATCCTTACAGGTTACAAGGAATAAGTTTGGGATCTAACCAATTAATGACTTCATATATTTTTAAAATTTAAATTATTTATTTTTGTGTATCAACACTAATTAATTATGTGAAGAGTATGTAAACCATGGTTGTGAAAACGTAGATTTTACTTGAAAATGAAAGGAGAATGAAAAATCGTAAAACGGAAAATCGTAACATAGCAAAATCATAAAAAAAATCATAAAAACTTAAAAAATCGCAGTGATAAATCGAGTTTTTAAGAACTATAATGCAGATAGAATTTATAAATTGATATGGAGAAAATAACCATCCTCCTAGAGTGCTAGAATCGATATGAAGATACTCTGTCTTAATTATAACATCAAGTTGATTTTTTTTGAAAAAATTAAGAAAGTTAATTAAATTAATTTATAATATTTTTTTCCTTCAAACTAATTAATTTGACTAACAAAACTAATATATAATTTAATGATATATAATATAGGATATGATTTAATAACTTATTTAGTTTTTTTAATTTATCTAAAAAAAAAAGTCAACTCAATCTTATAACTAACATCGGAGGTAGTATCAAATAATCTGCTTTCACTGGGTACAATATGTGAATATTTTACAATGATAACAATTAAATAAATAGATAGTATATGCTAAAAAAGTAACGATTAGTGGGTGTAATTTGAGTGTGGGAAATGTCCAAAAAGGAAAACGGTGGCAAAGCAGAAAATAAAAAAAGAGCAACTCCGAAATTCTCGGTCAAATTGGCGGGAACTGAGTTGGGCGTCGATGGGCACTTTTGTAATAACGCCGTGTTTCAGGTTCTCTGTTTTTCCTGCTGTGGGCCCCACCACTTATTCAGTACAGTACATTGGCCCCAACGATTCTTGAAATAGCGACACTGTACGATGGCGGTCCAATCCAACGGCCCTCTCCCCTTCGCTCTTCCCGCCGATATATAGTAGGCCAGCCAGGCCACCTCTGCTGACAAAACGCACACAGCAACACTGTCCTGTAAAAGGGATCTGTTTCCATTTTCAATTCTTTTTCTTTTATAATTTTTTCGGTTTCTCTAATTATTGCATTTCCCTTTATATTGCTATCAATCCAACCCATATTTCTTTCTATATGCCTCGCTTTTTCTTTCCTTTGAACTTCTCATTACACATTAGAGCTTTCTCTGTCTTGTTTGCTTCATCGACCACCCGCCGCCTCTATTAGTTCTCCGACATTATTCTCCTTCTCCAGAGATGGTAAGAAAACGAAGAATTTGTTCTTCTTTGATTTAATTTATTCATCGGCTTTGCATTTTTTTTAGTCTTTATTCTGTATATTTTGACTTCATTTCCATGTTTTGAGCTTTCTGGCTGGATTACGCTTATGATTCTTGAATATGATATGGATATTAAATTAATTTTACTCTTTTGGAGTGATTTTTCTGTCTCCAATTTGGTCTTTATCAAGAAGAATATGAATTGTGAAGATTGAGTTTATAGGTCTGTCCTGAATATGGTCTGAACTGAGATAGTGTGTATTCAAATTCATCTGCTGCTAATTTGATGTGGAAGATGACTTACTTGTTGAAAGTTTTGTCCTCGATTCTTTAACTGTATTGTACATTTGAGTAATTTTTCTGTCATCTACCTTGTGTCAGTCATGAGGAATATGAATTTTCCAAACTGAGTTTACTTGTCATCTGGATTATGATTTAATTAATTAAACCGGGTTAGTGCGTGTAAACAAATCAATCATCTGGTGATCTCACTAGAGAGAAGGCTTGCTATTGGCATTTTTTCCTCTTTGAACTTTGAACTGTATTTTGCCTTGGGATTCTTTTATGAGAGCTTAATTTCTTCTGGGGCAAACGGCTGAATTTTGCAGATGGGACACAGTCTATTACCTGAGGAAAAGAAGAGTGCAGAATGGATTAGAACTCTTTTGCATTGCAGCTTTGGCCATTGTGATGATCATCAACACCTTAAGTATAATGAGAAGAATGTTTTCTGTATAGATTGTGAACTTAGCCTGTGCAGGCATTGCAAGGAAGCTCATACCCTCCATAGAAGGATTCAAATATACAAATATGTTTACCAAGATGTTGTTCGCCATTCAGAGTTGCAGAAGTATTTTGACAGCTCACGAATTCAGGTTTTCTCCTGTTTCAAAACTAGATAGCTTTGAATGCATTTACTAGAAAGAGAAATTGATTTCAGACTTGTTTAATTAGTTGTGTGGGTATAAATGTATCTGTGGGTTGGCTGAGACAAGCAAAATCATAATTGTGTTGACTTTGCCATATTTTGTAATGTTATGATGATTTGTTGAATTCAATGAATTAAATTTGCTAAATGAGCTTACCTGGAAATCTTTTATCCTATTAATTATGTAATGAATTTCTGAGTAAATATTACTCACCAAACCTAATTTTCATGATCATAGCAAGCCAACTTTGCACTTGGTTTTGGGATCGAACTAAAGATTGATGAACATATATAGTTTCCTTACAATGGTGATGTGATTTGGCAGACCTACATATCAAATAATGAAAAGATCATACATCTCAATCCTCGGCTTTCATCAAAGAATCCCAAACCATCGAAAAGAGATAAATGTGTTGATGTAGGTTCTCCTGATTCTCAATCCCAAGATACCAAAATGTCAAGCAAATCGAAGTCAGGGGGAGGTACTTGTGAAGAATGTGGCAAGCATTTACAAGATGAGCGTAATTGCTTCTGTTCCATATCATGCAAGGTAACTACAATACTCTCAAGCTCATTCATTTGTGTTTCTTACTCTCTTTTCTTCAATCTGATCAATTTTTTAATTCGAACTATGTGCGATTCACAGATCTCAGTGCTTTCAGTGGAGCCAAAATTAATCAAATCTCCAAAACCAGAAGTTTCTGACCATTCTCTGAATGATAATCAGAACTCAGAAACCGAGTCAACAATCTCAGAGGAAGAGCCATATGAGAGAGCTGATGTTGTGATTCCAAGAAAACGCCCAAGAAAAGCCACTCCTCATAGATCACCTTTCGTTTTGTTTTCTTAAAGTTATTATCACATTTCCTCTTCTTTCTTTCTACTGTGATTTTCAATTTTCCCCCCTTTTTTTATGGACAAGTTATGTTGAGACTTCTTAAAGCGAAACTCAATAGCTGGGAGGTTGAGATTCTCTTGCTATGAGAAAAGTGACATGGTGAGCTTGTACAGCATAAGGCCAATAGTACAATTGAAATTGGTGTTCTTATGTGGAAACTTTGAATCTATATAGCAAGAATTTCATTTGAACATGCTGTTTCTTCCTTCTATTTAGTTTTAATAACCACATTTTCAAGATTTACAATTATCATAATGTCACACCCATTATATCTCTTAGTTACTATTTTAATATCCATTCAATTATATTAAAACTTGAATATAAAATAAATTATTCTCTAAAAAAATATTGAAACCATCCCTGAGTATGTGTGTGTGTGGGGTGTGATATGGGACTTTTCAGATAAAAAGTAATAACAATAAACATGCTGAACTGTTTGTTCACTGAAGAGACAGAAATGCAATGAAAGACAAGAGCAAGTAGAATTCATGTTAGGGCTTTGACCGTGGGAGACAAAAATGAGTTGAAAACTGAAAAGGTTGAATGGAGAGAAAAGAAACAGTAACAAAGATTTGGTGTCCCCACAAAACTCGTTAAAAGGCCAAATCTTGTGGGTTTTGTAGAAGCACATGCACATGCACTTGGCCCCTCCCTACAACTGGACCTCACATTCCCACTTCTGCCTTTTCTTTATATAAGTATTTATTACGAGTATTCCACTTCACTCCACCACTAGTTATTTATTTTTCATTATTTTATAGAAATTATAATTATAATTAATCAATGGTATCTTTTAACATGCATCATCAGACCACTTTCACTAATTCACACTAAGTTAATCAATTAAGCTCATATTATTTGAGAAATTGAATTCCTTCCAATTCAGCTCTTCAATTGCCAATCATAAAACCCCAATTAAATTTCTGTGAAAATAAAATATATTTTAAATTCAAGAATTGCATAAGATATATTCTAGGTTAATAGTTATTAAATAATAACTGATTTTGAACATTGTGCATTATACAGAAATTTAAAAGTAAATTACATGTTCATATTTTATATTGATAATAGTATAATAATGAATATATCATATAAAACCAAACTATCCCATAAAATAATGATAGGAAAATGTGAACGTAGACATGGTATAAAAAATATAGTGTGTAATTGGTCCTTGTCAGGCTCTTTGAATTTCTAAAGTTGTCTTTTGAGTTAGAGTTTAGGCTTCTGTTCTTTGTCGTCAATTAAAAAAATATGTTCTTGCATTTTCCCCCATTGTTCTTGCAGGCCTTATTGTTAGGCTTTACCGTTTCTGTTTCCCAAAAATATTAAAAATTGAAAAAGGTTGAAATCTTTGTCGGCTATAACACCTTAAAGTAAACGGCATTTTGAAACCTTGTGAATTTCGGTCACAGTATTATGCTTTTTAAACTTTTCTGATAAGGATACAATATACTCCGTTCTATTTTAAATATTTTTTTTTTCAGGTTTTAATTATAAGAACATTTTTATTGTATAAATTACACTATAAAAGTGTTTCTATAATTAGGATCAGAGGTAATACGGAGTATAAGATATAGTTGACTTTTTTTGGAGAGATTAAGAAAGTTAAATAAGTTACTGAATCATATCATATGTTGTGTATTCTTATATTTCATATCATTTTATAGATTAGGCAAAATAATTTGGATAAAAAATGACAAATATAAATACTTTAAAGTAATTTAATTATCTTCTTTAATCTCTCTAAAAAAGTCAACTTCATCTTATACTACTTCGGTCCTATTTATAAGTTTATTTTGACCAAATCTCACATACCAATAAAAGGTAGTTAACTCAATGATTATAGGGTTTTAACTTTGCCCTCACATATAATGGGGTATTTTCAACTATTTCTTCTCTCTTTATCTTCGTGACTAATATAGGTAAAATTGTCATAATCTCATTTATAACATAAAACTGAACTTATAAATAGGACCTATTTTTTTTTGTTCAAAATAGATTTATAAATAAAATCAGTGTACATAAAAGTACATATTTCAAAAAATGACACATGTTCTCCAGCCATCTCCACATGTTTTCTCATCATCTTTTCACTCGCCGCCATCTTATAGTAATATGTGAAGGTTGGTCAAAGATACAAAAGTTTTTTTTGGTGCAAATAGTGGAAGCTCCCTTTTTTTAAAAAAATCAGGCGATCAAATATTCAAATTTAAGCTTTTGTGTGTAAAGCCAACTTTTTATTCACTACTGGTGGAAGATGTCTCCAATAAATAAATAAATAAATAAACAATTATGTAACAATCAAGCTAAAGAATTTTGCATATTGGTTATTTTTTTCTATGTATGAAATTAATGCTACCTCCATTCATTCATGTAAAGATCATGTCCTTGGTGTGAAAAGATTTTATATTAAGAAATGGAGATAGAAGTAATGTCCAGGGTCTCTATTCACCAACACCCTTGCTTGTTCAATGATGTTGATATCTTGGAAAGGGTGGCCTGAACTACTTTTTCTTTTTTTAATATTAAAATGATGACAGAATGTGTAACCACTCCGAAATTCTGTCAGACATGGAATCAGAACCTCTCTTAAAGAAGTTTTTTGCATTCATAAGGGCTCGAAACCAATACATTTTGCTTAAGCGACCAAAGCTTCTTCCACTGGTTTGAATTACTATTTCTTGATTGCCGCACAATCAACGATCACTTGCATAATTCAAAACCTAGGAGGGTTTTGCTTGTATCCCAAATCATGATTTCAAAAGCTTTTTTTAGGCAAGTCAATATAAAACTTGACTAAATAAATGAGATTGTGATAATTTTATCCATATTATTGTACGAATGAAAATTGAGAGAAAATAAAGAGTTGAAAGGCACCCATTCATAAATGAGAACACAAAAGAAAATTTATCTCATAATGATTAAGTTACCTAACTTTTTTTGGTATGTGTGATTTGGTCAAAAGAGATTTATGAATAGGATCAGAATGATATCTTACATACTTGCCTCAAACATCATAAAATACAAGGTAAAACAAATCGGTAAAGATGATTAAAACCCAATATCCATTCCGCTTTACTGTTACTCTTTTTGGCCGAATTCTGCATTAGCGTTCCTTGTATACAAAGTCCATCAATACTCCTTGTACCTTTTATATCTAACCTCTGTTCACTGCCGTTATCACTTAACCAGAATTTTCCTGCATGGTGTACGAAGGCTTTATGAGATCTCTGAAACAGCTCTATACATCTCAACATTCTTTATATGCACTCGCCTTGTTTGAATAGGTTTTTACTTTTTCAGTGCCATTTTGCATTGTTTAAATTGTTATTTTAGACTTATTTTCATTTTTGGGACAATAAAAATGAACTCTTCGTCAACACCCCTGGCCCTGACATCAGGTTTCCAGGCTAAAATAATGGGAAAATTTTCATTTAGCTCCCAAGGAATATGAGTGTGACTTTTTTTCTTTTTTTTTGCTATGAATGAGTGTGACTTAATGTCAGTCAATCTCTCAAAAGATTATGAAACTACACTGTACACCCTGGGTCATGACTCATTATAATTAGCAATGGAATTTTTCTATTGTATTATATTAATATTATACAAATTATATATAATTTAATATTGTATTAAATTAGTATATTCTATAATACACGTAGTAAAACACCGTTAAATTCTTTTGTTTTTAAGTAACATCATTAATTCCGTTAAGTAACACCATTTTGTTTTTATATTCCTTTATAATTGATTTTTTTTTAATCTTTGTAAATCAAGGAATTAAGATAATTTAAAAGGGATAGGATATTGTCACTACCAATGTTACTGTTCTATTCTGAGAACAAGATGAATTGGACTTGACTAGGTGTCAAGCCTAGAGCCTACGTAGCCTTTGAAGGGATCAAAGTCCACGTAGTTTGCAGTAAACTTGTTCGCAGTAAATTTGTAGGCGTGAGGCCAGAGGAGTGGTGAGGAGTGGTGTGTGTGCTCTGTGTGACAGAAAGTAAAGAAAGCATAGATTAGAACGTGTGCACCTGGTTGGCCTTCTTCTGTATTTATAGAGGCGTCCGAGGTGGGTATCTCAGTCTGGCGAGATGCTCGGGGGGATAAGATCCGGGTCCGAGATATCATGGGTGAGTATCTCGGGGTGTTGGTTAGGATAGATCTCACCTTGGTAGGATCCTGTCGATATATCAGCCATGCTCATATTGACTATGCTTCCTAGTTATGTTGGGCCGTAGTATGGATCTGGGCCATTGGGCCGGTCAGTAACAGTTACTATCGTTTTTCCATGGTTAGATCAGAATCTCATCTACCTTTATCATTCCTCTCCTCTATTGAGATTCTGATCTAATGGTGAAAAAGTGGTAGTGACTAAAATTAGTAGTGACAATCTTCTATTCCAATTTAAAATTATATTTGTTTGCCAAAAAATATAATAAATACTAGAGGATTTGTTTCGAATCCATCAATCAATAAATATAATTGATTGATGATTATTTTCTAATTTATTTTTCTTATACTCCCTTATAAATGAATTTTTTAATCTCCATATTAATCAATAAAAATATTTTATTGATGATGATTTCCTAATTTTTTGGCCAAAAAACATAATAAATACAAGGCGATTCAGTTTGGTAATAAATAATATCTGATTTTGTTGAGATCTATCAATCAATAAATTTAATTTTTATTGATGATTATTTTGTAATTTAATTTTCATTTTTATAATATTTTTGGATTATGTTTTCACATTGTGATTTAGGCATTTAAGCTTGAGCGCAAAAGTATTACTTTAAAGGGTTAAGGTGCAAAAATACATATGTGTTTTTTTTCGAGGAGCGCCCAGTAGCAAGTGCTTTTTTTAGGTGCAAAAGTGCACACATGGTTATAAATTAGGTGCAAAAATACCGTTTGACCGTTAAGTTTGACTTTGACCGTTAAGTTTGACTTTTTTTGCTGACTGAGCGATGACATGGCATTTCAAAGGTGCAAAAATACACATGTGCTTTGTCAAAAAGAACGTCAACCACCAAATTATTATTTTTTTAATTTAATACTTTTACTTTAATTAAAATTATTTTAGAATTTTGAAAAAATATTTCAAGTATTGATCAGTGCTGTTACGGACCGGCCCAATAGGCCCATGTCCGGGCCTCAGCCCAACCATGCCTAAGGCAGAATCCACGCTATAACGGGCAAGGATAGGAGATCCCACTGATGGAGGATCTCATTAACCGAGAATCTCCTCATGATCCCAACAAATCAGCCCCTAATCTCTCAATCCCGAATATCGCTCATTAATACGGAGATACTCGCACCAGACTCCTCTATAAATACAGGGAAACCCTAAACAGGTGCACAGGTTCTAATCTATGCTCTATTTACCTTCTGTCACACAGAGCACACACACCACCCCTGGCTTCGCGCCTCCAAGTTTACTGCGAACTACGTGGACTTTGATCCCTTCAAAGGGTACGTAGGCCCTAAGCTTGACAACCTAGTCAAGTCCAATCTCTCTGTGTTCTTAGAACAGAACATTGGCGTCGTCTGTGGGGAACCATAAACTTCTATCCCCGTGACCATTGATGGCAAACACCAGCAGCCACAACAGAAATCCATCTCTGGTTGGCGGAGACCCTCTAAACAGCCAGCCGCCATCTGGACCCAGTCAGCCGCCGGAGCAACCGCGACGAGAGAAAACCCCAGAAGGCCACGTAACTGACACGGCCACTTCTCCCTCTGCAGAAGACCAACGACCATTGGGAGCGCTCACAGAAGCTCCAGCACGAGACGTCCAGGCAGTCGAAGCCGATGTACGTATCCTGAGAAGGACGCAGGAGTCGTTCCTTCAGAGGCTCGAGAATAAGGAGAAACGGGATCACCTCCAGTGAGAGGCCGATTTTGAAGCCTTCGGCCGAATGATAAAAGACGCGCTCGAACAGGATCGCCGACAAGGAAACCGCCGGAGGAATCATAGAAGAGGAAGGAGGTCTCCCGTGGATGACAGCGGTTCCTCGAGCAGTCCAGAACCAAGGCACGCACGCCGTGACAACGGCGAGCCGGAGCGGAGCGAGGCCGATCACAGTCCCAAGAGAACGAAGAGAACCACGGTGACGGTCTTAACTGCACTGATCGGGCTGACAGAGAAGGCCGAGGCCGAGAAAGACACCGTGTGGAGGACCGAACTCCCCGGGCTCATAGGTCACCTCGCCACGGATCTCACCGGGAGTATCGAATCACGTACCTGTCGGACTCCGGCAGATCCCCGTTCTCAAGAGAGGCGACCACAGCCCATTACCCGAAACATTTCGACCTGGTCGACCTACCGAAGTACGACGGAACCCAAGATCCACGCAACCACCTTGGCGTGTTCGAAAAGCTCATGTGGGTCTGACAAATTAGGGGCCCGGTTACCCAGCGTCTCTTCGCGGCTACTCTGACCGGACCGGCACACAGATGGCTGAGCTCTCTCCCGGACAACTCCATCCGGAGCTTCGAGGACCTCAGACGCAAGTTCGAGTTGCATTTCGCCACTAGCAAAAAGCAGCCGAAGACCGCATTCACGTTGAGCAAAGTGCGACAGAAGAAGGGCGAGGCCCTGCAGAAGTACTTGGATCGATTCCGGGACGTAGCCATGCAAGTGCGGTCGCTGCCCGAAGAGGTCCACGTACATTGCTTGGTCAACGGGCTAGACCCGTCGTCACGACTGGCCCGAAACTTGTGCAAAAACCCCGTGCACACATTGACTGAATTTTACACCCAGGCGAAGAAGTACTTGGAAGTGGAGCAAATGGAGGCGGCCAACGCGGACGAGCCCGAACGGGCGAGGAACAATCCGGCTAGCGACGAAGATCGGTCAAGAAGGCCGAGGTCCGAGACGAGTAGACGAACCCGTGAGAGCCGAGCCAAACCTGACCGAGCCGATCAGAAGGCCAAGTACGACAGCTACACCTCGTTGAATGTCCCTCGGTCCCAGGTTTGGAAAGAGGTAGCCCAGGCCGAGATGAAGCGGGTTGACAAGCCGAGGCCGATTAGAAGCCGCTCCAATATGGACCGTACCAAGTTTTGTGCGTTCCATGACGGCCACGGACATACTACCGACGAATGCTATGACCTCCGCGACGCTATTGAAAAATTCGTAAGGGACGGAAAACTCCGTCAGTATGTCATCAAGACCCAGGGAAGGACAAACGACAAGCACAATGACCGCAGCTGCACCAGAAGTCCGCCCAAGGAAGCCCGAAAGCCGGGAAAGAAGCAAAAGACCGCCTCTGACGACGAATTTCTCGATGTGGATTTCCAGTGCAACGTTGTTAGCGGAGGGTTCGGAGGTGGCGGAGACATCGTAAGCCAGCGGAAGAAATATCTCTGCGAAGTACTAACCGTCCGAGACCTCCCCAGGTTCAAGGACAACCCCAAGAAACCGAGGCCGCCTACACTGACCTTCACCGACGAAGAGCTGAAAGACGTCATACCCGGCCACCTGGATGGACTGGTAATCACTGGAACCTTGGTTAATTGCCGAGTTAAAAGGATCTTTGTTGATGCAGGGAGTTCGACCGACATCATTAGTTGGGACGCCTACAAGAGGATGCACCTCGACCCAGAAGATCTCAAGTCGTGTAAGACCACCTGATCGGGTTCAATGGCGAGCAGTCCTTTCCGAAAGGTTACATCGACCTCAGGCTGACCCTCGGGACCAAGGAAGCTTTCAAGTCCAAATGAGTGAGGTTCATTGTCGCCGATTTCCGGTCCCCGTACAACATTATCCTAGGTCGACCCACAATCCACAACTGGGACATACTGGTGTCCACCAAACACCAGAAACTGAAGATGGTCAATGATAAGAACCAGATAGTTGTAGTATCTGGAAATCAAAAAGAGTCGAGGCAATGCTAATTTGAAGCTCTCCGAGTCTAGGAAGGAGGGCCCTCATCTCCACCTCGGCTCGGATCCAACGAGCAAGTAGCCGAAGCCGGCTCTGATCAGCGCTCACGGCAGCCAGTCAACATGGTGGAGCTCGACCTCCGAGAACAAGAAAATCCGAGGCCCGAGCCGAAAGGAGAACTGGAGGAGATAGTGCTAGGGGAGGACCCGTCCAAAACCGCCAAGATCGGCCGAGACATGAGGGACGACCTGAAAGCTCATATGATCCGTTTCCTCAGACAGAACCAAGACGTCTTCGCCTGGACCTCAGCCGAAGTACCCGGCATCGACCCCCACTTCTGCTGTCACAAGCTCGGTATATGGCCGGGATCAAGACCAGTGGCACAGAAGAAGAGGAACATCGCGGACAACAGACAGGAGGCCCTCGTTAGCCACATCGAAGAGCTCCTAGAAGCCGGTTTCATTCGAGAGGTGCAGTACACCACCTGGCTCTCCAACGTAGTCATGGTCCTCAAACCCAGCGGCAAATGGAGAGTATGCGTCGATTACACCAACGTCAATAAGGCGTGCCCAAAGGACTCCTACCCTATGCCCTATATCGATAAGCTTGTGGATAACTCAGCCAGGTACCAGCTCCTCTCCTTTATGGACGCCTACTCCGGATACAATCAGATTGCAATGCATTCGGATGACCAGGAGAAGACCGCCTTCATGACAGACAAGGCAAACTACTGCTACAACGTCATGCCATTCGGACTGAAGAATGCCGGGGCCACCTATCAGAGGATGACGAACCGAGTTTTCGAAGACCAGATCGGTCGCAACATAGAAGTCTACATAGACGACATGATCGTCAAGTCGAAGCTTCCAGAAGACCACATCCGAGACCTAGAACAGACGTTTGAGAAATTAAGAAGACATCGAATCAGGTTGAACCCGGCCAAATGTGCTTTTGGAGTTCCGGCCGGAAAATTCTTAGGCTTCATGTTGACCAACCGAGGAATCGAGGTCAACCCGGACAAATGCAAGGCCGTATTAGACATGCAGCCCCCGAGGACTAAGAAAGAGGTACAGCAGCTAACCGGCCGATTAGCCGCCCTGACGCGGTTCCTGCCGAAGTCGGCCAAGAAAGCCCTACCTCTCTTCAAGTTACTGAAGAAGGAAACCCGAGGCGGCTGGAACCCAAACTACGACGCCGCCGCCTTTGCGGAAATCAAGAGATGTTTGGTAACCCCTCCAGTGCTTACCAAGCCGAATCCGGGGGAAATCTTATTCCTCTACCTCTCCATCGGCAACGAAGCTGTCAGCGCCGCCTTAGTGAGAGAAGCCGAGGCCGGATAGATGCCGATATATTTCATCAGTAAGGCCCAACAAAGCTTTGAATTCCGGTACCAGAAACTTGAGAAAATAGCCTTTGCCCTACTGACCTCGGCAAGACGTCTCCGGCCCTACTTCCAAGGACATCGGATGGTGGTCCGCACCATCCAGCCGATCCGACAGATCCTCCATAAGCCCGACTTAGCAGGAAGGATGACAAATTGGGCCGTAGAGCTGTCCGAGTTCGACATCGCTTTTGAAGCTCGGCAAGCGATCAAGTCCCAGGCACTGGCGGATTTCATCAGGGAGCTCACCCCGGCGATAACCAATAACAGGACGTGGAAGGTCTATGTAGATGGGTCGTCTAACGCTAAGGGCAGCGATGCAGGAGTCATCGTGGAAAGCCCACAAGGGGTCGCCACCGAGCATTCTCTCCAATTAAAATTCCCGACCTCCAATAACCAGGCCGAGTACGAGGCTCTGCTGGCTGGATTGCTCCAGGCAAAGGACAATGGCGCACAACGAGTAAAGGTTTTAACCGACTCGCAGCTCGTCGCGGCCCAAATTGATCGCAGCTATCAAGCAAAGGGCCCTCTTATGGCAAAATACCTAAATCGTGCCAAAGAGCTCATGGCCGAATTCGAGGAAATGATCGTTTCCCACATCCCAAGAGAGGAGAATGCCAGAGCCGACATCCTCTCCAAGCTGGCGAGTACTAAGGGACCAGACAACCATAGGACCGTGATCCAGCAAAACTTGACCGAGCCGAGCTGCGTCATGGCCATCTCAGCAAGCCTCGACTGGAGGAAGCCAATAGAAGACTACCTTGAAAGAGGAATCATCCCTACCGACTCGGCCGAGGCCAAAAGACTGCTTAGAGAAGCCGCACTCTACGCAATGGTGGATGATCAGCTGTACCGAAAGGGTCTACACTGCCTGATGATGAGATGTCTCGGCGAATCCGAGGCAAAGTATGTGCTGGCCAAGCTACACGAAGGCAGTAACGGCCACCACATGGGGGGCAAGGCCCTCGCCAAAAAGGCACTGCGCGCCGGATACTATTGGCCCACCATGAAGCATGACGCCATGGAAAAAGCAAAAACGTGCGACAGTTGCCAGAAGCACACTAGGATCATATGGCCTCCACCCTCAGAGTTAAAAGGAATGCCAGCCCCCTGGCCCTTCTACAAATGGGGCATGGACATCCTCGGATCGTTCCGACCGGCGCAAGGGCAATGTAGATGGCTCATAGTCGCGGTAGACTACTTCACCAAGTGGATCGAAGCAGAGCTACTCGCCATGATAACCTCGGCCAGAGTGATAAAGTTTTTCCGGCACAACATCGTTTCCCGCTTCGGGATACCAGCCGAGGTCGTCACGGACAACGACACCCAGTTCACGGACCATCGATTCCAAGCGCTAATGTCCAACCTGGACATCAAGCAGCACTTCTCGTCCGTAGAACACCCGCAGTCGAATGGTCAGGCCGAAGCCACCAATAAAGTCGTCCTGGACGAACTCAAGAGGCGGATGTTGCAAGCCGATACCAACTGGACCGAGCAACTCCATAGCGTTCTTTGGGGATACCGAACAAGCGTACAGTCTTCGAAACCCCCTACAGGCTAACCTATGGATGCGAGGCAATGATCCCGGTTGAAATCAGACAGCCATCCTGGAGAAAGGTCAGAGCCAGACAAGAAGGGCAGGAGTCGAACGACGACGCCTTGAAAACTGATTTGGACCTCATAGACGAAATCCAAGTCACGGCGCACTGCCGAGAATTAGCCGCCAAGCAGTTACTCGCGGCTAAGTACAACAGGAAGGTCATGTTGGAAATTATGCCCTAGGGGCAATTCATTGTACTTTGGATATTTAAGTTATTTAAAGTATTCTCTTTTGTTATCATTTTTGTTTGCATGTTCGTATTGATAACTGCATCCCTGGATAATCTTATAGATTATCCTAAATGTCCCTGGTCGGTCATCTACACGGGAGTGAAGATGAAATAAGACCAGTATGACTTTGATGAGGTATGAAGATACGAATCAAAGTCATGGGCACTTGTAAGAGTACAAGGTGCTGGACCGATCCACTATGAGAAAGCTGCATGGATTAAGTCATAAGCTTATCTCATGTATAACCGCGTCACGACGCCCTATGACCTGAGACCATCATAGATTCCTACATGATGATTCACTGGTCTTTGACCTAGTCAAAAGTCACCTTTGACCGGGTGATGATAAAGGCTCGGATCGAGATCAGTGGTTTTTATGCGGAGGAATGTGAGTGGTCAAGATGGGATTTGTCCCTCACATATGTAGAGAGATAATGCTGGGCCCTCGATGAGTGAGTCTAAGAAATGTATGGCCATACTGTGATGGAAATGAGTTTCCATTTCACTTATTAGACTACTCGAGAATCGAGAAAGCAATGGTCAAGAAAAGGAAGTTGACATTATCCATGCCTCATCCTTGACCAAATTATCGCGTGACAAAAGGGACGTGACATGGTTATACGATAGGTAGTATCGTGTCATCGATCCCCATGTAAATTGGATAGTTGCAATGTCTTGCTAGAGGCCGCTTGCGACTTGTGGGCTGATACAGTGTTGGCCCACTGCCAATCTCATATGGGCCTGCAGGGTCGCATACAAGAATAATCCAACACGGGTAAAAGTGTCCAAGTTCATTGAATCTCAGATTAATCTGAGATTAAATGAATACTAAATTTGATCTAGGATTTATATATATATATATATATATATATATATATATAAAATTCGAAATTAATATATATATATTATAAATTGAGATTATAATATTATATATGATATTTGTTTAGTATTTAATTTATTTGATAAATTAAATATCTGAAACAAATAGAGATATTGTATCTCATTTAATTTTGAATAAAGATATCGTATATCTGTTTAATATTAAATTGAGATATGGCATCTCAGATTTAATTAAATAGATAGATATCATATCTCGGTTTTAATTTATGATGATAAATTAAATCAAAAGGCTTTAAATTTAGATTTGATTTAAATTCAAAATTCGAATTTCCAAATCTGGCTTTTAATATATTCAATTACATTTATGAGATAGATGTGATTGATATGTTGACCAGATTCAAAAATCAGAATTTCCAAAATTAATAAAGGATTAATTTTGGTTATATAATACGCCTATCGGGTTTAGAAAAACCTACGGGATTTTCAGTTGAGCGTATTCAGAAAAGCCGCGAGAAACCCTAGAGTAATTTGAGAGAGAGAGACGCACAAGAAGCGCTAGCACGCTGCCGCAACCATGTTAGGGGATTGTTCGTGTGGATACCAGTAGAGGAAGCCGATCCAAGAGTTGACTTCTGCTGATCGAAAGAACGAGACGCGGACGTGTTGATCGCCCACCTGATCAAAGGAACGAGACGCGGACGTGTTGTTCGAGAAGGTAGCCCACCTGATCAAAGGAACGGAACGCGGACTAGTTCAACACAAGGTATGATTCGGTTTCCTTAACTCTGATTTAAACGTCGTTGAGTGATCCTTCGGAAGGATTCGTAAGAAATTGTAATCCGCTGCGTGTACGAATCCCAACAGGTCAGGCCCCGGTAATTCAACCGCAGGAACCTAGTACTTCGACGGGCCGATATAGGCAACAAGAATGCCAAGGACGGGAAGCTGGCGGCAAACTGGGAAGGCCCCTACCGGATTAAGGAAAAGCTCGACCGGGGGGGCATACATCCTCGAGACCTTGGCACGGAAACCAATCAAAAGAACATGGAATGCCGACAAGCTGAAAATCTACTACAGCTAGATCCCACTTCGGCACTGTTTGTTTGTTTTCGTTTTATTTCCTTAATTCAAGTTCAAGTTATGTTTTTTCTGATCTTGTTGCTTTGTAAAGCCCCTTAGGGCTATTTCTTATCAATAAAGGACTCCACTTAGGAGATTTATGAATGTGCACAAAATTCGCTTAAGCATGAAGCTGAGGTTATGAAGCTCGGCCAAAAACGAGAAGACCGAGGCAAAGAAGCACGGCCAAGAAACCGAAAGCCGAGGTACTTGAACCCGGCACCGCAAAAAGGCCCCGAGGTCATGTACCCGGCCAAAGAATCAAAAACATCTAGATGTCCGAAAACCAGCCGTTGTACTCCGACAGGCATTGGTTAGAGCTCCGCGAAGGCGCCATACGTGGCCCTTCGTGAAATTGACGCGTCAACGCTCGCCCGGCTAAGCAAGCAGTCTACTATGCCGACCCTGATCAGGTCAAAATGCCCGACCCGAGGCAGACGAAGCCTCGGTTAGGCACGTGGTAGTTCTGCCCTTACACCGGTAAAATTTAATCCGACTATGTGAAAATTCGAGCTCGACTATTAGAAAGTTGGGCCGAGGCAGTGCGGTTAGTCATGCCTGACGAGGCTGAGACAAGACAACCATGCCCCAACCTCCCACACACTAAGTGTGGTAGAGTACCGACAGCCTGCACACATGAGGCCGATAAACACTAAAACTTAGACAAAAGAATGATAAAATTATCCATTGTCTAAGTTATCCAAACGGCCTGTACTCATACGGCCGACCAACACTTAAGCATAGACAAAAGGATGACTGACACTGACTCATTCACGGTTTAAGCTGTCCGAATGGCCTGCACACATGCAATCGATATACACTCAAGACCGAGGCAAAAGGATCACAACAAAAAGGAAACCATCCATTGCCTAAGGTATACAACCAAGTTCAGAATTCCAAAAGAACTAAGGTGTACGAACTAAGGCACAAGGCAAAGACAAAAAAGATATTATCATTCATTGTCAAAAGTTTGTACACAAGGGCGCAAAGGCCAAAATAGTTCTAACAAATTACAAGGGCACCAACGCCCCAAGATCAAAATAGAAAAATAAAAAGCTAGGACTAGCTGGAGGGGTCAGCCTCGGAATCTTTAGCCTCGGGGTTCTCAGCCTCGGCGTCAGTGGCATTCTCGGCGGCAGGCGACTCGTGAGGGATCAGCGACCCATCCTCTTGAACGAAGGCACGGTAATCATACCCGTCCACGTTAAGCTCGGTTCCAGGATTGAAGTGCCGGATCTACGCCAAGGCTTTCTTGAAGCATTCCTCGGCGGTCTGCAGCAGGTCATCGGACACCTCTCGACGAGCCGCCTTCTCCTCAGAAAGGTCCTTTTCAAGCGCCTCTTTCTCGGTAGCAAGAGTAGCCCGCTACTGCTGAAGAACCTTCACTGCTGCCAGGCTCTCCGACATCCCTCGCTGAGTCCGACCACACTCCTCAGCTACCTTCACAGCCTCTTCCTGGGCGAGTTGGGCCTCCCCATCAGCCTTCACTGTCGCGGCCTTGGCAAGGTCCCGCTCCGTCCTGACCGTGTCCCGCTCGGCCTTGGCCTCATCCCGCTCCACCCAAGTCGAGACGAGCTCCTCCTCGGAGGAACTGGCCCTCGCCCTGACTTCGGCCAGCTCCTTCCTTAGTTGCTCTGCAGCCGCGGCCTCAGGCTTCAGCTCAGCCTCCACCTTCCTCAGCCTGACACACTCGGCCTCGACCCGAGCATAATGGTCCCGAACCATCCTTAGAGCCTAAAGATACCCCACCGACCGGACAAATTCCCTCTGGGCCAGATCGAGTTGGTCCAAGGCCGGGGGGGACAAGGGCTGGCTGCCCTCCATAAAGTGCCGAGGTGGGAGAAATGCAATGTCAACCTCTGGAGCCACCCCTTTCTCCCACAAGAAGCTGCGAGGGAAAACCGAAGAGGGACCAGTCGGTGGAGGTGGAGGAGGCGGAAGTCGCACTGGAGAGGATGGAATCGACCGCGAGCCAGCAGGAGAAAGCGCGGCCTCAACGTCATCATCAGAGATAACGACTTCCTTCCCCTTGGATGCCGGAGGCACGACGATGACTACGCGCCCTTCGGGAGCCTGAGACTCGACTGACGGAGAAAGCTCAGCAACAGCCTCTCGACTCTCCAGAGCCGGGGTCTCCACCGCTTGGGCAGACTTGGAGACCGGAACGGAAGAGGGACCCTGACCAACGGAGCCCTTCGACTTCTTTGGAGCCGCGGCAGCAGGAGCACCGACATCACCAGATACACCCTGTTTCTTTGGGCGAGCCGGCGACACAGCAGCAGCTTTCGCCAGACGGACATACATCGGCAGGGCATCCATGGTCCTAGCTGAAAACAAAGAAAAGTCAAAACAAGTTAGCAAGTCAGAAAAGAGGAATTCAAAGTTGAACGCAAAAACGCAAAGACCTACAAGTAGGGGGCAACGGCTCTGAGCCAGGCCCGGTGATAAAAAAGGCCGTGGACTGCACCCCGTGCTCCTCCACAAAGGCGGCCAGCCTCGGGATAGAAGGGATGGTCTCGGGCAGGAGGTCATCGTCACCCACCAAGTACGACGTCGGCAACTTGTCATAATGCCTCCTGTCCCAGTAAAGGAGGAACCTCCCCTGTAACATCCTAATTTTTATTTTATGATTTAATTATAAAATTATAAAGTAATTATACATGATAAATATAATTATTGTATATATATAAAAAAAAAAAAGAGAGAGAGAGAAAAGAAAAAGAGAAAGAAAGAAATATAAATACATATATATATATATATATATATATTTTAAAAATATATATAAAAATTAAAAAAAAATTAAAAAAAAAAAAGTGGGAGGCAAGCCTCCCACTATTCATGGCAGTGGGAGGCCGCCTCCCACTGCATCAGATAGTGGGAGGCCACGCCTCCCACTACACATATTAGTGGGAGGCTATGCCTCCCACCAATTTTAAATAATAATAAAAAAATGTGTGTGTTGGTGTATATAAATACCCCCACACACACACATAATCTGCACACAACACACACACACAGAAGAGAGTGACGAGAGGAGAGTGTGAGGAAGGAAGGAGAGAAATAGAGAAGAGGTGTGGTCATTTTAAGGTATGTCTTTTATCTTATAAGATAATTTAGGTAGTTTAACTAGCTTCTTTTCAAGAAACTTCCTTCATGAAAGTTATTCTATATATTTTTATCTTTCAAAAGGGAGTATTATTATGTTGGTTAATGAATATTTTGGGATTAAGATTTTGGAAAAGTTTCGAGTTTTGACAATAGAAGACTATGTATGTGTAGTTGATGATTAATAGTGAATTATAATCGGTTTGGATTTATTGTTTCGTTGATATAGTAATTTAAAATAAATTTTTTTTTTTTTTAATTTAGAAATTTATGATTTTATATCTATGAAATATTTTTACCGATTAAATGCTATGAAAACAATTTATTTGGGGAAGGGAGTTATTAACTAATAGTAAAATGAAGGGAGAATTAATATTTTCAATGGTATCCTTGATTTTCTTTTTAATTACCGTCTAATTTTTCCATTTTAAACATTTCAAATTTATTATTATAATTTGTATATATTTAATCTTATAAAATTATAAGTTATAATTTTATGAAGAGTTTAGAAGAATTATTAATAATTAGTAAATTGATTGTGGTAGATTGATTTTGCCGTGTTTGAGCTCTTGAATTAAGAGGAGTGGGATAATAATTAGCTTTGGCGAGAGGTAACCACTTTCCACTTTTTATGGGTATTGATATGTTGCTTGTGAGTGTTTGTGAAATGATTGTAAATATTTTAATAGAAATAGCCTTGTGGGACTTTATGATTTGAATTGTGAATATATATTTATTTATTCATATATAAGAATTGTTCATTTTAACATCATGATATTTATCATAATTATTTATTCATGTATAAGAATGGTTAATTTTAATATCATGATATTTATCATATCTACTTATTAATGTATAAGAATTGTTTATTTTTATATCATGATATTTATCATATCTACTATCACATTTATAAGAATTGTTCATTTTAATATCATGATATTTACTCTGATAATTATGGTAAGGGTTGGATTGGGAAGATGAAGTATTTTATTCCACCACGTGGTGAGGCCTCCATTAATGCATGATGGTTGGCTTTCTATTGTCCCATATATTCAGAAAGGGACGGGCCCGCTAATTCAATGAGGGCATACAACACCCCACATGTTCAATAAGGGGAAAAGGCCCATGGTTTGGGACATGTGCTCTGAGGATTTTGGCCGGTTCTCATCACATGACCAGAGAGCTTTTTGAGTCACCAGTAACATGGATGTAACTTAGCCCATGGGTCCAGTCGGAGGAAATAAGGCGGTTCGGTTGGACTGGTGGGAGGTAATTTGGGAATTGTTTTAATGAGAACTGTGACATATAATTTTGATATAGAATTTATGATATAAAATTTAGTGACGTGTATATTGACGAATTATATTCTTTATATCTTGTTATATAAATTGTTCCACTTGGCACCTCATTAGCACATGTTGGTATTCGTAATAAGTTGGATTGATGGTTACCCACATTTTTCAGGTGATAGCTCTTGTGCAGAACCATCAGGGAAGACTCCAGAAGCTTAGACTACTTCCGCCAAAAGTAGCACTTCTGTCTTTATGGTTATGTGGATGATTGTATAATGCCACGTTAGGGCTCATACTGCATACTCTGATTTACATTCGCATATTTTATTCAATAATGGGCATTACCTAGTTGTTAATGAACCCTTAATTACTTATTATATTAAGTAAATTTTTGGGATGTTTCATCCCCCCTGCACCTGGATCCTCAGCCCCGTCCAGAAACCAGGGTTGTTGGCCGGGTTCGGCCACCACCTTGAAGAATGCGTTCTTAAAGCGCTTAAAGGAGTCCGAGAAGGCCCCCATCAGCTTCCGATTCGACCCATTTCGGAGCGAAACCAGCCCCTTGAGTTTATCGCCTTCCCTGGGCAAGCTGGGGGTAAAAGGGCTGAAGTAGTAAAAGAAGAGGTTGGCGGTGCACGGGATAGGGACCGGGAAATGACCACACAGCCTCTCGAAGGCCACTAGATAAGCCCATCCATTTGGATGGAGTTGGGACGGGGCAAGGCGAAGATGCCGCAAAGCCTCCATTTGAAAGGGGGTGAAAGGAAGGGAGACTTGAACCCGTGTCAGACAATCACGGTAGAAGAAGAAAAAATTGGGGCAACCCTCTGGCCGGGTCACGCAGATTGGCTCGTCAGCCGCCGGACACCTCAGAACGCACCTCGACATGGTCGGGATCTTCAACAGTGCGACATCCGCATCAGACATCAGCGACTGGGTCTTCAGCACTTCGTGCGATACCCAGCTATACTGCCGACATAAGGCTTCGGGCGGACTAGAAGAGTCCGAACCCTCGGGCTCAGAACGCCGCTTTGAAGGCTGAGATTTGGGAGCCATTAAACCTATACAAAAATAAACAAAGCTGATATCAGTGAAGAGCAGAAATACCTGGCACAGACACAGTAGCAGGCAAAAAAGACTGCGGACTCGGACGAACAGAGGCGCGAGAAGGGACAGCCGGGGCGGACCAATGCCGACAGGAACCAAGTACGGTAGAAGCCTTGGCATCTCCAGCACGAACCATCAACGTAGAAGCCTCTGCCACGCAATCCCAGCAAGGGCCGAGATACCCCTCCAGGGCAGACATCTGGCGGACGGCGGAAGGACCCTCGTAGAAATTAAGAGGTTGAGCCATCACCACCGGGGATCCGGAACCGGAAGAGGAGCCTATTTTGGCCCCACCGGACGACTCCAAAGGAAGAGCGTGTGCCAGTGGCCCGGAAAGGACGGCGAGGAAGTGAAACCGAAACCCTGGCCGAAGACGGACGAGCCCCAGCTTGCCCTGGGCAAACGGCGCCACCTCGGCGCAAAGGATCCAAAACCCCATAGCAGGTGGTTCACCCCCAAGAACCCAGTAAGTGGCCTGTGGGAGACGCGCACGGAGGAACATTTCCTCCTCCAGCGTCAGTGACGCCCTTGGTCTTGGAACATTTCTGTCTCTCACCATAATCAGAAGCCTACGGTACTAAAAGCTGGTGTTCGACGCCCTTGTACCAGGCAGTACCCTGAAATATTTTTTCAGATCTTAAAATAATTTTTTAAGATCATGAAGTATTTTTTCAGTATAAGTCAGTATCCTGAATATCTTTTTAGCACCCGGTAGTAATTAAAATAAAATTATTAAATTTAAAAAAAGAATTTGGTGTTCGACGCCCTTTTTGACAAACCACATGTGTATTTTTGCACCTTTGAAATGTCACGTTATCGTCCAGTTAGCAAAAAAAGTCAAACTTAATGGCCAAAGTCAAACTTAACGGTCAAACGGTATTTTTACACCTAATTTGTAACCACATAGTCACTTTTGCACATAAAAAAAGCACTTGCTACTGGACACTCCTCAGAAAAAAGCACATGTATATTTTTGCACCTTAACCCTATTTAAATAATTTCAAACGCTTTATGAAATTCTCTTTCTCTCTTAACGTTGTATGCTCTTGAAAAAAGTGAGTAAGCCAAAAAAAAAAAAAAGGCATAGAGAAGCACCTACACCTATAGCCGACTTCATATAACCTAATTGAGACATTACATGATATGAACTTCCTCGTGTAACATATAGGAGCACATATTTATCTTATATATAAAAAATTATGATTAAAAAGTTACTTTGAAATGCCCTAATTGACATTTCAAACATGTCCTTGCTAACTCTTATGAAATATTTATGGGGTTTAAATTTCTCATATTGTATGAGAAGAAGAAGATTCTTACACATACATAAAATAATAGAACCCACATATATATGATGCTAATTATATATTGTGGGTCCTACCATTTTATGTGTGTATGACATGAGAAAATACTTTTTCTACGACATGACTACATGAGAAGTGTTTTTTTCTAATATTTATATAAGAAAACCTTGGTCTTTTTATTTCTGGTATGGTTTTTTACCCCTTTCCTCCCAGCTTTTTGGGCCCACTCTCTTTCCCCCTAATTTACTGTTTGAATCAAAGGAAAATCTTGTGGGGTTATAACAGTTTTCACATTGATCTAATTTTAATTAATTATTTAAGGTCATTTTTTGGCCAAAATTATTTAATCTCATGAAAGTAATTGAGATGGAATTGATGGCAAAAAAACAAAGATGGAATTGGGGGGGGGGGGGGGGGGGGGGGACGTACAGGAGAGAGCGCTAAATTTCATAGACAAGGAGAGTAACAAGAATTACTACCTCCGGTCCTAATTGTAAAAACACTTTTGTAGTACAAATTTACACTACAAAATTATTCCTATAATTAGGACTAGAGGGAATATTATTCTAAATCTTAATTTATTTTCAAAAACTTTAAAAACATGCCAAAAATTATTTTTCCGTTAACCCATTGCATTCATCGTGAACAAGCAGGTTTGGTCATTTTCATAAATATCAAACCCAACAAACTAGCATGTTTAGAGTTAAATACAAAATCTCAAGGAGGTGGGCCTAACGAAACTCACTAATCTCTCACAACATGAGAAATCAAAGTTCGAATTGCCGGTATTTGGTGCCTCATATAGAAATACCTTTTCACAAGTATCAAACTCAATAGACTAGCATGCTTGGAGAATCAAACTCAACGTCATACCAATAAAGATTGACCCCAACAGAGAGAACTAGTCCCTCACGTGTCAAACCAAAATTCGAATCCCCAGTGAGATAGCCTATAATTGCCTAGCAAAAAGGAGGAAAAAAATGGGGGAAAAAAAAACACACTCAACGTGATTATTTTTGCTTTTGCTGAAATGTGATCTTGTACATAACTAAAAATATTTATCACACCGTCACCAATTTATCCGTAGGCACCCATATATATATAATTACAGAACTTCTTCACTATATCTTAATGCAAACTGTGGAAACCCCCATACATATCTATAAAGCTTCTTGCATCTGTGCCTACAAATTACAATGCACATCTATGAAAGGAAAATTAGAACACTCAGCCATTTCATCTATATACACACACATGTATCAAAATTGGAACAAATAGCGTTATTTATAGCTTCTCAATATATTGAAAAGGTAGTTCATTGCATTTACTCTGTATCCTCTCCAAACAAAATGTGCTCCAGTTCATTGGGAGGAGTGACTCTCTTCCTAACTAACATTTCAACTGTAGGACACTTTCTCTTACACCCTCCCCGTGGCCTTGACCTGAATTGTTCATCAGATTCTTCAAAATCCCCCTGCAGCGAGGCAAATCATAAACTTTCTTCCAATATGTACTCAATAATTTGTGAAAATTAGAATGGCTAGTTATTGATAACAACTTACATGTGTATAAACATGTAACCCAGTTTTTTGATGCATGTCCCTCACATGTTTGTAGGAAAATCTCATGCCACAATCAGGAAAGCCACATACAAATGGCTTTTCTTTGAAGTGTATAGCCTTTACATGCTTTTCAAGATTGGATTTCTGTCCATGCAAACCAAAAGAAGGTAAATTAGAAGCAAGTAAATGCTTTGAACTTGACGGAAAAAACTGGATTTCTATCAAAGCAAATGAAAAGCATGTCACCAATATTAAGCTTCGAATCAACATCTTCAGTTAAATGCAAATCATAGAATCTAACAAGTAGAAATGTCTTACAGTAGTGAATGTGCTGCCACAACCCTTGTGTTCACATTCAAATGCCTCTGATGAAGAACTAGTTTCATGTGACCGGAGGTGCCGCTTGATATTTTTCTTCAGTTCCTTTTTCCCACAAGTCTCACAGGTCACAAATTGATGACAGGTTTTGACATGGGCTTTAAGGCACTGGACATTAGTAAAATGCTTCATACAACCAGGATCCAAGCAGACTACCTCTACTGAGTCCAGCTTAACTGCAGAATACAGATAGACTTTAGAAGTGCGATAAACTTTCCTAAAGATCAAGAAACTTTCCAGAAACGACCAATTAACAGGCATCTGACTAAAAATAGCAAATTGATCAAGAAATTCAAAAGTAAGGAAACTTGCCATGACAATTTTCATGCTTTTGTAGCCTTGAAGCAAATTTGAAAACCTTTCCACAGCCAATTTCTGGGCATTCATACTGCTTCAGAGTTTCCACTTTAGCTGGGGAGGAATTCCCGTTATGAAGTTCTTTGACATGCCTGGTCATATTCCCTTGGAAAGCGAAGTCACGATTGCAATCCTTGATTGGACATTTAAAAGTTTTCCCTTTATGCTGCAGAAGGTGGCGAGTCAAGTGATCCTTTCTTCGGTAACTTGCTTGACAGTCATCAATAGAACACACATATGGTCTCTGAATCATTAAAATAATTGTTACGTTTTTAACCTCAAAACTAAAATGTCATTTCAGCTCTAATAAAAACAACACCAGTAAATCAACTGCCAACCTCTTTAAAGAGCGCGACTGAGGCATCCTTGATGGATCTTCTCAAGAGGTCTCCCTTCTTGATACTGATCCATCAAGTCAATAAAATCTACCTCATGCATTTTGGAGTTCCGTTGGGATCCAATGCTTCACGCTACAACATCCATAAATTTCTGATAGCATAAATATCTTTCCTGCAAAATATGTATATTCAGTTTATGGTGACAAGTGACGGAATGAGGATCTTATAGTGAAAGTGGCTAATGGAACTTTCACATGGGTGTATGATATTGGAACAGTTAACTGTCTGAGCACCTAGATATAAAGAATATGTTTTTTCTGAGTTGAAGCGTAATTTATTGTCAAATTACATTCAGATAAAGTTGAATGCGTAGACTGATATTTGATGATATTGGGTGTAGTTCTCAGGATTTGTCATTGGGTGGGATGACTGGCAGTGCAGAAAAGTGGGACGAACTACTTTTAAGGGGCAAGCATGGGAATACCATTGTTGGAAAGGCTTTATTTAGTTCCGGCTAATTTTTTTTTGAATTCTCTTTATCCACAAGCTTAAACAAAATTCCAGAACCACTAATACATGGTAGTCCAAATGCATTCTTGATAATAAAATTTAGAACATTAGAACATCATCTGTTAAGAGTATGGAAATGTCGCCAAATACCTCAAGAGAATGGCTTTGCATGTGCTGCACCAAATATGCTGGTTTTTTGAAACTAGCACCACACTCCTTGCAAGTATTGGATTTTGTGTCCCCGACTTCATCATCTTTGTCCACTTTGATTCTTTCCAACTCCTCCTAATAGACATAAAAAGGTCACAATATAATCATGGTTTTAATGTATAGAGATCACCAGATAATTGAAACACATCTCAGGGAAACACAGAATATCACTCCATTAAAATAATATAAAACTCAAATTCCCAGAATTACATTCTCTTATGATTAAACCTCTCCTATGTTGATAGGTAAAATAATACATACTCATCAATGACTGCCATGCATAGTATGATAGTTTTAAAATTTAAAAACAGTAAATTTCCTCATAATTCCTTCAAAGGAATCATTCAAGCACATCACATCTACAACGTCATCACTAAGCATTCTCATGGAACTAGAAAATCAAAACATGAGAAGAGAAGTACCTTGTGGCAAGAATTGATATGAGAGGTTATCAGGGTCTTTTTGGACCGACAGATGCCACAGTATTCACAGTAATAGCGTCTAATATCTCTGAAAATAGGCCTCTCTCCAAGTTCCCCCGGTTCATCCATCTTTATCTCAGACATTTAACCTTATTTGGTGTCGATCCTATCAAGAAGACAACAAATATAAACTGAGAACAAAAAGTTAACCCAGTAATCAAAGCCACAGAAAAGATAAAACCCACAGGAAATTATCTATATTTTTTTTCTGACTGTTCAGCAAAAAAAAAAATCATTTTTACACCTGGTATACACAGCCAACAAATTTAATTAATCTAGCAAGCTGATAAGCAAGCATGCAAATCAAAAGCCTCAAGCAAAAACCCAAAGACGAACCCATCACTAGGAAACATTAGAAAAGATGGCCTGAAAAATTAATTATATAAATTTTTTTAAAAAAAAATTTTGAGAGTTTATATATTTTCATTCAAGCGTTTAATTGATTTATTGATTAGAGATATGTCATGTAGCTTATAATATTTGGAATAAGATGCGAATTGGCCACAGTTTATGTAAATATTTTGTTACCAATTTAATTGACATCATAATTAAAATCATGAAGAAAAGTTTTATGCATAGTGGAAACACAACATCTAGATCCATATTTAGTAGTGGACAAATCACAAATGTATAAGAGTTGCATTATGTAATGAACAAGATACAAAGGCATGAAATTGACAGTTGAAACTTGAAAAACGAATCTTGAGATTTTGATTATCGTAGGGGCATTCTTCTTTTTCAAAAGCCACATCATTTTTTATCTTTATTTTTTGCTTTTGGTCTGTAATTGCCCTATATGTGAACTCGTTTCACTCACGTTTAGTTAGCTCGTCTTGCGTTTCAGTTCTCTTCCCCCAACGGAATCACATTCTCCTGATAAAGTATACATGCAGTGTAACACAGGTCTTGAAATTATTTAAAAAATCTATAACAATCTCTTGTCAGAATTTCCCTCACAAGCATACATCAAACAGAGCATTTTTCCCAAACAGAAAGAGATCCAATCAAATAAACTAATTAATATTATATAGTACCGAAGCGAAACTGAATGGGATAAAAACTGAACCGAACAACAGAAAAGAATCAGTTCGGTTTGCCCAGTGACAGTAGGCAAAACAGATGAATTCAATTTTTATAAAAACAAGCAGCAAGATAGGGATGAAGACCTTAGAGGCAGAGAATATGGTGGATTAGTGGTCGATGCGTTGATACTGAGGAGAGAGGAGGCCGGAGTGGTCGAGATCGGGAGAGTATGTGGATGTGAACCTGTGTTTCTGCTTCGGCTTCGTCGGTGGATGAGGTTGACGAAGTGAGCGACTTCCACGGCGAGTCTGTGGTTGGCCGTGGTTGTGCTTTGACTTCAGGCTGAGGCTGAGGCTAAGCGGCAACTAGCAGCTAGTGGAGGAGGGTGAAGATGAATCAGGATATAGGGTTTCTGGTAACAGGCTTCCTTCTAGTTTGGGCTACATGGTTTTATTTTAAAGGGAATTGTTGGACTCAAGACAGATAGGGCCTAAAGGACAATGAGGATAGCCCAACTGTGACTTGACAGAAGATCTTTCCTATATATTATGTGTCTGTGTATATATATATACTCCTCCTTAGATTCAGCTGCCAAAAAGGTTAGACACTTTCACCAAAGAGAGAGTGTTCGATCTTGGAGTTGGTCAAGGTACTGGGGGAGGCGTCTTAGGGTATCACCTAGGAGGAAGTGCCTAGATTAACGCCTGATGATAATAGACTAGACAGCTCGCCCTACCCAACATCGTTCTTAGATAGTGAGTGAATCTAACCCATTTTCTAAATTTTTTTAATCAAAATATATATGTGTGTGTGTGTGAAAAAAGTATTTCTCCAGTCACTGGAGATAAGTTATCTTCAGTGACCCCTTAAAATTACGTCATTTCAAATTAATGAATGGTATGCTTGTAATTTTAGGTGAATTAATAAATGGTGCAAACACTCTTCATTAATCTAAGAACGACGTAATTTTAGAGGCATTAGAGATAACTTATTTCCAATGACTGGAAAAATCTTTTACCCTATATATATAAAAAATAGATTTCTTCCGGTCTTAATTATAAGATCTAGTTGACTTTTTGATGAGATTAATGAAGCTAATTAAATTACTTTAGAATATTTTTACTTTTCTTTCTTTTTTTCATTAAAACTAATTAGTTTGACTAATAAACTAATATATAATCTAAAGATACACAACATATGAAATGATTAAATAACTTATTTAGCTTCTTTAATCTCTTCAAAAAAAAGTCAACTAGATCTTATAATTACGATCAGAGGTAGTATATATAAGGTAAAGCATTTGAATCACATGTTTGTAATTTTAGATGAATTAATATATGGTACAAAATTACAGAAACACCGTTCATTAATTCAAAATGATATAGTTTTGAGAGTTACTGGAGATAATTTATCTCAAGTGGAAAAATCAAAACGAGTCAATCATATTAAGGGGTGATGGAGGAAGAAAATGTGATTCAAATGCTTTAGTGACAATGTGAAGAACAAGCCAACATCGTCCAAAGTTTTGGGCTGCAGAGCAAACTTGGATGTCATGTTATGTACATCTGTATACCTCTATAATTGTTTTTTGGGCCCATTTGAATGGGCTTTTAAAAAAAGTGCTTTTATTTAATTGCTTATTTTTTAAGTTCTAAATTGAAACTTTTAAAAAAAGCAGCACTTTGTTTTTTTTTTTTGTGACTTTTATTTTTTAAAAAATATCATTTAAACACATAAATTAATTAAAAAATCATTTTTTTTCTGCATTAAAAAAATACTTTTTTCTCAAAAAAAGGCCATCCAAATGGGCCCATCCGTATTGGGGGAAAGGCCTTTTCTGAAGATTTTTTTTTTTTCGCCAAATAATTTTTTACAATTTTAAACGAAGGATCAATAGTTCTGACAACGGCCGGTGCGCATTAGCGCACATGGCACTAGGCCAGGCGCTAGGCCTGGCGCTCCCACTTGATGTGGGATCGAATCCCCCCTCCCCCCCCATCCATGTATCAAAAAAAAAAAAAATAGTTCTGACAACTGTTATAATAAAAAAAAAGTTCTGACAAAAAATAGTTCTGACAAGAATTTTTAAAATTTAAATTCTGGGATAGTTTAGATCTGTACGTGTGCCAAGGTTTCAACAAAAAGGAAAAAGACCTTTATTTAAATACCCTCAGACTCAATGTGCCAGTTTTTCAGAAATCATGAAGAAAAAGAACAAAAAATTTAAATAATAATTTGGAAATGTAAAGTAAGATAAGAACAAAAGTTGTAGAAATTCACAAATGCTATAGATAGAAACTAAAGAAATATCAAAGTCCTTTTGATTGTTCGATAAATCTTATATAGTTCAATTAATATTCCCTGTGTGTACATAAATCTTATATAGTTCAATTAATATTCTGTGTGTAAAAAAATAATGATGTTCTTTTATTTTTTCAGTAGAACATTAGAGCATTTACAAGACAAAATATGACATTTGCAAAACAAACAAAGATTCAGAAAAACTCGAATTAACAACATTTTAACTATTTACATGACAAATAAGGATATCATTACCTTTTCATCTATAAAACTTGGATGCTTCGAAGTTTCAGAATCTCGAGACGAATGAGTCTCAGGCTAACGAAATTTCTGCCAATAATAATAGTTTGTCGACTACTAACATTTCCAATGGTTATCACAACTCAGTTCAGGTTGCCGTGCATCATGCATTTGACTTGACTCACGTAAAATTGCATTTCTTAAGTCATCACCCTCATTCCTTTCCACTCACAATAGAACAGTCACAACCCTATCTTCTAGATCGGGATCATAGTATTAGCCTCTTGAAAAATTGTAGCATCTAGTTTCCAGCAACCAAAAATACAGAAGCAACAAATGGAACAAAATTCAAAAGCTGATTACATAGCTTAATTCCGCCAAAGTACTCAACTCAAGTATAAAGTCTATCTAAAACTAACGCGATATTTCAATATCTCATTTATCCGACAGGGACAATACGGAGGAATAATCTAGAGATTACGCGGCAACTGATGGCTTAGATGCAGCAGAGAGCTTAGATCTCCTCTTGGCCAAACTCTCACTGCGGCGTTCACGTTGTTCCTTCAAACGGCTGGCAAGCAGCTTTTGATATTCAGCAGCCTCAGCCTTGGCCTTGGCTATTCTCTTCTTCTTGTCAGCAATCCTTGCTCTCTTCCTTTGCAAAGTCAAGGGAGTAACCAACCTCTGAATTTTGGGAGCTTTGCTCACCTTCTTGCCTGAAAAATATTTGAGCCATATTACCACTCTATCTCTAATGAAAATTAATTTTTTTTCTTGATCAACCATCGAATAAAGAACAATAAACTCACCAGTTTTGGTTGTAAAGGTTCTGCGGTATGTGTTAACATATTTGCGCACATCATCTTCCTTGGAGAGATTAAACAATTTCCTAATCTTTGAAGCCCTTTTTGGCCCTCTCATTCTTGGCTTCTCAGTGTCAGTCAATCCTGGAAGATCATTCTCACCTTTCTTCACAATAACCAAGTTAAGAACAGAGAGGTCTGGACTCACAATGCAACCCCTAACAGACTTCCTTCTCCTCTCTCCATTCCTTCTTCCATAACCACGGAAGCAAGGAGTTCCTAGTCAATTAGAAACACCGTGTGTCAACATTTAAACAAAACAAATGGAAACAAAAAGGAAAAGAAGCATAAAGCAAAGATCTCTGTGAAGCAAGAGACGACATTTAAACAAAACGAATGGAAACAAAAAACAAATGAAGCATAGAGCAAAGACCTCTGTGAAGCAAGAGACGAACACGACCAGGAGTCAGCACTCCCTGCTTCATGGGAAAACCCTGCTTGTCACAGCCTCCAGTTATTTTGAAAACATAGCCCTTGAACTCCTGCAAATAATTAACAAAATAACAAATAATTAGAAATTGTATTCAATTCCACATGGCTAAAGTTCCAAACGGAAGATAGAAAATTTCACCTCCCCCAATGCATCTCCACTGACTTCTTGTGATATCCTCTTGTCCCAAAATGCTCGGCTGCAATTAAAGTTTAACCCATGTAAGAAAAACACATCAAGGTCATTCACAATACAACTCCTTAGTACGCTAAGGAGCATGGGAAATGAGCAAAGGTAATTATGTATTTGTGATCAGGTTCTTCAATAGAATTATGATACATAATTATCTAAGAACTCGGTAACAAACATGAAACATCTAATGAAGTTTGTCAAAGATTCATTTGAAATGTCAATGGCTTGGAGTTGCCCGTTTAAGTTCTTTACACATAACAAGATCTTGGCCAACTTATGATGAAGGCACCAGACAGGATCAGGATTCTCAAAGAAATTAACACCCCAATTTTGCATGAAAAAGAAGCACAATTGAATCGAAAGCAAGGAAGCACTTCAAAATGTTTTCACTTACAGCTTGGCATCATCATCTATTTCAAGCTTCTTCTGGCACCCAGTGGTGGGGTTGGCAATGTTGAACTGGAAAAGTGACAATCTAACATTACAGACCACATCACATTGTATTAAGAGAGATAAAGCACCTAAGAGATCCACATACCTTCATCTTTTAGGTTGGATAACGAGTAGCAATTCTGCAGAAGTTCTACTCTCTCAGCCTAAGATAAGAAGAAAAGCACATCAATTCCTAGCCGAAATAATAAATTCCAATCTCAAAAATGAACAACAAAAAACGAAAAAACAAGCCATTTATTATAACATTATGAAACAATATCAACACGGTGTTATATAAATTAAAGGATCTCTCCCTAGCGCTTCCCCAACTGAAACATCCGATCGCCATACAACGAGCAGGAAGAAAACCAGATTCACCAAAACATTTTACGGGATAAAAAAACGCAAAAGAAGAATAAGAACTCAAAGTTAACAGCAGACTAACGATTTAGAGACTTAAATGCAACCCCACTGGGGAAGCTTAGAGATTATCACATCGAATATGAAAGAACCAGAACTTATAGACACAATGCACAGACGAAGAACGGAGGAGGGGACACTTACGGAGCACCAATTACGGTCTCGGCGAGCTAGAGGAACCGGGTGGAGACTGGAACTAGGGTTTTGAAAAGAGTAGCTTGATGGGTTGAGATGAGATGCGTGATCTAATGGCTCAGATTGACAGGAAAATTGCGATCGGCATCCTAATGACTCATAAATGGATTGAAAAGCCCGCCATTATGCCCAGAATTAGAATGGCGGCCTAAAAGATCTTCTTCAGCTCCCATGAGCCCAAACTTGGAGATGATTGGGGAGAACACCACCCAAAAAACAGTTTTTTTTTTTCCTTACCAAAAAATTAATAATTTATAAAATAAATAAGAAAATATTACATTTAATAAATAGATTTAGAAGCTTAGTGCGCTAAGTTCTATTTTTTAAAAAAAAAAAATTGTTTTTTTTACTATAATTATGATTATTAAATTCTTTTTTTAAAATTATATTGATATAAGTACCTCACGAGGTATTGCTGTACTCTAGGTTTTTTTAATTTTTTCTGCTTTCTTTTTTTTAATATATTACAATGATTATTATTAATAATTTATTTTTCTTAATTATAGTGACTCCCCTGACCTCGCGAGGTACGACGGCTTTCTTTAATTTTGTTTTCTGTTCTTTTAATTTTATAATAATTATTATTATTAATTCTATTTTTTTAAATTATATCTATAGAAGTATCACCTCGCGAGGTACTATAGGGTTCTTAAATTTTTTTTCTCTTTTTTTTTAAAGTAATAATTATTAATTTATTTTCTTTTTAATTATATTAGCAGAAGTACCTCGCGAGGTACAGCTTTTTTTTTAATAAATTTTTTTGGTATTTTTTATGATAATAATTATTAATTTCTTTTTTTAAAAAATTATATTAGCAGAAGTACCTCGTGAGGTACATCTGCTTACATCGCAAGGTAACGCTTTTTTTTAAAAAAAAATAATAGTTTTTTTTAAAATGATAATTATTATTAATTTCTTTTTTTAAAACATTATATTAGCAGAAATACCTCGCGAGATACATCTGTTTATCTCACGAGGTACCACTTTTTTTTAAAAAAATAATTTTTTTGGTTTTTTTACGATAATCATAATTAATTTCCTTTTTTAAAAAATTATATTAGCAGAAGTACCTCGCGAGGTATATCCGCTTACCTCGTGAGGTACAACTCTTTTTTTCCTGCACCTGACCTCGCGAGGTACTCTGGCTTTTTTTAACTTTTTTCTTTTGTTAAATTTTATAATAATAATTATTATTCATTCTATTTTTTTAGGTTAAAGTACCCGTTTGGTCCTTTATGTTTGTTTCAGGTATCCATTTAGTCCCTTAAGTTTGTAAAGTGCTTGTTTAGTCCTTTAAAGTTAACACCATTAAGCAGACTTAACGGAAAATATTAACTCAACAATTTTAAACGATGACTGTACACTTAAATGCTGACAAAGCAAGCTTACATGTTACTTTTTTAATAAATTAATATTTTAAATCCTATAAATTGAAATTTATTTAAGCAAACTTTGGCTATATGTTTTTCGTCTGAGGCATTTAAGTGTACAGTCATCGTTTAAAATATTAATTTATTAAAAAAGTAACATGTAAGCTTGTTTTGTCAGTATTTAAATGCACAGTCATCGTTTAAAATTGCTGACTTAGTATTTTTTGTTAAGTCTACTTAATGATATTAACTTTAAAGGACCAAACGAGCACTTTACAAACTTAAGGGACTAAATGGATACTTGAAGCAAACATAAAGAACCAAACGGGTATTTTAGCCATTTTTTTATATTATATCTACAGAAGTACCTTGCGAGGCAGTGTAGGGTTCTTTTTTTTTTGTTTTCTTTTTTATTTATTTTAAAATAGTAATATTTTTATTTATTTTCTTTTTTAATTATATTGACAAAAGTACCTCGCGAGGTACCGCTAACCTCGCGAGGTTGTTTAATTTTTTTTTCCTGTTGTCTTTTTAATTTTATTTTATAATAATAATAATAATAATAAATTTATTTTTTAAAACATTATATTGAAAGAAGTACTTGGCCACATACCGCCGCTTACCTCGCTACCTACTATGGCTTTTTTTAATTTTTTTCTTTTTTCTTAGCAGAATTATTATTATTAATTTTTTTCTTTTAATTATAGTGACATAAGTACCTCGCGGGTACTGCTACTTACCTGGCGAGGCATTATAGCTTTTTTTTTAAAAAAAAAATTCTGTTTTTTTCCTGTTTTGTAATGATTATTATTATTAATTTATTTTTTCTTTATTATAGTGACAGAAGTACTTTGTAACAGAACTACCACACCAGGTCAGCTGCAGTACCTCACGAGGTACTTATTTCAACATAATTAAAAAAAATTAATAATGATTATCATAAAAAAAACCAAAAAACTAAATAAATAAATAAATAAAAAGCTGTACCTTGCGAGGTAAGCGGATGTACCTCGCGAGGTACTTCTGCTAATATAATTTAAAAAAAAAAGAAATTAATAATGATAATCGTTAAAAAAAACAAAAAAAATTTAAAAAAAAAAAAGCGGTAATCGCGGATGTGCCTCGCGAGGTATGGTGGCCTTTTTTCGTTTTCTTTTTTTATTTTATTTTATATTCATATTCATTATTAATTTATTTTTCTTAAAATTATATTGACTGAAGTAATTCCCGAGGTGCTGTAGCTTTTTTTTTCCTTTTTTTTTTCCGTTTTTTATAATAGTAATTATTATTAATTTCCTTTTTTTAAAAATTATATTGACATAAAGACCTCGCAAGGTACTACCCCTGACCTGGCGAGATACAATAGCTTTCTTTAGTTTTTTTCTTGTTTTTTTAATTATTTTTATAATAATAATAATTATTATTTCTTTTTTTAAATTATATTTACAGAAGTACCCCACTACCTCTTGAGGTACTGGAGCTTTTTTATTATTATTTTTTGTTTTCTTTGTTTTTTTTAATCTTTATTATTATTAATTTCTTTTTTCTTAATTATAGTGACATAAGTACCTCGTGAGTGCTGTAGGGCTTTTTAATTTTTTTTTTTCTGTTTTCTTCTTTATTTTATTTTATAATAATAATAATAATAACTTTATTTTCTAAAAAATTATATTGACAGAAGTACCTTGCGAGGTGCCGAGGTACGGTGTACATGGCAACCATTTTATTGCCCATCAATGTTTCTAAAATATAAGTGTGGCGACAAAATTTTCTAATAGCAAAGGTAGAAATGTTAAACCCATAAATTATTTATAGTTAAAATATGGAAAAAGCATAAGCACCTAATTTATGATGGATATTGTTATTTGAAATTAATGGCATGATGATTTTGGATTCAATCTTGATTCTAAAGACGAAATTTTTATATATAGTTTAAAAAAATAAAAGGGATGTATAAGAGAAAAAAAGGAAACTATTTCCTTCCGCTCCATTGACCAATACCAAACTTGTCTCTACACAGTTTTTTGGCCTGATCCCCACATAGTTCGCATGAAAAAGAGAAATCAAATTCAGTCAAATAGACTGTGTGCTAGTCAAGGCTTCTGACATGCCATGCAAAATTGGTTCAAAGATAAAATACATTCCTATATGGCATCAATTATGCCCACACCTATCTGCTCCGACGTTCTGGGACTTTAATGTCATTTCCGCTAAACAATAAATTCGTAGGCTTGACATATAGTTTGCTTCCACGTTAGTACTAAACTCGAGAATAAGCTCTGTTGTGTATTAGCTTCCAACAACTATAAAATCAAAATTTACCAAAAACTTCAAAAGAAAGTTGATCATACAGTGAACTTTTTACACAGGAAAAGGAATAAAAAACACAGCCATGTAAAATAAAGCATTGATCTCTGTGAAGCAAGAGACGAACACGTCCAGGAGTCAGCACTCCCTGCTTCATTGGAAAACCCTGCTTGTCATATCCATCCTCCAGTTATTTTGAAGACATAGCCCTTAAACTCCTGCGAACGATCAACAATAAAACAGATAGTCCATGGTTGTGTTCAACATCATTAAAGATACACCATAAATAGAAGTAGTGAAATTTTACCTCACCCAGTGCGTCTCCCCTGACTTCTTGTGATATCCTCTTGTCCCAAAATGCTCGGCTGCCATGGAATAATGTCAAACTCATGTTACGGCCATGTATTGTTGTCAGTCGAAACACAATTGCATAGTTCACTGAGAAGCACGGACAATTTGCGGGCATACTTCAAGCTTGAAGTTAATACAACAACCACTACCGATGGACAAAGACAGATGAATAAGGAATGGAGGCATTTTTGCAGAATGTGGGAGCAAATAGTGCCTGACAAAAACATTATTTTGGGATAAAAAGTAACCTTATTATTGACTTACAATATATACCAGCCTTTAACAGCCATGCCAGTACGCTTCACTCTCCAAAATACTAGAAACTACTACACATATTCATGAGCATACTAGTGTATCTCACCATATCAAAACAAATAATACAGCAGTTTTGCTGTCCTAAAATTAGGAACACGAGGAAATAGTACAGCCACCGAATATATGTTCTCATACAAAACACCTTGTTTGAAAGAACTCAGTATATCTCGTAGACACCTAAGCTTTTTCAACCAAGAACAAAAACTTAGACCAGTTGAAAAACGTTGCAAACTAAAGAAACCATTCTAAATACCAAATATTCAATGCCACTTGTTCTCGATGAAAATAGCCTCATGACTCATCCACCACGAAGAAGAATGTCTTCAGAATTAAAATAAGACTTAATAAAAGTAACAAATGTATTTTCATCAATAAACTTGAGAGCTTTTTTTTTTTTCCTTGAGAAGAGTAGTCAATGTCTTATCCAACACCCACAGAAGTTCGTCTGAGTTATGTCATATTTAAGTTAAAACAGGCAAATTTGAGAAGTTAATGGGGCGCAGTTACCGGTTAACATTCTTTAGAATGTATTCCACAACTTACTGTAAGCCTATCGGATGGACACAGAACCAGCAAAAATCGGAGAAACAGATCCCAATTTTCCACAGAGCAAGAAGCGAAATTGAATCAAAAGGGAAGAGAGAGCTGTAGAGTTGTTTAACTTACAGTTTGGCATCATCGTCAATTTCTAGCTAGCTTCTTCTGGCACCCAGTGGTGGGGTTGGCAATGTTGTACTGCACTCGAGCATTATAAATAAGAATCATATAAGGGAGACGAGAACTTCAGATATTCACATACCTTCATTTTTTAGATTGGATGACAAATAGCGCTCCTCTAGAAGTTCCAGTTATTACTGAAGCAAGAAAAGAAATTGAATCTGAATATTATTTCTTGAATATTTCCTGTATGTACAAGTCCTTAGGCAAAATACCTCACTACTTTATGTACAAGTAAATGTAACAAACTAACTAAGTTGTGTAACAAACTAACTAAATCCACTACTTTATGTAGAAGTAAATGTAACAAACTAACTAAATTGTGTATAGTATATTAACACTAATACCCCCTCAAGCTGGAGAGTGTATATCTATCATTCCCAGCTTGGATAGGAGTGTAGAAAACGATGAAGGAGCAAATGGCTTAGTAAAGATGTATGCTAGTTGATCTTGAGATTTGATGGGGAGCAAATGAATCAAGCCATTTTGAAGTTTTTCCCGAACTACATGACAGTCAATATCAAGGTGCTTGGTGCATTCATGGAAAGTAGGATTTGCAGCTATGTGACGAGCAGATTGGTTATCACAATATAATGAAGCTGGAGAAGTAAGAGGAAAACCAAAATCTCGTAAGAGGTAAGATAACCACTGAAACTCACAGGTAGTAGTAGCTAAGGCACGATATTCAGCCTCAGAAGAGGAAGTAGAGACAGTTTGTTGTTTCTTGGAACGCCAAGTAATCAGCGCTTGGTCCAAAAAACCACAAAAACCAATGATAGAGCGGCGTGTGTCAATGCAACCTGCCCAATTAGAATCACTAAACGCATTTAATTTCATAGTAGAAGAAACAGAGAAAAATAAACCACGACCAGGGGCAACCTTGAGATACCGAAGCACCCTATGAGCAGCCTTTAAATGAACATCAATAGGGTGTTGGACAAACTGGCTGAGTTGCTGGACAAAAAAGGAAATATCAGGCCGAGTGTTTGCAAGGTAAAGTAACCGACCAACCAAAGTACGATAGCTAGAACCATTAGCCAAAGGAACACCATAATCTTTAATCAGTTTCAGTTTGTCAGACATAGGAGTAACAACAGGCTTGCTCTCAAGGAAACCAAAATTAGACAAGATATCTAAAGCAAATTTCTGTTCGCAAAGAGAAATACCCTTAGTACTTCGAGCAATTTCCAATCCGAGAAAATATTTAGCATCACCCAAATCCTTAACTTTGAAACGTGAATCCAGAAAAGACTTCATGTTATTAATTTCATCCAAATTAGTACCACTAAGGATAATATCATCCACATAAACAAGTAAAACAGTGAATGAATGATCTGTATTTTTTACGAATAAAGAGTGATCAGCAGCAGAAGAATGATATCCACAAGAAATAAGAGCTTCAGAAAGCTTAAAAAACCATTGTCTACTAGCTTGCTTAAGGCCATAAAGAGAGCATTGCAGTTTACACACTTGAGTAGGAGAGAAACAACCAAACTTCATCAAGGTCTCCATGAAGAAAAGCATTATTAACATCAAGTTGTTTTAAATGCCAGTTATGAGCAGCAGCTAAAGCAAGTAATAAACGAACAGTGGTAAGTTTAGCTACCGGAGAAAAAGTATCATTATAATCAACGCCCTCTACCTGGGTATAACCGCGAGCAACCAAACATCCTTTATATCGATTTAAAGTACCATCAGAATTATACTTCTTAGCAAAAACCCACTTACACCCAATAGGTCGTTTGCCGGAAGGTAAATCGGTCAACACCCATGTATGATTCTGTTGTAAGGCATCAAGTTCAGCTTCTATAGCTTTCCTCCAACCCTCATGCTTAATGGCTTTAGAGTAAGTTTTGGGAATGTCATCAATAGAAATAGATAAACTATAATGACGATGAGGAGATGAAAGATGATCATAAGAAAGAACATGAGAAAGAGGATGATAGCTACCTGCCTTCAATGAATTCGGTATGACTGATGTGCAATGTAGAGCAAAATGATAATCATGCAAATAAGTAGGTAAACACCTAGACCGAGTAGATTTTCTAAGTAATGGTGAAAGAGGAAGAGATGAAGATTGAGAAGAATCAATTTGTGAAGAGAAGGGCCATCAGAAGAAACCAGTGGATAATCTAAAACAGGAAGTTCTTGAGGTAAAGGGATAGAGTTGGATAAAGAAGGAGAATCTACATTACAAAAAGGAAAAATAGATTCATAAAACCGAACATTTCTAGAAACCAAAATCTGCCTACTATGCAAATCTAGGGCAACAAAACCTTTAGTACCATGTTGATAACCTAGAAAAACACATTTATGAGCCCGAGGATCAAGCTTAGTACGTTGATGAAAAATAGTAGAAGAGAAACAAAGACATCCAAAATAATACTAACAGAATAATAATGATTAATAATAGAAAAAATAATAATAATAACAGTAGATTAAAATAATAATATAGAAAAATAAATAAATAAATTAAATTAATAGTGTTGTATTATTTCTGTGGTAATCATATTATTTTGTATATATATATAAAAAAAAAAGTATTATCAGATTAGTCAAGGCTAGATCCAAGATCCTAGGAGTTAGTTATATCAGATTATAATTTCAATCTTTTTTGAATTCATCATCAGATTCAAAATATATCTAATAATTAAAACTCTACAATTTGTTTTAATTCATTTATTAGGAATAATTAAAAGGTCCAACCCATAGCCAAAACCCTAGATTTAATTATAAACTTAGGTCTGGCCGCTTAAACCTAGAAAACACCTGATACTTTTCTCTGCCGCTATACTCTCGTTCTTCTAGGAGGGTAGCAAACACGGAGACCAGGTAATTCTAATCCCATGAGTAATCCTAATCCCCATAAGTCTTAGGTTAATTTATACCTTGATAGGTAATCTTGATCCCTAAATTATTGAAACCAATTGTTCTTTGATTTCTCTATTAATAGAGATGTATATATATATGATGTAGGTAAGTGTATTGCCTCAGATTGCATGTTTCAATTCTATGTATATATCCCTGTACATTTTTTTTTCTTTATGTATTGCATTCAAATAACTGCCTCTGCCTACGTGCGTTTGTTTTTCTTTATGCATATATCCCTGTACGTCGATAGCATGATCCACCTGTGCGTGTTTTTATTGGGTTGAACAGTATTGCCTCGCCTCGGTCTTTGTGCTTGAATTACACATGAATATGTTTTAGTTCGATTTTCTCTGAATCCAATTTGAGCGTCTCTTTTATCCATTTTTCTATTATTTGATTTTTTTTAAATAATATCTCCTGCACAATAAGATAAGATGCGAATAGATTTTAGGTCAAGATTTCTTTATATTTATATTTAATTAAAATAATATTAAAATATATAAAATATAAGTAAATAATAGAAATAATTTAGGAGTCTATTTTGTGTGTGTGTGTTTTAAATAACTTAACAGTGGGAGGATAGCTTTGGGATGGTACCTCCCAAAGGGATGAACACAACTTTTGGACTTTATGCCACCGATGTGAAAAGATAGTATTCGTTCTTCCCAAAGTGGTGTTTGGCAGGTTCCCGGGACACTAGTAGCAACTTTGGGAAGAGGTGTGCACACTAGAAAGATATATTTATATGTTTATGGCCAATCGATGATTGTGACTGGTAGGTTTCCGGGTCACAGGGTAGACTGGCAGGTTTCCGAGTCTACCATGGTTCTCTTCCCACTAAACTAAATGGACTGGCAGGTTTCTGGGTCCAAATGAAAAAAAAATTAATAAAAAATAATGAATGATATTTGATTCAGTGTGAATATATGTATGTATATGTATATATATGACGAATCTTGGATTTGTTATTTGATTAAATCACTATGTGATTATATATTTGATTTTATTAATATATTTGAGCCATATAAATGGTGTCTATTAGGATTACCAGCTTTTGCTGATGTGTGTGTTCATGGGCTGCGATGATCCTTCGGGGGAGCAGAATTTCAATGAAACAAGTGCCAAGGGTTGGGGCTAGCAGTGAGAAGTGAGGAAGCACAATCAGCTATTCTGTTTATTTTTATTTTATTTTATTCTAATTAAAAACACATGGTTTTGCTTTAGTTTGGTTTTACATTATTTGTAATAAGTAGCCTTGCACTTGCTCAGTACAAGTGCGGCGGTAACACTCCCTGAGGTTGTTTATTTTGGATTTCAATAATTCATTTATGAAAATTATTTAAATTTTAGGTTATTATAACTGTTAGAAATTGAGGGTGTTACAAAATGGTATCAGAGCCCTAGGTTTCGACTTGGGTTTGTTTTTGATACTAACTCAAGGGATCAAAGATCCCAGAGTAAAGTAAAGAAATGAGTATAATAATAATAATTCAAACGTGAGAGATAGGTAGTGAAGTGTTATTTTCATGTCATTTAGAAATGATTTATTTATTTGAAATTCTAATAATTGTATACGTAAAATTATTTTGTGATTCGTTATGTGATTATTATTGACTTGTGAATTTTATTTAGAAAGAGATTTTAGAGGGGTAATTAGAATTTATTTTGTGGATTATTTTGAATAATGAAGAATGATAGAATTCTAAAATTTAAATACAAGATATTAATTTGTCGTTTGAATTTATATTGATTTATCGTTTGAATTTATATTGAATTATCTGATGATTGATTTATGATATAAATATATGTGATGAGAAAAGTGATAGTTAATGTTGATAATTGTATCTCAAAATTATTCGAAGAATATACGCAATTAAGTTTCGGGGACGAAACTTATGTTAAGGAGGAGAGAATGTAATACCTGAGATTTTATTATTGAATTTTATTTTAATTTCGAGGACGAAACTTATTTTAAGGAGGGTAGAATGTAATACCCCGGATTTTTATTAATAATAATAATAATAGTAGAAATAGTAATGATAATGATATTAATAGTAATGATAATGATAGAGTAAAATAATACTAATAGAATAATAATGATTAATAATAGAAAATAATAATAATAATAATAATAACAGTATATTAAAATAATAATATAGAAAAATAAATAAATAAATTAAATTAATAGTGTTGTATTGTTTCTGTGGTAATCATATTATTTTGTATATAAAAAAAAGGAAAAAAAAGAAAGAAAAGTATTATCAGATTAGTCAAGGCTAGATCCAAGATCCTAGGAGTTAGTTATATCAGATTATAATTTCAATCTTTTTTGAATTCATCATCGGATTCAAAATATATCTAATAATTAAAACTCTACAATTTGTTTTAATTCATTTCTTAAGAATAATTAAAAGGTCCAGCCCATAGCCAAAACCCTATATTTAATTATAAACTTAGGTCTGACCGCTTAAACCTAGAAAACACCCGATACTTTTCTCTGCCGCTATACTCTCGTTCTTCTAGGAGGGTAGCAAACACGGAGACCAGGTAATTCTAATCCCATGAGTAATCCTAATCCCCATAAGTCTTAGGTTAATTTATACCTTGATAGGTAATCTTGATCCCTAAATTATTGAAACAAATTGTTCTTTGATTTCTCTATTAATAGAGATGTATATATATATGATGTAGGTAAGTGTATTGCCTCAGATTGCATGTTTCAATTCTATGTATATATCCCTGTACATTTTTTTTCTTTATGTATTGCATTCAAATAACTGCCTCTGCCTACGTGCGTTTGTTTTTCTTTATGCATATATCCCTGTACGTCGATAGCATGATCCACCTGTGCGTGTTTTTATTGGGTTGAACAGTATTGCCTCGCTTCGGTCTTTGTGCTTGAATTACACATGAATATGTTTTAGTTCGATTTTCTCTGAATCCAATTTGAGCGTCTCTTTTATCCATTTTTCTATTATTTGATTTTTTTTAAATAATATCTCCTACACAATAAGATAAGATGCGAATAGATTTTAGGTCAAGATTTCTTTATATTTATATTTAATTAAAATAATATTAAAATATATAAAATATAAGTAAATAATAGAAATAATTTAGGAGTCTATTTTGTGTGTGTGTGTTTTAAATAACTTAACAGTGGGAGAATAGCTTTGGGATGGTACCTCCCAAAGGGATGAACACAACTTTTGGACTTTATGCCACCGATGTGAAAAGATAGTATCCGTTCTTCCCAAAGTGGTGTTTGGCAGGTTTCCGGGACACTAGTAGCAACTTTGGGAAGAGGTGTGCACACTAGGAAGATATATTTATATGTTTATGGCCAATCGATGATTGTGACTGGTAGGTTTCCGGGTCACAGGGTAGACTGGCAGGTTTCCGAGTCTACCATGGTTTTCTTCCCACTAAACTAAATGGACTGACAGGTTTCCGGGTCCAAATGAAAAAAATTAATAAAAAAAATGAATGATATTTGATTCAGTGTGAATATATGTATGTATATGTATATATATGACGAATCTTGGATTTGTTATTTGATTAAATCACTATGTGATTATATATTTGATTTTATTAATATATTTGAGCCATATAAATTGTGTCTATTAGGATTACTAGCTTTTGCTGATGTGTGTGTTCATGGGCTGCGATGATCCTTCGGGGGAGCAGAATTTCAATGAAACAGGTGCCAAGGGTTGGGGCTAGCAGTGAGAAGTGAGGAAGCACAATCAGCTATTCTGTTTATTTTTATTTTATTTTATTCTAATTAAAAACACATGGTTTTGCTTTAGTTTGGTTTTACATTATTTGTAATAAGTAGCCTTGCACTTGTCCAGTACAAGTGCGGCGGTAACACTCCCTGAGGGTTTTTATTTTGGATTTCAATAATTCATTTATGAAAATCATTTAAATTTTAGGTTATTATAACTGTTAGAAATTGGGGGTGTTACACCTTGGGAACATGAGCTTGAAATAATAAAGCACGTGTAACATTTAAAATATGTTGATGTTTTCGTTCAACTGATAGGGCAAAATTTAAAGCCTAAAAAAACTCCGCAAGTGCACGGGCCGTTTCAAGTAATAAAGTGATAAGAAAAGTATCGTTTCCGCGAGGATTTAGTATCACAACCTTTAGTTAAGCTTTAATTTCACAATTTCGTTTAAGTTGAGTAAAACAAATTGAATTTAATTAAGATAAAGAAAAACAAATCAAAACTTTAAAAAAAAAAAACTACCACAATAATCAAATGAGCAACCTAGAGTCACTAATCCCTTATTTGATTCTTAGATTTTATCCCCACTAAATTAACTTTGACTAAATTTAATCAGCTAATCTAGAGTATTAATGTTTATAAGTGCTTGTCGGTCCACTTATACACCTACCTCAAATAATTATGCAATGTCTCACACAATTAATTAAGGTGCAATTCAAATCGGGCTCACTCTAATTTGACTATGTGGAGCTTCTAGGTATATGTCTATCCTAGACGCATATTAGATTAAAACCTAACTTCACGTTAATTAAATTTAAATCTAATTCCATATTATTTAATCCCAAGGTCAATTTAGGATTCTCTCTTTCAAGTCCAACCCTAAATCCCCAAAACATGCTCAATGGTGATCAGTCAATAAACAATAACAATAAACACATGATTAAATAAACTGAAATAAAATTAAGCAAAAATAACAAGTGGGAATAATCTCTAAAACCCAAACAAGTTCATAGATTCTCTAGGTTGCAAAACAAACTAGCCACACATGGCTTTATTCAAATTCATAAACAAAAAGAAAAGAATTTAGGTTCAAAGAAGAAGAAGAGAGAGGAAAGAAAATTTATCCGTCGCCTCCACAATCTTTCCGTCCTTCCGTGGAAATGATGAAAAGAATCGAAACGCTCAACCTCTACTCCTATGCTTCTTCGTCCCTTCCTTCTCGTTCTGCATCTCCCCATCTTTCTGCTCCGTCCTCTTGTTGCTTGTCTCTGCTTCCTTATTTATAATAATTTAGATCTTGGGTTATTGATTCTCCTTTTCTTATTAAAAAGATATCTCATATCTTGTAATTTACTCCATCAGATCAAATAATTGATTTTGTTTCTATTTTCTTGCAGGGAACCATTAAGTTTGGCTGATTGCATATCCTCTTATTGCCTTTTCTACTTCTTTCCAAATCAGCTAATATTTCCTGCACAATAAAAATAGGATATGAGTAGATTTTATGTCGATTTATTCTTTGATCCCAAGTTTGATTCAATTATGGAAACGTTCTTAAAAGATAATTAAATAGGTATATAATATCAATAATTCCAATTAAATCTCATAAAATATACACCTATTTAATCATAAAATATATACTCATCATCAACCTTGCTATTTTGTTCAGGTGTTTCCACACAACTTGTTTGATGAAGTATACCGTGTTTATTATGAAAATTAGTCATGGCAAACTCAGCACCATTATCAGATCTAATGGCTTTAACCGATAAACCAAATTGTGTAGAAACCATTTGAATGAAAGAATGAATTTGAGATCGAACATCAGATTTACATTTAAGTAAGAAAATCCAAGTATAACGGGAGAAATCATCAACGATAGTAAGAAAATATTTATGCCCATGTACTGAAGGTAAATGGTAAAGACCCCAAATGTCCATATGAACCAAATCAAAGATTTTATTAGATGTTGTATTGCTTACAGGGAAAGGCAACTTCCGTTGCTTTGCATAGTGACAAACGTCACAACAAGAAAATGAAGAATCATATGAAACATAAGGATGTTGTTTATGAATGGAATACATAGTATAAGAACTAAGATGCCCTAAGCGAAAATACCAAAGGTCAAAAGTAGGAGTTGTTGTGGTAGATTTTGTGGAAAGATTACCAATGACATGTGGTAAAGAAATTGCATGGTGTTGTATTGAAATTCAATCGAAAAAAAAAGTGAAGAAGACGAGAGAATCTGGACGGTGAAATCGCGATGCACAAAGGAAAATCGCGAGAATCGTCGTACAAAGGGAAATCTCGAACAAATGGGAAGAAAAACGCAGGCGGAAGACTTTGAATCGGTGAATCTGGAAGCTAGTGTGCGAAAATGAGAGAAGGTACTGTGCAGAAATGAGAGCACCAGGAAGAGACGGACAAAACAAAGTCACAGGCGTCTCGGGTTGAGGAGAGAGAAATCACTGAGAAAAGAAAAAAAAATGTTGAAAAAAAAAGTGTATAGAAGGAAAAAAATCAGAGGGGTCAATGACTCCTGGCTCTGATACCATATTACTAAAGCAATAAAAGAAATTGAATCTGAATATTATTTCCTGAATATTCCTGTATGTACAAGTCCTTATATAGGCAAAATACCTCACTACTTTATGTACAAGTAAATGTAACAAACTAACTAAATCCACTACTTTATGTACAAGTAAATGTAACAAACTAACTAAATTGTGTACAGTATATTAACACTAATACCAGTCCCCTACTATATGATAAGAAGAAAAAAAACATCAATGTGTAGCAGAAAAAACAAAATTTAACATTAGACTCTCGATGTAGAGATTGAAAACCAACCCACTACTCAAATGATTTAGGAAGATTTGAAATTTGAAAATCGAAGATGGAAAATCAGAAATTCCATTAACATCAAGAAGGGATGGGAAACTTATAGAGAGCTCACAACATTGTCAATGGCTGTTTTTTCACTTGTCATTGATAATTTATGGGACTTTTTTGAGATTATCTTTCTTAATTGGGACCTTGACATCATTTTCCCAAATTTTTACCATGAAAAACAAATTGAACCGGGGGAGTGAATAAAGGGAAAAATAAATTTGTACCAAGAAAGGGGGAAAAGAAGATAAAAGAGTATTACAATGAGGTTCCAAGTAACGAACTTAACTGAGAAGCTCTAATATGAGGTGTTGTTATTTTTTACCTTGGAACTCATCATTGATTGCTCTTCAGTTGTCTTTGAGACTCATTTATAATTAAGTAATTTCCTTGGAACTTCATTGTAATTGTAATTCCCTCAAACGAAGTTGGGGACAGAATTAGTGAGCTAATGATAATTAATTAGCCTCTTTTTAGGTTGGAGAAGTTAATTATTGGAAAAATCTCACTCAAGTCCTAAGGATCAGGAAAAAAAAAAGACCCAATGTAAATTCCTCTATATTGATAAGTTATAGAGTGTCCATTTGTAACATCTCAACCCCAAACACTTGATATTGTTCTCTTGCGGCCCGTCACAGCTTTAGAACGCGTCAAGAGGGGAGGTATCTAGACCTTTATAAGGTGTCTTTCGCTCCATTTCCCAGTTGATGTGGGACATAACACTTGACCCACACTTTTAGGCTCAGCTTTCCCACTAACATACCAATCTACATCAACCCGAGCTTTTGTTCTGATACTATTTGTAACGTTACAGCTTCTTGTTCTTGATATTGTCCACTTTGAGGCCCCATTACCCCTTCATGACTTTAAAACGTGTTAAAAGGAATGGTATCTAGACCAAGGCTCAGGTCCATGTTGGTCAATGTGCCAATTAGAAAGCTACGTCCAAAGGTGGGTCGAGTGTTATCCTACATTGGCTGGGGAGAGGAACGAAAGAAGTGTTATAAGGATTTGGAGACGTCCCTCCCTTGACTCGTTTTAAAGCCACAAGGAAGTGACAGGCCCCAAAGTAAACAATATCGAAAGCGAGGGACTATCTTGACAAAGATTATAAAGTGACTATTGACAAGCCTATTTATATTAATTAAACCAACTTCCACTTGATAAGTGTATGCCACTATATTGACAAATTATAAAGTAGTCATTGATAAACCTATTTATGTTAACTTATATATTGATAAGTTAAAAAGCAACCATTGACAAGCTCATCTACGTTAACTTAAATAGCTTCCATTGACATGTGTATATGACTTATATTAACAAGTCATAAAGTGATCATTGATAGATCTATCTATGTCATTAACAAGATTAGGGGCTTTTCTTAATGGAGGAATCTATATCAAAAAAATTTTGATATTTTTTCTGGTCCTTGCCTCCTTGGGACCTAAGTGAGATTTTTCCTTAGTTATTTTCTTGAGGGTTTTTTTTTTTTTGGTTACGATTTTCTTGAGGTTTAAATTATATATACTCCCTTCAATTAACACGCAAGTCTACAACCACAAAAATAAAGTCGTTTTATTTTTCATGACTAAAAGGAAAGGCCCAATATCTAAATTGCTAATCATTTCACAATTATTAGTGTAAACTTGCACCTTAGCTATTTGTGTTAGTGGTTAAAGAAGTAACTTATTTTCTATTTAACATTCGTAAAAGATAAGATAAAAGTCAGATTGTAAATGTGATTTATGTTAACATTGAGTGTGATAGAAGTGGTTTTTTTTCCAAACAGAATCATGTTTAGATTACTGTTTAAAAAATCAGTTAAGATAAAAATATAATTAAAAAGACATAGTCTTATATATGTTCGGATGACAAATTTGGGACACATGAAAGACTCATGGCTCATCACGCTCACCATAACTCTCCCTCTCTCTCTCGGAAGCAGATTTTCTCATAAGCAGCTCCCTCAGTATCCCTCAGAAGCAAATCTGAGCCGTCTAAAAACGCATCTAACGACCAGAGAGGGATGTTTAAAATTTTTATAAAAATCGTGTGGTAATTTTTACCACGTGCGATTTTTATAAAAATGAATCTGAACCCTTAGATCAACTTTTAGATGGCCTAGGTAAAATGATACTGAGGGATACTGAGAAATCCACTGAGACAATCCGGATGCCCCTCTCTCCCCCCTTTTTAGCTGGGCTTTTGATAAAAAGCAAGGCATGGTTTCTTTCCATAAAAAGCTCCTTTTTGATAAAAGGAAAATAGATATAACGCTGAACCAATGGGGCTGGCAACACGGAACCCAAACATGCTAATTCAAAATTACATCTCGATCATGACCAAAAGGTATACATATAAATTGGACCAACAATAACCAGTAACCACTTCTTTTAATCTGGCAACATCAAATGATCGTGGCAGCGCCATCTGAAAAATTCTCTCAAACAAAAATCGAAAACGCTGCCAAATTCACAATTAATAGGAGTTGGCACGTGATAAAATACCAAGAAGATAAATTAAAATTGAATCCTCGTAAGTCTAAGTCGCAACACCAAACAAACTAGAACAAATACAGGCAGCCAATACATTTTAACCAATCACAACACGGGAGACATGAATCTCAACACAAAATGCCTTATTAATCTTGTGAATTTCCGATCGCTCTCTTCAGGCCCTGAGAGGGAAACAAGACGTGATCCAAATAAAATTGTCTCCACCCTCAGTTCCAAACAAACAAGTGACTACTAAATTTTCTGCAGCAACTTGTGGACCACATATGATTTTTGCCGCATTAAAATTCTTTCCTCTAAATTCAAAAATTAAAAAAAAAAAAAGGTCAAATGAAAAGGGGCAAGAAAGCCTAGCGCTAGGCTGGCACCAACAATGAGGGGTTAAAAAAAGCTTCCAGTCCTGCTAATCTATTCTCCAACTGTCAAACCAAACCCAAATTTGTAGTCTTTTTTCCAGTGATCAAGCTGCATATAAATGGAAACATGTCAAGGGAGAATGGGAAAAGTAAGCAAGAAATGGTCAACAGAAATATAGGACAATCAATGCAAAACTTGTGTGGATGTATGTGGAATATAGGATTCACATAGTACAATTTATTTGGATAACCCCCACCAAAACTAGGATTTTACTCATTCAGCATACACTCAAAGCAGAAAAGAAACAATGTCTTACCTCGGCTGAAATAATGAAGTTGAGGCCCATATTTAACCGTTCCTCAAGAAAAGCAGAGACGGTGCCATTGGAATCAATCTTTCCCCTCAGGCGGCACTATAACAACCATAAAAAAATGAGGATAGTAGACAACTTCACACTTAATTTAGGAATGGGCAGTCTGTAATTATCGTCAGTTGAAAAGGAACATCCAACTGACTTTTTCAGTCAAATAATGAACTCCAGAAGTAAAAAATCAACCAAATCCAGGCGTTGCCAGAACTATCGAAATCTCAAATCAACATAACAAAATCATAAATTATGAGGAAATAGCCTTTGACCACACCGTGATCCACATAATTGCAACATTTTATTATTCCACATCACAATGTCATATAGAAGCAGGTTTTAAGGTGCAGAGATGACACACCCACATCCATATACCTTCATTTTTATAATTTTTTTCGTTCTTTTATGTTTTCTCTACAAGGAGTAACAGTTAAAGAGGGGGACTACGGGGACTAATGTTACCCACTAATGGACCTAACTAAAACTCAGCAGTTGATACTTGTTCATTAACCATAGATAATATCAATAAATGGACTAAGACGCAAAATATGAAAAACTGAGGTAAGATATAGTAGATTGGTACCGACAGATAGCAGACTTCCTTTAACGCATTTATTACCACATAAATAATACTCTTGGCAGCATCCATGTTGTATTAGTTCATTACATGAATGAAAATGCCAGAAAAGCAAAGCTACCTGTCTAAGAATGTAATCATAACCAAAGCTAGCTGTGACATCTCTTGACATGTAATTATACATGAACTCTGATGCTAGAGACACCTGGAAAAAAAAATATTTTGTATAAGAAATATTGAGTAGAAGACAATAATGCTCTCCTGCATTTGATTTACTCACCTTCTCAGATACCTTCTGAACATAGCTTAGAAGAACCATTCCGGTGCTAGCTACTTGCCCTGTAGCAACCTGCATGCACATACGCAATTTAAATCATGCGTATTGTTATCTAGGAATACAATTCAATTTGATCAAAGGACGATTCCAATGTCTTGAGAGGAAACGACCCACACTAAGAATCTACCAAGGAAAACAACTCATTGGATTTATTAATGTGTTAGCAGAAAGCCAAAAACGTTTACAAAGTATCAACAGAGACACATAATAACATAGATAAGAAGATAGATAAAAGGTGCCTATTGGACAAATTCATCAATTAAAAGCAAAACTAGCCATAACCATCAGGTAAGAAAATAAGTCATAAATAAGGAATGAATAAAGAAATGTAAAGTAGGATGTGCAAAGGAAGGAAGAGGAAATTGCCAATAATAAAAGGTGGGGCTGCCCGTCAGCAATCATACCATTTTATCAGTGTTGTAGCGAGCAGCATAACCAAGACCAGACTTCCGATGCTGACCAGACCAAAATACTTCTCCACCCAATGATAAATAAGGCGTCAAACTCTGGAAGGCAGTCAAAGCTTTCAGTAAACATTCTGACGACATGTAACAGATTCCCCCAAATCATGCAGCAGGTTGGGCTAAACAATTTGAGATAAATGAGGCTATTGACATTCATTCCATAATATAACTCTGTAAGTAGTACTTCTGAATCAAAATAAACCAAAATGTTGCATTTCTATATTAGTTATTAATTCCAGCAATTGTGCCCTGTTAGACTTAAAGTAATAGAAGCACCATTCTTGTTTCAGAAGCTGTCATCTTTACATAGCATCACTTATTACATTGAACCCTTGCAGATTACAATTAGTATCCTCTATATATAAAATGGATCATCATAAAATAATCAGCCATTGGCATCATTGCTTTAACAGACTCAGGGAAAAGAATCAAAGTTTATCAAATTCTTTATTTGCAATTTTGCTTGCATCCTATGTTATTTATTGTTTTAAGCAAAGCCTCAAGTTTAAGTTATGAATGGAAAAGGCAATGTCAAAAGAGAGCTTCCCCCAATTGGGTCTTGATCAAGCACAAATTTGACCTATAGTATTGAATACCAGGTGTTTGTTACAAAAAAGAAAAAAACGACCAGTATATTCATATGATTAGCAATGTTTAAAGATGAATTAATTATATTAGGGTGAAAAAGCAAAACCCACCATTATTGAATTAGAGAACCCGCTCATTGGACTCTAGCCCTCCCAATGAGGTGTGAAAACAACCACTTTCCTAGATGTCTAATTAGACATGTGATCATTTCCTCAGCCCGAGTTTAAATACGGGGAAAAACAACAAATAGATTATAAGAAACAAAGGGACTAAAATTTACACTCAACATAAGCAGATCCTCTACCTGAATATAACTTGCTCCAAATAAGGCTCCATTCCCAACTTGAAGCTGTGTCCTAAAGTCTGTTCCCTGTAAAAAGTATAAAGGTTAGTGCATTTCACCATGGAAAAAACTCAAACATGCTTGTAAATTGAAAAAATATAACTAAAAGATGAAATGTTTCATCAGACATAGGTGGAACCAAAAGAAACGTGTAACAAGTAGTAGTGGCTCACCTTATAATCGAAGTTGGCTATCCCATGGGACATATGTGGTTCATTTGTAAGCTGTCCAAGCACATGACGAATAACAGGTAATACCAAAGTCAAAAGGAAAGCATAGAGCAAAAAAGCTTGACAAGGGAGAAGCAATAGAGTTTATTGGTAGCCAAAAACTTTTGGGTGCAAATATCTCGGCTGTTATATGGCCCCAAGCTTTATTTATGCTGCCAATAACTTTCAATTACCACCTCAAACTCAAAATCACTCAAAGTAGTAGCAACCTCTAATAACTGTAGAGGAGTTGAAAGTATATAATAGTATAATACGCTTATGCAACCAATTTGGGTGCCAGTACAAATCTGAGGACACCAACCTTTTGAACATTTTTAAGGCAATAGAACTTTGTCTTACTGAACAAGCATACCTGAGCATTGGCCTTTAAAGTGAGGTTTTCTGTTAAATCACACTTGATTCTTGCGTTTAGCCTTCCATCAGTCATTATTCTCCCAATAAGCATCAACTGTAGAAAATCATTCGCTGAGGGTTGTTTAAGAAAAACCACCCATAAACTAACTAGTGTGGGATGCAGCTTACCTTAGGATCAAGAAAGTTCGCACCAAACTCATAATGAGAAGTAGGGATTTTAATGGTCTCTGAGGACGGAGAAGGAACCTCGGTAGGCCCCATGAATAGACTGAACTAGGAGAAAAAAGACTATGCTCAGTAAAACTGGGAAGTCGCAACAATTGGTATCATAAAACTTAAGGTTAGCATTACCTATGGCTGAGAGAAAACTTTTGATTAAGGCCCTTGGTAAAATCAAAGCGCATCCCCTCAAAGAGCTCTGGTTTTAAAGACACTGCTCAAGGGCAGACATATATCCAAGTGTTACACGCAAAAAAAAAAAAAAAACGCAAAAAAATAAATAAAGCTTCAACCCACCCGTCATCTAAATTCAACATACAATTCTTGCCACTTGTACAGAAATGCAATTGAAATTATCAACAGAAATAAGTCTGAACTTCAGTTTTTCAGTCATCATGGGCGTTACGAAAAGCAGTAAAACTGATAACTCGGGGAAAAAAATGACACGAGCAATAACCATGGCTCTCCCAAACTCAGGTCCCAACAAAGGACAGAGCAATGCCAAGCTTAACGTCGGAAATAAAAAAGGGTAAAAAGAAAGAGACTGACTGAGAGCTTCACGGTGGACCTCTTCATAGGGAATCGGACAGGGAAGGTTCAGGTAATCAACTTTCTCCTCCTCCTTCTTCTGGGCACTAGTGTCAGCCGCTGCACCAGGAACCAGAGGAGCAATGGTCGCCATTGCAAACAAGATCAAACAAGTGTTAGCAGGAAATGGAAGAGGAGATAGTTGACCCCAAGATCTCTCTGAGACCGAGAGAAAGAGGAAGATGCCTCAAACCCCAACTTAGCGCCTAAAACCCTAGCGTTTTGAGCGCAAGACCATGCACTCCGCACTTCGGCCTATACAGACGGTACGTACCGACCCGCTTTTATGCGTGTCGGATCCGCATCCAGCTCTCCATTAAAGGCTTGGAGGCTGGAGCCATTGGAGGTGCAGTCCCATGGCTACAGCGTTGGTCAAAGGCAATGCAAGAAAAGAAAATGAAGTATTATGGGCTCCAGCCAGACTAATTAAGGATTGGCCTGTTGGGTCAATTTATATAGGTCGGCTTAAGGCCGAGGCTGATTTAGAGAAACATAAGGGTATTAAGCTAACTGGGCTATTTGAGCGGACCTAAATTAGCCAGCTAAAAAAGAGCTGGCCTGTTTAGGGTGACACGTATATTGTAAAATCTAATCTAATTTATTATTATTTTTTAATTATTAAATCTTAGTACCCCCACTCTCGTTTATTATATTATCTATGTGTGTTGAGCCTGAATTCCACATTTATTATTTAAATCATATTTGTTAATTTTTAAAATTTTTTTTACCGATTCACATAATTTAGCTTTTGATTAAACATGACTGCTTGTCGACAATAGTTTATCAATGTTGAGGACAATTATTTTGGTTTGGTTTTATTTTACAAGTTTCAACATACTTTGGTCTTTCATGTTGCTAGTATTGATTATCTGACTTTGGAATTTTATGATATTCATTGTTTCATTTTTAAGAATTTAAAGAAAAAGCAAAAAGAAAAGAAAAGAAGGTATTTAGTTAAAAGATTTAAAAGATGGGTTAGCCTTGTGCCGACACGTTTGAAAGTCGAACTTTAGAGAAAGTAAGACTTTTTTTTTTGCGAATTCACAAGCTGAACTTGCGGGACGCAGGGATCGAACCCTGTGAGGAAAGGCCAGCTAAAACTGGATCCTATACCGCTTCTCTACCAAGGCACTGGCAAACATCAAGACTTTAAGGTAGCCGATATATCTTAGACATGTCTACATCAAGTTTGAGCCAATCAAGAGTGAGTAGTTCTAACTTCGCATTTTCTTTGGTAGTTTAAGCATTTTGCTTTGTTCATAAAAACAATGGACACTAGTTCACACATGTATAGAGGCGGAACTACCCTTTGGCTAGCTGGCGCCCCAAGCTGACATTCTAAAATTTGTCAGTGTATTTATTATATTATATTTTATTAATAATTTGGCTTCAGCTAATTTTTCATTTTCTCCATAATGATAATGTTTGGTTCATTACTTATTAGGTTGTGAGAAAAAAGTAAAATTCTTATTTAAGATACTTATCGAAAAGGTTAGTATCATCTTATATCTTGTTTTGATTTATAATTGTTGATTATTATTTAGGGAAATATCAATGAGGTCTTAAGGAAGAGAAAAAAATATAAAAAAAGTCCTAACACCAAATCCCCTATAAAAAAAGTCCTTATTAATTACGGAATTCCAATATAAAAAAAGTCTCGTCAAAATGGTTTTTCCTGTTGTTGAAATGACTCTTCCTGTTGCCAAAAATTTTATAGGTTTCTAAAATGACTTTTCCTATTACCAAAATGGTTTTTTCTGTTATTGGAATGACTTTTCCAATATCAAAAAAGTCTCGGAAAATTTTTGAAACAGGAAAGCTATTCTGACAACATGAAAAATCATGTTGACAACAATATTTTTTTAGGGAAATGTTAACAACAGGAAAAACTATATTAACAATATGAAAAACTATTTTGACAACGAAACTTTTTTGATATCAGAATTTCATAATTAATATAAAAAAAGTCCTTAGAAATTTTTTTGATAAGGGATTTGAGGTTGTGACTATTTTGATATTTTTTTTCTTCCTCAGGACCTCACTGATATTTTCCCTATTATTTATTTGTATTTTCATAAATACTCTCTTTGGTCCTTATTATAAGGCACTAATTAACAATTTTCACAAGCTAATAAAAACAGTTAAAGTAATTACATTTATCCTAAAATTTAAATAATTTTCAATATTATCCCTACTAATTACACTAAACTCTAATATCATATTAATTATTACTCTCAGTCACTATCATACATTAAAAAAATTAATTTTATTTGGAAATAAGCAAGTGCTTTATAAAAAAGACCAAATACATTTATTGGTTGGTGCATTATAATTTAAAAAAAAAAACTTCAATATATTTATTTTTTGACCATCTGATTCACATGTAGTCTCATTTCTAAAGTGAAAGATGCATCTTTCATTGTTTATCAATACCTTTTGATGATGAAGAGTTTGAATGAGGTGCTGAGAAGAATATACCTGGGGAACATGCTTTCGAGAAATCCAAAATCTCTCAATCTCTCTCTCTCTATATATATAATATTATGCGTGCAAACTAACTACTTAATAAAATTTAAATTTTTAACAAGATTTATCATCTGAATTTTAAAATAATCGCCATCCGTTAGTAATCCAAATTCCAACATTTTGTATGGATTTTTGAAAAATGTCCAAAAAGGCCTACCTGTCTAGATTCGTTTACTTTTCAAATTTGGCTGCTCAGAGATCTAGACTAAATTACTTGTCAGTCTATGTATGCATGTGCCCGTGATTTGACTTCGCCTTCTCCCACATGGCCACATCACGTGTTTGAATTAGTTTTTTAAATAATTTTTATAATTTATGAGATAAACATAATCAAGGTAATGCACGGTTTGGGTCAAACACTCACTTATTTTCATCTCCATTCACATCAATTTGACCCAAACTGCTGTGCTTAGCTTCACAGTATGGCGAACACAGCAAGCTCAAGTGAATCCACTTATGATAGGAACGCAGAATTTGAAGCCTTTGAGGATACAAAAGTTGGAGTAAAAGGTCTCGTAGATTCTGGCCTCACGAAGATCCCACGTATGTTCCATTCCGAGGAGCTGAACAAACAAACAGAGAGCTCAGAAAATTACTCAAACCTCACAGTCCCCATCGTTGACCTCTCAGGCATACACACAGATCCAACTCTACACACTGAAGCAGTGGCCAAAATTGGAAGTGCGTGCCAGATTTGGGGATTTTTCCAGGTCATTAATCATGGGATTCCAAATGATGTTCTTGACGAGGTGATCGCCAGAATTCGTAGGTTTCATGAACAAGACTCTGAGATAAGAAAGCAGTTTTACACAAGGGATTTGAAGAAGAAAGTTAGGTACTATTCCAATGTTTATATGTACAAAGACAGACCTGCTAATTGGAGGGATACACTTTTTGTTGATCCTGATGCAGCAAAAGCTGAAGAAATACCAGCATCGTGTAGGTAAAGTGATTATGCATAACCAATTTCAATCCTCATTGTGCCCCAAGAGCTGTAGACTGTTTAGGTCTAATAGTTTAGATTTAATTTATTTTACCTTTTACTTTTTTGAAAAAATTACTTTAATGTGTATAGAATTTAAACTAAAGATAATATCGAAGATTACTACAGCAATAAATTTTTGGTGCTCATTATTGCAATGAGCACTAAAACTCATTCCGTGATTGTGCAAGTTTTGGGATCAACTCTACAATTTCACTGGTCAATGTGAAACTTGTCCTATGCATATAATGATATTGTTAGCTTCTTGCAGGGACATTGTGATTGAATATTCAAAGAAAATAAGGGAATTGGGTAATACAATCTTTGAGTTAATGTCTGAGGCTCTTGGCCTTAAATCTTCCTACCTTCAGGAACTGGCTTGTGGTCAAGGACTTTTTCTACTTGGTCACTACTTTCCACAGTGCCCAGAACCTGAATTGACTATGGGAGTTTCCAAGCACACTGATTCTGATTTAATGACAATCCTCCTGCAAGATCAGATTGGTGGTCTTCAAGTTCTTCATGAGAATCAATGGGTTGATGTTCATCCTGTGCATGGAGCTCTACTTGTTAACATTGGAGATCTTCTACAGGTAGATTGTTTATCTCTCTTACTTCATAGTCATAACTGTCTATAAAACTATCACTTGCATTTATATGTTCATTGAACTGTAACAAAACAATCTGCTAAGGAATCAATGGAATCCCAAGAAAACATATAACAGTTTACATTAATTGGAAGGTGTCTGGAATCCTTAAACTGTTGATCTGAATATCAGAGTACACAAGTCTGTATGATGGTAGGCTCAAATCAATAAAAAAATAAGAAGTATAAAAGTCAAGTATTAATATTTTGGTTTTTCTCAACTTCTGGTCATGTGAATGATATTGATACAAAGAGCCTTGTCCATCTATAGCTTACATATGGTGTATTTCGACGAAATTTCCAAAGTCATTATAACAACCAAGCACTAACACAAGAAAATAGAAGTGCTATATTTAAAAAGTCAAGTATTTTGGGGATTGATTTTCTACATCAAGATTCATGCACCATATCCTAGAACATTTTGCATCAGCTTCTAACATAAACATGCTATAAATTCTTGGTTCTCCTTTGCTTTGATGTAAATACATGATTTAAGAGAATGACAATTGTTGGCATGCTTTATTTCAGTAACAGTAGAATCACTGACACTATTCTTCACCCAAACAATTTGCGAGGATTTAATTTTACATATTAAATGTTTATAAGTTTCCTTGTTTACTGTGCAGCTTATAACAAATGACAGGTTCATCAGTGTATTTCATAGAGTCTTAGCAAGGCCTATAGGCCCAAGAATTTCCATTGCAAGCTTCTTTATAAATCTTGATGAAATAGCTAAAGATACAACAAAGGTTTATGGTCCTGTCAAGGAATTATTATCAGAAGAAAACCCACCAATCTATAGGGGAACCACTATAAAAGAGTTTTGGGCAAATAATATCTCAAGGGGCCTTGATGGAAACTCTTCTTTACAAGCCTTCAAATTATGAAGCAATTATCAATTATGGAAAAAGAAAAACACAAGAGTGACCGATCTATGAACTTTTGATTCTCATGGATTTCTACTCTAGATGATAGTGTATTTCATATTTCTCAAACGTATTTTTTTTTGTATACAAAGACTTCTTTATCTCAAAAACAGAAGTTATAAACTAACGGGTTGTTAATGGTCTAATTGAAAGTTTTGTACAAAACATCAACCAATTTGTATCAGCAAGGACTGACTCGAGGGTGGTTTAATTAACTTCTTTTAATTTTTCTGGCCAAGGTTCTAATTAATATCTCCTGCGGGATAAATCCAGTACGACAATATTTTTCCATGTTGAATAAATTTTTCTAAACCAATAGCCTTATCCCCACTAATTGTTTGTGTTTTGAAGGATGGTTTAAACTCAAGCGAAGGACGACGCTGCAAAAATATAAACAAATTCTGAAGAGCTTGGTTTTTTCTTCTTCTTTTGCTAGAAAACAAGAATAATTGAGCATATTTGGTATAGCTTTTAGGAGAGGCACTTGGGTTTATTTACTATTTCAATCAGACATAAGGTTTCTCCCCCCCGCCCCCGCCCCTATTTGGATGAAAAATTTTCTGAATCAAAAGCAACTTATTTGAAAGTTAGTTTTCCTGGCTTATGAAGTAAAAGTTCCTTATTTAAATATGACTTATAGAGTAAAAACTATTTATACAACCACTAATCCAAACATAAATCATATTTCATAATCTGATTTTACCCAATCTGACTTTTCTATAAGTCATTTTTTCTTAACAAGAAAAAGTTAAAGGAAAGAAATTTATCATTTCAAGCAATCTAGCACGTCAATTCAAAGTGAATGAAATAATGCAGAACTTCTTAATTATCTGCTTGAACTTTGTTTTCTACCTTAATCAGCAGACAGGACTTTGTTTTCTGCCTTAATCAGACAATGACATGTCCCAATTTCAAAGTAAAACCAACGTGGTTAGAATGGGAAACTTCCATGCCATTGAATTCCACAGCTTTATTATTTTGTTGAAAATTACAATCCCAATTTTTTCTCTCTCTACGTGGTTGTTGATTTCCGCAAATAAAACCATTGGGTTGTTTAGTTTTTTAATTGTTTATTATGTTGAGTCTGGTGATTTTTTATTATACTCCCAGGAGTATTATTGTAGGCATATGACTACCTATTTTTAGGGAGTAGTGGAGTGCTTTCACTTCACCTCCCCTTGTCCTTTTCTTCATATTTATCCTCATTCATTAATGTGTCGTCTCATCCTCCTTCAAATTAAATATCAGCCCCGGTCAGCAGGACGCGCTTCTTATCTTGTCTGTACTACTAAAATTTGTGAGCGAAAAACTTCATTGGGGAAACAAAGAAAGCAATCACAACTGGTTTCTCCATTCCTTTCTTCTTCCAAGCATGGTGATCACTAGTGGCTCAAGCAAGTTAGAAGCAGCTTCTGATTCAAATTATGACAGGAAAGCTGAGGTCAAAGCATTTGAGGAATCAAAAACTGGAGTTAAAGGTCTTTTAGAATCTGGAGTCACTAAGATCCCACGCATGTTTTATTCTGGTGAGTTGAATCTCACAGAGATAAGATCAGAGAAAGAGTCAAACTTCACTATCCCCACCGTAGACCTCGCAGGAATACACATCAATCGATCTCTACGCATTGAAGCAGTTGAGAAAATCGGAAGTGCAAGCCAGAAGTGGGGTTTTTTCCAGGTTATTAATCATGGGATTCCAAGTAATGTTTTGGATGAGATGATCAATGGAATTCGCAGGTTTCATGAACAAGATTCTGAGGTGAGGAGTCAATTCTATTCACGAGGAAATGAGAAAAAAGTCAACTACTTTTCTAATGGTACCTTGTTCACATATAATCCTGCTGACTGGAGGGATACACTTGCATTCTCTGTGGCTCCCAATCCAGCAAAAGCAGAAGATATACCAGGAATTTGCAGGTAATGTGGTGATACAATTTTTGGCGTCAATTTATTGTTGAAAGTTTGTTACACTTTGAACTATTCTTTAGAATCCATTGCAGCGTTTTCAACATTCACATTTGTTATGTATTACTTCCCCTCCTTCATATAAGAAGTAGTTGGGATTAGATGTGGTCCTGAATATAAGTTCTCAATTTATTTTGTCTCCCAAATTTATTTTTCCCAAGTTATCCTATCAATTGCACATATTAAAGAGATTCTATCTAAGGTTAGTCATGATAAAAGATGGTAATATAGAAAAAATATCCTATATTTGTTAAAAATAACTCACATATCTAACTTCCTTAACCTACCTAAAGTAGCTAACTAACTTATATTAAGGATTGGGGAAAGTACTTAAAATGGTGAAGGTCCGCCACTTGTTTTTGTAGACCCTTTAAAGTTGATCCTTTTTCCTATCCTTTATGAAATGTTCATGTGCTTCCAGGGACATTGCGATTGAATATTCAAAGAAAATAAGGGAATTAGGTCATACAATCTTCGATTTATTATCAGAGGCTCTTGGCCTTAACCCTTCTTACCTCAAAGAATTGGGTTGTGTTGAAGGAACTTTTGCTCTTGGTCACTATTATCCACCATGCCCTGAGCCTGAATTGACTATGGGCACTACCAAGCACACCGATGCTAACTTCATGACAATACTTCTTCAAGACCAGCTAGGTGGTCTTCAAGTCCTTCATGATAATCATTGGGTTAATGTCCCTCCTGTGCATGGAGCTCTTGTTGTTAACATTGGAGATCTTCTACAGGTCAGTCTTGCAACGCTTTAACCAGAATCTGCATAACTTTGCAGAAAATGAAAGAAACCATTCTGTGTATATTAGGTTATTCTCTCTCAATGTTACGTCATTTCTCATTTTTCATATACTACTCTAGTCTTTAACGTAAGACCTATTTAACTAATTTGATTAAGTTAAGGAGTTAGGTAAGTTAGTTAATCATAATAAATACTACATCATACTTTTCCTAAAATACCTTAATCATCTTTCTTAATTCTCTTTTTCTCTCTCCTATTTGAGGGAGGATCAAAAGGGATAATTTGGGAGGAATATTTCATTGGTATAGACAAAGATTCACCTATGTGAGGCAATATTTGAATTGGTGTACTGCACCAAATATTAATGTCTCCTCAGATCCAAAATACTGAAATAAGTATGGAAGAATACAGAATGAATCTTAAAAATCATTGACATGTTCATTGGAACAATTTGCAACGATTACACTTAGCAGTATTATTTTTGCTGATGGTTGCAGCTAATTACAAACGACAGATTCATCAGTGTTTTCCATAGGGTGTTAGCAAGCCAAACAGGCCCAAGGATTTCCATTGCATGCTTCTTTATAAATTTTGATGACATGACTGAAGGAAGCTCCAAGATTTATGGTCCAATTAAGGAATTGCTATCGGAAGAAAACAAACCATTATATAAGGACACCACTATAAAAGATTTGTTGGCACATCATTTCTCAAAGGGCCTTGATGGGGACTCTTCCTTGAAGCCCTTCAGGTTATGAAGCAATTACGAAGAATAAGATCGAGGAACTCTTGATCCTCATGCATTGTGATTTTATACTGTATTATAATGAGCTTTCTGCCTTTTCTTTAAGTCATTTACATACATTTACAATCTAGAGAATATTTTACATTAATTTCTAACACAAACATGCTTGGGAATGCTGTTCTACTTTGCTTTTGATGTGAACATATGATTTTGGAGAATGGCAATTATTGGCTACAGTGTAATGAATGATATTCTTGAGATGAAATGACTTAAATTTCAGCAACTGTGAATTCAATGACATGATTTTTTACCATAAACAATTTGTGAGGACTTAAGATCATAATATATATTAAATGTTTTTCAGTTTCCTTGTTCACTGTGTAGCTTATAACACATGATAGGTTCATCAGTGTGTCTCATAGGATCTTATAAAGGCCCAAAAATTTCCATAGCAAGCTTCTTTATAAATACAACAAAGGTTTATAGTCCAACCACAGAATTATTATCTAAAGAAAACCCCCCAATCTATAATGGCACCACCATTAAAGATTTCTGGGCAAGTAACATCTCAAGAGATCTTGATGGAAACTCTTCTTTACAAGTCTTCAAGTTATGAACCTACTATGGAAAAAGAACAAAACAAGATGGACTCACTTTTGATTCTCATGGATTTCTACTTTAGATAATACATATTTCTGTAATGTATTCCCATGCGTACCAAAGACTTCTTTATCTCAAAAGCAGAAGTTATTAAATAGCGATTTGTTGATGATCTATTTGAAAGTTGTGTACAAAACCAATTTCTGTCAGTAAGGATTGAAATTTGATCCCTCCAGAGATTTAATCAACATCTTTAAGTTTATCTAAACCAATAGCCTTACAGACCAATAACACCCCACTAATACAATTCCTCCCTTTACCTGTAAGTTTATCTTGAAACCTCTGAATGTAGGAGGCGGATAAAAGGAAGCAAGAATAAGTGTCTGAATCTCAAATTAATAAGAAAGTTAAAGAAAAGAAATTTATCATTTCAAGCAATTTAGCACGTCAATTCAAAGTGAATGAAATAATGCAGAACAACTTAATTATCTGCTTGAACGTTTGAGAAGACACGATTTCTTTTCTGTCTCAATCAGATAATGACGTGTCCCAAGTTCAAAGTAAAACCAACGTGAAAAAAATGGGAAACTCCCACGGCATTGAATTCCATAACTTTATTATTAATATTCATTCATTAACGTGTGACCATTTGTCTCGTCCTTCAAATTAAACATCAGACCCTGTCAGCAAAACATGCTTCTTATCTTGTTTGAATCTGAACTACCAAATTTTGCGTGTCAAAAACCTATTCATCTCCCACAAGCTCGTTGTTGAACACAGAAAGCAAATTATAACTGGTTTCCCCGTTACTTTCTTCTTCCAAGCATGGTGATCGCTAGCTCAAGCGAGTTAGAAGCAGCTTCTGATTCCAATTATGACAGGAACGCTGAAGTTAAAGCATTTGATGAATCAAAAACTGGAGTTAAAGGTCTTTTAGAATCTGGAATCACAAAGATCCCACGCATGTTTTATTCTGGTAAGTTGAATCTCTCTGAGAGATCAGAAAAAGATTCAAACTTCACCATCCCCATCGTGGACCTCGCAGGCATACACAGCAATTTAACTCTACAAGTTGAAGCAGTTGAGCAAATTGGAAATGCAAGCCAGAAGTGGGGGTTTTTCCAGGTAATTAATCATGGGATTCCAAATAATGTCTTGGATGAGATGATCGATGGAATTCGTAGGTTTCATGAACAAGATTCGGAGGTAAGGAAGCAATTTTACTCACGAGAAAAGAAGAGAAAAGTCAATTACTTCTCTAATGCTGGCCTGTTCACTAACAATCCTGTTGACTGGAGGGATTCACTTGGATTCCTTGTGGCTCCAAATCCAGCAAAACCCGAAGATATACCAGAAATTTGCAGGTAATGTGGTGATACAAATTTTTGGTGTCAAGTTATTGTTGAAAGTCTATTATACTCGTACTTAGAACTATCCTTTAAAGTTGATCTTTTTTCTATCCTTGATGGAATGATCATTTGCTTCTAGGGACATTGCGATTGAATATTCAAAGAAAATAAGGGAACTGGGCCATACAATCTTTGAGTTATTATCAGAGGCTCTTGGCCTTAATCCTTCTTACCTCGAACAATTGGGTTGTGGAGAAGGAACTTATGCTCTTGGTCACTATTATCCACCATGCCCTGAGCCTGAATTGACTCTCGGCGCTACCAAGCATACAGATGCTGACTTCATGACAATACTTCTTCAAGACCAGCAAGGTGGTCTTCAAGTCCTTCATGATAATCACTGGGTCGATGTCCCTCCCGTGCATGGAGCTCTTGTTGTTAACATTGGAGATCTTCTTCAGGTATGTATTGCTATGCTTGAAACAGAATCTGCATAATTAAGCAGAAAATGAAAGAAACCATACCTGCGCATATTTATATTCCGACATTTCTCACTCAAAGCTAGGAAGTTCATATACTCCCTCGGATCATTAATATAATGGATGTTCTTAAGTTAGTCATTTATAATATGGGAAAAAATTTCTCATGTTGTAGGAAAAATGTTTTCTCATGTTACACACACATAAAATGGTGGGACCCACATATACATATAATGAGCATTATATGTATATGTGGGTCTCACCATTTTATGTGTGTGTAGGAATCTTTTTTTTTCTCATGTAACATGAGAAAATCAAACCCCTTATAATATATTTGTGTTGGTTTGCCTGGAATACTCTTTTTAATTACACGCACTGTAACCACTCTTGATAGGAACCCATTTTTATATGCAATCAATAACGATATTTTGGAGAGAGTTTTAAATTTGGTGACAAAGGTGATAAGGTATTATATTTAGGATCAAAGTAAATCCCTAGTCTAGCTCCTATATTTAAGACTAGACTTGTGATATATTATGCGTTTAAAAGTTTTTCTGCTACTGCATCAAATATTATGTCTACTGACTTAAAAATATTGAAATAAGGATGGCAGAATGTGGAATAAATCTTAAATATAAAAAACTCAAATCATTGACATGTTCATTGGAACAATTTGCAAGGCTTGCACTAATCAGGATCGTTATTGATAATTGCAGCTTATTACAAACGACAAATTCATCAGTGTTTTTCATAGGGTGTTATCAAGCCAAATAGGCCCAAGGATTTCCATAGCAAACTTCTTTATAAATAATAATGACATGGTTGAAGGTAGCCCAAAGGTTTATGGTCCAATTAAGGAATTGCTATCGGAAGAAAACAAACCATTGTATAAGGACACAACTATAAAAGAATTTTTGACGCATCATTTCTCAAAGGGCCTTGATGGGGACACTGCCTTGCAGCCCTTCAGGTTATGAAGCAATAATAAAGAATAAGATCCAAGCACTGTGATTTATATATCATGTTGTATAATGATTTACTTTCTGCCTTATGTTTCAGTCATTTACAAACATTTCCAATCTGGGCAGTCAGTCCTGCACAAATTGTAATACCAAATACTTTCTGATGGCTAGAGCTACGCTTATGAATGCTAAACATTTCCATCTGAATTTTCCTTAATCTGTTCACATCCAGATAAACTGACAGAGGACAATCATGCCCCATTATCTTGTAATTAAGTGATCAGCTTTATTATTATTGATTTGTGCACTGATAATATAAATGAACAAGTAAATTGATTCTAACTTCAATTCTCTGAAAGTTGATAGTGACTCGGTGATTCTGACATCAAAATTTTGCATGTTATAAAACTTGAGCATTAGAGTTTCTTCCTTGTCATTTCTAAGCTTCTGCTCGTCAAGAAGAGAAAGCAAAGCGCATTTGCTTTTGCTAAAAATAATGCGAAGTCATTTAGAAGCAGAACAAATGACAAGAAAGCTGAAGTTCTGTAATAATCAAGATTCATGCTCCGTATCTATAATATTTTGCACCAACTTCTACCATAAACATGCTAGGAATGTTATGCCTTGCCTTTGATGATGAAGAGTTGGAATGAGGTGTTAGAAGAATATACTTGGGAAATATGTTTTCGAGAAATCCAAAATCTCTCTCGCTCTCTATATATAATCTATCATGCGTGCAAACAAATTACTTAATAATATTTAAATTTTTAAAAAGATTTATCATCTGAATTTTATTATAATCACCATCCGTTAGTAATCCAAATTCCGACATTTTGTATGGATTTGAAAAATATCCAAAAAGGCCTAATTGTCTAGATCCGTTTACGTTTCAAACTTGGCTGGCTACTCAGAAGTCCTTATCAAGACTAAATTACTTGTTAGTCTCTGTATGCATCATGCATGGGGCCATGATTTGACTTCGCCTTCTCCCACATGCATCATTTAGTTTCATCTCCTTTCACTTCAATTTGACCCAGGGTGCTTAGCTTAGCTTCACAGTATGGCGAACACAAGAAGCTCAAGTGAATCCACTTATGATAGGAACGCAGAATTTGAAGCCTTTGAGGATACAAAAGTTGGAGTAAAAGGTCTCATAGATTCTGGGCTCACAAAGATCCCACGTATGTTCCATTCTGAGGAGTTGAACAATCTCACAGAGAGCTCAGAAAATTACTCAAACCTCACAATCCCCATCGTTGACCTCTCAGGCATACACACAGATTCAACTCTACACACTGAAGCTGTGGCCAAAATTGGAAGTGCGTGCCAGATTTGGGGATATCTCCGGGCCATTAATCATGGGATTCCAAATGATGTTCTTGACGAGGTGATCGCCAGAATTCGTAGGTTTCATGAACAAGACTCTGAGATAAGAAAGCATTTTTACACAAGGGATTTGAAGAAGAAAGTTAGGTACCATTCCAATGTTTATATGTACAAAGACAGACCTGCTAATTGGAGGGATACACTTTTTGTTGATCCTGATGCAGCAAAAGCTGAAGAAATACCAGCAGTGTGCAGGTAAAGTGATTATGCTTAACCAATTTCAATCCTCAGATGAGCACCAAGAGCTACAGAAGGTTTAGGTCTAAGTTTAGATTTAATTTATTTTACTTTTAATTTTTTTAAAAAAATATTTTAGTGTGTATAGAATTTAAAATAAAGATAATATCTTCTTTGTCAGATCACTACAGTGACAAGTTCTTGGTTCTCTTCATTGCAATGACCACTGAAACTCATTTCATGATTATGTAAGTTTTGGGATCAACTCTGTAACTTCACTGGTCAATGTGAACCTTGTCTTGTGCGTATAATGATATGGGAAAATTCCAAATAAATACCGTCTGAATTTGTAAAACCCTCAGAATTCCGTCGAATTTGTAAAAAGACTTAGAGGTGACAAGAACTTTTGAGGATATGCAAATTCAAGCGAAATTACCCTTTTGCCCTTAGTTTTAAATAATTTTTTTTAAAAAAGTAAATACCCTCCGGCGGCCACCACCTCTGCCGGCGGCCGCCGGTGACCACCATCTCCACCAACCGCCGGCAGCCACCACCTCCTACGGCAGTGGCCACCGGTGGTCGGTGGAGGTGGTGGTCGATGACGGCTGGCGGTGGTCGCCGGTGGCTGGCGGCCGGCGGCAAAGGTGGTGGTCGCCGGCGGCCGGCGGTGGAGGTGGTGGACCTCCACCGGTGGTGGGACCCACCGCCAGGGGGGGATATTTACTTTTTTTTAAAAAAAATTATTTAAAACTAAGGGCAAAAGGGTAATTTCGCTTGAATTTGCATATCCCTTAAAAGTCTTTGTCACCTCTCAGTCTTTTTACAAATTCGACAGACTTCTAGGGGTTTTACAAATTCAGGCGGTATTTATTTGGAATTTTCCCTAATGATATTGCTAGCTTCTTGCAGGGACATAGTGATTGAATATTCAAAGAAAATAAGGGCCTGTTTCGTACAAGGAACATTTATGGAGGGAAAGGAACTTAAAGAAGGGAAAGGAAGGAAGAGGAAGATTGAGAGGGAACTTAAAAAAGTTGAGGTTTTTGGTAGACATTGGAATATAAGTAAGTTGAGGGAAGATAAATTGTTTGGTAAGAAGAATTGGGTGTTGGTTAAGTGGGAACCTTAGGTAAAATTCCCACAATGCCCTCCCATAAAAAAAGCCAGAATTTTTTTTTTTGGGTTTTGTTTTGCGAATTGGACAGACCAACAGAGAGTCAAACCAAATTGCGTCTTGGTGGAGAATTAAAATTGTAACCAGACATCAAAGGGATCTACAACCGCGACGAGCATAACGGCTACTGGAGGTGAGAAGGATGCTGGACATGAAAGGAAATAGAGGGGGACAACACGAAATGAAGCAATATGGTGCGGACATGAAGATTGCAAGAGGAATGGGGATTAGTGAACAATGAACCTAGTTGCTACTTTGTCGGGAAAAATCAAAAAGTGATATTACTCAGTGCTAAAACCTTGAAATTGTGAAGTGGATGAAATAAATTATTATGTTGGTAAGAAAAACAAGAGTTGAGTAAAAGCAAACTTCAGGATAAAAACCAATGCTACTGATGTTATAGAGCAAAATTAAGAAGTTTGAACATAAGCGTAAAGTTCGAACGTAAGCGTAAAGTTCAAACTTACAAAATTTACAAGTACACACGTTTGAACGCATTATCTGACAAAAGGACATATCAACATAGCAAATGTGAAAATAATTGCAGGCAAGACCAAAGTCATTTAAGAGTTCAAATAATCATGGAAACATAAAATTTGCCAACCATTCATGGACAACAGAAAAATCAGCCAGGAACTGAAATTCCTCGAAACCTAGGAAGAGATAACAAGAAATGTAAAGTTCAAATGCCAATGACCCCACCAATTAGCCAATCTGTAACACCCCCAATTTCTAACAGTTATAATAACAAAAATTTAAATAATTTTTATAAATAAATTAATGAAATTCGAAATAAACAACCTTGGGGAGTGTTACCGCCACACTTGTATTGGGACAAGTGCAACGCTGTCTTATTACATTAACATAAATCCAAACTTAAATAAAAGTATTTTATTCAAATCATAAAAAAAGAATAAAATAAAAATAGCTAGAATTATTCATTGGTCTTCCTCACTTCTCACTGCTAGCCCCAACAGCCCAACTTTAAAACCTGTTTCACTGAAAATCTGCTCCTCCAAAGGATCATCGCAGCCCGTGAACACAAACATCAGCAAAAGCTGGTAATCCTAATGAACAAAGATAATATAGAAAATAATAATAATAAATATAATGATAATAAAATATTCACATGATATAAAAAGATATATATATATATATATAAAATCTAAAATATTAGTTTCAATATAAAATATCATTCATTAATTTTTTTTATTAATTTCATTCGGACCCGGAAACCTGTCAGTCCATTTAGTTTAGTGGGAAAAGAACCATGGTGGACCCGGAAACCTGCCAGTCTACCCTGTGACCCAAAAACCTGCCAGTCACAATTATCAATTGGCCATAAACATATCTTCCTAGTGTGCACACCTCTTCCCAAAGTTGCTACTAGTGTTCCGGAAACCTGCCAAACACCATTTTGGGAAGAACGGATACTATCTTTTCACATCGGTGGCATAAAGCTCAAGAGTTGTGTTCATCACTTTGGGAGGTATCATCCCAAAGCTATCCTCCCACTGTTAAATTGTTTTAAAACACACACATAATAAACTCCTAAATTATTTCTATTATTTACTTATCTTTTATATATTTTTATATTATTTTAATTAAATATAGATATAAGGATATTTTGACCCAAAATCTGTTGGTATTTTATCTTATTGCGCATGAGATATTACATAAAGAAAAAGAAAATCCAATAGTAAAAGAAAATAACATGGACAGATATGTACAGGCATTTTTAATCGTTTCCTAATTCATAAAAAAAAACGCATAGGGATCAAGTGTATGGAATTCACACACGAGAACCGAGGCAAAGTAATGGTTTTTTTTCAATCACAAAATGAACAGAAGACGCACAGGAAAAAAATGGATGCAATCATATATTCAACATTAAGCACGTTGACCAAGGCAATTCCATTGCATTCCATTCGTAAGGAAAAAAAAATGCACAGGCATGTATATATCATACACGGAAGCCGAGAAGAAGAACTCTATACATATTCGATTCAATCATCCAAATTGAAATCCACGGCTATGCAACAGAAGACATCTCATGCTTAATATTAAACCACTTTGCAGAAAATTTGTACAGGTATTCTAAGAATTAGGTCTACCTATCAAAATTTACATAAAACTAACCTAAGACTCATGAGAATTAGGATTACCTGATCTCCGTGTTTGCTAACCTCCTAGAAGAACGAGAGGAGTATAGCGGCAGAGAAAAGTATCGGGTGTTTTCTAGGTTTAAGCGGCCAGACCTAAGTTTATAATTAAATCTAGGGTTTTGGCTATGGGCTGGACCTTTTAATTATTCCAAATAAATGAATTAAAACAAATTGTAGAGTTTTATTATTAGAGATATTTTGAGTCTGATGATAAATTCAAAAATTGAAAATATAATTTGATCTAACTACTCCTAAATTCTTGGATCTAATCTTGACTAATCTAATATTACTATTTACAAAATAATATGATTACCACAGAAATAATACAACATTATTAATTATTATTATTATAATCTACTGTTATTATTATTATTATTTTATTTCTATTATTAATCATTATTATTTTATTAGTATTATTTTAATCTATCATTATCATTACTATTTCTATTATTATTATTACTATTATTATTAAAAATCTGGGGTATTACACAATCCCTGATTCATCAACGAAGCATTCAGAAATCGATTCTGACATTACCCCATAAATAATCACAAAAAAGAAACAAGACCCTAAATAGAAGATAAGTTTTCCTTTTTTCCCAAACTAACAAGTTGAAGTTTTTAATCTGAGAGAAAGAACAAGATGAAGAAAAAGAAAAAGAAGAAGCAATATGAGTCTGTTCTTTTCAGTTCATTTTATAATAACAAGATGATGATGAAGAAGAAGAAGCAATCCTTCGATTGAAGCTCAAGAAAAAGAACAAGACGAAGAAGAAGAAGAAAGAACAAGATGAAGAAGAAGGAAAAGAAGAAGCAATCATTCTGGAAAGTTTTTAACATGCACAACGCACAATGAAGCTCACGTTGTTGTCTCAACCTTCGTCTGCTCCTTCTTCTAGCTCCAAGCTCGATTCTGATTTATGATTTCACAAGGGCTTTTTAGTCCTGTTAATTCACTCTCCCGGGAAATATTTCAAGATCCCACCACTTTTTGAGGGAGCCCGCTTTCCCTTGTTTGTTGGAGCTTCGGCGATGGCGGGAATGTCACTTCCCAGGAACAAGGCGCACCAAACGCGTTTTCACCTAGGGAACTGTGTTAAGTTCCCTTTCCCTATGCTGAGTTCTATGAACCAAACGGGCCCTAAGGGAATTGGGTAATACAATCTTTGAGTTAATGTCTGATGCTCTTGCCCTTAATCCTTCTTACCTTAAGGAACTGGCTTGTGGTCAAGGACTTTTTCTACTTGGTCACTACTTTCCACAGTGTCCAGAACTTGAATTGATTATGGGAGTTACCAAGCACACTGATTCTGATTTAATGGCAATCCTTCTGCAAGATCAGATTGGTGGTCTTCAAGTTCTTTATGAGAATCAATGGGTTGATGTTCCTCCTGTGCATGGACCTCTCGTTGTTAACATTGGTGATCTTCTACATGGTAAATTATTTAATGTTGATCTCCTCTGAGAATGATCCCTCTTACTTCATAGTCATAACTGTCTATAAAACTATCACTTGCATTTTTATGTTCGTGGGTTAAAGGCCTAATTTGCCATGGAAGTTTTGCTAAGGGAGCGCCTACCACCCAGAAGTTTTTTTGGTAGCAAATTTGCCCTATAAGTATGAAAAAAGTAGCAAATTTGCCCCCTGTTAATTTTGACTGAGTGTACACGTGGCATGCTTCCTCATGACACGTGACATGCCACCTCATCAACCCGAATAAGAGTTAAGTATCATTTTTGCCTCGGAAGTTTTCACTGAGAGTAATTTTGCCCCGGAAGTTTTCACTTAGGAGCAATTTTGCCCTTCCTTCTCCCAATATTAAATTTGACTATTAAATCAGTCAAAAACTACACATGTCATGCTTTGAAAAGGTTAAATTTGGAGTCAGAGAAGGAGATCCTTGAGATGTTGAGCTCAAGGCGGCTAGAATTTGTGAAACCGAACTGCTCACAGGGACTAAAAGGTCTAGCACAAAACCCAGAGGAAGCATTACTTATGATCTAAGCAAATGAAACGCAAAACAAGAAATGAATTATCCCAAAAATTGGTTCAGTAAAATAAATCAATAGTGATACTATTTACGTTTGTATAGATTGATCATTTGCTTAGATCATAAGTGATGCTTCCTATGAGTAGTTCGGCTTTACAAATTCTGGTCGCCTTGAGCTCAACATCTCAAGGATCTCCTTCTCTAACTCTAAGTTCGACCTTTTCAAGGCATGACATGTGTGGTCTTTGACTGATTTAATAGTCAGATTTAATATGTGGAAAATAATGGCAAAATTGATACGTTTTGTAAACTTCTGGGGTAAAATTGCTCCTTACTGAAAACTTTCGAGGCAAAATTGCTCTAAGTGAAAACTTCCGGGACAAAAATAATACTTAACTCTTATTGGGTTGATGAGGTGGCATGCCATGTGCACACTCAATCAAACTTGACGGTCAAAATTAACGAAGGGGCAATTTGCTATCTTTTTCATACTTCCGAGACGAATTTGCTACCTTTTTCATACTTCTAGGGCAAATTTGGTACCCAAAAAACTTTCGGGTGCTGGACGCTCCCTTAGCAAAACTTCCTTGACAAATTAGGCCTTTAACCCTATGTTCGTTTAACTGTAACAAATCAATCTGCCAAGGAATCAATGGAATCCCAAGAAAACATATAGCAGTTTACATTAATCGAAAGGTGTCTAGAATCCTTAAACTGTTGATCTAATGTCAGAGTACACAAGTTTGTATGATGGTAGGCTCAAATCAATAAAAAAAAAAAAAAACAAGTATGAAAGTCAAGTATTAAGATGAAGTATAAATATTTTGGTTTTGCGCAACTTGTGGTCATGTGAATGACACTGATACAAAGAGCCTTGTACATCTATAACTTACATATGGTATACTTCTAAGAAATTTCTAAAGTCATTATAACAACCAAGAACTAACGCAAGAAAATAGAAGTGCTATATTTAAAAAGTTATGTATTTTGGGGATTGATTTTCTACATCAAGATTCATGCGCCATATCCTAGAACATTTTGCATCAGCTTCTAACATAAACATGCTAGAAATTCTGTGTTCTCCTTTGCTTTGATGTAAATACATGATTTTAGAGAACGACAATCGTTGGCATGCTTTATTTCAGTAACAGTAGAATCGCTAACACGGTTCCTCACCAAAACAATTTGCGAGGATTTAATTTTACATATTAAATGTTTATCAGTTTTATTGTTCACTGTACAGCACAACTTATAATAAATGACAAGTTCATCAGTCTGTTTTATAGGGTCTTAGCAAAGCCTATAGGCCCAAGAATTTCCATTGCAAGCTTTTTTATAAATCTTGATGAAACAGCTGAAAATACAGCAAAGGTTTATGGTCCTATCAAAGAATTATTATTAGAAGAAAACCCACCAATCTATAGGGGCACCACCGCATCACTATAAAAGATTTTTGGGCAAATAATACCTCAAGGGGCCATAATGGAAACTCTTCTTTACAAGCCTTCAAGTTATGAAGCAATTATCAATTATGGAAAAAGAAAAACACAAGAGGGGCCGATCTATAGACTTTTGATTCTCGTGGATTTCTACTTTAGATGATAGTGTATTTCATATTTCTGAAACATATTTTTATGTGAACCAAAGTCTTCTTTAGCTCAAAAACAGAAGTTATAAAGTAATGTTTTGTTAAGGGTGAAGGAGCGTTTTTGCCAATCAACTATTACGCCAGGAGCGATTTTGCCAACTAACTTTTAATGGGCTCAAAAATGCCAAAGAACAATTAAATATGTCAAAAAACTACAACGCCGTTTAATGAACAGTAACGTCCGTCTGTTTGCATGCCACGCGTGATTTTGAAGAGCGCCACGTGGGATTTCTAATGCCAGCTCAGTCTCCTATGTGGAAATGTGAAGGAGCGTTTTTGCCAATCAACTATTACTCCAGGAGCGATTTTGCCAACTAACTTTTAATGGGCCCAAAAATGCCAAAGAACAATTAAACATGTCAAAAAACTACAATGCCGTTCAAGGAACAGTGATGTCCGTCTGTTTGCACGCCACGCGGGATTTAGGTGCTCTCCATGTGGGATTTTGGCTCACTTATGTGGAAATTTCATTGCCCAGGTGGCTTTTGTGTTTTTCTTTCTTTCTTTTTTTTTTTTGGTTGAATCCCTATATTTTTACCCAAACTGAACTTGCTTGACAGACGAACCCTTCCACAGAGGTATCCTTCGACACCCGAGAGCGAGCGAAAGCGAAGAGCCAGACGAACCCAGCCAAACCCGACGGAGAAGGCTGAATCGAAGTTACGGAAGCAGTAATATACTTACTTGTTATATATTACAAGATATAAAATGTCCCATCCTTCTCTCATTTATCCTTACTCTTCTTTATGATGACTAATCTTTTCGTCATCGTTATTAGGCTATGATGATTAATCTTTTCGTCTTTTCACATTTCACTCATTTCACTAAACTTCTGACTACTCAATCCCTCAAAATTTTTTTTGAACTAACTAACAAGGCCAGTATAACATTCCAATGGAGCTGCTCCATACAAATCGTAGGGTTTGTACATAGGAAACAAATATGTTAGCTAAGCTGATTATATAGATAAATAACATAACTAGAACATTTTCATATGAGATTTAGCCTAAAGTATTGTGGGCTAATATAGTTTTAGCTTGCTTTGATATTCACAAAGAGATTATGATATCATTTGTTAATTTATATAACCGGTTATTTTATCTAGCTAAGTTGTAAGGGAAAAACTAAATCGGGAAAATCCCATATAAAGGTACTTAAAATAGAAAAATTCTAAATCAGGTTGGTAAATTCAACAAATCATTAATTAAGTCATCAACCCAATTTAGGATTTCAAAATTTGTGTAAAATGACTTTAATGCCCCTCTTCTCTTTTCAGCTGGCCTTTCTTCTCTCCCCTTAAAAGAGTATTATTGCTCTATGACTTTATATTACTGCTTCCGTAACTTCGATTCAGCCTTCTCCGTCGGGTTTGGCTGGGTTCGTCTGGCTCTTCGCTTTCGCTCGCTCTTGGGTGTCGAAGGATACCTCTGTGGAAGGGTTCGTCTATCAAGCAAGTTCGGTTTGGGTAAAAATATAGGGATTCAACCAAAAAAAAAAAAAGAAAGAAAAACACAAAAGCCACCTGGGCAATGAAATTTCCACATAAGTGAGCCAAAATCCCACGTGGAGAGCACCTAAATCCCGCGTGGCGTGCAAACAGACGGACGTCACTGTTCCTTAAACGGCGTTGTAGTTTTTTGATATGTTTAATTGTTCTTTGGCATTTAGGGGCCCATTAAAAGTTAGTTGGTAAAATCGCTCCTGGAGTAATAGTTAATTGGCAAAAACGCTCCTTCACATTTCCACATAGGAGACTGAGCTGGCATTAGAAATCCCACGTGGCGCTCTTCAAAATCACGCGTGGCATGCAAACAGACGGACGTTACTGTTCATTAAACGGCGTTGTAGTTTTTTAACATATTTAATTGTTCTTTGGCATTTTTGGCCCATTAAAAGTTAGTTGGCAAAATTGCTCCTGGCGTAATAGTTGATTGGCAAAAACGCTCCTTCACCCTTTTGTTAATGGTCTAATTGAAATTTGTGAACAAAACATCAACCAATTTGTGTCCGCAAGGATTGAAATTTTGGGCTTGAGGTTGGTTTAATTAACATCTTTAAATTTTTTGGCCTAGGTTCTAGTAATTAATATCTCCGACAAGAATCCAGTACGAAAATATTTTTCCATGTTGAACAAATTTTTCTAAACCAATAGCCTTGTCGTACTAACAACACCCCACTAATTATTTGTATTTTGAAGGATAGTTTAAACTCAAGCGACGAACGAAGCTGTAAAAATAGAAACAAATTCTGAAGAGCTTGGTTTTTTCTTCTTCTCTTTCTAGAAAACAAGAATAATTGTCTGAACCAAGGTAGTGAAAACGTAGTTTTTACGTAAAAACGGGAGGAGAATGAAAAATCGTAAAACGTAAAATCGTAAAACGTAACAGAGTTTTTACCTGCATATGTATATAAAAAAAATTTGAGAAAAGTAAGGTACCTGCCATCATATACACAAATATTGATCAATGCAATATCAATCAAAATGTCCAACATTGTCATTGATCAAACCATATTTTTTATATGATTTTACATGATTAAATTGAGATTTTTAATGCATTTTCTGGGACATTATTGTATGATTAAGTACTAAGTTGAGTTAGGAACATTTGTATTGAATTAAGTGTAATTAGGGGTAAAATGTTCTTTATTTATTAATTACAGAAAAGGACCCAGATGTTTTTGAAATTTCAGTTCTGCCCCAAAATAGTTTGAAAATTCTCACTTTAGTCCCTCTCCAGAACTTTTAAAACTTTCACTTAAGTCCCTTAGTAAACTCAACGCTTTTTGCAAAAACGCAGCGTTTTTACGTTTTATCGCGGCGTTTTTTACGTTTTTACTTTGAAACCGTTTTTTCCACAACGAAACGTGTTTAACCCAAAATAAAACGTAAAAACGGCGTTTTTACTACCATGGTCTGAACCTCAAATTAACAAGAAAAAGTTAAAGGAAAGAAATTGATCATTTCAAGTAATCCAGCACGACAATTCAAAGTAAATGAAATAATGTAGAACTTCTTAATTATATATCTGCTTGAACTTTGTTTTCTGACTTGATCAGCAGACATGACTTCGTTTTCTGCCTTAATCAGGCAATGACATATCCCAATTTTAAAGTAAAACCAACGCTAAAAGAATGAGAAACTTCCATGCCATTGAATTCCACGGCTTTATTATTTTATTGAAGATAACAATCCCAACTTTTTTACTCCGTCTTTGTGGTTTCTTATTTCCGCAGATAGAGGGATTGGGTTGTTTAATTGTTTATTGTGGTGAGTGAGGTGATTTTTTATGACTATATTATTGTAGGCATGTCTTTTTTTTTTGGTCGAAATTGTAGGCATGTCTTTACAAAGTAGTGGAGTCCTTTCACTTCACCTACCCCTGTCCTTTTCTTCATATTTATCCTTTTTTTTTTTGCTCGATCTTCATATTTATCCTCATTCATTAATATGTCACCATTTGTCTCATCCTTCAAATTAAGTATCACTACTGTTCTGTTCTGAGAACAAGATGAATTGGACTTGATTAGGTGTCAAACCTAGAGCCTACATACCCTTTGAAGGGATCAAAGTCCACGTAGTTCGCAGTAAACTTGTAGGCGTGAGGCCAGGGGGTGGTGTGTGTGCTCTGTGTGACAGAAAGTAAAGAGAGCATAGATTAGAACGTGTGCACCTGGTTGGCCTTCTTTTGTATTTATAGAGGCGTCCAAGGTGGATATCTCAGTCTGGCGAGATGCTCGAGGTGACAAGATCCGGGCCCGAGATATCAGGGGCGAGTATCTCGGGGTGTTGGTTAGGATAGATCTTACCTTGGTAGGATCCTGTCGATATATTAGTTATGCTCATATTGACTATGCTTCCTAGTTACGTTGGGCCGTAGCGTGGATCTAGGCCGTTGGGCCGGTCTGTAACAGTTGCCCCCAGCTTGGCTGTCCAGGCTTCTGGGCGGTCGAGATGTTCGTTGCCCCCGGCCTCTGTTGGGGTCCGGGGCCTTTGTCTCTATCGGATCAGCTTGCGGCTATTGCGGCCTTTAAGGTGGCATTGAATTTGGGGTCTGGCTTCTTGCGTCTTTGGAAGGCTTAACTCCTGGTGTTATGCCGAATGCCAAGGATGCCATGTTCCAAGTATCCGGGGTGGTTATTTAATCTGTCCCGGCTCATGCACTCTGCCAGAGACCTTGGACCGACGCTTCTTGCCCATTGGCATTTGTCCTGTCGTTTGGGATTCCTTCTGAGTGCTCCATCATTGCGGTTTTACACCTGGCGTGTCCTGAATGGTGGTAGTCTGCAACCGTCGCGCCTGTTCGCGTCCCGATGTTCGTGCGCATTTAATGCGCTTACGTCGCGCTGTTCCAATCCCATCGTGTCTATGTTGAAAAAACCTCTTTGCCCTTGTCGTTTCGCTACTTTGCCTTAATGGTTTAAGTAGCTTTTCCTCTTTCTTCATCTTCACTTTTCCCGCTTGTTCAGTTTTTCTTGAGTTTCTCTCTGGTTTGTCTCTGAGTTCAGAGGATCATCTTCTTTGATGAAAACGTCGTCGTCTTCCATTTCCAACATTCAAGCTTCCTTTCTTGCACTCATACAGATATTCCGTTCACTTCCTTTTACATTTGTTCGGTACTACTCTATATTTTGCCGTTTACATTTTCCTTAGACTGTCGTCTGTGTTACTGTTCTTCCCTTTTTTTGGGTTGCTTGGCGAACCTTCTGGATTTTCCCCAAATTTGTCCACCTTTTCGCCTTTAGTTCTTATGCTTCCTGTTATGGCTAGAGATAGAAACTTCCCTAGACTTAGGGCACCATTGTCACCAGAAGAAGAAATGTTCCTTCGCACACGCTTCCCCCGGGCTTCCTACTGGGTTCTGGGGGTGACCCTCCGCAACGAGGACACTGGCGCCCTTGCGTTGAGGCGGTGTTGGTCATCCGAGGCATGGTGGGCCCCATCCTTCAGCCGCGAGAGCTCCGGTGCCTCCTCCTATTCGCCCCGCGGCGGCCACCATTCCCTTCACTCTGCCTATTAGGGCCGGGGTCGGCACCTCAATCAGCTCCGAATCTCCTGCTTTGTTGGCCCAACCTCTCAACTTTTATGAGGGTCATCGGCCTAGAATCTCGGATTCACTACCCGAAGGGTACCTTGGCCCTTGTTAGGATTGCGTGGCTGAGAGCTCTCATCTCATAGCACGTGGCGATGATGCTGGGGCTTCTTCGATACTCGACTCCTGTTGGCACCGGCCTTCAGCGGGCCTTCCTAGTGCCCCCATTCGTTCGAGTCCGCTGTCGTTTTCTCCTGCAACTGTTGTTATGCCAGGTATTCTCGTTCTTTACTAATACTGGTTTTTTATTTATTTGCCTATAGGTTTAATGGCTCCCAAATCTCGTTCTTCCAAGCAACGGTCCGAGGCCGAGGGTTCGGACTCTTCTAGTCCTCCTGAAGCCTTATATCGGCAATATAGCTGGGTATCCCACGAAGTGCTTAAGACTCGGTCGCTTATGTCAGACGTCGATGTTGCTTGGCTGAAGATTCCGACTATGCTCGGGTGTGTAATCAGCTGCCCGGGGGCTGATGAGCCCATCTGCGCAACGCGGGAAGTAGGTCGGCCGAAGTACGCCAAGGCCGACGCTGATTGCAGAAAGCTGAGGGCGTCCGAGGGGGAGCTGAAGAAGGCGTTGGCCACGGCAGAGGCTAAGGCAAAGTCTTCGAAAGAGCTGGAGAAGGCTTTGGCCACGGCAAAGGCTAAGGCCAAGTCTGCAGAGGAGTAGCGGGACATGGCCCGGGTCGAGCGGGATGCTGTGAAGGCCGCGTTGACGGCGGCTGACCAGGAGCTCCAACTGTCTCGGGGCTCAGTTGATAAGTTGGCCGAAGAGTGCTCTCGGGCTTAGAAGGGGATGTCCGAGAGTTTGGTCGTCGTCAAGGCTCTTCAACAAGAGGGGGCCTCCCTGATTGCTGAGCATGAGGCGACCAAGGCGGCCCTTTCGGCGGAGCAGGTGGCACATCAGGAGGCGTCCGAGGCGTTGCTGCAGACGGCCAAGGAGTGTTTTGAGCAGGCTTTAGCTTAGATCCGGTTCTTTAACCCCAACGTGGAGCTTAATGTCGACGGGTATGATTACCGCGCCTTCGTGGAGGACGGGAATCTGATCCCTTACCAGTCTCCTGCCGCCGAGGGTTCCCATGCTGATGGAGTGGAGGAGGATGCCGCCGAGGGTGGGGGTCCTGAAGCCGGGTCGTCCAGCTAGTCTTGGACCTTTGTATTTTCTCTTTTTCGGGCGTTTGTGCCCTTATTGCTTTTGAACAATTTTGGCCTTTGGACCACTATGTATATAAACTTTAGACAATGAATGATTTACTTTTTTATCATCCTTTTGTTTATGCTCATAACATCCAAACTTAGTTTAGATATTAGTTGACCGTAATGAATACGAGTTGTCTTACTCGACCACACTTACGTGTGAGAGGTTGGGGCAGAGTTTTATGTTTGTACCTCGGGGGTCCTTAACTTTAACTGCACTACCTCGGTCTGACTTTCACTAGTCGGATTAATGGTAACCGACGTAAGGGCTAAACTACCACATGTTCAACCGAGACTTCCACTGCCTTCAATCAAACATTTTGACCTGATAGGGTCGGCATGATAGTTCGCTTGCTTAGCTGGGCGAGCGTTGACGCGTCAATTTCGCGAAAGGCCACGTATGGCGCCTTCGCCGAGCTCTAACCAATGCCTATTGGAGTACAACGGCCGGTTTCGTACATCTAGATGTTTTTTGTTAGTGGCCGGGTACGCGACCTCAGAGCCGTTTTTCATGCCGAGCTTATTGGCCTCGGGTTCGAATTTTTGATCGGGCTTTATTGCCTCGATTTCACGCTTAAGCAAGTGTTTGTGCACATTAATGAATCTCCTCTGTGGGATCCTTTATTGATGAAAATAGCCCTAAAGAGCTTTACAAATGATCATAAGTTGATAAAAACTGAAAAGAACTTAGATTTAAAAACCTAAAAAGAAAGAGCAAACAGTGGTGCGGGCCTGCTGAGTCGAGCCGGGATCTAGTTATGGTAGATCTTTAGTTTGTCGACATTCCAGGTTCTCTTGACCGGCTTCCTTGCTAAGGTCTCGAGAACGTACGCCCCTCCATCAAGCTTCTCTTTGATCTGGTATGGACCTTCCCAATTTGCCGCAAGCTTTCCGTCCCGGGCGTTCTTGTTGCCTATGTCAGCCCGTCGAAGTACTAGATTTCCCTGGTTAAAGGACCGTGGTCGAACCTTTCGATTGTACTTAGCTGCTAGGAGTTGCTTGGCGGCTAATTCCCTGCAATGCGCCGTGACACAAACTTCGTGGATGAGGTCTAGATCTGTCTTCAAGGCATCGTCATTGGACGTCTGTCCTTCGTGTCCGGCTCTTATCTTCCTCCATGAAGGCTGTCCAATTTCCACAGGGATCATTGCTTCGCAGCCATAGGTCAGCCGGAACGGGGTTTCCTGGGTTGAAGACTGCACGCTAGTTCTGTAGCCCTATAGGACACTGTGGAGTTGTTCGGTCCAGTTGGTGTCGGCCTGAAGCATGCATTTCTTGAGCTCGTCCAAGATGATTTTGTTTGCCGACTCAGCCTGGCCTTTGGACTGCGGGTGTTCAACTGAAGAGAAATGCTGCTTGACGTTTAAGTCGGACATTAACGCCTGGAATCTATGGTCCATGAACTGGGTCACATTATCCGTGACGACTTCAGCAGGTATCCCGAATCGGGAGATGATGTTGTGGCGAAAGAACCTCATTACTCTGGCTGAGGTGATTGTGGCTAGCGGCTTTGCCTCGATCCATTTAGTGAAATAGTCGACGGTGACAATGAGCCATCTGCATTGTCCTTGTGCCGGTCTGAATGGTCCGAGGAGGTCCATGCCCCAATTGTAAAAGGGCCAAGGGGCCGGCACGCCTTTAAACTCCGTAGGCGGTGGCCATATGATTTTGGCGTGTTTATGGCAACTATCACACCTCTTAGCTGCTTCCATGGCGTCATGCTTCATGGTTGGCCAATAGTAACCGGCGCGTAATGCCTTTCTAGCAAGAGCCTTGCCCCCCATGTGATGGTCGTTGCTTCCTTCGTGCACTTCGACCAATACGTACCGTGCTTCGGACTCACCAAGGCATCGCATCATCGAGCAGTGCAATCCCTTTCTATAAAGCTGGTCATCGACCATGGTGTAGATGGCGGCTTCCCTGATCAACTTTTTTGCTTTGGTAAAGTCGGTCGGGATAATGCCTCTTTCTAGGTAGTCTTCAATCGGCTTCCTCCAGTCCGTCGTCGCCGAGATGGCCATTATGCAGCTAGGCTCGGTCAGGTTCTGCTGGATTATGGTTCTATGGCTGTCCGGACCTTTGGTGTTAGCGAGTTTAGAGAGGATGTCGGCCCTCGTATTTTCTTCTCTCGGGATGTGGGTGACAACCACTTCATCGAATTCAGCTATGAGCTCCTTGGCCTAGTTCAGGTACTTTACCAGCAGTGGTCCCTTTGCTTGGTAGCTGCCTTCAATTTGGGCGGCCACCAACTGTGAGTTGGTTAAAACCTTGACTCGTTGTGCCCCGTTATCCTTTGCTTGGAGCAGTCCGGCCAGGAGGGCTTCGTATTCAGCCTGGTTGTTGGAGGTCAGGAACTTCAACTGGAGGGAGTGTTCGGTGGCAACCCCTTGTGGGCTTTCGACGATGACTCCTGCACCGATGCCCTTTGCATTTGAGGATCTGTCCACAAATACTTTCCGGATTTCGTCGTTTGTTATGGCCGGGGTTAACTCTCTAATGAAGTTAGTCAGGGCCTGTGACTTGATCGCTTGCCGGGCTTCGAAGGTAATGTCGAATTCGGATAACTCGATAGCCCAGTTCGTCATTCTTCCGGCTAAGTCCGGTTTGTGAAGAATCTGCCGTATCGGCTGGTTGGTGCGGACCACTACCCGGTGTCCTTGAAAATATGGCCGGAGCCGTCTCGCAGTAGCTAGTAGGGCGAAGGCCACTTTCTCTAGTTTCTGGTACTGGAGTTCGGAACTCTGAAGGGTTTTGCTTATGAAGTAGATGGGTGCCTGTCCGGACTCGGTTTCTCTTACCAAGGCAACACTTACGGCTTCATCGCCGATTGACAGGTACAGGAATAAGGTCTCCCCTTGGTCTGGCTTTGTGAGTATCGGAGGGGTTGCCAGGCATCGCTTGATTTCTTCGAAGGCCGTGTCGCAGTCCGGATTCCAGCCCCCATGAGTTTCCTTCTTTAATAATTTAAAGAAAGGCAGGGCTTTCTCCGCCGATCTGGGTAGAAATCTTGTTAGGGCGGCTAGTCGGCCCGTTAATTGCTGAACCTCTTTCTTGGTCCTTGGGGGTTGCATTTCCTGGACGGCCTTGCACTTGTTCGGGTTGGCCTCGATTCCTCGGTTGGTCAACATGAAGCCCAAGAATTTTCCAGCCGGAACTCCAAAGGCACATTTGGCCGGGTTCAACCTGATTCGATGTCTTCTTAATTTTTCAAATGTCTGTTCTAGGTCCCGGATGTGATCTTCTGGTAGCTTCGACTTCACGATCATGTCATCTATGTAGACTTCTATGTTGCGGCCGATCTGGTCTTCGAAAACCCAGTTCATCATCCGTTGGTAGGTGACCCCGACATTTTTCAACCCAAAAGGCATGACGTTGTAGCAGTAGTTTGCCTTGTCCGTCATGAACGTGATCTTTTCCTGGTCGTCCGGATGCATGGCAATCTGATTATACCCGGAGTAGGCGTCCATAAAGGAAAACAGCTGGTACCCGGCCGAGTTGTCGACGAGCTGGTCAATGTTTGGCATCGGGTAGGAGTCCTTCGGGCATGCCTTGTTCAGATTTGTGTAGTCGACGCATACTCTCCATTTGCCGCTTGGTTTGAGTACCATGACCACATTGGAAAGCAAAGTCGTATATTGTACTTCCTTAATGAATCCGGCCGCGAGGAGCTCTTCAACGTGGTTCTCGAGGGCCTTCTGTCTGTTGTCGGCAATGTTCCGCTTCTTCTGTGCTACCGGCCTCGATCCCGGCCATATGCCGAGTTTGTGGTAGCAGAAGCGTGGGTCGATCCCGAGTATTTCGACCGAGGTCCAGGCAAAGACATCTTGATTTTGTCTTAAGAACTGGACCATTTGCGCTTTTAAGTCTTCGTTCAAATCCCTACCGATTTTGGTAGTCTTTGCGGGATCCGTTCCCAGGATTACTTCCTCAAGTTCCCCTTCCGGCTCTGGTTTTGGGTTTTCTGGCTCTCGGAGATCGAGTTCCACCATATTAATTGGTTGCCGGGGGTGTCTGTCCATATCCTCCTCGACAATGGCTTCACTGCGTCCGAGCCGGGGTGGAGACGAGGGTCCTCCTTCCTCGACCCGGAGGGCCTCGAAGTAACATTGTCGTGATTCCCTCTGGTCTCCAGAGACTTCGACCAATTGGCTTTTGTCGTTGATCATCTTCAACTTCTGATGTTTGGTGGACACCAGCATATCCCAAGCGTGTATGGTTGGTCAGCCCAGGATGATGTTGTAGGGAGAGCGGAAGTCGGCTACCACGAACTGTATGCGTTTTGACTTGAACGCCTCCTTTGTTCCGAGGGTCAATCTGAGGTCGATGTAACCCTTTAGGAAAGATCGCTCTCCGTTAAATCCGATCAACGTGGTCTTGCACGGCTTTAGATCTTCCGTGTCGAGGTGTATCCCTTTATAGGCATCCCAGCTTATAATGTCGGCCGAACTTCCTACGTTCACAAAAATTCTTTTGACACGACAGTTTACCAGGGTTCCGGTGATAACCAGTCCGTCCTGTGGCCGGGAATGACGTCCTTTAGCTCTTCATCGGTGAAGGTCAAAGGGGGCGGCCTCGGCTTCGCAGGATCGTCCTTGAACTTGGGGAGGTTCCTCACAGTTAGGACTTCTCGAAGGTATTTCTTTCACTGGCTTACTGTGTCTCCGCCTCCACCAAATCCTCCGCTGACGACGTTGCACTGGAATTCAACGTCAGGAAATTTGTCATCAGAGGCGGTTTTTCGCTTCTTGTCGGGCTTTCGTGTGCCTTTGCCCGGACTTCAGCTGCGGCCGCCATAGTTGCGCTTGCCATTCGTTCTTCCCTGGGTTTTAATAGTGTCGCGGAGGTCATAACACTCGTCAGTGGTGTGTCCGGGGCAATCGTGGAATGCACAAAACTTCAAGCGGTCCGTGTTGGAGCGTCCTCTAAGCATCCTCGGCTTGTCTACCTTTTTCATGTCGGCCTGAGTCACCTCTTTCCATAACTGAGACCGAGAGACATTCAACGGGGTGTAGCTGTCATATTTTGCTTTGTTGTCAGTTCGGTCGGGCTTGGGTCGGCTGTCTCTTTTCCGTCTTCGGGACTCGGCCTTCTGTTTGTTTGGCCGTTCTCCTGAGTCGGGCGAAGCATTTCTCGTCCGCTCGGGTTCGTCGGCGTTGGCAGCCTCCATTTACTCCACATCCAAGTACTTCTTCGCCTGGGTGTAGAATTCCGTCAATGTGTAGACCCGGTTTTTACATAGGTTCCGGGCTAGGCGTGATGATGGATCTAGCCCATTAACCAGGAAGTGTACATGGACATCCTCGGATAGCGATCGCACTTGCATCGCCACGTCTCGGAAACGGTCCAGATACTTTTGCAGCGCCTCCCCCTTCTTCTATCTCACCTTACTCAGGGTGAATTGGGATTTTGGCTGCTTCTTACTCGTGGCGAAATGCAACTCAAACTTTCATCCGAGGTCTTTAAAGCTTCAGATGGAATTGTCAGGGAGTGAACTCAGCCATTTATGCGTCGGCCCGGTCAAAGTGGCCGCGAAAAGGCGCTGGATGACTGGGCCATCAATTGACCGGACCCATATGAGTTTTTCAAAAATTTCCAGGTGGTTGCGTGGATCCTAAGTTCTGTCGTACTTTGGGAGGTCGGCTAGGTCAAAGTTCTTTGGATAAGGAGTTGTTGCCGCTACTCTCGAGAACGGGGATCTTCCGGATCCCGTTAGGTACTTCATTCGGTATTCCCGGGGTGATCCATGGCGAGGTGAACTGTGGCGGGGTGAATCATGGCGGGGTGAACCATGTGTCCGGTGAGTTCTGTCCACTACACAGTGTGCTTCGGGGTCTCGGCCTTCCCTTCTATATCGGCCGTTGTGGTCCGTGTCTCCATCCCGGCCTCCCGTGTTATCACGATTTTCTGGAGGCGGTGGGTGGCCTCGTTCTGCACTCGTCCTCCCGTCCGGTCTACTGGTGTTTCCGCGCCTGGTTCTCGGTGCTGGGCTACTAGACGAGCTGCTACTGTCCGCGATAGCCCTTTCTCTTTGTGTACGGGGTTCTCTTCGGTTTTCTTGTTGGTGATGGCGCTGGAGCTCCTCCCTTATCATTTGTGCAAAGTTCTAGAAATCCGCTTGGCGTTGCAGGTGATCCCGCTTTTCCTTGTCTTTGAACCTCTGCAGCAATGATTCTTGCGTCCTCCGAAGAATGCGGACGTCGGCTTCTATCACTAGAGCGTCCTGAGTCGGAATCTCCCTGTGTGGCTCCAACAGTGGTTGATCATCTGCGGGAGGGGAAGTCGCTGTGTCGGTTACATGTCCCTCTGGGGTGTTCTCGCGTCGTAGTTGAACTTGTGGCTGGCTTAGCCCGGCTTGAGTTTGGTCTGGCAGGGGACCTCTGTCAGCCTGTGATGATGGATTTCTGCTGTGGCTTCTAGTGTTCGCCATTAGTGGTCACGGGGGTAAAAGTTTATGGTTCCCCACGGTCGGCGCCAATGTTCTGTTTTGAGAACAAGATGAATTGGACTTGACTAGGTGTCAAGCCTAGAGCCTACGTACCCTTTGAAGGGATCAAAGTCCACGTAGTTCGCAGTAAACTTGTAGGCGTGAGGCCAGGGGGATGGTGTGTGTGCTCTGTGTGACAGAAAGTAAAGAGAGTATAGATTAGAACGTGTGCAGCTGGTTGGCCTTCTTTTGTATTTATAGAGACGTCCGAGGTGGATATCTCAGTCTGGCGAGATGCTCAGGGTGACAAGATCCGGGCTCGAGATATCAGGGGCGAGTATCTCAGGGTTTTAGTTAGGATAGATGTTACCTTGGTATGATCCTGTCGATATATTAGTTATGCTCATATTGACTATGCTTCCTAGTTACATTGGGCCGTAGCGTGGATCTGGGTCGTTGGGCCGGTCCGTAACAACTACCCTGTCGGCAAAACGTGCTTCCTATCTTGTCCGTACTACTAAACTTTGTTGACCCAAAAAAAAAAGTACTACTAAACTTTGGGTTGGGATCAATTTTCCTTATTCTATGCTCTCCTCCTTTTCTTTAAAATGGCGCTATTTTGGGGGTAAAAATAAGGCACCTGGTCTTTTTTTTGTTTTTTTTAACATAATTTTTTTAGGTACTAATACTAAAAGAATATTTTAACATACCGACCAGTACTAAAAAAAATATTTCATGATTTTGAAAAATTATTTTAGAATCTTGAAAAAATATTTTAAAACACTGAAAGATATTGAAAAGATTCTTCAAGCTGGTGCAAAAAAGAATATTTTTAGGACACAGAACAATATTAAAAAGATATTTCAAGATACTAAATGGTATTAAAAAAATACTTTATGATTTTAAAACAATTATTTCAAAATACTGATTGGTGCTGAAGAAGACCATAAAATAATTTTTCAAGACCATGTTTTTTCACTATCAATCATTTTTTTTTTTGGATACAAGTGTCAATCAATATTTTAAAATATCTTTTAGGTCTAAAAAAAAATTGTTAAAAAACAGGAGCCACGTGGCTCATCTCCCCTCCATTTTTTTTGTTCACTCTTAATACACTTACACGATTGATGCAGTCAGGACATGTAACACAATTTTTTTTAGGATGTTAAAATAATTATTTTAGGATCTTAAAAAATTATTTTAGGATATTGATTGATACTAAAATAATACTTTAGGATACTGACTAGTACTGAATAAATACTTTATGATCTTAAAAAATTATTTTAGGATGTTAAAAAAATATCCTACAGTATATTTTTAGTAACAGTTAGTACCCTGAAATATCCTTTTAATATCATTCAGTACCTTCAAATATTTTTTCAAGATCATGAATTATTTATTCAGTACTATTCAGTATCTTAAAATACTATTTTAATATCAATCAGTACCGTAAAATAATTTTTTAAGATCCTAAAATAATTATTTTAACATCCGAAAAAATTTGTGTTACATGCCGTGTATTAAGGCTTTTTTCCCTATTTGCCACCTTTTAAATAAATATTTACCAATTTGCCACTCTTTTCAAAATATTTCTCACTCTGCCACGTTTAGTCGACTAAATCACCTTTTAGTCGACTAAAAGTCGTGGTTTCAGTTTTTTTTTGTTTGACCGCGCATTTAGTCGACTAACCCAGTTGGGTTAGTCGACTAAGTATTATTTAGTCGACTAAACCAACGGGTTAGTCGACTAAATATAGTCTGGAGGGTTTTTTAAAAACCTCATTTGCGTCATAGTGGAGGTCTTATCCTATAGCAACTCTTCCCCACCCCCAATGCTCTGTATTTTCTCAGTTTTAGTGCGACCCATCAAGGTTTAAGCTCATTCCACCTTTTTCAAGGTATTATTGTTGTGTAATCGTTGTAATTTCATTTTGTTCGGCTTTTGTTTTTCGCTTGTTAGTTGAAATGCTCCCTTTTGCAGCTGAGAAATTGATATTTGAAGGATGAGTTCAAGTTCAAACATGTTAGTTATTGTGATCTACCATAGTGGGAGGCATTTTGAAGGTCCTCAAGGTGTTCAATTTGAAGGAGAAACGAAAATGATGAAAATCAAACGGGGAACTACGTACAACGAGTTGAAAGAAAGAATTCACCAGAAATTGGGGCTACATGGCAGCCAAAGCATTCATCGATTAATTGCCAAAGTGGAGACTGTTGTTGGTAAGGAAAGTGTATACTACATTAGGAACGACATATGTGATGATGAAGATATAGAGTGTGTCATAGATGCATTTGATAATCGGACACTACAAAATTTTATTGAGATATATGTTGAGCTTGAATCTGGTGAATCATCGTCTATACCCATGCATAGAAGATCTGCACAGTATTATGGTCAAGAAGATAGACCTGTCGGTGTATCTGCACCTCCACAGGTCTTGACAGATGAGGTTGAAGAGGAGGAAGATGGGAATATGCACAGCGATGACGAGGACGATCTCGAGAGGTTTATTCCACTAGGTGACAGCTCAGATACTGATGTAGAGGGTGATTTTGATGCTCACATGGACCCAGTAAGCTCGAGGACCGTAACAATGCCACCACTTCGTGTTGACCCAGTTAGTAGTGGTAAGTTAGTAAACTTAGCAATGTAGTTGTATTTGTAATATGTATATATTGTTTTTTATGCAAAAATAATATTTCCTGATGCAGTGCCTGAGAGTGACCCATTTTGGAACGAAAGCCCTCACTATTCCTCAATTAATTGGGCGGTCTGTGACGATGACATGGACACGTTGTATGGTGATGATGACAAGCAAGATGGCTGGCAGTTAGGTGATCCATTATATTTGGGTCAACAGTTTCCTTCTAAGTCTGAACTACAACATGCCGTGAAGTTGCATTGCATGAAGTCTCATCGTACATCCAAAGTTTATAAAAGCGATGAGCGTAGGTTGTTGATGAGGTGTGAACATCATGCTAACGGTTGTCCTTGGAATATGAGGGCAATTGTCCAACATAATGGAAATAGTTGGATGGTCCGTAAGTGGGCTAACGATCACACCTGCCTGAACCAGAGTCTTACACGAGATCATAAGCAACTGGATTCAGATGTTATATGTGCAGCCATTATCAGTAGGTGATCTTTATTTTTTTGTTTCAGCCATTAAGAGAAGACCATTTACAACTTGTTTTGTTTTCACCAGGTATGTTAAGAGATGATCCAGCTGTAAAACCAGTGCTGATACAAGAGAGGATAAAGCGTCTGTATGGGTATAATATAACATACAAAAAGGCTTGGAAGGCAAAAATGAAGGCGATTGTGAAGTTATATGGTGATTGGGAGGAATCATTTGCATTCTTACCCCATTGGCTGACATACATGACGCAATGTAACATGGGGTCTTTTTTCAGGCTTGATACTGATGAATGTTTTGACGAACGTCGTTTCTATAGCGACAAACGCGTCTTTCGCAGGGTTTTTTGGACATTTAACCAAACCATAGAAGCCTTCAAATACTGTAAGCCCATACTTCAAGTTGATGGCACCCACCTGTATGGAAAATACAAAGGTACTCTGTTGATTGCGACTTCACAGGATGGGGATGGGAAGCTCCTGCCCATTGCCTTTGCTGTTGTTCCTCCCGGTGAGAAGTATGATGATTGGTGGTGGTTTTTGTGTCTCCTACGTGATCATGTGACGCAAAGGCCAGGCATTTGTTTGATATCCGACCGTCATGCCAGTATCATAAGGGCGGTTAAAGATCACCGGACTTGGCAGCCTCCATATGCCTATCATATGTATTGCCTACGTCATGTCGGGAGCAATTTTAATACTAGATTTAGGGATATAGCTCTGAAGAAAACAATTATGAAATTAGGTAAAAATGTTCACATTTTAATTACTTCTTTGACATATATTTGTTCCCTTTGTTATGATTTAGCGTTTACTGTTACGCAGGGTACATGAGTTCAAAGATCCAGTTTGACTTGAGGTTTCAAGAGTTTATCGACGCAAACCCACAATGTGTCAGCTGGTTTGAGCGGCTAAACAAGGAAAAATGGTGCAGGTCCTACGATGAAGAGGGGCGAAGGTTTGGTCACATGACCACTAACCTAGCCGAATGTGTCAACAAAGTCCTAAGGGGTGCACGTAATCTGCCGATAACGGCGTTGGTGAAGATGACTTGTAGTAGGCTTGTCGAATATTTTGTCACCAGGCGTGTTGAGAATGACAAACATATCTCTGCAGGTAAGATAGTGTCTAAAAAGGTCGAAGAAGAGTTACAAAGGATGGACCAGTTGACAGTCACATACCGTGTGCGACTTTATGACAGGGATTTGCAGTTATATGAGGTTGAAGATGCTTACAATCAATCGACGCACGTTGCTGGTGACATAATGACGGTTGACTTGATCAATCGCAAGTGTCAATGTGGGAGGTTCTCATCAAGAAGGTTTCCCTGCAGTCACGTATTAGCAGTATGCAAGATGGAAAATTTGAACCATTTTGACTATGTTGACCCGGTATTCACAATCCGCTACATTAGTCAGGTATATGCAGCACACTGGTACCCGATAGGCAATGAGATGTTGATTCAACAAGAACAGGGACCCACCGTTATCCCAAACAAAACTTTGGCACGCACACGGGGAAGACCAAAGTCTACAAGGATACAGAATGAGATGGATTGGGTGGAGTCTCAGGCCTCAAGCAGTCGTTACATTTGTCAGACTTGCCACCAATCCGGTCATAACAGCCGCACATGTCCAATGAGGAACAGACCAGCTTAAATTCTATGTAACGTGTTTTGTTTTGAGTGTATGATAATTTTGTTTTGTCATGACTTTTAAGTGTTGCCAAAAAAACCTTTCCGGAGTCACATTGACATGTTTCCATGAGTTGGTAATGATTTAGTGCAATTAATCAAGCTGCTGCAGCAGGGGAATGTGCCTGTTGAAGTGATTTAGTCGACTAAATCATCTGATTTAGTCGACTAAACCAGTTCCAGAGACACTGGATTGTGTCACTGGAACTGGTTTAGTCGACTACATCATCTGATTTAGTCGACTAAACCACTTCCAGAGGCAACTGAGTTTGCTTCTGGAACCCATTTAGTCGACTAAATCACCTGATTTAGTCGACTAAATGGGTTCCAGAGACAAACTCAGTTGTCTCTGGAACCCATTTAGTCGACTAAATGGCCTGATTTAGTCGACTAAATGGGTTCCAGAGACAAATGAGTTTGCTTCTGGAACCCATTTAGTCGACTAAATAAGCTGGTTTAGTCGACTAAACCAGTTTCAGAGGCCAAATTCCAAACCAAATTCGAACCTGATTTGCCAAGAAAAGTAGCAGCATAAAGAATAACCAGAATCCAAATTAAAAAAACATCAACAGAAAGTAGAAACCAGAAACCATAAACAAGAAACCAGAAACCAGGAACCAAAAACCACAAACCACTAGCATAGACCAATGTCATCAACATTCATTACAAAAAAAAGGACCAGTTCCAGATCAAATTCAAATTGCAAACATGAAACAAAAAATCTCTACATCTAATCTGCATCTTCATGTGTCCCGGAACCCTCGTCTCCCTCGTCTTCCTCATCTTCCTCATCGTCCGACACAGGGCGTCCAACGCGAAACTTAGCAATCTTATCCTCTATCCCCTTGATCCGATCCTGCGTCCACGCCCACCTCTCATCATCTATCTTCCACCTCGCATCCTGTGCCTGCCACCTTGCGTCCTCTATCTGCCACCTCTTCTCCTGATTGGTTTCTATCCGGGACATTTGTTCCCTGCTAGCATTTATGGCTTCCATGAGGTCACGAAGGTTAAAACCACCGTCCGGCTCAACAACATCCTCCATATGAAACTCGGGTACATCCTCATGGACCTCAGGAGGAACAATGTGTGGATCCGGTCCAACATCAGCACCAGGTGCATCCTCATCGACACCAATGCTCTGCCACACACCATCGGCCACTTTGGCAATCTTGCACTGCTCCAGTAGCCTCTGCCCAAAAACAGAATTCCACGTCTTCTGGCTCACCATCTGCTGAGTCTGCATAGGAACACCAAAATGCTCCAGTATCTTCTGAACCAGGTACGCATATGGGAGTGGAGCTCTGCTCTTTTGCTTCGCCTTATACATCAGGCTACAAATGTAGTGCCTCCAGTTCACCGGTCTGGCATGACGAATGGCCCACATAACAGGGATGTCACCCTCTGCCATCCTCGAATGATTGTATTGACGAGGGAACAATATGTGCGTCATCACGTAGAAGAGGATACGTGAACTAACAGTAAGCTGGCCCACACTAACTATCGCTCTATGAACTCCTGGCCTCCTTGCCTCCTGCAGAGCCGCTTCTCGGTTAAATCCCTCAATGGCTATATTGGTTTCCCCATCATACATGTATCTATCCTGATCATCAAAATCAAACCCCAGTATAGTGGTCCAGATGGGAGCCGTCACCACTATGTCATGCCCGCAGACGCGAGAGATCAAATCGCCATCGATATAGCTTAGGTTATGGTAGAAGGCTCTCACCATAACCTCTGAGTATTGACAACTCATCTCCGCCAACACTGCCAAGTGGGAATTCCCCAAAATGGGCACTATATCAAAGCCCTCCTCGGCGAAGAATGGCATGTCTAATGACTTCGGCTTGATGATCGGTCTGGTAGCCATCTCGGCCACGAATCTTGTATGCTCTGCTACATTGTTCTCAAACAGATAGCCAAAAGGGAGGTCAACAACAGGCTCAGACTCTGGTGCCTGTCCAGTTCTAGACGATGAAGCCCCGCGGGTCGCTCGGTGCTTAACCCGTCTCCCACTATCACCACCGGTGTTTGACGGACCTTGTGTACGACGCATGATGACAACAAACACCTACAAGTAAAACACAACATTATTAGGTTAGCATTAGAAGATAATTGTATATGTGATGTCACCAATCACCAAAATATACGTAAGAAAATATATGCAAGACCACAACTATGAACAATTATTGAAAAGAAAAACCTATGAACATTTAAGAGATCATAAGGATGAGTCAAATAGGGACAGTATTCGCAATTGGAAATAATGTGGTGTAGATTAGATATAGTAGGAGAAAGAATGAGAGAATCAAAAGCCAAAATAAATGTTGATATGTCTTTTACACACACATCAATCTTTTAGTCTACACACACTGAGAATATCCTTCAAATATCAATTTTTTAGTCTACACACACTCAGAATATCCTTCAAATATCAAAATAAATGTTGATATGTCTTTTACACACACTAAGAATATCCTTCAAATATCAATTTTTCCCACTGTTAGCCATTTAGTCGACTAAATGGTCTGGTTTAGTCGACTAAATCAGAAGGCCATGCTTCTGTTGCCTGACTAACTGATTTAGTCGACTAAACCAGGTGGTTCAGTCGACTAAATGGCGACAGGGGAGTTTTTGAAACCCAGTCACAGCATCATACTCTGTCTCTTATCCGTATGCAACACCAAATCAACCACAAAAACTCAAAAAACCAGCCAATAAACCAGACAAACCAAGCACAAAACGGGAATGAGCAAAGGATTTCGCATTTCACCAAAAACTACCGTCGAAATTACAAAATGTAGATGAACACATACCTATACGACGCAAATGACACAAAAGTGAGGATTCCTTGACAACCCACTCACAGCCCCAGCCGCGATTTCCTTCGGAATATAGAGAGGGGAGAGGTTTTTGGCGATTGCAACAGTATTAGGGTTATGAAGCACCGATTGGGGGTTTTTTCAAAACCCTACTGTCGACATTTAGTCGACTAACCCAATCGGGTTAGTCGACTAAATATCGCGGGTTTTTTAAAAACCCTTCCAACGAAATTTAGTCGACTAAACCACTAGGTTTAGTCGACTAAATTTCGTGGCCAGCCAAAAAAAGAGACCCGACGACTTTTAGTCGACTAAACCGGGGTTTAGTCGACTAAAAGTGGCAGATGGGGAAATATTTTCAAAACCGTGGCAAATTGGTAAATATTTATTTAAAAGGTGGCAAATACTGAATAAATACTTTATGATCTTAAAAAATTATTTTAGGATGTTAAAAAAATATCCTACAGTATATTTTTAGTAACAGTTAGTACCCTGAAATATCCTTTTAATATCATTCAGTACCTTCAAATATTTTTTCAAGATCATGAATTATTTATTCAGTACTATTCAGTATCTTAAAATACTATTTTAATATCAATCAGTACCGTAAAATAATTTTTTAAGATCCTAAAATAATTATTTTAACATCCGAAAAAATTTGTGTTACATGCCGTGTATTAATTGATATCCTCAATGATGAAAGCTCTGAGGCTCGTGGGGACGTCATAACCTGGCAAGTATGGAAAATGAGAAGGAAGAATTGGGATCTCAGCTTCAAATTTGTCCCAAGGGATGGTAATCGGGTGGCGGACTCTTTGGCTAAGGACGGCATCTCCTACTCGGCTTTCATGGATGTTTGTCCTGGGAACCTTCATTTGCTGTGCAATCAAGAGAAATTGGGAGTAAATCCCCTGTGTAATCTTTAGTTTCCTGTCCTTTATTTTAATCTCTCATGTATAAAAAAACGTATTAAGAGTGAAAAAACGAAAATGGAGGGGGGAGGAGCCACGTGGCTTGTTGGCATTGGAGGATGGAAGATGAGAAATTGAACGGAAAAAAAAAAGGGGGGCATCGGATGGCAGCGGACGGGAGATGCAGAGGAGGAAAGCCGGATCCAAAGGAGAGGAGCGGGAGAGAAGCGGATTCCCTAAAATTTGTGAGTCAAAAGCCATATTGGGGAAACAAAGAAAGCAGTCACAACTGGTTTCTCCATTCCTTTCTTCTTCCAAGCATGGTGATCACTAGTGACTCAAGCAAGTTAGAAGCAGCTTCTGATGCAAATTATGACAGGAAAGCTGAGGTCAAAGCATTTGAGGAATCAAAAGCTGGAGTTAAAGGTCTTTTAGAATCTGGAGTCACTAAGATCCCGCGCATGTTTTATTCTGGTGAGTTGAATCTCATAGAGATAAGATCAGAGAAAGAGTCAAACTTCACTATCCCCATCGTAGACCTCGCAGGCATACACATCAATCGATCTCTACGCATTGAAGCAGTTGAGAAAATCGGAAGTGCAAGCCAGAAGTGGGGTTTTTTCCAGGTGATTAATCATGGGATTCCAAGTAATGTTTTGGATGAGATGATCAATGGAATTCGCAGGTTTCATGAACAAGATTCTGAGGTGAGGAGTCAATTCTATTCACGAGGAAACAAGAAAAAAGTCGACTACTTTTCTAATGGTACCTTGTTCTCAAATAATCCTGCTAACTGGAGGGATACACTTGCATTCTTTGTGGCTCCCAATCCAGCAAAACCAGAAGATATACCAGGAATTTGCAGGTAATGAGGTGATACAATTTTTGGTGTCAATTTATTGTTGAAAGTCTGTTATACTTACTTTGAACTATTCTTTAGAATCCATTGCAGCGTTTTCAACATTCACATTTGTTATGTATTACTTCCTCTTCTTAATATAAGAATTAGTTGGGATTAAATGTCTCAATCTATTTTGTCTTCCAAATTTATGATTTTTTCCAAGTTATCATATGAATTGAACATATTAAAAAGTGTCTATCCAAGTTAGTCATGATAAAAGATGGTAATATAGGAAAACCAATATATATTTGTTAAAAATAACTAACATAACTAACTTCCTTAACTCACTTAAAGTAGCTAACTAAGTCTTATATTAAAGATTGGGGAAAGTACTTAAAATGCATTAAGGTCCGCCACTTGTTTTGTTGACCCTTTAAAGTTGATCTTTTTTTTTTCCTATCCTTGATGGAATGATCATGTGCTTCTAGGGACATTGTGATTGAATATTCAAAGAAAATAAGGGGACTGGGCCATACTATCTATGAGTTATTATCAGAGGCTCTTGGCCTTAACCTTTCTTACCTCAAAGAATTGGGTTGTGTTGAAGGAACCTTTGTTCTTGGTCACTATTATCCACCATGCCCTGAGCCTGAATTGACTATGGGCACTACCAAGCACACTGATGCGAACTTCATGACAATACTTCTTCAAGACCAGCTAGGTGGTCTTCAAGTCCTTCATGATAATCACTGGGTCGATGTCCCTCCTGTGCATGGAGCTCTTGTTGTTAACATTGGAGATCTTCTACAGGTCAGTTTTGCAACGCTTTAACCAGAATCTGCATAATTTTGCAGAAAATGAAAGAAACCATTCCTGTGCATATTAGGCTGTATTCTCTCTTAATGTCATGTCATTTCTCACTTTTCATATACTACTCTGATCTTTAATGTAATTTCTATTTAACTAATTTGATTAGATTAAAGAGTTAGGCAAGTCAGTTGATCATAATAAATATGTCATACTTTTTCTAAAATACTTTAACCATCTTCCTTAATTCCCTCCTTTTCTCTCCTATTTGAGGGAGGACCAAAAGGGGTAATTTGGGACGAAATTGATAAATATGGGAAATAAATCATATATTTATGGCTAGATTCTACATTAAGCACCAGAGGAGTATTTCATTAGTATAGGTGAAGATTCACCTATATGAGGCAGTATTTGAACTGGTGATATATTATGCTCTTGAAAGTTTTTCTACTACTGCACCAAATATCAATGTCTCCTCACATCCAAAATACTAAAATAAGGATGGAAGAATACAGAATGAATCTTAAAAATAATTGACATTTCATGTTCATTGGAACAATTTGCAAGGATTGCACTAAGCAGTATCATTATTGTTGATGGTTGTAGCTAATTACAAACGACAGATTCATCAGTGTTTTTCATAGGGTGTTGGCAAGCCAAAGAGGCCCAAGGATTTCCATTGCAAGCTTCTTTATAAATTATGATGACATGATTGAAGGAAGCTCAAAGGTTTATGGTCCAATTGAGGAATTGCTATCGGAAGAAAACAAACCATTATACAAGGACACCACTATAAAAGATTTGTTGTCACATTATTTGTCAAAGGGCCTTGATGGGGACTCTTTCTTGAAGCCCTTCAGATTATGAAGCAATTACAAAGAATAAGATCGAGGAACTCTTGATCCTGATGCATTGTGATTTATACTGTATTATCATTAACTTTCTACCTTTTGTTTAAGTCATTTACATACATTTCCAATCTAGAGAATATTTTACATTAATTTCTAACACAAATATGCTTGGGAATGCTGTTCTACTTTGCTTTTGATGTGAACACATGATTTTGGAGAATGGCAATTATTGGCTAGAGTGTAATGAATGATGTTCCTAAGATGAAGCGACTTAAATTTTAGCAATAGTGGATTCAATGACGTGATTTGTAAGGATTTAAGATCATACATATATATTAAATGTTTCTCAGTTTCCTTGTTCACTATGAAGCTTATAACAAATGACATGTTCATCAGTGTGTCTCATAGGATCTTAGAAAGCCTTTTTCCATAGCAAGCTTCTTAATAAATACAACAAAGATTTATGGTCTTATCAAGGAATTATTATCTGAAGAAAATCCACCAATCTACAAAGGCACCACTATTAAAGATTTCTGGGCAAGTAATATCTAAAGGGGCCTTGACGAAAACTCTTCTTTTCAAGTCTTCAAGTTATGAACCTACTATGGAAAAAGAACAAAACAAGAGGGACTCACTTTTGATTCTCATGGATTTCTACTTTAGATGATACAATAGGATCATATTTCTGTAATGTATTCCCATGCGTACCAAAGAATTCTCTATCTCAAAAGCAGAAGTTATTGAGTAGCGGTTTGTTACTGGTCTATTTGAAAGTTGTGTACAAAACCAATTTATGTCAGTAAGGATTGAAATTTTGATCCCTCCAAAGATTTAATCAACACCTTTAATTTTATCAAACTTTTCTAAACCAGTAGCCTTACGGACCAATAACACCCCACCAACACAATTCCTCCCTTTACCTGTAAGTTTATCTTGTAACCTCTTAATGTATGAGGCTGATAAAAGAAGACAAGAATAATTGTATGAATCTCAAATTAATAAGAAAGTTAAAGGAAAAAAATTTATCATTTATGAGGCTGATAAAAGAAGACAAGAATAATTGTATGAATCTCAAATTAATAAGAAAGTTAAAGGAAAGAAATTTATCATTTCAAGCAATCTAGCACGTTAATTCAACGTGAATGAAATAACGCAGAACTTCTTTATTATCTGCTTGAACTTTAAAAAGTTTGAGAAGACATGATTTGTTTTCTGTCTTAATCAGATGATGACATGCCCCAAGTTCAAAGTCAAACCAACGTGAAAAAAATGGGAAACTTCCACGGCACTGATTTCCACAACTTTATTATTAATATTCATTCATTAACATGTGACCGTTTGTCTCGTCCTTCAAATTAAACATCAGACCCGGTCAGCAAAACATGCTTCTTATCTTGCTTGAATCTGAACTACTAAATTTTGTGAGTCAAAAACCTATTTATCTCCCACAGTCTCATTGGTGAACACAGAAAGCAAGTCACAACTGGTTTCTCCGTTACTTTCTTCTTCCAAGCATGGTGATCACTAGCTCAAGCGAGTTAGAAGAAGCTTCTGATTCCAATTATGACAGGAACGCTGAAGTTAAAGCATTTGATGAATCAAAAACTGGAGTTAAAGGTCTTTTAGAATCTGGAGTCACAAAGATCCCACGCATGTTTTATTCTGGTGAGTTGAATCTCTCTGAGAGATCAGAAAAAGATTCAAACTTCACCATCCCCATCGTGGACCTCGCAGGCATACACAGCAATTTAACTCTACACGTTGAAGCAGTTGAGCAAATTGGAAGTGCAAGCCAGAAGTGGGGGTTTTTCCAGGTAATTAATCATGGGATTCCAAATAGTGTTTTGGATGAGATGATCAATGGAATTCGTAGGTTTCATGAACAAGATTCGGAGGTAAGGAAGCAATTTTACTCACGAGAAAAGAAGAGAAAAGTCAATTACTTCTCTAATGCTGGCCTGTTCACTAACAATCCCGTTGACTGGAGGGATACACTTGGATTCCTTGTGGCTCCCAATCCAGCAAAACCCGAAGATATACCAGAAATTTGCAGGTAATTAATGTGGTGATACAATTTTTTGGTGTCAAGTTATTGTTGAAAGTCTATTATACTTGTACTTGGAACTATCGTTTAAAGTTGATCTTTTTCCCATCCTTGATGGAATGATCATTTGCTTCTAGGGACATTGTGATTGAATATTCAAAGAAAATAAGGGAACTGGGCCATACAATCTTTGAGTTATTATCAGAGGCTCTCGGCCTTAATCCTTCTTACCTCATACAATTGGGTTGTGTTGAAGGAACTTATGCTCTTGGTCACTATTATCCACCATGCCCTGAGCCTGAATTGACTCTCGGCGCTACCAAGCACACAGATGCTGACTTCATGACAATACTTCTTCAAGATCAGCTAGGTGGTCTTCAAGTTCTTCATGATAATCACTGGGTCGAGGTTCCTCCTGTGCATGGAGCTCTTGTTGTTAACATTGGAGATCTTCTTCAGGTCAGTATTGCTATACTTTAAACAGAATCTGCATAATTAAGCAGAAAATGAAAGAAACTCCCTTCGATCATTGATATAAGCCGGATAACTAATTTTTGGGTGTTCAAAAATTAGTTAAGTTAGTTATTTATAATAGATGTGTATTGTTTATCTAGAATGCTTTTTCTAATCATATGCACTCTAACCACTCTTGATGGGAACCCCTTCCTATGTGCAATCAATAGTTATATTTTAGAAAGAAAGTTAAAAATTTGGGAACAAAGATGATTAAGGTATTATATTTAGGATCAAAATAAATCCTGTCTAATTCCTATATTTAGGACTAGACTGGTGATATATATTATGCTCTTAAAAGTTTTTCTGCTACTACACCAAATATTAATGTCTACTGACTTCAAAAATACTGAAATAAGGATGGCAGAAAGTGGAATAAATCTTAAATATAAGAAACTCAAATCATTGACATGTTCATTGGAACAATTTGCAAGGATTGCACTAATCAGGATCTCTATTGATGCTTGCAGCTTATTACAAACGACAAATTCATCAGTGTTTTTCATAGGGTGTTATCAAGCCAAACAGGCCCAAGGATTTCCATAGCAAGTTTCTTTATAAATTATAATGACATGGTTGAAGGTAGCTCAATGGTTTATGGTCCAATTAAGGAATTGTTATCAGAAGAAAACAAACCATTGTATAAGGACACAACTATAAAAGAATTTTTGACGCATCATTTCTCAAAGGGCCTTGATGGGGACACTGCCTTGCAGCCCTTCAGGTTATGAAGCAATTATAAAGAATAAGATCCAAGCACTGTGATTTATATATCATGTTGTATAATCATTTACTTTCTGCCTTATGTTTCAGTCATTTACAAACATTTCCAATCTGGGCAGTGAGCCCTGCACAAATTGTAATACCGAATCCTTTCTGATGGCGAGAGCTTCGCTTATGAATGCTAAACATTTCCATCTGAATTTTCCTTAATCTGTCCACATCCAGATAAACTGACAGAGGACAATCATGTCCCATTATCTTGTAATTAAGTGAGCTTTATTATTATTGATTTGTGCAATGATAATATAAATAAGCAAGTTAATTGATTTTATCTTCAATTCTCTGAAAGTTGAGAGTGACTTGGTGATTCTGTCCTCAAAATTTCGCATGTGATAAAACTTGATCATTAGAGTTTCTTCCTTGTCATTTTTAAGCTTCTGCTCGTCAAGAAGAGAAAGCAAAGCGCATTTGCTTTTGCTAAAAATAGCTTGAAGTCATTTAGAAGCAGAGCATATTACGAAAAAGCTGAAGTTCTGTAATAATCAAGATTCATGATCCGTATCTATAATATTTTGCATTGACTTCTAACATAAACATGCTAGAATGTTGTTATACTTTGCCTTTGATGTGTACACATGATTTTAGAGAATGAAAATTATTGGCAAGAGTGTAATGAATGATATTAGAAATGAAAAGTTTTGTTTCTCCCGAGATAAAACGGCTTAATTTTAGCGACAGTAGAATCGCTAACATGGATTTTTACCAGAAATCAACATCTTTAATTTCTTATCATTTCAACACGTGAATTCAAAGTGAATGAGACAATGGAGATTAATTTGTTATCTTGCTTGAAGTTTAGAAAGATTGAGAAGACATGACTTTATTTTCTGATCTGTATTGATCTGACAATGAAGCGAACGTGCTTGTCCCAAGTTCAAAGTCAAACCAACGTGAAAAGAATGGGAAACTTCCATGCCATTGAATTCCACAACTGTTTTATTTATATTCGTTGCATTAACATGTGACCTTTTGTCTAACCCTTCAAAATATCAGACCTGATCAGCACTAGGGATATTGCGATTCAATATTCTAAGAAAAGAGAATTGGCTGATGCAATCTTGGGATTATTATCGGAGGCAATTAGATACATTTATTTAACTAATATTAGATACATTTATTGGGTGATTCAACTAATATTTATTTTCTTATAGATTGTATTCTAGAAGAATCCCATAGGGACACATGACAATGTATAATTAGATACCTCAGTCTATAAATGATGTTCTTGTGGCACCTCGAATAGCCAAGAAATTTATTAGTGGTTTTAAGCTCACTAATGATAACAAAGATGTATTTGTTGAAATTGACTCCCATGGCTGTTTTGTGAAGGACAAGAGTCAACATAGTATTCTGCTGCAAGGGGAAGCAACCAGAGGGTCCACTCGTGGCCTCTATCGGATCAACAATCCAGTAGTTCCAGTCAAGAACTCAACTGTCAGTTTTACTTCAGTAGGAAATAAATGTATTCCGACCAGTAATAATAATAACAATATGTCTGATTTTAAATTTTGGCATAGACGCTTTGGTCACCCCAGCAAAGCTGTCTTACAAAAGGCTCTCACAGATTGTAACATTGCATTTCCATCTAATGAAAAATCTCAGTTTTGTGACTCTTGCCAGTTGGGAAAATCTCATAAACTTCCTTTTACTCTTTCTCAGTCTCGTGCATCTCATGTTTTGGACTTGGTGCATACTGATCTTTGGGGCCCTTCCCCAATCAAATCTGTTAAGAGTTACCATTACTACATCAGCTTTCTGGATGATTACAGCAGGCATACCTGGATTTACCCCTTGAAATCAAAGAATGAAACACTTTCTGCTTTTAAATTGTTTAAAGCCATGGTTGAAAATCTTTTTGAGCGCAGAATTAAAACTCTTCATAGTGATTGGGGAGGTGAATTTCGTAGTTTCCAACCTTTCCTTGATGAACACGGGATCATTTTCAAACATTCCTGTCCACACACATCAGCTCAAAATGGTAGGGTTGAACGCAAGCACCGTCATATAGTTGAAATTGGCCTTACTCTTCTTGCAGATGCACATATGCCTACCTTCTACTGGTGGGAAGCTTTTTCTACTGTTGTCTATCTTATAAACCGGCTGCCAACTGGTGTTCTAAAGAATATTTCACCCTTTGAGACTCTCTACAACATAAAACCGGATTACAAGAATCTCAAGGTCTTCAGCTGTGCATGCTTTCCTTGCTTACGCCCCTATAATCAACATAAGCTCCAATATCATAGTACAAAGTGTACCTTTCTCGGCTATAGTGGTTCCCACAAAGGGTTTAAATGCCTAAACTCCACTGGACGGATATATATCTCCCGTCATGTTGTGTTCAATGAAAATGATTATCCTTTTGCTAACAATTTTTTTGTGTTTTCAGCAACCATCACAGTCTGAAATTGTGAATTTTTCAAGCATATCTCCTATTTTTCATGAAGAAGTGTCCTGTGATAAAGCTTCCTATACTGCTGATGATCCTTGTGCTTCAAGAATTCTCTCTATTCAGTCTTGTGACAGCACTATGTCTGCGTCTAAATCATCAAGTCTGCCTCTACCATCATCCGCTGTCCTTGCACTCATTGATCAGGCGAGTGTTGTGCCTCCTATATCATATCCCCTTCATGTTTCTGATTATGTCTCTGCTTCAGATCTTGATATAAGGACTCAGCCGTCACCAGTAGCCCCTCAGTCACCAGCAACGACCTGTGTTCCATCAGTTGATGCTCCAGTTCCCTGTACAACCACCAATATTCACCCCATGCAAACTCAGAGCAAACGTGGGATTTACAAACCTAAAGCCCCTTATGTCGGGCTCACCCTTGCAGATCCTGATTACACACCCACCACAGCAAAGGAAGCTTTGCCTTCACCTCTTTGGACACAAGCCATGATTGAAGAATTCACAGCACTTTTGAAGAATAGAACCTGGACTCTTGTTCCACGGCCCCCTTCTCAAACAATTGTCGATAACAAATGGATTTTTAAGTCCAAATTACACTCTGATGGCACATTAGCCAAGAGGAAAGCTAGACTTGTTGCAAAAGGGTTCCAACAAACCGAAGGTATTGATCTCTATGAAACCTTCAGTCTTGTGATTAAAGCTTCTACCATTCATATTATTTTGACTATTGCTGTTGCATTGGGCTGGGAAATTCGACAACTTGACATTAATAATGCTTTCTTGAACGGTTTCTTGTCTAAACCTGTTTTTATGGAGCAACCAGAGGGTTTTGTTGATCCTTCTCGGCCTACTTATGTGTGCAAGTTATCCAAGGCGCTTTATGGTTTGAAGCAAGCTCCTAGAGCCCGGTTTGACAGACTTCGTAGTGTGTTACTCGCTTGGGGTTTCACCAACTCTAAAAGCGACATCTCTCTGTTTATTTACTCCGACAAGAAACAGGTATTAATGATCTTGATTTATGTGGACGACATACTTGTCACTGGTACTAATCCATATAGTCTTCAACAATTTGCTGCCAAACTCCACACTATTTTCTCACTCAAAGACCTTGGATCTCTCCATTATTTCCTTGGGATCGAAGCACACAGAGACTCTACAGGTCTATATCTTAGTCAAAGCAAATACATATGTGACTTACTTGATCGTTTTCATATGAGCGATGCATCCCCCTGTCACACACCGATGGCTGCTCATAAATCCCTATCAGCTTTCTCTGGTGAGTCGCTTCCCAATCCGACTGAGTATAGAAGTGCGGTAGGAGCTCTGCAATACCTATGTAACATCAGACCAGACATTAGCTTCAGTGTTGGTAAATTGAGTCAGTATCTCTCACAACCAACTACAGAACACTAGAAAGCTGTAAAAAGGGTGCTAAGATATCTTAGAGGCACAATACACTATGGTATTCATATCAAACCATCAGCCCCACTCGTTCTAGCTGCTTATTCAGATGCTGACTGGGCCTCTTGCCCTGATGATAGGCGTTCAGTTGGTGGCTACTGTGTTTTTTTGGGAGATTCCTTAGTATCTTGGTCCTCAAAGAAACAATTAGTTGTTTCTCGCTCTAGTTGCAAATCCGAATATAGATCTCTATCTAAGACAGCTTCTGAACTCTCCTGGATCAGATCCTTACTGTCTGAACTAAGTCTAAGGCTAAAAAGGATACCGACTATATGGTGTGATAACACCAGTGCTGCAACTCTTGCCTCCAATCCTGTTCATCATGCAAGAACCAAACACATCGAAATAGATGTGCATTATGTTAGGGATCAAGTCCTCAGTAAAGTCTTAAATGTTTCTCATGTTCCTACAAAATTCCAGATTGCTGATTGCTTGACTAAACCCTTGCACCATGCCCGTTTCAGTTTTCTTAGAGACAAGTTGGGCGTTATAGTTGCACCAGGCAAAAGATCACAGCAACATCAGACTTTAACCAAAATCAAGAAGAAGAAGAAACCAGTTCGAAGTAAAGGAGAGAATTAGAAATAAATATTATTAATGTGTATTCAATTAGAAATAAATGTTATTAATGTGTATTCATTCTAATTTATTCCCTTGTATATTTTTTTTCCTTATAGATTGTATTCTAGAAGAATCCCATAGGGACACATGACAATGTATAATTAGATACCTTAGTCTATAAATAGAAAAGGTGGACGCTCAAGCTAATCATTGAGTGACCTAATTCCTTAATTTTCTTATTTTCTTCACTGAGGCTCTTGGCCTTAACATATATTACCTAAAAGAATTGGGTTGTGTTGAAGAAACTTTTGTTGCTGGTCACTATTATCAAACATGCCCAGAGCCTGAATTGACTATGCGCTCTACATATCACACCGATGCTGGCTTCATAACAATACTTCTTCAAGACCAGCAAAGTGGTCTTCAAGTCCTTCATTATAATCAACATGATGAACCAGAGATAGAACCAGAAGTTCAGCATAATGATGAAGTTCAACATGATGCACGTCTGCCTTTAGGGTTTGTTTCTGATGAGAGCCTCCTTATGCGTGTGTCTGTCTCAAGCAAGTGAAAGTAGATTTATATGCTACTACTCCCAAGACCTAACCCTAAACCATATGGGCCATAGAGTTCTTGGGCTGTAGTCTCAATTAAGCCTTATTGGGCTTAAGTAACTAAAGAGCACATTAACCTAACAATCTCCTACTTTCTTTTTAAGATACAAACTCGAGTTCGTAAACCCAAGACCATGTAGACCATAAGCCATCATCATCTGATAATATACCCCATCCCTTGTCTCGAGCTAGCCTGGGGATCTACCATTTGTCATTTATCAAGGCTCATGATAATCTACAGAAGATTATCTAGTTCAATGCTACTCCACTAAAAGCTCGAACGTGATCTCCAAGAATAATGACACTTATAACAAGAATATGCATTACCCCTTTATAGAATGTCTATAACTTGATTGACTAGTTTTCTGTAACCCAATCAATTATTTATTCCCTTGACTTTGATAGTTTCTCTAATGGATTACATGCACTGGCCAGTGTCTTCAATATCCAGGTACCGAAACATATCAAGGGGACATTTCCTATAAATTCCATGTTGTTTATCTCATAAACACCGATAACCAAACAGTCTCAATCTCAAAATACCGAGTTGTTGGCCGTCATATAGATCAAACCTCACCCGTTGGTAAATCAAAGAATGAAAACTATTCGACTACCTATTTAAAATAAACTCAGGATTAAGAGCAACTACATGACTATAGTTATCTGGAGATTTGATTCCTTATGACAGAAAGAACAACCTTAATCAAATCTTTTCTTGATCCGTTCAATATAAGTATTAACTCACACCAATATTTTATAATGATTCGGACAAAACCATTTCATAAAATATTGCAGCCTAAATAAAGTGACCAACTTAATTTAATAGCTGTGAACCAATCTATCAATTGTGAGAACCTATGACCATGTCCTCTATGAACGTATTCATATGATCGTATACTCCACAATTGATCCGGACCTTAGAGTTTGTAAACAGTGTGCGAAATAAATGAAAAACACCTCATTTATTAACTTTCAGAAGAAAAAAAAAAGTCATAATGTCTTGCTCAAAAAGCACAAAATAACAAAGTGAAATAACAACTTCCTAAAGCTATAGCAAATCTGGAATCCTCCTAAGACCCATAGATGAAACATGCCTCTCGAACACACGTTCAGGCAAACTCTTAGTAAAAGGGTCAGCAAGGTTCTCGTCTGATGCTATCTTTGCTACCAATGTATCTCCTCTTTTAACTATTTCTCGGATCAAGTGGTACTTCCTCTCTATGTGTTTTACACTTCTCCAACAAATGGCACAGCCATTAAGGGTGTACACATACCCCGAAGTGGACTTACTTGAGTCAATATCTCCTTGGAAATCTGAGTCCGTATAACCAATGGTTTCAAGACTCCCACTCGAGTAGACCAACATATAATCTCTCGTTCTCCGTAGATACTTGAGTATATGTTTAACCGCTACCCAATGTTCCTCTCTAGGATCAGATTGGTACCGGCTTACTACTCCCACTGCATAGCAGATATCTGGTCTGGTACATTGCATAGCATACATGAGACTACCTACTGCTGAAGCATAAGGTATCCTACTCATGCGTTCTCTCTACTCAGGAGTTTTAGGAGATTGCTTCTTAGAGAGATGAATCCCATGCCTGAAGGGTATAATTCCCCTCTTGAAATTCTCCATGCAAAACCTGGCAAGTATTTTGTCAATGTACTTTGCATGGGATAATGCCAAAACCCTATTCTTCTGGTCTCGCAAGAGTTTAATACCAAGAATATAATTGGCTTCCCTCAGGTCCTTCATATCAAAATGCTTGCTCAGCCAGGTTTTTATGCCTTACAATACCTCTGTATCATTTCCAATAAGGAGTATATCATCCACATAAAGTACCAGAAAAGATACCGCATTACCTTGGATTCTTTTATACACACACAGCTCATCAGGACTTTTCTCAAAACCATAAGACTCAATGGCTTGATCAAATCTGATGTTCCATGATCTAGACGCTTGCTTAAGTCCATAAATGGACCTTTGCAACTTGCATACCATTTCTTCTTGCCCTTTGGCTATAAACCCTTTTGGTTGCTGCATATAGATTTCCTCTTCCAAATTTCCATTTAGAAAAGCAGTTTTAACATCCATTTGCCAAATCTCATAATCAAGATTTGCTGCAACAGCTAAGAGAATCCGGATGGACTTGAGCATGGCAACCGGCGAAAAAGTTTCATCATAATCCACACCTTCCTTTTGGGAGTACAATTTTGCCACCAATCTAGCTTTGAAGGTTTCAACCTTCCCGTCTGATCCTCTCTTTCTCTTGTAAATCCACTTACACCCAATGGGTCTTACCCCTTCAGGTGCATCTACAAGAGACCAAACTGAGTTGGAATACATAGAATCCATTTTACGATTCATAGCCTCAAGCCATTCCTAAGCATCAACATCTCCTAGTGCTTCGTCATAACTCGTGAGATCACCATCTTCATCAATGATGACATCTTGATTTGACTCACCCAACAAGAGATATCTTGCAGGTTTATGAATCAATCTCCCACTACGACTTTGTCGCACTTGATGTTGTACGAGTAGGGATTGCCTCAACCCACTTTGACACATAATCCACAGCCAGCAAGATGTACAAATAACCAAATGAAGTGGGAAAGGGTCCCATGAAATCAATTCCCCAAACATCAAAGACTTCACAGAATAATAAGGGTTGTTGGGGCATCTCATGCTTCCTAGAAATATTACCCACAAATTGGCACCTGGAACACTTCTTACAAAATTCATGGGCATCGCGAAATAAACTTGGCCAAAACAATCCACTTTCCAAAACTTTCCTAGCAGTACGTTTGGCACTAAAATGTCCCCCACATGCAAGAGTATGGCAAAAAGTCAAGACAGACTCAAATTCGACATCAGGAATGCATCGCCTAATAATTTGATCACTACAAATGTGCCACAAGTAGGGATCATCCCATATATAGAATTTAGCATCTCTCTTAAACTTATTCAATTGATGTTTATTCATGTCATCAGGCAAAACAGATGCAACTAGATAATTAGCAATATCAGCATACCAAGGGATAGAAACAACAACCTCACAGAGCCTTTGATCCGGAAAGTCATCTAAGGGTAAAGATGTTACCGTAGGTGGTGTTTCAATCCTACTCAAATGATCAGCTACCATATTCTCTGCACCACTCTTATCTCGAATCTCCACATCAAACTCTTGTATCAGAAGCACCCACCTAATAAGGCGGGGTTTGGAGTCCGGTTTCTTAAATAAGTATTTGATAGCTGAGTGATCGGTAAACACAATCACCTTCGTGTGAAGGATGTAGGATCGAAATTTCTCTAGCCCAAAGACGATTGCAAATAACTCTTTCTCTGTGGTAGTGTAGTTAGCCTGAGTAGCATCTAAAGTTCTAGATGCATAGGCGATGATACGTGGTCTCTTTTCTACTCTTTGGACAAGAACGGCACCTAGTGCATAGTCAGAAGCATCACACAAGAGCTCAAATGGAAGGCTCCAATTAGGTGGCTGAATGATAGGGGGTGTAGTGAGTCTTTTCTTTAACTCATCCCATGCATACCTGCAAGCATCATCAAAAACAAAACCCACATCTTTCTGCAATAAACGAGACAATGGTAATGCTGTCTTACTAAAGTCTTGGATGAATCTCCTATAAAACCCAGCATGCCCAAGAAAAGAACGCACATCTTTTACACATGAAGGATATGGAAGAGAGGAAATAATATCAACTTTAGCTTTATCAACCTCAATACCATCATGCGAAACAACATGGCCTAAAACGATTCCTTTCTTAACCATGAAATGACATTTTTCAAAATTCAACACAAGATTATATTGAATGCATCGTTCCAAAACCATGTCCAAACTAGCTAAGCATGCGTCAAAAGAATCACCGTAAACAGTGAAATCATCCATAAAAACTTCCATGCAATGCTCCAGAAAATCAGAGAATATGGAAACCATGCAACGCTGAAAAGTACCTGGTGCATTACATAAACCGAATGGCATGCGTCTATATGCAAAGGTTCCAAATGGACATGTGAATGTGGTTTTATCCTGGTCCTCAGGTGCAACAGAAATTTGAAAATAACCAGAAAAACCATCCAAAAAGCAGTAATGCGATTTACCGGCCAGTCTTTCTAACATTTGATCTATGAAGGGAAGGGGGTAATGATCCTTTCTAGTCACTGAATTCAATCTCCTATAGTCAATACATACCCTCCAACTGTTTTGAACTCTAGTCGGAACTAGCTCACCTTCATCATTACAAACCACAGTAATACCAGTTTTCTTAGGTACTACCTGAACTGGACTTACCCAACGACTGTCAGAAATAGGGTAGATTATACCTGCAGAAAGAAGTTTAGAGGCCTCTTTCTTTACCACATCAAGGATCAGTGGGTTGAGTCGTCGCTGTGGCTGTCGCACAGCTTTGGCACCATCTTCTAGTAAGATCCGGTGTGTGCACACATTTGGGCTGATTCCAGGGATATCAGCAAGAGTCCATCCAATAGCTTTCATCCGTCTCCTAAGTACCTCTAGCAAGCGGGTCTCCTCATCAGCAGCTATGTCACTAGCTACAATCACAGGGAGTGTCTTGTCTTTCCCCAAGTAGGCATATTTCAATGAGTCAGGGAGTGGCTTTAACTCCAAAGATGGAGCTTGTTGAATTGAAGGTCTGAGCGGCTTCAATTCAACATCAGTCAAACTAGAAACCTGCACAACAGACTCACAAACAGAAGAGCAAACTTTCCCACCTTGGGGAGTATTAGTAGACACTGCAAGAGCAGAGGAATCAACAGACACATCACAATCAACATCAATAGTGCCATCAGTAGCACTCATGTCAGAGATAGAATTAGAATCAGAGATCTCCCCATCAGGAACATGATCGATGCTAATCAATAACTTGGAATCAGATAGTGAAGATAAATCAATTTTATCCATGGCACCAATCACACTTAGTAACTGAGAAAGTCCATCAAAATCAAGAGTAGTATCGGATACATGACTACTAGAATCACTAATGCTACAAATAGGCATAGGAATATCATGTCTAGAATGTCTCATAATCTCAATAACATCAGTGAATATATCAATATCAGTATCATCAAGGTCAGAACATGTATCAGAATTACCAATTTTAGCACATGAGCAAGAGATAATATCATCTAAACCAGCAATATCACAGGATCTATTAAGCATACTCTCTTTAAAATTTACAACAGAATCATCTGTAATAGCATCAATAGCATTAACATCTATCTCTGCACAATCATCAGGGGGATGTCTCATAGATTCAAGCACATTAAATTTAATAGTTTCACCAGCAAACTCTAGAGTAAGGCTACCAGCATGCACATCTATCATAGCTCTAGCAGTTTTAAGGAAGGGTCTACCTAAGATTAAAGATGAATGTCCTTTCTGCCTAAACCGACCATCATCCATATCAAGAACATAGAAGTCTGCAGGGAATATGAAATCTTTTACCTTAACCAAGATGTCCTCCAGGACGCCTTCTGGAACTGTGCAATGTCTATCAGCAAGGGATGCAATAAGATTTGTGGGCTTAAGCTCTACACCCTTGAGTTGATCAAAGACTGATTTTGGCATAACATTAATAGCGGCTCCCAAATCTGCTAAGGCATCGGAGAATTCAACATCACCAATGGTGCAAGGTATGAGAAAACTACCAGGATCTTTGCACTTCATTGGCATTGGCATTTGATACAGAGAGGAGACAACTGCCCCTAAGTCAACCTTGCCTTCATGCTTTAATTGTCTCTTTGTAGTACACAATTCTTTCAAGAATTTTGCATATTTGGGCACTTGTGGGACTAGGTCAACTAGTGGAACATTAATCACCACTTTCTTGAATATATCGTAGATTTCATTGAACATCTCAGCTTCCTTCTTTTTCTTTTGAGCCTTAGCTACCACAGTAGGAAAAGGTAAGGCCGGTTTGTACACTTGCTGTCCTTCATCCTCCTTTTCTTGTTCTTCATTAGGCACCACATGTGTTTTTGGTAAGGTGGACAGATCCTGTGATGTGGAAGCAGAAAGAGAGTCATCAGCAACTTCCTTCTCTTTTGAAGCATTGTTGGTAACAGGATCTGCAGAGGGGATTATCTTCCCACGTCGGAGAGATATAGCATTGACTCCACCTATATTCGGATTTTGCTGAGTTCCAGCGTTTGGATTTGTTACCACTTGAGACGGAAGTCTTCCTGAACCTTGATTCTGTTCATTACCATGTACATTAGACAATGGACTAATCTGTGTTTGAAGATTGTCGATTTGTTGTTGTTGCTTCATTATGATTTTCATCATAGCATCCATCTTGCTATCCCACTTTGAACCTTCATCTTGCACTGGCACTGATTGTCTAACTTGTTGAAACATTTTGCCACTAGAATTTCCACTTTGATTAAATGGTGCTTGCTGAGATTGGCCATTTCCATATCGAAGATTTGGATGGTCACGCCATCCAGGATTATATGTGTTGGAGTAAGGATCATATTTTTGGCCACCTTGAGTCATAGGTCTAGATGGATATATTGCATTGCAAGATTCAGCTCCGTCATTCAAATAGGGGCAAGAGTCAATAGCATGAGTGGCTAGAGAGCAAATAGAACAGAGTGGCCCTATTAAAGCAGAAGAGGTAGGCTGTGGAGTAAAAGAAGTAGAGGGCCCCATAGGATTGACCATATTAGAGGAGTTTTGCATATGGGACATAGCCATTTTTTCCATAGCAGATGTAAGCCTATCAATTTTACTCTCCAGGCGAGACTCAGAATTAGAAGAAAGCAATCCCACCTCATTAACTTTCACTGGTTGTCTAGAACCAAATTGTTGGCTGTTCTTGGCTTTCTTTTCAATCAATTCCCAAGCATCATTGACAGTTAGGTCAAGAAGACCACCACCGGCGGCTGAATCTAACAAATCTCTCTCTAAAGGCAGAAGCCCTTCATGGAAGTATTCGATCAATAATGTGTTCGCAATCTGATGGTGAGGGCAGCTAGCGCATAGTGTTTTAAAATGCTCCAAATACTCATATAAGGTTTCTCCAACAATTTGTTGACATCTACTTATGTCTTTCCTGATAGATGAGGTGCGAGAGGCTGGGAAATACCTTTCCAAGAATAGTTTCTTCAGTTGATTCCATGAAGTAATAAATCCAGGGGGCAAACGAAGCAACCAGCTTTTAGCAGATCCTTCCAATGAGAATGGGAAGGCACGCATCTTAATTTGATCGTCAGTCACATTAACCGGTTTCATAGCAGTGCAAACCATGTGAAACATCTTCAAGTGATTGTATGCTTCCTCCCCTGAAAGGCCATTAAATTTTGGAAGTAATTGTATCAATCCAGATTTCAATTCAAAATTCACATTAACATCAGGATAATTTATGCACCAATTTTGAAAATGCAAATCAGGTGAACCCAGTTCATTAACAGTCATAGCAGGATTAACAATATGGGCATTTGGAATTGCATTATCACCAGCATTAACAACAATTTTATCACCGTCCATATTGACCTTAGAATCAAAGGCTTCAACAATGGGCTTTACAGAGGAACTGTTGCCTACAAAAGTACTAGCTCTAGTTCTTCGTTGGTGAAATGTCCTCTCAATTTCAGGATCAAATTCAAACAATTTGTTAGAAGAAGATCGGGTCATGCAATAAACAACTACCTATGAAGTCACCTAAAAATTCAAACCTAAAGCCTAACCATTGGCGCCAAAATTGATGAGCCTGCCTTCGTCGCTAAAGCAGTCAATTAAACTAGGTCCTAATTAATTATGCAATATAGGGTCAACCTAGGTCATTTTCCCAAGGAGCAAGTTGTGGGTTTTTCTTCAGGTTGAATTAAGGTGATGAAAAATGCAAATAAAATAAAACTCAACTAACTAAATGCAAGATGATAATGATTCTAAAACGTATATGAGAATGGAACTAATCTAGATGAGAATGCAAATTTGGGGGGTTTTTGTTTTGAGAAAATAATTAGAATCCTAAGAAAATTAACTAAAAGTGAATCAACCAATTTATGAGGATGAGGGGACAACTCAGGAATTGCATGGAGTTAACTTTCCTAGCCCAAACCAATTAATTAGACTAAAGGAGGTAATGAAAGATTGGAATTAATGATTTTAATCAACTAATTGAAACATGGGAAACCCTCAAGTTCAATAACACCTAATCCATTAGAAAACTCATAATGGAATACGTGCTAGTTAATTAAACTCATTAAAACCCAGTCACAATTAATTTCTAAATAATTTTGGAATCTTGTTCACAATTATCTAATTAAACAACTAAACAATTTATCAATCTAATTAAACAATTAAATCGATAAACCCAATTGACAATCAAATTAATAATGAAAACTCAATTATTAAATCAATTGACAACCAAAGGGTTTGCAAACAAAAATTCCAGCAATTATGCTCAAATCCAAATTATCAAATAAATCTGAAATAAATGATATGTTTACAATCTAAAACTAGATTGTTCTCAAAAAAACAATTCGAAACTATCTAAAACTAAATAATTTCAAAGTCTTCAAACAATTTGATAAAAGGAAAAACACTCCCTTGTGGTCTTCAATTGTAAAACCTTAGGCTCTAGCTTCCTCCATGCTCCTCCCAAGTTGCCTCCTCAAAAAGTGCTTAGGCTTCCATGAATGTATTTCCTCCTCCCGCGTTTAAGCTACCCACGACCATGGAAATTAATGGATGGGGAAATCAATTAATTGGATGTGTTGATGATTCAACAGTGGTGGGTCCGTGAGTGAAGAAAGGAAAGCAATGGAGAATAGATGATTGAATTGAGGGATGAATTGATTAATCAAAACTGGTCCCTCTGCGCCTTCAGCGTCAGCGTATGTCTGCGGCTTTGTCAATTCTCTCCGTGTCAATCTGCGGCTTAGCGTCTTCTCCACCTCCCCCCTCTGTAGTGGTTAGGTTAATTTATAATGAGGAGTGAGGGTTTTGGGTATAAATTTGAGTCCATAAAAATTTAGGAAGCCCAATAAAATTTCACCATTGGATCTCCTTTTAGTTTTCCTGAAAAGTTCTGCACCATAGGATCTCAAATATGATAAAATCATGATATATCATATACTAAGAGATATTATATTATTTAATCACAAGATACTAACTAAGATATTAATAATTTAAGTCTAACAATCTCATAATTAATTCAGATTTATATTATCTCCTAAAATTGGCTAACAATTTAAATATTATCTAATATATCCAAATTAGCCTAAAATATTCTCCAAAATAAATGGATAAGGCGGGATAAAATATCTAAAAATATGGATTTATCACAAACTATGTTTGAACCACTGCAAATAGTAACAAACATGGTTAGTGGCTCCTGAATCAACGATCCATTTATCATCGTAATTCTCCACTAAACAAGACTCAATCACATGTAAATCACCCATACCTGGTTTATTCATACGTGGGCAATTTTTCTTCCAATGCTCCTTTTGTCCGCACTTGAAGCACTTGCCTTTTGGCTGCTTCATTGCAACTATTTTGGCAACTGGAGTACCTGATTTCTTCTTTTTCTTGTTCTTGTTCTTTCCCTTGGGTTTCCCCTTAGGTTTCACAGAACTTTCACCAGCAAAAAATGCACTTCCCTGCTTGACTAGAGACTATTCAGCACTCTCAAGCTCGTGCATCAGTTGAGTGAGGTCAAGATTCATCTTGTTCATATTATAATTCATCTTGAATTGATTGAAGTACTCAAGTAGTGATTGTAAGAGAAGGTCAACTTTTACTTCTTGTTCAAACTTGATACCATGGTCATCAGCCTTCTTGAAGTTCGCTATCATTGTTAGACAATGATCCCGCACACTTCCTCCAGACATCACTGTCTTGGTGACTGAATTCAGCGCATTTTGCCTAGCAGAGCTACTAGGCGTAGCAAACATGCCATCAAGAGTCTGGAGCATTGTTGCTCCACTCTCAATCATGCTCACTTGCTCCTGAAGGTGATTGGCGAGACTGGTCAAAATGTAGCAGCGAACTGACACATTTGCCTTCTCCCATCTTTCCTTCTCCTGCTGAAATTGAGTCCGAATTGCATCAAACGCGTCTGCAACAGGCTGCGCTGGTATAGGGGTAGTGAGAACAAAGTTGAGCTTTTCATATTGAAGAACAACATCTAAATTAGTTTTCCATTGTTTGTAGTTTGTACCATCCATAGGTTTTTGGCTCAAGATTGTAGCTAAAGGATTGAATGAAGATATTTTTCTAAAAATAAGGAAAAAGCACACTAATTACAAACTATAATTAACAACAAACAGATATGGCGCTAGTAGATTCTAATAACTACTATTTGTTTATTGTTTAACAATCCATTAGTTATCTTTACAAGGCTTACGATAGGCAAGATTATTGTAAAACTAATATTGTTAATTTGGGCCTTCAGTTCCATTGCTAGAGCCTCGATGGGACGGTTAATAATTTTACCAAAGTTGAATGTATTTAACCATTGTTTACTTTCAAAATTATCTTTAGTGTCTAAGTGTTGCCGACAATGGGCCATACAAAACTTTACTAAAATTTTGAAAATATTAGGGTTTAATCTAGTGAAATCCGATTATCCTTATCCGATGGGGCTTCAGCGATAACCATTTCACTAATAAACCCACAATTGGGGCCCGTAGGTTTTAAAATTAAATGCTTAATTTAAAACCTTCACCCATTCAATATTTTAAATTTAGAATTTTCAATTTCCAAGAATTTGTTCAATTTAAAGTAAATTATTAGGTATCTAAAAACTAGTCATAATTTGGCAAAGTGTGCGTCACATAACCATTTTAAATAACCCACAAATTACTCCAAAATGTACAATTCTCTTAGGAAATTTCCTGGATTATTTGTCTAGATTTTAATTCCACAATTATTATTCTAGATTTTAATTTAAAATCATAATAATTGATAATTAATGTCTAGATTCTAATCCCACAATTAATTAATCTAATTATTATTCTAGATTTTAATTTAAAATCATAATAATTGATAATTAATGTCTAGATTTTAATACCACAATTAATTAATCCAATTATTATTCTAGATTTTAATTTAAAATCATAATAATTGATAATTAATGTATAGATTCTAATCCCACAATTAATTAATCCAATTATTATTCTAGATTTTAATTTAAAATCATAATAATTGATAATTAATGTGTAGATTTTAATCCCACAATTAATTAATCTAATTATTATTCTAGATTTTAATTTAAAATCATAATAATTGATAATTAATGTGTAGATTTTAATTCTACAATCAATCAATCCAATTATTATTCTAGATTTTAATTTAAAATCATAATAGTTGACAATTAACGTAGTGGGCAATCTAAATAATCTCGCATAATAACTATCATACTAGTCGATTCAAGGCATAATAGCTACTATGCAATTATGACATGTGATTATGCAACAATATGGCACCTTCCTATTCTATATGACATGTTATTTACCAACATCATGTTAATCGCAAATATAATTCATACAATTTAAGAAAGGCATTAAGTAATTAAACAAAAAACTTTAATCCATGGCTTTCCTAAAAAAATAAGAATAAAAAAATACAACTTTGGAATTCCTCTTTTGTCCAGCCCATAGTATCTGTCTCTAGCCCCTTTAGAGTATCTATGGGCCCAAAAGCCCAAATACCCATACTCTAGCTAGAAACCCTAGGACACACAAGAGGAACCCTAGCCGTCACTTCTGCCACGCCTTCAGCCAAAGTCATCTCATCTTCTTTGCAGTTTCTTAATCTCCAACTTTTACAGAAATTTGAAAAATACATAGAAATTCCAAAATAAAATTAAAAATAGCAAGGAGGAAACCTAATCATATGGGATTAGCCTCCTTGTTACAAATCAAGAAATACACGAGAAAATCTAACCATGGATTAAAACGATTAACCGATTGAAATAAAACTAATACCAAATATGAATTATAAACGAATAGCTACCATGAAATAAATAGCAAATATAGAAAAAGATGCCATATTTTCGAGAAAAAAAATTCGAAAAGAATCACATGAAATATAAATTAATATCAAAACTCGGTTCTTTTCCTCACCGCTATTGGCTCTGATGCCAATTGTTGGAATCTCATCAGAAACGCGGAAGCGTATCGTACCACGCGATAAGGAAAAGTTAAAACCTTCATCGTTTTGATTACCTGGAAAGATGCAGCAGTCTAAAGTAGCAATCTGAAAGCCTCTTCACGAACAATCCTCGTATCTGAAGAGCGATCTGAAAGCCTCTCCACGAACAGTCCTCGTCCACTTTATGATCGATCTTCCAGACTATCTCTCGAGGGGAATAGGATGGTTGTGTGAGCAACCGTTCAGATGATGAACGTCTGCCTTTAGGGTTTGTTTCTAATGAGAGCCTCCATATGCGTGTGTCTTTCTCAAGCAGGTGAAAGTAGGTTTATATGCTACTACACCCAAGACCTAACCCTAAACCATATGGGTCATAGAGTTCTTAGGCTGTAGTCTCAATTAAGCCTTATTGGACTTAAGTAACTAAAGAGCACATTAACTCAACAATTGCTCCCGTATATGGAGCTCTTGTTGTTAACATTGGAGATCTATTACAAGTCAGTCTCCACAAATGGCTTAACCACAATCCGCATAATATAATTATGCAGAAAAGAAAAGAAAGAAACCGTGTTAGTTCGTATACTTTGAAAGCTTCCTATTTTTGGAATTTCTCACATCTCAAAGCTTTGAATTTTGAGGTTCATATATTTGTACTCATTAATATAATTGTTAAATAATAGTGCAGCTTATTACAAACAAACGACTAATTAATCAGTGTTTTATAGGGTGTTGGCAAGTCAAAAAGGTCCAAGGATTTCTATAGGAAGCTTGTTTATAAATCATGATGACATATCTGAGGGCATGTCAAAGGTTTATGGTCCAATCAAGGAATTGTTGTTAAATAATAATAATAATAAATAAAAATAAAAATAAAAAAACCGTTAAACAAGAATGCGAGTTTAAAACAATTGTTGATGCATCTTTTCTCAAGGGACCGGGGACTCTGCCTTGCAGCCCTTCAGGTTGTGAAGAAACATAAAGAATAAGATCCAAGCACCGATCTTGATCTTCTTGCACTGTGATTTATATAACCGTAAGGATAAATCCTTTTTTATAGCTAGAGTTTCTCTCATGAATGCTTAACATTTCCATATGATTTTTCCTCATCAATACTAGCTACAGTGACGCAGTTAATCAATTTGAAAACATCAAGGAAGGTAAACATATGTTACATGATGTCTTTAAAATATTTATATTAGTTTATAGTCATATATATTAGTTAAGGAAAAAATGATAACTATAAATAATTTAAAATAATTTATTTAACTTCCTTAATTTTCTCAAATTAATTAATTGGACCTTAGATCAGAGTCTATTTCACAGAAGACTTGAATCATAAATTTTATTATACAAAAGACAAAGGAAAAATCAAGCTTCACATGGGCCGGGCTATTCACCACCAAGGAAAAAGACAGTGGGCTTCTTGGGCTCAGAAATCTCCACTGTGCCCTCCAACATTTTAGCCACTTTGCCCATGGTGGGCCTCAACTCGGGCCTATCTTGAAGGCACCACATGGCTGTCTTCACCATCCTATTGATCATATTGAAATGGGCCCTACTATCATAAAGCTGCTTAATCTCACAGTCCAGAATATCTTCAGGCTTCATCTCCTTGAACATCTTATCGAAAGCCCACCCGGGAAAATACCACTCTTCACTGTTCAGCAACGATCCTTGAATCTCAAAGTTCCTGACCCCACTCACCAGCTCCAGCAACACCATCCCAAAGCTGTACACGTCAGCTTTGGACGTGATTGGATCCGTCGTTATCCATTCCGGAGCCATATAACCCGGAGTTCCTCTCCTCCTAGACATGGTTACCATGTCCTCTTTCTTTCTTAACTTTGCCAATCCAAAATCTGATATCTTTGGACAGAAATCATCTCCGAGTAGGATGTTCTCGGGCTTGATGTCACAATGTAAGACCCATTCCAAACACTCCTCGTGCAAGTACGCTATGGATCTTGCCACACCCAGGGCTATCCTATACCGGATATTCCAGTCAAGGATGGGCTTTTGGGCCGTCTTTGGGTCCGAATCCGGATGTGCTTCCCCCTTTTTAGACCCGGCCCGAGGACGACGGAACAGGTATTTGTCCAATGACCCGCCCGGTATATACTCGTACACCAAGATTCGTTGACCTTTCTCCGTGCAAAAGCCCCACAAGCGGACCAAGTTGAGGTGGTGCATTCTGGCAATAATGGTGACCTCTGCCCAGAACTCGCGGTCGCCGCCCGTGACGTTCTTGAGGCACTTGACGGCGACAACGCGATGATCCGGTAGCTCTCCTTTGTAAACATCGCCGAACCCACCTCTTCCGATGAGATTGGAGAAGTCCTTTGTGGCTGTTTTGAGCTCGGCATAGGAGAACCGTTTCGGGCCACCGGCGGGAAGGAACTCGAGACCGAGAGTGGTAGCCATGTCTCTGTACTTGATGTACCTCTTGATGAAAGACCAGAAGAAAGCGACGCCGGAAATGAGCTCAGCAGCGAAAAGTGTGCAGATTATGGCAATGTTTCGAGCGGTGGAATTCGAATCTTTTGGGGGTAGTGGGAGACTGATTCGAACAGGGCACGATGTCTGCATAACTTCTGTCATCCCAGTGAAATTGGAGGCATCGGTTTCTGATCTGTCTACCTTAAGAAACAGCGAAGCCTCGGTACCTGGAGACCAATAACCATATCGGAGTTCACCCAGCACCATAGAACAAAAACCAGATCCATCATATTTGTAGCCAAATCCGAGACATTGTGAGTTTTCTTTGCATTTAGATTCACAAATTGAGAAGTTTCTAGCACTGAAGTTTCTAGCATCCATACTTTCCACATTGCTGCCAGTATAGTTCACATAATCCAGCTTCAGAAATTTGATGCTATTGGTGAGTTCGGTTTTCCTAACACAACCTTGTTGAGGGCCTCCTTGATTTTGCTTGAATCCAGGCGGGCAAACACATGAAGTCGAATCATTAATTCCAGTTGAAGGCAAGCATATAGCAGAAGGACCGCATTTGCCTTGGATTTTACACGGTTCCCAAATCGCCAACCAAACCTCAACCCACTGGGGTTTTTGATCGGGGATGAAACTGTAGATTTTGAGATTCCCATCATTTCCGAGAACCATTTTCCGGGGCCGATTTTCGCCGTAATCGCTTGTAAGAAAAGCGCCATTTGTCATATTCACCTTGCCGAGGGAATCCATGCTCTCCAACGGGCTTGGGGTGGCGTAGTAATAATCCGAGGAGGAATTGAAACTCAGACTCCTGGAATCGACGAATCTGAAACGCTTATCTCGGGAAAGAAGCTTGATTGCTGAGATATTTTGGTTCGGGAGAACGATGTCCGTTGGGTCATCGAAGCTATTCCAATCCCCAAAACTTAAATTGCCGTCGTCACTGAGACTGAGAACAGGCGATGCGGAATTGGAAGTGGAGGAAGCGTTTGCCAAAAGGGAATTATTGAGAAGAAGCTCGCCTTTGGAGGAGATGACGATGGAAGCGGAGCCAGTGACGGACGAACCAGAGTTTGCAGACCACACGACGGGGTCATCTTTAAGCGGAACGTTGGTGAACCAAACGGAGAAGGTGTAACGATCTGAGGAAATGGGGAAGAAGCCAGCAGAGAAGTTGGAATTTGGGGAGAGAAGGATGCGATTCTGGTTTGGAAGCCATGGGGAATCTGAGGCATTGAAGGAAGTGGAACTGACAGTATTCTGGGAAATTGAGAAATGAGTTAGGGAGAGAAAGGAGAGGAACAAACAGAGGAAGAGAAAGTTAGGAGCCATGGTATTGGTTGTCGAAGGAGATGAAGGATGGGAGATGGGAGGGAGTAATAGAAGGTACGGTGGTGGATGGCAAGTCGTCGAAGTGGAACTCAAGGCGGCTAGAGTCTGTTGACTGACTGTTAAGGGTTGACTTGGAATATTACCCAATCAAATCACATCATTCTCTTTGTCGTCTTCCGTACCCACTAAGCCCATTAAAAACTCAATTTATCACTAAGATTTTATGTTTTTATGAATTTTTTTTTATTAAAACGATTTTACTAATTTTCTAAACGTCTTTAAATTTTTACAATTTTTTTTATGATTTTACTACGTTATGATTTTACGATTTTTCATTCTCTTTCCATTTTCAGGTAAAATCTACGTTTTCACTACCATGCTTTGACGGAGCCTCTCGTTCTTCATTTTCACATGCCTCTTAAAATGAACAACAACTTTGTTTTGCAAGTTTTCTTCTAAAGGTAATTTTGCTCTATAAGTTTTTGAGATGCAATTTTGGAAATTTCATCTTATTTTAATCTTAACTAATTTTGGTTTTCAGTTGATTAAATAGGTTGAGTTGACAATTCACACATCATCTATATTATTTTTGTAAAAATGAAAATGTATTCTAAAAAATCCATGTGTCATTTACTTTATTTTATTAAAAGTTCTTAAAACTTTCAAGGTAAATTTTTACTTTAGTAAAGATGATGTAGATGACATGTCAACTGTTCTCTCAACATATTTAATTAATTAATAGTTAAAATTAATTAAAGTAATGATAGGGGCAAAATTATCCTGACACTTTCATAACAAATTTTTACTATAAAAATTTTTTATGACGAAATCGCCCCTTAGCCCATAAATAAATATATTCTTTCACACAACTTATCTTCTCGTTTTGCGCCCCTTCTTTAATTATCAAATCGCTACTTTTTCTTTCTTTCTTTTTTTCAATCAAAATCAAATTGCTCCTCTCTTATGCTTATCATGAGGGTCTTACACTATGTTTAGTTTAAGGGGGGAGGGATGAGAAAGATTTTTTTTAAAAAAAAAAAACTAAATAACCTATAGAAAATTTTCAATATTTTAAAATATACTTTCAACAAAAAAGAATATTCTTCTTATTAATGACAATTTAGTTAATATCCTCCTCAAGATCTATTTCCCTTCCATTCCCTCCCCTTAAACCGAACACATCCTTATTTTAAGAAATAGTAACATATTTTATTGGAAAATCTCATGTTCAAAGACTAGAAGAAATATAAAAAAATGTTTCAATGTAGATTCCTTTATAAAATAAAAGTGCTTTTCTGTGCCCATTTCATAATTTCACTAATAAAAAAGTGTTTCTCCATTTTAACCTCCAAAAAGCTTTTTCATTTAAAAGTACTTTTTAAATAGTGCATCCAAAAGTAAAATAGTTTAACTTCTAATTAAAAGCACTTGCTAAAAAAATAATGCAAAAAAGATCCTTTTTTTTAGAAGTCCATCCAAACCAAAAAGGCCCTAAATCAAAGCTCCGTCATTTTTGTGGAAGCTGCTTCAAGGTTTCCATAACGCAACTCGAGCGCGCGCGCGCACATATATATATATATATATATCTTAATTCTGATTGATTCTACCATTTCTGACTGAAATTTTCCATAGGGCCAGAAAATGTTGACTCGTTTGTTTTGAAGAAGTCAAAAAAAAAAAGAAAAAAAAGATGAAACGCGAGTGGGGAAAAACTATTACTTCCTGTGAAGGAAATTGAGGCTTGAATTAATGAAGATTCAAGAGATATTTCACCAAAGAAAATTATATAGGGGTTACTACCACAGCAAGAGCTCGTGAACCACTCAAATAACCACAATGGGAAGAACATTGGATCAATGAATGCCCAGAATATACAAAGTTATATACATGTGGAGCAGTAAATTCAATAGTCATAATGTTCCCTCGCGGACTTGGCGGAGAGCCGTAAAATTGGTACAAGTTAGAAGCAAACGAGGGTGGATATTAACATAAAAGGGATGTGAACCCACCCGCCTATGTGTATTATCTATCATCAAATCAAAATTACAGCAGCCGCAAGAATTGAACAACTTTCCAGGAGAATAAGGAATTTCCCATCTCTCTCCCACCTTTTCTTGGAATGTTACTTCCGATGCCGTCGCTTTTGATCTGCTCTCTGTCTCTTCTCGTCATCCCATTCTCGGTCGTACAATCTATATTGACAGTAAAGGACTCAAACTCGGAATTTTTTTTTTGTTAATATGCAGTGTCATTAGCAATAACACCGCAGACTGCAGCTTCCACCAATGAAAGACAAAGTAACAGCAAGGAAAAAGAAAAAGAATCTACTTTCAGAATGCAGATGAAACATGCATGTTAAATCTAACAACCCAGTTCTTGAAGGATCCACCCACATTAATAATACAGTAAAAGCACGATGCAAATAAAATCAGACTAAAGGATACGGTTCTGGATCGCGACGGTTCATCTTGCTAGCCACCTCTTTGCCATGAATCCTGATACCTGGCTCATCCATGTAACTTGCATGCTGCATTACAGGCCCCTTTCGCTCTCCCCTGTCTCTCCCATCATATGGTTGTGACATACCCATACCAGGAGGAGGAGGTGGAGGGGCCACTGGCGAGTACTCACCTGGTTCACCTGTAGGTAGATACTCTCTCTTGAGTTTACGCCTCTTGGATGCAGCTGTTAACTCCATTTCTTCCTTCAGAATGTTAGCTTTCTCTCTTTCCCTTTCCCTCTCTCTTTCCCTCTCTTCCTTCATAAAAGAAAACAAAGAAAGTTGCAGCAATTAGTAATCTGTCAGTTTTATCAAACAACTAAAAAGGGGGTATCTTGGAAGTACTACAATGTAGACAAAAGGAAAACATTTTGAGAAACAATTACATGCAGGACTAAAACAGCCATATGCCACAGAATGACTGTTAAAAGAAAGAAACATGAAAAAAAAAAGGTATCCGCTATCTAATAGTAAAAGCATGATAAATATATGCGCCCCTTTTGTGATAAAAGGAAAATTTACATTAGAAAGAAATATACAGGAAAGACCAAGACGAAATCCTCTTAATGATAGATGACAAAGCAGATGCAAGTAGCAACCATCTAGCTAATGTTTGACCAAAGAGATGACAAATGTTTATCTTGACAATGGCAGTATAACAGAAAGTCTGGGCCTTCTATCAGACCTTTCAATTACTTTCAATCAGTGCAACTTAACCTACAGTTTAGAGATAGAGAAACCTTACTCATCAAGGATCGTGTAAATTGTACAAATCAAATTACATCCTTTTCATATATTCACCATAAAGAATAAAAGGAAGAGCATGACCAATGAAATTGAACTATGGTACATTATATAGACCTTTAAAAATCTTCTAACCAATAAATGCATATACTTTGTGGATCTTGTAGAGTGGCACATATTAACTAACATGACTGATTCATACCTTCAGTGACAAACCATCCCGTTCCTCCCGCTTCCGATCTCGGAAATCATCTTCTTTTCTACGTTTGGCATCATCCTGTGATACTAAGTAATTTTCTTCAGACCGCCTCCGTTCCTTTTCTTCATGCCTTGGAGAAAGTCTCTGAGAGTGCCTTGTAGCTCCATACCTTCTATCAGCATCCTCATCACGCCTGCCAGCAGTAACAGACTGAGGAACCATATTAGGTGGTAAGGGGGGTGGTGGAGGCAAGCTTTGCCCATGGAAGCGATCATCTGAATGAGATTTTTCTGAAGTTGCATCACCATACTGCAATTTACCTCTTTCATCTTTGATTCTATCATCCTTAGCCTTCTCAGGCAATTTATTGAAACTCCTTTCATTACCTCTCTCTTGCATTCTTTCAATAGATCTTTCTCTACTATATCTTTCTAATGACCTATCCTTGGATTTGTCGGCTATAAACTCATCACCACGTGACTTATCTAAGCGGTCCAATCTTTCCCTGTGATCCCTTTCGTATCTCTCATTGCCTTTGTCCTTTGTCCTATCCGATTGCTTATCAACTGCCCTGTAGATACCCAATTCATCAGGTCCTGATTTGTCATCAGACAATCGAAGATCTATCAACCTCTCTCTTTCAGAAAATCGAGCTTCATTCTCTATATCTCTTGCCTCTGAATCCCCCTTCCGACGCTTGACTAGTTTATCAGGCTCCTCAGCAGAACTAGCTCTCTTCTGAACCTTATCACCAGACTTCGAAGCAACAACTAAGTTTTCATGCCTTGGAGAATGGGCTACACGAGATGAGGGTCCTTTTGCCAAGTCAGACACATCATTCCCATCATCATTCACCATAGAAGCCCTCATATCAGAAGACTTGACAGCTCCAACATCTGCTCTTGATTCACTGCCACTAGAATCTAACAAAATTCTTGCTGATGTCGCTGAACCTTTAGCTGAAGCAGAACTACCATTAACATTCACCAAAGAAGAATTGGTAGCTCCAGCATGTCTTCCATCTGATGCATGACCTTGTAGATCCTTGTCAGTGCTAGAAGGACCAGAAGTAGAAGTTTTAGATACGGATTTTCCAGATCTACCATCTTCTTTCAAAGGTTCCTGTTTTGAGGACTTCGAAAGTGAGCCAGCCGGCACTGAGCGTTTTGTTGAAGTTCTTGACTATCAAAAGCAAAAACACAAAAAACCTCCAATGATGGATTGTCGTAAAAAGACTCTAACGATGAAAGTAAGTGATACCATTGGATTGCATATAAAAGCTCAGGGTAAAGATAAAAATGGCTAATTGAACAACTTAAGAATTAAGAGGTACCTCAGCCACTCTGGTCACATTTTCATCCAATGATCTATTTGTGGATTCATCTAATTGCTTTTGGTTTTCCACAGCTCTTGACGTCCCAGAATTTCCAGCTGAGGGCAAGGATGATTGAGCATCTAGTCCATTCACCAATGAACTACCCTTGAGTTTTACTTGAACAGAATCAGATTTAGTGGCTGGAATGCTTTCAGTTCTTTCTGACTTACCCTCTGAAGGTTTTGTTCTATTTGGTTGTTCCTTGACAGTATTTCCGGAGTCCAAATGTTTTCCATTGGAAGATTCCATGTGAGAAACATTTAGACCAGTCCCACTTTGTACAGCTGCCGAAGCACCCAGAGAAGATTTAGGAGTCATAGCCGGTGCTGGTTTCAACTCAAGATAACCCATTCCAAATTCTTCATCAGTGACCCAAGAAGGCTGAAAATTTTAAAAATAAAAAGAATAAAATAAACTGTGCTAGAACTTAACAACTCTAAGCTCATAGCTAAAGCAACACCATACCTTTCGAGCAGCTAAAGCTGCAGCAACCCCAGTTGCCAAAACCTTAAGATCTTCCCTTTCATCACTTTTGATCTTAGCTACCTGCATTGATGACCCAGTAAGTAAAGAATACAAAAATATTCTGAATTAGCAGCAGCCAAAAGAAAAGGGAAAAATTTACCCGTTTCTCAAGATTAATCCCACTCTTCCTTGTAACAGGGAAAACGCTAGAAATTTTTGTCAACATTATGAGGGCGTTTCTAATCTCCATGTACTCACTAGATTCTAGACACTGAATGAGTAACCTTGTGATTCTCTGGCTCCATTTCCAATGTACCTATCAGCCAAAAAGCACATTTCAACCCACATATAGCAGCACAAATAAAATCGTTATGAGCCGTCAATTCAGATAGATGTTAAAACAAAAAAGATTTATACAAAGATATAAAGTTTAAAAAAATCCAGCTTTTTGCAGCAACAAATGTACCAGTGCTCTTACAAATTTTCACAAGTTCATACTTCATACACCATCAAGTTATAACCAAAAAAAAAACCATTCCAACAAGGCATGAGATATTTGTGCCAAGTATATAACAGCACGGATTGAATATGCACCACAAAGGCTAGGATAAAATACAGAGCAGTTGGAAATGAGTAAACTTGCCTTGATGAATTGCCCATATGTAACTCGTTGGCTGTTTGGATATCTGTAGTAAACAGCAAAGCCAGGCATATTTCCACATTCACGTTCATATATAGTTTCATCACGCTGAAGGATTCAATAGGAAAATATCAATCGACAATAATTAAAATTACATGTGAAAAATAAAACAACCAGTGCAACTTACCAACAGAATAAAAATGAAAAATTGCAGAAAGTAAACCAGAAATAAGTAACTAATTACCTTCCAATAGTAAGCAATTTTCAATGTCTCATATAGAAACCTGCCAAGCCTGCCTGCCTCATATTCTGTGCAGCAGCAAATCATTGGTTGTAGGGTCTTACAGATCAGAACATCGATGTGGTTGACGGTATTAAAATATGGAGTTCCAAGAGAATGTAGAGTATGCACAAACATGGCACAGTAGACAGCATCTGGCATACTGAAAGTGCAGCGTGGGAAAATACATCTCTGAAGAAACTCCATATTGATCTTCAAGGTATCAGGACAGGAACTTAACCACTTGTCCTTCTCATGCGAAAGCCTTCTACGAACAGATGCTACATTTTCTTCATGTTTACGGAGTTCACTACTCAAACGATCAAGAGATTCTTGGATCCTTTCCTTCTCCTTTTTCCTCTTAGTGATTGCTGAGCTTGAATTGTCCGAAAGTTCCTCCAGAGATTTAATATTAGCGTGCAGCTTGGCAATTTCTGACTCATAACGATTTTTTGGAACATATAAATCATATAATGTGAGACCCCAAAAGGTAGCATAAAGATCAGGGGATAGGCTATTCCATGCTTTTGAAGGCAACATCGTTTTGACAGTATCAAGAAGATCCGACCACCTGCATTCATTTACAAAGGATTCATAACAACCAGAAAGATATCAGAGTAAAACTTTTAGCACAGTGCAATAAACACAACCAAAAACACCTTCGCCCAAATCAGTTTAATCTAAAGAAATGAAAATATGACAATTTTACCCCTTTCAGCAATTATTTTGTGCAATATCTTCCAATCCAAAACAAACATAATACTTACATTTAAGCACAATAATAATGATAAAATCCCATAAATAGATATGAAAATATATAATAAAATAGGGACATATCACAGTACCCTCTATTTCGTAAAGTTTCAAATGTAATAATTTGATTAGACTAAACTAGAATATCAATGAAAAATTAACTGAACATAAATTGCATTAAGATATTCGTTGAACAATTTAAAATGAACCTGAAAGTATGGGGAGAATTACAAGAAAATACAAAACGAAAGGTTGGGATTACAACCTTACAGCCTTCTGAGCTGAGCCAAGATCCAAAACCATACTGCAAGTATGGTCTGCGGGATCAGTCTCAGAATTTGTAGAAGCATCACTTTCTGCATTTCTGTCATTTAGAGGCCAACATACATCAGGACTCCTCTGACACTTGAAAAGCCTCATCACAGGACGATATATCAAGAAAGCAACCTACATCAGGGAAAAGGAAAAACCTTAAATGAACATTCAAGCAAAGAATGATGTACTATAAATACTACCACTAAGGAGCACACAAGAATGGAAATAATGATACGTCAAAGCAGCTTTCAATTAGAACATGTAGAAAGTATATAAAATATACAACCAAAGGACACACGAACCTCTGGATCCAGGTGGTACAGGTGGACTATTTCATCAAGGGAAGGAATAAGATTAACATAAGTAGATGCTGGTGTCACTGCACTGCAAAGAAACTCCACATATTGAAGAAGTGTTCCATGACATCTATCAAACTGCTCACTAACCATCTTAATGTATTGTGCATCTGCATTGATGACAACCCTGCAAAGAAAATAAGCTAAGGGGAATAATATTGAGCATAAATTCTTGCACATATTAGTTGAATGGCTTACAGTGAACGGTGTTGAGCAATAAGCAATAGGAGGGGGATTGCCAACTTTGGTTCATCTTTTGGAAGTAATGCATCTCTCAATCTGCTAGTTGACTTGATCAATGCCTGCATTGACAATATGAAATCCTCTTTAATTCAAGATCCTTTTATTTTTTGTTTGGGGCGAGGGGGCGTTCAGCAAATTAAGGTGAAACCAAGAAGTCCATCCTTTATTTGTCAACCAGCTACATAATATGTTGTGAATTCTCTTTGCACGTTTTCCCCCCCTGAAAATCTAAAAATGCTTCCACAGAAAGAAAATAAAATAGAACTTCTAACATAGAAGAGTGGCAATATGGTTTCCATTAAAATGAAAAACTTCTACTGGCCCATGAGCAGGAAAAGCAGATAAACCATCTTGTTAGTTAGGTCATTTGCTATAAGCCTGAGGAGACCCATAGGTAAAGGAACTTTGGTGTGCCAAACATTGCATTGTCAGCAAAATGGATATCGCATTATCTACTAGAGAATATTTGGTTATGCAGCCAAGTTGTTGAGACTTGAAAGTACAAATAATATTAAGCTAGATATGCAGGTTGCCCATGCATTCACCATGGCTCCTCATATGAAATTCATATGAATCACTGAATCTATTGAATACTGCTAAGCTGTAGTATATGTACCTTGTTATTTCGAGTTATGCCAAAAGAGGTTGCTTGATATCGCAGAGTTTCACTCCCAGCCATGGCATCCAACTGTTCCTCAGTTAAGTTTTCAGTATACTGGACATTTGCCATTTGCTGGATGAGCTCCTGAGAAAGCCATTCACAAAATTATTTAAAGCACTTGGCTTTGTTACATGTCATGAGTGTGTGTTTGTGTGTGTGTGTGTATAGAGAGAGAGAGATGGATTTATGGAGATGAATACATTGACTAGAATGCAACCAAAATTTGTCCCGCACCATTATACAACTTTCTATGCAAGTTTGTCAGAAAATCCAGTTAGAGTAAAAAATAATGATTACTAAATACACACACCCCCCACTCACAAAACTCGACATCAATCAGGCATAGTTTTGCAACCCATTAAATTAACATACATTATATTTTTTTGAATACAAACGAACTATAACAATCAATATCAATGATATAATTCCATAAGAAAGTAGTGACAAGAAACCTGCAGAACAAGAAGCTCAATTCCTTGACCTTTCTTCAACTGATTCACAAGATACTGGAAAAGGCCCCGTAATTCCATTGACGGGTACTTCTTACACCTACAACACAAATCATTACAGAGTTCAATTAAACATTTCATGAAAATTGTGCCTTTTTGAAGTAACAATCATATACACATATTTCCCACTTCATTCACCAAAAAATAAAATACAAGTACTAATAAAAAAGGAAGGTATCAATAAATAAAAAAATAAAAGAACTATCCCAGTTTTATTACAGAAAAATCAACAAGAATGCAAAAAAAAAAAAAAGCCTTGAACCATGTCTGAATGGTAGAGAAACCGTATGAAGTCAAATGATGAGGGAAATTGAATCAGAATTAAATGAGCACCCCTCAGCAATTATAAAAATATTTGAGCTCTTTAGTAGATTAGAAAAGCTTGGTGAGGATAATGAATTGAACTGGAAAGTATAAGAAGCTTGCTTGATAATTAGGTGTTGGATAATTTGAGGAAATAAGTTTCCAGCCCTTCAATGGAATCTGCCTTCCATGGCCATATGGAATTAATGACAAATGTCTCTCCAGAAAGAAATTTAAGTCACCTTTATGCCTTCTATGGTTTCAGCACATCAGATTGAAACGTTAAAAAGAAAATATTATATACCCGATTCATACCCCAAAAGTATCTTTTGAAATGAAGATATATCTGATCATTTTCTTTGTCATTTGTATCTGAATAGCAACTCAAAAATGAATATCTTATTCCAGCAAATCACATTTTATTTTTTTCAGTGCCTGCATTATAGTCATTCACACAGCTTTTCTTGTCATTCCTGCATCATTTTCTGAAGTTATTGAATGGAAATTAAGAGTTTCAACATCAAAAAGAATTGGAATCAGTATCTAGTTGCCTAAGTTTAGATTTTGGTGTTTTTTTAATTGCGTCTTCAAATTGACAGCATGAAAATAGCAGCTTGTTTAGAAAAAGTGCACCAACAATTATTAGGTTGGGCTTAGTGTATGTTTGGATTAGCTTTTGTAAAATAACTTTTATGATTTACGAGGTAAGCATGTAAGGGAGTTTTGACTCAACTTACGGAAAAGGGCTTCTGAAACCGTGGTTTGGGTGTTACACAAACACTAACTTATACTAGTTGCAGACTTGTACTATTCTTACACAAATTCTATAGAAACGTTCACACAGGAAACACAACCCCAAAAAAACAGCGATTCAACCCATACCACTTCTTTCTCTCTTCATTGGCTCACTAAAAATTAGCAGGTTTAGAGACAAGAGAACGGAGTACATGTATGATTAATCAAAAAGCTTGGGGAGGTAACTTGAATAAAAAAGTTGTTCACAATAAAAGCTAATGGAGTACAAGAATAGCACATGATGACTCAAAGGCAATAAATTGGAGATAAATGCCCTTCAGATTCATGAATAATAAAAATGAGTTACTTCCACAATAAAGTTGCACAATAGAAGCATAATTCCGAAATATCATATATGCCTCAGTATTATATGTTAGGCAGAGTCCGTAGATCAAAGTATTCATAAAAGACATCAGGATACTCACATATCCCCAGCAAATACTTGAGAACCTATTCAAACAGGTCACCCAATAAACCCACTCAACATATACATAACCTGAACCCCCAAAAAAAAATCAGAAAGTCGATAGAAGGTATCAACACAATTTGATCCGTTGTATATTATTACTCACAACTAATTGCTATATGCATCAAGAGAAAGGAAATGTATGGAGGGAGATAGAGAGAAGAAAATCAAACCAAACTGCTCCAGATATTCCACTCCACATTCCTCCTATGCAAAAAGCTATTCTGTGAGGAGTAACAGCCCCCAGTGTTGTTCAGAATTTTAACAGGTATCTTCAGCATATATAACTTCAGCAAAAAGCTATTCTCTCCTTTTGGAATATATATCTTAGTAACAACACTTGGTACAAAAATCCACACTATCATTTCATTGGCAAGCAAAGTCATGTCAGCTACACAGACAAAGCAATCATCAACCACCTGTTCCTGAATCCCTGATGATCAATCATCAGACAACCTAATGATGATATGACCAAATGAAGAGGTGTTCTTTGACTGCATCTTCAGTGTTTGAAGAAAGTGTATATTATCTAACAGTGTTATTCCACTATGACCTTTTGTTGTTATAGGCAGTAAAGGCTTCAGAAAAAGTTAAAGATAGAACTCCTATGGTGTATTGAAGTTCCCATCAGCATTGAGAGATGATAGCAAAAGCTAATAGATTATGCCACTTTCAAGAGAGCTACGACCACTTGAACTTCCATCAGATAAATCCAAACCTACCTCGAATTAGTCCAACACAAAGGTAACAGGACCTAGCACTTATGTTCAACAAAAGGAGTTCAGCTCTTGCTAGTTATAAGATTTCAGACCATATTATAATCATCAGAGAGAAACCCTCCAAAGTCAGTAGTTCAGGCTCTTCCCCGTCCACCAGATCAACAGCTTAACGTCACCCTAACTTCTTTAGGTTCAGCGCAAAATATGCATACACAGAATGGTTAACCTCCAGCTTGAAATTAGGATCAGCCTCTCTACAGAACATAACCACTCCACAAAATGCTATGACCACTCATTTCATCATTAAACTTACAGATGGCCATAAATCACGGAACAATTTAGATCCTACATATACACCACAGGTCATCCCACAGAATCTATTATCAATTGCGTTCATTAAATAATTGTATCTGCAAAATGCACTGAACTTCCAACGGTACACAAGGAAGACCAAGGTCCAACTTAATTATTTAAATAAAAAGCTTTACTAAAGCCCAACAATTTGCCTTTAGACATGTTGACGCAATTGCACCTGAAAAGTCACTTGTATATCTTTACAGAACTTCCCATCTTTCTAACCTCCCTTACAGACGAAAAGGAAAAGATGTCAACAGTTTGACTTCAAAAGGATGACAATGAATATCGCACCCTTTCAATGAATATCAAATTTCCATTCCAAAAAAGGTGCCACCAAAACCCAATAACCATAATCACACAGCAGTCTGAGCATGCCTGGCAACTGGTTTAGATTGATCTGACCTCACCAGTCAAGGACACAAAGCTTCAATGTTCAGTAAAACTGCATTTGCTAAGGGTTATCTGCAACCTGGAATTTGATACAAGGCACCCCGGATGTATCTAAATGAAAATTCTATATGATGGGGTGAAGGCATAAAATTGCTTGATAGATAATGAAATTCACATGAGCATAGAATAGTCAAAATGAAACTGTTTGCAAGAAAAAGGGTAACACAGAAATATCAAACAAGTCATGAAAAATCATCCACAACAATAAAAAGACAATCTTCAATTAGTTGTTTGACCCATCATTGAAATAACCATTTTAGTGAGCATACATTCGATCACCGAACATTCTTTCAGTGATACCCAAATCCAAACACGAGGATTATAAGCAAAATTTCCATAATTTACTCATAAATAGTTGCCAAGCAAAAGATAAACCAACACTCATTCCTCAATCATCCAGAGAGCGTGGAGATGAAAATAAAACATATACATACAGGTGGCCCCAAAATGAAGCTAACGACTGAAGCCAATCTGACAGATTAAGACCATCATCCTTCAGCTTATCACGTCCTCCAAGTGCCAGGCGTTCAATCACAACATATTCCAATATATCATACTCCAGCTGTCAGAGAAAATTAGCACAGTTAAATTCGAATCAAATCTGTCAGACTGCACTAAAACACACTTTAAAAGCAAAACATTATGAATGCCAAAGAAAAAAAGGGAAAGAACACCCCGAAAAATATGATGAAATGATATACAGTCTTATAAAAAGATAGGAACCAATCACCACAAACTGAGAGTCAGAACATAGCCCAAAACAGAAGTACTTTGATAGATGTTTGTGACCTTGGCAAGAAAGAGGAGGGGGAAGAGAAAGAAAGAAAAGAGGTAGGAGGAGAGAAGAACACAGAGAGAAATCGAAACTACAACCGAGGATGCAAACTGAATGGTTCACTGAATCATTCAAGTCACAATCTGAATGAAAGGAAGGTGTACATCTATTTATAGGCTGACTATTTCTTCAACTAATTCTAACGGCCATCTCCCAACTATTTCTCTAGCTAGCTTTACAACTATGAATCCCATCACTTACACAACTATGATTACACAACATACTTCTACTGCAGAAGAACCAAATCTTGGCACAGGAGTTACACAGCACTAACAGTAACACAACAAAAATATCACCCAAAAATGACTAGAGGTATCGAAAGTTTGCAAGAGTTAAATATTCACATACACTCCCAATCACAACACTTCATACCACCCTCACGAGTGCCAAACAACAATGATGAAAAACATAGTTCCTAGCTTTGGAGAGCTAGTTAGGTCCCTTCACAGACTTCTTCCCCCTTTCTTCTATCACTTCATTCCTTTACATTCCAACTGCTATGGTCACCAATATCCCAAAATCCCTCTCCTCACTCTGGCCTTTCCGTCTTTTCCAGGTATAACCCTTTATATTTCATGTTAGACCACCAATACCAATACCACTTCCACTTCCCCTTTTCTCCTCTACCACTAGTTTCCTCTTCTATGTTTTGGCTACATGATTAGGTGTGCTAGTCTCATCATCAGATGTTCGTGTTCAATTTGTATAGAACAAGAATGAAATTGACAAGGGGCTTTGTAGTTGCATGTGACTGTAGAACATCTTACAAATATGCAACAGAAGCCTGAATTTCCTACTGAACGAGCCGTGTAATAATGCCATATCATGGTCAGATTAAAAAGAACAAACTACAACTAACCAATGCTCCAAAATGTAACTTCGTCTCATGAAATTATTGTCATTATCTAAGATAGAAAAAGTAAATTGCCAAACATTCATCTGCATGATTTGACGATTTGGTGTAGCACCAATGGAAACAGCCACAACGAAATTAGATTGGAGTGCAACAAAATATTCACACCTGAGTCAAATACTTGAAAGCATCCACAACAGGAGTAATCATGTCTCTGTAGGCCTCAATCTGAATTTTTTTTAAAAAAAAAAAAAAGAATTGAAAATTAACACGCTAGATGAATAATATTTCCCCATAAAATTCAAGATAATAAATCACCACCTGATTAACAATTGTCCGAAGTACAGTCATAGGATTGGCATGAGCTAATTTTGCAACCATACGACCCAGCTGCTTCAAATTTTCTTTTGCTAGCCGTTTCAAAATCCTTCTGGTATCCAACTGACAAGGGGAAAAAATTATAAATAATGAAGTTAACAAATAATCAAACTTCCAACAAGCGGAGTGATTATGTTAAAACTAGTACAGATTGCCAACCTTAGCAGTCTGTCTTGCAGACAAGAGCATAGGATTGCGCTCATCATCTTTTTCCCATTCACCATATAAACGATATCGAGCCTAAACATATAAGATTCGATAACCAAGTTATTTGATCATGGATTAAAAGTCATCATGTAACAGAAAGAAAACTGACATAATGGCAAACCTCATAAGGTAGAAGACTCATAAGTTCCCAAATTTCCTGCCCAACCGCTGGATTGGCAGGAATCAACTGCAACGAAGGTAGGAGACATGCTCCTAAAGCATCTTCCACCCTTAACCTCGCTTCCTTAAGGTGTAGTCGAGGATTTCTATTCACATTAGGTTCAAGATTTAGAGCAACTTCACCACCATTTCCCAGCTGAAGGGCAGAAAGGTAATAACCCCTCAATACCCTACAAACCTACTCATAATACAAGGGAAATTATACTCAGCATAAGACATTTATAGAAGATAATGAAGTAATAAGAATACTAAACAATGATGAAGTAACCAGAATAACAAAACAATGCAGTGCACCTTCTGCAGCAATATAGCATTGCGGAAGAAATAAGGTCCAACACAAGTAAGCATCTGAAAAAGTTCCTTCGGAAGATCTATGAAAGAACCATGCGCCGAATAGTTTTCTACATCCATGGCATCACTGCCTCCCCCCAAAGAAGATCCAGGGTTTTGAAGATGTGCTTGATGAACAACATCATATGCTGGAGAAATTGATTTCTCAATAAGCCTGTAGAAACACTAAAATATTAAAGAGAAAATAAAAGGGGAAAGCAGAATCATTAAAGCTCCAAAAATATTTGTAATTTAAAGCATATTAAACGCTTGATCAGAAAAGATATACATCATAAATGAATTTGATAGAACAAATATTATAGGAACAGGGGAAAAGACTATGCAAAATCTTCACCTAAACAAACTGTCACATATTTGAGTATGTTCCACTGGATTGAGCACAGAGAGACGATCAAAGAGAATATTTGCATGATACCTGTCAAAACAAAAGCAATATAAACCATAAGACCCTGTCAATGAATATTTCCTAATAGAGAAATCTATCAAGACATAGTACAATTCAAGAAAGAAAGCTCTAGTTCATCCATGAATCAAATAATCGAGACATAAACCCAGTATTCCACAAAAATTCAAAGAATATTAGGTTCAATCACTTATCAAATCATCACAGAAATTAATGACTCTGTCAGTATCAGAATACATTTGGGAATTTTAGCCAATACAATAGCATGAGACCCTTATAATGCTCCACAAGTAGGCCTTTTTGGCCAGAGAAAATACGCCTTTGACTATATAGAAGAATGGCAAAATATCCAGTAAAAAACAAGCTAATTCCATCATTATCACTGCTAGGATATTTCTTTCAGTCAAACTGCTAGGAGATTAAAACTCATCATTCCGCTATCATACAATATTTAAGAGTAGAGGACCATCTAATTTTTATAGTGAAACATAAAAAGTGCAACCCAAAAAAGGCCAAAAAAAGGCATGTGAAAGCCAACAGAGCAGACAATCTACAACATGATTTGCAGATATACCAGTCGTCCACAGAAAGAAAGCCAGTAAGCAAGCCCAAAGTTTGGTTCTTTTCAAGCTCTGGTATTCGTTCATCAACTGCCTCAGTTTCCATGTCTAAAGCAGCAAAGAGGTCTATGGTGACATCCCCCGGTTTCTCATCATCCATTAAATCCTTTCCGGTGGCAGCAAGGTTTATTCTTCCAATTTTGTTTGCCTGTGATAAGATAGTTAACATCTTTGAAAATCCGACAAGCCCATATTGGATAAGAAAAGAATAAACAATACAGCTAGTAGAAAACAGCTAGTATTACTCATGTAAAAGCAGTTTTATCACTCATACCTCAAACATCAAATGTCCACCCAGGGTAAGGATTCAGTTAAATTTGTTCAAATAAAACAAAATAAAAATTTTCACAGGCCAAGCCAGTTGGTTTGGCTGACTTCTAAGGAACCTTCTACTGCCTAAAGCTCACGTTTGTGGCAATGTCAGACTATTGTTGTTAGATAAGTAGTGATCTGAACCCTGGTAAAGAGCAAGGTAATGCAACACAAAGGTCTTAACAACTAAGACAGAGTTGGCCTAAACAAGGTACACCCCCACCTGAACCATGACTGAGGGCCCATTTGGATAGGCTTTTTTAAGAAAAAAAGCACTTTTTTAATGCAAAAAAAAATGCTTTTTTAATTAATTTATGTGTTTAGATGATATTTTTTTGAAAAAGCGAAAATCACAAAACAAAAAAAAAAAAAAAACACTTTTTTTAAAAGCCCATCCAAATGAGCCCTGAAATGGCAAAAGAACAAAAGCCACTAGGGGTGTCTAGTTCTCTGGATTTTTCAGAGTATGCAGCTGTATCCCACTAACCCAATTTATATTGAAGGCAAGCCAAAAAATATCTAGATTTTTAGAATAAACCAGCCTATCTGAAGCATATAATTATAAAACAAAAAGGAATTATGTGAGAAAAAATCACTAACAGAATTGCCAAGAAGAGTGAACCATACCTTGCCAACACAGTATAGAATATAGATTATCAAGTAGGGCAACGCTATTAGTTCCTTTAAAAAGATGCCAACAGTAGCTCTTAAGAATGAACATTTACGGGAGCTTTTAGTTTCATCCTGAAACCTTCTTCATCTCAGCCAGAAAGTGTTCCTTCTTAGTGATTATAGGTAATGGATTCATATTAATGCCTTAGTTTCTACACAAATTGCATGTCTCTACTATCAAGCCCTCCAGACAGTTAGTCAAACACAATTTTATTTTGTAGCCCCACCATTGACTCAGACATCCTATTGGTCCAATTATGATATAAGTGATATAAGTAGATGAAAAATGTTAGCGATTCCATACGAACTCCACTTTCAACAAGGATTTATTTATGTCATATCAATTATTTAAGTCATGTTCAAATTATTTTTATTAATTTATTAATTTTTGAGATTTAAGAAAATGGCCACCTCACAACACTACAGTCAAAAACTCCGCCTCCCACCATGCCACCACCAACAGGTGGGCTTCCCAAGTCTTCAATCCACCACTTACCCTTAACAATACTGCCTTACAAATGGAAATGATAAGCCACTACACAACAAACCACAGCATTATATGCCTGCCTATCAAGCATAAAAAATGTTGCAATCATTCCTGCATACTGAATATAAGAATACCCTCAGAAAACTGTTACACCATAATACCTCATCAAGGCGCTTGGAAGAAAATATGTTATAATGCTCAAATGCTTCTTCATCCTTGGGAAGTAGGTGGGCATATCTGTAACAGATAAAAGTTAGGTCCTAAAGTTACAAAAAATAACTAGATGCAAGTTGCAAAGTAAAAGAAGCAATTCATTATATCATCAGAATATACATAAGAGCTACTGCTTAAATAATTCATTATCCACCAAATTACTGCAGTCTGCACGCCAAACTCTCAAGTATCAGAGACAATTCCAGGTATTCTACACTAAATTGAACAGTTGAATGTTTTGCGTTATAGCAATGAATTGTTAACTGTTCAACAGTGTTCTATTAATGGAACATGCAACTTTCAATCCCCACCTTTGCTGTGAGGCAAAGAACAACTGGGAAAAGACCAAGTCCAGAGCCTGAACAAACTTGCTTGATTTCCCACCCCCAATAATAACAACATGCCATTTTGATGCAGGATTGATTTTAGAAGTGTAGAAAAGACATGTTAGAGTAAGTTTCCGAAGCATTGTTCACTGGAAATATAGAAGAGTCTTAAAAGTTAATCAACGAAATGAGGATTGAGTGAGATGGACTGAAACAGCAACAGCTTCGAAAAATTAATATTCATAAAAATTAAGGTCTGTTTGGTTCAGGGATGGTAAAGGAATCCGAATGGGAAACTTTGTGTAATGTCTATTTTACCCATGCACTCACCACTGGTCATTTTTCACACGTCAAATATCTTTTTAGAAAAGTAAGGTCGTAAGTGTCAACTTTTATCCATAAATTTACTTATGTTCATTCCATTCTTTGTACCAACCAAGAACTTAGCATAACATTGGTAATCAAGAAGTACTAGCAGATAATCTTAAAATCAAAATATGCCTACCTAACCACAAATTGCTCCAGGCAGGCAGTCCACACAGTCCTAGATCTAAATCAAAATACAACATAATTTTTGCAAGTATATAATGCATATTCCATTCTTGTTTTGGACCAATAAGTTGATAGCAAAACTCAGACAATAAAGAGTGATTTTGTTGTTTATCAGTCAAACAAATGTCATAGTCAAGTATAATTTAAGGTTATTACTTCAGATTGCATAATAAAGCATTCATTCAGACATTGGACTAGTCTTACATATCAACACAACGCTAGATTCTCAATAAGTAGAAAATCTTACATGCTATCAAGATCAATAAATTCTTGCTTCACCAGCAAGGCTGTCAGTCTATAGAGCCCAAATGGTACAGGACTGCTGACTTCCATTCTCTGATAATATTGAAATTTAAATCCAAGAATCTGTGAAGCATGAGACTGCATAAAAGAAAGACATAAAAACATAATTATCTTCAGATTCATTGTCACATAATGAGCATAGGAATGAAACTAGGTTGATGCTGTCCACCTTAGGAAATATAGGAATCAACTCTAAGAAGACATTGTTATCAGGCTGAAGTTCGAAACACTCAAGAACCTGAATAGAATTATTTAAAAGGAGCCATGAGTAACTAGATCATCAAACCAATCAGAGTATCAGCGAAAACAAAAGAACATGGACAGTAGTGCGGATTTAGAGAAGCAACTCACAATATCAAAAACACGGTTGGGGTCCAAATCAAAATGGCCAATTAATGACTGCAGAGGTCAAGTAAATCAGCAAATTTGAGCACAAACTGATAAAGTGTAAAGGAATGGTAATGGCACTTGAAAATCATTAAAACCTTAATAATGCCACTTGTAGCTGCAGCTGCTTTTGGGGTTGGAGCTTCAGTGTCCCGGCAAAGAAGGGTAACCTGTAGAGTTGATAGAAATATGATGCAATATACATTAGCATCATATCTGGAAAAATTAAGATTTGATCCAACCAATCCATCCAACTTCCAAATGCAAGAATTGGAAAATTCATTTTTTCTCTGTCCACTTATTATATCTGCCGATCGTGAAATAGATAAAGTAGAACACCCAAAAAAAAAGGAATTTTTGGCAATAAAAATCATAAAGCTGAAAGTACACATGCTTGGAATGTGATATGCATCAATTGAATAGAAATTCAAACATTTCTCTGTACAAACAAAACTACACTACAGAACCACCGCCCACAGAAAGTCCAGCATTGCTTCCCTTTCAATAGCTAGTGTAGACATATATCAGTTGCTGATGTCCCCTAACAATAACTTAAAATGATTTGCAAACTCATGCCAGAAAGTCATGATTTTATATATTTGCTCAGTCATCAAATCAAATGGCTCTTCGGTTCCCACAATCCAAATCCAGATAGTTCAAATTTTTTTCAGCACAAGGAACGATTCTAAAGAAAGTATTCCAATTCCTTTCTAAATCCATGAGCAGCCATTGATATTACAGAAGAAACTTCAGATTCAGACTAAAACCTCACGCATTCCATTCTAACCATTGTAATTATAATTCTGCAAAACCAAGTGTATAATTTTTACAGGCTATAATGAGTCAAAAGTCAATATTTGGCACACTTAGAATCCTGAGTAGATGCATTTTATATGGATAAGGTAATTTATTTTCAATGCTCTAAGGATACTTCCGGCTAAAGGTGACTTTACCAGACCTAGATGAGAAGAGTAAAGAAAAAATACAGTGCAACGCACTTCAGTCAGAACCTCAATTGGTGCAATATGTAGTAAGTGATTCATAGCAAAATATAGTCAAGAAAAAGATTCATAAAAGCCAAAGCACAGAGCTCATACCAGTTTCGCATAGCCTTCACTTTCTTCTCTTAGAAGATTGAATTTGGTCTGCTGATAAAGAAGCCGTGTATTAACTCTGACCTGAAATCAACAGCACAAACACATAAGAGTAATCGGATTTCATTTAAGCTGATATAGAGGTCCTGGACATTTTATGCAAGCAAGAATAGGACCAAAAGAGAAAAAACTTAGCAATCAAAGACATTAAATCTGTTATAATATTGCCAAGAGAGGCCGGGGAAGAAAAATGCAAGTCCACAAAAGATAAACAACAATTAGCCAGTTCAAGGAAAGAAAAGATAAGACACAAAAGCATAAGAGAAGTGTAACAAGGACTTGACTTACGGCTCCAGCATTTATACATGTCCAAGAGGAAAATTATTAGATGACAACCAAAATTAATGTTATGCCCCTAACAAGTATAATGCATCTAGGCACACACTTAATCCTCTGATATAAGCTTTTGGATCATAACATGTAAGCTTTGGGGCTATTAAAAGTTCAATAACAGTCTCAACTCCTATATGCAACCTGAGAACATGGACCCCCCCCCCCCAAAAAAAAAAAAAAAAACCACTTAACCATACAGTAATAGATGTCCTGCATTGCAAACAAAAAAATCACAAATTAAGAGAAGGAAAGATCTAGCAACCACCTAAGACAGTTATCATATACCATAACATTTCTAAAAACCATTTACTCACCGCTTTTCCCTTCAAATCCTGAGCCTTTATTTTGATCAATTCAGCCTCCCCTAAAAATTCTTCCTACAAATGCAGAACATTCAAATAAAATATTGAGAATGCATCCAGTTACTAATCCCCAAAAGAATCCAACATTAGTAAGGCACCTCAACTTATCAGCGGAAGCCTCAAAATAGAAAGGAAAATTAAGTTATTAGAAACAGGCAGCAAAAGAAAGGCACACCTCACAACGTTCCTGGAGTAGCCTAATTGGGACCACTTCAGATTCCACAAGCCATCTTGCCTAAAACAGTAAATTATAAGCATTAAAGAAAAGGTAACAAAAAGTAAATTATATTAAATTTCCAGGCTATAAGAAGCCCATTTTTCACTTTGAGAAAATAAAAATCAGGGTCATTATGAGCCTACAAAAACCCATCTAGTGAACATCTTTGTTATTTAGCGGAAAGACACTAGTTTTTAGAGCACAACAAGATCAAATCAAATACTAACCAGTTTGACAAGACGGGTGCGATACTCCCCGGACATTGTATGCTGTAATCAAGAGAACAGGTAAGCATATTTAAGCATAAAGAATTACAAGATATTAATAAAGCTGCTATTAATCAAGCTTTTAAAGCTAATTCATAATTCATGTCTCCCTTACCCAAAATAATTATAATCAATATTGACAGTATAAACTGTATCTGGCAAGCTAGTCACAAAATTAGGTGATGTAACACTCAACATTGACCGCACTGCTGAGAGTAGGAAAAAGTCGAAAAACTACTCTACTGGCGATCAACTAGATAAAAGCACCAATGACGTTAATGCATAGTCAGGAGAGTTGCAGGGGCAAAACCGGATAAAAAGCATCACTCATAATGCAGAATGGGATGAGCGTCAGGAATTACAAGCAGCTGGAGTGAATGGATGGAGAACACACAGAAAAGCCATTATAGTTTCACCAGGAAAAATGGTGGGACCATATGAGAAACATTCAAGTGGCCAAAATGCCACAAGAAAGGCACTAGAGAAGAGCCCAGGTCATTAAGATAATGATTAAAGCAGTTGAGCATTAGCTAGAGAAGTAGGTAAAAGGATTGTTAAAGGATGAGGGGGGCAATGTTCGAGGAGATAGGTAGACGATAGGCCCATGGCCCAAAAACTACAAAGTAGCATATTGACTGCGTACTACTGAATCTCCTCTAGCTCTAACGCATGTAAAGAAGAAAAGAATGAAAGAACACTTGAGAAGGACATGATAAAACGGACGCTTGCGTTATTTTTATTTACAATAGCATTGCGGCTGTTAGCTTACGATGCAATTAATATGATCCTTCAAGTAAAAGTAAAAAAAAAGCTACGTATTCAAACAAAAGAAGCTTTAGAGATTTAGGAGCCATTTGCTATTGCTTTGAATTTCTACTTGTTTTTGAAACAGCTGTTTTATCAAAATGAGTTTTACATAATAGTCTAACTGTTATCTTCGAATTGCAAAGAAGCAATTGGAGTTTGGAAAACCATCTAAGAGGAACGTTTATGTTACCAGGAATCAAAGTAATTCTATCAGAACCCAGGGAAGCAGAAGCAGCATAACCGATTTGAGGTATAAACAATAATTAATGTTGGATTCAGAAACAGAAAAGAGAACATCGCTCGGGGGAAAAAAAAATCAAGGAAGCAGTAACTCACGTCCTGTGCCATTTGGGTTACTATATCCGCGAAATTTGAAGCTACTTTTTCGGCCGAAGATTTATCCGAGAAGATGACAGAATCCAATGCTACTTTACACTTCTGAAAAGGCAATTCACCTCGAACCTGAGAGCAACCCAAAACCAAAAACCAGTCCTTAATCCCATAATTGAAGAAATTGTACTTTCTTAAACGCATCCCCAATCTAACATTTTCAATATACACAAACACGTGAAATATGAATTATTCGCAGTACAGCTTAGAGAAATCACCCACCACAGTCCAGCAAAGCTCATAGAGGAAGCGAAGCAATGGGACGGGCTCAGGGACCATAGGAGCGGGGTTGCCACTCCTCCATTCACGAACACAGTCGTCTGTTACGTACACACACTCTATGGGCGGAAGAGCCATTTTCTGAGGTTAGTAACAAAACCTGTAATGAACTGGTTGAGCTTTCGGTATGGATAAAAATGGGGGATTAGACTCGAGACGAGAGAAGCAGTGTCCAGACTACTTGGGGTTCCATGGATAACAGGGGAGAGTCATGGAAACGTAGAAATTAGGGTTGTCACCGAGAACGGAGGGATTGAGCTGGGAGGCTTCAGGGGAGATTGCGTCTTTTTTTTCCTCTGAAACAAAAACAAAAAGAATAATGACAACATTGTTTCACCATGAATAAGAACAATGTTAAAAGCTCATAATTTGCTAATGTAAACTTGCATAAGTAATGGGTTTAATAGTATTTCATTTAAATAATTTGGAAAAAAAATAGAAAATCTCAAAAAAAAACAAATAACTTAAACTTCAAAATTCTAAATAAATAATTTCCCGATAAAACAAGTTATCAATTGTTTTTCTATTCTTGTGAATTTTATTATTGTTGTTGTTAATAAGACTTTGATAAAACATTATTATTAAATTTTCACCTTAACCAAAATATAAAATTTGTAAGAAGCTGGTATATCCAAAACTTGAGGTAAATATATCTGTTACGGACCAGCCTAAAAGACCCATATCCAAACCACGGCCCAACCATGCCTAAGGCAGAATCGGCACCATAATGGGAAAAGATATGGAATCCCACTAATCTAGGATCCCATTAATCGGGGATCTCCCCCAATCATGATCCCGAGATATCAGCCCCTGATATCTCGGCCCCGGATATCGCTCATTAACTCGGGGATACTTGCACCAGACTCCACTATAAATACAAGGGAACCCTAATCAGGTGCACACGTTCTAATCTATGCTCTATTTACATTCTGCCACACAGAGCACACACACCACCCCCTGGCCTCACGCCTCCAAGTTTACTGCGAACTACGTGGACTTTGATCCCCTCAAAGGGTACGTAGGCTCTAGGCTTGACAACCTAGTCAAGTCCAATCTATCTGTGTTCTCAGACAGAACATTGGCGCCGACCGTGGGGAAAGGTAAACTTCCATCCCCGTGACCACAATGGCAAACACTAGAAGCCACAGCAGGAATCCACCACTGCAGGGCAGCGGAGCACCGCCACCAGACCAAACTCCAGCCAGGCCAAGCCAGCCACAGGATCCACCGCGACGCAAGAACACCCCTGAGGGTCATGTCACCGACACAGCAACCTCCCCTTCCGCGGATGATCAGCCGCTGTTGCAGGCGCTCGGGGAGATTCCTACCCAAGACACTCTGGCGTTAGAAGCTGGCGTCCGTATCCTTCGGAGAACGCAAGAATCACTTCTGCAGAGGCTCGAGGATAAGGAAAGGCGGGATCTGTTGCAGCGGCAAGCGGACCTCCAAGCCTTCGCACAAATGATAAGGGAGGAACTCCAGAACCATCACCCACAAGAAAACCGGAGGGAGCATCATACTGAGAGAGGCCCGGCCACACACAGTAGCCACTCATCCAGTAGTCCACAACAAAGGACCGGGCGGAGAAGCACCAGCAGACCAAGCGGGAGGACGAATTCGGAAAGAGGTCACCCACCGCCTTCAGAAGGCCATGACAACACCGAAGGCTGAAATGGTCCCGCGAATCACAACGGCCGAGGCAGAAGAGGAAACCGAGACCGGGAAGAGCACCGAGAGGCCGACAGAGCCCATCGAGCTCCACGTCAGAAATCACCTCGCCACGGGTCTCCCCGCGCCATGGATCACCCCGAGAGTACAGAAGAAAGTTCCTTACCGGATCCGGCAAATCCCCGTTCACGAGGGCGGCGGCATCGGCCCCCTATCCCAAAGACTTCGACTTGGCCGACCTTCCGAAGTACGAGATCCGCGTAACCATCTCGACATTTTTGACAAATTGATGTGGGTCCGGTCTATTGAGGGCCCTGTCATCGAACGCCTCTTTGCGGCTACGCTGACCGGAACGATGCACAAGTGGCTAAGTTCCCTCCCAGAAAACTCGGTCCAAAATTTCGAAGATCTCTGACGTAAGTTCAAACTGCACTTCGCCACGAGTAAGAAGCATCCGAAATCCCAGTTCATGCTCAGCAAGGTGAAACAAAAGAAGGGCGAACCGCTGCAGAAGTACCTCGACCGGTTCCGGGACGTCGTAATGCAGGTACGATCGCTATCAGAAGAAGTCCATGTGCACTGCCTGATTAACGGGCTTGACCCATCGTCACGTCTGGTCAGAAACTTATGCAAGAATCAGGTCTGCACCCTAACCGAGTTTTATATCCAAGCGAAGAAATACTTGGATGTGGAGCAAATGGAAGCGGCAAACGCAGACAACCAGACAAGGTAAGAAATAGCTCTCCCGACTATAGAGAACGGTCAAGCAAGCAGAAGACCGAGTCCCGCGGCTGGAACAGAGATAGCAGGAGCAAACCCGACTGAGCCGACCCCAAGGCAAAGTATGATAGCTACACCCCCTTGGATCCAACGAGTCAACAGCCGAGGTCGACGGCGACAGACACCCCGGCATCCGATCAACATGGTAGAGCTCGACCTCCGCGAGCAGGAAAACCAGAGGCCAGAGCCGGAAGGGAAACTTGAGAAAATAACACTAGGGACAGACCCGTCCAAGACCGCCAAAATCGGCCGAGACATGAGGGACGACCAAAAAACTGAGATGATCTGTTTTCTCAGACAGAACCAAGACATTTTTGCCTGGACCTCGGCTGAGATACCCGGCATTGACCCCCACTTCTGTTGCCACAAACTTGGCATGTGGCCAGGATCAAGACTAGTGGCACAGAAGAAGAGGAATATCGCCGACAACAGACAGAAGGCCCTTGAGAGCCATGTCGAGGAGCTCCTAGTGGCCGGCTTCATTCGAGAAGTGCAATACACCACTTGGCTGTCAAACGTAGTCATGGTACTCAAACCCAGCCGCAAATGGAGAGTATGCGTCGACTACACGAACCTCAACAAGGCGTGCCCAAAGGACTCCTACCCGATGCCCAATATCGATCAACTCGTGGACAACTCGTCCGGGTACCAGCTCCTCTCCTTCATGGATGCCTACTCCGAATACAATCAGATTGCCATGCATCCGGCAGACCAGGAGAAAACCGTTTTCATGACGAGCAAAGCAAACTACTGCTACAACGTCATGTCATTCGGGTTGAAAAATGCCGGGGCCACCAACCAAAGGATGATGAACCAGGTGTTCGAAGACCAGATCAGGTGCAACATAGAGGTTTACATAGACGACATGATCGTTAAGTCGAAGCCACCAGAAGACCACATCCGGGACCTCAAACAGATGTTTCAGAAGCTAAGAAGACATCGAATCAGGTTGAACCCGGCCAAATGTGCCTTCGGAGTTCCGTCTGGAAAGTTCTTGGGCTTCATGTTGACCAACCGAGGAATTGAAGCCAACCCGGATAAATGCAAGGCCGTCCTTGAAATGCAGCCCTCGAGGACTAAGAAGGAGGTACAGTAGCTAACCGGCCGGCTGGCTGCCCTGACAAGGTTTTTACCAAAGTCGGCCGAGAAAGCCCTACCTCTCTTCAAACTACTGAAGAAAGAAACCCGAGGCAGCTGGAATCCAGATTGCGACGCCGCCTTCGCAGAGATCAAGCGATGTTTGGCAACCCCGCCGGTGCTAACTAAACCAGACCCGGGGGAGACCTTGTTCCTATACCTCTCGATCGGCAACGAAGCCGTCAGCGCTGCCCTGGTGAGAGAAGCCGAGGCCGGCCAGATGCCGATATACTTCATCAGCAAGGCTTTACAGAGCTCTAAACTCCGGTACCAGAAACTTGAGAAAGTGGCCTTCGCCCTGCTTACCGCGGCAAGAAGGCTCTGGCCTTACTTTCAAGGACATCGGATAGTCGTGCGCACTAGCCAGCCGATCCGGCAGATCCTCCATAAGCCAGACTTAGCCGGAAGGATGACCAACTGGGCCATTGAGTTGTCAGAGTTCGACATAGCATTTGAGGCTCGGCAGGCGATCAAGTCACAAGCGCTGGCGGATTTCATCAGAGAGCTCACCCCGGCAGTAACAAGCGACGGGACTTGGAAGGTATATGTAGATGGATCATCCAAAGCTAAGGGCAGCGGTGCAGGAGTCATCGTGGAAAGCCCCCAGGGGGTCGCTACCGAGCACTCTCTCCAACTAAAGTTCCCAACCTCCAATAACCAAGCCGAGTACGAGGCTCTGCTGGCCGGACTGCTCCAGGCAAAAGACAACGGCGCCTACCGAGTAAAGGTTTTAACCGACTCACAGCTCGTCGCCACACAGATTGACGGCAGCTATCAAGTAAAAGGCCCTCTTATGGCAAAGTACCTAAACCGCGCCAAAGAGCTCATGGCCGAGTTCGAAGAAGTGACCGTCTCCCATATCCCAAGAGAGGAGAACGCCAGAGCCGACATCCTCTCCAAACTGGCAAGCACTAAGGGACCGGACAATCACAGGACTGTGATCCAGCAGAACCTGACCGAGCCTAGCTGTGTCATGACCATCTCGGCAGGGCTTGACTAGAGGCAGCCGATTTAAGACTACCTCGAAAGGGGAATTATCCTTACCGCCTCGACCGAGGCCAAAAAGCTGATCAGAGAAGCCGCTCTCTACGCAATGGTTGATGATCAACTTTACAGAAAGGGACTGTACTGCCCGATGATGCGGTGTCTAGGCGAAACCGAGGCAAAATACGTGCTGGCCGAATTACATGAAGGCAGCAACGGCCACCACATGGGGGGCAAGGCCCTCGCGAGAAAGGCACTACGTGCCGGCTACTATTGGCCTACGATGAAGCATGATGCCATGGAAAAAGCCAAGACGTGTGATAGTTGCCAGAAACACACCAGGATCATATGGCCACCGCCCATAGAATTGAAAGGAATGCTAGCCCCCTGGCCCTTCTACAAATGGGGCATGGACATCCTCGGACCATTTCGACCGGCGCAGGGACAATGCAGATGGCTCATCGTCGCAGTAGACTACTTCACCAAGTGGATCGAGGCAAAGCCACTGGCCACAATAACCTCGGCCAGAGTAATGAAGTTTTTCTGGCACAACATCGTCTCCCGCTTCAGCATTCCGGCCGAGGTCGTCACGGACAATGGGACCCAGTTCATGGACCACCGATTCCAAGCGTTAATGTCCAACTTGGACATTAAACAGCACTTCTTGTCCGTAGAGCACCCACAGTCGAATGGCTAGGCCGAAGCCGCCAACAAAATCATCCTAGACGGACTCAAGAGGCGAATATTACAAGCCGACTCTAGCTGGACCGAGCAGCTCCACAGCGTTCTTTGGGGATACCGGACGAGCGTGCAGTCTTCGACCCAGGAAACCCCGTACAAGCTAACCTACGGATGTGAAGCAATGATCCCAGTCGAAATCGGGCAGCCGTCTTGGAGAAAGGTTAAAGCCAGACAAGAAGGGCAGGAGTCGAATGACGACGCCTTAAAGACCGACTTGGACCTCATAGACGAAATCCGAGTCACGGCGCATTGCCGGGAATTAGCCGCCAAACAACTACTCGTGGCTAAGTACAATAGAAAGGTCCGGCCACGGTCTTTTAACCGCGGGAACCTCGTACTCCGACGGGCCGACATAGGCAACAAGAATGCCAAGGACGGGAAGCTGGCGGCAAACTGGGAAGGCCCCTACCGGATCAAAGAGAAGCTCGATGGAGGGGCATACATCCTCGAGACCCTGGCACGGAAGCCGGTCAAAAGAACATGGAACGCCGATAAGTTGAAGATCTACTACAGCTAGATCCCGCCCCAGCATCGTTTGTTTTTACTTTGTTTAGTTCATTAATTCAAAGTTCAAATAATGTCGTTCCTAATCGCATTTCTTTGTAAAGCCCCTTAGGGCTATTTCTTATCAATAAAGGACCACATTGAGGAGATTCACGAATATGCACAAAACCCGCTTAAGCACGAAGCCGAGGCTATGAAGCTCGGTCAAAAAACGATAAGGCCAAGGCAAAGAAGCCCGGCAAAGAAACCGAAAGCCGAGGTCTATTAACCTGGCACGGGATAAACGGCTCCAAGGTCGTGTACCCGGCCGAAAACTAAAAACATCTAGATGTACGAAAACCGGCCGTTGTACTCTGACAGGCATCGGTTAGAGCTCAGTGAAGGCGCCACACGTGGCCTTTCGTGAAATTGACGCGTCAACGCTCGCCCGACTAAGAAAGCGAACTACCATGCCGACCCTGATCAGGTCAAAATGTTTGATTAAGAGGTAGACGGAGCCTCGGTTGAACAAGTGGTAGTCTCGCCCTTACGTCAGAAAAACGTAATCCGACTAAGTAAAAGTTGGAGTCCGACTGTTGGAAAGTTGGACCGAGGCAGCGAGTTAGTTATACTTGACGAGGTTGAAACAAGATAACCCTGCCCCAACCTCCCACACGCTAAGTGTGGTAGAGTAAGAACGGCCTGTACACATGCAGCCGACACACATCTAAGACAAGGCAAAAGGATGATACAAAGGTAAATCATTCTTTGCCTAAGTTATCTAACCAAGCTTAGAATTGCAAAGGACTAAGGCAAAAGGATGATGAAAACGTAAGTCATTCATTGCTCAAACAAGTTTATACAAAATAGCCCAGAGGCCAGAATTGTTCTAAAAACATTACAAGGGCACAGACGCCCCGAAAACGAAAAGAGAACAAAACCAAGATCTAAGACTAGCTGGACGGACCGGCTCCCTCGGTAGCATCCTCTTCAGCACCGTCGGCAGGGTCCTCGGCGGCAGGAGACTGATAAGGGATCAGATTCCCGTCCTGAACGAAGGCGCGATAATTGTACCCATCCACGTTAAGCTCGACGCTGGGATTGAAAAATCGGATCTGAGCCAAAGCCTGCTTGAAGCATTCCTCGGCAGTTTGCACCAACGCCTCGCATGCCTCCTGGCGAGCCGCCTTCTCCTCCGAAAGGGCTTTCTGAAGCCCCTTCTTCTCGTCCGACAGGGAGGCCCGCTGTTGCTGAAAAGTCTTCATTGCCGCCAAGCCTTCCGACAACCCCTTCTACGCCTGGCTGCACTCCTCGGCCAGCTTTTCAGCGGAGCCCCGGGCAAGCTGAAGCTCCTGGTCAGCCTTCACAGCCGTGGCTTTGGCAGCGTCTCGCTCCGCCCTGGCCGCATCCCGTTCTGCCCAGGCCACGACGAGCTCCTCCTCAACAGACCTGGCCTTTGCCTCAGCCACGGCCAACTCCTCTCTAAGCCCCCCGACAGACGCAGCCTTAGCCTCTGCTGTGGCCAGGCCCCTCTTCAGCTCCGCCTCAGCCGCCCTCAGCCTGTGGCACTCGGCACCGACCAGGGCATACTGTTCCCGCACCAATATCAAGGCCTGGACGTACCCCACCGACCAGCATAATTCCTTCTGAGCCAAGTGTAGCTGATCCAAGGCCGGGGGAGACAACGGCCAGCTATCCATAAAATGGCGGGGAGGAAGGAAGGCAACGTCCACCTCCGGAGTCACCCCCTCTTCCTACAAAAAGCCGCGGGGGAAAACCGAAGACGGACCCTTTGGCGGAGGAGGAGAAGGAGGAAGTGGCGGGGACAAGGGCGGACTCGGCGGCGAGCCAGAGGGCACCTCAGAGAGGAGTGCGGCCTCGACCTCCTCATCACTGACCGCGACTTCTTTCCCCTTAGAAGCTGGAGACTCGGCAACAGCCTCCTGCCTCTCCAAAGCCGGGGTTTCCACCGCCCGGGCAGACTTGGCAACTTCAGCAGTAGAAGGACCTTGGTCGGCTGAGCCCTTTGCCTTCTTTGGAGCCTTGGCCGCACCAGCACCTTCAGAGGCACCCCGCTTCTTTGGGCGACTGGGCGAGGCATCAGCTGGATTCGCCACACGAAGATAGAGCGGAAGGGAACTCATATCTCGAGCTGAAAAAGCAAAGAGATACCACGTCAGAATCATGGATCCAAAAAACCAAAACAAAAATAAAGACAACACACTACTAAAAAACCCTACTGGTAGGAGGCAGCGGCTTGGAGCTGTCCCCAGTTATAAAGTAACTAGCGGGCTTCACCCCGTACTCCGCCACGAAGGCCTCCAGTCGAGGAACGGCGGAAGCCGACTCCGGCCACAGGTCCTTACGCAAAACGTGGAAGGAGGTAGCCTTGGCATCATGATGGCTCTCCATCCAGCACAAGGGAAAGCGCTAGCCCACCTCGGGACCCTCCAGAAACCAAGGTTGTTTCCCAAACTCGGCCTTAACCTTGAAAAAGGCCCCCCTGAACCTCTTGAAAGAATCCAAAAAAGGCGTCATGAGCCTCCGCTCCGGGTTGATACGCAACGACACCAACCCTTTCAGCTTCTCGCTCTCCTTGGGTGAACTAGGGGTAAAAGGGCCGAAGTAGTAGAAAAAGAGGTTGGTGGTACACGCAATCGAGACTGAGAAGGAATTACATAGCCTCTCAAAAGCGACCAAGTAAGCCCACCCGTTCGGATGAAGTTGGGAGGGGGCAAGTCTTAGATGGAGCAGCGCCTCCATCTGGAAAGTGGTGAAGGGCAGGGAAACCTGGACCCGAGTCAGGCAATCCCAGTAGAAAAAGAAGAAGTTGGGCCGACCCGCTTCCCGCGTCGCACAAACGGGTTCATCGGCCGATGGGCACCTAAGGACGCACCCCGACATATCCGGGATCTTCAGCCGAGCGAGGTCCGAATCCGACATGAGAGACCGGGTCCTAAGCACCTCGTGCGATACCCAGTTGTATCGCCGGCACAGGGCCTCCGGCGGACTAGAAGAGTCCGAACCCTCGGGCTCTGAGCGTTGCTTGGAAGATCGGGATTTGGGAGCCATTACACCTAAAGGCAAATAAACAAAGCCAGAATTAGTAAAAGAGCGGAAATACCTGGCACTACAATGGTGGCAGGCGAAATAAACTGCAGACTCGGACGAACGGGGGCGCGAGCAGGGACATCCGTGGCAAACCGATGCCGACAAGAGCCGAGTATGGAAGAAGCCCTGGCGTCTCCACCTTGTGCTATCAACGCAGAACTCTCCACAAGGCAGTCCTAACACGGGCCGAGATACCCTTCCGGAAAAGGACTTTTGTGAACACAAGAAGGACCCTCATAAAAATTGAGGGGTTGGGCCATCACCGCAGGGAACCCGGATTCGGACGAGGAGCCTACCCCGGCCCCGCCGAGAGACCCGGGGGGCAGAGCGTACGCCAGAGGGCGGATAGACTGTGGAGCCGCAACCCTAGCAAAAGCCTGGCAAGCCCTAGCTCGCCTCGGGCGGATGGTGCCACCTCGTCGCAAAGGAGCCAAAACCCCCACAGCAGGTGGTTCGCCCCTAAAAACCCAATAAGTGGCCCATGGAGACGAGTACGGAGGAACATTTCCTCTTCCGGTGTTAACGACGCCCTTAGCCTAGGAAAATTTCTGTCCCTCACCATAGCTAGAAGCCTAAGGCACGAAAGGCTTGTGCTTAAAGGAGAGTAGGGGGATGAATTTTGGGTGAGATGACACAAGAAACCCAGAAAATTCGAAGAAACCCCGAAGGAACGACAACACAGACGATAATCCCAGAAAATAAACGGTAAAATGAAGAACAATACCGAACAAAGGTGTCAAGAAGAGGACGGAATACCTGTACTTGGAAAATGGAAGAAACTGGGATGCTGGAAAACGGCAAAAGTTTCAGACAAGGAAGAATTCTCTCTGCGAACTCTACAGAAACCAGAAGAAAGAACTGGAGAATAAACGAATAGAAAAGTGAAAGAGAAGGAGGGAGAAAGCTATTTAAACCAAACCGCGAAGGGCCAGGGGCAAAACAGCCCATCTACACCTAGGGGCAACGGGATTGGTACAACACGACGTCAGCGCATTAAATGCGCACGAACATCGGGGCACGGAAGGGCGCGACGGTTGCAGACCACCGCCACTCAGGGCCTGACATCTGTGAACCCGCAATGATGGCGTGTGGGGGGAATCCCGAAGCGCGTAAAGAATGCCAAAAGGCATGAAGGGCAGGGCCGAAGTAGTTGGGGGCATTTTGAGACCGAGACGGGTTAAATTACCTCCCCAGCAAGGTGGGCCCGGCATCCTCGGCAAGTCACCCGGGCAAAGGCACCACGAGTTGTCCCCGGACCTGGAGTCGACTTAAAGACCACGGTACCCGCAAGCCGGTCTGGCCAAAGGAGAGGGCCTCGGCCCAAATGATGGCCGAAGGCAATATACACCTCGGCCGTCCAAAAGCCTGAACAACCGAGCTGGGGGGCAACTGTTACGGACCAGCCTAAAAGGCCCATATTCAGACCACGGCCCAACCATACCTGAGGCAGAATCGGCACCATAATGGGCAAAGATATGGAATCCCACTAATCTAGGATCCCATTAATCGGGGATCTCCCCAGTCATGATCCCGAGATATCAGCCCCTGATATCTCAGCCCCGGATATCGCTCATTAACCTGGGGATACTCGCACCAGACTCCACTATAAATACAAGGGAACCCTAATCAGGTGCACACGTTCTAATCTATGCTCTATTTACATTCTGCCACACAGAGCACACACACCACCCCCTGGCCTCACGCCTCCAAGTTTACTGCGAACTACGTGGACTTTGATCCCTTCAAAGAGTACGTAGGCTTTAGGCTTGACAACCTAGTCAAGTCCAATCTATCTGTGTTCTCAGACAGAACAATATCCATGATAGTTAAAATCTCGATTTATCACTGTGATTTTACGTTTTTATGATTTTTTTTCCATTAAAACGATTTTACTAATTTTTCAAATGTTTTTATCTTTTTACGATTTTTTTACGCGATTTTACGTTTTATAATTTTTTAATCCCTCTTCCAATTTTACGTAAAATCTTGATTTTAAGCACCTTGAACATACTCATTCCCTCTTATTAATAGATTCAACAGCGCAATCAATATATGATTAATCCATTCTATTTTCAATATATCAAATCAATAATTAATCTATTCAGCAAAATATTGCTTCATGGCCAAAAAACCCAATTCGTGTTTTTTGATGTACAGGTTAACAGAAAAACCAACTTATATTACGCACCTCACTGCTTACAATTCAGACATCAGATCTAATGGGAGATCCGCTCTAATAGCATTTTAATTTACATTAGGAATTCAGTCCACATATCTGTATTAAACACATGAAGACCATGAAGATAAATGACTCTATCTTTTTTTTTCTTTTAATAATAAATGATTGTACATTTAAATTTGTTACTCCCTTCTTCGATCATAATTATGGGGGCTATTTACCAGATTTTAGAGAGACTAAATATGGTGGTTAAATTAGTTAATTATATTCATTTTCCTAAAATACCTTTATTTGAAACATAAAATGACACCAACAAAATATCTACTCATGCTTCTTTTCATTCCTCTGTCTATCTCACATATCGACAACAGATCCCAACCCAACTTTTTAAACACACAAGACTAACACAATTTCTGTCATCTCCTGTCCTTTGTTTTGGGATATTTTTTAAACATTTTTCAAAACAATCAAACAAACCGTTTTGAAAATGAGAAACCAACACATGCTGATGATTATATGAGAAAAACTTCATTGATTTAACATGAACTTCCTGACCTATAGGGAAAATATATTATATAATACCCCCTGTATAGAATATATGAAAAGCCATCACATATAAATTATAAAATATAAGTATGTTATTAAATTAATTATTATTAAGGAAGCATTAGTAGGGGTAATATGATAAAATTGCTCAAAATTATTTTATTAAGAAAAAAAAAGTAGTATTAAGGTGTATTTGGCATTAATGAATTGCAAGCATTACTTACTTTATAAAATATATGTATAGTATTATTAAAGGGAATCATTTTTGCATTTACTGTAGAAAAACTTTTCTACAGTTGGAGAAAAACGGCACCGTTTTCTCTATTTTTTATTAATTAATCATTGATTGCGGCCTCTTTCTCCACCAGCAAACTGAGCTTCGAAATCATTTAAAGCTAGCCTTTTATGCAATGTATCTATGCAGTATCTCTTATGCACCAAAATGTTGGCTTTGGATACCTGCTATATGGTTTTTACTTTTTCCTTCGTTGACACCTTGCCCCGAGGAATGCTGCTTTTAAGTATGTCTCTAAGCAATGAAAAATCTAGCATTAGTTGTCATTGGTGTCTCTTTTTTTTTTTTTTTGGCCCAGAATTGTCATTGGTGTTTTTAGTTGCCATGTTAGCTACTTCGGTTATGTTTTGGGTTTGGGTTAAGTTCATTTAACTATTCGAATACTTTATTTAGTTAAATATTGCATGTTCTTAAAGGGCTTCGGAGTGGAAGGAGAAAGCAAAGACACTGGAAGAGGAACTTCAACAAATCTACAAAGCGCAGTCCCGACTGTCTGAGCAACTGGTTGTTGAAGTAGCTGAATCAAGAGCTTCAAAAGTTTTGGCTCAAGAGAAAGAGGCTGCAGTCAATTATTAATTCATCAAAAACAAAGAAAACGGTGCCGTTTTTGTCCAGCTGCATAAAAGATTTTCTGTAGTAAATGCAGAAAAGATTTCCCCATTATTAAATTATTATTGTGTTTAATCATTATTGAGAAAATATCAATGAGGTATTTTAGGAAGAAATTGACTAAAGTTGAGACTTGGTCTTATAATTAGAATCAGAACCAACTCCCAAATATATTTTTATAATTAGGACCGGAGAGAGTACTATCTATTATAACACTAGTCATCCTAGCGGTGGGTCGTCCTCAAATATAAGTATTACTCTCTCATAGTTTTAAAAAATGTGTGGAAATAATACTAATACTTATTTGAAAAGCACAAAAAAGTACTCCGTCCGGTCCTAATTATAAGAGCTAGTTGACTTTTTTGGAGAGATTAATAATTAAATTACTTTAGAGTATTTTTATTTTTATTTTTTTCTTCAAACTAATTAGTTTAACTAATAAACTAATATATAATCTAAAGATATATAACATATAAAAGGATTAAATAACTTATTTAGTTTCCTTAACTTCTTCAAAGAAAGTCAACTAGCTCTTATAATTAGGACCGGAGGTAGTATCTTTTAAGGTAGTAAAAACATATTTAAGAAGTTAAAACAAAGATGCATTTGATTATGTGAGTGTAGGAGTTTAGGTTGAAAGTGTAGTCAATCTTGATCATGTGAATTCAGGACTTTAGGTTGAAAATGTGCTCGATGTCATCCAGTAGAATAAGATTTTTTTTTTATACAAAAAAGTTTTGGAGGGGTTCGGCATCAGTCCCCCACTAAGGCCAGGGCACGGCCCTAGGCTCTATGAGCACTTACTGGGGACTTACGAGATCACCTACCAAAAGAGTCCCAACGATGGCAGAGGGGATCGAACCCACGACCCAAGGACCTAATCCTGAATCCCTTACCATCTATGCCAACTCTCATTGGTAGAATAAGATTTTTAAGTTGCTGTTGCTGTGTGTGAGGGCTAACCTTGAATAGTCCAGGTCCAAGAATGGAGTCCCAGCAAGGCGTTTTGAGGGGATGTCTAGCTTCTATGGATCCAGTACTGGCCCAAACAAATCTTAAAATGGACCAAGTAGGTTCGCGTGTTGGGCCAGGCCAAGCCCATGACAAACATTAAAGAAAACGTAAAAACAGAATCAGCAGTACTACCAGCAAAGGCACACACGAATTGGACAAAGTGTTGGAAGATGTATCCTAACTTCTAAGTATTTAGGTAAAAGCTTGAGGGTATAGGCGGCTCATCCTGTCCAACATTAGTATGACCTAGGAGGAAGTGAGACCTCACCTTACCTTTTAATCGTGGGTAAGCCCAACCCCTTTCCTAAAATTTTTATATAAAAAAAAAAAGAGCAAAACCTCATACACTTGTTAATTGGTAGATGGTTGAGTCCTTTAGACATAAAATCATGAGTTTAAATCAGAACGTGTATATGAAAAAGACTTTGTTATAAGATGCAAAACCCAATTAGGTGATATTTAAGTCTCAGGAGCATTAATCTCCGGCTAGGTAAAGAGAGCTTTTGGGTGGCAAAGCTTAAAAGAGAGAGAGAGACTCCCTGAAAGGGCGAAGCGAATGAGAACTCGAGACAGTGACAATGGTGAGGAGATTCCAAATTACCAAGGGAGATGAACTGACATCGAAGGAATCTGATTCAATAGAATCACACATCACGGATATTATCAAACAATGATCTTTAATGTCTTTCTATGCTTTTAAGATTTCAGCTTTTAAATAATATATTGCCAGATTATTTTCCCTCTTTTTCTTCTAGAGTAAATCTGACAACCGGTTATATAATTATTCAAAATCCTAAAAAAAAAATTAAAATTAAAATACCATGTTTTGATCGGCTTGAAATAATCACGTTTACGTTTCATAAAATAAAACTAACCTCAAATGCTTATTTGTAAAGTGTAAAATCAATTATCCCCCACTAAAGCGAAGACTTCTTGCCATATAATTTTATAATAATAAATTAAAACGATATGATTTGTGGTCATATACTCGTATACTTTTAGAGTAGAAAATTAAAGGGATTCTAATTATATAATTTCAGAGTAAAAAATTAAAATAATATGACTTCTAACTATATAACCTCAAAATATAAAATTAGAGGTATATAACTTACTGTCAAACTAAAATAACAATATTAACAGTAATAAAAAAAACACACAAGGGAGATTAAAGATAAGATAATAAAACAATAACAATTTCTTATCTAAGTCATGGAATCCGATATTTAAAACAATTTGTAAAATAGTCTCTCTAATGACACAAATTATCTTACATAAATCAAATAAAATAACATAACAGAATGTGGAATAAATTGTTAAAAAGCTAGAAAGAAGTATACATTCACTAAAGTTTTCGTACTGATAACGTATTATAAAATAAAGGAAAAGATGAGAAGAGTAGAAAGCAAGGAAAAAAAATCATTATTTAATGTTATTTTGAAATATAAACCTTCCATTTATAAATACAACTCTCTATTATATAATTAATGTGATTCCATAAATATATAAATTAACATGTAAGAATATAATAGTATAGAAATAGAAAATAACTGGGACATTTACATCCACAGCTCACCCGTCTATGATGACTAATTTAACACTTAAATCACAGGTTCGGATTTTGTCATTGGTGTTTTTTCATTGTATCTCATCGGTATTAAATCTGAACCACACATTTGATATAATTGTCCACATCAACAACTTCACTCCTAAAGATAAAATCAAATTAACGGTTTGAATTGAATAATAAAAGATTAGGAAAAAGTTAGCTTGATGTGATTCTCGAAGGAAACGGACGATCGGATCAACTAGGAGTGGAATCTCGCACCAGAACAGCCTCTGACGCGTCCTAAAGAATGGAATGGATCTCGCGCTACAGACCTCAGAATTGAGTGCTTCCAAAACGAGCTGAAAGATCACGTTCTGAACTACGAGTTTGACTCAGAAAACACCGAAAAACGATAAGGGAAACTCGAGATACGAAACGAACAAATCTAGCACGAAAACTGGGTAGGCGCCACAATTCCAAAGAATTGATAAGCCCAAGAACGCCACAAGGATCGAAACCCTTGATAAGTTCACAGGTTCGGATTTTGTCATTGGTGTTTTTTCATTGTATCTCATCGGTATTAAATCTGAACCACACATTTGATATAATTGTCCACATCAACAACTTCACTCCTAAAGATAAAATCAAATTAACGGTTTGAATTGAATAATAAAAGATTAGGAAAAAGTTAGCCTGATGTGATTCTCGAAGGAAACGGACGATCGGATCAACTAGGAGTGGAATCTCGCACCAGAACAGCCTCTGACGCGTCCTAAAGAATGGAATGGATCTCGCGCTACAGACCTCAGAATTGAGTGCTTCCAAAACGAGCTGAAAGATCACGTTCTGAACTACGAGTTTGACTCAGAAAACACCGAAAAACGATAAGGGAAACTCGAGATACGAAACGAACAAATCTAGCACGAAAACTGGGTAGGCGCCACAATTCCAAAGAATTGATAAGCCCAAGAACGCCACAAGGATCGAAACCCTTGATAAGTTCAGAGATTCTCAAAAGAACCCTCGAGAACTTGTCTCTCACCAAAATGGTTGAAATCTCAATTCAAATCTGCCGTTACAAATGCTATGGTCTTCCCTTATATGGACAACATCCATATTAAGTTTAACCTAATATGCTTACACATAAAGCCCAATAAACAAGCCCAATAAGCCTTATTACAAAAGTTTAACTAAATGTAAGAAAATAAAACTAAATGCAGAATTTTGGCTAAGGCCCAATGAAGCCTCCATGCATATCCATTGGGGCTTATTCTTCAAGGTATTCAATCTGGAGCCTTTTTAGTTCTTGCTCTTGTCATTGGATCTCCAAGACCTTGTATTTCCTCCAAGTTTGTTGCCTTGGTCATGCCGCCTCCTATGTCCTCATCATTCCCTCCTTCTTTTGAAGAATTTGTCCTCAAATTGCAATCCTCGTCTCCGTCTTTATGCACTTCCTTGAAGAACAAATCTGCAATGTGGATTGCATCATCAACCTCTTTAGGAAGAACATCTTTAAATTCCTGCAACAAATCAGAAACCTCATTTGGAAGAGAGTTAGTAGGACTTGCATCTGTAAAATTATTCTCTTTACTCAAAAGTAAGAGCATTGGCTTTTTCAAATGCATTGCCTTTTTCACCTCTTTTTCTTTTATAAGCAAGTTTGGTGCTTTTCTCTTTTCCTCTCCTTTTTTTTCTTGCTCTCTTCCACTCTCTTTTCTCTCTTGCTTTCTTTTTCTCTCATTTTTAGATTATCCTCACTAACTTCTCTTGGTGTCAAGGATGCCAGAATAATCTTGCGCTCTTTATGTACAAAAGAGAATTTGTTGGTGTAACCATCATGCGTAACTTTCTTATCATATTGCCAAGGTCTCCCAAGTAGCAAATGACAAGCCTCCATTGGTACCACATCACATAAAATTGTATCCTCATACTTTCCTATGGAGAAGTTCACCTCCACTTGTTTGCTTACGGTCACTTCACCATCCTCACTAAGCCATTGAAGCTTGTATGGCAGCGGGTGAGGTTTGGTTTCCATGCCCAATTTAGACACCATTCTAGCACTTGCAATATTGGTACAACTCCCTCCATCAATAATTAAAGAACATACCTTCCCTTGGATAAGGCATCTAGTATGAAAGACGTTTGCTCTTTGACTATCATCCATGTCTTTTGCTTGGCTGCCCAACATCCTTCTTACCATAAACAAATCTCCTTCTGGAATTATTTCTTCAATATCATCTTGTGAAGCAGAATCTTGTGAAGTAGAATCTGAAGAAGACTCACTAGTAAGCTCTCCATCCTCTTTAAGTAACATGGTCTTCTTAGTTGGACATTCTGAAGCTATGTGACCTCTCCCCAAACACTTGAAGCATTTTATTTCACTACTCCTTGTCTTTTTAGGGACCTCATTGGATTTAGTTTGAGTCCTTTGAGGTGTAGCAGTGGGGTTGCTTGATGAAGTACCTCCCTCCTTCTTATTTCTATCCTTCCAACTTGAAGAATAAAAATTTGAAGAGTTTTTCCTCATGACACCCTTTCTCTTGAGTTGTTGTTCTACCTTACTAGCTTGTTGCATTAAATCCTCTAACTCCACATAATTTTGCAACTCCACAGCATCCCTTATATCACTATTCAGCCCATGCAAGAAACGTGCCATAGTAGCCTCCCGCTCTTCACTAATATTTGCTCTAATCAAGGACACCTCCATCTCTTTAAAATACTCATCTACACTCTTGTTACCTTGTGTGAGTCTTTGAAGTTTATTGTGATGGTCTCGATGATAATGGGAATGAACATATCTTCTTCTCATTAGCCTTTTCATCTCCACCCAACTATCCACCAATGGTTCTTCATATCTCGCCCTCTCCTTTTGCAATTGATCCCACCAAATGAGAGCATAATCACTAAACTCCATGGCTGCCACCTTCATTTTCTTCTCTTCAGTATAATTGTGACATGCAAACAAGTGCTCAATCTTCAGTTCCCACTCTAAATAGGCCTCCGGATCACTTTTTCCCTTAAAAGATGGTATATTAAGCTTCACTCCCTTAATTCTATCCTCTCTAGCATCATTCTCATGATCTCTTCTTCTCCTTCTTTCATCCCTCCCTCTTGGTCTATCTTCATCATGATTGCCCTGATTTTCTAGTCTCTCAATTCTCTCATATAACTCCTCTGTGTGTTCTCTCATCATCCTTTGCATTTGAGTTGTAATGGCTTCAATCAGCAACCTATTATCTTCACCACCTGCCATAATTCAAGGAAAGAACAAAGAGTAAAAGTAATAGGACCTTACCACTCGCTCACGTGTTTACACTCTTAAGAATGTATCACTCGTGTTTGTTGCTCTCTATAAGGCTTTTGTGTAGTGTGCTCTCTTGCCTTTTACCACTCAATAGCTCTCTTTAAGTTCTTAACAGAATCTCCAAGAACACTCAAGAGTACAATCCCAAACTCAGGAATTGGCGGTGACTCACAATACAATTTGGAACAGATGTCAAAGAAGACAACAAGACAGAAAATCCAATTTGGAGGAATTATTCAAGGACACTTTGGACTCAAAGAAGACAAGACAAAGAAAATCCAAAACCAAAACACCTTTGGACTTGATTCACACGTAGTAGTGTGTGTAATTGAATAATAGGAAGGTGCTGTATAGTTTTTTTTTTTTTTTTAACACACCTGATTTTTTTTTCCTTTTTTTTATAACACCTAATTCTTTTTTTTTTATCACAACTGATTTTTTTTCTCTTTTTTTTTTCTCATAAAGAGGAATTTGTGATTTTGGGATCAAACTTTGAAATTATACTAATTCAGAATTGAATTAGATAGAATTCCCCACAAAATGAGCTATTACTTAACACACTAACAACACACTACTCAAGAAACATGAATCGAAAGGACTAAAGTTCAAGAACAATGATGAACAAGGGATGAACACCAAGAACAAAGTGCAAAAATATGTGAACTGAACAAGAAATTGAAAGGAAAGAAAAAACAATCAGAAGATTGAAAGAACAAACTAGGGACAAAGAACGATGGCTAAAACAGAATTGCAAAATTCAAAAAATCAAAAACACAAATTTAGGGATTAGGGTTACCAGATTGGATGTAAACAATCAAGAAAAGATAACCCAATTCCAATCCTAGAACCGTGCTCTGATACCAAATAATGTGATTCCCAAAGGAAACGGACGATCGGATCAACTAGGAGTAGAATCTCGCACCAGAACAGCCTCTGACGCGTCCTAAAGAATGGAATGGATCTCGCGCTACAGACCTCAGAATTGAGTGCTTCCAAAACGAGCTGAAAGATCACGTTCTGAACTACGAGTTTGACTCAGAAAACACCAAAAAACGATAAGGGAAACTCGAGATACGAAACGAACAAATCTAGCACGAAAACTGAGTAGGCGCCACAATTCCAAAGAATTGATAAGCCCAAGAACGCCACGAGGATCGAAACCCTTGATAAGTTCAGAGATTCTCAAAAGAACCCTAGAGAACTTGTCTCTCACCAAAATGGTTGAAATCTCAATTCAAATCTGCCGTTACAAATGCTATGGTCTTCCCTTATATGGACAACATCCATATTAAGTTTAATCTAATATGCTTACACATAAAGCCCAATAAACAAGCCCAATAAGCCTTATTACAAAAGTTTAACTAAATGTAAGAAAATAAAACTAAATGCAGAATTTGGGCTAAGGCCCAATGAAGACTCTATGCATATCCATTGGGGCTTATTCTTCAAGGTATTCAATCTGGAGCCTTTTTAGTTCTTGTTCTTGTCATTGGATCTCCAAGACCTTGTATTTCCTCCAAGTTTGTTGCCTTGGTCATGCCGCCTCCTATGTCCTCATCATAGCCAATAAAAAAATATTGTTCCATCAAATCACTACTAACAGATATGATCCCATAAATATGTTAATACTGCAATGAGCATTCATATCAGGACATAAAATAGAATCTAGTGGTGTGTGGAGTGACGTGGGAGATAAGGCCAAAGTCTGATTTGGATTGGAGAGGAAGCGAATGATAAGTAAAATAAGGAATATAAGTAATGGTGAAGTGAACGAAGGAGCGTTGCTGGCAAGAATAATCCCTCATTTTCATATCTCAGTTTATTCCCAATATTATTATTGTCCCCACCAGAAAGAACCAAAAAGCACATCCCATCAATCATTCCCTTCCCTTCACGTGTCCATCTTTTATGCCCACATCAGAAAAGTCAACACGTTCTTCGCTCCTGAAACACAGTCAGCCACTCTCTGGGGACAATATAGTATTTAATTATAATATATGTGTGTATCATTCCATTATACTATATCAATTTTATTACTCAGATTAATTAATTTGAGGAAAAAACCATATTATATAAATACTATAAAATATTTTATTTGACCTAATTTCTTAAAAAAAAGTTAATTGTATCTTATATTTAGAATTAAGGGTGATATTCTAATACTACTTTTGAGCTATATTCGAATATTAATTTAAGATTTTTGTTTCCCCATTCAAACCCATACGAAAATCACTAAAGACATGTCACCAAGAAGGAAAAAAAATCACTGCAGATAACTTTTCATATCATCCCTATATTTCTTGTATGCCAAAACCTCTAAAAACAGCAGAAAGTTTTTTTTTTCCCCTTTCCTCTTAAAATCATAAAACTCAGCCGTGAGGGCTTGAGGCTAGTTTTGGGTTTTGAAGAGGAGGATAAATTGTCTATCCAAACTTCTTCATCTTCCATCTGAAGAAGTGAAAGAAGTTCCAAGTCCAAATGGCCTTGGAGGTATGCTTGACTGTGTACTATCTGCACTGGAAATCAAGGATGAAGTAGCATCCCTGGTGGCCATGGTGGTGGTATAGCTCATTCCTTCAAAAGCCTGCCATTTTTTAAGAGCTTGAGGAAGGTCCATATCAAGATCAATCCCACCAATGTCATCAGAAGAACTTGCTTCTGCAGGCTTCCAGACCTCCACAAGAGGCGCCAGCACGTTCACGGCGATGCACATGTCTGGCCTTTGATAAGGGTCTCTCGCGCAGCAATGGCCGGCCAGCTCTGCAACTGTCTTGATGCTGGTTAGGGTGTCCTCATTGGCATCTATTTCTGGATCAATGGCCTTTCGGAACGTGTCTTCGTTCAGCATCATTCTTCGGAACCATGTGGCTAGGTGGACATTCTCTTCAGCTTGGCTGTCATCAAGTGCTTTCCTCCCACTTATGATCTCCATAAGAATCACTCCAAAACTATACACATCAACCTTCGTCGTTACTCGCCCAGTTACTGACCCAATCATTCATGAAAAGAGAAAAAATCACAATTCAATTCATTGTCCAAGTGACTAGTTTTTATAATATATGCAAGGCATAAGCAACAATATGAAACCATGTCACACATTTTTCAAGTGCAATGTATGTTCTCAAGATGGCTTTTTCAGTAGACTAAAACCCACATAGCCAACATTATTTCAGGAGAAAGATTTAAAACATTAGGATAAGTGAAGCTAAGAAACATATTATATTTGCCATCAATTTGCATAGAGAGAAGCCACAGTCGGCAACATACCTGCATATTCTGGTGCCAAATAGCCAAAAGTTCCAGCAAGTCTGGTTTCGAATGAGGCTTTTCCTTCTGGGGCTAGGCGAACCAATCCGAAGTCGGACACTTTAGCTCGCATATCATCGTCAAGAAGGATGTTTGATGGTTTGAGATCCCTATGAATGAAAATTTGTTGGGCCAAACCATGAAGATACTCAACTCCTCTAGCAACATCCAAGGCAATGATAAGTCTCCTTGTCCATTCCAGTGGCCTTAACCCTTCATCTTTCCAGTTGAACAAGTGTCTACTTAGGGTCCCCTGAGGCATGTACTCATACACAAGAAGCCTCTCATTTTCATCTAAGCAATACCCCATGAGAGCAACCAAATGCTTATGACGAACCCTAGTGAGTACATTGATTTCAGCTTTGAATTCGCTCAGCCCCTTCTCACCCTCCACTCCAGATTCCATCCTCTTCACCGCGATCTTTGTCCCATCGTGCAATTCCCCCAAGTACACGGTGCCAAAACCGCCCTTCCCCAGTATGTTCTCTCTACTGAAATTGTTGGTAGCTTCTCTTAAAACTTGAATTGAAATCACCATACCACCAGCTTCCACCACATGAACATCACCAGCTGCATTACTGGTGCTGATAATATGTCCATTATTAGCATCAGAACCAGCTCCTACGACACTGATTTTCAAGTGATTTCTATATCCAGAACGCTGAGGATGTATCACTACGCCGTCAGGAACTTGAATTTTGCTTGAATGCTTCTTTTTTCTGTTAAACCAGATGCCTCCCCAAACTAGCACACCAAGTAAAACGACAACCCCCACCACCACAACAACAACAACAATGATTCTTGAATTCTGTTTCTTACCATTACCTGAAGTATTATTTGAGTCAGGTCCCGGCGGAGAAGAAGGCTTGTCCTTGCCAATATCAGGATTCCCACCTGATTTAACAATCACACCATTCCGAAATGTTGGCAACACACCATATATATGATTATTTGAAATATCCAGCTCCTCCAAATGAGGCATACTTGTAAGCTCCTGAGGTACAGTACTAGTGAGATTATTGTTAGCAAGAAGCAACTTTTTTACTGATGTGAGTCTGGAAAATGTAGGCGAAACAGTCCCAGAAAGGCCCATGTTCTGAAAATTCACAACAGTAATATTCCCACCTGCACAAGCAATTCCTAACCAGTTCCCAGCACAAGGATCATTGCCCTTCCAACTTTGAGCAAACTTCAATGGATAACCCAAAGGTTCAACCACAGACAATAAAGCATTCACCAAAGAACTACATGGCTGACCAGGCTTGGTCGTGCAAAACTGATTTATTCCCTCTATATCCGCACGTACTCCTGAATTAAACGCAGGCATGGGTCCTTGAAGATAGTTGTTAGTTAAATTCACGACTTGCAAACTAGCAAGAGCCATAAGAGACGACGGAACAACACCAGTTAACTGGTTATCCCTCAAACTCACATCAAACAATTGATCATGGTGCGAAAGGTCAGGGATCGGACCAGTGAAGGAATTACCATGAGCCCAAATCTGCTTCAATGAAGTCATGTTCTGTAACACCGCAAGTGTGCCATTAAGTTTAGAATTACTCTTTTGTCCATTCACCCATAGTGTCTCTATTAAACTACCTGAGAAGCTCGAAGGTAACCCACCTACGAGTTGATTGAAACACAGAGTCAATTTAGTCAGACCTGGAAATGGACCATCTTTGCCGAAAAAATCAGGAATTCCTCCGTCAAAAGAAACATTTTGCGCCGATAATGTTTTTAATGATACGCAGTCTTTGAGTATGTCTGGAATTCGCCATTGAGGAAAAGGGTTATTGTCGATTATTATCTCTTCTAACATTGACATGCCTTTGAAGAAGTCTGAAGGCATAGAGGTGAACCCGTTGTCTGAAATGTAAAGGTATTGTAGGGAACCGGCTAATGACGGAAATGCCCCTGAAAGACTGTTGGATTGGCACTCGAAACGCTGTAATTCTGTGAGCTGAGAGAGTTCCTTTGGCAGAGAGCCTTGCAGGTTCAAGTTCCCAATCTGAATTGCGGTGACCCGTTTCGCAGAATTGCATTGAATGTGAGCCCATTTGCAGACATCCGGGTCGGACCATTGGAGCGAACCCGACCCATTGATGGAGTTCTTGAGAATGGCCATAACCGCTGCGTCCTGAGACTTGGCCAACAAGAACATGGAAAGAATCAAAAGTAAACGATATAAGAGAGAAACCCTGAAACTCGAGTGGAGTTTCTTCATTTTTTTCGTTTTCCTTTTCCGAGAAAATCAGCCCAGAAAGTTCAAGAAAAGAGAGAAACAGAGTCGTCCTTCTGGGGAGTCACGAGGAAGACAAACCTACAAAGGATTCTTGAACGGTTTATCCAATTTTCAAGCTTTCTGTTAACTAAATCTCCCGTTAAAACCAACCCAGAAACTGCAAGAGAACTGAAAAAAAGATAAAACTGAATTCAGCTCTACTGGGACGCGAAGAAAACAGAGGAATTCTATGGGGATGAAAGACGACGCACGCTAATCACAACATTCAATCCGAAGAGAAAAGGCAGAATTTTGGGAGAGAAATAGTGAAAAAGAACCGACTTCTTTCGTCTTGGGGAGTGAATAAAGTTGGACTACCAGTCGGCGGAAAATCGGAAATAGAGGAAGCAGAGATGAGCGAGTAAGGAAATAAACGGAATGGTTCGGTGGAGTCTGGAGAGAGAGAACCTCGTGTGTTAATGACGGGTGGGGCCCACATCCAAGGGATGTTTTACTTTTTTTTTTTTTTTTTTTGGCTCAAACAAGGGATGTTTCTCAAACAAGGGATGTTTTACGAAGGATCGAATTTCTTGTACTACCTCCGGTCCTAATTATAAGACATAGTTGACTTTGTTTGGAGAGATTAAGGAAGCTAAATAAGTTACTTAATTATTTTATATGTTGTGTATCTTTACATTATATATTAGTTTATTAATCAAACTAATTACTTTGTAGAAAAAAATAGAAAGAAAAATACTCTAAGGTAATTTAATTAGCTTCCTTAACTTCTCCAAAAAAAGTCAACTATGTCTTATAATTAGGACCGGAGGGAGTAACATGCAATTCCTTAATTGTGCGTAACGTAGGCGACTGGGTGAGGGTGACTCGGCTGGGCGCAATTTAGTGGTGTTTTTGTGTCTACATGCACTGTGAGTTAAGAATTCATTAATTATTAATTATTTAATTCCAAAAAGGACTAGGCCGATTATTTCTTTTCATTTTTTCTTAGGTTAGGATTTTATCAAATTTATGGTATATGCAAAAAAAAAAACCAACAACTTCTATTATCACTGTACAAATAAATATATCCAATTTTTATAAGGAAAAAAATGATCCATTTTTACTTCTTTGTTTCCGGAGCGTATTTTATATTAAAAAATATTTAATTCAAATTTCTTATATCAATTTTATCAAGTTATCCAATTACATTCGATTTTTGAATTATTATCATTTAACTAAAAATATATAAAAAAAATATGACATATGGCCATATGTAATTTAAGGACATGATGAAATAGATATAAGAAATTTGATGTAAATATCGTATTTTTATACTGGTTATGACTTATGAGTTACTATTTGAATAAGTATTAAATTCAAAGAGGTTTATTATTAAATTTGAAAGGTTAATGGAATTGTTTATAAATAGTATAAAGTTTAAGAAAAATTGATATAATATAATTTAGAAATTAAAAGAAAGTAATATGACTGGCCTCACATGAAAGTCAAATTCGTAAGACCGGATTTAATTTTTCTATGAACTGTGAACAACTGTCTTCACCCCTGCATTGGTAATAACAATTGACCTCAATAAGCTATTTCTATGGGCGTTTTTATTTTGCTTTTAAATAGAATAAAAAAATATTTTCCTAAATTGAAAGGCCAAAGAAGGAACAGAATCAAAATAAACACGGACAGATTTATGGCGAGATTCATGCGGAGAATACAAATCTGCAGTTTTTATTATACATTTATTTATATTTTTGTGGCAGTCTAATCGTTCACATAAATCTATAATTTTTTATTATACATTTATTTATATTTTCTATGCCATTTTTATCATTTATAATTAATAAATGTCAAAAAATCACTAAACCAGGATCTTACAGTAAAATCAATGTGTTCACTGTTCACATATATGCCCATATTTAGTGTCTGATAATATCACAAACGTTATTATTTGCTGTGATGCTATTGATTTTTTTACATATTCAATAATACAGTGTTATTTAAATTATTATTCTTGTTTACATAACATAGTTTAATTCGCCCAATATTTTCAAGCATTTTTATAAGAATATTATACAACAAAGTAGAGTATAATTTTTCACAATAGAATTAAATGAAAAACAATAATTTAGTAATTTATAATTTTCAGTATGAAATAAAAACACATGACATGAGAAATAAAACTTAGGCACGAAGGACCTTTATACAATTTATCAAATTTAAATAATTTGTCTACCACTCTGTTATACAATATTGTTAAAGTATTATTACCGTCGATTCTAATTATAAGACTTAATAGATTTTTTTTAGAAAGATTAAAAAAATTAAATAAATTATATAATCAATTCATATATTGTATATCCGTAATTTTCAATAAGTGAAAGCTCGCGGGTCTAATCCTAATCGCAATCTCATTTGGTGATGCCTCTCAATCCTAAATGACAAGTCGATTACAACGGTATCATGACCATATCTTTTTCTTGTTGGAAAAAAAAAAAAGAACTTTTCTTTTTCTCGAGATGGTTTTAGGCCGTTACCCAAAAAAGAAGTGTAGAATGGGCTAAAAGTATTTTCGGTAATGATAGCGTTCTTAAATATTACCCACAAATACCCCTTTTTTCTAAAAAATGCCAAAAAGGAGAACGAGACTCAGGCGAAAAGTCATAATTTATTGAAATTATTTATTTACTTTACCCTTGACTCCATATATTTTTTAACGACTCACAACTCAAATAAGCTAGGTTTTTTTCCCCCTCATTTTAAAACGACTGCGGCAACATCCTATGATAAATTTTAGGGCGGAGGTATAATTTTAATAACGATGTTTTATGTTAGGAACATCTAACACTATTATGTTTTTTAAAAGAGTAAATATCCTATTTGGTCCCTGAAAAAAAATATGGACCCTATTTTGGTTCCTCAAACAACGATACCCCTTTTTAATCTCTGAAAAAGATGAATTTTTAAAAAAAGTACCCCATTTTGGTCTCTCAAAAATTTCTAAAAACTCCTTTTCAGTCCATAAAAATGTCCTATTTCAATCCTGGGGACGAAAAAGGGGTCCGTGTTTTTTTTCCAGGGACAAAATAGAGTATTTACTCTTTTTAAAACGTTAAAGTCTAAATAAACTTTAGCACATCTGAAAATTTAATCGTGTCACATGCCCCTAACATAAAATATTGTTGTTAAAATTATATTTTCATCTTAAATTCTAGGTTAAAGTATACTTTTAGTCTTTTAAATTTTATATAAGACATACTTTTGATCCTTTAACTTTATAAGGTATACTTTTGGTTATAAAATTATAATACCGTTAATGTTGCTCATGGAAAATACTGACGTAGTGAATTCAAGTGATGACTAATAGCATTTAATTATACAAATTTTATATATTCTTCATTTACCCATATTTTAAATTTAAGCTTAATAAAATTTAACTACCTAATCATCATTTAAGTTTACACCATTATCACTTGAGTTTGTATTTTCCGTTATTAAAACAAACGGTGTTAGAATTATAAGACTAAAAGTATACTCTATAAAGTTAAGGGACCAAAAATATATCTCATATAAACTTAAAGGACTAAAAGTATAATTTAACCTAAATTTTATTAACATGAATGGGAAAGTTCATTGCATCTATATTACTCCCTCTAATCCTAATTATAGGAATACTTTTATAATATAAATTACAATATAAAAATATTCATATAATTAGGACCCGATATGAAAGTTTCTAAGAATAGCATGGCAGTGGTGGGGAAGGGCAGAGGAACTCAGCTGCTTCCAGGAAATTCCGTATGTTTTTACTAACTGCATCAACTTTTGTCAACTAGAATCCTATATCATAATCGTTAGCACAAACTATTTTTCACAACCGAATAACTTATTTACAACTCGGTCAAATAAGTACAACTCCAACTATACTTGTTAGAGTGGGAAAATTCAGATTCAAAACACTGAAGTGTAGGGACCAATGTTCAAGATGTTAGGGAAGGTTGGCCAACCAAAAGCTGCGAGCTTGATTAAAATTTTGAGAATAAAGTGGTGCAACAACTTCACCAATCAGCACTAAATGAACAAGAACAGAAAAATTGTTTGTCCGTGGGCTCTCAGCCAGTTTCTCACTTCGATTTGAGTTACAACGATGCTAGCTGCACTCTGGGCTTTTTGGGAAGCCCATACCATGATATACCTTTGTTCATATCCACACACACATATAACAACATCCTTGTAACCAAAAAAAAAAAAAAACATATAACAACATCTGTTGAGAGCAAGTAGAAATAAATTTATTCTTCCAAAATCATGCGGTTCGAAGTGCGATAATTGAGAAAATAGTGTTGAGAGCTCTCCTCTCACAATTGTGGGCTCAACTAGAGCGAATCTAAATTAGTCAGAATCGAAGATTCCGACAAATCAGATGAGCAAACAATATATATATATCCCTCTTATTCTCATGGTATAACTTCTGCTGATTATATCCATAAGATATTTTTTCTGATAAAAGTAGAGATAGATATTAAGAAAGCCCCAGCAATGTTTACTATTATTGTAGGGAGAAAGCGAGAGAGAGAGAGAGATTCACATTCACTGGTCAAGATATCCCATTAGATGAATTCAATGACTGATTATTTCGCACTCGTTCAAAGTTAAGCGTGTCTGTTTCCACAGGACAAGGTTTGGGAAATAAAATATATATCCCCACAATTTTTTCTAAGTCAAAGATTTGGATCCTAAATCTTTGCTCATACTCCACCCGACCATTCCAACCAGAATAATGTTTTATAGTGATATTCATGATAAGCCATCATTATGTGTCAACTAGATTTGTATACCAGTAAAGTTGCTAGCTTTTCCCTCGGCAGAGTATAAATAATGAGGTTCCCTAGTCAGACACTTGTTTTGAACGTGGTAGCGATTAAATAATGCAACAGACAATTTTACAAATCCAAAAACCCCGCAGGCCAAAACTAATAATGAAAAAGGGAAGTAGATATAGTGATGCACAATAAATATATGGAATTTACATCGTTGCCCTCCCATCCCCTCCTGAAAGACTGTACATATCATGCAGAGGCTACGAGGTATACACTGACTCCAACTCTAATCATGTCTCACTAATGCTGCTGGTTTTTCGCCAATTGTCGTGATCTGCATTAAAGCGCAACTAGCCGGCAAAACCCGGAAAATGCTGGCGGCAGAACTCAGCTCTTAATATGTCACCAACTTGGGGGTTTTTTTTCCTCATTTGGGTGTCATGAGTCTGAGATAGGCTTGGATTCGAAGAACTTAGCAACTTCTTGATAGAGATTCTCTTCCTCAAAGGGCTTTGACACGTATCCATCCATACCACATTTCAGGCACTCATCATAGGTAGCATGAATTACATCAGCTGTCATGGCTAATATTGGCAAATGCCACTCTCTCTTTGAGGCATTTCCTTCATTAGATTCACCATTCGCCTGCTCATTTTCCTCCCTTTCCATCAGCCGGATTCGCCGTGTTGCTTCAAACCTGCAAACCTCAAAATATTTACACTATGTAACAGTCCATGCACGTCTAGTGATGCATAAAATTATGGAGCTACCATTTCAAACAGTAACGTACTATAAAATAGCAAACAGTTAAATGCAGGCATCCGTAATTCCATACCCATCCATTTCTGGCATTTGGATGTCCATGAAGCAGGCATCAAAACTGTGAGGCAACTGAAGCATTTCAAGCGCCGCTTTGCCACTGTCGACACACTTCACATCAGCTCCAAACTTTTTCAATGCACCTGCAGCAACCCTTCGATTCACCACATTGTCATCAACCACCAAAATTTTCTTTCCACAAATAAGGCCTCGAAGATAAGTGGAACCGTTAGACATGTCTTTTCCTTGCTGTCTCTTCTTCCCAACACCAAGAACCTGCTGAAGACAGGCAGCTACCATACTAGCTCTAAGGGGTTTCATGATCACAGTATCAGCAAAACCAGCAGCCTTAGCTTTATCAAACTCGACATTACTAATATTGGTTGCAAGAAGGATCAATTTGGGCAACTTAACTGTATGTCCGTTCTGTTTCCAGTCTAGTTGCCAAATATTGAAGCTTCCATCTTCTCCAGATATCCACGAATCCTTCTCAACCAAAATTATATCTTCCTGGAACATTCTGCCATATTCAATTAGATTGACTCAGTGAATGAACAAAATTGCAAGACTCAAACGAGAAGTAAACCGATTGCATGGCTCCTTCAACAGGTATACTTCACATTATTGAAATAGTAGTTGTTATTCCTCGACAAACATTTAATATAGTACAAACAGACGTTTGACAACCATATTTAAAATAAACAAAAGCATTAAGAAATAGGTGTCCCAAAAGAAGAAAAATAACAGGCAGGACTTTATGTGTCCCAGAACATCGCCTAAAACTAACAAGGAGAATCAAACCAATGCTTGCTTACCCTGATGTCAATGAACCATTTTTCCCGCATAAAGCAGTGGCCTTGTTAATGTTATTAGCAACCTTAGCTACTATCCCAAGCCTCTTCAGATGGTATCGAGTCACGGCAGCTCTAACAGGTTTTCCATCAACCACTATGGCTTTCAGTCCTCTAAAACTAGAAGGTAGGTCTTCCACATTATGTTTCTTCACGTCACTGGTTGAATTTTTCTTATATGTACCAAAACCTGCAGTGAAGGAAAATGTGCTCCCAACCTGGGGTCGGCTTATGAAGTTTATTTGACCACCCATTAATTCAACCAAACACTTGCTGATGCTTAATCCAATACCAGTCCCACCATAGTTTCGAGAGGTTGAGCTGTCTGCCTGCACAAAAGGCATGAAAATGCTATCCTGGGCAGAAAAGGGAATCCCAATTCCAGTATCCTCTACACAGACCATCAGAGTGACTTGCTCAGAAACTTGAATAGTGGTCATCTTTTTACTTGATGCATCAAAGCAAAATTCTTCATCAGCAATTAGATGCTTAAAATTATCCCAGCAGTTCCTTTCATCAGCTGCATCACATCCACTAAGAGTTTTGGACTGATAACCACCAGCCATATGTGCAACGTCCTCTGATCCTCCATTAAGATATGCCTCAGATTTTCCATTCACTGTGGCGGTTATATTTTCAGCTAGATGAACCTTGACAAATATGTGCCCTCGCTCAGTGAACTGCAAAATTCTTAGGTTAGATTTATCATCAAGAAGTGCGTTGAAATTTTTGCAAACACAGAAATGGCTGCAAAAAGAAAAAAGAATTCAAACATTTCTTCCTCTGCTGTGAGACTATTGAAAGAGGGTGGGGGAGTGCTTTGTTAATAGTTTGAGCTGAGGATTTAAACAGCTTCAAAGATATTTGCTCCACACAGCTTCAAATGAGTAAATAAAACATGTAAATGCAGATAGTGTCAGACAAAAGAAATTTGAAAACATCACTTACTTTGACAGAGTTGCCAACCAGATTGGTTATTATTTGTCTGAATCTCCCTGGATCTCCCATAACAATGTCTGGAACTTTATCAGAAACAAAGACTGCCAACTTCATTTCCCCGATAAAAAATATACAAGGTTGGAGAATTGAAGATCGGGCATGCATCAGGAACAACAGCATCCAGTGACATTTAACCCAGAAAGATGAAACAAGGAAGAAAGAACCATGTAAGTTGACTGAAGAAAAAGGAAATATAATAATAATATTGTACAACTTGGACAATGAAATATAATCTTCAAGCCACCACGCTAAGTCAACAACAATCTGATATACCTCTAAACCTTTGTGTCTAGACTTCTCGGAGAATAAAGAAAGGACATCATCAAGTATGGAACGCAGGTCAAATGGAACTGCTTCCAGCTCTAACTTGCCAGCTTCAATTTTAGCTCGGTCAAGCACCTCATTTATTAATGCTATCAGTGCTTTTCCGCATGCTTGAGCAGTCTGAGCATAATCTCGTTGAGTTGAACTCAATTCCGTATCTAGAAGCAGACCAAGCATTCCTACACAACAATATGAGGTCTAAAAATTACACAACGAAAGAGAGTGCAAGCTACTTTATAATATAGAGAGGTAAAAGAACTCTTGGAGTCACCTAGGATGCCATTCATTGGCGTTCTAATTTCATGAGAAACAGTTGCTAAAAACTGAAATCAAAATGACAAACAAGTAGTCAGATATTGAAACCGCAAAATAATCCTTGGAAATCATTATGAACCATGCAAATGAAATGCCAAGAACCTACCTGGGATTTCGCAACATCAGCAGCTTCAGCTCGAACTTTCAGTTCCTGCATCTCATGGAAATCATCCTCAACTTTGACAATATGAATTGCAGCACCATATAAAATGTATCCCACTAATAAACCAATCACAAAGAATAAAAACGCTGTGGTAAGCGCTGTCCAAGATGTTGGTGCCTTCTGATGATACCTGATCAATAATACTACAATAAGCATCTGCTGATAAGAAAAATTAAAGACGCTCATTTGGCAGTGCATAAAACCACAAAAGATTATATGAGGCCAGATACACCTACCTACATATCATCTGATGTTTCCTGTAAGGATCTCCAAAATCAAGCTTGCTTTTATGTACAAGAGAATTGTCACCTTCTTCATATTGGTTGCCGTACATGATTAGTTGGTTAGTAGAGTTTGTGATATCATACACATGCACCAAAATTGCTTGGTTACCAGCAAGCTGCCCAAGTAAATTCTCCACAAGGGATTCAACATCAAAGGACCCTCCAACATATCTGCTTGCAATTAAAAATTCATCTAGAGATTATGTCATCATAAGCTTACAGTAAAGGCAAAGCTAACTCATAAACCATGGCTAACACACTCTGTGTCATACAATTTAGCCAACAAATTACAAAAGACAAGAATATGTAACCCCAAAGTTCCCTTCATAAACAACTGCAACTGAAAATTCAAACCATGAGAACACAAATGAATTTAACCATACAAAATTCTGATTGATAGCAGCAACAATTTGCATCAAACTCACTGATAATCATTCTGCCAAGTGTGGCATAGGCGGAAACAAGACTGGTTGTACCAAGGAAATTATAAAGTGGCAGGGATTGTTGTAGACATTGATATAGACAATTGCAATCAAAGTGGCAAAATGATCTGGCGGATTATAGAGGCTCCAGTACTTCTCGCAGTAATTGTTCATGAGTAAAATTCCAAGTGATACAACGGCTATATTGGTTATGGTGTGTTTTAGCAACCACTGACACTTGACAACATATAATCATCAGACATATTATATGAGAACGATACTGATGAGTCATCCCCATGTCAACCCTTACATCTAGACAAGGTAACAGAGGAACTATCCAGTGTCAATGTTAAAATACATTCTTGATGCAACAACATAGGATTTTAAGCAGCCGTATAACAATAACCTGCTTGCATTCACATCAATGGAGTTATGATCGTCTAAAGAGGAACAAATATTAAGAGCCAGAAATAATCTGACATTGTTTCATAATAGCATGAATGACACACATTGGCCCTAATTCTCTTCTTACAAATGGAAGCCAAAAAAGCCTATGAATGTAAAAAGACATAGATAGGCTATAAAACTAAAGATTACAGTGCTCTATAGCCAGTGAAGCCATCCATCAAAAAGAAAGAAAGGTTCTCTGAACAAACCCAACAACATGTGTATAAAGTGATGAGGACTTACCCTGCAGTTGCCTCTATGCGCTCATTCATGGTTGGCTCTGGGGAGAGCTTGGATTTGTAAACAGGGAATGTCAACACCACACCAAGATGATGAGAACCCAGCAGCCTGAATGGGCTAGTCAGTACAGCTTTCCCAGTGGCCCTAGCCCTCAGAATGTTTTCTCGGTCCTCCTGCACCATGCCAAACACAATTTTCAACTGGTGTTGCACATAAAATCATGAGACATATCCACACCTCACAGATGTTGAAGTTTACCTCCCCTGACATCATATCAAGAGACTTGAGATAAGAGACAGTTTCTTGGGCAAATATCACTGGCCCATACTCATCTCGAACCGGGGAAGGTTCTCTTTCCATAGTCTTTATCACCCATCCGTGTTGCCTCTCAAAGTTTTCTCTTTCAGAGTCAACTACCCTTTGTGCATAGGCCACACCATTCAATAATGGCCGCTCAAATGCTGTTCTGGCAGTATACTCCGCAAAAGTCTCCTGATAATTTTTGGGCAACGGGAAGTAATAAACAACAGGAAACATAAAATAATCAAGTACCATCAACCATGAACAGATTTGAGTACTTCTCTAGTCACAAATCAAATTAGAAGTTCTAGTCTTAATCAAGCACAGACCTGATCAATTGCAGATGGGTTTCTGTAGAAGTGGAAGGTTGAAACCAGAATAGCTAGGGCATGTACATGGTTAACACTAACACTAAATTGATCTTGCAACATCCTAGCCCTTTGCTCACAGAGGCTACCCAGAACCTCCCTCCTCCTAACTTTATTATCAGCATCCATACCATTATAGATGGACCCACTGAATAGCATCATCAGCATGATCCACAGCAGCAGAAACTTTGGGAGCCAAGCTCTTTTAGCCTGAATGAAGGTGTATTTTCTTTTACCCCCCGTTTGCTCATGGAACCTCAAAGCCACAGGCTGGTGCTGGCTCTGCATCTTGATACCCATCAGCCACAGACCGTCGATGCTTAGTTTACTTCTTTCCCTCTTGTCCTCTTCATCTCTACGTTTAAAGAAGGACCAAGAAAACCAGTGAGTGCCATTATAGGAGCAAAATTTTCATACTACTCGCACAATCTCAGACACTTTTCTCTGATGGTTGAGGAGAAAAAGCTACGGACCAGAACTCAAAGTAAAGCATCATTACAGCATTGATTTGCGTGATTCAAACCTAAGAAAGGAGAAGCACAGGCACACCAAGCATGATGACGGATTTGCACAAATTATTCTGACTCTGTTTCTCACCCTTTCCTAAGAAGCTAAAGCGCATTTCAATATTGGCAAAGAAAGTAAAGAAAGACATCTCAGACAAGAGACCCACAATTTAAAAGAAATAAATTCTCAAAGCTCAGAGAGACAAGCATGGGTCTCAAAAGATGGAAAACAGCTCAATTTTCAAAGAGCTACCTATACCCAGATATTGGCTTGTTGTTAGACTTTATGAGTGTAAAGGGTCAGATTAAAAAACTAGGGTGAACACTAATCATACTGGGCAAGCGTGAAATTGGTTTTGGTTGGCTCGAATACAAAGAATAGCCACGTTCACCCTCTTTCTTACATATAATAATCAAAACCACAGATTGGCCCTTAAAAAACTCAAACACCCCAGCGAAGCACTCACTCAATCCACAAACAGAGAGAAAAAGAGAGCCAGAGAGCCGTTGAGAGAAACAATGTTTCTACCTATACAGAAAAGAGGAGGTGAGGGTACAATGAACAATATAAACCAGTTTGGTTCGACCTTGATCTGAGGCTCTCTCGCTGTACAAGCAGAATTTTTTATGCGCTTTTATGCTATGCTTTCCTGTTTCCTGCTTTATTTTAAGCAGATAAGGAAAGTAAATCGAATTTTCAGGATTTTCTGTGATACGCGATACGCTCTTGTCTCCCTCCTACATCACAAAACCAGAATAGCAGCCTACTCTTCCTCTCTCTCTCTCTCTCTCACTCACTCACACACACACGCATATGCGTCAAACTCTCTCTCCTTTCAAGCCTCGCCCGCTTTTCTTTCTCTCTCTGCGGCGCCTCGTTTGCAATACGCTAATGCATTCCCACCAACACCGTCTCCTCTTTTAAATCAGCCATTTTCAGAGCTCAAATTCAATTTGGAAAGTCCCAGACATTCAAAGAAATGGATACAGAAGAAAAAAAGAAAAAGACAGTGCGTCTCCCTCTCTCTCTCTCTTTTATTTTCACTGACTGCTCAAAACTGAAGAAAGATGGTTCTTTCTTTTTCGTTTCTCACTTCTATTATGAATCTGCCGAATTTCCCGCTAGTGTGCAATCTGAATCATTTTTCTCACCCGAGTCTCCCTCCCACTCTCGCTTCCGTTGAACTCTTTCTCACCCTCTCTCTCTTCAAATTCAAGAATCCGACGCTTGTAGCAGAGTAGTGTGGGGGAGAGAGAAGGAGGAAATTGAAAAACCGAAAATCGCCATCACAAATCTCTCCGATAGTGACATGGCGACAAGGCGCAGATCTTATTCCCGCGTGAATTACCAAAAGAGCCATTTTTATTGCTGGTATTCCATTAATACCTTTGCTCCAAAGACAGTAATTTATGGCCAGTTCTAATTAATAATATCTAATTTTAAATATAAGGTATAGTTATTATTTTTAAAGAAATTAAATAAATTAATTAATTATATCAATTATCAGTTTAGAAGTTAGGTAGAATAATTTAAATTAAAAAATAAATATAAGTTCTTTAAAATAATTTAAATATTTTTTAATATTTCTAAAAAATCAATTTTATTTTATAATTAGCTGGAGTAATCAAAAACTTAAACAATACTAAATGTACTTGCTTTTGTTGTGCCTCATATTTAAACTAATTACTTTTTAATTAATGCCATGTGAGAAGGCCTTCTAAATGTCCCCACAAGAATACTGGTCAAACAGTTCATTTAGTTTTTGTTTTTGGTTTTTTGTTATATTAGTTAACTACTCTTATTAGGCCGGATTAACTTACAACTTGAGACCAGAATATTGGATTGGTTCCTAGAAAGTTTAAAGATAAAATGAAATTAATTTAAACTTGGGGCAGAAAAATAAAAGGACAACTATAAATAGGTCCAAAATGAGAATATTTCTTTTTTAATTATTATTCAATGAAGGGTTTTCTTCTTACAAGTTTTGACCGTAAAAGGTTTTTATTTCTCTAAATAACTTGGCTTCTCTAAAGGTCAAATTTATGTTCTCTTCCTTACAGAGTAAGACTTATCATCTCAACTAACAGCTTATTAATAAAAAATAAGAATATTACTTATTATACTTCTTCTATGTCAACTCTAACATTTACATTTTATCCTTTAATATTTATATGTAAAAATAATTATTTTTCTTAATGGGAAACCTATGTATGATTTTTTCCAAAAATAAAAGATAGACATTAACTCTTTTTTGAACAATAATAGACATTAAATCTTAAAGGTAATGACTTTAATAAAAATCACCTAAATCTCTATTGATTAAAATTAATGTTGCGGGGATTATTAAATGTACACGGTTTGAGCCAAGAAGAAAATTATAGACAGAGCTCCATGTGCTTCAAAATATTCAATGCTTAAGATATCATACACACCAACAAAAAAAAAAAAGCCACAACTATGAAACAACTCACATTGCATCAAAATATAAATTATTACAATAAAATAGCTTTAGATTAATAATTGTATAATTATTTTAAATATTCTGTTTCCTCGTGAAATAAAAATCAATGAAAATAAAACTATAAAATAGTAATTAATATTCTTTAAAAATTAAGATGGTGAAATGAAAATAATAGTGGCCCGTGAAAATGGGGTACGGTGGTACTTGTTCATGGAATTGCAGGTCAACTTTATGCAGTGAGCAAGTGCTTCACGTTCACAGTCTTTTTTTTTTGGTCGAAACACGTTCACAGTCTAATGCAAGAATAATTTCCAAATGCATCATATAAATATTTGTCCTTTTGTTTTCTATATTTGTATTTTATCCGTTTTAATCAATTTTTTGCAAATTACATTATAAATCTGAACTAAAGAGTTTTTGCTCAATGTAGTAAGTCAATCATATAGATAATCAGGTAAATGTCACTCTGGACGGGACCAATTAATCAAGCAATACCTTTTCTTTTAAAAAAAAAATCGTATGTTAAATTATATTCCTTTTAGTTTTAATTATAAGACATATTTACCTAACTCTAAAGAGATTAAGGATAGTTGATAAATTAATTAATTATATTTGTTTTTTCAAAATGGCCTTATTCAAAATTTAAAATAGCATCAGATTACTCTGATTTTTTGTTTTTTTGTTAGACCTCTACTACTTCATGCATGACTTTTATAGGCTCTCAAATGGTCCCGTGTCGTCGATCACCCCTTAACAACTTCTGACCTACTCTTGCAGGTTGGAAGTGTAATTTAATACTGATATCATTATTAAATATAAAAAAAATACTCAAAATTATTTTATTTACAAAATAAAAAGAAGTAGAATTGAGGTATATACTCCTATATCATTAATGAGGTGTAAGTATTATTTACTTTATAAATTATATAGGTGCATTATAAATTATTATTTTGTTTAATTATTATTGTAAAAGTTTCAATAGGGTTATTTTGACAAAAAGTAGAACTCTGTCCTATACTCAGAATCAAGAGCAACTCTTAAATATTGTCCTATAATTAGGATCGGAGGATACATTTTTTTTCTCTTACTATTTTATTCCAATTTCTAACATCACCTTTTTCATTCGCAGATTTCACCAAAAAAATGTTAGCATTGAACACAATTTAAAATTAATTGCGTGTATATAAAAGAATATATAATTAAGCATAATAATTAATGATTTGTCCCCCCAATACTGTGTGTTGCATGTGAGTCTAGTTAATATTCATTTTGTTTTTTTATTAATAACATATCCATTGCTCAACCCCATGTGGCTCCCTTACTAATTAATTCAATTCATATTACTGATTCCATCGCACTGAAACATGCTGTCATTAAAATAAATAATAATTTGTCTAGCGACGGTATTTCTTTTTTTTTTCCCCCTTTTTATTACAGTTTATAGGTTTTTTCCTGAATTACAATTTATACATATTGGTCTATATACTCATATTAATTATAACTAATATAGATGTTGACTAGACATGTAAGTTATCATAAAATTAAAAAATGTGGTTTTAAAAAAATAAAATGAAAGAGTAGAATTTAAGAGTCATGTTATTAGCTATGAACGTGATTTTGTTCTTACAAGTTAATAACTAACGAGTATAAGAAATTAAGGACCAAATTGTAAAAATGATGAGGACCCAATTAACAAAAAATTGCAAACACCTAATTAAAAATAAGATAAAATTATTTTGTTCTTAAAATGATGAAACATTGTTATGGACGGCCTGAACTAAACTCATCATCAGCCGGGGGCTTCCAATACATGCTTCCTTCCTGATTAATATGTGAGTTTAGCTTAAACTTGATAAATAACACCACTGATCATCAAGTTTAATTATTAAAAAAAAAATGGATCGGCCCGAGATCCATGAAGAAAAGGAAAAATTATAATGAAGGACCTGGAAAAAAAATATTTATTCAGAAGGACCATAAAAATTGTAATTACTTTGAAGGACCAAACATCATAATATAAATTTAAAATTACTAAATTGTCCCTAATCAAATCTCCTATATTATCTCTTGTATTCATAATTAAAAAAAATAATTAAAAATAAAAATAAAACTACCAACTATTCACATATAGTATCATTTTTTTTCAAAAAAAAATATTTTTCACCATTTCAAGCTCATGTAAAATCAATATATTTTTAATTAACTATAGTTCAAACTCATATTTTTTTAATTTTTATTTTTCGACAAGTTCTATATTCATATAATTAATAAATTATCTAATTAACAAATATATTACCAAGTTGCTAAATTTATATTATCAAGTATCAACAATGACATCAATTAAATATTTTTTTATGAAAATAAAAACTAAATTCATTTCAATTTTTTCAGGATATAATAGATTTTTTAATTTTATTAACATTAAATGAATTTTTTTAACCCATATAAATTTATTTTAAAATAAAAATAAATCATATAAAATTTTTGGTCTAACATATATACTAAATTATAAAGGACTTTGTGTTTTATTAAAATCATATAATTATATTATTATTTAAAACTTTATTATTTTAACAAATCATACTTTTGAAAAAAAATTGAAGAATATGTGATTCCCCCCCCCCCAAAAAAATATCTATGCAAGTTGTGAAAAATGAAACTTAAGAAAAATTTATTTAATTTAGTGAAATTTAGAATTTTTTGTTAGTTTTAAAAATAGGGTGTGAAAAGGAATGAAGAAGATTTTCTTAGGGGTAGTATAGTATTTTATATTTTATATTTTTTACATTTAGTCCTTCCAAGTAATTACAATTTTTATGGTCATTCTCAATAAATATTTTTTCATCTAGGTCTTTCATTATAATTTTCCAAAAAAAAAAAAAAAGGGGTCGGATACGATGGATGGAATCTAATGTCACGTAGGGAAAATAAATGTAGCTTAAAAAAGGAGCAAGTTTTGTGGTTGCCGTGAAAATAGATTATATTTTGACCAAAAAAGAAAATAGATTATATTAGGAAAGCCCATCAACAGTGAAAATAGAGATTTAAATGAAGGAAATGTGGGAATTAGTGATTTCTGTGTGGAGCGCGTCGGCCACGTGTGAGTCTCTTTGACACCCAAACAAACAGCAACAGTAATTTCGTACCACCTCGTTTTCCTTTTTTTTTTTTAAATACAAAAAAGTTTTGGAAGGTTTGGCATCAGTTCCCTTCCCAAGGTCAGGGCACGGCCCCGGACTATATGAGCACTTACTGGGGACTTACGAGATCGCCTACTAAAAGAGTCCCAACGACAGTAGAGGGGATCGAACCCACGACCCAAGGACCTAGTCCTAGATCCCTTACCATCTATGCCAACTCACATTAGCTCGTTTTCCTTTATTGTATTCACACACCACTTCATTTTCTATCAACTTTTGGTTTCTTCCATTCATTACATTAAAATAGGGTTTTGGTGTAAATTCACATCGCAAGTATTTAAAAAAATCTTAATATTCTTCTGTAAAATATAACAGTGTTTTCCTAACTGTTTACCTAATTAATTTTAACCGTTGACTCAAAACAAAAGATGGTGGGGTGGTGTTATAACTAATCAATGTTATATGTAATACTTCAATCAAACTAAAATGTTAACTGTCAAAATTAACGGTCTAAAACAACATGGTTATGTTTTTAAGCTTCTGGGGCATTAATGAGACCAAAAAAACTTATAAGATAACATTGAGATTTTTTGAATACTTTGAGGGTAGATTTCACACCTTAACCTGACTAAAATATAAGTGGTACATCTCATTTCATTAGTTAAATTAAAATATAAGCAGCATAGATTTAACATTTTATAAGACTCATAATAAAATGCCATGTTACTTAAAAAGAATAAATAAAAAATTGAAATTAATAAATTTTAGCATAGAAAACAAAGTTTAAGAGGAAAAAGGACAGAAAAAATACCATTTAAATTTTAAAATCCTAAATCAAACATGTTATCTAAAAAAGTATAGAAATTGACAATTCATTTTAGTATAAAAATAATTTATCTAAGATTGTAAAATTCGAGTGATATTCTACTACAGTATCTTTTATCAAATTTAAAACTACAATAACAGAGTAGTATTTTATAAAGCATTAATTCACGCTTTAGCCCATCCAAACGTGTGCTTTTATTTGATGGCGCCAACAATAAATTCACAACACATTTAGAAGAGTATGACCCGTTTGGATGAGTTTTTTAAAAAAAGTGTTTTTTTTTTAAGTTTCAAATTGGAACTTTTAAAAAAAGGAGCTTTGGTTTTTTTTTATTGTTGTAACTTTTACTTTTTTAAAAAAAAAAATCATCTAAACACATAATTAATTAAAAAGTTTTTTTTACATTAAAAAATACTTTTTTTCTCAAAAAATCTCATCCAAGCAGGCTCTATGTGTGACCGGTAGATTTAACATACATTAATAATCAATTATTGTTAATGAATATCTTAAAAAATAATTTCAATTGTCTGAATTTTAATGCATCAGATCATATCTAATGAATGTACTTGAACAAAATTTAAAAAAAGAAGAAGAAGATCATATCTAATGTAAAGTGCTTTCACAAAAACAATTGTCCACCCGCAATCTTTTTGTTTTGGGCGCAATCTATTTAAATCTATAAAAGAGGACCATAATTGGCGTATAAAAATATTCCATGTGCGTAAAAATAGTAATAGGGTTGAAAATGGAATTCACACGTATTATTTTGAATTGTGTAGTGGAACATCATCGTACGTCTTGCTTTCATTATATTGATGTGAAAAAGGTTATCTGTCGCTGCATATCTATCATATATGCTCAAATCCAAAATTTTATTTTTAATATTCGAATGAATATATATGCATGTCCACTCAAATGATCCTCCACACATCTCACTCACGACTTGATAACATCACCTAAAAGCTCATCAATATGTAATGAAATGCCATAGGATCGATAATAATGCAACTTATTCTCTGTGCTAATAATTACGCCCTAAATTTTATCCCTTTCTCAAAGAGGCCATGACTATGCCCAACAACCTAGCTTTCTTCTTCTTCTTCTTTTCTTCGAGGGTGGGAAAAAAAATATCTATGTTTAAGTGGTTCATAAATTTAAGGCTAAAGTACCCATTTAGGGCCATTTGGATGGACTTTTTTTAGAAAAAAGCACTTTTTTAATGCAAAAAAAAAAATACTTTTTAAATTAATTTATGTGTTTAGATGATATGTTTTTGAAAAAGCAAAAGTCACAAAAACAAGCCAAAGTACTGCTTTTTTAAAAAGCTTCAATTTGGAGCTTAAAAAATAAGCACTAAAAAAAAACACTTTTTTTAAAAGCCCATCCAAAAGTCCTTTATGTTTGCTTCAGGTATCCATTTAATCCCTTAAGTTTGTAAAGTGCTCGTTTGGTCCTTAAAGTTAATATCGTTAAGCAGACTTAACGGAAAATACTAACTCAGCAATTTTAAACGATGACTGTGCACTTAAATGCTGACAAAGCAAGCTTAGATGTTATTTTTTTAATAAATTAATATTTTAAATTCTAAAAATTAAAATTTATTTAAGCAAACTTTGGGTATATGTTCTTTATCTGAGGCATTTAAGCGCACAGTCATTGTTTAAAATTGCAATTTACAGGATTTAAAATATTAATTTATTAAAAAAGTAACATGTAAGCTTGCTTTGTCAACATTTAAGTGCACAGTCATCGTTTAAAATTGTTGAGTTGGTATTTCCCGTTAAGTCTGCTTAACGATGTTAACTTTAAAGAATCAAACGGGCACTTTACAAACTTAAAGGACTCAATGGATGCTTGAAGCAAACATAAAGGACCAAACGGATACTTTAGCCTAAATTTAATAAATTTAGATTATCTACAATTATGTGTATAAATCATATGACGCCGTCAATAGAATAAGCAACAATTTAGAGAAGGATGCAATTTAATTAATGTATCAGGTATGTATATAAAAGGGGTTTTGTCTCGGCCGACCTACAAAAAAAAGATTTTTAAAATCACAATTTATAGTTTCCTGAACATGCAGTAAAGTCTTCATGAAAAAGTTTTGATTATATCAGCTTTCAGAGAGTCAATTTTTTTCCCCCCGTCAAACCCAAACCCTTTTTTTAAAAAATAAAATAAAATTCGTGATCTAGTTTAATGGCGATTCAATTCCAATCCGAATTGGCTCTACATACATGAAGACTTATATTTTTTTCTAATCCAAACCAAGCCACAAAGTGAATCTAATTGATGGATGATCCAACCAATCAGATCGTCTAATTAATATATAAGTCATCATCTTGTATAATCTCTAAATCATATCCCTCTAGTCAATTTAAAAGGTCACAATACTACTTTAATTTTTTTTTTAATCTTCCTGATCAACCATTCAAATTGGAAAAAAAAAAAAAACGATGTGGAGAGGATGTGCTTCCTTAATCAGCACAGTTTTCAAAAACGATGTTTTTTTAATTAATTCGAGGGTCAAAATCAAATCTTGATGAAATCAATCTTGAGAGACTTCAACATGTATAACATTCCAGTTATTATTTAATTTAGGTATAGTATATCCTTTATCCCATGCAAAGGCATCTTTCATCACGTCGAGAATATATTTAATTAATCTGCTTCTCATTAATAAATGTTAACCACAATCAATTCCATTTGTTTCGCTACTAATTATATATCGTCATGTTTTTGCCACTTAATTAAATAACCCACCATTATTCATTAGTTATACTCATTGTTGTCAAATTCACAAATTTAAGCAAACTCGTGACGGTGACGTAAACTCGTATCATGAATTCAAATCGTATACTCATAAGAGTTTACTTTTATTATTAAATAAGTATTATTAGTATATAATTAAATAATTAAAATATAAAAATGACAACAATTTGATTAAAATATATTTTAAATACAAATAATTGAAATTAAATTCATCACTATTCATCATTTGTTATATTTAATAAAGAAATTTCTAGAAAACTTCTATATAAAGCTATTGAACATGATCAAATAAAAAAATAATAATACGAGTTTAAGAGTAAGTTAACACGATTTTTTGTTAGATAGAAACGTAAAAACGGTAAAATCAGTACATAAACTCGTGAGTTTAATCAAGTTTACAACTAGCATGAGTTTACCACTGATTTGACTCGTATTTATAAGTTAGAAGCGTAAAAACGATAAACTCGGAGAATCAATTTGCGAGTTTGACTACAATGGTTATACTCATTCCATAATAATGCAAATTTAATTTCAACACGCAAGCTGAGTCTTTTAAGATTCTTCATTCAATTCACACTCTACCAAACACCATGAGTATGATCAGAAGCTGACTCTTAAGATTCTTCATTCAATTCACACTCTACCAAACAACACTACAGATCTCCATATTATTAAAAAAAAAAAAACACCAGTACAGATCACACGCACACAACTATTATATAGATACTCAGCTCAATCCTTAGTGTGTGTTTGGCCTAACTTATTTTTAGCTTATTTTTTATTTATAAGTATAAGTTAAGCTGAACAAGATTTTACAAAAGCTTTTATAATTATAAGAGCTTATTTTATAATGAAGAAAAAAGAACTTAGGAACTTATTTTTAAGATTTTTTTAAAAAAAAGAGAGAGAGAGAGAGAGAGAACTCGTAAATCTTTCGATCGAACACTACTGCAATCGTCACTGCCGCCACCACCACTGCCTCCACCACCCTTTTATAACATACCTTTTATAATAATTTTTATTGGAAAAAATGTTTATGACAAAAATTTTATCAAACAGTTTATTCTTAATTTCAGTTTTTAAGTAACTTTTAAGCTAAAAAATTTATGTAATCAACAAACAGCTTTTAACTTTTTTTATAAAGCTCTTTTTTTTTAGATTTAACTTAAAAGTAACTTTTAAGCTAAAAATAAGAGGATCCAAACGAGTTCTTAATATAAGACATTTATATTTACCTAACTCGATAAGATTTAAAAAGTTAGTTAATATGACATATATTTTTTAAAACACTATAGTCATTTTCCTTAATTCTTTCATTAACTCTCATCCTCAATTATTGCTGGAGCACTAATAGAGGTAAATATATATATATATATATATATATAATATCTTAAATTCAGGATAACGATCAACTTCCCAACATGTCTTATTGGAAGAACAAGATGGAGTACTATTTTTCTACATTTGTTTCAAAACGGACGTAAATAATACTCCTTCCGGTCCTAATTATAAAAGCTAGTTGACTTTTTTGGAGAAGTTAAGGAAGTTAATTAAATTACTTTAACGTATTTTTATTTTTTTCTTCAAATTAATTAGTTTGACTAATAAACTAATATATAATTTAATGATACACAAAAAATAAAATGATTAAGTAACTTATTTAGCTTCCTTAATCTCTCCAAAGAAAGTCAACTAGCTCTTATAATTAGGACAAGAGGTAGTATAATGTACAGCATCAATGTTATGTCCCTCCTAATTAAAACCAACATATAAAGTCTTCCAAAACAGACTTACGTAAAAAGTGCTTGCTTGCCGTGCTCCTTAATCTTTAGGTCCTGTTTGGTACAGGGAAGATCTAAGGAAGGAAAAGAACTTAAAGTAGGGAAAGGAATGGAATGGAAGATTGAGAGGGAATTTTAAAAAAGTGAACTGTTTGGTAGATATGGAAAAAGAGAAGGAAGATGATAATTTGAAAAATATAAATATAAATATAAAATTTCTAAAATACCCCTAACCTAAAATAAAATTTGCCTTTTCCCTTCCTCTCTCACTCTCGCCGGCCATAATCAGTGAATCAGAGGGGGAAAAAAAATCGATCCTGCCTTCATCCCTCTCTCTCTCTCTTGACAGCAAACTGAACACCAAAAGAAAATCAAATCCCTACTTCATCCTCGAAGCTTCTTTCTCTCTTGCTTTTCACGAGTTCTTTGCAGAAACCATACCCAGACAGCTTCGTCAGTTCACCACTCACAACTTCGAATCGATCGTTTGTTCTTGCAGCTCCTTCGTGATCTTGTTGCAGGTCCGTTAAGATTTTGCCGGAGATCGATAGTCTTCCTCCCATGCCACTTCTTCGAGTTTTTGCCGCAGGGTTAAGATAGGAATTTGGCTGGAGGGAAGATGAGATCCCACCTATATCCGAGGGATCTCATCTTCCCTTAAACGTGGGAAGATTGCCGCCGCTGGAACTTAGCTCGTGGGAAGATGAGGTAACCAAATAGGCCACGGCAGGGAAGATTCAACATCTTCCCTTTCCTTCGGTAGATCTTCTGTCTACCAAACAGGTCCTTAATCTCCAGCTTGCTTCCAACTTCTTCTTTGATCTCGTCCTTTTTTTTTAATAACAATTTGGTATATATAATTTTCTTAACTTGTATAGTTGTATAATTGTATTACAAGGAATGTATTCAAAAAGAAATGAAATTTATAAGAATGAAAAGTGTAATTTTTTTAAAAAAATATGAGTAGAAAGGGCAATTATGTTTTTTGATTAACTTTAGCTCTCCCTCTTCCTCACTAATTCTCATACCAAACAAACAAGATCGCTCTCTCCCCTGGAAAGCCCTCTCTAATTATACCAAAATTAAATAGCTGCTAATGTTGCAAAAAAAGTTACTATCAGTTCATGATCTTAGAAAAGATCCAAGCCATCAATTAGAAGAAGAAATGTTGTTAGACAAGCAACATAGATTGAGCTAGGTGAGCGACAAACAATGTTGTAACATAGTACCATATCATAGGGACAATAATGATGATGTATCTAAATTAAGTCAAAAAAAAACGAGGGAAATTTCACATAAGTGTCATTTTTACAGACAAAATCTCATAAAAGGCCCAAAGATTCTGAAAATTCTAGAATAGGATTTTCAAAATCTATGTGAGTTGTTAATGAGGCTGATATAGTTGTTAACGAGGCTGATTTAGTTGTTAGCAAATTGTTGTTAATGAGACTGATTTAGTTGTTAATAACCTACCTATTAACAACTATATCAGCTCCATTAATAGTTCACGTAGATTCTGAAAATTCCATTCTGGGATTTTCAGAATTTTTGGGGTCTTTTTTAGTTTTTTTTTTAAAAAATGTAAAAAGGGTCCTTAAATGAATTTTCCCAAAAAACAACCACGACATAGATTACCGTGAAGTCACTACAAGATATTTTTACAACTTATTTCGATTTTAAATATAAAATAGAGTTGACATTTTTTGAGGAGCTTAAGGAAGCTAAATAAATTACTTTATCAAATCATATATTATGTATTATTAAATTATATATCAGTTTATTAGTCAAACTCATTAGCCTGGAGGAAAAAAAAACTCTAAAGTAATTTAATCAACTTCTTTAATCTTTTCAAAAATATCAATTCTACCTTATATTTATGAATGGAGTGAGTGTGTGTGTGTCTCTACATCAATTTAGGCATAAAAGGCACATGCCAAACAACCAAAAAAAAAAAGAAGATAAATTGAGGTACACCTAAACCTAGCTAGCTACCCGAAAAAAGACGATGATGATCGAAATGAGGGAACTGGTTACTTGACCTTCCAAGTTCCAGTAGAGCCATATTCTTATCACTAAAAAAGGCAATTATATAGTAATATATATAAATACGTAAATAAAGATTCAAATAATTGGATCCCTCCAAAGCCAAGTTCTCTTGCTTTTTTCGGGGTCAAACTCCCCAACCAAAAAAAGCAAATATGACCCCCGCAATTCATCTATCAAGATATCATACTTTTTTTTTCCCCCGAATTAATTAATCATAGAAAGACAGCACATGCATACACATAGGATTCTTCTTCTTCTTCGATCTTCTTTATTTTGACTCATTATTATATACGTTTTGGTTTTGTTGCTCGTAGAAGAGACCTTCAAAGTGCTGCAACAGCAAAAGGGATGGAGAAAAATTCAAGGGAAATTATATTAATTGGGGTCAGACAGCACATATATACATATATAATTGAAATGGTTCAATCACAGAGAGAGCGAATCGTGTTATATAATAATCTGTGAGTGAAAGTTGTTGTCGTGATATGTAGATATAAAAAGAAAGAAAGGAGTCTTTGGAGTGATGTTACATACAAAGATTGTTAAGAATATTTGTAAAGATTATGTATCCACCAGCCAATAATGTTTTCATTGATTTGTAGAAACAGATAGTACTCTCGAATCGTCCAACTTTTTTATTTGTCACTTGAACAACAGTTATATATCCTTTAAATTTTTGTTGAAGCATGAGAGTGACATGTTATTTGGAATAATTATTTATTGTTCCATTTGGCCGATGATCTTATAATTTAGTGGCATGAAAGCTTCTCGTTGTCGTGAGTCGTAAGATTAATTCCATTCGTAATATTGGGTTATTACTTATTAGTGTGTGCTTCTCTAGTAATTATTGTTGTGAAGAGCATAATTACTGAGTCCCAATACAATATTGCATGTTGCTACTGGACAAAATAATAAAAATATTATAAGAACAAATGAAAAAGAAAAAGGTCAAAATAGTTTTTCATTTGTATGCATGTATATCTGCAATTTAATTTAGCACTGCCTTTAAGGCTAAATCATAAAAGTTATCACTCACAATCATCATACTGATGAGCTACGTACGTACGATTACCTTTTTTTTTTCCCTCTCCCTTTTATCAGATTCACATGAAAATTTAGTTTTACACCAGAAATTGTTTTGCAGCATATATAAGTGCTTTAAACACATCTTTTGTGTAAATGTAAAATAGTAGTAATAGTTTTTTCATAAGCCCAGATCCTAATTTCCCAAAAAAATAATAATAATAAAGAAACGTACACAGGCATAAAAAAATAGGAAGTAATTAAAATTTAAAAAAATAGAGACAAGAAAAGGAAAGGAGTCAAAATTTCTGCTATACACAATCATGAATGAAGGAAAAGTGTAGAAGAGAACAAATAATTGCGAGGCACCCATATATACGAAAGAGAGCAAAGCTAAAAAGGGGGCCCTTTTCACCTTTTCCTCCACTTTGTAATTATTGTTCTTACTACTTGTATATATATGCCCATGATTGTGGTCATAGACACCACTCACAATAATATATATATATATATATATATATATATATATATATTCAATTTATAGTGATATTATTTGGGACTCCATGCATTTATTTTTTTTAAAAAAAGATATTTTGTTAGACTCTACGTATGCAATTTTTCCAGTCTCTTTTTCTACCTACATATATTAAGGAAATTTGAGTATTAAAAATCATTTTTTTTATAACTTGAAAATGTAAAATATTAGGGTTGAATCTTGAATCTGTGGTGTATGGTGTATGTGTGTGTGTGTGTAGAGAGAGAAAGAGAGAGAATAAAAAGAGGATGGGACCTAAACAAAAATGGTCGGGATTTGAGACAAATGTGAGAAGCATCTTACAGTGGTTGCAGTGTGCTTTTGATAGCATCAGTGACCCCCACCACTCCTTTCTCTCTATTCTTTTCCATGTATATACGATTTCCATCTTACTATTTTATGCCTTTATTAGTTAAATCTAAATTTTGTACTGAAATCCCAAATTACACAATCTTGGTGTGTGTGTGTGTCGGTTTATATGTAATGTAAAAATTATAATCAATCAGATTGTTGTTAAATGATGATTAGTATGTTTGAACCAAAAAAAAAAAAAAGCTAAATGTAAAGTTCATATAGTCCGATGAAATGATAAAAACGGATTTATTTTTTATTTAACATGAAATTGTTTGTCCTGACACTAGGAAGATGATCCTTTCCTCATCTTTTTTCTTATCAGTCTATCTGGATAGTTGATTGTGTAACACCCCAACTTTTCTAAAGCATTTTCGAAATTATTTGATCAGAGTTCAAAATAATTTAACCAGAGTTGAGCAACGAAATGATTTTAAATACAAAGTAACTGATATTCAACCACTGTAGTGTACTGGTTTGTTGATACAAAGAGTTCGAAAGACTATACATATCTACAGGACTTTCTCCAGCTAGTCCTTCTGCCTGCTGCTTACCCTTGTTTCTGTTTCTGTTTACCCCGGAATCCTGAAGCTACAGTAAGAGCTGAGGTTCAATACCCATTGAACCTCAGGTAACGGTTAACCTCATGCTTATGTATCAAATATGTATGACAGATATTCATGTCAAAACAGCAATAATCACATACATTATTCTCATATTCACATAATAACATAACACAGCCACTGCAATATGCATGTTATTATAGTCTGCACTATTCACCAGTGCCACGGTGTACATCCGTGTCCTCAGCGCTAGGAAAACATAACGGCGTTATCAAGACTATAACCCGTATCAAGTTGTATGTGTATGATCAATTTTCAAAAACAGAATTTCAGACTATCTATCACATATAAGCATACCATAAGCATCAGAGTTAAGGTTACAATACGCGTCCGTACCTTCCTTCCACGTGAATAGTAAATTACTATTCATGTATACGGCACTATTCATGTATACGGCACTATTCACGTATACGGCACTATTCACGTATCCCCAAACTTCCTTTGAATCTGACTCCGGAATCCTCGGATATCCTATAATATCATTTTTATCAGTGACCATTAATTTTCAGCATTTGCGGAAACTATGTTGGATATTCACTATTCATGTGAATAGTACCAGTAAAAATATTTTTACCGTGCCGGTAAATATTTTTTTACTGTGCCAGTAAATAATATTTACTGTCCAAGGATAATTCTTTTCTGATGTGACAGATCAGACTAAGCTGCAGCCACAGAGCATACTCAGAAAAACTCTATCTGGCATTTCTACTATAATTACCAAAAGAAACTACCAAATATTAAGACTAGAGACCAAAGAACTTACCCTTGAAGTTCCTGCTCATTCTCTCCAGCTTCAAGAACTTTACTCTAAACTCTCTCTCTAACTCTAAGAATTCTCACTCTTCTCTTAAACTCAACTGTTGTTCTCTGAGTTTGGTGTGAAGAAAATGAAGAAATGAAGCCTCTATTTATAGTGAAAAAGCATGACACTATTCATACTTTATCAGGTCAGATTTTGGCCGTTGGATCTTGACTTTAAACATGGCTTCATCTCAACCGTCCAATCCATTTGCTTACGTCATCGATGACGTCATCGATGACGTCATCGATGACGTCATCATGACGATGACACTTTCTTACTCTTTTGCATTTATCCTATAAAGATTCCCTGATCGGTGTTCTAATCACGTTATATTAGAAATTCTCAAGAATCCGGAAGCACAGCCTTGTAGTTCTATTTTTCCTCTTCAGAAATATCTGGGTCAACTAAATTTTTGATCCTATTTAGGATATTCCGTAACCTGCCGAAGATTTTAAGTCGAACACTGACGGTTACAGAAATTACTTCGGGTGACACCATCTTCTAGACAAAAATTCACTGATTCATAATATGTGCAGTTGTTTACTACTTAGTTCAAGGATTTTGAGTTATGATTTATTTCCTACAGATTCCACTATCTGTCCTGCTTCAAAATATCGGTTCAACCTATCTCAAATAATCATTCCGCCGATTACGGAAATGACTTCGGAGATAACCCACTCTGAGATAAAAATTCACTTATTTATAATATACCCTTACTTTAAAAACCTAATTCACGGTTTATTGGAAATAATTTTATTTCTATTGTTTTCCAAAGTATAAGATATTATATTATAATATTATTATTATTGAGTGGGTCCCGCGCGCAAAATTTTTCAAACTTCACGGGTGTTGGCAGAGGAGAAATAATTTGACGTGGGTCCCGCATGAATAGTAAATACGTATTTTCAAATAGTGAATACGTATTTAGGAATAGTGAATACCGTATTTTTGAATGGTGAATACGTATTTGTGAATAGTAAATACTTTTCATATTTCTCAAAATATCGATTAAATACCGTATTTATAAAAAGTGAATACGTATTTGTGAATAGTAAATACGTATATGTGAATAGTAAATACTATTCACGTCCCACAAAATACCGTTTCAAAATTCGCCATTTTCAAAAGTAGAGCCTAGTAGTCCTCCAAAAATAGGCTAGTTTTCAAGTCTTTAGGTCCAAAATTCAGGATGTTACAATTCTCCCCCCGTTCAATAAATTTCGTCCTCGAAATTTGACAATATAAAATCAAAAGGTTATCTAGACCTCTAGTCTATTCCTTCCTTATGCAAACTTAAATAGCACACATCCTACTATTCAATGTCTCAATCTTATACCCAGGTATAGTACTAAATTACAGGACTTGCTGATCTATTCTCACAGTACTCGGTTACACAGGCCTCACTGCCTGATTTATTTAGCCTATCGGCTTAACACATATTGGCCTTCCGGCTATATCTATTACCATCGCACTGGAGATTCTAACCTTTCTACTTAGGAATTCATCCTCAACCCTTAGGCATCTTTATTACTACCTGATACAGTGAATGTTTTGCTAGTCTTACGATGTATTCTAAACATAGTTACTTAGCATTTCACACAGTGCTAAGTATCACCGGTCTTATGTCCTAGGAGCATCATCCCGTGTATACTTTGCACACTACGTCTTATTGCCTTGAGCATCTGCTCATCAAATTCATCCGAGACTTTCCCATTCAAGTCCTCAAACTACTTTCACTTACTCAACATCATAACCGGCAGCTATTATCTGACTTAACTAATTCAGTATTCCAAACCTTTCTAATAGTTGCTGTTCCTGTACCATAATTCCCAATTACACTGCTTTTCTTTTTAACACGATAGCGTCGACAATCATGTCATTGCTACCCAAAATTATTTTCTTGTCTCATTTTCAAATTTTCAAACATGAAAAATTTTCCGTGGTTTCAGTACATTTCACAATCTGCACTATACCACAAAGTAATAGTGCTATAACATTTTTAAACTTAATCGCTGCCATCACAAATTCATGAAAACATTTTTCACTGCCGGATCATTTTCAAAAACTTTGATTACCGGCACATATCTTTGAGGAAGCTAATTTATTTCACAAAATTTTACAATTGAGAGTACACACCTTCATTTTAACCATTTGGTACAGTGAGCGCCTTACCCCAATCCTCAAATCCAGTCTCAACAGTACTATCAACCATGTGGGAGAACCTCCGCCCCTCTCTCAGGAGACCCAGTGTTCACACTGGCACATAAAGTAGCAACCCTATCTAGCGGAACTCAGTCCAGTCATAGACAGTCAGGTTGTACTAAACAAAACATATGCCCTCGGCAAAGTGTTATGGATTGGGTGCGTTCACTGCTGGTGCGATTTCCATTTTCTCAAACAAAATCCCTCCAAAAATTTTTGTTCAAAAAGAACATTTATCAAAGGCCAGCGATTTCAAACATTTTAAAACATCTAGCAAGACCCAGCAAACTGTGTACATCTACAACAGCTTCTGTCCTTCTAGTTTTGTACTGACTTTACCACAACATAGTTGAAAACTCAGTTTCAAACTCTGGGTTCTAACAAAACCGTTTGTACAAGACAACATCATAACCATCACTGTGGTCTCAAATTCTGTTGAAAAATATTTCATTTGAAAACTCGATTTCACAAATTTGAAAGTAAACTCCGAAAATTTCAAAATAGCAGGTGCATTGGTAAGTTCAAAAATTCAATTTTTTTTTTAAAACCTTACTTAGGAATCAGACAACTAACATTAGAAGGTCAATACTAACTACATACATCCGGACCTCTGTTCTTGACTACTCAAACCATATGTATAATGTTTAGTTTGTTCTACTTAACTCATCTGGCTATTCCAAACTTTGCCCGTTATCCTCGGGTTTTACAAGCTTTTTGGGACACTTCTCGTATTTGTTGTCTAACAATATGTACTATATAGCATTGGAGTAAACCATGGTGATATACTAGATTACTTAAACCTTCACTCTGGGGAACCTATTCGATGTGAGACTCATTATAATTTACTTACCTTGAGAACTGATGCACTGGTAACTCTACTTTATGGTTCGTTGCCACGGCGGCCCCACTCTACGGTTCGTCGTCACGGTGGCTCTGCTCTACGGCACATTACTCGGCGCTTCACTCAGTCTTCGCAGACCAGTCAGCTTTTCCGGTTAGCATCCTCTGTAGGTAAGCCTCCTTGATCAGAACTCCCCGTAGGTATCCTTCTCCGATTAAACTTTCCATAAGTAGCGCCAGTGATCGTCTTTGAATCATTATAATGAGAACTCAAATCTTAACAGGTTCCTATCCTTTAGTAGTTTCATAAACCGTTGTTTCTATGTCTGCCATCTTATCTAGGGTCATTCTATTTGTGGACTTTCACTTTCTATTTAGCTCCAAGCATAATTCTTAACTCAATTTTCCCTATCGGGTAGCCACTTACTTTATAGAGAATCTATTAGCCACTAACATCTCTATGGTTCTTGGTCCCACCTTGAGACCATAACCTGGTGGCTACTGAGGTTTCCAGCTTTCGTATGGTTTTGTTAAGGAACTATCTCTTAGGTATTTGGAACCTAGGCAAAACTCACTCATATTTTCTCAGGGTTCCCACTCTCACAGGGGTCATAGTTCTGAGATTTCTCTCGCCTAAGCAATATTAACTTCATAATGTCTATTGATTCTTGGTACTAATATTGGTATACTTACTACTGGGTACCTACAACTCTCATAGGCTCTAGTATGACATAACTGTCTCCCCAGAATTACTGGGTACTTTCCCTCTTCTGTCAATTGATCACCACCGTTAAGGACTTAATCAAAAGATCTTCGTCCCCGGAGCCACGCCCCTTTGCACGCATGGTGTCTGGCCTCTACAAGGTAGGGATTTTCTTCTCAGGGTACCTTAACAAGTTATTATTTTGACAAGGACATTAAATCGATAGGTTACTATCCAAGGGAAACCTAAACAGTAGGTTACTGTCTACCGGAAAACTTAAGTCGTACCGACTTCTCTGTACCACTTCCCTTGAAACTCTGAGCGGGGATTTAACTTAGATTCCGATTCCCATATCAAAAGTCTTAAAGTTTAACAACAGAAACCATATTCTGTGCCATCTACTCTATATCAAGGCCTCCCGAGCCTAACCCCTTTTCCTTAGGATGTACGTCCTTTTTGTATCACAACACCAGTATTGTATCAGTACTTGTACTTGTTTTTTCGAAATACTTTTAAAACCATGGCTTAGAGCCTAACTTAGTTAGTCAAACCGATTGGCCAGGTAGGCGTCTATCATGGGAGCCTCACCGTGCTAGGGTGACTGATTGGCTGATCCACATAGACTCGGCCCTACCTTCGGCACCAATGGTTTACTGTAACTGAGTCGGGTTCATACCAGATAAAACACTTTTGAAAGCTTAGAACCTAACTCCGCTACTCAGACAATCCGACTAGGCAGGTGTTTTTGTGGAAGGCTCGACGAATTCAAGGAAACTGATTGCCAACCACAAAACCCCTTTCTAGATATCGGACTGTTTGGAGTAACTTAGTTAACTCTGTGCCAGGATGTCTGCTCTGATACCAAAATGTAACACCCCAACTTTTCTAAAGCATTTTCGAAATTATTTGATCAGAGTTCAAAATAATTTAACCAGAGTTGAGCAACGAAATGATTTTAAATACAAAGTAACTGATATTCAACCACTGTAGTGTACTGGTTTGTTGATACAAAGAGTTCGAAAGACTATACATATCTACAGGACTTTCTCCAGCTAGTCCTTCTGCCTGCTGCTTACCCTTGTTTCTGTTTCTGTTTACCCCGGAATCCTGAAGCTACAGTAAGAGCTGAGGTTCAATACCCATTGAACCTCAGGTAACGGTTAACCTCATGCTTATGTATCAAATATGTATGACAGATATTCATGTCAAAACAGCAATAATCACATACATTATTCTCATATTCACATAATAACATAACACAGCCACTGCAATATGCATGTTATTATAGTCTGCACTATTCACCAGTGCCACGGTGTACATCCGTGTCCTCAGCGCTAGGAAAACATAACGGCGTTATCAAGACTATAACCCGTATCAAGTTGTATGTGTATGATCAATTTTCAAAAACAGAATTTCAGACTATCTATCACATATAAGCATACCATAAGCATCAGAGTTAAGGTTACAATACGCGTCCGTACCTTCCTTCCACGTGAATAGTAAATTACTATTCATGTATACGGCACTATTCATGTATACGGCACTATTCACGTATACGGCACTATTCACGTATCCCCAAACTTCCTTTGAATCTGACTCCGGAATCCTCGGATATCCTATAATATCATTTTTATCAGTGACCATTAATTTTCAGCATTTGCGGAAACTATGTTGGATATTCACTATTCATGTGAATAGTACCAGTAAAAATATTTTTACCGTGCCGGTAAATATTTTTTTACTGTGCCAGTAAATAATATTTACTGTCCAAGGATAATTCTTTTCTGATGTGACAGATCAGACTAAGCTGCAGCCACAGAGCATACTCAGAAAAACTCTATCTGGCATTTCTACTATAATTACCAAAAGAAACTACCAAATATTAAGACTAGAGACCAAAGAACTTACCCTTGAAGTTCCTGCTCATTCTCTCCAGCTTCAAGAACTTTACTCTAAACTCTCTCTCTAACTCTAAGAATTCTCACTCTTCTCTTAAACTCAACTGTTGTTCTCTGAGTTTGGTGTGAAGAAAATGAAGAAATGAAGCCTCTATTTATAGTGAAAAAGCATGACACTATTCATACTTTATCAGGTCAGATTTTGGCCGTTGGATCTTGACTTTAAACATGGCTTCATCTCAACCGTCCAATCCATTTGCTTACGTCATCGATGACGTCATCGATGACGTCATCGATGACGTCATCATGACGATGACACTTTCTTACTCTTTTGCATTTATCCTATAAAGATTCCCTGATCGGTGTTCTAATCACGTTATATTAGAAATTCTCAAGAATCCGGAAGCACAGCCTTGTAGTTCTATTTTTCCTCTTCAGAAATATCTGGGTCAACTAAATTTTTGATCCTATTTAGGATATTCCGTAACCTGCCGAAGATTTTAAGTCGAACACTGACGGTTACAGAAATTACTTCGGGTGACACCATCTTCTAGACAAAAATTCACTGATTCATAATATGTGCAGTTGTTTACTACTTAGTTCAAGGATTTTGAGTTATGATTTATTTCCTACAGATTCCACTATCTGTCCTGCTTCAAAATATCGGTTCAACCTATCTCAAATAATCATTCCGCCGATTACGGAAATGACTTCGGAGATAACCCACTCTGAGATAAAAATTCACTTATTTATAATATACCCTTACTTTAAAAACCTAATTCACGGTTTATTGGAAATAATTTTATTTCTATTGTTTTCCAAAGTATAAGATATTATATTATAATATTATTATTATTGAGTGGGTCCCGCGCGCAAAATTTTTCAAACTTCACGGGTGTTGGCAGAGGAGAAATAATTTGACGTGGGTCCCGCATGAATAGTAAATACGTATTTTCAAATAGTGAATACGTATTTAGGAATAGTGAATACCGTATTTTTGAATGGTGAATACGTATTTGTGAATAGTAAATACTTTTCATATTTCTCAAAATATCGATTAAATACCGTATTTATAAAAAGTGAATACGTATTTGTGAATAGTAAATACGTATATGTGAATAGTAAATACTATTCACGTCCCACAAAATACCGTTTCAAAATTCGCCATTTTCAAAAGTAGAGCCTAGTAGTCCTCCAAAAATAGGCTAGTTTTCAAGTCTTTAGGTCCAAAATTCAGGATGTTACAGATTGAGAAAATAAGAGAAAGGTTAAAATAATATTGTGATTGATTGAACGAATATAATTTAAATATTACGAGGGATAATGAAAAAATGATTATAAGAAAAAGGCAAACAGACATAAATGTCCTGAATTTCATAAATCTTTAGAGTTATTCTATTTCCCTATCCTAATATAAGAGTATTTGCTTTGATCTTGCATATAAGACTTTAATTTAATTTTTAATTTTTTTCAGAATACCTATATTAACTGCACATTGTATGGAAATGTCCAAAGTTATAACTAACTAATCTAACTCTTGTATTATCTCCGATACTTGAGCAACAAAAAGATTAACCTTTTCCCCCCCTTTTCTCTGGGTCATTTCTGTCATGATCAGATGACATTGAAATAATATGTTTATTTATTAATTTTTTTTAATAAAAATAAACAGCTTGTGTTTGGGCAGAATTTGTGGGATAAAATTTAAAATTAAACAGTGGAAACTCTTAAGTTCAAATGACTTTTTTGGTTTACTTTAAATGTGGTAAGATAATTACAACAAAAAAAATTATTCTCAATTACTTTAGATCCGGATGAAAAAAAAAAAAAAAACACAACCTTGTGATGGACGGCTTCCCATTCACTTGCATTAGCTTGATGATTCAACCTAATGAATAAAATATATATTCCATGTGCGGGCACATATTTTCACATGTTTACTTTTTATTTTTGCTCCGATCGAGAAGGAGTCATTCGTGCTAAGCTTTCAAAAGGAAAAAAAATAAAATAAAATTATTCCACTTGAAAAACTATTTCAAATTCATACAGTGTATTCATCCCAAATCAATCTAAATTAAAGAAGCTATAACAATTAAAATGTAGAAGAAATGGATCAAGAAAAATTCCCTCCAGAAAAAAAAGTGCCATTTGTTTTTTTTTTTTAAGTCATTAACAAAAATGAATAACAAGGCTTTCAAAATATACAACGAACGATCAGCGTTTAGATTAACTGATTTTTGGTGATTCTAATTTAATTAATAGTCTTATGTGTATCAAAAAAAAAAAAAGTCTTTTGTTTGAATCCTAGGTATAAAAAGTCGAAATAATCTCTCGGAGGTCGAGAGGTTCCTTCCATTGTGAGCCTACATTTTTGTGAATTCAACTTGTATTACTACTGGCTCTGGATAGACAAATACCGATGGAGAAATAAAATAAAAAAGAATAGATGGGCCTTTGGATTTTTTTGGAGAAGCCCATAGAATTTGCATCTATGGGCCTTCCGATTTATTTTTGGAAAAGTACCTTGGTTTGTTACCTACGACATTGAAAGACATTCAAATCGTGAAGCCATCCGATCAGGTGCATTTTGGGAACAATGGCGCGGCCGGGTGCATTATTCAACACTCATGTCAAGCTTCTCGCCTTCGATCTTCTTTCCCTCACCCAAAACCCTTCTTCTTCTTCTTTCTCTCGCAGAGGCATCCACCTCTCCCGAGCTGAAGCCGTCGGTACGGTCACTTCCCGTGAATTCAAACCCGACAGATTCCTCAGGTTTACCCTCGACGACGGCACCGGCTGCGTTCATTGCATCCTCTGGCTCAACCAACTCTCGTTTCCTTCCTCCACGGACGTCCCAGATGTAGCCCTCGCCGATCTCATCCAGCTCGGGAAGGTGGCCAGAGTGCGAGGTCAGATCACCAGCTTCAGAGGCGTTGTGCAGATCACGGTGTCGGATGTTGTGATCGAGACTGACCCCAATTCGGAGATCTTTCATTGGTTGGATTGCCTCAATTTGGCGCGCAAGTGTTATGACATTTTGCCTTCTAAACGCAACTAAAATCAGTCGTTTATCCGGAACATTATTTGTAGAGTTCCAATTTTAGCCATGCATGAAATTAAATGCCTTCGATGCCTATAACTAACAGCTGATTTCATCATCATCGACAATGAATTGAACAAAATGCTTGTTTTATCTCATAAAACACAAAATTACTTCTTTTTAAGTTAAACCAAACACTCAGTCTCGTGCGCTCACATACAGATAGAGCACAAGAGTGGCAAGGGGAAAAACATTAGAAAAGCCTAAGATGGAATTCATCATCAAAATTTCTGTACATATGATCTGTGAGAAATCTATATTCGAAAATGATATGGAAGTTTTGGGCGCATGATCACCATTTGCGGAGCCCACTTCTTATCCTGTTCTCTATAACCATGATGGTGGTGATGTCTTTGATCACTTGTATGAAGCATGGTGTTAGGACTCAGACACGCTGGCATGTTTTTTGTATACTTCACCATGGTGTGGAGGGAAAGCAGCAATCGAGTTTTGTCTTTTGTCACTGTTTAAGTCTGACCTGCAGAATTAGATGCACCTGCTTCTTGAATATGGACCTTAGCTCTTCATTTGCTTCAATTCCTATCCTCCTGCACCAACCAAACCCCAAACAATCACTAGTTTGCAATTTTAACCATACGGATTCAGAAATAACTATGCAAAGAGAATTGAATTAATCCTAGAGAAATTCATGGGTAAATTCAATAGAGAGTAGAATGTGTAATTAGATTCAGTTGGCCCTCTACCCTCCCACTTGTTTGTGTCATTCTCTCTTACAGCACTACAGTAGAGGACCCAATTCAAAAATCAACTAATTACATAAATCTACAAAAATAAAGACTTGAAAAAAATAGGAGATACCCAATTTTGGAACCATTCTTTCCCACAAGAATCTTGCGTTGGCTTAATTTGCTCGTGATGAAATGTTGCTCAACTCTAAGAGAACCATCCCGTAATTCCTTCCAATCAATCAGACGATGTTCAATTTCATATGGAATTTCCTGAATTGAGATAGTTGTGATCCATTATTAAAATCATAAAGTAATCATCTGATCTTAAAATATACTTGTCACATTCTATCTATAAATAAGAGATTGTCTTGAACTGCTACCTGATGTATATGGTCCAACAACCTTTCACGCACAACTTCCATGGCTATCATCTTCATAACTTCTTCACTCATCACAAATGGATCTTCTTCCCATGGTCGTTCAACTGCCTAAGCATTAGAAGTAAATCAAAATCCAGACTTAGGTCTTGAAATGTCTAACAGGAGAGTTCTGGAGAAATATAAGAAATATATGTACTTTACTCGTTTTAAAAGGAAGCAAGTTCATCAGTAAAACCTTCTATTTTATTTTTTTTCTTTAGAAAAGAGAAAATGAACCCCACCAAATACTCAAATTTTGTGCCACGAGGTAAGCCCTCAAGCTAATTGCCAGGAAGATCTCATTTTTCCTGATTTAAAAAATAGTTGATAAACCAAAACCATAGCACACCAATATGCCAGCATAAGAACTACTGATATTTTGGTTTCCCTCTGCTATTCGATAAGATGTTTCTGTCACCCCAAAAATAAATTTAAAATGTTTCTAGAAATATACTAGTTTCTAATAAACATACTAATTTATATATACAGCTATACACAACATATTTTGTTAGGTATGAAATGGGTGTCAGATGACATGCAATGCCTCATTCAGGTTTTCATTTCAAGTAATCAGCATCAAAAATCAAATTCATGATATAAGCAAAAGAGAAGAAATCGTATCTACGCTCATGCATTATCAAAGTGTAGCATTGAATTAGATTGATAATACTCATTCTGTTCCCACACCATTTACGAATAGGCTTTTTTCATTTAGTATAACGCATAGGCTGTTGTACAAAATGAGGCCAGAAATCATTTATTACTCAATGAATGCAAAAGTACTCAAACTCAAGAGCAACAAGATTTGTTTATAAGGCACATTGTTGTTTAGGAATTAGGACCCCAATGTTTTATGAAACCCGATAACACATCTCAGGTGAGAGGAACAACAAAATCATTTGGATAGCCAGGATAGAGAGCATAACTAGAAAAGATACATGCCTGCTCCATCAAGTACTGTGACAGATCTCTTACCCCATACCCCTTCAGTCCTGATATCATGAAAAACCTACACAATAATAACAGGAGATCATCAGGTTTAGGCGCTACAGTTGATCCACAGAAAGGTTAAAATTTATACTCCAAATCGGCATGTTATCCAGCCTCATTATAAGAAAACCATACCTTTCATATCCAGGAAGAAGTTTGAATTCTTCCGAAACCTTCATCAAGTCTTTCTTTTTCTTCACTAAATCAATCTTGTTCATACATAAAACTCGTTTCTGATTAGGGTGAGTTCGAGCTCCCATCCGCTTAATTAATTGTATGACTCTTGCATCAGGTCTATATTGATTGAACGTTAAAAAGACACAAGTGACCGAGAGGAAAATGGAAAAAAGTGCAAGTTAAAATGCCTTGTCACATGGTTAAGATATGAGCAGTGCAGCATGCATATAGTGATATAAGATCCAGTTTTTATTTAATTTGCCAAAGTAACCACATAAGTTTTCCAGGGTCCATATGATACACAAGCAGTAAAATCATGATCTACCAGCATGTCAACATGTTACAGTACTGACTATGTATATTTAGTAACTTAGAATCCACAAGACTTCCTTGATACACAAAGTCTTGAACATTTAACCTCCCAGCTTAATCTTCATCTCTATAGAGACATATTTGATCAGATCAATAAAGAAGAACATGGTTTCAAATTCTAACATAGAGCAATGAATAAGTTACATTGAATTAAAGAGTAAGATTACTCCAACAGTGCCCGCTTAGAAATAATAATATACGAACCTGGTAAGATGCCTATGGACATCAAAAACAACGATGAGCACTTCATAGAGATTGATTGAACTCCAAGCACTTTCAACACGACTCTTGACATCCCTATGAGGATATCCTTTGCAAGTTAATGTGAGCCCTGGTGTATCAAAAAAACACTGCATAGAGATTTTTTTTACAGCTGTAAGTATGGGTGGTTCAATTACAATTTAAAATTTAAGTAAATCCTACATAACAAAACAGAAGTTACTCACAATTTGGGTGTCTCCTTTTGTCATCACTCCTACCACTTCATGAGTTGTGGTGTTTGTCTTCCGTGAAACAGCTGCTACCTTTGTACCAGCCTATGGCAAGAAAGTGAGGATATAACATGAAAAAAAGTCAAATGATAATGTCGATACCAACAGAAGATGCTAGAGGCTTTTCTGAATGCGTCCTGACATGTATCAATTACTTCCATGTAAAATAGTACTTCAAGTTTAGCATACGAATTGCATATCACGATCTAATGCAAAGGCTAACTTATCAGGAAGAAAAACAAAACGCAGCAGCTTCTCAACGATAATATTCCAGTTGAAATGATCCTTTAAGAGATGATATACTACAACACTAATCGGATACAGAAACTCATCTCTTGTAAATGTCTCAAGACATTAGCAAGCAGGAGTTTCTCATTTAAATTAAGACGGAGAGAGGGAACATTATCATGGAAAAAAATGATGCTTGCAACAATCAATTAGCTCACCAGAATACAGGATTTTTTTCCCCACACATCAATCCTTAGCAGTGAAATTTCATAGGAAAAAAAAAAGCATTGGAACTAAAATGAAACCATTTTCTTGCTCACTCAACCAAGTGGAAGTCGGGCACCTCAAGAAAAGGATTTTGTCACGTCGGCACTAAGTAACAGAGAAAACAAACCATATAATTAGTCAGTGCAGACTTCCCAGCATTGGGAGCACCAATTATTCCAACGGCCAATGATTTCTGGTCCTCCTCGTTCACCACACTTTCATCCTCATTCTCGCTATCCCCTTTCTCCAGTGATGCCTCAAGTAAAGCCTTGGCCAACGCTCTCCGCCTGTTCTCCTCCTCCTCCTCCTCCTTGAATCTCAAATTGCCTTGAGGGATTTCCTTTCCAAAGATTAATTCATCAGCTTTGGCCCTGTACTTTTGGTCCCAGATGGGTTGTTGTTGCTGATGAGCGTGAGCACTGGTGTCTGAAATATTGGGAATTTCGTAATGGGAACTATCAAAAACAGAATCTGAATCATTTCCCGAATCCGGGTAGGTTGTGGGTTGCGTCACGTCCTCTTGCTCGGGTTCAGCAGAGTAAAATCTGTGCAGAAAGGAAGGCTTAAGCGGACAGCGATAGTCGTGTGGAGTGGAAGAGAGAGTCCTGAGCATTCTCAGTGATCTCAAAGCTTTCATGGTGGCTCCTATAGAGGAAACATGGAGGAAGAAGCGTCAGAGTCTATGCGCTGCTTTAGGGGTATTTGCAGCTGAACGAAGCTTTGCCTTTGGGTTTAGGGGTTAAGGGTTGCAGCCAAAGCTGCGTCTCGATATTCTTGTATTACTTCATGGTTAACCTTAGCCGCCGAAACATGACGGGCATGAAGATGGTAGGCTATAATGGAATTTTCACTACATGAAAAGAATTCATAAAACAAAGAACCTGACCCAGCTTGCCCGTTCGAATAGATGTTTCTAAAACTAAACGGCTAAAAACTGGTAAAACACTAGCTCACAATTTGGTAATTCCATTTCGAACCAATCGTATAAATAAAAAATACGTATAATAGTGTAATGTTTCTATCAATTTTATATTTCATATTGCTAGTAAAAAAAAAAAAAAATCTTCCATATTGATATTAATGTATTAAACAGAAATTTTATACAAACAAGTAATAAAACATCTCCATATTTAGTATGTTAACATCAATATTAATATTAATAAAATCATAATTATTGTAGCCAAACTGTTACTCGGTTTTTCTGCTCAAGAAATTTTATAGAATTCTTTTGAGATAATTAATGCACGGGTTTGATTTTTGTTTGTCCGAAATGAGTTTTTAAGTTTGATGAACCAAACTAGACTAAAAATAAAAACAAAGCGATATCCATTAGGAACGTACATGAATAGTATAATCCGTATTTGAATTGGGATAGTAAAGGAGGAAGAGAAGAAGAATGACGATCGGACCGAACCATTTTTAACACTCAGGCTAAGAAACAGGGGAAAAAAAAAAGAATAAGAGAAAGAGAGATTATTTACTTGCATACCGATCTACCTCATCCCATTTTTAACAGTGTAAACAAATGTTTTGCATTTGTTCTTCAGAATGAGAAAAAGGCAAGAGAATATTGAGATAGGCAGGGATGCATATTAATGATATCCAAGAATCGTACATTTTCAATTTGGTCATTACTCCAAGGTTCAGCTACTTACAAACTACCGACACCACCGAAAGAAACAAGAGATATTTCCAAACTCGATTATACCACATTTGTAGCCATTTTGTCCTGCAAGTTAACATTTTCCTATGCCTAGAAAAAGACAAATAGATTAAAAGACCACTGCAGTTCCGCAACTTCCTATGACATCCCATTTAAACTGAACTAAACCCGCCCCTACAAAGGAGCATCCACATCATTTTCCCCCCCTGCCAATAGAATCCGATTGAAAACTCCAAGCAAAGAATGATGAAACTGCATCAGAATCTTGGGGCAAAAAGACTCAAAATTTCTAACCCCCATCAACAGTGGACAAATTTGACAACACATGGTTCAAATTGTCCTAAAAAGCCATTCGACCTGCTAGCCTGCTTTCAAGTATCCTCTTGTCTATGGCTGCGTCAATAGAACTCATCTGAAAAAATAACCGCAAGAATGATTAACGCATACTCAAGAGACTGCTAATCACTACAACAAAAACCAAATATTTAACAGCCTGGGTCTATGCAAGAGATTCCAAACTCTGCGAAAGAAGCTGACCTGGCCAAGTCTGAATTCACTTGTTCCATAAAATAAATTGTAATGATGCTACGGATGAGCGAAAAATCAGTTGTGCAAGATCTTATTCATTCCAAAACCCAATTCTTCCAAATTGAGCATAGGAAGAAGGAATAGCAATAGTAAAACCAAGCCTAAAAAATTATATATACGTACACTTCTACTACAAAAGCAGGGTGACGGGAGTTGGTTGTTTGCAGCATACTTCACATATTATACCACTAACTAATTGACCAAGAAGAGAAATTAGCAACACGTACGTACTTGAATCTTTTGATGCTCACAAATTCAGGAGGCATAGCTTGCAGCCAAAGTGGCAGTTAAAAGTAAAACAGAATGCACTACTCATTATTATTAAGGTTGAGACAAAATAAGGGGAAAAAATTAAAATGTCACTTGTGTTTGGAGGGGCAACCCCGAACCCCGAACCGGATCCCGAATAATAATATTTTAAAAAAAATTAAGATGTCATTCAATTTCCTTTCAGAAAGAGGATTAAATAAAATATCATACAGAATGTACCTCTATCAATAGCAAACAATGCGTAAATAACTGAATCTGAAAACAAGAAGCATAAAGCCTACCCATCTGGTTAGTTATGAAAGCAACTCCTTCTATAAATGAGGTAGTATGACTTACCTGGCTAGTTTCATCATGCACCTGGTATTTTGGCAAGGACATTCTTCTTTCCTCCTGTAGATACCAAAGTAACGTAACATCACTTAACAACTAATTTAACAGCATTCTAACACTAAACAAATACATTACAATAGTAGATAACACACCATGGACATCGCCTCATCATCCCAGACTAAATAGACCTCATTAGTGGCGGGTTGAGTTGCAGGAGCTTTGTTTGAAATTACTGGGGGTGGTCCAATTGAAGGACCACCAGTATTTGGACCGGAAGCATAAGAATGCGAGTTGCCTGGTGTACCTCCTACAGTAACCAAAACAAGTTCAATTAAAATCACTACAATTTATAAAACCAGCCCAACGATGTTATAATATCCTTCCTATGGTAAACAAAGTGAGAAAAATGAATAAAGCATATAAACTCAACTCAATGACAAAAACAGTGACATTTTGAGGCAAACTTAAGTATCTAATCATTTACAATAGACATGAAATTCCTATCACGTTATAGTACTAGACACAAATAGCTATTAGCAGTATTTACTGTGTCATAGGAATAAAGAAGTGGTCACTTCGTTGTGAACAAATTTGGATGCATTGTATGCCTCATCATACACGAGTTAAAACCAATAAAATCACAAGCAAGAGAGGCTAACTCAACCCATGCATCAGAAAACAAGAGATACCACACATGTGATGTAAGCCTATCATAATACAGTACGAGTGACTAATTTCAACTTAAATTGCATGGAAAATATGAGGCAAAGCTGAAATTTAATGAAAAGACCAATTGTCAGTGTAATGAGGGTTAGCAAAGAAAACAAAACATGGCATCTGGTCCTAGGATTATTACCACTGATATGGGAGCATGTGATTGTAAATGAAAATTTGGCATGAAAACAACTTTTTTTCGTCCAAAAAAAAAAAAAGGTGATAGCATACAAACTGAAAACATAAAATATTCATGAATCGTTCAAGTGAAAAAACAAAAACATTTGAGTACCTGCAACTCCTAGTACTTGATAATTATTTGTCAAAGTTGTGTTGGCACTTGAATAAGCATCAGCAGGGGCATTTGATGGCAATGCAGATGGGACACTGCTAGAAAGTGATGGGGTAGAAAATGTGGAGCTTTGGGCCATTGTATGGTTATTTCCAACAACAGGAAACAATGGTTGTGAAACTGGAGTAGATGTTGGAGGTAACCCAGGAGGAGCAACTTGAGAAGTTGGAAGGGCAGGAGAGGCGGTTGATGGTAGAGGTGGCCTCACATTCTGAACAGGAAACAATGGCTGCTGTACATATGGGGCAGGAGGAGGAATGGAAACAGATGGAGGTTGTGGATACCAAGGCTGAGGTCGAGGTGGAACCGGCCAAGTGGCGGGAGGCACAGGTGCTGAAAGATTATAACTGATTACCAAGAGGAGACAAAACAATAAGTTAATTATCTTTGTGCCACTTGAAGATAAATGAATAGACTATCACTTTCTTCACATGCCAAATACAACATCAATGAAACCTGGGGAAGTAAGATATACAACAAGTTAAGGAAACATACATAGGTGGCATGGTACCCAAGGTTGAATGAGGAGGATATCCCATGCCTAATGGTGCCGGGACAACTCCACCCACAAGCTGACTTGATGGGATATCAACTTTGGCTGTCTTTGATGGAGCTTCATCCTCTGCATTCAATAGAAACTAGTCAGAAAAAGCAATTAAAATTTGAATATTTTGCCTTATGCAAGAATTTCAGTCTTGTTACAAATGTTGCATAAATCATCCATACCAAGTGCTTCTACAACAAATTAGGTATCAGATAAAACAAATCCAACAAGGACAGTAAAATAGGCGTAAAGTATTTTGCATTTCAAAATCATATTCAAGAATGTAAAATAATTGAGGACAGTTGTAATTAATGTTTTATACCAAAACTCATTGAAAGAGGCAACCAAATCAATAAATACAACTTAAAAAGAGAAGAAATTGCTTTCCCACTTGAACTTCCCTAGAAGAATTCAGCAAGGGATTGATGTATAAATACAAAGGTCAATATGTCTTGAATGTAGGGAACTACAGGTAATGTATTCCTTACTTATTCAGCAAGGATTTCGAAAGTCCACGTGTGGCTTATTTAACTATTACAAAATATATAAAAAATTAATATAAAAATTCACTATACTTTTCAATAAAGAAAATACTAAGTTCCTTAGGTGCTCATAATCAGGAGCCCCAACAGAGATATTGCTCCAGGAATTTTGTTAAAAAGGGGGAAAAAATCAACCATAAATTGGCATGCTGCAAAAACTGTCTACATGCTAAAGCATTCATTCCACAACCTCATAGCAAATACCAAAGGAGGCTACAAACCAGCAAGTGTGATGTTATACTACTATTTATTTATACACACACACACACACGAACTGTTTTGAATGATACAATTAAATGTAACAACTTGTTAGAGGCCATTCTCAAAAGAACGTGAAATGACTGAAATCAATTTGACAGCACAAAGAGTCAACATGCTTTTTTTCTTCCCAACCTTCAATGGGCAGCACGCCATGTCTTTTCACTGACACTCTTAACTCTCTCTTTTTTTTATTTGATCTACTAATTGGCTCTCACCCCAAATAATACAAAAAAAGGAAAATCTATCATTCAAACAACCCTAAGACAACATCGTAAATCATGTATTTGAAAAACAAACTTGCAAACTTTTTTTAAGATAACGTTATTAAACTCATCAATCAGATATAAAGACTTGTGTGCGTGTGGGTGTGAGAGAAAGAGGGATGAATGACATTACCATCATCCCCATAATGAGCCGCCAATACGTCTGGTGGAATCCCTTGCATTCCATATATCTCAATATCTGTTGACTCTCTACCAGGTTTTGCATTGGGCACCCTGAAAAGTAAACAAACGGGAAAAAAACATCAATTGGAAGAAACGAAGCATCTCTTGGAAACGTCGCAACTGCAGGAACAAGATAATGTACTTGGAATTTGACAATATCATAAAAATATTGTATTTATGCCCCATATAGAAATTTTTTGGCTCAATCCCTTTGACGAAGAAAGACCAGAGAAAGATGATGCATAGAATTGTTAGTTTAAATAAAAAAAAGAACCATAAACTGTAAATGGGGCATGAAACCCAAAATATGCAGTTTATCTGTTTAAGTAGTGGTTACATTCGCACATGCCCACAAACAGAATCCCACATTTACAATTCCTGATTTACAGAATCAAGCATTCGCGGTTGTTGTCGAACATTCTCCTTCCTTGTAACTTTACCATGCTAATATAACTGTTTTACGAGATAGTTTAACTATTTGTCACACAACTCTATGAAAAATCAGTAATATGAGGATACGTAACTTGATTGGATTACTAGACAATCCTAAATTCTAATCCAAGGTTCAGCTTTCTCTTCTTTAAAGATCACGTTTCATGACCAGCAAATGGAACATTGGACTATAACAATCATCTCCTTTACAAACCGCGGAATCCAGACTCGAACGAACAATCAGATCGGGAAACCGCTAATCGAGAAGCCAAATCAGACAAAAGGGAGCGATGAATAAAGGGCGAGCAAGACATTAGAGCTTACTTGGTGACGCTTTCTTTATGAACCTGGAGCACGTGAATGGACATGCCGCCAGCAGTGGAGAGTTTCTTGTGGCAGACATGGCATTTGAAGTGCTTAGCCTTCTGATGCTGAACCAAAATCTTTTCGTCGTCGAACTCGCGATCGCAATAGTAGCACCAGACCTTCGAGGAAACCCTCTTCTTCTTCTTCCCCATTCACAAGAATGGCTCGATTCCCTTCTCTTCAATTCAAGCCCTAGCCTCCTTCACGCTACCCTTCGCCTGATACTTCTTGACTGATAACAGAAATAGGGTTTAGACCAGATCTCGAAGCCTCAGGAGGAGGAACTAGGGCTCCAATAGTTTTCCCCAGTACGGAAACGTTAACCTAGTAGGGCCGGTAGAAAAACTCTGAATCGTGCCCGCGTAAGCCCGCCGATTCTAGAAAGTTCAATACGAGGAAACGATGATGACCTAGCTATGCTCAGTTACAATTAAAGTGACATGTAAAAATTGTTTTGATAAAAAAAAAATTTGGGAAAATTCTAAATAAATACCAAATGAATTTGCGAAACCTCCAGAAGTCCGTTGAATTTCCAAAAAGACTAAGAGGTGATGAAGACTTTTGAGGGATATGCAAATTCGAGCCAAAATGACCATCTTGCCCCTTTTGAGAGAGAAATGAACGAGAGAGAACGATTAGAGATTCATAGCCTCCATCGCCTTCGACGCCTCACTGGCCGGCGCCGGTGATGAAAAAAAATACTGAAACCCACAGAGGAAGAGGAACAGTAGAAAAAAAATTGATCGATCTCGATCCGGAAGAAAGTGGAAGAAGAAGATGTGAAGGAAGGAAGAAGATGATGATTTACATGGTGACGGAAGAAGAAAAATGAAAGAAGAAGAAGAAGAAGGAAGAAGGGAAAAAAAATACGACGACGCGCATTCTGGAGAATGCCTACAGAAGAAGGAAGAAGGGGGGGGGGGAAAAAAAGCGACGGCGCGCATTTTTGGGAATGCCTTAGGCATTCTCCAGAATGCGAGTCATCGCAGTTTTTTTTTCTTCTTCCTTCTTCTTCTTCTTCCATTTTTCTTCTTCCGTCACCGTGTAAATCATCATCTTCTTCCTTCCTTCACATCTTCTTCTTCCACTTTCTTCCGGATCGAGACCGATCAAAATTTTTTTTTGTCGTTCCTCTTCCTCTGTGGGTTTCAGTTTTTTTTTCTCCTTTTTCATCACCAGCGCCAACCGGTGAGGCGTCGAAGGCGGCGGGTTCGACGTCGGCGGCGGGTTCGGCGTCGGCTTCAACGGCGGCGGAGGCTCTGAATCTCTAATCATTCTCTCTCGTTCATCTCTCTCTCAAGAGGGAAAAGATGGTCATTTCGCTCGAATTTGCATATCCCCTAAAAGTCTTTGTCACCTCTCAGTCTTTTTGCAAATTTGACGGACTTCTGGGGGTTTTGCAAATTCATTTGGTATTTATTTAGAATTTCCCCGAAAAATTTTCAGGAAAAAAATGTTTTTTTAATTGTTATGCTAAATAGGATAGGATATTGTCACTATTAATTTTTGTCATTACCAATGTCACTATCACTTTTTCACCGTTAGATCGGTGGAAAAGTGATAGTAACAATATCTTGTCCCTACTGAAAATTATAAATCCAAAACTTCAAATTTAAATTAAAGCATTCATGACATGTTTTGACAGTTCATTTTTCATTGTAGCAAAGCAATGAGCTTTCAGCCTAAGCAAATATATAATGCTTGTATTTATGGTGCGACTTGCATTGATGTTGTGCTAATTTCATGACAAATATGGTATGTTGGTGAGGTTGTTATACAAAAATGCAAAAATTGTATAGGCTTAGAGTGTTTTTGATAATCAATTTTTGTTTAAAAATAAACCAAATATGTGAGAAGTTAGTTGGTAAGAATGATTAAAGTGTGTGTTGATTAGCTTTTATAGAATAGTTATAAGACAGGTACATGAGAGAAGTTTTATCTCTGTATGTTAAAAAAATATATATATATTTTTAAAACCCTGAGGAGTTTTGTCTCAACATGTGAAAAAAGATTTCTAAAACCACAATTTCAAAGCAATCCAAACATAGACTCCCAACAGCTAAGATGCCTTCCCCAAGACCTTGAATAAACTACATGATCGAACCCCCATCTCTTTGGTGAAAGTATTTGACAACTTTATCATTTTTTTTAATATTAAAATTTTAGGAAAGGGGTTGGACTCACCCACAATCCAAGGACGAGACAAAATCTCTATTCCTTTTTGGTCATACCGATATTGGGTAAGGCGATCCGTCTATTATCCTCAGACGTTTACCTAAGCACCTAAGAGTTAGGACGTCTCCCCTAACGTCTTAACTAACTCCAAAATCGAATTCTCTCTCTTTAAGATCGGATTCTCTCTTTGGTGAGAGTGTCTGATCCTTTGCCAATTAAGTAGAAGAGGGGTGTCCACTTTGGTCAGTTGAATCAAACGAAGAGAGAGGTATATATTTTTGTTGTTGTTGACCCTATTGTTTTTTTTATACGGGCTAAGATGGAAAAATTGGATCTCAGTCTGAAGTTTGGCATAGGGCACGTTCCAAAAACTCCATTCAGGCCCAAATCGTGGTATTAGCCTAGGCCCATCCATGACAGATATAAATATGGGCAAGGAGACATTGGCACTATTGATATGAGTATTGTTGTCAAACTCATGAGTCAACTTTATGAGTTTACCGTTTCTACACTCTAACCTTACAAAATCTTCTTGAGTTACTCTTAAACTCACGATAATTATAAATTAAGTCAAATTCACGAGTTCACACATCGAGTATACTGTTTTTACGTTTCTAGTTTACAAAATTGTTTTAACTCCCTTATAAACTTGTACTAATTTTTTCTATTTGATTATGCTCAGTGGCTTTATATGTGAATTTTATAAAAAGAAATTCTTTATTGAGTGTGATAAATTATGAATTTTGATGGATTTAATTTCAATTATTTATATTTAAAACATATTTAAATCAAATTGTTGTTATTTTTTTTATATAATTATATACTATTTATACCTATTTATTGATAAAAGTAAATTTTACGAGTTTAAAATTCGAGTCTATAATACGATTTTACATCACTGTCACGAGTTTAAGTTCACGAATTTACTTAAATTCGTGAATTTTATAACCTTACATATAAGGTTAAACCAGTTGGTGAAAATTGAATCCACGCATTTAGTACTTAAAAATGTCCTGAAAGAATGATTACTTGTGCATGCACATAAGCTTAAATCCTCTTCACCTCCAGGATTCTCATACTTGAATCCCATGCAACCTTATAAGGCTCCAAGTTCAACGACATTACCTTTTTGAGCAAAAAAAAACGACATTACCTTGCTCCAAGTTGGCTGTGAAACTCTTATTTAAAAAAAAAAGTTGGCTGTGAAATCAGGTCTGCTTGGGTTGAGAGCCAACAGGAGTGGGATGAGCCTTTTAAAGAGGGGGGATTGAGAGAAAAAAGCCCAGTTGGATGTAAGAATGAAGCATTTAGGTTGACTTATTTTTCCAAAGGTAACTTTTCCACAGATGCTAGGGATGGGGGCATTGAGGCGTTTTGGGCTGAGCTTCTGACTTTTCTGCTTTTTTGCTATACATGGGAGAGCGAAAATTTTTTTTTGGAGGGGGGGGGGGACATTTTTTTTTCCCTAGAAATATTTTTATTTTGTTAATTAATAACTTTTATTATTTATTATTTTTTGATAATAATTTAACGTTTTTTGAATTTAAATTTAAACTTTTATATTCAATTATCCAATATATATAACTAATATGTATATGTAGTATTCCCCCGGTCTTAATTATAGAACAACATTTAGGAGTTAGTTTTGATTCTAATTATAAGACAACATTTTATTTTTTTTGTCAATTTCTTCCTAAAATTTCCCTATTTCATTCTCTCAATTGTATTTAATTTTTGGTAAGCGTATGTGTATGAGTACGTAGATTCTTCCAGTTAGTAAAACTTTTAAATAGTTTGATTTCAATTTATTTATCGATCAAATGATGTTAATTTGCCAATATATATATAGAAACACACATATTCATACTTACATACGTACATATAGATACACACAGACATACACAAACTGATATATATGTGTGTGTGTGTCTACATGTCTGTATATACATATATGTATATCTGCGTATATATGTGTGTGTCAATATATATGTGTAGATATATAGACACGCATAGACACACACAAACTGATATATATATATATGTGTGTGTGTGAGTGTGTGTGTGTCTATATATATGTGTCTGTGTATACATATATGTAAATCTGTGTATATGTGTATGTGTCAATATATATGTATGTATGTATATATATACATACATACATGTAAATATATACATATATACATACATGTATATACATATATATGTATATGTATATCCATATGTGAGTGTACATATATAAACAACACACACACACTGCATATAGATCTGCGCGCGCACACACACAATAAGATTATTATTTCAATTTAAAAGAGTGTTGAAAGAAAAATTCTAAGTCGGAAAGGTAAGTGGCAGGGGTTTTTTATTTACTTTTACTTATGTCATTTTAAATTTATATAAGGGCCTTTTAGGAAAATAAGTAAAATTTACTAATTTAACTTCTTTTCTTAATCTCTACAAATTCGGTTAAATATGTCTTATAATTAGACCGGAGGGAGTATTCAATATGATTCATGCTCTTTTCAGTCATTTTTCATCTTAGCTGAAAATAATAATCCAAACACTGATAAGTTTAAAAAAAATAATCACTTCTATAAAAGCCAAACGGGCAATTCAAACACTCATCAACTTTTTTTTTTTTAAAAAAATACTTCTACAAAAACCAAACGGGCAATCCAAACATATATCACATTTACAACCTGAATTTTTTTTACCGAGCTTTTGTAAAAGTCAGATAGAAAATAAGTCATTGCTCTTACCGTTAACCCAAACAGGCTCTATATTGCCATGTTTGGTCGGACGGAAAGTGAAAGAAAAACAAAAGGAAAAGAATACTAAGAATGGAATTTTTAAAAAATTATAAAAAAGTAGTTGTTTTAGAGTTTTTCGTTTTAGTATTTTTCTCCATCCAAGCTTAAGGGTAAAGATTTTTTTTTCCCTTTTTTTTTGGGGGGGTTTTATGGCTTACCCACCACAAACTACAACGTGAGAGAGGGCACTAAAAAGAGGATTTAAATTTAAAAGAAGAAAGGGAGGTGTGATTATTTTAGTGGGAAAATGAAGAAGTGAGATTGAGGAGGAGGGGATAATGGGAAGACGTGGCTAGAATAAAAACAAGGGACATGTGTGATCGGAGGCATGCGAGACCCACATCACCACAACACACCAAATATTGTTGGCCCCAAATGGATTCACCACATCATCCAAATCACCTTGTGTCTGTGACTGTGTTGTATAGTACTCTACGTAGTAGTATTCATACGATGTGGAGTTTTACGTTTAAGGTTGAAGAAAGTTCAGTTTGTGAATTACATTCTACTATAACGTAACATGTATATGCAAAAGCATGCCTATCTAGCTACGTGACAATGACGCCCCACGACACGTCCTTTCCCTTCTTTTTTCAAACCCATAATATTTCACGCTTCACGTACAGTATTACCCACTCATTCCTTCTTTTCATCAAATCCTCATCTGATCACTCACAAACACACACTTAACTTCCAATTCCTTGCCTGTTTTCCATGTTCCAACTTCTCTTCCACACATTCCAATCTAAGTGTCCATTTGTTTTAACATTTTAGAAGTGCTTACGATTTATGAGATTTGTCTCGGCTTTGTGCAAAAACGCTTAAAATATTACTACCTCTTATTTGTAATAAAAAAAACCCACTTTCGTGATGAATAAATTAAATTTCAAAGTGGATATTTTATTAAGGACCAGATGTGGTATTATTTATAACTGATTAAATGATTTAAGTGAAGATGAGTTCAATTCAGTTGCATAATGTTGGATAAAGGTTGAGTTGAATGTGAGATAGATAGATAGATAGATAAGGACCATTGGCAGAAAAGCATGAAACGGACATTAAAGGATTCGTAGAGAGCTAATTGGATGATCATGACAATGATCATCACAAGCAGCTCTAGTCAACATCCATCACTACTTGAGAGGTAGTGGAAGCTGATATCAACCCACATTATGAAACCTGAAAGCAATTAATTATATCTATATATATGTGTGCGCTCGAAGATCATTTTTCCAATATCCCACTATATAAATATATATCCATTCACAACCATCCAAGTTATTCCAACCCACTAAAAGTCCTCATCACAGATCATGAATTAAATAACAAATCAAGATACAAAATCTCAATATGAAGATATAATAATATGAGTGTGAGAGAGAACAACATTAAGGGACAGAATTCATGTTAAGAGGATCTTATAAAAGATATTCTACTAGGGGACTGCTGTGGCACTACACTGCGACAACAAGAGGCATGATTCAATTGCTTACCTAACTTTGCATGATGTAACAAAAAGAGAGTCCTCTCTCTCTCTATATATATATAAAAATCTCAATCGAGTCAATATTATTTATTTGAGCTAGCTAGCAACCCAACTTTTGCAATTTCATTAACGCGCGACAGCGGGACCCTCCTCTGACTTATCAACCATCACTTGCTCAATCATACTTGTTGTTTTGATGAGACTTTACTCTAACCTCTTATCATATGCTGTATGCTTTTGAATAAACATGGATAGAAATATATAAACAGATTGTAGATAAATTACAGGATTTTATCTTTCTTTAATTTCCTTTTTCCCTGCCCTAAGTACAAAAAATCTTAATGCATGCAGGAACAAGTGTGCGTGTGTGTGTCATAAGTGATGTCCAAGTTAGAGCGATATTGGTACTTGGTAGGGCAAGTTGATGAATTGCGGGGGTAATAGGGACAACCTAACTCACTAACATGTCCAAAAGGGACATTTCCAATTCTTCTCTCTATTCCCAAAATAAAAATATATCAATGCCCTTAATTAGCTTTTTCCATCCATCGATTTAACCTTTGGCTTCCCTTTGGACCATTTCATATTGTTGTATAAATCTAATTCAAACCTAAAATATATATGCTAAGTTCTTACTACAGGACTCGCCTATGCACATTGAAAAACTAAAGGAAACTTGTAACACTATTATAAAAAGTAAATTTAACTACTGTTTTTAAGATACTTAGATGACTGTTTTAATAGTATCATATAAATGAGTGTCATAGAAAGTGTACACATAGATGACATGATTTTACACACAGTTGTTGTGATTCAATTTACAACGACCACTAAAAACAATCGTTGATCCTAAATTAGTCGTCTAAAATTCTCTTTTTTCTAGAAAAATATCGTTTGCAACGAACTATTTATAAAGATTGTTTTTATATGTAACAGCCGTAGTAATTGTACCATTATAAACAACTGTTGTTTAAATGGTTTCAAGCAGTTGCTTTGCTTAAATGGCTAATTCTACTCCACTGTAAAACAAGTTTTAAATTTAAAATTGGCCCAATATCGCAAAAGTGTCTAGTGGTGGGTTCTGGACATACCAGTTAACAATCACAATGCACGATCAAATCGTATTTATAAGCTTACATATCGCATCAACACACACAGTTTGCCTAGCCTAATGCCTCTCCCACAATTAAATATTGCAATGTCCTCAGTGCAAAGGGGAAAAAATATAGGGAGGGAGCAAACAGATAAAAGTCAATGTGAAACCACATGTGTGCAACGTATACACATTAGTGTAAAAAAAAAAAGCTTTAAGACCGCCTCATTAGACTGGATTATAGAGAATCAGGTCTTAAAAGTATGACAGGTGACAGTTTCGTAAATACAAAAAACTTTTTGAACTGAATTATAAAGGATTCAGTCTTAAAAATATAACCGGTAGCACTTTTATAAATATATAGAACACTTTTAAGACCGGATTATAAAATATCTGTCTTAAAAGTTTGACTGGTGAAAATTTCGTAAATATATAGAACACTTTTAAGACTGGATTATAAAATATCCGGTCTTAAAAGTATAACCGGTGGCAATTTCGTAAATATTGTGAGAAAACGCCAATCGGAGATGAGTCCGAGAATGCTATGATTTATTCCTTCGCTTAATTGGAATTATATATAGATGCTAATAAATAAATAATCTTTTGACTTGGGCAGTTCCTATAATCTAGGGATTACAATCAGGAATATAATTATGAAATTCAAAAAATCATGATATGCTAACTTAATTCCTAAAATCTCTCTAACAACTTAATTAAGATGATTACAATCAGGAATATAATTACGAAATTCGAAAAACCATGATCTGTTCACTTAATTCCTAAAATCTCTCTAACAACTTAATTAAAATAATTGCACAATATAATCGTATATGCTAACTAATTAAATCTGAATTTCCAACAAATATACAAAACACTTTTAAGACCAGATGTTTGTAAAAACAGATCTTAAAAGTATATTTTTAAGATCGGATCCTTTATTACCCGGTCTTAAAAGTATATTTTTAAGACCGGATCCTTTATAATCTGGTCTTAAAAGTATGACCGGTTGTGATTTCATAAATATTTAGAACACTTTTAAGACCGGATTATAAAGGATCCGGTCTTAAAAATATACTTTTAAGACCGGATTATAAAGGCGGTCTTAAAAATATACTTTTAAGACTTGTTTTTACAAACATCCGGTCTTAAAAGTGTTTAAAAAAAACTAAATTTGTTAAACTCATTAAATCCGTGAGCGTGCTTGTCTTCTTGGTGATATAACATTTGCTTAGTTATAGATTCAATGAGTGTCCCAAGAGCCTCATGGGTTAAATCTTCAGCAAGAATGACATCCTCTTCCTCTAACCTACTCGCAATCTTCGTAAATCATCCTAAGAGCCACACAATCAAATTCTTGGCAACGTTGGCAGTGAGATGCTTCGAGGGTTTTGCAATGGCATCAACTCCAATCCTCAGCAACGGCGCAAGCGTACTGCTTCGAGGATTCTGGACGATGGCGGCTCCTTCCTTTTCGATTTATGGCTCCTCTTACACCACCGCCTTCGTACAGATTCGGCTTAAAATCAAACCCAGATCTCTTCTTGCTTAACTCCGTTTGCTCCTACCTTGACTACTCCTGCTCAGATCTGAACTTTGATTTTTGCTGCTTGAAGCTTTGCCAGCATCGACAAAAGGATCCTGCTCAGATTTGGTTGCTTTAAGCTTGTGATTTTTTTGTAAATCTAGACTTCAATTTCACCTCTAATTTTATATTGATTCAAATTCGATTTCCATGGTGAATGATTTCTATTTCTTGTTATGTTTTCTTTGTATTCATGACTTTCCAAATTGTTCAAGAGTATAATAATTCAGATATTCGATATAAGATCCAACTCATATTATAACTCAAATACCTATCTGAGTAAAGTCTAATTATTTCAAAATACACCCATAATAAAATGGATTTCTCAATATATATATATATATATATATATATATATATATTAATGAAAGACATTTATAGATTTCAAAAAAAAAAAAGGACAAAAGACGTGCATATATTATCTATAATAATGAGAGGATATAAATATTTGTGTTTCAATCTCAAAAGCCGAGGCATCCAAAGCCCAAAAAAAAATGTACAGGGCGTAAGCTGAGAAGAAGAATCATGTATAAATACAAGAAAGTGTTTTGTTCTCCTAAGGTTTAGGAATTAAGATTATATATAATATAATTTACATATAAAAATCACATATGATATATTTAGGACCATAGTTACTTATCAAGATTCATATGAAATTAACCTAAGATTCATGGGATTAGAATTACCTATCAAGATTCATATAAAATTAACCTAAGATTCATGGGGATTAAGATTACCTATCAAGATATAAAATTAACCCAAGACTCATGGGGATGGAGATTAGGATTGTCTGGTCTCCGTTTTGCTAGCCTCTTAGAAGAATAGAGAAAGAATAGAAGAAATAGTAAAAGAGAATAGGAGTATACAGAGTTAGGCTAGACCTTTATTTATAACTTAAAATTAGGGTTAGCTATGGGCTGGGCTCTTTACTATTGCCAACTCATTAATAGGTTATATTAAATTCAATCAATCAATCATGATGTACATTTAATGTGATAGAGTATATTAAATTCAATCAATCAATCATTGTGTGAATTTAATGTGACTTGGTTGACAAATAGTGGATTTATTACATACCCTCTTTCTTAGTGCATAAGCTGGAAATTCCTAAAACAAATAAGACTAGGAGTATTTAGCCCACCAAGGTTATATAAAATAAAATAAATGGGTTATTTCTATTAATAAAAAAATGGGGTATTACAAGAACACAGATGTCTAGCTTGATGGGCTAGTAATTTAATATTGGATCGAATAGTTCACCCTGGATATTTATGGAGCAGATACCAAAGAAAACGTAGGATCACTGTGCACGAGGGAGGCTTTCACCAATAGGGGTGGTGTGTGTGTACTGTGACAGTGGTATAGTAAATAGTCGTGAATAATCGTGCGTACCTTAGGGTTTAACTCTTATTTGTAGAGTGTACCTTAGGTTGAGATTTATATATGGGCCTTATGCGCCTTGCAGCCCAAATATTTTAGTTGTCAAATCTAGGTCAAATCCTCTGGCTGGGATCTTCCCTGATTATAGCCTTGATTGTAGGTTAGTTAAGATCCTCCTTCATTATAGGCAGATCCTAATGCAGAATATTCCTTGTTGGGTCATCCTGTAACTGGGCCTGAAATAGGTCCATAACAAGGAGTTTCAACACTAAATGTCAATAAGATCATGTCTTCTGCCAGCGCCTTAGTAGCACAGTGGCATGGGAGCTTGGCTCCCCTCCCCCATGTCTAGGGTTCGAACCCTCCCCTGCTATGTGTATCAAAAAAAAAAAAAAAGATCATGTCTTCTTAGTCTCTAAAGACACCTATAAAAATGTGTGGTAACTATTACTTAGCGGAAGGGTGTGTTAATTTTCAATAAAGCCTTACATGAGGGTTCACAGACTTAATTAGGACTGCTATTATAAGGGTGTAACTCTTCATGTAAGAGTTATTTTAAATAACCATTGGTTATTGAAGTTATGTTGATTCATGAGGGTTCATGAATCTAATATGTTGTTATGATTTTTAATTGAAGAGATATTGCTCTAAGAGGTACCACTTCATGGTCTATAAATTCCTGTACTATCATTTCATTTGTGACAAACAACACAACATCAAGAAATCATACAACAATAAGAGATTAAACTCATTTCTTTTATCATTGAGTGCGCACGAAGATAAAATTATATTATCACTTTGTAAAAGTCATTGTCGTCTTAGTTTAAGTGTTGGGAGTGCAATCCATATAGTATCGTGTAAGAAATTTGTCCATCAATCCAACTTACACTCTATAAGATATATATAGGTGGGGATAAATTAAACCTAAAAAAAAGTATCGTCCACTCCTTAATTACATTGTGTACTATTCTCTATTTTCTTTTTAATTTTTATACTCCTCAGAGATTCAGAGCCTCCAATAATCCATATCCTTACAAATTAATATAGTAGTTTATCGATTTCAACATGTAAAGTACAACATTGATTGATAAAGAGTTTTAAGCTGTTTATAAATAAAATAGACACGGCTGAATTATATTTTCAAACTTGATGCAATTCATATAGGAGCGCACTTTATTGTACAAATAAATTAGAAGATGAAGACAAGTGTTTCTAGAATAACCCTAAAGTTATACTTTTGGAAAGGAGTGTTAATGGGAAATTACAAAGTCAAGTCCCAAATAAGGGAGTTTATAATAAAATAGTCCTTTAAAATCCTAAAATTTCAGTAAAATCTCATGAGACTTTTTATAATATTTTCATATGTAAAAAGATATAGATACCTCTATGTATCTATATTGACAAATTTATAATCCTGTTTTGACAAGTTTATGTATCTTTATTGACAAGTTTATTAGTCTTTATATATGTGAGTATTTGTGTCCTTTTCACTTATTAAAAAATATTGTAAAAAAGTGTTATGAGATTTTACCGTAATTTTAAGATTTTAAGAAATTAATTTATCATATTTTCTCTTGCTGATCGGTAGGTAGGTGCAATTTTCCCAATATTAATTGATGATGACATTAAAAAATATATATGGACGAGGAGAGTGGCGCATGTTTAGTGGTAATGGGTTATCGCAAAAGGAACTTGTTTGACAGTCCCTGTTTGATGTTGATCCCACTAGTGCATGGCCGACTTTACTTAATCATGTTTTTTAAACGGGACGTGCGTGTTTGTCAAATTACGTGTAATCCACTTGAAAGGTTTGTGTGTATGTTTGCGCGTAGAGTTGACCTACTGGCTTGTATATATGCGAAGAATCCTCAATTCACACATAAATGGAACTTAAATTCTGGGTGGACTGGTACTATTATAGTAGCCAATACCAAGGCCACCAATAAAGACCACGGTACTCCTCCGGTTTTTTTTTTTTTTAATTTTTTTATAGGACACTTCCGATATTCTTTTACACTGACTAAAGAATCTATTAAACTCGGTAAGATTTAACCACTTTCTAATTTCACCCCTACTTAATATTATATAATACTCCTTCCGGTCCTAATTATAAGAGCTAGTTGACTTTTTTGGAGATATTAAGGAAGTTAATTAAATTACTTTAAAGTATTTTTATTTTTAATTTTTTCTTCAAACTTATTAGTTTGACTAATAAACTAATATATAATATAAGAATATTTAACATATGAAATAATTAAGTAACTTATTTAGCTTCCTTAATCTCTCCAAAGAAAGTCAACTAGCTCTTATAATTAGGACCGTTACTAAATAAAAATAAAGTCAACACAATAATACGTGAAGTGTTAATTAAATTGTACATTCGCCCTCAAAACTTCAATAATATAAGGGTAAATCATTTCTGCATTAAATGCAGAAAACTTATCTGCATTTAGTTCAAACGACGCCGTGTTTGTCTTTTTTCTTTTATTCATTAACGCTCAAAAACTACATAGGAACCGGTTGAGAAAAAGCGAGGACCCCATGGAATAATTATGTCTTTTAAAAAAGCTTGACCCATGGAATAATTGTGTCTCTTACAAAAGCTTCCCCTCTTTCTTTTTGATACATTCCCCCCCGGATATGCATATGCGTTGAACTCTAAGCTATCTCTTTCTCTTTCTTTTTTTTTTTTGCTCAAGCTCTCTAAGCTATCTCCAAGGGAACCAAGCCGCTCATTCTTTCTTCTTAAGCTATCCCCTCTTTACCATTAGACGCAATTTAGAGGTTCACAAGGTATCTTGCTTTCCATTATTTGACTAGTTAGGTGATTTCTAGCTTCCAGTGCTATAACGGTCTTCTTTTTTCTTGGGAAATTTTTTCATTTTCATCCTCTAACTTCCAGTGTTGTTTTGCTCTTTCAGGGGTTGTTGTATTATGCCCTTGCAAAAAAGAAAAAGGATCTCCAAACATATAAGCACATACCATTTACAGGTACCATATTTGAGATTGATTTTAGTTTAAGTTGGAAATAAGTTAAACGTGATGTTTCATTTTGTGTGTGTGTGTGTGTTAAGTCCTTAATTAATTGATTTTTATGCGAGTAGCCTTTTAATAATGGAGGGGAGTATACTTGATGTTCCATGAATGATCGCGTTATTCTTACAGGGAAAGCAAGAATCAAGAATCTAACTGGAACTGCTTGGTATTCAAGTGCTAACACTCACCTGGAGTATTATCGTGATTTTTGTTGGGTCAAAGAGTATTATTGTGATGGATCACTCTCAGATAACAACTATTAAAGACACTGATATGAATAAAAGTTTAGTATGTTTTGATGACGTTGTTGATTTAGAGAAAGACGATGATGATTTTGGAGAAGAAGATGGTGGTTGTAGGAAAGATAATGTACATGAAATTGTTGTTTGTGATGATGGTGAATTTAGTAAGACTCCTATTTTACATAGAGTATTTGGAACAGCAGAAGAAGCTTATCATTTTTATAATGATTATGCAAAAGAAAAGGGGTTTGGAATACGTAAGCAGAATTGTAACAAGAGTGCAAGAACACAAGAACCATATATGTGGAAATATGTGTGTTCAAAGCAAGGCTTGAAGTGCTTGAATGATAAGAGAATTGATATTAACAATGTCAAAAGACGAAGGGAAACAAGAACTAATTGTTTGGCGATGCTACAAATAAGGTTGTATGATGGATTGTGGAAAGTGGAGAAGTTCAATGATACACATAATCATCCATTGATTAACACTCCATCAAAGGTGAAAAAATTTTATTCTCATAATGAATTGCGACGTTCCGAATTAACTAAATCTGTTGTTTCTAAACTCTATGAGGAGGGTTTAACTTCTTCAAAAATCTCAAAGGTGGTGAATGCTATGGGTGAAGAAATTAACATTACTCCGGTTCAAATAAGCACTATTATATCAAGCCAACGAAAGAACAATGTTGGGCGAGAATGTCAAGGCATCATCAAACATTTTCAAAGGAAGTCCACTCTTGATAGGTCTTTTTATTTTGATATACAGTTGGCAGAAGATGGTACTTTGAGAAGTGTCTTTTGGTCTGATGGTCGATCGAGAGTTGCATATGCCCAATTTGGTGAAGTCTTAGTCTTTGATGTGACTTATAGAACAAACAAGTTCAAGTTTCCTTTTGCTCCTTTTGTAGGGGTTAATCACCATGGACAGTCAATTTTATTTGGTGCGGCTTTATTAGAAGATGAAACAGAATCAACATTTACATGGTTGTTTGAACAGTTCAAGACATGTATGTTTGACAAGTCTCCTATTGCCATTATCACTGATCAAGACAAAGCCATGGGAAAAGCAATTGCCAAGGTATTTCCAGGAACTCGACATCGTTTTTGTTCGTGGCACATCAAAAAACATGTAATGGAGCATAGCCAAGCACTGCGCGCACAATTTAAAGGCAGTTTTGATGTTGACTTTCGTGTATGGTATAAAAGTCGAAACATCGATGAGTTTGAAGACAAATGGGAAGCATTAATGACAAAATATGATATTCAATCAGGTACTTGGTTGGCAAACATGTATGCTTCACGTCATTATTGGGCAAAAGCATATTTGAAAGATACTTTTTTTGCTGGAATGACCACAAGTGGCCGAAGTGAGAGCATCAATGCATTTTTTGATGGATACGTCAACTCTAACACAATGTTAAATGACTTTGTTACCCAATATGATAAAGCGATAAAGTCTAGAAGGGATGCAGAAGAAGATGAAGATTTCAAAACGAGAAATACAAAAGCAATTTTAGAGAGTGATCATCCAATCGAAGAAATAGCCGGAGAGCGCTACACAAGAAAAATATTTGAAATTTTCAAAAAGGAGTGGAAGGCTGCAATGCTTGATTACTTTCATGAAAAGATTTCAATGGGTGAGAATATTATCAAGTATCGGGTTGGGTCTCGCAAAGTTGATAGAGAATGGTGGGCAATTGTTGAGTACCATTTGACAGAAAGCTTCACAGCTCTTTGTTCCTGTGCGAAGTTTGAAACTATGGGGATATTATGCAAACATATTCTTTACATCATGAAGAAGAAACAAATAATGACCATTCCTGAAAAGTATATCTTATCAAGGTGGACCATGAATGCAAGTTATAAGGCTCAAAATCTTGTTGGCTTTCAAGGCAAGACAACTACTAATGAAGTTAGTGCATTGTCTCCATGGTTAGTTTACTTTAAGTTGAATATGGCTTTTTCTGAAGCAAGAGATTCTATTTCTGAGCTTAGAAGGCTTGACGCTTTTGCTATTGAATTTATTCAACAACAATTGGAAAGAAAGAGAGAAAGAATTGAAGAAGAACAAAATTCTCAACCAATTCATTCACAAATTACCCCCATTCATGATGTGCGTGATCCCACTCATCCAATCAAAACTAAAGGGCGTCCAAAAGGTGCTTCACGAATAAAATCAAGCTTGGAATTGTCTACAAAGCTACAAAAGACTTGTAGGTATTGTGGAGGAAAAGGTCATAATAAGACTGGTTGTCAAAAACAAAAGGTATTTGTTTTTTTTTTTCTTGTCATTTTTTCCTTCTCTTTGAACTTTGTGAAAATTTTATTGGGTTTTATTTGTAGATGGATGTTACGAGAGATGCAAATAAAATAAAAGTTATCGCTGGAAGACTTGAAGGAGTGGATTGATAGCATGAAGACATAAGACATTTTGATGTGAACTTTTTTTTCTTTTTCTTTCGGTGTGAACATCTTTCTTTTTTTTTCGACGGATGGTGAACATGTTTGTGGAATATGCATATCCGGGGGAATGTATCAAAAAGAACGAGGGGAAGCTTTTGTAAGAGACACAATTATTCCATGGGTCAAGCTTTTTTAAGAGACACAATTATTCCATGGGGTCCTCACTTTTTCTCAACCGGTTCCTATGTAGTTTTTGAGCGTTAATGAATAAAAGGAAAAAGACAAACACGGCGTCGTTTGGGCTAAATGCAGATAAGTTTTCTGCATTTAATGCAGAAATGATTTACCCTTTACTTTAATTAGGTTTTTTTTTTTTGGAAAAAAAACCTTATTTTAGTCAAAAAGCCTCATTTAAAGATATATGCCCATTTCGTACTTGTTTATAGATGTGTGTGCACGTTAGAATTTTCAAAGTCTTGATTGTCAAATTAATCTTCCGACATGCACCACCTTCTTACACGGCTGCACAATTACTAACTTCGCTTTTAAATATAAAATCTAATGTATTGATTTTGGAGATATTAAGAAAATTTTAAAAAAATTACTATATTTATTATGTGTTATTTATGATTAAATTATATATTAGTTTGTAATTTATACAAATTAACTTGAAAGAAAATAAATAAATATAAATACTTTAAAGTAATTTAATTATTTTTCTTAATCTATCTAAAATATTAATTAGATCTTATATTTAAAATTGAAGGGAATTCTATGTTGTGTTTGACTCTATCAAATATCAGTATTTGTGGTGTCATTACTCGAAAATATTATTGCCTTATCGCTACACGTTGTCTTTCCTTTTTTTCGCCTGGACAGAATAGGATAAAATATCAAATATGAAAAGTTTTCCATTAATGAAATTTAAATAATACAGTTCATGTTAAATTTTAGAGAAAATTAGAATGAAGGGCCTAGAGGAAAAGATATTTATGGGAAGAGACCATAAAAATTGTGATTATTTAAAAGGAGTAAATATAAAAATATAAAATTTAAAGTACTAAAAGCATGCTAAAAAAACTTTCTGCATTTCTCCTTATATTCTCTTCCACATTCTATTTTTAAAACTAATACAAAATTTTAAATCTTATTAAATTATCCAATAGTTTTCTCAATTTTTATTTTTCACAAATTTAATATATATCTATGAAAAAAAATTACGCATTCTTCAATTTGTAAAAATGATATTTTTTTGAAAATCAACAAAATATTTAATTAAAGATAAAATTATATAATTTTAATAAAAGTCAAGGTTTTTTTATAATTTATCATATATGTTAAACCAAGAAAGTTTGTATCTTTTATTTTGGTTTTATAAGCAATTAATGTGGGTTAAAAAATCATGTAGTGTTAATAAAAATTTGTAAAAATCTAATTAGCCTATCATATCCTAAAAAAATATGAAATAATTTTATTTTTCTAAAAAAAGGCTTAATTGATATTAACGTTGATAATATAAATTGGATGATTTGATAATATAAATTAGTGAAAATAAAAATTTAAAAAAATATATGTTTACCTGTTGTTAGTTAAATAATATATGGAAGAAGAAAAAAATATGATTATATCATGATGGACAATTTTAATTATTTTTTTAATTATGCATACAAGAGATAATACATGAGGTTTGATCCGGAGAAATTTAATAATTTTAAATTTATATATGATGTTCCGCCTTTCTAAATAATTACAATTTTTATGGTCTTTTATAATAAATATTATTATCTATATGTCCTTTATTTTAATTCTTCCTAAATTTTACGTCGGAATCATATAATTATAATTATAACTATTATACTTTTATATATTAATGGCATCACATCAGTTTGAAACTTTTCTGGTCCATATGACTTCATACTTTAGCATCCCCTGCTTCCAAAAGACAAAGATTCTTATAATAGATTTACAAACTCAAATTATCCATAAAACAATGTTTTATTTATTTTATTTTATTTGTATTTGATGAGATATAAGGAGCATATTTCAACAACAACAGAGTACAATACGTGTACGAGTTTATGAAAAAATAGAGTAAGTCACCCTCAAGATATTGAGGGCATAGAATAGATAGATCCCAATTAAATTGTTATATATATGCATGAGAGTTGAGATTCAAACGAAGTCACTAGCTTAAAATTTGTTTATTTAAATATTATTATAAATGATTTTTTTTTGATAAATATAAATGATTGTTTTAGGACTACAATAACATCAACAACTTTATCTTGCCAAATGGAGTTAGTTACATGGATAACATAGCATGACGACGTTATTATACTTTATCAACAACTGTGATAAATTATCGATTAAGAAGTCGCACTTAATAACCTTATTGAATGCTCTCATTATTGAATCTCTCATTGATATTTTTCTACCCATTTTGATTTTCTATCATTGTTGTTTTCATATAAGCCACCCGGATTGCGTTGAATTATGAATCTTATAATCACATACCTATTTAAACATCCCGTCTCTATATCTCGACTTATTTTTGCAGGGAATTAAATTTTAGTTTGAAAGAGTGTGTGAGGCGATTTGACGAAAATATATGTTGATGATAATTTGTATTCTTAAAAATATTTATATTTCAAAAGATATAACTGTATCAATGTAAAAAATGGCATGTTTCTAAGGAATATAATATTTTTACGAAAATGACAGAAAAATACTACTTGAACTTTAAAATCTTGTTTACCACAATAATAATGAGATTAACAAGAACAATAAAGAAATTGATAACTTCTTTTGTTAGAAAATCATTTATTTAGAATTTTTGAAATTCAAATAGTATTTTTTTAAAAAGATTTTTCCTTAATATTTTTCATTGGCTAGAAAGGCAGGAAGGGAGAAAAAGACAATGAACAAGTGGAGATGGGGGCAGTGGGACACTGGGACGAGACGACCAGTATCAGAGTCGTAGCTGGATTTAATCATATTGTAGTAATATATAGTAATAATAAAAATAATAATATAATAGAGAGGGGAGAGGGAAAAAAAAAAAAAAAAAGATGCTCCTCTCTTATCTGCTGCTGTACTCACAGAGAGAGTGTCATTATACAAAAATTATTACAAAAAGGAGAAGAAGAAGAAGAAGAATGGGACCGTTCCTTTTAATGGTGGAAGCAGAATGAGCATTGGAGGGATATGTCTTCTTGTGCTGTATTGCGGGTCTTCGCACGAACCACCCATTGCTTTTCTTGTCTCCCTGTTTCCTCCTTTCCTTCTCTCTTATTTTATTTATGAGAATATTTCACTGCACTCCCTCTATAGTTAATTATTCTAAAACTACCCTGCAACTTCTTGAAACTTCAGCATGCCCTGAGGGCTAAATTGAAAATAAAATTTGTGGGTGAAAAGACACTTATACCCTTACTTTACAAGTCAAATATAATTATTTACAAGATACATGTAGGAATTTACAAGTCAAATATACTTATTTATAAAATAAATAAGTGAAATTACAAAATCATTTCGGGACCATATACAAGACGGTGAGCATATTCACAACAATATATACTATTTATAAAATATATGTGAGAATTCATAAGTTAAATATGTGTATTTATAATATACATGTGAGAATTTACAAAATCTTCTTAGCCACATGCAAGAAAAGAGTATAATTATCTTTTAAGCAAGGAGAACTTAATTTCAGTTAAGCCTTAGGGCTATAGTGAAATTTTAGAAAATTTTAAGGGCTATTTTTGAATAATTTACTATAGAGGGGATCAGTGAAATTTCCCATAAGTTTATTTATCCTCTCACACTCACCCATTCACACTCCCTCCTCCTCACGACTACGAGAATCAGCTTCAAAATTATGTCACTTCCAAAAAAAAACCTCAAATTCGACAAAAGAAGTGGTTCAATTGTTGGACATGTTTTTATCTGACCTTCTCTGACTTTCCCCACATCCCTCTCCCTCTTCCTCTCCGGTTTCCCATGATTTTTCATCATCTCTTTCTCTCTCTACCCCTCTCTCTGTAATCTTATCTCCTTTTTTTTTTTTTTGTCACCCACACTTTTATGATTCTGTTTTTCTAAAAGAAGAGCCAACACACACACACAAACCCCTCTTGTTCTTGCTGGTACTGATGCTCTTCCTTTCACTCAAGGAAGCAACAACCGTTGCGGTTTTTTTTATCGTACAGTACGATACTATGTAAGTACCCTCAAAGTTTTTTGCTTTTGATTCATGCTTTCCTCTATTTCTTCCATGCATTTTAAGGTTTTCTCCTGCTTCTTCACTCTACTTCAAGTCCTTCTTGAGATTTTCTTTCTTCTGAGTTCAGGTATTTCACTCTGCTTTGCTAGTGAAGTTTTCTCCTTTGATTTTGAGGATCTTGTGTTGCTTTGATGGATAATTTTGAAAACTCCAACTACTAACAAGATGAATTTAGCTACTGAACTGTGGTTGAGCATCTAAGTTTAGATCTAACTAGTTCAAATAAAGGGGAATTCTCCAATTTCCCCATCGTTTCTCTTGTAATTTCAGTTGCTCATATTTCTTACTGTTCTCTCACTTCTTTCTCCTCTCTAACTGGTTAAAACCAAACTTCAGCAAAGATTTTTGTGTTCTTCCCTTTAAGTGTTTGATTTTATGGTAGCAAGTCAGCTGAAATGTGGTTAAGAACGAAAGTATCCCAAATGAACAGGTAATATATGCAAGAATTATTTAATTACCTATTGAGGTAATATACTTTAGTTATGCTAGCTTGGAGGATATAAATTTCTCATAACTCCCTCTGAGGGTCATCAAATTTGGGAAATTTCCACCAATTTTTTCTTTTGGATCCTGTAGTGCCTTATCAAAATTTCATTCCTGGAGCGTTTTCATCTCACTGTACTTAAATTTATATTTTCCTTTGGCAGAAAAGATGGGTTTTTTTCCACTAGAAAGTTTTAGCTCTTGGAAAAAAAGCCATAAAAGGCTTGTTCTTGAGTATTAATTTTTTTTAACTTTTTGGGCAGAAGCTTTCTATATACTGAAAAAGCATAATCAAAATAGCCCATTCAGAAGTGAACTGCGTATCTTATCAACAAAGTTTCTTGGAAATCTATTTCCCGTGAAAGAGACGGAGCTTTAGATTCTCTGCTCTCATTTCCTTTGTCAGGAAGCTTGGTAGAATTTTCTGTTTAAGTGGAAGTCTTGCAATAACAGAAGGGGCAGTGTAGAGGGGAATAAAGGGAAACAGAGGTTCAGAAAAGCGGCCTTTCTATTGTCAATGTTGCCATGGTTTACTCCTAGAGACCTATCCTATTAGCTTTAAGAATTAAATAGAAAAGCTTGAAACGGGGGAAAAAAACATCATTGCGTTTGCATGAACTTATCAGCTTGGAAGAAAATTATGAGATGAACTGATATCTTGGTTAACACATTTTGATATGACACTATTATAAGGGAAACAAATTACATGTCTAGAATTTTTCGAGTAGAGTGATCTATTAGTATCTCTTGCTAACAGAAGTTATATCTCTCTAGGAAAGACCCTACGATTTAATTCAACTGATGATTCAATGATTTACACTAGCTTACTTGAAAGACAAAAGTTTGCACTTTGCGTTCATCAAAGTTGCTTAACTCTCCAGGGGACCTCAGTTGTCTCTTGGAGAGAATATCAGCTGGTAGATTTGAATCTAGGATCCATAAACACTAAGATAGACATGAACATGGACATTCTGGCACAGAAAATCTCAAAAGTCTGGGGATTCTTTTGAAGTGTCCCCCATTTAACACAAGTGCCTGACTCATGATGTGACTCTTTGTTTGATGTGTACGGACTCATAAATTTTCTTTTATAGCTGCAACTGAATATCCATGTTCTTCTCTTGCTCTAACATCAGTGTCACCAGTTAGCTTCCATATTTATTGGTATTCTGGCATGGGTAACAATAGTGAAAGCCTTATCCTTGATATTTGTTTGGCATGCAGCATACTGAATAACCTGTTATCTATGCAAGCATTGCTTTCATAATGCTGGCTCAGTATGGTGAAGATGTGTTTCACTGATGTCCCTGTTTTGTCCGGACTTTGCACTTACTGTAAGGACATATTTTTGACTTGCAAATCAGGAACATTATATCAGTAAACAGATTTTATCTTCTTATAGGATAATAATTTTTAAACTAAAATAATTTTTTACTGGGTCCATGGAAACATGGGTATTGGAACCTAAGACTTTGTGTAAACCACTCAAAACCCTCACAACTAGTCCAAATCGGGTTATATCTTAAGCTGGTGCATGAGTAGCCAACTGTACTTCTATTTCTACACAGGTTTAATCTTTTTTGTTAGGTCTTCTACTTCAAATGATTCTGTATTGTAAATTGGAGGCCTGTTAATATTCAATAGGTCTAAAAGTTGCATTCATGACTTGTATGATAAAAAAGCTTAGAATCTACGATATCAGAAAGAAAATCCTTCTGAAAAATACTTGAAAGATTTAACACACACACTTGTAGAAATGCTATTTTTCCTTGGAATTCTCTCACATTTCCTTGTAGTAAAACCAAGTCTAGTGGCTTTTGGCCCTTTTTTATTTTATTGACTAGCATGATTGAAATGAATCAATTACATGGAATATGCCCTTCTAACTTGACACCTTTAAGGGAAATAAACAGGACATCAACTGATATCCTTCTCTGATGCTTCCACATACTCTATTCCACATCTTATTTAGCTTTTTTAGTCCATTTTCTTATCTTTTCCTTATCACTTGCCTTTATTGCATCTTTATATCCTGCACGCCCAAACAATCTCAGACTGTGTTTTTCTGCTCTAGTTTTTTTTTTTTCCTTTTTTTATTATAAATCTTTGAAACATTAAATTACATCAAGTTATCTGCTGAAATTATTGTAAATGGAATATCCAGACATTGATAAAATGTTCTGAAGTCCACAAACTGAAGGAAAAAAGAACTGAGTTATTGTCATTTACATGAACTTCTGAGAATTTTGTCTCAAGTGATACCTAAAATTCTCCGACTTTTTCTTGGCGAGTAATTTGTGCTGTTGCTAATGTAGGTTGATTATTGAGTGGTAAGCGCTTGCTGGAAGGGAAGATATCTCTTAACAGATTCATCCAAACATGATGACACCAAATTTGAACTTGGAACCCGAAAATATTTCGGAAGTCAGTAGCCAAGTAGCTTCCACTATATCCTTGCAAGAAACCTCCCATGACCTTACCAAGGACAGCAACACCACTTCTTCCTGTCTCACAAACCTCACAAAACCCGAAACCGACCCTGTGTCATTCTCCCTCGATTTAACACTCAACTTCAACTCCAGTGATGGCGAGTTGAAGCGCGCAAGTGATGCCAGCAGTGAAGTAGGAGCTGAAGCACAACCTTCAGGATCAGCAATTCCCAGGGTCTTCTCTTGTAATTACTGTAGGAGAAAGTTCTTCAGTTCTCAGGCATTGGGAGGCCATCAAAATGCTCATAAAAGGGAGAGGACAATGGCGAAGCGAGCGATGCGAATGGGAATGTTCACCGAGCGGTATACAAGCCTGGCATCATTGCCTCTTCATGGTTCTGCTTTTCGGTCTCTCGGTGTCGAAGTTCATGCTGCCATGCACCAAAGACACATGCCATCACTGAGGGCTCCTAACTTAAGAGCTGGTGCAAAATTTGAGAAAGATTATTTTGGACCAAACATGTTCATGGAAGATGAAGATAATATGGGTCTGTTTTGGCCTGGGAGTTTCCGGCAGGTGGAAGGTAGAGCCGGTGTTAGCATGGGACATGAACACGCTCCAAATTCAACTACTAGTTTTGTAGCAGTTGCGCCGCCGCCACCGCCACTACCACCACCGCCGCAACCACAAACATCCCCATCTCCTGATCTCACTCTGAAGCTCTAAGATTTTTCCATCTTTTGTTTCATTCTCTTGAGACATGAAATTATTACTATTATTTATCAATAGGGCGTGGCATTGTACAGTGAGTATGTACTTCCCATGGATTTTTTTTAAAGCTTACTTGAGGTCCTTATTAATTGTTTCTCCTGATTTTTTTCCCCTACTTCATCATTTATCTATTGCTGTAGCTACTGAGGTAAATTTTATATCTGCAATGTGTTTATGGCGATGGCCTTGTTTAAGAGCAATCCTTAGGAACCATGTCCTATATATGATATATCCCTGCTTAATTGAACAGATCTTGTCTGATTCTGGTGCCTGTATTTGAATGATTTGAATTAGATTTAATAGTAATAATGTGAACATATTGGAATGAAAGTCGTCCCATGACTGGAGGTCCCAATTCAATTCAATACCTAAAAGCATGCGCCCAACGTCCTGTGAGTTAGGATAAAAAGGGTAGGCCGCTATTATGTATGTTCTTGTCATTCATTCATTCATTCTAAAATAACGGTAATTTCTTAGCATGCAGATAGCAGTTTTTGATCTAAGTGTATGTTAAGCCACTTTGGGGAATGGACTGATTTTTTTTTTTTTTTTTTTTGAGTTAGACCCAAAAAGATTGTCATTTCTCTTAACAACAAATATGCTTTTTGAGTTTGAACTTGTGTTTTTCTTTTTAGAGACTAAGATTGCCTATCACATTGGCCAATAGTTTGTTGGTGATGACATATATTTACGAAAATGTCTGTTGAAGTTGAGGATGGAGATTGTTCAAATTCCTTTAAGCGATGTCAACCTTATTCAAAACCCTCAAAGGTCACGGGCGTTGACCAACTACTGCCCGGTATTTTCATGATATATATAAATTCTGGTGATTCTTGAAGTGCTTGCACGATATAGATCTTAAAAAATTCTTATATATGGTATGAAATGATGCTGAGGAAAACTCCTAAGCAGTTTGAATTATATGAGCCAAGGCTGATTCACACGTAACTGAATTCTGATGGCCACAGGTAGTGGAATTAAGTTGCAGCAATACCTTTAATACTCCGTATAAGAGCTACTTAAGGGTGTGCATGGTTGGAGGGAAGGGGAGGGAAGCGAACAAAATTTAATGGAGAAGAAAATTTTGTAGACCCACTACACTAAATTTTAATACGATTTTCTCCTCCCCTTATTTTTTTTCCTCTTCCCTCCCCTCCAACCATGCATACCCTAAGAGTCATAAGACCTCAATTCACTTTATCTTTTAACTTTAAAATTTTTTCTTCAAGATATCCCCTATTGATTGTACACATTTGGAGGTTTCTATCTAATGGTAATAAAACCAACATATATTTGTTATAAATAATAAACATAACTAATTTCCTTAATTTACTCAAATTAGGCAACTAAATTTTATATTAAGGATTAGAGGTAATATTATTTAGGGCTAAGAAGCAATTTTGCTCTGAAAGTTTTTTAAGGAGCAAATTTGTCTTGGAAGTGTAAAAAAAATGAGCAATTTTGCATTGGCCATTAACTTGGTTAATTTCGACAGTTAGTCGACCAAATATATTGAGCTGGCAATCCAAATATCATCCATGTCATTTTTGTTGAGATGCAAATTTGCTTTAGAAGTTTTAAATCTAACTTTTAAAAAAATGGAGTAGATGACACATAGACTTCCGGACAAATTTGCATCTTAACAAAAATAACGTAATGATACGTGGACTACGAACTACTAGCTCAGCATATTTGATCAACTAACGATTGTGAAATTACTTCTTGGCTGAAGCTAATGGGTGAAGTTTCTGATCTCACCAAAGTGATTTCTGAAGTTGCTTCTTGCAATGAAGCATCCTCATTATTTATCTTCAACACCAATAACTTGTGTTCATGATGAAATCAGGAACCAACTTGTATGGGATGGGTCTATTTAAGCATTTAATTGTGTCGTACTTTTGTTTTAATTGTAATTTTACTATCTTTTTAGCAAATTTACATTTATTTTAAATTTTTCATCACAAATTATCACATTTTATTCAATATTTATGTGTATATATATATGATTCATGCATTTTTCAGTCATTTTCCATCTCAATTAGATTTTCAAAAGCTATGCCAAAAAAGTACTCATTAGGGGGGAAAAAAAACCCTTCTACTACCGCTATCCTAAATACAAATTACATCAGAAAAAGTCAAAAGAAAAAAAAAAAACAAACAAACAATTCCACCACAGGCCCAACATCCCTCGAGGATCTCTGAAGGCTAGAAAAAGCTATTTATATAGAGAGACAAGGCATTGGCAGAGACTATTGAATACAGGGTTAAAGAGCAATTTAGCCAACGAATTTTTTTCTCAAGAGCGCCCAACACAAATAACTTTTAAAGATACCAAAAATGCCAAAGAACTTTTAAAAATGTGTAGTCAGTACAACGCCGTTAGAAAAAAGATAACGTTCGTTATTTAAGGTGCAGATTGGCCAACGAACTTTTGTTCCAGGAGCGCCCAGCACAAAAAAAGTTTAACTCCAGGAGTGCTTAGCAAAAAAAAGTCCATCTGCAATCCACTCAAAATCTGACTGTTGTAAATCCTTACTCGGACCATGTGCATTAAGGTTGTAAAGAGTGAATGCAACAAAAAAATCACAAATTATATTACTTATTTTATATTAATTATTTTTATCAATTATCTTATGCAATTATTAACTATAATATTTTATTATTTACGCTTTAAATTAAATTTTGTTGTTGTAATTCTATTCAATCTTTTAAAAATATCACATATTTACGTGCGTATAATATGTGTAAAAATTGATATACGGCTGATAAGATTTTTTAGTTATTGATATAAGTGCATATGGTATGAGTAATTTTTTAGTTTTATTTATCACTTATTTAGAATAGTAAATGTGATGAGATCTTTCGATTGCCCAAAAAAAATTCAGAAGTCTTCGTCTCATTTTTAAAAGTAATACTTCTAGAATACCTACTTAACTAACCCATAGTATGTTAATCTCATTCAATTTTCATAGGCAAAAATATTATATTTATACAGATACATATAAATGAATTTGATCCCTTTATCAGCAGAGAGAAGAGAGAAGGACATACCCAAATAAATAAAGGTGACCTATAAATTATGTGATATTTTTAAAAGATTGAAAAGAATTACAACAACAAAAATTTAATTTAAAGAGTAAATAATACAATATTATAGTCAATAATTGCATAACATAACTGATAATAATAATTAATATAAGATAATTAATATAGTTTGTGATTATTATTATTTTTTTGGATAAAGACCAATTTTGCCATGGAAATATTGGTTAGGGAGCATCCAACACCCGGAAATTTTTTTAGTATCATTTTTGCCCTGAAAGTTTACAAATATAGCAATTTTACTCATTAGTTGATCTTGACTATTGGATTGGTATCATTTTTGTCCCGGAAGTTTACAAAAATTTGCTCTTAAAAAAAAACTTCCGGGGCATATTTGCTCCATTTTGTAAACTAACGGGGCAAAAATAATACCAAGAAAACTTCCGGGTGCTAGATGTTCCTTAGCCAATACTTCTGTGGTAAAATTGGTATTTATCTTTTTTTTTTTTTGGTATTCATTCTTTCTAACCTCAATACACATGGTTGGGGGTACGGGCAAGAATTTATAACAGTCGGATTTTGGATGGATTGCATTTAAACTTTTTTGCGTTGAGTACTCCTGGAGTAAAACGTTTTTGTGCTGGGCGCTCCTAAAGTAAAAGTTTGTTAGCCAATCTGCATTTTAGATAACAAACGTTATTTTTTTAAAAGGCGTTGTACTGACTGCATATTTTTTTAAAAATTTTATGCTGACTGTACATTTTTAAATTTTGTTTAGTATTTTTGGTACCCTTAAAAGTTATTTGTGTTAGATACTCCCGAAGTAAAAATTCGTTAACCAAATTACTCCTATGCTGGCGAAACAAATTATCGAGTCTTGCTACTGAAAATATATTGACTTATCTTTCCAAGACTTCGACCAAAAAAAAAATCTTTCCAAGACTTGGCCTTGGGGGAGACTTGGAGTGCAATAACAGCGAGATTATAAAAAAATTTAAACCTTAAAATCCTTAAACGAAGGAAGAAAATAGGATAAAAAGAACAGAAAAAGATCTAATAATTAATGTAATGTTGACTTTTGTTGTTTGTGCTCCATTAATCATTAATTGTATCGTCATTGGGGTATCAAATAATTCTTGACACATTTGTTGTCTTGTTATTCTTTTTGGCCCAACATTTTGACTTGGACTCAGTTTGGGATATTTTGTTCACACATGAACCTTCTTAGCACCTTACATGAACCTTTCGTAACTACTGAATTATAATAGACTTATTATACACGCGTAAATTCCCTTATTTTCAATTATTTACGCGATATGCCACATTACTACGACATCATCATTCCATATTTTTCTACAAAAATTAGTGCCAGAAATTGTAATTGCAAAACATCGTATTAAGTCGTCAATTTGCCGTCCGTGGACTTTCAATCCTCTCTAGAGCTCAAAAAACCAAAAACAAAAGGTTTGAACTCAAATTATCAAAGCATCTTTTCCTTGGAAGAGGAACTAGATCTTCAATTATTTTTTGGTCAAAAGATCTTCAATTATTCGAAACTAAAAAAAATGTTATTCACGTGGTTAACAGTTTTTTTTTTAAAAAATTATTATTATAGGTGTTACATTTAAAAGGAGTTAGTTGAGTATTATATATTTGTATATTATATTTTTATAAATTTTAAATTAAAATTAGAAAGTGCAATAATGAATAATGGAGTAAGTAATATACGACGCATGAAGTATTAATATGTCACTCAAATTTTTTGGACAGGGTGGCAATAAAGGCAGATATTCGATGCTTGAATATGTTGAATAAAGCATTGAATGAGAGGATGAATGAAACGCAAGGATTTTTTCCACCTAAGTTGCATCTCAATTAAAAGACAGAAAAAGAGGGTATAAAGGAAAACAAATCAAGAACGGAGGAAGACGATGGGGGATCGAGAAAAAGGGTTGCGGACCCAGTCCTTCTCTGAGCCGGTGGACAGAAGAAGAAAGTTACAGTCAAAGTGGTCCACTTCTGTAATTCTGTCCATTTCACAGGGCTAAGACTGTACACACAGCCGTTTCTGAAAAAACAAAAAAACGCTTCCTTTTGTTTTTTGGTGTGTAAAATTAACCATGGAAATCAAAATCCTGCCGTTGCAGACCAGAGCTATGGCGTCTTGAGGAATCGATCCTCCTTAGCCCCCCAAAAAACAAAAATACCCACCCCCTGCCCCAGATTCTCGCTTCATTTTCCGAATTATACTTCGGTTCTCTCTCTCTCTCGTTCTCTGTCTGTCTTTCTGGGGTAAGCTAAGCTTCTCTCTCTCTGATTGGTTGCTTCGGCCATGATTGGAGGGAAAGATCTTGCTAATGGTCTTGACCCTGATGGGGAGAACTCTCGAAGCAAGCTGTCAAAGCCCAATTTTGACCGTGGCAGGGAGAACCCTGAAGAGAAATTAGGTTGTCCAGCAAAGGGTGCGTATTTCCTGAAGAATTCAGAGGACGTCGGTGATGGAATTCTATTGAAACCCTCTAAAGTTGGGCCTTCGTGCGTACAAGAGCTGACACTCAGCTATCTTTGTGGTAAGGAGATTCCTGGTAAAAGCTTGCTGAGTTCCTTAGAAAGAGTCAGTGGCAAAGGTAAAGAAGTCATCGTCTCGGAGGATTCAAATCAGGGTGGGAAATGGGTCGAACGGGATTTTCTGAATTTGAGCGAAACCAGGGAGAATTCTTCAAAGCGATCGGTTGAAGACGTTGAAGGGGAAATTAAGGACAAGAAGCCGAAGCTGGAGACGCTTAATCTCTCTCTTGCCTTGCCTGATGTCTCCCTTTCTCTTACGGCGTCAAACGCCCTGCAAAACGGTGATCAGCCGGTGAGGCCAAAACCTAGCAAACCGTCAGCGACTACGTATTCAAATGATTATACAACGGCGTCTCTATCATACTCGTATTCCCATCCCTTCTCGCACAATCCAAGTTGCTCGCTTACCCGTAATTCTACAGATTTTGATTATTCCGTTAGCAAAGATGATCATATTTGGAACTGCGGAGAGGGGACGAATGGGTCAGTTCATAGTCGGTTCAAGCCGATGGGAGATGGGGTGGCCTTGTCTAATCATGGTGGTGGTGGGTTTAATTCGATCATGCAGGGTAATAATAGTCAGTATAAAACTACAAGTTCAGATAACCATTCTTTTTTTCCGTCGGAATTGCCTGCCAGGCCAAGATTTGAAGCTCGGTCAGGGGACTCGAGAGGAAGGAATTCTGAGAATCTGAGAGTATCGGAAGGTTTAGATAGTGACAAAGTATGGAAGCTTTCTAGACCAGAGAAAATTCTCAGACAGATCGTGTTGGAGTCTACCCCAACGATAGCTGCTCAGTTTCAAGAGCTTACAGATGAAGCGATTGCATCGACTAAGGAGTACTTAAAGAATCTCATTGAGATACCCGAGAAGAAAGAGGAATTGGCCAGCCTACAAAATCGGCTTGAGCGAAGATCTGACCTTACTAAGGAGACTCTTTCGAAGTGCCAAAAGGGCCAACTTGAGATTCTCGTTTCTATCAAGATGGGGCTTGCAAGCTTCTTATCTGGCAAAGTCCCCTTCTCTGATATGGTAGAGATTTTCTTGCATATGAGATGTAGGAATGTGAATTGTAAGAACTTGCTGCCTGTTGATGACTGTGACTGCGAGATTTGTTCTGGAAATAAGGGATTTTGTAGTTCTTGCATGTGTCCTGTGTGTCTGAACTTTGATTGTGCTAGCAACACATGCAGTTGGGTTGGTTGTGATGTCTGTTCCCACTGGTGCCATGCTGCCTGCGGCATTAAGAGGAATCTTATCAAACCTGGGCCTAGCTTAAAGGGACCATCAGGGACCACTGAGATGCAGTTTCATTGCAGTGGATGTGGACATGCTTCAGAAATGTTTGGCTTTGTTAGAGAAGTGTTCATGTGTTGTGCTAAGGATTGGGGTCTAGAAACCCTGGTGAAAGAGCTTGACTGTGTAAGGAGGATTTTCAAAGAAAGTGAAGATCGCAAAGGAAAGGAATTGCATATCAAAACTGATAACATGCTCTATAAGCTGAAAAATGAAGCGGTGTCTCCTTTGGATGCCTGCAATTACATCCTACAATTTTTCAACTGTAAGTCTCTGGACGACTTGTCTTTCCTTTTTCATATTTAAGTCATGTAATGTTTATTTAAATTTTGCATTATTCACGCCATACAGCATTTTAATGGGGATCATGCATTTTGAACATGTCGTAATCTCCTTATCCTCACCAATGATTCAAGGCAGATCCATTTTAATTGTTGAATTAATTGCACGAAAACATGTGGTGTCGCCACATTTTTATTAGATGATGTGACTTATAGGTAGTGGCCCATTTTATTGTCATTTGGAGGAGGGAAATTGATCTTAGCTGCGGTAATGGAATTTTCTGGTTGGTTTGGCTTGATGATTGGACTGGCAGGAAAATGATAAAAGATCTTTATAAACTAAAAGTGTATTTGTGATCCGGAGAGATCTCAACTTGAGTTTGGTAATATAGATTTTCGGTGCTCCTCATTATGGGACATAGGGCCATTGGGTAGGTTATGACTTGGCCTGGAGTGAGAAGGATGTGACATTCATAAGAAGCAATTTTGATGAGCCTATACGACTGTGTGTTGTCATAACTACTTATGATTACTTAGACACAACAATACTACAACAACAACAACAAGCTGTATCCCACTAGTGTTTTACTTAGAGATAACAATAACAGGAAAAAATTATTAAAGGGCTTGGTTATAAAGGGGAAATTCAAGAGAATAATTGCTATACATGCAATTGAAGTGCTTCATCCCGAATTGTAAGCCTTGGACTGCTTCTAAATATCCTGGTAATAAAGTGCTTAAAAGGCCTTTACTTTATGTTAGGCCATGCTTAGAAGTTAGGAAGCAGAAGAAATGGCATGTCAAGGGAAGGGATGGAGTAGAAAGGAACTATCTTCCCTTCGTTCGGATGCACAATGATAGAAGGAAGGTGAAGGGAAAAAGTTACAAGGTTCAATACTCCAATCAAACATTTATTAACTTGTTTTGAATTGATTTGATCGTAACTGCAAATCAATAAATTACTAATTTTCTTCTAATCCGATTCCCTTTCATCCTCATCATTAGGCTCCCATTGAAACTCATTATTCTTGCTAAGTTTACGCAATGAAAATGCCTGTTTGATTTTAGCTAGATACTGATAATATTTGGTATCTCTAACTGGTTAAAGAAATTTATGATTTTCAGATGCAGATAGCATGTCAGACTTTCCTGCTTCTGGTATGTCTTCAAAGGATTTGTCAGCATCTCAAGCTAATCTTAGGAAGGAAGCAACATCTCTTTCACAATCTAATTCTCTAATGTCAAAATATACCTATAACTCGAGCTATTCAAGGTCACAATGTGATGTTCTGTCAAATGATCTTCATCAGAAAGATCTGAAAGCTTCCATCTTAAGTGAATTAAAAAATGAGAGTGATTTCCAGCTGGGGGCTCTGATAAGAAAAGGTGGGCTTGACAACTTGGAGAGCATTGTGAGGATTAAGGAAGCGGAAGCCAGAATGTTCCAAACCAAGGCCGACGAAGCCCGGAGAGAAGCAGAAGGTTTCCAGAGGATGATAAGGATGAAAACGACGCAGATGGAAGAAGAGTATGCTGAGAGGCTTGCCAAGCTCTCTCTTCAAGAGACTGAGGAAAGTCGGAGGAAGAAATTGGAGGAATTGAAGGTCTTAGAAAATTCCCAGTGTGATTACTTTAAAATGAAAATGAGGATGCAAGCTGAGATTGCTGGTTTGTTGGAGAGAATGGAGGCAACAAAGCAGCAATGGGTTTAACTTCTTGCTAGAATAATTTATTTTAAAAAGAATATGCTAAAATGGGTGTAATTTATTGATATGGTGCCATTTGAATTATGTCTGTTTCTTGCTAGAATAAGTTATTTTTGGTTGATAAATTTGAATATTGGTAGTGCTTCATCCATCAGCTTTCTTAACATATTGAGAGCCCAAAATTTGAAACCAACCGCGTGCTGTGATTTTTGCTCTTCCTGTCATCGGATATTGCACACTTGAAGTAATATTATCTCCTATTGAAAGTCACACACACATTATTGCCCTCTGCAAGTAAAATTAGCTTTGGGCGGGTCATTATCAGACAAAGTTAGTTTCTTGACCTTGTGGGTGGAGCATAAAGGGGAAAAGATAGTGATCACTTGCTTGAATGTGGGATTTAATAGGGATCACTTACTTGAATGTGGGATTTAATGGTGATCACTTACTTGAATGTGGGATTTATTTAATTTAGTGCCTCTTTGAAAATGTGTAAGCATTTTCATTCCATATTCTAAACTTGATGGTTAGGCATGGGAAACTTGGATATGGCAATTCAATATATATATTTTTCGTCAATCACTTCTAATGAATCAGCTCAACCTAAGTTCCATATGCTTATCTCCTTTTGTATTTTATATATATTGGGCTTGATCCCTAATTTGACTTTGATATGCAATGACTTTTCAAACATTGCTTAGCGCTTTGACATTTTACCTAATCCATTAGTGATGAATGCTAGTATTGCAAAATCCAATTTTGCACCTGGATTAAAGAAAATGCAATTTCTTTGCTGCTTTTGAATTTTTTATGTATTGTCATAAAAAAATTACGTTGATCAGAATGCTAATACACATAATTGAGAAAACTTGAAGGCCAAAATCCCTCGAATTCATGTACAAAAATAATACTTCATCTAGTCCTAAATATAAAATAAAGTTGATTTTCTTGAGAAATATCTTGGGGTCCAACTTCATCATAAATGAGTTGGGAAGGAGGCATTTCAGGAGGTGATGGATAAGGTAAAAGACAGGTTGACCAAATGGAAAGCTAGCTTGTTCTCATTGGTTGGCAAGGCTACTCTCATCTCATCGGTCTCTTCGGCTATACCGGCATATACGATGCAAACCTCTTACCTCCCAGAGAATGTTTGTGATAGTCTGAATAAACAGAACAAGTCCTTTTCGTGGGGTAGCACAGAGGAGAGTAGGAAGATACCCCTTGTTGCTTGGGATGAGCCGATGAGGTGTGCAAGCCTAAAAGAAGGGGTGGATTGGGTTTGAGACATGCGAAGTATCATAACCAAGCATTTTTTTATGAAACTTGGCTGGAGGCTTGTAACGCACAAGGATGATCTCTGGGTTAAAATGGTACGGGATAAGTACAGGTGTGGGGATGATCTTGTTCCTCAAATTGAATCGAAACGCCTTGGTTCGAATGTGTGGACAGGGATAAAAAAAACATGGGAGGACATTAAAGGGGGGATTGTAGTTAATGATGCAGGTAGTGCCACCTAGAAATGGGAGAAGCATGGGGGATTCACTATCAAGTCTGCATATAGGACTCTCACAGGAGATATGACGTATCAAGGTAGGGACTGGAGTAGCCTGTGGAAAATTCGAGCACCTCATAGATGCAAGACGCTTCTCTGGCTGTTAGCTCGACAATGCCTTCTCATGAATGCAAACTGAGCACGACGCGGTCTAACAATGGATTCAAGCTACACCTTATGTGGAGAGGACTTTGAGGATACCATTCATGTTTTCAGAGATTGCCCACATTCACGGGCGTTATGGAGGCGAATAGTACCTACGAAGAGATGGCACACTTTTTGTAATATGAACACTTCAGATTGGGTATGGTGGAATGCTAGCGGCCAGAAAGACGCATGCAAACAGTGGGCCTCCAAATTCACTATTATGTGTTGGTGGATTTGGCTTCGCTGGAATCTTGTGGTTTTTGAGAAGAAGTATACATCAAATGATCATATTCTTGCGGGTACAAATGCAATGATGGAATCCATGCACAATACAAATAACCGTCTTGCTGGGTTAAACCTTCAAGGGGTTACTTTAGCCCTACCCGAGAGAGTTGGCGCCTTCTAGAGATGGGATGGGTGAAGGTGAATGTGGATGGTGCATACTCTAGACTTTCGAACTTGTCTGCTTGTGGAGGGGTTATCCGTAACGCTTCAGGGGATTTTCTTAAAGGCTTCATGTGTCTTGTTGAGACTGGGGATGAACTCACTGCTGAAATCTGGGCGTGCTTCCTAGGTCTTAAACTGCATGGATGATGGGATTCCAGCAAGTATGGCTAGAAACGGACTCTACCGAGTGTTTATAGTTGATATTTCACCGTACACATGGAAGCACACACTGTGATTCCGCCCTCATTACGGAAGTACAACTATTGCTAGAACTGGACTAGACCACAAAGTGTACGTATGTACCTCGGTCTTGTAATTTTGTGGTAGATTTCTTAGCAAAGAAGGGACTTGAAGCAGGTCTAGGTCTATATGAGTTTTACCAGCCTCCTGATGATTTGAGAGTGATGTTATGGAAGGATTGTAATGGGAGTGATAATCCCATGAGTGTTAGTTGAGGTGTCTTCATTGTTATCAAAAAAATAAAATAAATAAAGTTGATTTTTTTGGGAAAGATTAAAGAAACTAATTAAATTACTTTAGAGTATTTTTATTTTTTTTTTCCAAACTAATTAGTTTGACTAGTAAACTAATATATAATCTAAGGATATGCATGTTATATGATTAAGTAACTTATTTAGCTTCTTTAATCTCTCCAAAAAATAATTTAAGGGAGTACAACAGGACAAACAAGAGGCTGGAATTGTGGGGAAAGAATGAAACAAACATGAGGGGTGATAGATTAAGTGAATTCATCAAGGTCATTAAAACCGACCAGTCACTAAATCAGTCGGGATATTGGGCCAAAGATCAGTGGGTTAAATTAGAGCTAACCCAGGACCAAAATGGGGAGGAAGTGAAGATTTAAGGGTTATTTAATATGAAATTATAAAGGAAAAAATGATTTTAAAAAATAAATAAATATCAACCAGGTTAATGCCCGGAACGGTTTACTGGTTTCTGGGCCAAACCAGCCAGTCCGTTTGTGTTTAATTACAATGGAATTTATTGAACAGTATAATATAAATATCAATCGGTGAAAGTGATGATGGATCAGTAATATGGGGGGAGAATAACAGCGAGGGCAACACTGGAAGCAAACAGGAATAGCAAGAGGCCAGAGAAGTTGAGGATAAGACCGTCTTGGCTGCTTCCAAGGTTCAAAAGCCCAAAGCGTTCAACAATTCCCATCTCTGCTGTGCACACTGCCAACAGAAATATGACCATGCCAATGAACCTGTGCCATGGCTTCAACGAAGCTCTCGTCGTCATTTCTGCTCTTGGGAACAAATAAGTGAAGAACCCCAACATAAACTGTCACATATATACAATAAAGGGTCAGTTTTAATTCTTTGCTTTAATTTAGACTCATTAATTATGATGGAAATTAAATATACCTGCAGACCAAAAGAGCAGATGGCAATCATGCCGAACCAAGAGTGTAAGGTCAGCATGTGATGATGAGGAACAACCTGAGCCTTAAAAATGGTAATGACTCCCAAAATTCCAGATGCTAGAGCTATCAGATGCAGAAGCATGTGTATCACCTTCGCTGACCTGCTTTTTGCTTCAAATGCCTTGTGTACTATTATAGCTGTTTCAACCCATATAATTATTGGGTTGTTAGTTTTTGAATTAATTAACGAAGCTGAGGGATGGTACATGAGCCAATTAATTACCTTCTCCTCCAACTAAAACGAACCCAATCATCATCAACAGAGTATGAAGCTGCAGAGAAAGAGGATTGTATAAGAAACAGAGAGTTTGAGGAAAACATGCCAAACACAAAGTCAAAGTACAAATGTAGGTAGAGGACATTGATGAGCTTCTCTTGGATGGAGGAACTGAAAGCGAGGCCTTGGCGGAATTTGAGAAGCCAAATGAGCATAAGAGTGGCGACGGCGATGAACAACAAGTGGGCAAATATGGTAACTGGAAAAGCGTATAATTGGTATCTACGAGGCATTGTTGGAGTATTAATTGAAGCCAAAAAGGTACAGATTCTGAGAAATGGAGAAGCTAAGCAGTGGCTGTTTCTAATAAAGGAGAAGCAGATTATAAATAAAAACGATCCTTGATAACAGAAACAACGAAACAAGGCCGGCCGCTACATGGGTGACAACGACTATGATTTATGTACGAATATTCAACTTTTACATGAATCATCGGTTAAATAGGTTCAGCTATAAATTCCCTTCGTCAACTACGAAGAGTTTGTTAAAGAATATATAAAGAATTGGGCAGTCCATTGAAATTAATTGAGATGATTGATTCCGCGTCCAATTCACATAATCCAACCTCGTCATTATTTTGATGATATGATCGAATGCGACTGGGTCTCCCAGTAACTATTCTGTTTCCTAAAGTTGTTCTACAGTCTTCTTTTCAGCATTTTATTTGCAAGCTGACTTATTCTACTACAGAAAACACTTGTTCATTTAATATCATTTCATATTCTATATATATATATATATATATAAATGCGACTGGGGGTCCAATCTCCATACTTGTTTTACAATTTTGCATCCCTTCTACTTGTTCTTTATAATTATTGTTGTCGTTTCTTCTGAGAGTATGTATCTACTTACTTTCGTTGGTCAAATTCAAGAAAGCAATATCCCACAGAGAGTGGCGGAACCAGGCAAAGAATTTTAGCCCGAGCTAAAAAATAAATATATTAAACTACTTCTTTTAGTTTTTATTATAAGGCACTAATTAATAAGTATATTTAGTCTTTTTTTATAAAGAACTTACTTGTTTCCAAATAGCATTAAATATTTTTCCCATGTATACCCATAATAAAAAAGGTAGTGAGTGAGGGTAATAATTAATAAAAATTTGTTCTGTTCTAAGAACACAGATCAGTTGGACTTGACTAGGTGTTAAGCCTAGAGCCTACGTACCCTTTGAGGGGATCAAAGTCCACGTAGTTTGGAGTAAATTTTATGGTGTGAGGCCAGAGGGGGGGTGGTGTGTGTGCTCCGTGTGACAGAAAGTAAATAGAGTATGAGTTAGAACGTGTGCACCTGATTGACGTTCCTCTGTATTTATAGAGAGGTCCGGTGCGAGTATCCCGGCCTGGTGAGCAATATCCGGGGTCGAGATATCAGGGGCTGGTATCTCGGGATTATGGTTCGGATAGATCCTATATTGTTAGGATCTCATATCTTTGCCTATTATCCCGCCAATTATGCTCTCAGGCATAGTTGGGCCATGGCATGGATCTGGGCTGTTGGGCCGGTCCGTAACAGTTGCCCCCTACCTTGGTCGTTTAGGCCTCTGGACGGCCGAGATGTACATTGCCCCCGACCCTTGTTATGGCCGGGGCATTCTACTTCAGCTGGACCGGCTTGTGGTTACCGCGGCCCATCAATCGGCTTTGAACCCGGGGCCGGCTTCTTGTGCCTCTGCCCCGGCGTCCTGCCGGCGACGCTGGGTTCAATTTACCAAGATGGTTATTCGATCCGTTCTGGCCCGTGACGCCTACCAGCGACTTCGGATCCATGCTTTTTGCCCTTTGGCCTTCACTATGCGTCTTGGGATTCCCCCTGCGCGTGCCATCATTGCGAGTTCACACTTGGCACGCCCTGAATGGTGGTAATCTGCAATCGCCGTGCCTGTTCGCATCTCGATGTTCATGCGCATTTAATGCGCTGATGTCACACGGTTCCAATGTAACATCCTGATTTTTGAGTCTAAAGAATAGAAAATAAGCCTATTTTTGAAAGACTATTAGGCCCTATTTTTAAAAATGGCGAATCTGGAATGTATTTTATTTTACATGAATAGTATTTACTATTCATAAATACATACATGAATAGTATTTACTATTCACATATACGTATTTACTATTTAAAAATACGGTATTTACTATTCCTAAATACGTATTTACTATTCATGCGGGACCCACAACCAAAATAATTCTCTGCAAACTTCCCGTGAGCGACAACCTTTCTCGTGAGTTTTGAAAAAAATTCACGCGGGACCCACTCAATAATAATTTATTATTTAAATATATTATATTATATTATTAAAATATTAAAATAATAAAGAAAATTTTGAAACGGCAGAAGCGCAGCAGCCCACGAGGAAAATATTTTTATATTATATAATTTTATAATTTTGTGAAAATTACGCCTAAAGACCCATTTTCCAAAACTATAAATAGACCTTCCATTTCATTTCATTCTTCACAATTCCTAGAACTACTTAGAGAGAGGAAGAGAGAGAGAGAGAAGGAAGGAATGAAGAATGATGGTATGATCTGAGGTTGAATTATTTGGTGATGGTAAATTGAGAGTATTGAAGTATTGGTAAAATAAGCTTGGAATTGAGGTAACCTTGGTTATTCTTTTATATACTTGTCAAATATTTATATGTATATTTATTTACTGTTTTGGGATTTATTGTGCCTATAGAAGGCTTGATTTGGAATCTGATAATGTTGTTTTGATGAGAGTGGATATTCTTGGAGCCCTTGGTATCACTTTTCTTTTAACCGGGTCAAATATGACACCTCCTTGGTTGTGATTTTACCAGGAGGGGAGCCATGTTGAAGTTATGAGTATTGGATATGTTATGATGAGAGATGAGTTATGTGTTAGATTGCTCCAGTCAACGGTTATAAGAGGTGGTCAGGGTAATAAGGGTGATCTATTCATCATTGACATATTTTATATTGAGATCTCTTGTGAATTATTGGAAAATAAATTATAATGTTTTTGGAACCCTTTTTGGGAGGGAGTTTTGATAACCGAGTCGAGAACTATTTTGTGAAAGGTTTTTTATATAAAGGCATATATTTTAATTATTGTGAATTTATAAATATGTTCTCGTTCTTGGTTAGCATGTATATTTCTGAATAACCAATGGTTACGGGGATCTTTGGATCTTACGGTTACTTTGTTCATTTTTTTTCAGGTAAATGATTTAGTAGGGAAATCAGGGAAGGCACATATGGAAAGCTCATGCTATGTTATTTTATTTGCCATGACCATAAGACTTCCGCATTTTGAAAACTCTGATATTATTTTGGATTTATTTTGGCCCTATAAATGAATTTGTATCTTTGGCCAAGTTTATGGGTATTAAAATTGAGGCGTTACATCCAATCCGTCGTGTCTATTTGGAAAGGACCTCTTTGCCCTCATTGTTTCGCTACTCTGCCTCAGCGGTTTAAGTAGCTTTTCCTCTTTCTTCCTCTCTACTTTTCCCGCTCGTGAAGTTTTACTCAAGTTTTTCTCTGGTTTCTTTCTGAGTTCAGAGAATCGCCTTCTTCATCCGAAACTTTGCCGTTCTTCATTTCCAGCATCCAAGTTTCCCCCATTTCATTCTTACAGGTATTCCGTTCATTTCCTTTTACATTTGTTCGGTATTACTCTGTATTTATTTTTCAATAAGACTTGTCGCCTGTGTTACTGTTCTCTCCACCTTTCTGGGTTATTTGGCGAACTTTCTGGGTTTCTCCCTCAGTGTCCTACTTCCAAACTCTCACAGATTTTCGACTTCTGTCCAAAATCCCTTAGCTCTTAGGCTCCTTGTTTCCTCATATGGATAGAGGTAGGAATTCCCCTAGGCCAAGAGCAGTACTGTTGCCGGAAGAAGAAACATTCCTCCGTACGCGCTTTCCCCGGGCCACCTACTGGGTTCTCGGGGGTAAACCTCCTGCAACGAGGACGATGGTGCCTTTGCGCCGAGGCGGCGTTAGTCGTCTGCGGCAGGTTGGACCCCGTCCTGTTGCCGCTAGGGCTTCGATGCCTCCTCCCGTTCGGCCCGCGGTAGGTGCTACTCCCTTCGCGCTGCCCGTCGGCGCCGGGGTCGTCACCTCAATCAGCTTCGGATCTCCAGCTTTGATGGCCCAACCTCTTAACTTCTACGAAGGTCCTCGGCCCAACGTCTCGGATCCTCTGCCAGAAGGGTACTACGGCCCTTGTTGGGATTGCCTGGCTGAGAGCTCTTATCTTATAGCTCGTGGTGACGATGCCAGGGCTTCTTCAATGCTTGGGTCTTGCCGGCACCGGTCATCAGCGGGTCCTCCCTCTAGTGCCCCCATTCGTCCGAGTCCGTTGTCATTTTCTTCTGCGAGTGCTGTTGCACCAGGTATCCCCGCTCTTTACTGATATTGGTTTTTTATTTGCGTATAGGTTTAATGGCTCCCAAATCCCGATCTTCGAGGCAACGGTCTGAGGCCGAGGGTTCGGACTCTTCTAGTCCACCTGAAGCCTTGTGTCGGCGATACAACTGGGTGTCCCACGAAGTGCTTAAGACCCACTCTCTCATGTTGGACGTCGATATCGCTCGGTTGAACATTCCGGCCATGCTTGGGTGTGTTGTCCACTGTCCGGGGGCCGATGAGCCCATTTGCGCGACACGGGAAGTCGGCAGTTCGAACTTCTTCTTCTTCTACCGGGATTGCCTGTCCCGGATCAAAGTTTCGTTCCCATTCACCCCTTTCAAATGGAGGCCCTGTTGCACCTGAGACTTGCCCCGTCCCAGCTTCATCCTAACGGGTGGGCTTATTTTGTTGCTTTTGAGCAACTATGTCGCTCCTTCCCCGTCCCCATTCCATGCACCCCAAACCTCTTCTTTTACTATTTCGGCCCCTTTACCCCTAGTTCACCAAAGGAGAGTGAGAAGCTGAAAGGGTTGGTGTTTCTTCGCATTAACTCGGACCGGAGGCTTATGACGCCATTCTCGGACTCCTTCAAGCACTTCAAGGGGGCCTTTTTCAAGGTTTCCGCCGAGTTTGGGAAGGAATGCTGGTTCCTGGAGGGCCCTGAGGACTCTGACATGGGCTGACGCTTTCCTCTATACTGGATGGAGAGCCATTATAAGGCTAAGACTACCTCTTTCCAGGTCCGGAACAAGGATCTGTGGCCGGATTCGCTTGCTGCCCTTCCTCGGTTAGAGGCCTACGTGGCGGAGTATGGCTTGAAGCCCACCAGCTTCTTTATAACCGAGGAGGGTTCTAAGCCTCTTCCTTCTACTTGTAGGGCTTTTTTGCTTTGCTTAGCACATTGTCTTGTTTCTTGATTTTGGATTTGTTTTACTGATTTGTTTCTTCTTTGGTCTTGCAGCCAAGGACATGAACGCCCTTCCGCTGTACCTTCGTATAGCGAATCCTGCCGCTGCCTCTCCAAGCCGGCAGACTAAGAAGCGAGATGCCCCTGAGGGCTCCGTGCCCAAGGCTGATGCAATGAAGAAATCTAAGGCCTCAGTTGGCCAAGGATCTACTCCTGCCGTCGTCGTCGAGCCTTCCCAGGCGGTAGAGTTTCGGGCCTCGAAGGGGAAAGAGGCCGTGGTTGCTATGGAGGATGTTGAGCCTGTGATCTCACCTGAGGCTTCATCAGGCTTGTTGCTTTCTTCGCCTCCGCCTCCTCGTTCTCCTCCTCCCCCACCTCCTCTGCCGCCGCCGTCCGGTCCGTCTTCGGTGTTCCCACGCGGCTTCCTGTGGGATAAGGGGGTTGTCCCGGAAGTAGACGTTGCTTTCCTCCCTCCTCGGCATTTCATGCAGAACCGACCTTTGTCTCTGCCGGCCATGGATGAACTACATGTGGCCCAAAGGTACCTGTGTCGGTCCGTTGGGTATGTTCAAGCCCTGGTCCAAGTGCGGGAGAAGTATGCCAATGCCGATGGTGAGTGCCGAAGGCTTAGGTCTTCTGAGGAGGTTTTGAAGAAGGCCTTGGCCGAGGCGGAGGCCAAGGCCAAATCTGCAGAGGAGCTGGATAAGGCAGTCGTTGTGGCAGAGGCTAGGGCCAAGTCTGCTGAAGCGGAGCGGGACGTGGCTTGGGTTGAGTGGAATGCTGCCAAGGCCGTGGCTGTTAAGGCTGACCAAGAGCTCCGGCTTTCTTGGGACTCGGCCGAGAAGTTGACTGAGGAATGCTCCCGGGCTCAAAAGGGGTTGTCCGAGAGTCTTGCGTCCATTAAGGTTCTTCAGCAGCAGCGGGCTTCCCTGATTGATGAGCACGAGGCAACCAAGGTGGCCCTTTTTGTCGAGCAGGCGGCGCATAAAGAGGCGTCTAACGCATTGTTGCAGACTGCCAGGGAGTGCTTCGAGCAGGCCCTGGCTCAGATCCGGCTTTTCAACCCCGGCATGGAGCTTAACATGGACGGTTATGACTACCGCGCCTTTGTGCAGGACGGGAATTTGATCCCTTACCAATCTCCTGCCGCCGAGGGTTCTGCCGATGGAGCCGAGGAAGGAGGTCCTGAAGCCGGGTCGTCCAGCTAGCCTTGGACCTTTGTATTTTCTCTTTTGTGGCGTCTTTGCCTTTGTTATTTGTTGAACAATTCTGGCCTTTGGGCCATTCTGTATACACTAGACAATGAATGATTTACAGCTTTATCATCCTTTTGCCTATGTTTAAAGTTCTAAACTTAGTTTAGATGTTTGTCGACTGTAATGAATACGAGCCATTTTTCACTCTACCATACTTCGCGTGTGGGAGGTTGGGGCAGGGTTGTCTTGTTTCAACCTCTTCAGGTGTAACTAACCGCACTACCTCGGTCCAACTTTTGCTAGTCGTACTCCAACTTTCACTAGTCGGATTATTTTTAACCGACGTAAGGGCTAAACTACCACATGTTCAACCGAGGCTTCGTCTGCCTCTAATCAAACATTTTGACCTGATCAGGGTTGGCATAGTAGTCCGCTTGCTTAGTCGGGTGAGCGTTGACGCGTCAATTTCACAAAAGGCCACGTATGGCGCCTTCGCCGAGCTCTAACCAATGCCTGTCGGAGTACAACAGCCGGTTTTCGTACATCTAGATGTTTTTAGTTTTCGGCCGGGTACACGATCTCGGAGCCGTTCATTCGTGCCGGGCTTGTTTGCCTCGGCTTCCGAATTTTTGACCGGGCTTTTATTGCCTCAGTTTGATGCTTAAGCGAGTATTTGTGCACATTGAAGAAATTCCTCAGTGGGATCCTTTATTGCCAAGAATAGCCCTATAGGGCTTTACAAACAAACATAAGTAGGAAAGGAAATAACTTAAACTTTGAAGTTCAACAGGAAAAACCAACTAGTTATGTCGAGCTGAGCCGGGGTCTAGCTATAATAGATCTTTAACTTGTCGGCGTTCCAAGTTCTTTTGATCGGCTTTCTCGCCAGGGTCTCGAGAATGTAGGCCCTTCCGTCGAGCTTTTCTTTGATCCGATAGGGGCCTTCCCAGTTTGCCGCAAGCTTTCCGTCCCGGGCATTCTTATTGCCTATATCGGCCCGTCGGAGTACGAGGTTCCCCCGGTTGAATGACCGTGGTCGGACCTTTTTATTGTACTTAGCCGCGAGTAGCTGCTTGGCGGCTAATTCCTGGCAGTGAGCCGTGACTCGGATCTCGTCTATGAGGTCTAAGTCAGTTTTCAAGGCGTCGTCGTTTGACACCTGCCCTTCTTGTCTGTCTTTAACCTTTCTCCAAGATGGTTGCCCAATTTTGACTGGGATCATTGCTTCACATCTATAGGTCAGTTTGAACGAGGTTTCCTGAGTCGAAGACTGCACGCTTGTCCGGTATCCCCAAAGAACGCTGTGTAGCTGCTCAGTCCAGTTGGTGTCGGCTTGCAGCATGCGCCTCTTTAGTTCGTCCAGGATGATCTTATTGGCGGACTCGGCCTACCTGTTTGACTGTGGGTGTTCCACGGATGAGAAGTGCTGCTTAATGTCCAGGTTGGTCATTAACGCTTGGAACCTGTGGTCCATGAACTGGGTCCCATTGTCCGTGACGACCTCGGCAGGTATTCCGAAGCGGGAGACGATGTTGTGGCGAAAAACTTCATTACTCTGGCTGAGGTTATTGTGGCGATCGGCTCTGCCTCGATCCATTTGGTGAAGTAGTCGACAGCGACGATGAGCCATCTGCATTGCCCTTGTGCCGGTCTGAATGGTCCGAGGATATCCATGCCCCATTTATAGAAGGGCCAGGGGGTTGGCATTCCTTTCAACTCTGTAGGCGGCGACCATATGATCCTGGTGTGTTTCTGGCAACTATCACACTTCTTGGCTGTTTCCATGGCGTCATGCTTCATGGTAGGCCAATAGTAGCCGGCGCGTAGTGCCTTTCTAGCGAGAGCCTTGCCCCCCATGTGGTGGCCGTTGCTTCCTTCGTGGAGTTCGGCCAGCACATACCTTGCTTCGGGTTCGCCTAGACATCGTATCATTGGGCAGTGTAGTCCCTTTCTGTAGAGTTGATCATCGACCATGGCGTAGATAGTGGCCTCCCTGATCAACTTTTTGGCCTCGGTTGGGTCAGTAGGGATAATTCCCCTCTCCAGGTAGTCCTCTATCGGCTTCTTCCAGTCAAAGCCTGCTGAGATGGTCATGACGCAGCTCAGTTCGGTCAAATTCTGCTGAATGACGGTCCTGTGATTGTTTGGTCCCTTTGTGCTTACCAGCTTGGAGAGGATGTCGGCTCTTGTATTCTCCTTTCTTGGGATATGGGTGACGATCACTTCATCAAACTTGGCCATGAGTTCCTTGGCGCGGTTCAAGTATTTCGCCATAAGAGGCCCCTTCGCTTGGTAGGGCGACGAGCTGCGAGTCGGTTAAAACCTTTACTCGATGGGCCCCATTATCTCTTGCTTAGAGCAGTCCGGCCAAAAGAGCTTTGTACTCGGCTTGGTTATTAGAGGTCAGGAACTTCAGTTGGAGGGAGTGCTCGGTGGCGACCCCCTACGGGCTTTTAACGATGACTCCTGCACCGCTGCCCTTAGCGTTGGAGGATCCGTCTACGTAAACCTTCTAGGTTCCGTCACTTGTTATTGCTGGGGTCAATTCCCTAATGAAGTCCGCCAGCGCCTGGGACTTGATCGCCTGTCGGGCTTCGAATGTGATGTCAAACTCTGACAGCTCAATCGCCTCGTTGGTTATTCTTCCCGCTAAGTCCGGCTTGTGGAGGATCTGCCGGATCGGTTGGCTGGTGCGTACCACTATCCGATGAGTAGGGCAAAGGCCACTTTTTCCAGCTTCTGATACCAGAGTTCAGAGCTTTGTAAGGCCTTGCTTATGAAGTATATCAGCATTTGTCCGGTCTTGGCTTCTCTTACCAAGGCAGCGCTGACGGCTTCATCACCAATCGAAAGATATAGGAACAAGGTCTCCCTCGGGTCCGGTTTAGTGAGTACCGGGGGGGTTGCCAAACACCGCTTGATTTCTTCGAAGGCCGCGTCGCAGTTCGGATTCCAGTCGCCTTGGGTTTCCTTCTTTAACAACTTGAAGAAAGGCAAGGCTTTCTCGGCCGACTTCGGTAGGAACCTTGTTAGGGCGGCCAGGCGGCCGGTCAATTGCTGCACCTCCTTCTTGGTCCTCAGGGGTTGCATTTCTAAGACGGCCTTGCATTTGTTCGGGTTGGCCTCAATTCCTCGGTTGGTCAACATGAAGCCCAAGAATTTTCCAGCCGGCACTCCAAAAGCACATTTGGCCGGGTTCAACCTGATTCGATGTCTTCTCAATTTTTCAAACGTCTGTTCCAGGTCCCGGATGTGATCTTCTGGTAGCTTCGACTTTATGATCATGTCATCTATGTAGACTTCTATGTTACGGCCGATCTGGTCTTCGAAAAGCCGGTTCATCATTCTCTGGTAGGTGGCCTCGGCATTTTTCAAGCCAAAAGGCATGACGTTGTAGCAGTAGTTTGCCTTGTCTGTCATGAATGCGGTTTTTTCCTGGTCGTCCAGGTGCATGGCAATCTGGTTATACCCGGAGTAGGCGTCCATGAAGGAGAGGAGTTGGTACCCGGCCGAGTTGTCCACGAGCTGATCGATGCTCGGCATTGGGTAGGAGTCCTTTGGGCAGGCCTTGTTCAGGTTGGTGTAGTCGACGCACACTCTCCATTTGCCGCTGGGTTTGAGCACAATGACTACGTTTGAGAGCCAAGTTGTGTATTGTACTTCTCGAATGAACCCGGCAGCTAGGAACTCTTCAACGTGGCTCTCGAGGGCCTTTTGTCTGTTGTCGGCGATATTCCTCTTCTTCTGTGCTACCGGTCGTGATCCCGGCCATATGCTGAGTTTGTGGCAACAGAAGTGGGGGTCGATGTCGGGTATCTCAGCGGAGGTCCAGGCGAAAACATCCTGATTCTGCCTCAGGAAACGGATCATTTGCGTTTTTAGGTCATCTTTCATATCTCTGCCAATTTTGGCGGTCTTGGATGGGTCCGTCTCTAGCGCTACTTCCTCTAGTTCTCCCTCCGGCTCAGGTCTTGGGTCCACTGGCTCCCAGAGGTCGAGCTCTACCATGTTAATCGGCTGCCGGGGGTGCCTGTCGTCGTCTACCTCAGTCATCGTCTCCTTGGATCTGAGCCGAGGTGGAGATGAGGGTCCTCCTTCCTCGACCCGGAGAGCTTCGAAGTAGCACTGCCGTGACTCCTTTTGGTCTCCGGATACCACGATTAGCTGATTTTTGTCATTGACCATCTTTAACTTCTAGTGCTTGGTGGATACCAGTATATCCCAGTTATGAATAGTTGGTCGGCCGAGAATGATGTTGTATGGGGAGTGGAAGTCGGCCACTATGAACCTGACGCGCTCTGACTTGAATGCTTCTTTCGTTCCGAGGGTTAACCGGAGATCAATATAACCCTTTGGGAAAGATTGCTCGCCGTTGAATCCGATAAGGGTGGTCTTGCACGGCTTAAGATCCTCTTTGTCGAGGTGCATCCTTTTATAGGCGTCCCAGCTTATGATGTCGGCCGAACTTCCTGCATCCACGAAGATTCTCTTGACACGGCAATTCACTAAGGTTCCGGTGATCACCAGCCCATCCAGGTGGCCGGGGATGACGTCTTTTAATTCTTCCTTGGTGAATGTCAAGGGGGGCGGCTTCGGTTTGGTAGGATCGTCCTTGACTTTGAGGATATCTCTGACTGTTAGGACCTCGCGGAGATATTTCTTGCGTTGGCTTACCGTGTCCCCGCCCCCTCTAAATCCCCCGCTGACGACATTGCATTGGAAGTCAACGTCAGGAAATTCGTCGTCAGAGGCGGTCTTCTGCTTCTTTCCCGGCTTTCGGGCGTCCTTAGGCGGACTTCTAGTACGGCCACGGTAATTGCGTTTGCCGCTCGTCCTTTCCTGGGTCTTGATGACATATTGATGCAGCTTTCCTTCCCTTACGAATTTTTCAATGGTGTCGCGGAGGTCGTAGCATTCGTCGGTGGTATGTCCATGCCAGTCGTGGAACGTACAGAACTTTGTACGGTTCGTGTTGGAGCGGCCTCGACTTGTCTACCTGCCACATCTCGGCCTGGGCTACCTCTTTCCATACCTGCGACCGAGGGGCATTCAAGGGGGTGTAGCTGTCGTACTTGGCCTTGTGGTCGGCTCGGTCGGGCTTGTCCTGGCTTTCCCTGTTCCGCCTTCTGGGTTCAATCTTCTGTTTGCTGGCCTGCTCTCCTGAGTCGGGCGAGGTATTTCTCTCCCGCTCGGGTTCCTCGGCATTGGCAGCTTCCATTTGCTCCACTTCCAGGTACTTCTTCGCCTGGGTGTAGAACTCGGTCAACGTGTAAATCGGGTTTTTGCATAAGTTCCGGGCTAGTCGTGATGACGGGTCTAGCCCGTTGACCAGGCAGTGTATGTGGACGTCCTTGGATAGTGATCGCACTTGCATTGCCACGTCACGGAACCGATCTAGATATTTCTAGAGCGCCTCACCCTTCTTCTGCCTCACTTTACTTAGCGTGAATTCAGATTTCGGTTGTTTTTTTACTGGTGGCGAAATGCAACTCGAACTTTCATCCAAGGTCTTCGAAACTTCGGATGGAGTTGTTCGGGAGTGAACTCAGCCATTTGTGTGCCGGCCTGGTCAGAGTGGCCGCGAAGAGGCGCTAGATGACTGGGCCATCAATTGACCGGACCCACATGAGTTTTTCAAAAACCTCAAGATGGTTGCGAGGATCCTGAGTTCCGTCGTACTTCGGCAGGTTGGCAAGGTCAAAGTGTTTCAGGTAACGGGCCGTAGCCGTTGCCCTCGAGAACAGGGACCTACCGGACTCCGTCAGGTACTTCATTCGATATTCCCGGGGTGATCCATGGCGAGGTGATCTATGGGTCCAGGGATTCCTTTCTTCCACACGGCGCTCTTCTTGGTCTCGGCCTCCTCTCCCGCCTTGGCCGTTGTGGTCCGCGTTACCATCTCGACCTTTCGAGTTGTCACGATTTTCTTGAGGCGGTGGGTGCCCTCATTCTGTGCTCGTTCTTCCGTCCGGTTTGCTGGTGTTTCCCCGCCTCGTTCTCGGTCGCGAGCTGCTAATGTCCGTGTCGACCCGACCTCTTCCTGTACAGGGTTCTCTCCAGTTTTCTTGTTGATGATGGCTTTGGAGCTCCTCCCTTATCATTTGTGCAAAGGTGCGGAAGTCCGCCTGTCGTTGCAGGTGGTCCCGCTTCTCCTTGTCCTCGAACCTTTGGAGCAATGACTCCTGCGTCCTCCGGAGGATGCGGACGTCGGCTTCTATCGCCAGAGCGTCCTGGGTCGGAACCTCCCTGCGTGTCTCCAACAGCGGCTGATCATTTGTGGGAGGGGAAGTTGCTGTGTCGGTAACATGTCCCTTCGGGGTGCTTTTTCGTCGTGGATGAACTTGCTGCTGGCTTGGCCTGGCTGGAGCTTGGTCTGGTTGGGGGCCTCCGTCAGCCTGTAGTGGTGGATTTCTGCTGTGGCTTCTAATGTTCGTCATTGATGGTCACGAGGATGGAAATTTACCTGTCCCCACGGTCGGCGCTAATGTTCTGTTCTAAGAATACAGATCAGTTGGACTTGACTAGGTGTCAAGCCTAGAGCCTACGTACCCTTTGAGGGGATCAAAGTCTACGTAGTTCGCAGTAAATTTTATGGCGTGAGGCCAGAGGGGGGTGGTGTGTGTGCTCTATGTGACAGAAAGTAAATAGAGTATGAGTTAGAACGTGTGCACCTGATTGACGTTCCTCTGTATTTATAGAGAGGTCCGATGCGAGTATCCCGGCCTAGTGAGCAATATCCGGGGTCGAGATATCAGGGGCTGGTATCTCGGGATTATGGTTCGGATAGATCCTATATTGTTGGGATCTCATATCTTTGCCTATTATCCCGCCAATTATGCTCTCAGGCATAGTTGGGCCGTGGCATGGATCTGGGCTGTTGGGCCGGTCTGTAACAAAATTAATTATTATTCTTTTTTTAGAAAAAAAAGAGTAATAATTAATATGATATTAGAGTTTAGTGTAATTAATAGGGATAATATTGAAAATTACTTAAATTTTATGACAAATTTAATGACTTTAACTGTTTTTATTGACTTGTAAGAATTGTTAGTTGATTCCTTAAATAATGACCAGAGGGAGTATTTACTAAATAGTATCAAATAACCTTGAAAATACAAATAAATAATAACCGATAATTATAAATCAAAACAATATTTAAGATGATACTAACCTTTTTAGTATCTCAAACAAGAATTTTACTTTCCTCTCTTAGCCTAATGAGTAATGAAACAAACATTATCCTTATAGAGAAAATAAAAAATTAGCTAGGGCCGAATTTGTGACCAAATAAAATATTATATAATAAATACTGTATATATATATATATATTAACAAATTTTATAAGATCAGCTAGGGCTAAAGCCCGAGCTAGCCATCACCATGTTCCGCCAATGCCCACAGACCTTGGGAAAAGTTGGTCCAATTATCTATGGTGGTTATACTTACTAAGTTAAAGGAAAACAGTTAAGTAGTAAATTTGTTTGGGAAGTTTTCGCTGAGGAGTAATGTTGCCCTGTAAGTTTTTTTTATCTCAGTGTTATCCCAGAAGTTTCAAAACGTAGCAATGTTATCCATTTTTGTTAAAAAGTTAACGCTTAACGTCAATTTATTTACGATCAACATTAGGTTTTTTAACGGAATTAGGCAACATTGCTACACTTTGAAATTTTGGGGGCAACATTGAAATAAAAAAACTTTCAAAACAACATTGCTCTTGAATAATACTTATGAAACAGATTTGCTACTTAACCCCGAAGGAAAATGACAAACAAAATATTGCTTTCATGCTTTAAATGGCCTTGTAAGAATTGTCCCTATGCCTTTTCAGATTTATCCTACGCACACTAAAAGGGGGTGGGGGGGAATCAATGTTTTTTCGACAGTACAAAAAAAAAAAAATTCAATTTATATGGTTTAAAAATTAAACGAGCATCTTTAATAAATACATACTACCTCTTCTTAAATATAGTATCTATTTGAGTTTTTTTAAAGAGATTAAAGAAGCTAAATAAATAATTTTATAGAAGTTATATCTATCATTTTTTTCGTCCAAAATAATTAGTTTGACTTATAATTAATATAGAATATAATGAAATATAATATTTTAAGTTTTTTATCCTCTCGAAACAAAGTCAACAGGTTCTATATTTAAGAGTGGAGGGAGAAGCACATGAAACCGGATCACAAGTTGAGAAGGAATATAAAAATAATAATATTTCTGCACACCATGTTGTTGTTATTATTTGCAGCAAATGAATATCAACAGAATTATTACAAAATCAATCCAAAAACTTGAAAAAAGAAAAAGAAAAGAACACATGAATATTCATATAACAAGATCATGCATGTCTAGGGATCAGACATAATGGGCAAGAGAAACGGAAAGATCAACGAAAACACCAAACAAGAGAATAGCGAGACCCATGAAGTTCATCAAACTTCCTTCACCATATCTCAGAATACTATTCAAACGCAAGAACGTGTACTTCTCCATTATTCCCGTCAGCGCTGCGCATATTCCCATGTACAGTAAAGCCCTTCCTCCGGCCACGTGCCACGGCGCCACCCTCATCTTCGTCGCCTCCGGTGCCCTTCCCATGAACGTAAAGAATCCGATCACCCACTGCAAGCCGTACAGGCTGAACGTGCCGATGCCGATCCACGAATGGAGGCTGAACACATTCTCCAGGTGTAACATGCTGTGGAACTTGAACACTGCGCATAAACCAACTATTCCCAACACGAAAGCTATCAAGTGAAGTAACATGTGCATGAACTTTTGTGTTGACCTCTCGGTTGGTATCGTATGGTACGCCATTATAGCTGCTCAAAAAACACACAACTAGTTAGTGTCACGCTAACACATGTGCATGCACATTCCCTGTACGTATACATAAAGGTCAGTCCAAGATAATGATCAAGCTAAGATTCGTGTGTGTGTATACCTTGACCCGACATGAAAATGTAACCCATGAACATCAGAAGAGGGTGCACCTGCGTGAGATTTAATTTTCATGTTAAAACAAGAATATGTAGTAGGTATACAAGAGAATGTGTATGCATATATTCTTAAAGAAACCACGCGAGCTGCAAAAGTGAGAAGAAACAATTACGGCTCTGATACATAATAAAAGGAGAGAAAGAATCTTTGGAGAAAAATATTATGTATTAAAAAATGAGCTGAGTAGGCATATTTAAAAACACGCTCACATAAGGTGATCTCACATACTTACATAAAAACAACATATATACAGAAAAAATATAAGAGCAAGTATAGTTCCGTATCAACATAAAGATGAATACAAATTAATTAAGTCATATATATAAGGATATCAAAACATATGAACCGTATGTATACGTACGTTGAAGACTCGGTATCCGTTGTAAGAATCATACTCGATGCCCTCACGATAGTGGAGCAACCAGATGAGGAGGAGGATGAGGGCGAGGATCCCAAACAATTGAGCAAATATGGTAATGCGAGAGGCGCGACGCCCGTACACTCCCCGCCTCTCTATATCCATCATACCAAACAAAGATTGTGCAAACTAATAAGATTAGTAGTAGTGGCTAGGAGTTTACAAAGTTCGTGGTTCTGATATGGCGGTGTGTGTGGCGTTCAGGTTCTTATATAGATATTAGATATGTTCAGTTTTTTCGTTTTGGCTTTACGAAAGGGGAGAGAATTGCTTGATGGGTTGGTTTTGGAATTTTTTATCCGAGAAAACTTTGAGCTTTAGCAAGCATCTTAACAACTGTGCCTCTAGCTAGTGCACAAAACAAAAACAGAGGATATATTCTTAATTAAAAAATGGAAGAAGCCAGCATATGGATGCATTCAAGAGTCACACGTACATATGGTAGAATCCAGTTAAACCCAAGTCTGTTGGTTTTAAAGTGGGACCAAATGATCTGGCCTTGTTCTTAACCATGAAGATTAGGAGATTCGGATTCACACCACATGCCTTGTTATTTAATTATTTAAGACTTCCTCTCAGACATCACTGCCTCATATATATATATATATCAGATGCTGTATTTAATTCAGATGATAAAACTGCCTTTTATAATTAATAAGCGAAAATAAGGATTAAGAAATAGTGACTGGGGTTATTTAATTTTTTGGTGGTTAATTTAATATAATCATTTACGTAATGTGAAGTGAAATGAGAGAGCGCGTGTGTGAGTTCAAAAGGGATGGATGCATTCATCTTTAACAAGAGAAGTATCTTTCACACAAAATATTCTGCTCAGTGCTTACCCATTATACCCACACATCAATAAATAATTTCCGTCTCTGAAAAATTGAAAATGGATGAAGATATGACTTTTCTTTTAGACATAGCTCTCCAACATGTGCTTTAGTGGTGTGTCCATCTAGAACGAGGTCTTTCAGTGTTGGGCCGTCTATCTTACTGGCATGCCATATTGGGCCCATGACCCATTTAGCCCAAATAAGGACGGACCAATAAAATCCTCCCTCATCCAACATAGGGGTGGTATGTTGGTTTTCCCCCTATTTTACAAAAGGATTTAAATCCATGCCACTGTTTCAGCTTAATCCATCAGAAGTAGCCTACTCTAATCAAATAACCAAGAAATAGCCAACTTTTCATATCAATCCCCTAACTTGAATTATTAAGAAGGATTAAGTTACAAATTTATTACGGAAGTTTTCGTTGAGGAACAATGTTACCCAGAAGTGTTAAAATGAAACAATATTGCTTATTTTCGTGACGAAATAGAGCAAAATTCATATGCTTTAAAACTTTCGGAGTGACATTGAACCTGAAAACCTTGCAGGACAATATTACATTGCTTCTCAGCAAAAACTTTCGGGGCAAATATATGCACCTTAACCCTATTGTAAAATCTCTTTCCAACTTTAATTTCGTTTCAAATTCCAGTGTTGATGAGGATGCATGCAGCTACTAGGACCACACTCTAAAGTTGAATGCTCTTTCCCCCACAATTTCAATTATATCTCATCATGATTCCACTTAACTCCTCGCATATCTCGTTCTCTTCCTTCTTCTAAACCTTAGTGAACTTCTTACTAGGACAAAAAATTCATATAATTAAGTTTACTCAACTTGATAAATCCTTCTATAATTATTCTTCCCTCTATTATTCCAAGCCTCAGCACCTCCATATACTTTTGATCTTGGCAACACATTCCTCCATCTCTTGACATTTTTTGTCCAAAATCCTAGTTATATTTAATCAAGACATTATTTAATCCATTTCAAAAAGCAAATCGAGTGAGAGAATATAATGCAGCTGGAGGTAGCTGGTTGGCCATTATTGATGCGAGAATTAGGCTAAGTTTTTCTCTGCATTTCCATATACTACTTTTTAACTCTTCGTGAACATATATATTTAAATATATGGTGGTCATCATTGATAGGTTTCGTTTTCATTATGAATTTGATATTCATAGGATTGGCAAAAAAGAAATCATGGAGGCACATATACTCTTCATATATAGTGGCTGTCAGGTAAGCATAACTGCTCGATCTGATGGAGACATTTGCCTCAATTCACTTACCTACTTTTGCTTCTTTATCCTCCTTTCTTAACTCCTACTCAGTTTTCCGCAATGTTCAATTATATAACGTTCAAATTTTACTTTTTGCCATAGCTATATATCTATATTTTCTAGGTCAATTTCTTCGGTTAAATCTAGTATGAGCTTCCTACATAAGCTTCTGGTTTACGTTATTGTATGTTATTCCGATAAAGCTTATATACAGGGGCGTTAAAGCATACTTCTAAACAATAATAATTCCGATGTGCAATAAATAAAAGTGGGAGAAAAAGAATGTGAACATCTATTAAAAGACCACAAGAAGATTGGAGTTGTTGCAATTGTGTGGAAAATTTCACACCACGGTTACGACGACATACTTTGCATGTAATTAAGTTAATTATTGGCAACATCTATAAAATCACTATATATCACCGCATGTGTGTGAGAGAGAATAGTTTCACATACATATCATCTTTTTACGAAGAATCCGAATTATGAAGTTAGAGAACTACATATTTACCCTTCATTTATAAACCTAAGATCCAGGAAAGCCTTAATAAGTTTGATTCATATATATATATATATATATATATATAGGATGTGTGAATGAAGATGAGGATGTTTGAATCGCACGCGTATAAGTTGATATTAAATAATATTTATGCAGGTAAATATATGTGTGAAATTATATAGATTTAGGTGGGATAAGTTGGTGTGTGTGGAACATAAGAAAACTGAGAAAAAAGGATAGATTGACAAAGACGTAGAGAAATGGTAGGGCCGTAGAAATTAAAGAAGCTTGGATAATATATATATATATTTGTAAGTAACAAACAAAAGAAAGCAAGCAAATGAGTGAACATCTTCATGTGTTATATATATATATACTGGAAATTTATGTTGTTTTCATGCTTTTCATTCTTTAATAACGGCTTTTACATAACTAAATGGTGGCTCCACTATGTTACAAAGAGCATACACCTGTGGGGGATTTTTGGTAAAAAGTCAGGGTTTGGGTTGAGTCACATCCGAAATTGGTAGGGAGGGTTTGGTTCATATTCATCTCATGCTCGCTCTCATCCTTATCTTCTCAGTTCTCACAGTTGTCTCAGAAAATGACTGATCCATCCCCCGGCCGCCACATATATATATATATATATGTTTGTATGTATGTGTATGTATATGAACCAGCCACCAGTTTCATGAACCTGTCTTTTCGCCATAAGAGAGCAACTATATAGCTGTATATACCTGTTGAAGTAACCCTCACGTTCTTAAATGCCCACCTTGTTTGTTTTCCTGCTATATTACAAATACATATATCGACTTTATTTCAGTTTATTGATAAAAGTGGAGTGTTTGTGTGTGGTAAATATTTAGTGTATGGCTTTTGGAGAATTGAGTGGACCAGGAAACATGTTCCAATATCCATGTTGCCACTGGCTGTCACAGAGCGAGGAGAGAAAGAGACTTGCCATGATCGATGTCGAACCCTTACCAACCTTCTCGGGTTTTCAGTCCAAGCCTCCCGTGCATCTGAATAAAAACATTATCTTTAATAAGCCCCTCAAAAGCTTTAGCCTTTATGAAATGACGAACCTGCTTTACACACACACACACTAGACTCCACATACACAACATTAAGTGCCGTACTATGACAAACTCCTATATACAAATTAAAATTCTATATACAAGTGTACCACACATATATAGTTTGGGTAGGGATTGAATTTCAATTATTTCTGTACGTGCAAGTTAGAGCTATTTTTAGCGTCTAAAATATTCAATTCTTTAGTAATAGCAGGCACATAGTAAGAAATAAGAAAAATCAAATGTAATCACAAAATATAAGTATTCATCGGCTCTTAGCATATTTGAAAGGAATTATAGTTGAAGATATAATTAATTTTGAAAGCAACCAAATTCCCTGTTTCTTGTAATAATTTTGAATTACTCCCTCCATTTGGGACCAGTTGACTGTTTTAGAAAGCTTAAATAGAAGATAAATAAATTTTTCAATCATAATATAAGTTTGTATCATTAAAATATATATCAGGTCATAAGTCAGATATAGTTTAAAGGAAAAAAAAATTAAATCTATTTAGTTTCCTTAATCTTTCAAAAAAAAATTAATTAAGTTTTTTATTAAGAATAAGAGGGGGCAGTACTATTCTTTATAACTATATATGTAATAATCAAGATATATATATAAGTGTAAAAGTAGATGATTGATGAGAAAGGGTGTTGAGTTAATAGCGTGTGATATGATGAAGCTTTATGTCACTATTTGAGGGGGAGGCAGGGAGGGTGGCCCTAACATGTTTGATGTATATAAAGTTTGAGATCACGTAAAGAGATGGAGGGCTCCATTAAAATGTCAATGATTTAGCTTGGCATATAAGCAAAGGAGTCGTCATTATGTGTATATATAAAATGGATGAATGAAGCAATATATATTGTGTTTTATTTTTATTTTCTTTAAAAAAAACAGAAGAAGGATAAAGGAAGAGAGAGAGGGATATAATTAAGGATGAGTTTATGAGTTGGAGGTGTGTTTGTGTCGGGAATAAATGAAGTGAAAAGGGCCTACATCATATATTCACAACTACTGTGTACTAGTACTACTATTACTACTATTCTTGCTCATGAATTGAAACTCATAAAGTGAAAACAAAAGCTTCTGCTATATCCCTCTTCTTCAATCTCTGCTGTGTTTTGTGTTTTGTATATATATGCACTCTCTTCCTTACACACACACACACATATATATATATGACCTTAATTCTCTTTCCCTGATCGACTATTTATTTCATATCCACCTCTTCTATTTTATTCTCTATATATAGAGGCACTGAGTAGATGCGCAGCTTGTCATGTGATCGAATAATTATTATTTCTCTAGTGTGTGAGACCTTATTTAATATTTTTAATTCAGTCGGATTTGCCAGTATGTGTATATATATTTTGCACCGAAAGGTAGTTGAATTATTACCTGCTCGCAGGTTAGCCACCTTTATTTTCCGGGTATTATTCTCTTTCTGTGTGTGTGTCGATCTGTGAAGTAAGTTTATGGTTTATAATTAATTTTCTTCGGATGCTTTTGGGTGGCTTTAATTTGTTTGGTAGTTAGGAGAGTAATTAAGAAGCATTCGGTGGCCACCCCCCACTAATTGATTAACTAATTATTTTCCATCCAAATTAGTGCTCCTCACACGCCAACTACTATATATATCTTAACTTCATTATATATATATATATATAGTGAAGAAAACTAAAATTATTTGCACTTAATTGTTTCCTTTTGTTGGGGTTAACTAGATTACGTAGAACGACCGCAATGGATCACTCACTCACAAACAAACAAACAAAAATATCTCACATAAAGTGGTTACGGGTAAGCATTATTATCTATGCATCATGTGAACAATAATCATAATTATAATAAAAATGTGAATCCTTTACACTGAACTTCCCTTTATTTTGCCTTAAATTACAAATATTCTCCCTCTGCTTTGAAACCTATGTGAACATTCTTTGAAATCAGTAGTTATATACTTATATATTCAACATGAATCTCCCTTCTCGATCACTTTTAAAATTTCATTTCCATTATAAAAAAAAAAAAATTTCATTTCCACCAATCTAACCATTTCATTGTTAATTCATAATAAGAGGACCAAAGTACCCCTCTTTAAACATAAATATTGTTTAAAAATCGTTTAGCTAGCTAGGCTGCAAATAAATTTGATGGAATAGGGGATTTAACAATTTGAGATGAATCGGTCGAACCAGTTCTTCTTCATTTTCATCTTATAAACACTACTAATAAAGCATGAGTGACAATAAAAAATAAAGTCATTTATGCTTGAAGAATAAAATTGGAAAAATTGTACCCGATAGTTAAACAATAAAAGAGGAGTTTATGTAATTTTAGCAAGAACGTAACAAACAAACAAAAAAAAGGACATGAGAGTATATTTAACCCTTGAAAACAAAACTAACAATAATAACAAGGGAATAATAATGGATATATGTTGGGTGGCAAAATGGGAGTGTTGGGAAAGTAAGGGGCAACACCTCACAGTTTGTATTAAATGATTCAAATTATCTTCAATTATACGCCTTATAATCATCCACGCATATATACATATATATGTCCCTACTTCCTTCACAATAATTGAACCCTGCCCAACAAATAACACTACATATATACCTAAGTTCAACAAACATCCCTATGCCCCTTAGCTTCCCCCTTCTATCAAATTAAACTTTCTTTATACATGTATATATATAACAGAATTCATATTTTAAAAAATCTATACATGTTTCATACTAATTAATTATAGAAAAAAATCGCATCTTTTTTAACTTGAAAGTGGTAAAACTATCCTTTGAGCAAAAAAAAAAAAAGAAAGTGGTAAAACTATGTGCAGCTAGCGCGCTATTGGCCAAAACCCCAAATTGTAATATTAAAGAATAGGAGGACACCAAGCTCCCCTGAAAAATATTCCAACTCCACGTGAAGGCTCCAAGTTCACGAGCCTTGCTTCGATCGCCTTCTCTGAACCAATCCGGCCAACGCTCCATTTTTAACTCCATATACCTACCTACCTACATGCACCACCATTCATTTCTCCATTGTTTTATTCAATCAACTATCTCTTCACCTTTTCTCATGAACTAATGCTGACTTCGTACATATGGAGTCAACATTTTTTTGGTAATATATGCATCAATAAAATCGAGGTCCCTACTTTATTTGCAGTTAGCTCAGGAAAAAGTTTAAACACAGATCGAGTACACAGTTTAATGTCCACAAGTACAGATCGATGAGCTTTTTGAGGGCGGTATTGGGATTTCACAATGAGAGATTCTAGAGCTGGGGACGCAACGTGATGCGGTGGGCTTGGCCACGTAAGGAATGGATAGATTTCATTTTTATTTTCAATTGTTTTTTAGTTAACCCCATGAGGGCTATAATTATAGTACATCCAACACCACAAAACAACATCTGGATCCTGCCCTCCCTGGGAGACCATTCCGTTGACGTGGCAGACCCTGTATTGTCTAACTTGAGACCCGACACGTGGTCCACATTCATTGCACGTACCTGGCTAACCCCATTTCTTCCACATCAGCCAAACATCCCCCCTCTTTCTGCTACACCAACTTTATCATATGAGTACTAATTAAACGCAGCATATCAGAATATTTTATTCTTTTCCTGTCTTCGTGATTCCCACGAAAAGACCACAATGTCCTTCCCCATTAATTTGTATTACCCTTGTGTCAGAATTCCCTGCCTCTCACGTGCCCTTGAAAACGGTCACCCCTTATTGACCGTTGGGACGCGCCTCTGCACACTGAACACACATGTTTTAATTAATTTCAGCGCTGTCATTTTTTTTACCGACAGTAATTTCGTTGCTGTTATAGGAGCATACAGTGAAAAATAAAAATAATATAAGCTCTTTTGTGTGCTTTCCATGTCCAACCTATGACTTTCTATCCTTCTGGCAAAGCCCTATCCTCTGATGAATAAGATTAAAAGTATATTTTTAGTCTTTTAAATTTACATGAAGTATATTTTTGGTTCCTTAACTTCATAAAGTATATTTTTGATCCTAACATTTTAACACCGTTAGTTTTGCTAATGGAAAATGTAAACTCAAGTGATAATGATGTAAATTTAAGTGATCATTTTATAATTAAATACTATTAGGCTTAAATTTAAAGTATGAGTAAATTGAAGAATATGTAAAATTTATGTAATTAAGTGCTATTCGTCATCATTTGAGTTCGCTGCATTAGCGTTTTCCATTAATAATATTAACAGTATTAGAATTTTAGGACTAAAAGTATACTTTATGAAGTTAAGGGACCAAAAGTATACTTCATGTAAACTTAAAGGACTAAAAGTATACTTTAGCCGATGGATAATTTGACCTTTTTCCTAGTTTAATCAAGGTCTTCAGTTTGAGATATAAGAATGTAGCGTACGTTGATGGTAAAAGCTTCCTTCTGAAAAGGGCCAACCCAATCTCAGTCCGAATTACTCTAGAGGCCGTTGAACACCAAATGCACTACACCAAAAAAAAAAAAAGTAAAAAGAATTTGACCTTTTTTTTTAAGAAGAAAAAGAAAAGGTTTATTGGCTATACGTATCATTCCTGTTTAACACAGTGAAGAACAAAATGGTAATGGAGACATAATGCGTTGGTGAAATGAAATGGCCTGGTTATCCGGACCAGCAAAGGTGGGCCATTGGATGCGAGCCACACAGAAGATAGAAAAGCAAGAGTGGCTTAGGAGGAATGGGGATGAGGAAATGAAGGGCTGAGATTGGTTAGATAGGAGTGAGCCTCGGGAAGTGCAGCGTAAGTCACGTGTACAGTATCTGGGCACACACTGCAGCAACGGTACCCTCAGACCTCAAAGCACGATGCACCTTGGGATCCAGTGTGGATCCCCACTTTCCCCCATCCCCATGACTCCTCATCAGCTTCGCTTCACTCCTCACTCCTGGTGCGTGTTAAGCAATGCCTGCTTCTATGGGCTAACATGCGCCCACACCGATCGGTCGATTGTGGCCCCATATTCGGTCCTTTCCCATTCCCATGCAGGCACGTTTCCCGAATATACTCAAAGTAGATTTTCCATTTCCGTTTTTTGTTTCTTTTTTTTTTTAAAAAAAAAAAAACTTCCTTTTCAATCAATTAGGAAATAAACTGCCAATTGGCGTGAGAAAGCGCCACATCCTTCTTTTTTGTTTCTTAGGTAAGTATGTATGTACTGATAAGGTTTATCTAGATTTATAAAAGATAGATTTTTAAACCCAAATTTGGGTTTTCCCCAAACATCATGCATAACTGAAACACACACTTCATCATGTTGCAATTTGCTAAGTGAAGGGGGGACGGCCGGCGTGGTGGAGGGACGTTTATATATGTGGATATAAGGCCGGGGAGGGGAGAGAAATGGCCGGGAAGATTAACGGGATATATAGCGTGAGTGACGGCGTTAAAGGTGGAGTGTGTACGTAGGTGTGGAGGTTGATCCCTTTGATTAGTCAAAATTCTATCTGGCTGGGCTCCACCTCCCCAACGGCTTCTTCCTCCACTCACTTGTCATCCTCAATCATCTTCAACCACAAATATTAAATATCCACCAACGTAACTCTAGTCCTAATAATGGAGTATATCTTAACACTTCTCTGTGTTCGTATTCTGGTGTTTGGTATGTGTTGCCTAAAAACTGTTGCACAGTAAATACTACTTGATTGCTGATATGGGCTCTGAATCAAATTAACTTTCACATTTACCCCTAACATATACAATCATCATGCATTCACGAGGTCAATATATAGCATCATGATAAATCATTGCCTTTGCAATTTGTTTGGGAACTTTCAATTTTATTCATTCTCTTAACTAGTAGTAGCACACTTTAATTTTTGTTGATGGAAAAAATATTACTCCCTCTGCTTGCTCTTTTTGTTTTTGTTTTTCAACTACTTCCTATTGTTGTGCATTACTCTAATTTATGAATTAAGAAATGACAGTTCAGTCATTAGATATATTTTAAATTGAAAATATTTAACTTTATCTATATTAACTTTTTTTTTTTGGATATGCATAGTAGGAGAGAGAGCAGGGTTCGAACTCTAGATATGAGGGAGGGGAGCCAAGCTCCCATGCCTCTGTGCTACTAAGGTGCTGGGGCATCTATATTAACTACTTTTCAAATGACTTATTAGTGTATATTTGGTTAAGCCATGAGAGTTCAGATAAGCCCGCCCAACTGAAACAACAAAAGTGATTGTAATTCTCAATTGTTCTGTTTGGGTAATCTTTTAGGAATCCTGATCAATTTTGATAAATCTAGATTTCACCCTCCAACCGTATGTTAAGCATAAATGATAAGGGGATTGCTTATGTAGTTGGAATTTCCCCAACAACAATTTATCCAATTTATTGTGTGATCCCTTCTCCAGATATTCTCTACATATATCTTGCCTAATATTTGTCAACTAAGGTGGTTAAAGTAATATTATTTTAAATATTGTTTTTCTCATTGTTTAACATTAATTTTTAAATTATTATAATATTTAAATATTCATGTCATTTATTGAATCATATTTAATAATAATTATTAAATATTCAATTATATTTATTATTAAATATAATCATGGGCATTTAAATAGCTTTATTGAAGAAATAAATTTGATTGCATAATCTGATGCAATCCTAGCAAAATAATTAGTTATCTTATTTACCAATATATTTTTCCATTTAGAAATTAAATCAAGTGATAATGATATGTCCTGAAATATATTTCAACATGTATAATTTTTCTTTCACTTTCATCTATTTCCTTTATTGAATATAACTTTATAAAATTCAAACCCTTTGGTAATCGTACATTCATAAGTGCTTTTAACAAATGAAATTCAAATATAATCACAATTATTAGGGTCACTTGTGAGAAAAACGTCTAAATAGAAATCACAATTGACTAACAAAACTTTTAACCAATATTATTTATGCAAATCACGATTACAATTGACCACTAGTGATCCAAATGGACATTTATAATAAGTGACTTATACAACAAATTTCACTATTTTCCTATTTATAAGTCATTTTTAACTAAGTTTTACATACCAAGGAAAGATAGTTAACTCAATCGCTTTAAGGTAAATTTTTAACTTTGCCTACATTTTTAAATATATATTTTTCAACTCTTTTTTTTTCTCTCTCTATCTTTAAAATTTATTATCATAGACACAATTAATATAGATAAAATTGTCATAGTGTCATTTACTATCCTTAAACTAGACTCATATATAAGACCTGTTATGGACCGGCCCAACGGCCCAGATCCATGCTACGGCCCAACTGAGCGAGGAAGCATAGTTGGCGTATCAGCAGAGAAGATCCGGTATCCTAACAAGATAGGATCTATCCTAACCAACATCCCGAGATACTTGCCCCGAGTATCTTGGCCCCGGATCTTGCTCGCTCCAAATATCTCGACCCCGGAGATCATGCTAGGGCAAGATACTCGCGCCGGACACCTCTATAAATACAGAGGAACGCTAACCAGATGCACACGTTCTAACTTATGCTCTATGTACTTTCTGTTACACAGAGCACACACACCACCCCCCTCTGGCTTCACGCCTCCAAGTATACTGCGAACTACGTAGACTTTGATCCCTTCAAAGGGTATGTAGGCTCTAGGCTTGACAACCTAGTCAAGTCCAATTAATCTGTGTTCTACACCAGAACATTGGCGCCGACCGTACGGACTATAAACTTTTATCCCCGTAACCATTAATGGCGAACACTAGAAGCCACAGCAGAAATCCACCGCAGCAGGCTGACGGAGGTCCCTTGCCAAGTCAACCTCAAACCGGGCCTAGCCATCTGCAAGTGCAACCGCGACGAGAAAACACACTAGAGGGTCATGTTACCGACACAACGACTTCCCCCTCGCTGATGATCAGACACCATTGGAGGCACGCAGGGAGATTCCGACCCAGGACGCTTGGCGCTGGAAGCCGACGTCCGCATCCTTCGGAGGACGCAAGAATCATTGCTTCAGAGATTCGAAGACAAAGAAAAACGGGATCACCTGCAACGACAAGCAGACTTCCAAACTTTCAGTCAAATGATAAGGGAGGAGCTCGACCGCCATCACCGACGCGGAAATCGAAGAAAATCCCGTAGAAGAGAAGAAAGGGCTGCCACAGACAGTAGCAGTTCGTCTCGAAGCCCACGACCAAGGGTGAGGCATGAGAATACCCGTCGTCTCCAGAGAACCGTAATGACACTGAAACCTGAGGCGACAACGTAAACCGCAACGGCCACAGGGAGGACTCAAACCCTGAAGAGCATCGTGAGGAAAACAGAGCTCCCCAGACGCCTGGCTCACCCCGGGAGTATAGGATGAAATACATGACGGGATCTGGAAGAACTCCATTTTCAAGAGCAACGGCTCCGTACCCGAAAAAGTTCGATCTGGCCGACCTCCCGAAATACAATGGGACTCAGGATCCACGTAATCACCTTGAGACTTTCGAGAAGCTGATGTGGGTCCGGTCTATAGACGGCCCGGTCATTTTGCGCCTCTTCTCGGCCACATTGATCGGACCGGCGCACAAATGGCTGAACTTTCTGCCTAACAATTCCATTCGGAGTTTTGAAGACCTCGGACGTAAATTTAAGTTACACTTTGCCATGAGCAAGAAACAACCGAAGTCTGAATTCACACTGAGTAAGATGAAACAGAAAAGGGGCGAGACGCTGCAAAAGTACTTGGATAGGTTTAGAGACGTGGCAATGCAAGTACGGTCTTTATCTGAGGGAGTTCATCTGCACTGCCTAGTCAACGGATTAGACCCATCATCACGCCTGACTAGGAATTTGTGCAAGAACCCAGTCTACACTCTGACCGAGTTCTACACCTGGGCAAAACAGTATCTGGATGTCGAACAAATGGAGATTGCCAATGCAGACGAATCCGAGAAGGTGAGGGACTCCTCGCCCGACGTAAGGGATCGGGCGAACAGGCAGAGGGCCGAGCCCCGGAGACGCAACGGAGACATCCAGCATCGGCAATAAGAATGCCGGTTAGGGGAACATGGAACGCTGACAAATAAAAGAGCTATTACAGCTAGATCTTGGCACCGCCCTACGCTATTGTTTGGTTATCTCTTATGTTATCGTTCGGTTATTTCTTTAAGTTCTCAAGTCTAAATTATCCTTTATTTTTACTTTGAACGATTCATAACCATTTGTAAGCTCTTTTGAGCTGTTTTCATTAATGAAGGGTCCCACAAAGGAGATTCACCAATGTGCACAAGTATTTGCTTAAGCATGAAGCCAAGGTCAGTAAACCCGGCATGAAGCCGAGGTCCATAAACCCGGCGTGAAGCCGAGGTCCTAAAACCCGGCATGGAACCGAGGCCATTAAGCCCGGTCCAAAAAACGGCTCTGAGGTCGTGTACCCGGCCGCTAACAAAAACATCTAGATGTATGAAACCGGCCATTGTACTCCGACAAGCATTGGTTAGAGCTCGGCGAAGGCGCCATACGTGGCTTTTCGCGAAATTGACGCGTCAACGCTCGCCCGACTAAGCAAGCGGACTATCTTGCCGACCCTGATCAGGTCAAAATGTTTGATTAGAGGCAGATGAAGCCTCGGTTGAACATATGGTAGTTTAGCCCTTACGTCGGTTACCATTAATCCGACTAAGAGAAAAGTTGGAATCCGACTAGTGAAAGTTGGATGAGGTAGTGCGGTTAGTTATACCTGACGAGGTTGAAACAAGACAACCCTGCCCAAAACTCCCAGACGTAAACGCTGGTCGAGTATATAGACATTTACTTAATGCGGTCGATAAATTAAACTCCCGGACGTAAACGCTAATCGAGTATATAGACCTGCACTTAATGCGGTCGATAAATTAAACTCCCGGACATAAACGCTGGTCGAGTATATAGACCTGCACTTAATGCGGTCGATAAATTTCTAACAGAGTTTAGAGTTTATAAACAACCGGCATAGACACCGGGAATATGAAGAGTGAAAGGGCGTAGGTGCCCTAGCTCGGGAAAGCAGCATTACCAGAAGGCACCACCTCTTTGGACAGACTAGCCTCAGGAGCTCCTGACCCGGCCTCATCACCTCCTTGCAAGACGGAGCGGAACCCGAACACCATCCTTCACATAAGTCCGGTAGGCATACCCGGCAAGGTTCAGGGATACGTCCGGATTCAAGTGCTTGGTTAGATCAAAGGCTAGGCTGAGGCAATCCGAGGCAGTCTGCTTCAAATGAGGAAGTTGTGTCAGAATGGGTTTGATGCATTAGCAGGAGCGCATCTTTGGTCAAGACCAACTCGGAGAAACGACATCATCTGAGGGAACCACCTTGATGGAGGGAACGAAATTTAAACCTCGGACATGAGATCCAGGTTAAGCAGTCAATGCACCCCGGCAGTCCAGAGCCCTCGACTGCCAGGCTGGGGGGCAACAAGACAGGAGTGGCACCGTTAGGTTGTCAGCAACACAAGGCAACTTTGAAAAGCATCAACCAAGGCCGAGGCCAGCTAAGACAAAGGACCGAGGCTGAGGTAAGCAAAAGCAAAGTGCAAGGTGAAGGTAAAAAGACCGGGTCTCGGGAGAAAAACCAAGCGCTACGAATCCAAGCTAACAAATGAGTAGAAGGTTGCGAATCCAAATTCGTTAAAGACTCGGATAAAAGCGTATCAAGATGGAACAATTCGGATACGAAATCCAGAATATGGAGCAATTCGGATACGAAATCCGGAATAAAACAGTAAAGGCGCCTCGGCAGCCTAGAGACCTCTAAGCCCGGAAGGAAGGGCTGAAGTACGTGACACGACAGACACATCAAGTCCGCGCAAAACTCACAAGCCGCCAGGTGTCAGTTGACGGTAATGGCGAATGCATAAGGATCCCGACTCCGAAGTCGAGCGAACTCCTTGATATTACCTCGGATCCTTGAGGCATACCTCGGATCTTTGAGCAAAAGGACATCAGTAACCGAGGTCAACAATCTAGGCAAGAGGGTATAGATTCACAACAATCTAGCCCGGGTAACCCGAATAAAGATTCCAACCTCAGAGACAGGTGAACCGCCTCAGCATTATCACAGATCCTGAAGACATTACCTCGGATCTGCGGAGTAGACGACTTCAATAGCCGTTATCAACACCGGGATTCAAACGTAGATGCGAGCTCATTGCTAGGCATCCCGGACCAGCACGGGTCAAGTAACACCCCGGCCAATTAAGGTACGGCGTTTTCGGTGCGAAATCAAATCCTCTAATGTCCTTAAAAACAAGGCCCCAGACTCAAAGCCACCTTGTGGGCCGTGGCAGCATTAAGCTGGTCTAATTAAAGTAGAATGCCCCGGCCTTGGCAGGGGCCGGGGGCAGTGAACACCTCGGCCGTCCAGAGGCCTGAACAACCAAGCTGAGGGGCAACTGTTACGGACCGGCCAAACGACCTAGATCCATGCTACGACCCAACTGAGCCAGGAAGCATAGTTGGCGTATCAGCAGGGAAGATCCGGTATCCTAACAAGATAGGATCTATCCTAACCAACATCCCTAGATACTTGCCCTGAGTATCTCGGCCCCGGATCTTGCTCGCTCCAAATATCTCGGCCCTGGAGATCATGCTAAGGCAAGATACTCGCGCCGGACACCTCTATAAATACAGAGGAACGCTAACCAGATGTACACGTTCTAATTTATACTCTATTTACTTTCTGTTACACAGAGCACACACACCACCCCCCTCTGGCTTCACGCTTCCAAGTATACTGCGAACTACGTGGACTTTGATCCCTTCAAAAGGTATGTAGGCTCTAGGTTTGACAACCTAGTCAAGTCCAATTAATCTGTGTTCTACACCAGAACAAGACCAATTTTTTTGATTAAAAATTACTTACAAATAAAATTAGAGTGGTATAAGATTTGAGTTCACAAAAGTCAAATTAAAGATGCTCTTCTAAAGTCAAATAATGCTTATGAAAATATTTACACATCGTTTAGTAAATTAGTAAATTTATTTGACACACCAAATGAGATATTAATAATAAGTTCAAAATGAGATACCATAAATAACGTGTGAATTTCCTTATGTTGTCTGCAAATTTACGCAAAGTTATTTGTATGAGATTAGAAATTCAATTTTTAAATTGCCTGGACATAACATTAAATATGAAGCCATATATGCATGAATTTCCACGTCTCACCACTTTGCTTTGTGACGAGGCGCCGAATATTTGAACGCGGGCCCACGCTGGGCTCGTTCATGATTGATTGACGCGGAGCGTTGAAACATTTCGCTTCATTTAACGCCCTCCGACTATTCTACTCATTTACCAATTTGCCCACCCAGAGTCCCGACACCTCAAACCGTTGGGTGGGGCCCTTTCGGAGATTCGGGACTTAAGGGTATTCCAGGGATTTCACGTATCAGAATAAACTTTTCACCGGGACGGAGACGGAGACGGTGCGCTTGCCCAACCGAGGAGGATGCAACCAGTTACGCAAATTCCCAGTTTTAACTTTGTTTGTCTTTTGATCTGGAAAATAAAAAATAAAATAATTAAAGGGGTTCCCCTTTCTGGCCCAAAAGTTTATATAATATGATTATTTTAGCCCTAATCATTCATACTTTTCTTGTACTGGGTTGCTTTGATCCACTGTCATCCTCTACTTTTTTTTCCCCCTGCATTCTTGCTTTTGCTACAATATTAAAAAATAGTTTTCAGTTTTGTCACTTTATCCCTCTCTCAAGTCTTCAAAATATTCAACCAAAAACCATTAAAAGTAAGTGGTAAAGTACTTGCTTTTCTTTAACCACCTCCTCGATTCAAGGTGTGAAAATAAAGAAAATGGTGTTGAGAGCTCTTTCCCCATAACCTTAAGCCTAACACAAGCCAAATCCAAATTTGTTAGAACCAAAGGTTTCGATGAATCAGGTGAGATACCAAAAGAAAAGTCTTCAAAATATTTAAAGTCCCATCTTCACTCCAGGGAAAAAAGAAAAATCTTCAAGCTTTTTGTTTTTGTAAAGTGTTTGTGAGTGCTTTAGGTGCCAATTACCAATTAAACTCACCTCTCAATTTCAATGGAGAGGGAAAAAAGTGATTTCAATGAAATTTTTATAAATAACATTTTTTATAAATTAAATTAAATCCAACACTTGCTAAGGCACAATTTTTTTGCATATGTATTAAGGACAAGTAATTCATATTTTAAAGTGGTATATCTTCATTTTAAGGACAAGCACTGTCCAATGGAAACCATTTTACGTGGCATCATGTTAAAGTTTCATTGCCATTTAAGGTGCATAGAGTTTAATGATTAAGTGCACATGAAGGTTTCTTTTACCATTTCTCACGACGAAGGGTTGCAAAAAAAAAAGAAAAAAAAAGAAAAGCCCCTAATTAATGTTATAATGATCATATGCCTTAATTTGTTTTTAATTCTAACGGCCAGAGCCGATTTAGGAAACGAGGAGTCATTGAGAATCAAAACTCCAAAAAAATTTAGAGGACTCTTTTGGGCTTGACTTTGTATTAAACAAGGTAACCGTTTATCTTCAATTATATATTATTATTTTTTACTCTTTATTTTTTTGCTAACTGATATGGCTATTTATAAAATCAATAATTTTTGTTGTTGTTTGTTGTTGTCATGTGCGATGCTTTTAAATAAATAAATAAGAGCATAGTCATTATAAAAAGATTTGATGACATCCTTTCATCAAGATTAGGAAGACTATCTTGACCAAAAAAAAGATTAGGGAGACTATATATTCAAGCTGCATTCCCCGGTATGAAGGTAGTTTATTTTTTGTAATATTTTTACTATTACAAAAACAATCCTATAATCTTTAATATAAGACATATTTACTTAATTTGATTAGATTAAGAAAATTAGTTGAGTTAGTTAACATAATACTCCCTCCGGTCCTAATTATAAGGCATAGTTGACTTTGTTTGGAGAGATTAAGGAAGCTAAATAAGTTACTTAATCACTTTATATGTTGTATATCTTTAGATTATATATTAGTTTATTAGTCAAACTAATTACTTTGAAGAAAAAAATAAAAATAAAAATACTCTAAAGTAATTTAATTAGCTTCCTTAATTTTTCCAAAAAAGTCAACTATGCCTTATAATTAGGACCGGAGGGAGTAGTTAACATATGACATAAATTTTCTAAAACACCGAAGTGATCTTCCTTAATTCTCTTATTCACTCTTCTCCTTAATTATTGTTAAGAGAGCATTAATAGAGCTAAATTAGGTAAATATTGACAAATATAAAAACTAAAGTATGTTTTATATTTAGAATCAATATCAACTCTCCAAATATATATTATATTAAAATCCGACGGATAGTATATAAAACATTACATATATAAAGAAATACTTACATACTTTATAAGTGCCACATTATCTAAAATCTGTATAATGAAAACATAACGACTTAGATGATAATTTCAATTATAGTTGGTTGATGACACATATGAAGCAATTCACATTTTATTCTGTTTTTAAGAAAAATAGTAGCAGATCATTTTGTTTTTATATTTTCAAATTAAGATGTTTATTTTTCTTAAAAAAATAATAAAATGCTAATTATTTTAGACGAGTCATTACCCAATTAAAATTAAAATTAGCTAAACTGTTGTGTTTTTATTGAACAAAATTGACATGATATGACACATACAGAGTATATAAATATTTCTCTACACATACATTCACACTCTTTGCATAAATGTTTAGTTACGAAGATTTAATTTGAATGAAATTTTAGGTCGGGGAGTTTTCAGTCTCATTCCATGCGATCTCTCTCAAGGAACAGATATATTAAAGTGTTGAAGTACTGTGGCCTATTAATGCAGAGGGATAATTATTATTTAACGTAAAATATCAGTAGTTATAAAAAGTTTTCTTAATTAAAAGTAGGATAATAGGGACAAAACAGGGCAAATACGAGAGATTAGCATTGGGGTGAATAAGATTCGGAGACATGGAGACATAAGAAAGAGAGCGCGTGTTGTAGCCTTTTGTCAACAAGTCTTTGTTCTCATCGAGAGAGAGAGAGGGAGAGAGAGAGACTGAAGAGAGAGGGAGAGAGAGAGACTGATGTAGATGTAGGTAGAGTCTATGCGATACATCCATGGAGTATTGCACGATTTCTTAGCTCTTCTTTTCCATATTTTCTTAAGTGCTAATCAACGAAAATGAAAGGCGCATTAAATTAAGGTTGGTTAAAGAAAGAAACTCTTTGAACAAAGAAAAAGGATTTTTTTTTTCAATTTTAAAGAAAAGAGGCATTTTTAAAAATTGTCTACTCATGAACAGCTCAATCCTCAATGCCATACACACTCCCGCACTCGCCAATAAAATGGCCATCTCTCGGCCTTCTCTTTCTCTCTGTCCTGTTCATCCCTTTTCGGCCTCTCTATCGCCCCTAGCTGTAGAGATTAGAGAGCTAATATTCCACACCCTCCTCCTTCTTCTTTCTTTCTTTCTTTCTTGGTTCTTGTATATTTACTCATACGGGGAACAACACCATTACCCACAACGGAAGAAGCCCTTTTTGGCTTTGCTCTGAAAATCAACGTTTCAAGAAAAAAAAGGGGAAAAACAAGAAGAAGAAGAGTATGGGAGGGTTTGAATTTCATTTGGGTTTTCTCTTGATTTTCTCTCTTTTCTTGGTTCTTGCTTCTGGTTCATCCAGAAATTTGCCCATCATATCCTTTGAAGAAGGCTACACACACTTGTTTGGGGACAATAATCTGGTCGTCCATAGGGATGGGAAATCGGTTCATCTTACATTGGATGAGCGTACAGGTGCTCTCCCTACCTCCTCCTCCTTATTTTTGAACTCCTTGGCTTAGAATAATACCTTCACGGTGCTTTCTGGACAAAGTTTTGGTTTTTCTTGATGGGTTGGTTGTGTTCTGTTTTCAGGTTCTGGGTTTGTTTCCCATGATCTTTACCTTCACGGGTATTTCAGTGCTTCGATTAAGTTGCCAGCTGATTACGCCGCAGGAGTTGTGGTAGCCTTTTATGTGAGTGATGATCGAGTCCTTTGTCCGATTAGAGTTTAAATAGAGAAATACTCTGTTGCTGAATCCGTTTGTTATTTTATTTCTATGTCCCGTTTGAGAAATTTCATCATCAGAAACTGTACCGGCGTTTTTTTTACCATGTTTCTTCACTGAGCTAGTCTTGCTAATAAGCTGAGACCACTATGCTTTCAATTCCATCCATTTCCAAGCATAGCAAAACGAGGCTACAACGCCCATATGTATTGTCTAACTCTTTGAAGAATTATTTCCTCCTTCAAACATGCTTCATAAATTTTCTCGCTCAAGATATAACAATCATCATGATTTTATATTTCATTTTCTTCACTTTTGTGGTTTCCTGATGATAAAAGATCCTGCAAAAATCTTGTTTCTCCGTTGAAAGGTTTCTCTTGTTGAAAGATCACATTATACTATTTTACTTAAATGAGGAAAAAAGGGGGGGGGGGGGGGTATACCATGTTACATAATATGATTTTTTGCTGCAGATGTCAAATGGTGATACGTACAAAAAGAACCATGATGAAATAGACTTTGAGTTTCTGGGAAACATTAGAGGGAAAGAATGGAGGGTCCAGACTAATATTTATGGTAATGGAAGCACCAGCGTCGGAAGAGAGGAAAGACATAATCTTTGGTTTGATCCTGCAGAGGATTTCCACCAGTACAGTATTCTTTGGACAGATTCTCAGATCATGTAAGAATTATTCACAACTCCACTTACCATATTTGATTCTCTTAGCTTTTATGTTCACTGTCACATCTGCGTTTACTTTCTTATGGATAAGTCTTTGTATCATTTGCCGATGAACTTATACTTCACATTGGCACATGTCATCAGCCGATCTTTTTAAGATTGAGTTGAAAAAGTTCCTATGTCAGTATTTTGTTGCCTCTTATATGTACTTTTATGCCTTGTTCTGACTTCTGAGGATACCTTCTAGTTTAGGATTATCAGTGTTTTCTGAGGTTTCACGCATGCTATTTGATCCAAAACCGGGTTCTTTTTTATCCGTCTGTCTGTAATACATTAACCATTTCTAGCTGATGCCTGGGTACTTTCTGAGACTACTGATAAAATGTGATGCTTAATTTGGAGAGGAACCCAAGCGTGGAAATCTTGCTGGATTGACCAACAGGCTGATCACATGACGTTCTTGGTCATTGTGGGATTTTTTTTTTTTAAAAAAAAAATTCTTCCCGAGTTCATGAGTTAGTTTTTTTTTAAATTTTTTTTATCTTTTCATGGTTGTAATTCAGCAACCCCATTGAGTTTTGCATGGTTCTATAATTTTTTTTTTTTGCTCGGAATTGGTTCTACAATTTAAAAGAAAGAGAAAAAAAATGTTTCTTGATGAAATTTTTATACATTGTCATTTCTTCCTTGTTTGTTCTGTACTTGTTCTGCTTATTTTGTGTTTTCCCCTCCCTGTTGCAGATTTTATGTGGACAATGTTCCCATCAGAGAAATTAAGAGGACAGAGTCTATGGGAGGTGATTTCCCTTCAAAGCCAATGACTTTGTATGCCACAATATGGGATGGATCTGATTGGGCTACCAATGGAGGCAAATACAGAGTAAACTATAAGTATGCACCCTATGTTGCTGAGTTCTCCAACCTTGTCCTGCATGGTTGTGCTGTTGACCCTGTCGAGCACACAACCAGGTGTGACATTGCACCAAGTTCTGAAGCAGTTCCTTCTGGCATCACACCAGCAGAAAGAATCAAGATGGAGAATATCAGGAAGAAGCACATGACATACTCTTACTGCTATGACAGAGTCAGATACAAAGTCCCTCCTCCGGAATGTGTGATCAATCCCCAAGAAGCCGAAAGACTCAGGAAATTTGATCCAGTAACATTTGGGAGTGGCCGGCGCCACCATGGCAAGCGACATCACCATCAGAGCAGAGGAAGCGAGGCTGATGCTGCTTCCTTCTGAAATATGTTTTGATTGAGGATTTCCCGGTGATAAAAGCACGATGTCTTATGATCTTATTCTGATTCAGTTTCAGTTTGATTTGCCTGGGTCAGCATTTTCTTATTATTTTCCTTTTTTTTAATGTATAGAAGAGAGAGGAGAGGGGCATAGAATTCATGAATATGATAGTTTTGATATGGTTGTTGCTGTTGGTGGATGGGTATGTGTATAGTCCCATATCCTTAGGGCTTCCCAGGTTGTCATTTGATGTCTCGTGCTTTACCAAAATTGGGTCTTGTGATGATTTATGTACTTTAGACCACACTTCAGGGTTTCATTAAATAAATTAATTTAGTTTTACATGAATAATGTTCTGGTGTGGATTGTCTATTGGTAGAATTTCTGTCTATTGAAACACTCCTGGCTCCTGGAGATGTCAAGAGTGGGATTTGTTTAATCATCTTGAGTTCATGAATGAAGTGGTGCATGTTAGTGTGTGATAATTTTTAAACGGCTAGATTTGTCTGATTGGGATGGTGTGGGGAAAAAATTTCAGAGTTGGAATCAAAGTCATCTGAATATGACAAATTCTGCAGCAGCACCGAATATAGTGAGGATAAAAGGGACCATAAATTAATTAATTTCTTCATTGAATTTTGAAGATGTGCGTTTGTCTTGTGGCATGAAGATGGTGAAGTTGTGAACTAAATGAACACTACATCCTCTGTTAGTAGTGGTAGTTCTTGTCTTATTCACCTGCCTCTCTCTGGGAGCTCATCTCGTCCCAGTTTTAATTTTTTTTGTTGGTAATTTTTAAATGAAAAAAATCATTTTTTGGAAAAACATAAGTTAAGAGATTTTTATTTTAGATTTTATAATTGTTAAAATAATTTTTTTAAAAACATAAAAAGTAAAAAAATAAATTAAATTTGGACAGTTTTAAGTGAGCAACCTATTCTTTATATAGGCTTTATATAGGCAGTGAAACTAGGAGAACGCAAAAGCCAGATATTTCTGTTATTTCTCTCTTGAGAATCTACTTCTATATAAAATATAGTTAATTTTTTTTTATAGAGATATTAAAGAAGTAATTAAGTTACTTTAAAATATTTATATTTTTCATTTTTTCTCTATTTTTTTTTGATAATTTATAAATTGACATAATTTAAGGATACATAATATTTGATATAATTAAATAACTTATTTAACTTCTCGAATTCCTTCTAAAAAAATCAACTCTCTTTTATATTTAGTATCGAGAGAAAGTATAAAGAGATAATCAAACTTGATACCTTTCCTGATAAATTTTGGCTGATTAGGGCTTCAAGTTCAACAGAATTGGCACTGAACTGAACTTCGGGAAATGTTGCTTGGAATTATCAGTCAAAACTCCAGTGACATGGATATGACTGTTTTTTTTTTTGGATCAAGTTATGGTAAAGAAGCAGTAACAATGTAGATATTTTAAGAAGTCCATGGAGTATATGCCTAGTTCTAAAATAGCAATAGCTTTAAAATGCTTAGTTTTTCTTTTTTTGGGGCCAAGTTTAAAATGCTTAGTTAAAGTAAGTGTAAATTATTTTGATTGTGCAGTGACAAAAATTACTAGCTGGCCTGAGGTGCTTGAAAATGTCGTTTCATCATCAAATTATTGGCCACGCCGAAAAAAGGGGAAAATCAACCATTGAATCCGGTCCAGCAAAAGTACTTTTTTGTCAAAAGATTAACAAAAAAACTTTCCTTGAAAAGGAAGAATTTTGTAAATTAAACTGTCTGGTAATCAAAGCAGTATGCCTGCACTGCCACTTAAACCGGTTTAGTTATTTATAAACTACTAGTAACTACAGTACTATTTATAAACCGGTTTTTTTTTTTAAAAAAAATGTCTAAGAAAAAAAGCAAGCTATGATCACAAGAATCAATCCAATCCCAGTTCAATTTTTTATGTCAACATGTGGAATCATCAAATCCCATTTATGTCCTTCCCCATCAAAATTTCAAAGCTAATATTGTGACTTTGGAAACAGCTATAAAGATGGAAGCTGCTTTTATGCAAATCACTTTTCTTTTTTTGAATTTGGGCAATAGAATGGCATACTTTATAATCACAACACGTTTCTTCATCTTCCTCCTTGTTTCTCGGCCATTGATCAATCATCTTTGATTGATTCATGCATTTTAAAAGAAATATTACATTGATTATCTTGAGTCGAGTATGATGAATCGATTATGGGAGAAAATTTCTTAGTATTTTTTTAATGTACGAAGGTGAAAGTTGGAAATCAAACTCCTTGCCATTTATCATTTTTCTTTTAAATGGACTCACTTAATTTAGATTACTTGATGAACTGCAATAATTCCAAGCTTGACTTCTTAATTGATAATTTAATTAATCAAACATAAAATTAAAAAAAAAATCTCAAATTGCATTTAAAGATAAAAGAAACGTGAATAGGAGCATGATAACTTGTGAATATATAGAATACCAATTTCAAAGCAATTATTCACCCGTGTTATTGGATAGTGCAAGTCTTCATCCACTTGCAATAAAGTACACATTATAAAATACAAAAGCCAACATGCATTATTTTCTCACTTTTGACCCAGTCTGCAAGGAAACTTGGGTTAAAAATAATGAAAAATATATCAAATTTTGCAGAAAAGGACGTTAGCCAACAGAGTCAAGAGTCAGGACCGACCAAATTGAGCTGGGAATTAGGTTTATGTTTAGTAACCGATCACATTGAATGTTAAATATTGATTAGATTTAGCATGGCTTGTCTTGACTCTTGACTATGAAGCAAGTCTCTGACACAACTTAAGGCTTGAGCATGCCTCCACTGTCGTTCTGTTTACCAGTTCATGAGGCACGATTTTCTGGTATATGAAACAAAAATCAAACTGCCACGTGAACTTTTATTAAAAATTGAAGAAAAATAACCCACAACAGACATCAGTGTACGTTTAGCTTCTATAAAATTTTATTATTGGCATATGGGTATATCAAAATTCTTTTCCTTTTTTTTCAAAAAGCTTTGCAAATTGAGCCAAAAGAAATACTTAAAAGAAAAGGTACTATAAACAAAACAGAGTTTTGTTGTGGCCTAGGGCCTAACAAAAGAGGTTTTGTGAGGGATACAGAAGAAGATGGGTGACAGCCAGCTGTGAACTGGAGCTACGATTGTCCCTTAGTCAAACTTTTTGACAGAGAGACATTGTCATCTTCTTCGTTCATATCGTATAAATGAGAACCTGTGTGGTTCCTATTTTTCTCCTCTGTTCATTTTCTCTGTTTTGGAACTAAAGGCTCAACTACTACCATCTTGCAACTTGCAGTCACTTCCAAATTAATGTCTCTGGTGGAAACTGATTTTATACGTTTCGTGGGAATGATTAAACGTCTGTTTCATTTCAACATCTTAAGAGGAACTTATGCTACATTGTGTTTTTACTCAGAAATGTTTTTCGTTTATGTTGGTGTGTCTTGTGTTTGAATATAGCAAAGCAAAAATTACTATTGTTGCAGGAAGCATATCCATCAGATGTAATAACAACAAACAAGATTTGGTAAAATGCACAAATTGACCAAGGAAGACCTCAGCAAGCACATGGAGACTATTCACTTATTCTTTTTTATTATGGAACTAGACCATCTTTTTTCTTTTTGGTTGGGGGGGGGGGGGGGGATTGTTTGGAATCTAAAGAAAGATAAGTTATATAAATAGCTCAAGTTGCTATAAATTATATTATGTATGTATGTGTTGGCAGTTGGCACAAAAAAAGGTTGTGAGGTGTGACAGAGCCTCAAACGATCTCGACTGTGTCCTAATTAGAACCAAACGAGAAATGGTCCCTGAAGTCTCTTCTTTCTTTCGTTTGCTAGGCCACTGTAATAAATCCACGAAATCACTGTATTGTCTCAAGCATTTCACTCTGATCCTAGTTTCTGGACCACATGCAATGTTCACAAAATATGATATGATGATAGTTTATGAGTAAACAGATAAAAATTGGAAATAGCATGCATAGTTTAGAGGAAACTGATAGCTTCAAATAGTCATTACATAAATATGGAAAAAAACAAAAAAAAAACCATGTGCCTTTTTATGAACTAACTACCCACCAGGCATCACATAAAACTCTAAAGCAGATTGTTGACTTCAGAAAGCTAAGAACATCGACTCTCCTCAGCCATATGGGCTTTATAATTATAGTCGTCCTAAGATTCAACAGTAATGAAAAATCATTTTTTGACAGCCTCAGCCTCCTTCTTCTCTATAAGCTTGGCAAAATTGCCGACAATCGTCCTGCCTTCGGTGGTTATAATGCTCTCTGGATGAAATTGAACCCCCTGCAGTTTTAAGGAAATGATAGTTAAAAACCATTGTAACCATATAACGAAAGAAAAGGGGACTAGCAATTCATTTTTGAATTTTGAACGGTAGCTAGCTTGTTTCAACCTTGAGCCAGCTTGCATCGCAGTTGCTGAAAACATCTATAAACATTAGGTTTGGCGGTTAACAAGGTAAACAGGGTGAAAACCTTTGAAGGCCTACTAGTGAGCATATTTCTTAATCAAGTGGACTTGATTGGACCAAATAGGAAGTTGTTTCACATAAAATCGGGAAATATTACTCAAGAGAAGCAGAGAAATGCTAGAAAATACAGCTAGATGACCAAAGCACCTCTGATTCTAAAGTCAGTGATGAACTACAAATGAGTAGTATAAATCACACCAGCATAGAGTGAAGAGTAAGATGTTACCTGCAAATGCTTATATCTCTTGTGACGGGCAGCCATTATAAGACCATCCTCTGTCCAGGCTGTCACCTCAAGTTCTTCATGAGGAAAACTCTCTTTTTCAATTACAAGGCTATGATATCTACCAGCAGTGAAAGGGCTGAAAAGATGTGAAGATGACAGAGTAATTACAATTTGACTTTTAAGTGTTGAAACCATGATGCTGAACTGAAAGGAAAAGCGGTTATGCAAACACCAGTGATTTCTATTACTGTATGGCAAAGATAGGAACCAAATCTGAAAGAAATGATATTAACATTTTATATCGTAATATTGCTTCTCCTCCTCCTGATTGGTATGGATGCTACAAAAGATTACTGATTCATGTTCTGTAAACTCTGATTGTTCTACAAGAGGGCCTACTTGCAAAAAAAAAAAACCATACATGGCTAAAACGAACTATAGCCTAATCTTGTCTAGGAGGTAAATTTTAGACAATGCAACTTCCATACGATAAAACTAAACAATCAAGTTCCGAGCTGACATAAGCAATCAGATAATGACATATTTCAAAATACATGAAAGTAATGAAACCATACTTCGGTAACCCAGACAATAATCCATCTTCTCCCTTCTCATCATAATACACCAAAGAGCTTTTTCCATGCATAACACCTTGAGGAGAACGCACAATCTTTCCTGCACAGCGCATAGGAACAAAGTAATCATCAAGTCATATGTATGACCCAACAGAAAGAACTCAGGGAGAGATCAATGATAATGGACAGAAAAAATATTCTTTTCCTTTAAAATTGAACGATGGGAATCCGCTGAAGAAAGATAAATCATATACACAACACCAAGGAAACTTAAATTTGTAAAATGGGCCCAAATTCTAACACATCAGTTGCTTAATGGATTAAAAGAAATATTTGAAGGCTCACCACCAAAAGCTTCTCCAATACATTGCAAGCCCATGCACACACCAAATAAAGGTACAGTTGGTCCAAGTTCCAAAACTGTTTGCAAAGATATGCCAGAATCTTGAGGTATGCCTAGAAGGAAGAAATGAGGTATATAACAATCTTGTGAGTGTAATCCATTCTTTCATCTTTATTTCACATCAAAATCTTGTTCATGTGTAAGAATAATTGATAATGATAAAGGAAAAAGAAAAATGTTTGAAATACCAAGACAATGCTTACCAGGACCAGGTGATATTAGCACACCTCTAGGATTTTTCCTACGCGGAGGAAAAAAGAAATCGTTCAACATCTACCTAACCATGTCAGAACCATAAAAAATTTGCATGTTCTCACCAATGCTTCATCAATAATTATATACCACGTAATATGCATGACAAACACAATTCTTACCTCTTTAACTCCTCAACTGTTAATTCATCATTGCGGTATACCTCAAAGCGAAATCCCAGCTCTCCCATGTACTTGAAAATATAGCAAATTCAACGTTAGAATAATCATTTTGTAGAGAAACTAGTAAAATGAAGATGTGAATAAGAGATTTTACATGAAGCAAAACCTCACCACACTTATGACTAAGTTATCAGTATATATATATATATATAGCAATAGCACCCATATTATAATGTTTAAATCCAACTATCCAACCTCAAATTGATTGCTGTTGATTGCATCCATAGAAGAGTGAAGAGGTGGAGATGTCAAAAGCTTTTGCTAAATCTATTTACTTTCAGTCAATCAATTATTTGATCCATTTGGTTTCTAATAAAGATAATTACATTATCTAACGGAATCTTAAACTTTGTCATCCTCATATTTGTCCCTTGTATTGAGATGACACCACAGTCCAAGAAGCCATGAACTCAGAACTAGTAAGATTGCATGAAATGACTAATTATGCTGCACATCTACCGCAGCTATGACCAAAGTAGAATTTCAATCGACCCAGTAAAAATATTTTAAACTAAAATAATTTGAGGCCAAAATAGCAAACTACAAATTTCAGAATAAAAAGAAACTTGTTCCCCCTCCTTACATCCAATTTGGAGGGCGACTATGTATAAATAAAATGGTTTTAAGAGGAATGGGGGAAGTTCTTCCTCTGCCATCTCCACCATATCCTCAAATTTGAAAATGTATCATTTCCTTTCTTTCCCATTCCTTTCTGTAAAGTTCCCACGTCATCCCTTGTCCAAAACTCAAGCATACAGTAAAGAAGCAATTCTGCTATAAATTTTGTCCATTTCGAAGAGAAAAGGCACGTGCGCAACAAATGTAAAACCATTTAAATGAGACTCCATTAGGAAATAAGTCAGAAAACAACTAAAATAGAAAAATTCATCTAACCTCTGTCTTTTCTATTCATGTGTAACTCCAGACATGCATTTTTTACCACCCTACTAGTTTCTTTAACATGAAATATACCGGAGAAAAAAGAAAAAACCTGGCAAAGATTATAGGTAAAACTGTCGTAGTTGTCAATGACAATAATCGGACTACTGGTCGCTGTGACTGAGACTTGAGAGTTAGAATCCAACGTGATGGCACCCGCGGAGGCTTTTGGGACGAACCCATTCTTCATTTTGGCCAGATATCGCACATCTGAGAGAAAAATACATAGCATTAATACCAACTTTCGTGCGAAAATTCAAAAGCGAGGTACCAGAAACGAAGCAAGAAAAGTGTAGTACTTGAGGAAGTAGGCTGAATCCGGAGATTCTGAACCACGCCAGAAAACTGGTGAGTTCTGAGATTCAGAGAACGATTGGGTTGAAGAAGCGAAATCTGAGAGGACAGAGTAGTTGCCATATTTGGAGGATTCAACAATACCACTAGACTCTGGAATTGAGGCTCTGATCAGCCAAATAGTCGTTGAATTCGTATTCGAATGTCTGAGGAAACTGGAAAGTGAAAGATATGCGCCCGGATTATCTATGAGTAGATGCAATGTATCTTCTGTAACAGATTTCCAAGTTATAATTATTATTTTATATTAGCGTGTGTATTCCTCAATGAACTCGTATTCGACTCTCTGCTCATCACCCTCATCTCAACCGTTCAAGTCATCCATGACAACACAGAAAGCCACGCACGTCATACCCTCTTCCAGAGCCAACACATGTACAAATTCAGAACCAATGCCAACGCATGTGCAAATTATCAATGCGAAGCACCTACCAATCTAACTCAGAACCATTACAGGAAACAACAATAATAACAGAAACAATTCAAGACCGTCTCAGAACTCATTGAGTGATTGGGGAAAACCAACAAAATCAATAGAACATATATTCGTTCGATTAACGCAAAATGCAAAGCTTCCAACGATCAATTAATTGATTCTTTGGGAATTCCATAGCAGGGCATCTCTATCGATATGGAACTGTGCTGTGAGCACAGAGCATCTCGTTCAATACCGCAAAATGCAAATCTTCTCACAGACTGATAAGTTTGCTTGTAGGTGGAATACTTCAACATGTAAAATCTGCAATTAAGCTCGCTAATTGCAGGCAGAAAAGGAAAGCATCTTTTTCAATATCGCAACATTAAAGAAAGAGGAGATATAGGAATGAAGAAGAAGAAGCACCTAATGCCGACAAAGTCTCTGGTTCTCTCTCTGTCGACGGCGGCAAATGAGATACTCAGCAGTCAGCGGCGCTTCAGACACATTAGTGGGGGGCGATATTTGTCCCAGACACAAATTAATTTTTAAAAAATATAATTATAAACAATTATTAGATTAAAACGACGGAAAAAATATAATTTTTTAAAAAATTAAAATAATAACATTCAATGTTGACAAAAAAAATAATAAGAACAATAAAATAAAATCATCAATAGTATATTTATTGTATAAATGACTGAATGAGTATTAACAATTGGAGTCACACTCCTTTATTTTTATCAAAAAACTTATAATTTCTTTTTCAATGATAATGAATTTTTTTGATAAAATTTTCAACAAAAAAATTAAACAAATTCTCTATTTTATGAAAATTTTATTCTTATTATAAATCTAAATTATGGTTAAAGAAGTTATAAAACAAAAAAAAATCTTAGGTCTTGAAAGAGAAGAAAACAAAACTAAAAAAATTATATCATCATTCGTTCTAAAAACCCATAATTTTATATGAGAAGCTTACATACTCTATATTGCTTCTGGTGAATTTTATTTTTTTAAAAAAATTATAATTAATATAACAGTACATCATATTTTTAGACACAAACAGATTGAGATATACTAAAATCAATGTTAGGTTGGAATTTCCCCTTAAAACGTAAACGTAGATCCGTTCCTGGCGGCAACGTTAGTACGACCTTAGCTAGCGCGAAGACTCATTGAAGATGGCGGGCTTTGATGGGATAAGTTTACTGGAGACGGCGCCAAGTTTTAACTTGCTCCTAGGGTTTATTACAATTTCTATTCCTTATATATAGTTTATAGTTATTTTGATTTTGATATCTGAACTTTCAAACAGTAGTTTTAGTCTCCAATTTTATTTTGTTATGAACTGTTAATCCTTAAATTTTCAGAAAGATTCAGAGTTAAAATTAACATCATTAATTATGCTTATATGGCACTAATACTGTTAAATACACTTATATAATGTGGTTGAGCAAGCTAAGGTGGAAAAATAAATTCTAAAGCCCAAAGGAAAAATAATAATAATAACAATAACACAAAGGAAAGAAGAGATGGGGGAAGAAGATGAGGTTCAAGTAGAAAAGACCATGGGGCAATGAAGAATGACATAATTAGCTAAAGCATTGACCTTCATCTTAAAAAAAAGGAGGTTCACTATCTGCTGGTCAAGGTGAGGGCTTCGTTGGTAAGCGATCTAGGTTCTTTGAGTCTGAAGGTGTGTCTTGGTCCTAGTGGGTTACTAGTGTCTATTCCACTTAAACTTTTTTATATTAAAAAAAGGGGGGAAAAAAAGAGAGTATGGTGGGATATGATTATGGTTTTATATTTTCTTTTTTTATTGTATAGCAACTTTTAGAAATATAAGTTTATAATTTTTTCCATTACCTTGCTCAATTAGCATCTGCATAAGCATATTTGACGGTGCTAGTGTCACATAAGCTTTAATTAATAGTGTTAACTTTGGTTCTAAGTCCCTTTAAAGCTTCAAGAGATTAACAGTTTAAAACAAAGTAAATTTAAAAGCCTAAAACCACATACTTGAAACTTCAGGAGCTAAAATAAAAATTGATGCAAAGTACGAAGACTAAATATGATGTTAACTCTTATTTTTAAGTTTTAAAATACATATTTTGATACTCTTCAACAAGTTTTAACTTCTTGTTACTATTTCACTAATAGATTATTTTTTTGTATCAGCAAGCTGTTAGTTAATATAGGAAGCGATCTTACTCCGTATTAAGAAGAATACAAGCTCAAGTTTTAAGAAGTCCATTTGTTAGGAAGGTTTTAACCTTAACGCTTCCGACATGATAGAAATTATGTTCAAGTCTAAAATGATTTGGGAATATTTTTCAGCTTATCGATGCCTTGCAAATTTGATTTTTCTGACTAAAAATCATTAATTATTTTATGTAAATGAATATGGATTATTTTAAAAAGCAATAAATATGTACTGAACGAATGTTCTATTCTAACGCACTTGAAAACTATTTTAGGTCTAAAGAAACATTGTTCTTTTAAATGATCATGCTTTGATATCAATTTAATTATTACAAACATTTTACGCAGTCCTAAACATATATTTTTCAATTGCATCAGGGCAACCTTTTAGTTCTTGATAAACGACTCAGATTTTCTGGCCCTTTCACATTAATCTTGTTCCAACTTAGTTTCCAATTTGGCCTTTTTATGAGATCCAATGGTATAAATAACTTGTTTTCAATTTGTGGGATGTATAAATCAAGCAATTTAATATTTGTTAGTCTTTGGGTCTAGGTCAGTCTTTGTTGGGCCAGATTAGTTGATTAGAAAATAATTAGCTTTCTCAAATAACAAACTAATCTTATCAAAAAAAAAAAAACTAACTAATCAACCGCTCGTCCTTGGGTTCATTTGGTGTGGGGGTCGGTCTTCCTCACCTTTAGGGAGGTGGTTTGTAATACCCCGGATTAATAATAATAATAATGATGATGATGATGATAATTGTTACGGACCGGCCCAAAGGCCCATATCCAGGCCATGGCCCAACTACGCTTGGAGCAGAATCAACGGAATAATGGGCAAAGATATGGGATCCCAACAATGTAGGATCTCCCCCAATCATGATCCCGGGATATCAGCCCCTGATATCTCAGCCCCGGATATCGCTCACCAGCCCGGGATACTCGCACCAGACTCCTCTATAAATACAAGGGAACCCTAATCAGGTGCACACGTTCTAATCTATGCTCTATTTACATTCTACCACACAGAGCACACACACCACCTCCTGGCTTCACGCCTCCAAGTTTACTGCGAACTACGTGGACTTTGATCCCTTCAAAGGGTACATAGGCTCTAGGCTTGACAACCTAGTCAAGTCCAATCTATCTGTGTTCTTAGGACAGAACATTGGCGTCCACCGTGGGGCAAGGTAAACTTCCATCCCCGTGACCATAGATGGCAAACACTAGAAGCCACAGCAGGAATCCACCACCGCAGGCTGGCGGAGCACCGCCTCCAGACCAAACTCCAGCCGGGCCAAGCCAGCCATAGGATCCACCGCGACGCGAGAACACCCCTGAGGGTCATGTCACCGACACGGCAACTTCCCCTTCCGCGGATGATCAGCCGCTGTTGGAGGCGCTCGGGGAGATTCCTACCCAGGACGCTCTGGCGTTAGAAGCCGACGTCCGCATCCTTCAGAGAACGCAAGAATCACTTCTGCAGAGGCTCGAGGATAAGGAAAGGCGGGATCAATTGCAGCGACAAGCGGACCTCCAAACCTTCGCACAGATGATAAGGGAGGAACTCCAGAACCATCACCCATAAGGAAACCGGATAGAGCTTCGTACTGAAAGAGGCCCGGCCACGAACAGTAGCCACTCGTCCAGTAGCCCACAACCAAGAACCGGGCGAGGAAACGCTAGCAGACCAAGCGGGAGGATGAATACGGAACGAGGTCACCCACCACCTTCAGAAAGTCGTGACAACACCGAAGGCCGAGATGGTTCCATGAACCACAACGGCCGAGGCGGAAGAGGAGCCCGAGACCGAGAAGAGCACCGAGAGGCCGACAGAAGAGGAGCCCGAGACTGAGTTGAGCACCCAGAGGCTGACAGAGCCCACCGAGCTCCCCGTCGGAAATCACCTCGCCACGGGTCTCCCCGTCATGACTCCCCTCGCCATGGATCACCCCAAGAGTACAGAAGAAAGTTCCTAACGGGATCCGGCAGATCCCCATTCATAAGGGCGGCGGCGTCGGCTCCCTATCCGAAGGACTTCGACTTGGCCGACCTTCCGAAATACGACGGAACCCAGGATCCACGCAACCATCTTGACGTTTTTGACAAGTTAATGTGGGTCCGGTCCATTGATGGCCCAGTCATCGAACGCCTCTTTGCGGCTACGCTGACCGGAACGGCGCACAAGTGGCTAAGTTCTCTCCCGGACAACTCGATCCAAAGTTTCGAAGACCTCGGACGTAAGTTCGAGCTGCACTTTGCCACGAGTAAAAAGCATCCGAAATCCCAGTTCATGCTTAGCAAGGTGAAGCAAAAGAAGGGCAAGCCGCTACAGAAGTACCTCGACCGTTTCCGGGATGAGGCAATGTAGGTACGATTGCTGTTAGAAGAAGTCCATGTGCACTGCCTGATTAACGACCTTGACCCGTCATCACGCCTGGCCAGAAACCTATGCAAGAACTGGGTCTACACCCTAACCAAGTTTTACACCCAGGCGAAGAAATACTTGGATGTGGAGCAGATGGAAGCAGCAAACGCAGACGAACCCGACAAGGTAAGAAACAGCTCTCTCGACTGTCGAGAACGGTCAAGCAAGCAGAAGGCCGAGTCCTGCGGCCGGAATAGGGATAGCCGGATTAAGCCCGATCGAGCCGACCACAAGGCAAAATATGACAGCTACACCCCCTTGAACGCCCCTCGGTCGCAGGTATGGAAAGAGGTAGCCCAAGCCGAGATGAGGCAGGTCGACAAGCCGAGGCCGATTAGAGGCCGCTCCAACACGGACCGCACCAAGTTTTGTACGTTCCACGATTGCCATGGACATACCACCGACGAATGCTATGACCTCCGTGACGCCATTGAAAAGTTTTTAAGAGAAGGGAAGCTACGTCAGTATGTCATCAAGACCCAGGGAAGGACGAGCGGCAAACGCAACTACCGCGGCCGCACTAGAAGTCCGCCCAGGGAGACCCGAAAGCCGGAGAAGAAGCAGAAGACCGCTTCTGATGACGAGTTTCCCGACGTAGATTTCTAGTGCAACGTCGTCAGCGGGGGCTTCAGGGGGGAGGCGATACAGTAAGTCAGCGGAAGAAATACATCCGCGAGGTCCTAACCATCCGAGATCTACCCAAGTTTAAGGATGATCCCGCCAAGCCGAAGCCGCCCCCCTTGACCTTCACCAACGAAGAACTCAAGGACGTCATCCCTGGCCACCTGGACGGACTGGTGATCATCGAAACCTTGGTGAATTGCCGCGTCAAGAGGATTTTCGTGGACGCAAGAAGTTCGGCCGACATCATAAGCTGGGACGCCTATAAAAGGATGCACCTTGACAAAGAGGACCTCAAGCCGTGCAAGACCACCCTGATCGGTTTCAACGGCGAACAATCCTTCCCAAAGGGTTATATTGACCTCCGGTTGACCCTCGGAACAAAAGAAGCATTCAAGTCAGAGCGCGTCAGGTTCATCGTGGCCAACTTCCGCTCCCCATACAACATTATCCTCGGCCGACCCACAATTCACAATTGGGACATACTAGTGTCCACCAAGCACCAGAAACTGAAGATGGTCAACGAGAAGAATCAGCTGGTAGTAGTATCTGGAGACCAAAAGGAATCACGGCAGTGCTACTTCGAAGCCCTCCGAGTCGAGGAAGGAGGACCCTCATCTCCACCTCGGCTCAGACCGAAGGAGACGACGACCAAGCAAGATGACGACAGGCACCCCTAGCAGTCGGTTAACATTGTAGAACTCGACCTCCGAGAGCCAGAGGATCCGAGACCCGAGCCGGAAGGAGAGCTAGAGGAGGTGGCGCTAGGGACGAAACCATCCAAGACCACCAGGATCGGCAGAGATATGAGGGACGACCTGAAAACACAGATGATCCGCTTCCTCAGACAGAACCAAGATGTCTTCGCCTGGACCTCGGCTGAGATTCCCGGCATCGATCCCCACTTCTGCTAACACAAGCTCGGCATATGGCCGGGATCGAGACCAGTAGCTCAGAAGAAGAGGAATATCGCCAACAACAGACAGAAGGCCCTCGAGGACCACGTTGAAGAGCTCCTGGCGGCAGGTTTCATTCGAGAGGTACAGTACACTACTTGGCTCTCAAACGTAGTAATGGTGCTCAAACCCAGCGACAAATGGCGAGTCTGCTTTGACTACACGAGCCTGAACAAGGCGTGCCCAAAGGACTCCTATCCAATGCCCAACATTGATCAGCTCGTGGACAACTTGGCCGGGTACCAGCTCCTCTCTTTCATGGACGCATACTTCGGGTACAATCAAATCGCCATGCATCCGGACGACCAGGAAAAAACCGCCTTCATGACGGACAAGGCAAACTACTGCTATAACGTCATGCCTTTCGGGTTGAAAAATGCTGGGGCCACCTATCAAAGGATGATGAACCGGGTATTCGAAGACCAGATCGGGCGCAACATAGAAGTCTACATAGACAACATGATCGTCAAGTCGAGGCTACCAGAAGACCACATCCGGGACCTAGAACAGACGTTTGAGAAGCTGAGAAGACATCGAATCAGGTTGAACCCGGCTAAATGTGCTTTCGGAGTTCCGGCTGGAAAGTTCTTAGGCTTCATGTTGACCAACCGAGGAATTGAGGCCAACCCGGACAAGTGTAAATCCGTCTTAGCAATGCAACCCCCGAGGACCAAGAAGGAGGTGCAGCAATTGACCGGCCGTCTAGCCGCCCTGACAAGGTTCTTACCAAAGTCGGCCGAAAAAGCACTGCCTTTCTTCAAGTTACTAAAGAAGGAAACCCGAGGCGGCTGGAACCCGGACTACGATACGGCTTTCGAGGAAATCAAGCGGTGTCTGGCAACCCCACCGGTACTCACTAAACCGGACCCTGGAGAGACCTTGTTCTTGTACCTCTCAATCGGCGATGAAGCCTTCAGCGCCGCCTTAGCAAGAGAAGCCGACACCGGGTAGATGCCGATATACTTCATAAGCAAAGCCCTACAGAACTCCGAACTCCGATACCAGAAGCTCGAGAAGGTGGCCTTTGCCCTATTCACCGCGGCGAGACGACTCCGACCCTACTTTCAGGGGCATCGGATAGTGGTGCGCACCAACCAACAGATCTGGCAGATCCTCCACAAGCAAGACTTAGCGGGAAGAATGACCAACTGGGCCATAGAGCTGTCAGAGTTTGACATCAGATTCGAGGCTCGACAAGCGATCAAGTCACAGGCACTGGCGGATTTGATCAGGGAGCTGACCCCGGCTATAACAAGCGATGGAACTTGGAAGGTCTATGTAGATGGATCCTCCAACGCTAAGGGCAGCGGTGCAGGAGTCATCGTGGAGAGCCCCCAGGGGGTCGCTACCGAGCACTCCCTCCAATTGAAGTTCCGGACCTCTAACAACCAAGCCGAGTACGAGGCCTTGTTGGCCGGATTGCTCCAAGCAAGAGACAACGGCGCGCACCGAGTAAAGGTTTTAACCGACTCCCAACTCGTCGCCGCACAGATCGACGGCAGCTACCAAGCAAAGGGGCCTCTTATGGCAAAGTACCTAAACCGCGCCAAAGAGCTCATGGCCGAGTTCGAAGAAGTAATCGTCACCCATATCCCCAGAGAGGAGAATACGAGAGCCGACATCCTCTCCAAACTGGCAAGTACTAAGGGACCGGACAATCACAGGATCGTGATCCAACAGAACCTGACCGAGCCGAGCTGTGTGATGACTATCTTGGCAGCGTTTGACTGGAGGAAGCCAATAGAAGACTACCTCGAAAGGGGAATTATCCCTACTGACCCAACCGAGGCCAAAAAGTTGATCAGGGAAGCCGCCATCTACGCCATGGTCGACGATCAACTCTATAGAAAAGGACTACATTGCCCGATGATGCGATGTCTTGGTGAAACCGAGGCAAAATACGTGCTGGCCAAACTACACGAAGACAGCAACGGCCACCACATGGGGGGCAAGGCTCTCGCCAGAAAGGCACTACGCGCCGATTACTATTGGCCTACCATGCAGCATGCCACCATGGAAACAGCCAAGAAGTGCGATAGTTGCCAGAAACACGCCAGGATCATATGGCCGCCGCCTACAGAGCTGAAAGGAATGCCAACCCCTTGGCCCTTTTATAAGTGGGGCATGGACATCCTCGGACCATTCAGACCGGCACAAGGGCAATGCAAATGGCTCATCGTCGCAGTAGATTACTTCACCAAGTGGATCGAGGCGGAGCCACTGGCCACAATAACCTCGGCTAGGGTGATGAAGTTCTTCCGGCACAACATCGTCTCACGCTTCGGGATACCGGCCGAGGTTGTCACGGACAATGGGACCCAGTTCATGGACCAAAGGTTCCAGGCGTTAATGTCCAACCTGGATGTTAAACAACACTTCTCATCCGTTGACGCTCGTCGAACACCCACAGTCAAACGGCCAGGCCGAATCGGCCAACAAGATCATCCTGGACGGATTGAAGAGGCGCATGCTGCAAGCGAACACCAGTTGGACCGAGCAGCTGCACAACGTTCTTTGGGGATACTGGACAAGCGTGCAATCTTTGACCCAAGTAACCCCATTCAGGCTAACCTATGGATGCGAAGCAATGATCTCGGTCGAAATCGGGCAGCCATCTTGGAGAAAGGTTAAAGCCAGACAAGAGGAGCAGGAGTCGAACGACGACGCCTTGAAGACCGACTTGGACCTCATAGACAAAATCAGAGTTAAGGCTCATTGCCGGGAATAAGCCGCCAAGCAACTACTCGCGGCTAAGTACAATAGAAAGGTCCGATCATGGTCATTCAACCGGGGGAACCTCGTACTCCGACGGGCCGACATAGGTAATAAGAATGCCAGAGACGGGAAGCTTGCGGCAAACTGGGAAGGCCCCTACCGGATCAAAGAAAAGCTCGACGGAGGGGCATACATCCTCGAAACCCTGGCACGAAAGCCGGTCAAGAGAACTTGGAACGCTGACAAGCTAAGGATCTACTATAGCTAGACCCCACCCCGGCTTAGGGCGGCTTGTTGGTTATTTCTTTTGTTACTTCTTTTTGAACTTTAAAAGTTTAAGATTATTTTATTCTCTACTCACATTTCTTTGTAAAGCCCCTTAGGGCTATTTTTTTATCAATAAAGGATCCCATCGAGGAGATTCAGTAATGTGCACAAAATACCCGCTTAAGCATGAAACCGAGGCAATTAAGCCCGGTCAAAAATCTGAAAGCCGAGGCCGATAAGCCTGGCACTGGATGAACGGCTCCGAGGTCGTGTACCCGGCTGAAAACTAAAAAAACATCTAGATGTACGAAAACCGGCCGTTGTACTCAAAAAGGCATTGGTTAGAGCTCGGCGAAGGCGCCATACGTGGCCCTTTGCGAAATTGACGCGTCAACGCTCGCCCGACTAAGCAAGCGGACTACCATGTCGACCCTGATCAGGTCAAAATATTTGATTAGAGGCAGGCGAAGCCTCGGTTGCACAGGTGGTAGTCTAGCCCTTACGTCGGTTAAACATAATCCGACTAGTGAAAGTCGGAGTCTGACTACTAAAAGGTCGGACCGAGGTAGTGCGGTTATTTATACCTAATGAGGTTGAAACAAGACAACCCTGCCCCAACCTCCCACACGCCAAGTGTGGTAGAGCAAAAACGGCCTGTACTCATGCAGCCGACAAAAATCCAAACTAAGGCAAAAGGATGATAAAAGAAGTAAATCATTCATTGTCTGAATTATCTAAACCAAGTTTAGAATTGCATAAACAAACACAAAAGGATGATGAAAACGTAGATCATTCATTCTCTAAGAAAGTTTGTACAAGATGGCCCAAAAACGCCAGAATTGTTCGAAAAGAATACAAGGGCACAACGCCCCAAAAACAAAAAGAATAGAGCCAAGTCTAGCTAGATGGCCCGGCTTCAGGACCTTCAGCCTCGGATGCATCCTCCTCAGCACCATCGGTAGGACCCTCGACGATAGGAGATTGGTAAGGGAGTAGATTCCCGTCCTGTACAAAGGCGCGGTAGTCATACCCATCCACATTGAGCTCAACACCGGGGTTGAAGTACCGAATCTGGGCCAAGGCCTGCTCGAAGCACTCCCGAGCAGTCTGCAGCAAAGCATCCGACGTCTCCTGATGAGCCGCCTGCTCCGCGGAGAGGGCTGCCTGAAGCGCCTCTTTCTCGGCAACCAGGGAGGCCCGCTGCAGCTGAAGGGTTTTCATTGCAGCCAAACTCTTGGACAACCCCTTCTGCGCCCGAGTGCACTCCTCAGCCAGCTTCTCGGCAGAACCCCGGGAGGCTTGAAGCTCCTGATCCACCTTCACAACCGCGGCCTTGGTGGCGTCCCGCTCAATCCTGGCCGTGTCCCGCTCTTCCTCGGCAGCCTTGGCCTTAGCCTTCGCTAACTCAGCCTTAGCCACTGCCTTGGCCGAAACCTTCTTCAGCTCCTCCTCGGACGCCCTCAACGCCTGACAGTCGGCGTTGGCTTGAACATACTTCTCCCTCACCAGAATTAGCGCCTAAAGGAAGCCGATAGACCGGCACAACTGCGTTTGGGCCCCATGAATCTCATCCAGAGCGGGGGGGGGGGGGACGTCGGCCGATTGTTCAAAAAGTGCCGAGGAGGGAGGAAAGCAACATCCACCTCAGGAACTACCCCCTTCTCCCACAAAAAGCTACGAGGGAAGACCGAAGACGGACCCGACGGTGGAGGAGGCGGCGGAGACAAAGGGGGAGCTGGCAGCGAACCCGATGGCTTCTCAAAGAGGAGCGTAGCTTCGACCTCCTCATCAAAAATCATGACCTCCTTCCCCTTGGAAGCCGGAGACATAACCACGACCTCAGCCTAGGACTCTGTAGCCGGGGGAGCGTCGACGGTGGCAGAAGGAGAAGACCCCTGGCCAACAGAGGCTTTGGACTTCTTCGCCGTATCGGCTACGGGAGCGACGGCACCCTCTGGAACATCCCACTTCCTCGTTGGTCGGCTCGGAGAGGCAGCGGCCGAATTCGCCCTGCGAACGTAGAGCGGAAGGGCGTTCATATCTCGAGCTGAAAAAGCAAAGATAAACCAGGTTAGAATAATGAATCCGAAAGCCAAGCCAGAAAAATAAGACAACAAGCTACTAAGGAATCCTACAGGTAGGAGGCAACGGCTTAGAACCGTCCCCACTTATAAAGAAGCTGGCGGGCTTTAAACCGTACTCCGCCACAAGGGCCTCTAGCCGAGGAAGGGCAAAGACCGACTCCGGCCACAGGTCTTTGCGCAGAACCTGGAAGGAGGTAGCCTTGGCGTCATGATGGCTCTCTATCCAGTATAAAGGAAAGCGCCAGCCTACGTCGGCGCCCTCAGGCCCCTCCAGAATCCAAGGCTGCTCCCCAAACACGGCCTCAACCTTGAAAAAGGCCCCCTTGAAGCGCTTAAAAGAATCCGAGAAAGGCGTCAGGAGCCTCCGCTCCGGGTTGATATGCAGCAACACCAACCCCTTCAGCTTCTCACTCCCCTTGGGTGAAATAGGGGTAAAGGGGCCGAAGTAATAAAAAAAGAGGTTGGCGGTACATGCAATCGGGACTGGGAAGGAATTGCATATCCGCTCGAAAGCAACAAGGTAAGCCCACCCGTTCGGATGAAGCTGGGAGGGGGCGAGTCTTAGGTGCAGCAGGGCCTCTATCTGAAAAGCGGTGAAGGGTAAGGAAACCTGGACCCGGGTCAAGCAATCCCGGTAGAAAAAGAAGTTCGGGCGGCCCACTTCCCGCGTCGCACAAATGGGCTCATCGGCCATCAGGCACCTAAGGACACACCCGGGCATGGCCGGTACCTTCAACCGAGCGAGGTCTATGTCCGACAAAAGGGACCGAGTCTTCAATACCTCGTGGGACACCTAGCCGTATTGCCGACACAAGGCCTCTGGTGGACTAGAAGAGTCTGAACCCTCGGGCTCAAAACGTTGCTTGGAAGACCGGGATTTAGGAGCCATTATACCTATAGGCAAATAAACAAAACTAGCATCAGTAGAGAGCGGGAATACCTGGTACTACAACGGTCATAGGCGGAAAAGACTGCGGACTCGGACGAATGGGGGCACGAATAGGAACGTCCGGGGAAGGTCGATGCCAGCAAGAACTAAGTATGGAAGAAGCCCTGGCATCCCCACCACGGGCTATCAGAGCAGAGCTCTCCGTGAGGCAGTCCCAACAAGGGCCGAGATACCCTTCCGGGAAAGGACTTTGGCGAACAGAAGAAGGGCCCTCATAAAAATTGAGGGGTTGGGCCATCAGCACCGAGGACCCGAATCCGGACGAGGAGTCTGCCCCGGCCCTGCCGGACATCCCGATGGGAAGAGCGTGCGCTAGAGGACGAACAGGACTTGGGACCGGAACCCTAGCAGAAGTCGGGCGAGCCCTATCTTGCCCCGAACGTGTGATGCCGCCTCGGCGCAAAGGAGCCAAAACCTCCGTGGCAGGTGGTTCACCCCCAAGAACCCAATAAGTGGCCTGAGGGAAGCACATTCGAAGAAACATCTCTTCTTTCGGTAACAACACCGCTCTAGGCCTAAGGGAATTTCTGCCTCTCACCATGACGAAAAGCCTAAAGATTAGAGGGCTTGTGAATAAACCAATTTCAGGTAAGACAGCAAAGAAGAAACCCAGTAGATGGACTAAGCAATCCAGGAGATGGGAAGGAATGATAAGGCAGGCAAGAATCTCATAAAATAAACGGTAAAATGCAGAGCAATACCGAACAAAAGTACTAAAGGGTAAATGGAATACCTGTATGAGTGAAATAAGGGAGATTGGGATGCTGGAAAACAGCAAAAGTATCGATCAGAGAGGATTCTTCTCTATAAACTTAGAGAGGAGGCAGAAAGAGAAACTTGTGAAGAGTTGAACAGCGAGAAAAGTGAAAACCAGGAAGGAAGGAAAGATATTTAAACCAAGTCGCGAAACGACGAGGGCGAAACGGTCTATTCGTACATAGGTGCGACGGGATTGGTACAACGCGACGTCAGTACATTAAATGCGCACTAGCATCAGGGAGCGAAAAGCCGCGACGGTTGCAGAACACCACCATTCAGAGCGTGCCAGGTGTGAGCTCACAGTGAAGGCACGCGCAGGGGGAATCCCGAGACATGTGATGAATGCCAAAGGGCAAAAAGCAGGGAGCCGAAGTCACTGGCAGGCACCGCGGGCCGGAATGGACCAAACTACCATCTTGGTGAATCAGAACTCAGCATCCTCGGCATAACACCAGAGCAAAGGCGCCAGAAGCCAGCCCCGGATTCGAAGCCGACTTAGGGACCACGACAGCCATGAGCCGGTCCCACTGAGGTAGAATGCCCCAGCCTTAACAGGGGCTGGGGCCAATTTACACCTCGGCCATCCAGAGGCCTGAACGACCAAGCTGGGGGGCAACTATTACGGACCGGCCCAAGGGCCCATATCCAGGCCACGGCCCAACTACGTCTGGAGCAGAATCAGCGGAATAATGAGCAAAGATATGGGATCCCAACAATGTAGGATCTCCCCCAATCATGATCCCGGGATATCAGCCCCGGATATCGCTCACCAGCTCGAGATACTCGCACCAGACTCCTCTATAAATACAAGGGAACCCTAATCAGGTGCACACGTTCTAATCTATGCTCTATTTACATTCTGCCACACAGAGCACACACACCACCCCCTGGCTTCACGCCTCCAAGTTTACTGCGAACTACGTGGACTTTGATCCCTTCAAAGGGTACATAGGCTCTAGGCTTGACAACCTAGTCAAGTCCAATCTATCTGTGTTCTTAGGACAGAACAATAATATAGTAATAATAATAATAATAACAATAATGTAGTAAATAAAGATTTAGAATTTAATAATGTTTGTATTATTTTATAATTTATTAATTGGAAATAATTATAGTGATAATAAAAATTTAGAATTTAATTGTATTGTTTTATAATTGGAAATAGTTAAAAAACCCAGCCCATAGCTAAACCATAAATTTTAATTATAAACTTAGGTTTAGCCGTCTAAACCTAGCAACGCTCAATAGTTTTTTTCTCCGCTACCTTTTCTTCTCAAATCCTCCTTCCGGACTCTCATCAAATTATTTTCTAGGAGGCTAGCAAAAACGGATACCAGGTAACTCTAATCCCCATGAGTAATAGTTTAGTTTTATGTAAATTTTGAGAGGTAATTCTAATTCCCATGAGTCTTAGGTTAGCCTTATGTAAATTTTGATAGGTAATCCTAATAACACTATATGTATGTAAATACAAATCTAACAAATCAAGAAAACATGATATATACGTCCTTTAATTTGAAAACCAAGCCGACAAGTTTGGCATATTAGCTATCAAAGTCTTTTATATGTAACTCCTTTCGATTACTTGACCTTTGTTGATTGTTAAATTGATCTTCTTGACACGTTGTAATATTCTTTCAACTATCAACTATTCATGTTTTTGTCTCTTCTAATTACTGTTGCTTGACGTTATTACCTTGATGCGATGTCAAACTTATTCAAGCCTAGTAAAGCCAAAAAGGGCTAATAAGTAGAGCCAGGGATTAAATGGTCATGAAAGCTTCTCATGACAACCTTATAGGAACTCACGAGTAGAATGGATAATGAAAAATTAAGGATTTAAATGATGGACATGAGAACTTCTCATGACAACCTTATAGGAACCCATGAGTAAAATGGATAATGAAAAATTAAGGATTTAAATGATGGTCATGGAACTTCTCATGACAACCTTATGGGAATCCATGAGTAAAATGGATAATGAAAAATTAAGGATTTAAATGATGGTCATGAGAACTTCTCATGACAACCTTATGAGAACCCATGAGTAAAATGGATAATAAAAAATTAAGGATTTAAATGATAGTAATGTGAACTTCTCATGACAACCTTATAGGAACCCATGAGTAAAATGGATAATGAGTAGAGCTAAGGATTTAAATGATGGTCATGGAAATCTCTTATGACAGCCGTATAGAAACTCATGAGAATTTATTTTACAGTTTAATTTGAGAAAATCCATTTTTGTATGTATTGAAATAACTTAATAGTGGGAGGATAGCTTTGAGATGGTACCTGTAACGCCTCATTTTCAATACCAAAATCTTGGCCAAAATAATAGTAACACCTCCAAATATAGGATATTCAACACTCAAACACATATTTACAATATGGCCAAAGGTAGAAATCCATTTATACAGGGCCAAAATAAATCCAATAAATAAGAGTTATTTTAAAATGCGGAAGTCTTTTAGGTTCATGGCAAATAAAATAACACAACATAAACTAAAGGAGTACAGAAGAGCCTACAAAGCTCACTCCATGGGTGCATTCCCTTGATCTCTACTAAGTTATTCACCTGAAAAATGTTAATATGGGGTGAGATTACACATCTCAGTAACTACTAAATATTTCTACCGTACACGAGCAAATAATATATGACAAAAAGATATGGGCTGATTTCAAATATATATATAGATTCCATAATTTATCATACAAAATAATTTATACTAATAGTCATCAATATAGAAGGTATTAAAACATATATATCTCAAAAGTTCTCATCTCATGTCTTTACAGAATATTCATCATCATATCAAATTCTTGAACTGTTCAGAAATGCACTATGCAGTATGCAGCCTCCCTTATATCACCACCTCCCTTATACCGCAGACTGGAGCCATAGGCTAACACATAGTCCAATAGAAACTCATTCATTTGACTGAATTGTTCCAAGCTCACCAAAACTTAAGATACACCCGGCCAAAGGTATATAGCTTAAATCTGGACTATGGCTCCCCTCCTTTAAAATAACTAAGGAGGTGTCACATGTCCCACAACTCCAATGAAATCCCGGCCAGAGGAAAACATGGAAGATGGGGCCCTGAAACAAGTACCATCCACTGTGCACCGAGTGGTGGCATAAATCATTCTTATCATTCAAATCCCTCCTTACTCCACCCATCATAATACAACCGCCATGATGAATATGTTCACTCAAAATAATGCATTATTATACCATAAAGTTTTATACATCAATATGCGTATTTATGAATAGTGAATACTATGCGTATATGTGAATAGTAAAATACGATATATATACATGAATAGTAAAAATGAAGAGTACATACGGTATGTATACGTGAATAGTAAATACGGTATGTATACGTGAATAGTATTATGAATAGTAAATACGGTATACGTGAATAGTAAAATGAATAGTAAATACGGTATACGTGAATAGTAAAATGAATAGTAAATACGGTGTGAATAGTAAATATGGTATACGTGAATAGTAAATACAGTATACGTGAATAGTAACATGAATAGTAAAAATGAATAGTAAATACCATATTTATAAATAGTAAATACGTATTTTTAAATAGTAAATACTATTCATATTTCTTAAAATACCAATTAAATACCGTATTTACAAATATTAAATACGTATTTGTGAATAGTGAACACTATTCATATCCCAAAAATATTGATTCAAAATTCCCATTTTCAAAAATAGGGTCTAGTAGTCTTCCAAAAATAGGCTAATTTTCTAGTCTGTAGACTCAAAAATCAGGATGTTACATTTCTCCCCTCCTAAAAAAAATTTTGTCCTCAAAATTCATCATCTTCCGCTGCGCCACTCTGATAAAATATCAAACCTTATTCACAATCTAACCTTAATCATAATCTCAAACTATAAATCCTCAATAACAATTATAGATATCACAAGGACACTAAATAAGAAAATAGCTAAATAAATTCTAAATCTAACAGGGAAGTGCAAATGTTATGATATTTAATTTGCCACGACCTCATTTTTTTTAGAAAACTGTTAGAAAATCAACAAATTGGCCAGAACTTTTGCTCTGATACCAAAAATGTAACGCCTCATTTTCAATACCAAAATCTTGGCCAAAATAATAGTAACACCTCCAAATATAGGATATTCAACACTCAAACACATATTTACAATATGGCCAAAGGTAGAAATCCATTTATACAGGGCCAAAATAAATCCAATAAATAAGAGTTATTTTAAAATGCGGAAGTCTTTTAGGTTCATGGCAAATAAAATAACACAACATAAACTAAAGGAGTACAGAAGAGCCTACAAAGCTCACTCCATGGGTGCATTCCCTTGATCTCTACTAAGTTATTCACCTGAAAAATGTTAATATGGGGTGAGATTACACATCTCAGTAACTACTAAATATTTCTACCGTACACGAGCAAATAATATATGACAAAAAGATATGGGCTGATTTCAAATATATATATAGATTCCATAATTTATCATACAAAATAATTTATACTAATAGTCATCAATATAGAAGGTATTAAAACATATATATCTCAAAAGTTCTCATCTCATGTCTTTACAGAATATTCATCATCATATCAAATTCTTGAACTGTTCAGAAATGCACTATGCAGTATGCAGCCTCCCTTATATCACCACCTCCCTTATACCGCAGACTGGAGCCATAGGCTAACACATAGTCCAATAGAAACTCATTCATTTGACTGAATTGTTCCAAGCTCACCAAAACTTAAGATACACCCGGCCAAAGGTATATAGCTTAAATCTGGACTATGGCTCCCCTCCTTTAAAATAACTAAGGAGGTGTCACATGTCCCACAACTCCAATGAAATCCCGGCCAGAGGAAAACATGGAAGATGGGGCCCTGAAACAAGTACCATCCACTGTGCACCGAGTGGTGGCATAAATCATTCTTATCATTCAAATCCCTCCTTACTCCACCCATCATAATACAACCGCCATGATGAATATGTTCACTCAAAATAATGCATTATTATACCATAAAGTTTTATACATCAATATGCGTATTTATGAATAGTGAATACTATGCGTATATGTGAATAGTAAAATACGATATATATACATGAATAGTAAAAATGAAGAGTACATACGGTATGTATACGTGAATAGTAAATACGGTATGTATACGTGAATAGTATTATGAATAGTAAATACGGTATACGTGAATAGTAAAATGAATAGTAAATACGGTATACGTGAATAGTAAAATGAATAGTAAATACGGTGTGAATAGTAAATATGGTATACGTGAATAGTAAATACAGTATACGTGAATAGTAACATGAATAGTAAAAATGAATAGTAAATACCATATTTATAAATAGTAAATACGTATTTTTAAATAGTAAATACTATTCATATTTCTTAAAATACCAATTAAATACCGTATTTACAAATATTAAATACGTATTTGTGAATAGTGAACACTATTCATATCCCAAAAATATTGATTCAAAATTCCCATTTTCAAAAATAGGGTCTAGTAGTCTTCCAAAAATAGGCTAATTTTCTAGTCTGTAGACTCAAAAATCAGGATGTTACATTTCTCCCCTCCTAAAAAAAATTTTGTCCTCAAAATTCATCATCTTCCGCTGCGCCACTCTGATAAAATATCAAACCTTATTCACAATCTAACCTTAATCATAATCTCAAACTATAAATCCTCAATAACAATTATAGATATCACAAGGACACTAAATAAGAAAATAGCTAAATAAATTCTAAATCTAACAGGGAAGTGCAAATGTTATGATATTTAATTTGCCACGACCTCATTTTTTTTAGAAAACTGTTAGAAAATCAACAAATTGGCCAGAACTTTTGCTCTGATACCAAAAATGTAACGCCTCATTTTCAATACCAAAATCTTGGCCAAAATAATAGTAACACCTCCAAATATAGGATATTCAACACTCAAACACATATTTACAATATGGCCAAAGGTAGAAATCCATTTATACAGGGCCAAAATAAATCCAATAAATAAGAGTTATTTTAAAATGCGGAAGTCTTTTAGGTTCATGGCAAATAAAATAACACAACATAAACTAAAGGAGTACAGAAGAGCCTACAAAGCTCACTCCATGGGTGCATTCCCTTGATCTCTACTAAGTTATTCACCTGAAAAATGTTAATATGGGGTGAGATTACACATCTCAGTAACTACTAAATATTTCTACCGTACACGAGCAAATAATATATGACAAAAAGATATGGGCTGATTTCAAATATATATATAGATTCCATAATTTATCATACAAAATAATTTATACTAATAGTCATCAATATAGAAGGTATTAAAACATATATATCTCAAAAGTTCTCATCTCATGTCTTTACAGAATATTCATCATCATATCAAATTCTTGAACTGTTCAGAAATGCACTATGCAGTATGCAGCCTCCCTTATATCACCACCTCCCTTATACCGCAGACTGGAGCCATAGGCTAACACATAGTCCAATAGAAACTCATTCATTTGACTGAATTGTTCCAAGCTCACCAAAACTTAAGATACACCCGGCCAAAGGTATATAGCTTAAATCTGGACTATGGCTCCCCTCCTTTAAAATAACTAAGGAGGTGTCACATGTCCCACAACTCCAATGAAATCCCGGCCAGAGGAAAACATGGAAGATGGGGCCCTGAAACAAGTACCATCCACTGTGCACCGAGTGGTGGCATAAATCATTCTTATCATTCAAATCCCTCCTTACTCCACCCATCATAATACAACCGCCATGATGAATATGTTCACTCAAAATAATGCATTATTATACCATAAAGTTTTATACATCAATATGCGTATTTATGAATAGTGAATACTATGCGTATATGTGAATAGTAAAATACGATATATATACATGAATAGTAAAAATGAAGAGTACATACGGTATGTATACGTGAATAGTAAATACGGTATGTATACGTGAATAGTATTATGAATAGTAAATACGGTATACGTGAATAGTAAAATGAATAGTAAATACGGTATACGTGAATAGTAAAATGAATAGTAAATACGGTGTGAATAGTAAATATGGTATACGTGAATAGTAAATACAGTATACGTGAATAGTAACATGAATAGTAAAAATGAATAGTAAATACCATATTTATAAATAGTAAATACGTATTTTTAAATAGTAAATACTATTCATATTTCTTAAAATACCAATTAAATACCGTATTTACAAATATTAAATACGTATTTGTGAATAGTGAACACTATTCATATCCCAAAAATATTGATTCAAAATTCCCATTTTCAAAAATAGGGTCTAGTAGTCTTCCAAAAATAGGCTAATTTTCTAGTCTGTAGACTCAAAAATCAGGATGTTACATTTCTCCCCTCCTAAAAAAAATTTTGTCCTCAAAATTCATCATCTTCCGCTGCGCCACTCTGATAAAATATCAAACCTTATTCACAATCTAACCTTAATCATAATCTCAAACTATAAATCCTCAATAACAATTATAGATATCACAAGGACACTAAATAAGAAAATAGCTAAATAAATTCTAAATCTAACAGGGAAGTGCAAATGTTATGATATTTAATTTGCCACGACCTCATTTTTTTTAGAAAACTGTTAGAAAATCAACAAATTGGCCAGAACTTTTGCTCTGATACCAAAAATGTAACGCCTCATTTTCAATACCAAAATCTTGGCCAAAATAATAGTAACACCTCCAAATATAGGATATTCAACACTCAAACACATATTTACAATATGGCCAAAGGTAGAAATCCATTTATACAGGGCCAAAATAAATCCAATAAATAAGAGTTATTTTAAAATGCGGAAGTCTTTTAGGTTCATGGCAAATAAAATAACACAACATAAACTAAAGGAGTACAGAAGAGCCTACAAAGCTCACTCCATGGGTGCATTCCCTTGATCTCTACTAAGTTATTCACCTGAAAAATGTTAATATGGGGTGAGATTACACATCTCAGTAACTACTAAATATTTCTACCGTACACGAGCAAATAATATATGACAAAAAGATATGGGCTGATTTCAAATATATATATAGATTCCATAATTTATCATACAAAATAATTTATACTAATAGTCATCAATATAGAAGGTATTAAAACATATATATCTCAAAAGTTCTCATCTCATGTCTTTACAGAATATTCATCATCATATCAAATTCTTGAACTGTTCAGAAATGCACTATGCAGTATGCAGCCTCCCTTATATCACCACCTCCCTTATACCGCAGACTGGAGCCATAGGCTAACACATAGTCCAATAGAAACTCATTCATTTGACTGAATTGTTCCAAGCTCACCAAAACTTAAGATACACCCGGCCAAAGGTATATAGCTTAAATCTGGACTATGGCTCCCCTCCTTTAAAATAACTAAGGAGGTGTCACATGTCCCACAACTCCAATGAAATCCCGGCCAGAGGAAAACATGGAAGATGGGGCCCTGAAACAAGTACCATCCACTGTGCACCGAGTGGTGGCATAAATCATTCTTATCATTCAAATCCCTCCTTACTCCACCCATCATAATACAACCGCCATGATGAATATGTTCACTCAAAATAATGCATTATTATACCATAAAGTTTTATACATCAATATGCGTATTTATGAATAGTGAATACTATGCGTATATGTGAATAGTAAAATACGATATATATACATGAATAGTAAAAATGAAGAGTACATACGGTATGTATACGTGAATAGTAAATACGGTATGTATACGTGAATAGTATTATGAATAGTAAATACGGTATACGTGAATAGTAAAATGAATAGTAAATACGGTATACGTGAATAGTAAAATGAATAGTAAATACGGTGTGAATAGTAAATATGGTATACGTGAATAGTAAATACAGTATACGTGAATAGTAACATGAATAGTAAAAATGAATAGTAAATACCATATTTATAAATAGTAAATACGTATTTTTAAATAGTAAATACTATTCATATTTCTTAAAATACCAATTAAATACCGTATTTACAAATATTAAATACGTATTTGTGAATAGTGAACACTATTCATATCCCAAAAATATTGATTCAAAATTCCCATTTTCAAAAATAGGGTCTAGTAGTCTTCCAAAAATAGGCTAATTTTCTAGTCTGTAGACTCAAAAATCAGGATGTTACAGTACCTCCCAAGTGATGAACCCAACTTTTGGGCTTTATGCCACCGATGTGAAAATATAGTATCCGTTCTTCCTAAAGTGGTGTCTGGCAGGGTTTCCCGGGATACTAGTAGCAACTTTGGGAAGATGTGTGCACACTAGGAAAATATGTTTATGGCCAATTGATGAACTGGCAAGTTTCTCAGGTCACAAGGTAAACTGGCAGGGTTTCCCGGGTTGTGTCATGCTTTTCTTCCCACTAAATTTGGGTTGTGTCATGCTTTTCTTCCCACTAAATAGACCGGCAGGGTTCCTGAGTCTAAATAAATTTAAATGATAAGGAATAATGTTTGATATAATCACTTTATGATTTATATGTGTATATACATGTATATATTTGCTTTGATTAATAGGCCAAGTCAGATCAGACTTTAGTTAAACAGGCCTGAGCCTAAATACAAGTTTTTTTTTGTTTTAAAAAGGATCATGCCTAAGCCTTCATAAGGCTTGATTTAGCCTAAAGCCTTTTAAAAGCAAGGTAATTAAACCCGGACCAGTCAGTGAACTGGTCGGGGTACTGGGTTAAGGGTCAGTGGGTCAGATCGGAGTCAACCCGGGACCAGATCGGGACCAAACCGGTGAGGATTAAAAAAAAGAGAGAAATAATTTAATTTCTTATCACATAATCCATAATTCCAAATACTATATATTATTTCAAGATTTTAAATCACTAGTTTTGTAATTATATACTTGTCAAATATTCTTTACATTTTTCTTTACAAATTGATATCAAAGCATCATATACCATCCAATGACACCTGAATTTGTAATGGAATCACAAACATTCATCATAACAAAATATCAAAAACCAAGTATGTGACAACAAAATATTCCCACCTACATCATAACAAAATATTCTCACCTTCAATCACTAAACTAATAATCATCAACATGATAATCATCATTAAGATCAATAAACTCCCTTGGAGTTGAGACATTAGGAGGTGGAACTGAAGGAGGAAAAGTAAAAGAAGTAGGAGCAACATGATCATCATTTAAAGATGAAGCCCCAAGAACAACATCATCACCTATATATGAAATATGAAAAGAAAGTATTCATATGCTCGTCAAATACACAATGAAGTATGATAAAATAAAATAGAAACGCTTGAGAAGAATAGGAATATTACCAGCAGACAATGCTTAAAACTTAAATCAGATGAGAGCTGCACACTAAAGTTCAACAATGCTCCAATCGGATGAGACCTGCACAATAAACTGATAAAGTCATACTAAAATCACGAGATGTGAAGAAGAACAAAAAAGGTTTGACAATGCTCAAATCAGAACAGAGGTGAGGTTCGACAATGATCAAATCAGAACAAAGGTGAATAAGAATAAAAAAGGTCCGACCTTTAATAAAAAGAGACGATAGGTGAAGAAGAACCAAAGGCCCCAACCACCCACGACGAACGACGACGAAAACGACTGTAGCAGCAACAAAAGGCAACGAGAGGTCAAAAGGTTCTACCTTTAACCCACGTGACTGCGATTTCGCCTGAACCGATCACCTGTGTCGTGAAGGAGGGAGAAGAGCAGAGCAAGGGATTTGATTTTTCAGTTGGAGAGAATCAGAAAACCAAAACCGATTTGATTGCCTTTTGTTTTTTGGCTTTTTGGCTGATTCAGCATTTTGTTTTTTTAAATGCAACGAGGCCGTTTCATCATTCTGTGGGAACAAAACAAAATACAAAACCGGTTTGCTCGGCGGGTTAGGACCGGTTTACCCGGTTCCACCGGGTTAGCCCCGGTTCAGGGGCTTAACCCCGGTTTCTGATCAATGTCAGACCGGTTCCAGGACCGGCTGGACGGTTCCCGGTCAGAACCGGCCGGTCCGGTCCGGTTCTGATAACATTGTTTAAAAGGCTTACTTACAATGTAGGCTTACTTGTAGGCCTTATATAGGTCATAAGTAAACTTTGTGCAATTTGAAATTAAAATATAAGAATTAATATATATATATATATATATATATATATATATATATATTATTTATAGGGTAAAGGATTTCTCCAGTCACTGGAGATAGAGTTATCTCCAGTGACCCTAAAACTAAGTCGTTTTGAATTAATGAAGGGTATGTTTGTAATTTTATGTGAATTAATGAAGGTGCAAAATTTCGGAAACATCCTTCATTAATTCACCTAAAATTACAAACATACCCTTCATTAATTCAAAACGACGTAGTTTTAGGGTCACTGGAGATAACTCTATCTCCAGTGACTGGAGAAATACTCTTTCCTTATTTATATAATATAAATATAATTACATTTATTTAATATGTAAATAGGCTAGGCTTGAAGGCTTATATGCCAAACCTTAACAAATAGACCTGACCTATTTACAAATTGATGTATTTAAATAGGCCTTGATTTGACCTTTTTAATAAAGAGACTTTGCCAAACTAAGCCTTAAATAGGCCAGGCTGCTAGCTACCTAATAGGGATCTAGCTTATTTCTACCCCAAACATTATTTTATTCAAGGTATGAAGTTTTGACTCAGAACTAAAACGTGGTTCTGCTTGGTACACAAGTATCTTCCCTTTACTAATTTTCCTTTGATGTTACTCTTTAAACATTCTTAATTAAAAAAGGGTTAAGGTGCGTCTAACACAACAAACTATTGGCTCAGGAGCATCCAACACAATTAACTATTAAGTGGACCGCCCAGCACAACAAACTTTTAAAAAGGAGCGCCCTGCATAACAAACTTTTAAAAAGGAGCGTTCAGCACAACGCCGTTAGCAAAAAGTTAACGTCCGTTATTTAAGGTGCGTCTAACACAACAAACTATTATTTCAAGAGCGCCCAGCATAAAATTCTAAATTTTACTAAATTAAATATTTTTTTCTCAATTTTCATTATTCAAAACTACTTGTATACATATCTATGACAAAAATTACTTATTCTTCAATTTTGTCAAAATTATAATTTGCTAAAATAAATAAAAGTTTTAATTAAAAATATAATTATATGATTTAAATAAAACTCAAGGTATTTTATAGTTTATTATATATGTTAGACAAAAAAAAATGATTTATTTTTATTTTAGAAGAAATTTATGTGAGTTAAAAAATTCATTTAATGTTAATAAAATTTAAAAAATCTAAAAAATCTATTATATCCTTAAAAAATTCATTTAATGTTAATAAAATTTAAGTAATTTTTAATATTATTCATACTAATTACGTTAAATTCTAGGGATAGGATATTGTTACAACTTTTTTTTGTTACAACCAATGTTACTACCACTTTTCCACCGTTAGATCAGAATCTCATTTACCTATATAATTTCTCTCTCCTTTTAAGATTCTGATCTAACGGTGGAAAAGTGGTAGTAACATTGGTTGTAACAAAAAAAAAGGTGTAACAATATCCTATCCCTAAATTCTAATATCATATTAATTATTATTCTCACCCACTACCTTTTTTAATTATGGGCAATACATGGAAAAAAATAATTAATGCTCCTTAGAAATAAACAAATACTTTCTAAAAAGAACCAAATAAACTTATAAGTTAGTGCTTTATAATAAAGACCGAAGTATCTCATGAAATTTCTTTAGGGTCTATGGTTATGGTTAGTACATATTTCCGGTCTAAACATTTAATTAAAGTGGACTATAAACTATACCACGAGTGAAGATTACCAAGGGGAAAGAGTAAATAAACAAGTGAAAATACTAAAATGACCTCATTTTGAAAGGATATTCTTCAGGGATCCGATCCACATACTGATACAGATGGAGGCCTACAAATAAGAGAGTGAGGGCAGGGGAAGAAGAGGGAGGAGAGAGAACGAGGGAGTTTGCAGCCACCATTTAAGACCATACACATGCGTGCTGAATAAGCCATTTCTCTAAATTCGCCTTCAATTCTCATCATTCACGCCCACGCATAACAGGTTTCCTCCTTAACCCTAGATCTTACATTCTTACCCCTGAAGCTCCTTCCTTTGCGTCACTCTAACTCAACAATCTCGCACTCGCAAAAGAACTCTATTGCTCCTCTAATTCCGTTCTTCAAACCCCATTGTCAGATCTGAATAATTTACAAGGCCATTTACCACCTCAATTTCACAACTTTTGGCTCTTAACCCAGTTCAGCAATCCTGGCTGATCGCTCTGGTTAATTTAAGACTAAAACTGCATACGTTTTTCAGTTGTCTAGTTTTATCCGCCCGAATTTCGCGCTTATTTGTTGTTGGGTAGACATAATTCTGATGAATTTTGCTGCTTTTTAAGTTTGATTGTTCTGAATTTTGTGTTTGGTTCTCTCGGATTCACTTGAATTGTCCTAAATTTAGAATATAGGCGCCCTTACTTTGTACAGATCTACTTTTTCTGGGTATGCTTTATACGTGGTTGTAGTGGTTTCTTGGTAGTGAGAACTCATGGCAATGCCATCGGGAAATGTGGTAATTCCGGACAAAATGCAGTTTCCAAGCGGTGGTGGTGGTGGGGCTGGCAGTGGCGGTAGTGAGATTCACCAGCATCCCTACCGCCAACAATGGTTTGTCGATGAGCGAGATGGATTTATCAATTGGCTGCGCAGCGAATTCGCTGCTGCAAATGCAATTATCGACTCTCTTTGTCACCATTTATGGGCAATTGGTGACCCGGGTGAGTATGACATGGTCATTGGCACCATTCAGCAAAGGCGGTGCAATTGGAATCAGGTGGTTCTTATGCAGCAGTACTTTCCGGTGGCGGAAGTGGTATATGGACTCCAGCAAGTAGCATGGAGGCGACAACAGAGATATTTGGATCCAGTGAAAGTGGGTGCAAAGGAATACAAGAAATCTGGTTTTGGTTATAATAAGCACCAAGGGCATAGGTTTGAGGCAGCAAAGGAAGGACATAATTCCAATGCAGAATCTTTCACTCATGAAGGCAATTCTCTAGTTACTGAAGTCTCTGACAAAGCGGCTCCACTAACTGACAAACAAGAAGAACATAAATCAGGTGGCAAGTCTGAAAAGATAGATGATAAGAGTTTAGCGTCTTCTGATGTAAAAAAAGGTAATTGAGGGGGTTATATCACATTGTGAATCCTGGATCTGGTTTTATACTTCAGCCTATTGAGATGATGATTTCATATTTGTGATTGTTCCTAGTTGGAATCTATCTTGCTTGAAATGTGATTTATGATGCAGGGATAATAGATTGAGTTTTGATACACTCGGAGTCATCAGTTTGAAGTAATAGTACATAATATAGTTGAATTGGACTTGTATTTATATTGAATGTCGGTATCATAATTTTGAGTGCAACATTGTGATTTAAGATAGCCCTTCTTCAATTCACTTTCTCTTCTTTTGTCCTTTTCGCCTTTGGTCTTTCGGATGTTAATCTGCTTGATGTAATGGGTATACCAATAATGATAACTTGATGGCTACTTTTGTGGATCGTGTATTGGAGATTATCTGATCATCTTACGCCTGTGTAAACATGTAACTAAATAGCAGGTACTGATGGGGACTGGAGTACTGAGGAAAGGGAAGAATATAATATAGTAGCTATTAGGGTAAATACGAGGTAAAGTAGAAAGGCTAGTAATATGTGATCATATAGGATTTTAGGGTAAAATAAAAAGCAATTCATGGACGAACTTCTGCTTTTTTTCCTTTGAAGCACTTGGATTCACCGTCCTCCCTTTTTGACTTAATAGAATTAGTATCATATATAGTTGCTGCTGACCGACCTTATGAATACATTTTACACTGAGATTAATGTTGCACACTTGTTTTTCACTGTGGGAATGTTGACTATTTTGCACATGTGGTTTTAGCAGATGCTATAACAACGCTCCAAAATGATGGACGCTTGAAAAGTTCAGGGCATTCCACGGGATCTCTGGCTAACTCAGAATCTGAAGCCGTGGTTGTAAATGATGGAGTTATATCAGATTCTACAGGTTTTCTTACTTCTGACTGATTAAAAAGAAAATATTTTGTCACTTTGTTTTACTTCAAGGAAAGAAAGCTCAGCCATGCTAATTGTGTGCATGAATTTTATAAGCTGTACATTGAACAAAGCTCTGCTCCCTGCTTCCTTCTGTTTCTCTCATGCATAGCATGTAGCTTCATATTTGCATAATGACAACAAATTTACACACTTTCTTTCTCATCCATAGAGTCACAAAGTCTGGTAGGATAATTGTCAACTTATATACTCTCTTTTAGTTTGCAGATCTTTTAAAAGGCATTTTTAAGTTTGACACACGCACATTTTTCTTTTTAACTTAAAAAGTTCACTCTGTTTCCAGAGGATGACTCACATTTTACGCAAAACCATCATCAGAATCAAGCAAAGACTTTTGTTGGCAATGAGATGTTTGATGGGAAGATGGTATTTCTCCTTTAAATGTTTCTTTGTTTTTCTTTGTCATTTCTTGTTATATAATTTTATATGAATGTTTTTTTTTTTTGGGGTATTTCTTCCTCAACTTTTTATATTTGACTTGTAAGGTGCACATTTTTCATTTCTAGGTGAATGTGGTTGATGGACTGAAATTATATGAAGGTTTATGCGATGGCAATGAAGTCTCAAAACTTCTTTCACTTGTACATGAACTGAGGGCTGCTGGAAAAAGAGGACAATATCAAGGTGAGTGTGAATGCTTTATATTTTTACCATGTGTCCTATAGTGTGTCATGTGATGGGATATACTATCAAAGGGCCCCAAAATCTTAGGCACTAGGGTGCTAATCAGAAGATTGCCTTAGAAGAACATTGTGAATTTTTTCCCGCTTTGGATGAAACAAAAATTTATGGAGATGACATATTGCCAAACAGGTTGATAAGGAATTTCCAATGAAATAAAAGGAGGAAGTAATATAGATAGAAAAACGGTGAATAAAAGGAACTTTTTAATTATTCTGATCTGGAAGTTTCACTACTACTCTCTTGAGTATGGAAATGCATGGGCCTTTGCTTAAAAGCTCAAGCTTCTGAGTTGAAGTATTTTTTACATGGTATGAGAGTCTTAATCACTAAGTCATCAGCAGTTTGATCCTCATCACACTTCCATTATTCTAAGTACTTGTGCTTTCTCCGCACTTAAAATTCTAAGGACTTCTTGTTTGAGGGGGCATGTTAAAGATTATAATAAACATTTCCATGATTATCACGTTAAAATATGCATTTAAAGTAGTGCCACTGAACGGCCTGGTGCGGTACTGCTGAGGTGAAGCATTAAATAGGTCCCATCAGTGAGGTGCCAAAAGGTGAGCACCTTTTGTGCCTTTTCCCTTCTTATAGGCATGCGCCTTAGGTACCTTACTCATGAGAACCAATCAGCTTACAAGTCCAAGTTTAGAAACTATAAAATGCAACCTGAAATAGTAAGTGGATAGGGTAAAAAAATGACTTCCAGGGTTTAGATTTCTAGGGTTTTGTGATCACTCACAAGGAACAGATTGTTAATCACCATAGCACCAACATCCTCTTACAATGTTAAAGCCCATATGCATATATGTGAACATTCAGTTGCTGGAACAATTGAAAACAACCTTCTATAACTTAGTGTAGAAGGTAGGATTTGGGTTAATCTTCAATAATGATAGTCATTATCTAGCCCCGACTGCGACTATTGAAGCCTATAAACATTGGTGTATTTTATGTATAGTTATTTTGTTAATGGCTCATGACTTTCATGGCTTCTAATTTATGTATGTTTTTGATAGATAAGTTGTAGAAGATTAGAAGAAGTTGGGGGAGACAAGGAGGAGGGAGTGCAGAACTGCTGCCACTCATCAAACTATTCATTCATCATAACAATTCACTGAACATCCCTTCTGTTAGCCTAGCCTCATCTATATATAGGATAGAGACTGACTCTCAAGGCAACAGTGAAATACAAGTCATAACAGAATATCTACTACTCCTAACTGACCCTATGGCTAATTACTCATTAACAGCTAACTAATTATCCCTTCCCTAACTAACCCAACAGAAATAACAGCAACAGTAATAACAGTAATACTAATTCTACACCTTACATATCAGTTTTGTTCATATGTCTTATTTTTTTCAACCTGCTGATGCTTGCTGCTTCCAAACATAAGTGAAACAGAACCTTCTTAAACATATATGTCGTTGCTGTGTCTCATCATATTTTACAGCATCTTACCAGTAAATCATCTTGTTCTGTTGTCAGCATTCTATGGATTGTACATAGATTAGGTTTTTGATTCATTACTATCAGTTACTAGCTATTATTTATAAGCAGGAACACAGACATATGTGGTTTTGAAAAGGCCAATGAAAGGTCGTGGAAGGGAGATGATTCAATTGGGTGTCCCTATTGCGGATGCACCACCAGATGGGGAAAATCTGGCAGGAGCCTCCAAAGGCATGTTAACTGATGTGATTTTCTTTCAAAGCTGAACGAGGCTATAATTTACAGTTTGTGTGATTTTATTATTGTAATAATCATTGATGGACTTTCAATAATTAAATTTTGCAGATAAAAAAGTAGAACCTATCCCTGCCTTGTTTCAAGATATTATTGAGCGCTTGGTAGCCTCACAAGTTATGACTGTGAAGCCTGATGCTTGCATTGTGGATTTTTACAACGAGGTTGATTCTTTTTTCCTCCTTTTGGGTTTTCTTTTTCATGAAGTTTTTGTATGGAATTTGCTAAAGCCACTTGGCATGGCAATTTGTCTATAGGGTGATCACTCGCAGCCCTACAATTGGCCGCCTTGGTTTGGAAGGCCTGTTTACATGCTTTTCCTGACAGAATGTGACATGACATTTGGGAAACTTATTGCCTCAGATCATCCTGGCGATTATAGAGGCACTCTCAAGCTTTCTCTTGAACCTGGGTAATGTTTGACAACCTAGTTGGTTTTTTTGTTGCTTATATATAGGTAGTTCATGGTTTGATCTGGTTGACTTGTATTGACACAGTAGATGTATTCAGATGAAAGTTACCTGCATTGAGATGCACTCAGTTCTTGGGAAACACGATCTTGAAGATTCGTATTCAAAGGATCTGTTCTTCTCTCTTTTGTTATTATATTTTCGGATGGAAAATAATTCATATTTAAACTTCATTCTTGGGTATTCACATTAGAGTTCTCAAGTGACCATGAGGGTTTTTTTTTTTAAAAAAAAAAAAACTATCCTGACTTGTGATAGTCATTATTGTGCCTTTAGAATTAGAAGCCTTTCAGTTGTTCCTTATTTGAGTAACTACAAATACATTGCTTATGCCTATTATGGCTGGAGACCCCTCATAGACATGCTTGGAATTCATTATGGGCTGCAAGCTGGGACATATTTTCCTTTATTTTAAGGTTCATCTTTCATGATCTTGATTATATGCTGGATAACTGATGTTAATCTTAATTTGGCAACTGTAGGTCCCTTCTGACAATGCAAGGAAGATCTGTTGATTTTGCTCGACACGCCCTTCCCTCTATTCGCAAACAACGCATACTTGTTACTTTTGCCAAGTCCCAACCAAAAAAATTATTGCCTAGTGATGCTCAACGTCTTGCTTCATCTGCTGCATCCTCCCATTGGGGCCCACCTCCCAGCAGATCTCCCAATCATATACGTCATCATTTAGGCCCCAAGCATTATGCTCCAGCTCCAACGACCGGAGTACTGCCAGCCCCACCCATACGTGCACAAATTGCACCTCCAAATGGCATACAGCCGTTGTTTGTGCCTGCACCAGTTGCGCCTCCCCTGCCTTTTCCTGCATCAGTTCCTATCCCACCAGGGTCTACTGGATGGACGGCAGCTCCTCCAAGGCATCCTCCTCCCCGAATTCCTGTTCCGGGCACTGGAGTCTTCCTTCCTCCACCAGGCTCGGGCAATTCGTCTCAAGCATTATCGACTCCCTTGACTGAGATGAACTCTAGTGTAGAGAATGCAACCCTACCAGAAAAAGAAAATGGGAAGTCGAATCATAAGAACATGAGTGCTTCCCCAACAGCAACAGTGGATGGGCAGATGCAAAGGCAAGAATGCAATGAAAATGGAACTGTGGGTGAAACTGAAGGTGAGCAGGTTGTTGAGAAAGAGCAGGAAAGCAACGACAAAGTTGGGGTAAGCCATTAGTCTGGACCAGGTTAGAGGTAAATTGAGAGAGAGAGAGAGAGATAGGAAGGAAAAGCTTATCAAAGGAAATGGGTAGGCTGCGAACTTACTATGAGTATAAAGCAAATGTAAAGAGCGGCAACATTCAAGGTATCATCACCATACGGCAAAGGAGAACAGGGGAAAGAGGAAGAACATTTTGGTTCTCTTCAAAATCCTTGTATGCTCCCGTGCTTTTTTGCTGTCTTATGTATCAACTCTAACAGCAAGGGAAACCTCATTCTTAATTCTTATTTTGACTTCTCTACGTTTAAAATTTTCTTTACCATTTTGCATTTGATTTCGGTTTCCCCCCTGCATTCTCTTCGACCTGTAGGTATTTGTAGCTTGACTCTTCATTTTTTTTGGTGAAGATTTGTAGCTTCGCTCTATTATTGCTACAAAGTGCAGTTTCAGGGCCATTTTGTGGATGGCCTTACCCTGTAAGATGTGGAGTGTTTTTAGTCGTCAGACGTGCTTTGGGATTTTTCTAGCGATTTAATTGGTTAATGGAGAATTTCGAAGGACATCTGATGTTGAAAAAGCTCAACTTTTTGATGGGTAAATCTAATTAAAGTTAATGGAGAATCTGTACTCCTTGGAATACCATTGAGCCAATTAGCTTCTTGAACTGGATTCTGTGTGCTCGGAAAATCTAAAATTTGCAACCTTGCTCTCTCGCCGCCTTTCTTGCCCTCGGGTTACCTACTCCCACCCCCACCCCCACCCCCACCCAAAATGTTCATTTCATTGAAGTCCCTAGTTTATTGGGATTAGGTCACTTCTACAGGAATTTAGTGTCATTCTCCCAAATAATAATAACAAAATAATGAAAAGAAAAGAAAATCGAGCTTTACGAAAGTATGAAAAAAATAGGACTCTTCTCTTGCCACAGTTAGTAAGTGTTACCGAAAGATTCTCCATGGTGTTGGATGCACTAAAAATAATTAACTTTAGGTACTGAGTGCTACTGAAAAAATATTTCAGGATATTATGGCTGAAAAAGTATTTCAAGATATTAGGTAATAGTAGAAAAATATTTCTAAATGCCAAATATATTAGGAATTAATTAGTTTAGAACAATGGATGCCAAAAATACCTTAGGCGTAGCATACAATTAGATCAGTTGAGTAGGGCATGGAGACCCTATCTTAAACATGGTTTTAGGTATAAACTAACAAACACTGATGCATGAGATGATTCCCAAAAAAAAAAAAAAAAAATCAAACCTTAAAACTAAACAAATACAAAGAAACAAATATTTTTCGTATTAAATAATTATGAAACATTTTATTTTATTTTTTTTTGCTAAGGAAACATTTTATTTTTGATAACTCCTCATTAATTTCTCGAGTCATTCCCCGTTCATTCATTAGGTTTTTTTTTTTCCCGATATATCCGTTCATTCATTAGTTGTTAAAACGTTGGTGCCTTTCTATTTGGGCCTGGGCGCTTGCATTTCACTTTCCCAAATTTCATGACATTCATTAAAAATTTAAAAAAAAAAAAAATCATGACGCTGTTGTTCCGCCAACGCCAAATGTTATGACACTTCTATATGCATATTTGCATAAACGCCAATCAGCATTTCACCACCTTTAAAAACGGAAAGAAGAAGAAGAAAAGCGAAGCAGCCAAGCAGGATCAACCAGCTGAGCAGCGAGCCTGTATTGTCCGATAGTGTGAACTCTAATGGCAGACCTTGATGAACACCCTCGTTTGTTCATCTCCAATTTTCTCTCCATTGATGAATGCAAGGTCTGTCTCCGTAAATATCTGCCCTTCACCTTTTTCACGCTTCTAATTACTTTTTTTTTGTTGATTTTGTGGGGTGGTTTTGATCTCTCTCTAGGAGCTGGAATTCATCCACAAGAGTTGCAGCACTGTCGGCTATAGACCAAATGTTTTCTCAACTACTCTTTCCCATCTCATTGCTACCAATTCGTCTCACTTGATCATCCCTTTCATACCTATTCGGGGTATTCCCCCCCCCCAATTCGATATCTTTGATCATACCCATTAAACTCTTTTTTTTTTTTTAAAGTTCTCTATTCTCCTTCCCCTCTCTTTCTGGGTTTTTACTATTGTATACGGAGCTCTCGAATATGGTGACCGCTGTTTCATTATTCTCCTGCTCTTGAGTAATTCGTGACGATAAACTAAATACGTAACTTTTAGCCAAGAGCTGGTAATTAAATATACCTGCTTTTATTAATTAGACTTCACATGGTTGAGTTTGATTAGAATTGTTGAATATGGAATTCTTTTCTCCATGCCTCTATTGCTATTGTAGAAACTTAACTTGGTAAGATTTTCTTAATGCCTCTAATTTCCTTTCTTATGTTAGAGTTTCTTTGGCATTTATAAATGGCAATCACCTCCAAAAGTGCTAAAGGAACCGCTTATTGAAGATAAAAATTTTGATTTTTTTACCTATGATGCTAGTTGACTATGCTAATGAGTAGAATCTTTACTTAGCCAAGGTTGATAAGTATGCAAATTTGAACAAATAACTTTCTAGTTGCTAGGTCTGTTTATGTTGACAGCCTGACATGTGATTGTTACAAGCCAGACAATAAAATAAGACACTTTTTTATTTTTGCTTTTGAAATTCCATTCCTGTTGGTAGCATGTATGTTTCTTTAGCTATTAAAAGCAGAAGTGAAAATAAAAGCTCCAAAGATTTCACAGTTCAGAATTGACTTAACGTCCTTAAAATTTGCTGCAAGAAATGTTTGTTTCCTGTTTGTTCTGAGTCTATATAATGCTTTTTAGTCTGATTCATTTATTTATTTGACTTTTATGACAGAAAGGTTGAAAGATAAGCTAGAGGAGTTTTTTGGATGTGAGTATGAACTCTTTATTGAATTCACAGGTTTAATCAGGTTAGTTAGCTTGCTAAAATAGCATGAATTAGATAGTTTGGTTCCTTCTGTTGTTGCTTGGAAACTGACAATAGCACTTCCATTCTATTAACTCCAGATGCATACATGTAACCCTAACTTTTGAAGGCTTGCTTCAATAAACTTCCTAAAGTTTAAACGAATGCTAGAGAATGTTATTCATGAGGACAAAGAACCAGCTCCCAGTTCCCATGCACTTAAAATTCAGTTGACTTTGTAATGGGCTTTTGTCATTATATGAAATTATATGAATGGAAGACGATAATAATGAAACTCTAACAACTAAGCTTGTAAATTTAAGGTGATAGGCAGAACTGATGGGCAAAAAACAACTTTAGGCTACCAACAAGTTGTTGGTTGAGATGGTGAGTGGCTTCACTCCTTAAGAAGGAAAACACAAGTTCGAATCCTTGGAAGTACACTTGTTGGGAGAAAGGTGAAAGCCGAAAGGGATTATACCACTGCCAAAATAAATAAATAAATAAATAAAACTTTAGGGTTGAGGAATGACTCATTGTTGATGTTGGAGACTATGAAGATGCAATCACGGAATATTGCCTAGATTGAAAGTGAAAAGGAAGACTGAGTTGTTGGCCGCTTACCTAATTTTTCACAAAGATAAGGAACTATTATGTATGGCGCTTATAAATTCCAACTGACCACTCTGGGCTAAAATTATTGCGCCCCCCTTAACTGAGTGCTAGACTTTTCCCCAAGATATTTCAGTCTTGCTCTAAGTGTGTCAAGTGCTTCTCTCATATTGCAGGGATTACATATTTTCCATGAAATGCACTTAAAGGGGATTCATTTTCCTTGATGAATTAAAAGAATGAAGTTGTTAGCTATTTGTTGAGGCCATTTATTCTTTTTCTATGACTGTGAGATTGAGCTGTGGGAAGTAAATTTAGCATGTCAAGTTCTTTGCCCAGAACATCGTTAATGTTATGTTGTAGCTGAGCCACTTATATTGTTTTAGAGGATTGACTGTTTTATCGTGTCATTTGTTATATTTCTTGCAACATTTTTCTTTGTGCACACCTTGTTGGAGCAGTTTTTCACATATAATTGAAGTAATATATTCTTTTAATTTATTTTTTAGTAGAAAAAGTAGTTATGATATCTTTCCACTGATTGATGACAGTTGAGGAGACAAAAGCTAGAAATCAGTTGTGAATCTATTAACTTTGTTCTGACCACTTCACAACTTTTGCAGCAGAACATGGCATTTTTAATATCTAAAATTATGCTGACTAGATAGCAAATAATGGGAAGCTGCAGCAGTCAAGCTTGGTTTTATTCCAATGCATGTTTACACTATTTTAACTCCAACTTATTGTAGTGGTTAATGGCTCCAATTTCCCAATGTAACATGAATTGCTTGTGAAATATTGTTCTTTGATCATGTCAGTTATTTTTCTGATAATACTATATAAATGAACCAGCTGGACCAAAGGATCAAGTATTGGCTGGCATAGTGATGATAATAGGCCGTACCTCAAACAACGTGACTATGCAGTGAGTGTGCAGCAAGTTGTCTAATTTAGTTCACTTTTGAAGTCCATTCTATTTGTCCAATTTACTCTGACTGATGACTGACAGCCTTTTTTTCTGTTGGCAATGCCTTGAAAGGCAGTGTGCTATTTAAATTGTTACGAGACAGATTTCAGCGGTGGACTCTTTCATTTCCTGGATGGCGAACCAACATCAATTATGCCCATGGCTGGAGTGGGTGAAATCCTATTGTGTATTCTTATGAAATTTGATTTGCTTCTCACTTTTAACTTTCTCAATAGCTACAGAAATTCATGATTGAATTAACTGTTGATCATGTCTTAATGTTATAATTCAAATAATAAAAAATAAGTCTTTCTCTTTTTTTATTTTTCTTCAACCAGAGAGAGATGAATTTTCTAACCTCATTTTTTCGGTTCTCAGGATGTTGTTATGTACACAGCTGATCAACGCAACATTCATTCTGTTGATGAGGTAGACGACAATAACTCCCTTCTCGTGAACCTACTCACCAATACATGTAATGAGTTTTGTTACTTCCCTCGTCAATAATAAGGTCCAGATTTTCCTAGCTTTCCTGCCCCTCAAGGGAAAATGGAGGAGAAATGAAAGGAAACATAATAAAAAGAACAGCACATATTTTCTTATGGAGGAGGCTCACCCATGATTGGACTTGTGCAATTTCACCACTTCTTGCATCCCAAAATTTCAATTAATAGTTCATCAAGATTACTTTATTCCCAAGACATTATTTTTCCCTACAAGAAGAGTGGTATATGTTTGCTTTAAGCACAAAATTTTCAATTAATTGTTTTATTTTTTAAAATAATATGAAGTTCAATTATTATTTTCATACATGTTAGCATGTATTTTCTCCACTGATTTTAATACTTTCCTAGAGCTTTAATCCATGTCTACTTGGAATCAGAATGGCATAATCTGCATCCATGGGGTCTCACAATCTCTTGCATCTTTTGGTCTTTAAAAACCATCTTTGCATATAGTATATATAAGGGTGCATCTTAATGTCTTCTGATATGAAGTTGTCTTTGATAGATCATTGATGGAGAAAGGCTCACGCTCACTTTATGGTTCAGTCGTGATAGTTCTCATGATGAGGATGCAAAGCTTATTTCTCTTCTTTCACAAAACCTACTACATGACAAAATGGCTGATTCCAGCCTACCCTGGCCTGCATCCAGTAGTATGTACTGGTTTTCAGTCGAACAAGCTTCCGAACAACAGCTGGGTTTCAATATATGTTGGGCGAGACTGCAGGTTCTTGGATACGACATATGCCTTTCCCAAGACGTTGACTGTGATTCTGATGTCTCAGAATTATTGATCAAGCCAGTACGATTAGTTAGGGGAAATGAGATGTTAGAGCAGGAATTTGTCAACATCTTGCATGTGCTTCAGGTACTTCATCTAATCGGCTATGGATATATATTTTCACATGTTTGCTAATATTGACTGAAATATATAACAAATGGACAAAGTGACTATAAATTTGGTCTTCTTCCTCACCTACCAAAATATAGATAGATAGATAGTTCTTTCGCATGTGTTAGAAGGACTCTGATTTCAGTTCTTATGCTGAACAGGTTGTACATTTCTATCGTTGGAAAGCATCAACCTTGCAGACTAGGGAAGTAAATATAGACAAGAAGATAACAAAACTGTCAGAAATGCAAAAGCAGAAGATCAATGGCCTTAAATCTGTAGTTCTAAACGATGCTGGATTGGTGGCAAGGGTTTTCTGCCGCTTTCCTTCTGAAGAGATTGTCTGCATTCACTTCGACTGGAAAGGCATTGTGGCTGCAGTTAAGGCTTGGGAGGATTATACCTCGACCTTAATCAAACAAATTCATTTTCTGTTACCTTACTGGACAACTCACCAATCCATGTATAACGTGCAAGTGGGTGAATAGTGTTCACATTTTTTTGTTTTTTGGTGGTTTGAATGGATGTTAGATGTAGAATGCTAATGCTAATGCTAACTATCTGAGCTGGATGTATAATTTATCTGTTTCTCTTATTTTACTCTGTTTTATTATTATTTTCTGTGTGTGGCAAAGCTGGGCCTGCACCTGTAGTATTAACTGATTAACTTGAGATAAGTGTGCTCATCGATTTGGTACGCTGAAAATTCATATAGAGTAATTTTATTTTGAACAAAATTACGGGGAGAGATTTGGAGAAGATTGTTATATAAGATGAAGAAAATTTCGTTTATTATGAAAACGTCGAGCATATAACTCGGGGGTGTTCCGTCATATTACAACAAGTGTAAGCTCATAAAGTCTTGTCAAATCATCTTTCTCGTATGCTTTCTGCTACCGAATAATTGTAAGCTTCATATAAACAAACAGATGTCTAAGCTGATCGGTCAAGGTTCTTGGAGATGGTCCATTTGTGTAACACGTCGCCAAAAACATCATAAAATACAAAGTATGCTTCGCTCTGGCTTATTTGCACGGACAAGAATCCTTGGCCATCATAATAGAGCTTTAACTCCTCTGGCTTCCAGGGCTTGACATCTCCCCTCCATGCCTTTGATCCCCCTCCACTCGTCACGTATTTAATCCCACTGCATTATTCATATACTTATATGAGTTTCTGAACAATGATTGTGAATTATATCTAATGTTGGAGTCACCAACTTGTACTTGCCTTTTTGAGTCAATTATATGCTCCAAGCAGTGGTCGTGTCCATTTATGTATGCATCAACCTCATTTGCCTACACAATCATGATTAAAATGAAGTGTAAGTTACAAAAATATTCTCGGAGTCCGGCAAACTGTAAGGTTTCTGTACCCTGTGAGACGCTTAAAGAAATACTCAAACTAGGCTATATATATGTTTGTAGTATATATAATTAAAACATGATTAAATCACCTCAAGGATTGGGACGAGCTGAGCCTCAAGTTCTTTTGTATTTCCATGGTGCCCTGCAGTTTTGATTGTATGATGACCAACCACCAACTTCCACGTAGCCTTAGAATTCTTCAGAGCTGAATCCACTTCCTACAAGAAACACCCCTTAATCACTGTTATAACTTGAATTTCTTAACATCTAATAAGATTAAGTCCCACACAAGTTTTTAATTAATTGTGGCATTTTGAAATTTGGAAGAAACCTTCAAGAGATTAGAAAGGTAAGCTTGGCGAGGAAGGACGCCACTCCAGTCATAGGTGTGCTCTCCAGGGTCCGTAAAGTAGTGATCGTGAAATGGAGTTGTGTCCACGAAGAAAAAGTCCACTATTTCTGTATAATGAATACATATCATATCTTTCTGAGCCAAAAAATACATATCATATCTCTCTCTCTCTCTCTCTTTTTTCTTTACATATATTACATTCTACAAGATAAGTGCTAAACGTACGTACCTGCATTAAGTATGAAAGACCTCATGCAAATCCATCTCCAGTCTTTATGTACAAGAACGGGACTTAATTGTGCCTCAACGTCACCCCTATAGTCATGGTTGCCCAAAACTGCAAGAAGAAAATCAACGAAACTTGTTGAGGGAATTAATTTAATGATATTTTTGTGTAGAGTAATTAATGAAATGTGTGTGTGTATATATACCAGAATACCAAGGTTTGTTCAAGGAAGGAGCAGTGTAGATGTTGACAAAAGAATCATAGAAGGCAGGATCGTCCACTCCTGTGAGGCCATCTTCGTAGAAGTTATCCCCAGTCGATATCACAAAGTCTATGTCCAGTTTCTCCCCCACGATTCCCATCTAATTACGTACACGGACAACACTCTAATCAATTTCACAACTTATGCCACACCATATTTAGTACGGGAAATGTGAAAATCTTACATATATACGGAGGCTGTATTTTGTCAAATAGAAGTCAAAATCATGGGGAGGTGCCTTTCTTTGTGTTTGATTCAATTTATTGTGTGAGATAAACAGATAAGGGTCTTTTCATATAGGTATAGTGTGGGGGTTTGGGTAATCATTAGGTCCACATGTATTGCAATTAGTATCCTAATCTATATGGTTACGTACCTGCAAATCCAAATTTATGAGTTGAATTAATTCTATGGTTAAATAGTAAATCTGCCTCAGAAGCATATCCCTAAAAACAACGTCGTATTGAAAGTATTTTTAGGGTCAATATCACTTTAAAAGTTTTAAAATGTAATAATGTCGCTCAATACCGTTAAAAATAACTAACATTAACCGTTAACTTTGTAATGAAAAAAAGACAACATCGCTACATTTTAAAACTTTACCCAGTGACAATGAATCTGGAAATTGTTTTAAGACAATATTGCTCCTAGGTGTATATTTCCAGGATGAATTTGTTACTTAACACTTAATTATATAAATGGAAAGATATCAGAAATAATCAAAGTGGTGTAGCAGCAGGAATGAAGGATATGATGATGAGTGATTTACAAGTACGTAACCATATAGATGACGAAACTGATTGCAAGATCATATTAAGAAAAAGACATGTGTGCGTATGTAAGGAATATGCTGAGAAATATCCCTTCAAAACTAAAAAAGTCAATTCATATGCATCGGCATATGCTTCCGGCCGGATATCTCTTCCTAACATAATCAAAGCAAGTACGTGCAATTTACATCTACATCTACATCCCATAAGAACCTAATTTACGAATATTATTAATTAAAGGTTTTTTTTTAAAAAAATGACAATGAGTATATAATAATAAGATCGAAAAATAAAAAAAGCAAATTAAATCATGATGTATCTAAATTTCAACAGGCAGTTACCTTATATATAGTAGCCTTCATTGCCTCCAAAATGGAAACTAATTGCTCATTTAATAATAATCAACACATTGAAAGTGGTGGTCCAGATCTAAACCAGATCATATTAATTAATAAAAAGTTATAGATCGAGTATCTAAAGCAATTCACATCTTTTATGTCTTGCATAACATATATCATCATCATCATATATATATATATAACCTGTTTTGGAATATTCCAAGATATTGCTTCAAAAAGTGACTTCGCGTGAACGAAACAGTAATAGAATAGACACCCACCGGAAACATTATTTAAGTGGGTCATATGCATACAGTATATAGCATATACATCATTATTTCGCTCTGTATAATTATTTTTAAGATTTTATATATTGTTTAAAAAAATAATTGAAAGTCAGTTTATTCATGATGGGACTTATAAAATATAGATGTTTTGTTATCCTCATGAAAAGTAGAATTTTAAAAATTTGGGTGCCTATTCCATCGAGAGTTAATGGTCAACAAGCTGAGGCTTTCTATATATATATATATCCTGATCGATGAATTTGAATGGTAGATGGGGGTTGCGTAAAGAATCAAAACTGTAATCCAAACTTGAAAGGTAGGTGGATATTGCGTAAACAAACTTGAAAGATTTTGGTTTAAAGGAAAAATCAGCTTCAAAAAATACAAGTAGATCTGATAATAAGGCAAGATATATAAGGTTTTGAACAAGAAAATAATTTGAGTTTGTGGAATTCACTGCATATATTTATTCAAAACAAAGAAACTGAAGAGGGTGAGATGAATAGAGAATGTAATTAACCTGATGGGCGACGTAAGTCTGATTGTAAGACCCTTTTCTGCCCCAGTCTCCGACGATGAGAAAGCTGAGAGTGTTGTCGGGTTTGGGGTGGTGGTGAAGGCGGCTGAGTTCGGCGGCGGAAGGAGTCGGCAAGAGACACCAGACTGATGCTGCTGTGAGGAATATAAATGGTAAGAGAGCACGTCCGTTGAAAGAAGAACAAGCCCTTGTTGCTGTTGCAACAAGAAGGTTGTGAGAGAGGCTTTATATATATTTATATGGTTGAAGAAGGTGGTACGCAAGAGGTTTGGGATCGATTTGGATTGGAGAGGGAGAAATTTATTTTAAGCACGAAATCTGGGATTCCTTTCATGGAACAGTCACTGTCCCCCAAGCAATTCAGTCCAAGTTTCGTTCATCTATACGTTGTTATAGTGTATAAAACAAGTTTTTTTTAAAAAAAGAAAAAAGAAAAAAATTGAAATTAAGGTAAAATGCTGTATGAACAAGTGGGTGCTGCAATGAATTTTTAATATAATGAGAGTTCTGGGTTTTGCTTGTCCCGGTGTATATCGATCCCCGATCCCCGGATACCAATTACCCCGCAAACAAACAAACAAGTCGGGCGGTAACTTACGAGGGATAAATTATGTACATGGTCTCAATAACCGTTCAATTCTATTGCGTATTTCGATATCTTAAATTAAAAACTCAGTGATTTTTTTTTTAGAGATTAATAAAATTATTTAAAGTATTTATGTATGAGTAACTTTTTCCCTCCAAACTAATTTGTCTGACTTATAAACTAATATGCTACTTTTGTTTTAAATATAATACTTAATTAACTTTTTTTTAAAAAAAATAAAGAAGCTAAATAAATTATTTTAACGTATTTATATTTATTTATTTTTCTCATGGCTAAATTAATATATAATCCAATGACATACAAAATATAATATGATTAAGTGATTTATTTAGCTATTTTAATATTCTTTTTTTTTAAAAAAAAAAAAGTCATTTGTATCTTATATATTTAGGACTGGGGGTAGTATAATTCAATCATACATAATATAGAGTATGATTAAGTAACTTATTTAACTTTCTTAATTTTTTTTTTAAAAAGGTCAGTTAAGTTTTATACTTAGAGGAACGCACTACTAACCAACACTATACGCACTTATGATAGATTTATAGATTCTCAACTGTTCTCCTAGAGAGTTGAGGCTTATAGCCCAACCGATATTAAATGCTTCCTTGAAGTTTTCTTAAACTTAAACATTGTGAACTTGGACTTAAATGAGATGAGTAGAGTTTTTTTAGTCTACATTAGCTAACACCTTATTTTCAGGTCATTTATTAGAGTTGTTTAACCATTTAATAGCTATATATGACCCTGTATATACCTTTAGAGAGTTCAAAACTTAGGTAGGTATCATGAAATAAAGAAATTTTTTTGTGAAATTTTTAAAAATTTATAACTAAATCATATTAGCTCCAAAATGAGTGGTTCAAAGCTCTGTTTTTTTTTTTTTTTTGATACAAGGTTCAAAGCTCTGTTTTTAACTCATGAGAATTTGTGCGTTTGAAATAGACACATTGAGCTTTCCCTACGGGTTTGCTTGATATAAGGGATTTGGGAAAAACCTAAGGGGAGGAAAAAATTTTATGAATTGGATTTGAAAAAATTAGAGAAGTGGGCTTGAAAGTTTTTAATTAATTTTTTTAAACTCTTTTATTAAAATTTTATAACCCCACTTCTCTAATTTTTCCCATCCCCTCCATTTCCCTCTTACCAAACAGACGCTAAAGTCTTAAATGAGGTCCTTTTGACAGAAGTTATGAATGTTTCAAATTAAAAATCTATGAGATTCAGAGCAAGATTAGGGAACGAATTAATTGTATGAATGGAGACATTATATTTTTAACATGTGAAAGACTTCGAAATCTTCTAAAGGAATTTTAGAGCACCCTCATATGATATTTTTAGAACTAGTAATGAAAATTTTATAGTTGGACCAAAATCTGTAAGTTATTATATATATTAAATGAGTAGTACCTAAGGATTAAAATGTGAACTTTAATTTATGGGCTTTAATTTCTGATTTGCTTGAACCACAGCGCTCCAAATATCAAAATGTAAACTTTAATTCACGTGCTTTAAAAAAAATGTGTAAAAATCCCTAATGTCACACATTACTCCTATATATGCTTTCTTGTGAATAGAGAAGAGAAGTGAGAAAGACATGTTAAAGATCCTATCTCGACTGCTAGGACTTTCTCTATATAATTTATAATATGTAAAGTTCTTGTAGTATAATAATATTAATACACTCTTGCGGTCCTAAGTGTAAGATTTATATTTTTTAGGTGAACTTTAATCATAAATATAAGTGTTTTTTTTTATCTGTTGTATTTATCATTAATTTTTTTAAACTAATTCACATAACTTATAAATTGATATATAATTTGATGTTACGTAGAAAAATTTTAGAGCAATAATGTCACATATTAGTTATAATTAAATAATTTATTTAGCTTTCTTAATCTTCTCAAATTAAATTAATATGTGTTACATTAAGGATTATAAAAATACATTATTATAATCATATCCCGTTATTTTCTTATTATAGTTAGATTGGAATTGTAACAGTGAACCACTAGCAACCGAATGATACGGGTAAGCGAGAGTCTTTTGCCAAAAACGATCAGCTTTTATGTGTGTGACCCAACTTATCACAGAACACATAGAAATCGGGTTGATTTGTTTTGTGCTTACTGATTAATGCTAAGTCTGTTAGAGGCGGACCAGAAAAATAGTTAAGGGTGGGTATTAGTGGTGGGAGGGATTGTCTCCGAATTTTTTTTTTAAAGAAAAGTTTTAAATGTATTAAAAAATAAAAGAATATAAACCAGAAAAGAAAAAAATATTTATAAAATGAATACTAATGATGTAATAAGAGAGATAATTATTTTACAAACCTGTCATTTAGAAAAGCAAGGCTAAGTGTTGTTAGAAATACAGCTACATAAATTACAATGAAGGGTGGGCACTCAATACTACATCAATTACAATGAAAGGTGGGCACTTAATAAGTTCAAGTACATATATTTTAACAACAAAAGTATATTACAATAAAAATAATTATAATGTTATTATTCTAAGCCTTGTTTTGTGGAATTTTATCATAATTGTCTTATTATCAAGAACTAGACGCTTAATAAGTTCAAGTACATATATATTTCAATTACCTTATTATCAAGGGTGGGTACTAATTATTGGGATTAGTTTCCCCTCTGTAATTTTCTTTTTTTAATGTTATTTTTTTTTGTATATATATAAAAAATGCTAACATCAAAATTCAAAGGGTGCCCCCCTTCTCATGTGAGTGGGTCCGCCGATGCCTCTCATTATAAATATATAACAAAGTTTTTAATGTGTGTCATATATTTATTATCGGAGGGAATATTAAACTAATTACTTAAAATAAAGTAAATATTCCCATTAACTAATGCTTTTCTACAAAATTTAATTTAGCTAACAATATACTTTTTGGGTCTTTAATATAAGACATTTTTGAGGAGTTGATCTTGATCCTAAATATAAGATAATAATTTTTATATTTATCAATGTTTTTCTAATTTACTCCTATCGATGTTCCCTTAATCATAATTAAAGAAGAGAGGAAAGAAAGGAATTAAGAGAGATAAAATATATCATATTAATTAACTTAACTAACCTCTTTAATCCAAGTTAAATTAAGTAAATATCCTTTATATTAAGGACATGAAAATTATATATATAACCTTTATGCTATCTCCTTAAATACACTATTTTCTATTATTTGGAACGTCACCTTGGCTGGTACTTCTTTCTTTTCTGAGTAAAATTTGCAGAATCGTCTCTTAAAGTAATTAGTAATTACATCACACAACCTATAACATGAAAACAGAGGCTGCAAGCTCAACTGCATGTACAAGATAGAGATTGAAGCAACAAGATGAGTTCAGGCCAATATTTTTTTTCTCAAAGAGAAATCTATGGACGTAGATTGAAGAGAAACACAAAAACTGAATCTAGCTAATGAATATTATTAGTTAGCTAAATCTGGAACCAAAACTTGAATGAGATCCTGCTACAGAAGAAGCCTTTCTCCCTAACCCTTTACCCTTATTATTGTTTCCCCACCACAGTGTCACCAAAACTGGAACCTTACCATCACAGAACTGATTGGACGCTAACATATCCCCTATCACTCCCAACATATCTGCATTATCTAACAGGCTCTCCAACATTTCCTCGTCACCGACTTGTATCTCCACCGTATGCTTCCTCCCCACCATCACCAGATCATAGTCTCCTTCCAATCTCCGTATCCTCTCGAACACCTCCGATCCCTTCACGTTTATCTCACGGTACTCTACTTGCTCTCTTCCAAATTTCATAGCCCTGAATTCGTCTATCAACCTCTTGTCCTTCCTTCGATCCTCCTCGTTCTCTTCTTCCAACTCTTCATCATCATCATCATCCTGACACACAAAATAACAAGCTTTGAGATACTATTATGATCCTAAAATAAAATAAAAGTGAGTATAAATAGGCCTCACTACAAATTTAAAACAAACCCTAGAATCTAATCTAATACTTTTTCCGATTCTTAATATAAGACATATTTAAGAGTTAAATTTTGGTCATAAATATAAGACATAATTTTTTATACTTGTCTATCTCTTCCTAATATATATATCCTATTAATGCTCCTTCCATAATGATCAAATAGAAAAAGTAAAAGAAAGATGATTAAGGGCTTTTAGTTAATATATGTTATATTTACTAACTCAATTTCCTTAATCTCATCAAATTTCAACACTTTGTTCTTCTCATCATCATGGTTTTGCACGACAAGTCTGGTAACCACCAGGCTCGAGTTTTGTCGCTCCGCCATTCTCATGCCCCAGCGCCAGTGCTTCTCGATCATCAGGGCCTCCGACGAAGAAGATTCCGATGTGGAGCGACATGAGACCGGAGGAGCTCAGTCTCAGATGAGACTGGCGGTCGACGAGTAGCCCCACCGTGCACTTGGCGTGAGTGAGGAAGTTCATGTTGACTTTGCGGATGGAGGCGGCGACCCCTCCGACGTGGGACTGATCGTTTTGGTGGAAAGGGACGATGATGAGAGGGGCAAATCGGTCTTGCGCCAAGTTGACGACGGGCTCGTGCATGCTCTTGTAAGGGGCGACGTTAGTGTACGGTAACGGCATGATGGATCCCTTGTCGGAGTTTGTGGCATAGTTATCGAAGGCTCGCATGATGTGGCCTGTATAAGGGTTATGAGTTTGGAATTTTTTCTTGGTGATGTCGACACGGCGGACCATGGGTGTGCTGTGGCCTGACAGCTCAATGAGGTGGATGATGTGGACACAAATAGGACTTTCATGGCATGGATTCGTAGATTCCAAGAGCGAGATCATGCTTCTCACTTCTCCTTCTTTGTGCACACATAACACCATGCACAACTCTGAGTTTCTTTGGGTGTTCTGGATTGTCCTTATCGTCGTTAACCCTCGTGACCTCGAATATGTTTCTATTCTAGTATGAGGTTTATATAGCATTTCAATCAACGACGACACAATCGCAGTTACCCCTATCACCGAAAACACCCAGTGAGCGAAAAGTTGATCGTCCACTATCTGCAAAACAACAAAACAAATTTGTTAGAAAGGGTAAAAGTGTCATTAACTAGTTGAAGTAGGTTCTATATATATAAAGGACCTGGCTAATGTGATATGCAAAGTGCGTGATGTGGAATCGATCCTCACAAAGGAGAGGGAGGATAACTTGGGTCTCGCTCCAAGATTTCAATAGTTTTGGATTGTTGGGTATCATTCAAGGAAGGATTATGTTAATCTTAAGAGGTTATTATATTTTTGTTGATGATTAATGACACTTCATTGATATTTGTTCCTATGCTTAACAAACCAGAAGAATCACTGATCATGATCGATCAACCGAATAAAGCTTTGAGAGAGAGATTAATTCAAACCTCGAGTCTCCTAAATTTAGTGAGAATGATGAGATCGTTGATGCCCTTGAAGTTCAACATGAGGCCAAGCACAAAGCCATGTTTGAGACTAATGTTATAGGAGAGTGAGATGAACATGCAGGTTATGAACTTGGTGACGAATCCCGCGATTATGACGAGTTGAATCTTAAAAATCAAACCCCAAGAATGAAGGCTATACACATCTATGATCAATCCTACATAGCAGAAGAACAAAGGCACAAGAAAGTAAGTGCGTTATTATGCCCTCGGTCCTGTCCACTACAGTTGTGGCCAATGCGGACCCATGGGGCATAACCAAGCCCATAAGAAAGGGACCAATCAGGATAAAGATGCCAAGCTGGTTACTTAAAGCCCCCATAGCCAAAACCCCGATTTGTATCAGAACGACATAACCTTGACTTACTGGCATACCCTCAGGTGTCCTCGTAGCAATCATCAACATTGCTGGCTTTATCACAAAAAAGCAGAAATATATAAAGGCAATGTAAGAAGACATGTACCCTAATGCGTTCATGCCCTTGGCCTTGAAGTTGATGGCTGTTGAGACGACTACAAAAACCAAATAAGCAATCTTGTTGAGGGCAGTTGCTGATATGGCAACCTGGCCTAACTCCGAAGTTAAGAGATTTAATTCAAACAAATTTTCCGACATGACGGGGAAGGTGCTGACGGAGGTTGTCACGCACAGTAACATGCAGACACGTTGCATGGTGTCCGGTTGGGAAGGTACGTTGGGGACGAGGAAGTAGAGAAGACCAGACTTGACCCAGAAACTGGACAGGAAGGGTATTTGTTCGAGTATGAACAAGGTTGCTCGGGCTTGAACTAGGATCAGAGCCTAGGGCCTACGTACCCTTGAATAGGGATCAAAACCCACGTAGTTCGATTATACTTCCGGCATTTAGCCACGGAGGAATGGGGTGTGTGATATGTGAGAGCGATAGGATGAAATGTCATGTTCCGTTCACCAATGTGGAGATCTCCTATTTATAGGAGGAGGTAACCGTCCCGACTTTGGCAGTTATCCGATGTGCTGGCATAACCGCGGGCGGACGGTTTATGTGGCGAATTGGGCTTTGCGGCCCAATTTCCAAGATCCATAACAGTTGCCCCCAGCCTGACAGCTCAGGTTTCTGGGTTGTCGGGATGTAATGACTGTTGCATCCGATGGGGAATTGTCCGAGATATACTCGCCTTATCTAAGCTATCCATAGGCCTTATTTACTTGTTCTCCAATGTGAGTCGCATGTCTCCAAAGCCGGCATTCCCAAATTGTAGATTACCGAGTTTATCTGGGACCAAGATTCCGAGTTTGAAACTCTTTGGAATTTACCGAGATTTTTGCCGAGGTGTCCGGTGCCATACCAATTGATGCGACCGTTCTGGCATCGTGTCTTTTGGTTTCTGGCACCGTATCGTGTAACCGCTACTTCCGAATTTGAAGCGACACGTTTTTCGAAAAGCCGCCTTCAGTTACCGCGCCCATTAATGCCCTACGTCACACTTGATTCTTCATGATTACTTCTAGGGTTTCGGTAGGGTTTTAGAGGGTTTTAGCCTTGATTTCGTCAATCCTGTCTCGGCTAAACGTTTAAGTTCCCAACCATCATCCTTCTTGGCCCTTTGTAACCGGTGAAACGCTTGGACTTCGAAGCGTCACACGCTTTGGTTCGCTCATAAATAGCCCTTCGAACATATCGTTAGTTTCACTATTCTCATTTTGTCTGATTCATCTCTTCCTTGCATGAGGGAATTACTAGTAAAGCGTTCTTCTGCATTCCATCTTCTCCAGATTCTTAAGGTAAATCCTTTGTTCAGATTTCTGCTCCGTTCATTTGTTACAGTTCTTCTTTTCCTTCTGGATTTCCTGTTTGTTGGTACATATATTTTCATCTTTGTTGGATTGCTTAAACGACGACGATGATTTTCGAATTCCTCTCTAAAAGGGAAAATGTTGAGAGCAATTGTGAAACAGCTTTGCCTGAGTCGTTTTAGTACTGGGGAATCTGGGGAATTCTGGGATCACATTGTTCATATCTTCATTGTATCGTTTTGGTGATTCCACATGTTGTTCTTGCTATTTATCATATCCTTGTATCCTCTATTAGCAGATATGTATGGTCGGCCCATCCCGGAAGAGTATAGAGAACTGCTCAAACGAGTTCCTGGTCGAACTAAGCTTTGGCTGTGGTCCATCCTTCCCATTGAGAAAGAAAAGATGGAGGATATGCTTCGCTCCTCCCGAGGTGGTGGTTCCTCCCGAGGTAGTGGAAGTGGGGGCAACTCCGAGGTCGCGTTCAACCTTCCCCATCTGCTGCCCCTATGCGTCCCTTAATAGCCCCGAGCATAGTTCCCGAGGTTTCTATCCCGACCTACCCAGCCGAGATTTCCGCTCCTTGCGAAGAGTGTACCCATAAAGCCGTTGAACTCGTCCGACTGGGTTTCGACCGAGATGCCGAACAAATTTTGGATAATTGTCGTTGTAACGAAAAGCCTTGGAGCTCTTCAACCACTAATGCCACTTTACTGTCCTCAGCATTTCAAACTCTTCCCGTAAGCCCTGTGACTTCAGGTATTCTCGAGTTCTGACCTGTCTTATTTTTGTTTTTTGTATAGGTATTTAATGTCTTCTCTTTCCCACCAAACGAACCAATCCGAGATCGGAGAATCTGCTCCTTCCGGGTCTTCACGAATGACCACTATTACAAGATATGCCGTGAGTAATGCCGTTACCGATATGAAAAACAAACTGTCTGCTCCGGCTATTACACGTATCATCCGAGGTGGAGATGGTTATGCTGTATGTCAGCCTTTGGCTAGTGAGTCGGTAGCGTCCAGGAGATCAAAGAAAGAGTGTGATTTCTTCTTCTTTTACAAAAACCTCATAACCCGACTTGGGATGGAATTTCCCTTTTCTGACTTTCAAATGCAGCTTCTCCGACATTTTCACCTTGCTCCCTCTCAACTTCATCCTAACGGCTGGGCGTTTGCTGTGGCCTTCGAAAGTTTTTGCCACAAATTTGATTTAGTATGCTCCATGCCCGTGTTTTGCCATTTTTTCTCCCCCTTAGAGACCAACCTTTCTACGGATGGAGACCTGTTAGAATTTGGATGGACTTCACTCCGGGCTTCGTTTGGTCGTAAGTTCCTCAAGCCTTTTACTGATTCTTGGAAAGGCTTTAAGAATGCCTTTGTCAAGGTCTCGGCTCAACCCTGGTGTGTTCCCTGGTTTCTTCAAACTTCGGCTTCTGGGGATCTTGAAGGGCGTTTCCCTTTATACTAGACCGAGGAGCACCATAGATTTGAAGCCAAGGATTTTTTGACTCCTCTCTCTCAGATGACCGCCCGGGAAAATGACGCTATCGCTTTCATTTCTACCTTGGTTAATAAAGATCCTTTAGTAGACTCGGCCAATTACATAGCTTTTTTTGTTTGGAAACAACCCACTACGGGTATGATAGCTTATTTGATTCAAATGTCATGAAGCATATTTTTCTTGAATTTCGTTTAATTCTTTTCTTCTTGCAGGCGATCCAATGGGAAAAAGGCCCGCTTATATGGACGTAACTCGTCGTCCAGAAGTAGTGTCGCCGGGATCTCGTCTTCCGACCCCAGGCGCAAAAAGAACTATTCCTGCTTCCGAGCTGTCTGAACCGCCACCGGCCAAGAAAACCAAAGCCCCGAGGAAGAAGAAAATCATTGATTCCGACCCGGATGAGGTCGAAGCCAACATCCCTTTAACTCTTCCCAATCTTGAGCCTGAAAGAGCGAGTTTCGAGGTTCCGACGTCTTCTTCAGGTTCTATTATCCAACTCCCGACATCTTATATTTGGGAAAACAAAGTGTCCCCAAACCTTTGCTCAGCTCTTCAAGCTCCTGCTCATTATTTTGACATGAAGAAGCTTTCGAAGTTAGAGGTGAAAGAACTCAGGGAAATGGAGCATCTGAACCTGAAGAACGCCGGCCTTTGCTTTCTCGCTGCACACCTCAAGGACCAAGTCGGGGATCAAGCGTTGGAGATAACTGCTTTAAAAGCCAACAAGAAGACGGCAGATGATCGGGTAGATCAGGCCCAAGAGGAGTTGTAGATAGCCTTGGCCGAGAAGGAGAGCTTGTCCGACAAGATCATCGCATTGCGCGACAAGCTATATAAGACTGAATCCGAGGTCACCCACCGGCTACAAGTCCATGAAGAAGATGTGGCTTCGCTCACCAAGTACAAGGATGAGATCAACAAGCTAGAGTCATCGCTTGAGTCTAGCCAGGCAGCCCTTGCGCTTGCCAATGATGATATAACGAAGTTGAAGGCGGGCGTGGTGGATGCCTCTGAGAATGCCTTGGAGCAGGCCCAGTTTCTGAACCCCTCGGTGACTTTGGATCTTCAAAGGGCACACGTGAATGCTTATGTTGAAGACGGGGTGTTTAACCCCGGCTCCTCCATCGACCGCTCCCTCGACCAGCATGGGTCCTGAGGAGACTGGTGGGGATCATCACGCCAATGCTTGATCCGACTTGCTCTTTTCTTTTATGTAATTTAACATTTGTGAATTGTGTTGCCCGTGCCGGGCCTTTATGTTGATTTTGAACTCATTGTAATTGACTTTGTGAATCAAAAATCTTGAGTTATGTTTTTTTCATCCACTTTTACTTTTCCGAGATTGAGATGCACAACCAACGTGATCAAGGTCGGTCAATGCACTAAAACGTCTTTTTTAAGCAATCATGTCGCCGACATTGCATGGTTCACGAAAATATGCGTTTGCAATAAGTTTGTGCATGTCTTTTGATATGGCCATTATTGCAATACAGTAAACACGAATCATCCAACCCGAGTTCCCGTTCGCTATATTTTCGGCGGCTTTGCCACCAGTTGAGAATCCGTCGATACATGTACTTTCTGGGCTCCGTTTTCCTTTGCTTGCGACAAACCTGCCAATAAAGCTTCATATTCGACCTGGTTATTGGATGTCGGGAAATCAAGTCGGAGAGATAGCTCCATGGCAACACCATTTGGGCTTTCTACAATAACTCCTGCGCCTTCCCCTTGTAGATTGGATGAACCATCTACAAATACCCTCCATGGTTCCGATCTTGCTTCTTTTCCTTGAGTAAAAGTTGATTCCACCAGGAAATCGGCTAAAGCTTGTGATTTTATCGCTTGGCGAGCCTCATAAGCGATGTCAAACTCGAACAATTCTATTGCCCAATTTGTCATTCTTCCTGCTAGGTCCGGCTTGTGTAAAACTTGCCGAATTGGTTGATTTGTTCTGACTATGATAGAATGGCTGTGAAAGTAATGCCGAAGTCGTCTTGCAGCCGTTAATAATGCGAAAGCCATCTTTTCTAACTTCTGGTATCTCACCTCGGGTCCTTGCAAAACACGACTTACAAAGTACACCGGTTTTTGTCCTTCACTGGTTTCTCTTGCTAGAACCGCGCTCACTGCTTCTTCTCCCACGGATAAATATAGAATTAATTTCTCCTTAGGTTCAAGTCTTGACAACACTGGTGGGGAAGATAAACATTGTTTGATCTTAGTGAACGCTTCTTCGCAATCCGAGTTCCAACCCCCTTGAGCTTCCTTCTTTAGGAGTTTGAAGAATGGGAGGGATTTTTCGGCCGACTTTGGCAAGAATCTCGTCAAAGCCGCCAACCTTCCTGTCAGCTGTTGAATTTCTTTTTTACTCGTTGGAGCTTTCATCTCCAAAACTGCCTTGCACTTCTCCGGGTTAGCCTCTATACCTCGGTTCGTTAGTAGAAACCCCAAAAATTTTCCAGAAGGCACCCCAAAAGCGCATTTTGCTGGATTTAGTCGAATCCGGTGCTTCCGCAATTTCTCGAATGTATGGTTCAAATCTCGAATATGGCCGCTCTGTTTCTTGGATTTCACTATCATATCATCAATGTATACTTCTACATTCTTTCCCAGTTACTCGCTGAAGACTTTCGTCATCATTCTTTGGTAAGTCACCCATGCATTCTTGAGGCCAAAGAGCATCACATTGTAACAGTAATTTGCTTTATTGGTGATGAAAGCTGTCTTGTCCTGATCATCGGGATGCATAGCGATCTGATTATACCCCGAGTACGCGTCCATAAAGGAGAGTAACTGGAAACCAGATGATTGATCTACTAGCTGGTCGATGTTGGGCATGGGGAATGCATCCTTTGGGCATACTTTGTTTAAATCTTTATAGTCGATACAAACACGCCACTTGCCATTGGATTTCTTGACCATGACGACATTCGATAACCATGTGGTATATTGTACTTCCCTTATAAACCCGGCATCAAGTAATTCTTTAACGTGTGCTTCCAGAGCTTGTCCTCGATCTGAACCTATCTTCCTTTTCTTCTGTGCGACTGGCACTGATCCCGAAGGAATAGCCAATTTATGACAGCTAAACTCGAGATCGATTCCGGGAATCTCAGATGGCTTCCATGCAAACACGTCTTTATTATCTTTTAGGAATTTTTCTAGCTCTGAACAAATCTCAGGATCTAGTGTCTTTCCGATCTTTGTGGTTTGATGTGGGTCTTCTACCTCTTCGCTTGGCTCAGTTCTCTACACTTCATCTTCCTCTCTCAGATCCAACTCGACTACATGGACGGGGCTGCTACCAGCCTTTCCTTTGTTAGCCGACTTGCCTTCTTGGACTGCTTCGAAGTAACACTTCCGCGAGTCTTTCTGGTCTCCTTTGACGATGACAACTTGATTTTTCTTGTTGATGAACTTTAACTTCTGATGGTTGGATGACACCAACATGTTCCAATTATGGATAGTCGGTCGTCCCAATATTATGTTGTAAGGTGAAGGGAATTCAGCCACCATGAACCGAACTACCTCGGTCTTGAAAGCTTCTTTGGTTCCTAATGTTAATCTGAGGTCGATGAATCCTTTTGGACGGGTGTCCTCTCCATTAAAACCAGTCAATGTGGTCTTACATGGTTTTAAGTCTTTTGGATCTAATCCCATCTGTTTGAACGCGTCCCAAAGGATTATATCTACCGCACTCCCGTTGTCCACAAACATCTTCTTAACCTGGCAACATTCTACCATTCCCGTGATGACCAAGCCATCATTGTGTCCTGGTACTTCGTCATTTAAATCTTCTTGTGAAAATCCCAACAATGGCTCGTTTGGCTTCTTCTCTTTTTTGAATTTGGGGCGGTAAGTAACAGACATGACCTCCTTCAGATATTTCTTCCGTTGATTTAAAGAATCTCCACCTCCCCCAAAGCCTCCAACGATCCCATTGCATATGTATTTTGACTCGGGGAATTCATCACTACTGCTTCGTCCAGTTTTGTTACAATCTCGTTTCTTTTGTCCTCCAGGTGGACTCCTGCTCTTGTTCTGCCGGCCTTGAGTCTGGATAACATATCGGTGAAGTTTTCCTTCACGGACAAATTTTTCAATGGCGTCCCTTAAATCCCAGCAAGCTTCCGTGGTGTGTCCGTGCTGATCATGAAACTCACAATATCTGGACCTATCTAAAGGTTGATTGGTCCGCATTGGTCGCGGCCGTTCAACATTTTTCATCTCCGTCAGAGAAACCTCTTTCCATATCTGAGCTTGAGGCAATCTCAACGGTGCATATCTATCGTACCTTCCTTCTGCCTGCTTCCTCGGGGCCAATTACTCCTGTCCCGACCACGGGCATCACGCTTACTTGAGTTGTACCGATCTTTGCCTCGGGAAGGGGAGCCCTTGGTTGATTCCCTAGATGGCTGATTTATGGCTTCCATCTGCTCCAACTCAATGTATTGTTTCGTGCGATCTCGGAACTCGGCCAAAGTCTTAGGCCGACGCTTCATTACCAACTTCCTCAAACGAGAAGACTTGTCCAATCCTGCAATTGCACAATGTAGGTGCATCTCTTCTTTTAGCCCAAGAACTTGTAAGGCTATGCTGTTGAATCGCTCTAAATATTTCTGCAAGGTCTCCCCAGGTGCCTGCCTCACCTGATCGAGTTGAAATTCCGTTTTTGGCTGTTTCCGACTTGTTGCGAAGTGGAGTAGGAATTTATTTACCAAATCCTTCAAATCTGGGATCGAGTTGGCCGGTAAACTATTGAACCAGATTTGTGCAGGTCCCCGCAGTGTTCCTGCGAACAAGCGTGGAATCACGGGACCCGTGTACCCTTTTACCATGATCTCCATCTTAAAATTTCCTACATGAATTTGTGGATCCTGGCTCCCGTCGTACTTTGGGAAGTCCTTTGTGTCCAGACCTTTTGGATAAGGTGCTGCCATGATTTTTCCCGTGAAGGGCGTTTCAACTCTCTCCCCTTCATCTGAACTCGAGTCTGATGATTCAAAATCTTTCCTTGACAAACTCTGACCTCTAGCTGGTTCCTTGTCTTTCTTCCGAGTTTCTGTTGACGCTCGGTCCCGCCTTGTACCAACTGTTCCTTCCCGAGCTACCACAGTCGGATCTCGTCCGCTTAGGTTTCCTCGGTCTAGGGTGTCTTCCTGGGGCTGTCTGGGTCCTTCGTCCTGCCTTATTTCCTCATCACTTGCTTGCAATGGTTCTTCATTTTGAGGACGGGGAGTATCATACCGGCTTCGTCCATTGGTATCTTTGTCAAACCGAGCCTCCTGGTTATCGGTCCGCCTTGCATATTGCTCGAATAACTTTTTCCAGTCTACATCACGTCGGTCCATCTCCTCCTTTAGTAATCGGGCGTACTCCTCCATTTGAAGGGCATGACGATTCTCTATTCCATCTATCCTGTTCAACATAGACCCAACCGTGTTTTGCAGTAGACGAATATTGGGATCAATCACTTGAAATTTTGCTTGCGGACTAGTTGGGAGAATTAATGAACCCACTTGTTGTAACACGACGTTTTCCGGGAGAGGAGAATTTGCCGTATCCGACGTTTCATTCTCGGTTTCAACGATAACTTGATCTGCATTAATGTTGGAAGGGCCTTCCTGGTGAATCATCTGCTCATCAGTTTGTTGTCTTTGCGATTCTTCCGTTGCTTGACTTTGCCGAGTTGAAGTTCGCCCTCAGGTATTTGCCATTTGCAGTGGTGATTAGCATGTAGCCAGATAATCTGGTGTTCGAACTTTCGTTCCCCACGGTCGCGCCAAATGTTCGAGTATGAACAAGGTTGCTCGGGCTTGAACTAGGATCAAAGCCTAGGGCCTACGTACCCTTGAATAGGGATCAAAGCCCACGTAGTTCGATTATACTTCCGGCGTTTAGCCACGGAGGAATGGGGTGTGTGATATGTGAGAGTGATAGGATGAAATGCCATGTCCCGTTCACCAATGTGGAGATCTCCTATTTATAGGAGGAGGTAACCGTCCCGACTTTGGCAGTTATCCGATGTGCTGGCATAACCGCGGGCAGACGGTTTATGTGGCGAATTGGGCTTTGCGGCCCAATTTCCAAGATCCATAACAGTATTGTTCCTATTTCCTAATCTCCAGGTTTTTATGGCGTTTTTAAGGTTGGACACTGCCTCCATTTTCATTATCACAATGAAGATGTAATATATGGAAGCCATTGTTGCTATGAACCGCAAGATCTCGTTTTGGACCGGCGGGAACAGTAGATTCCTCAGTTTCTTGTTGTGCCCAATAACTGAAGGTTCTAGAAGAATCCCAGCCTACAAGTTTTCAAAACCCAAAAAAAAAAAAAAAAGTTTTGTTCCAATGGAACCTCAAAACATGGGAGTAGGGTGTCAGTTGTGCCTTCTTTGCATCCCCGTTATGCCTCAAATTTAAGGCCCTTCCCAAATGATTTTTGCGTGGTTCTTATAATCATTAAATTCTACATGAAATATATGATATTTTGATATTTTAGAGGTGAAAAGCGGAATTTTTAACGATTTTCACAAAATTTTAAGATTTTAAATTAAAAGAAACTATTGGAGTATCTTAAATCTTTAAAAATTGAAAGCAACTCCGTTTCTTTACTAATAAGATATGATAATATCACTCATTTCACGATCAATAGAACCATGAAAAAAATCATTTAGGTGGGAAGACACCGCAGACGCCCCGAGCCCACAAACATGCATGTATATCTATAGGTCTGATGAGAGTTTTCTCATATTGTGAAGGAATAAAATGAATAAAGATTCTTTTCTTTTTTTTTTCTTTTTTTTGAATGTGCATATATATGTGGGTGAATGTATAAAATGCAGAAGATATCAGTAAAGATAGAGGAGATTGGAGGATCATATATACACGTACCAGAACTGAGCAGACGAAATTGGGAGTTCTGATAGGCCTGAGAAAAGAAAGTAAATGAGCCTAGAAGAGATGAGGAACAAGAAGATTTGGAGCAAGATGATAGGAAGGACATAGTGGATTATTGTTTCTAATGTATTGAATAGGCAGAGATTGAATATACAATAAACATAATTGCATAACAAGAATCTGTTTTATTAAAATAGAACATACTGAAAGCATACAACAAGTCTGTATAATAAAGAAAAGCTTAAAATGAACTCACAAGACTGCCGATATGGAATGGAAAAATGCAGAAATCCAGGCTCAACTTTCTTTGTGTCCTTAAGACAATTTTGCTTCCTTAACACGGATGCCGAAAGTTTTCTGAGCAATTGCCTCCCAGGATAGAGCGGATTATTCGTCTCCATAAAGATGGCTTTGTCTGTCTGAAGCCCAAGCGAATCCAACGAGTCTGTTTTCGGAACGCACAGAATGTATTTGCAGAATGCAGAGAGAGAGAGAGTGTGTGTAGAAGAAACATAATCTAATCCGTGACTAGGGTGCCCTATTTATAGACTCTAGAAAAACACGATCAGATGGACATATCTGCTGCTGTGAACTGGTGCGTAGTGAAAACAGACGCACCAGAACGGAACGAACAAAGGCGACCTGCGTCTGTTCACGGCGAACTGGTGCGCACAACGCATCAGAACGGAACGAACAGAGGCGACCCGCGTCTATTCACGGCGAACTGGTGCGTCTCACGAACAGACGCATTAGAACGGAGCGACCGAATGGATTGCAATACACAGCTGCTGGTTGGAAAAGTCGAAGAGGGGATTTTTTAACATTCGGAAATTCAAAAAAAATATTTAATAAAAAATTAATTTTTTTATTTCACACGACCGGACCGGGCCAGCTCGATTCAAAAAAATAATGTAATAAAAAATTAATTTTTTTTATTTCACACGACCCGACCGGGCGGGCGGTGCGACCGAGCCGGACGGACGGCGGCGCGCGTGGTGGACCAAGGGTTACCTAAGTCTTCACCCCTCCACAAAAGTGGGTTGGCCCAAGGGCCCAATTAATAGGAGCCAAGTTGGGGTTTATATACCCTCCAACTTCTCTCCAACTAAGCAATATGAGATTATTCTCTCACACACATATTTCTTCTTACTTTTTCCTCTTTTTTTCCATCCTCCCTCTTATTCATAACCCATGGGATTATCCTAAAATTCCAACATGGAATGGATTGTCGCCATGCCACACGCCATGCAAGAAACTGGAACGTAACGTGCCCTTGCTTAAACATACTTCATATTCCGAATTATAGTCAAAATCAATAGGATTAATGGTTCCATTCACTCGTACTTCAACATTATGTTCCATTATTGTGTGCAGGTGACGACCCAAGAGAGAAGAAGAACAAAATGTTTCTCTTCAGTTTTCAATATAGACGAGTTAATAATGACCCAGCTTCAAATCAAAGAAGAAATAATTGAAACGCTGCAATTGATTAGTAAGAGAAGCGCGGATTCGACATGGCATTGTCCAGCTTAGGTATATGACTACAACGTTGAATTATGATCACGTGGTATCTAGAACTGGTAAATGATGATGTATTAAACAAGTTTCAAGAGAACATAGAAGAAATATCAATGTTCGAAGGAAAAGCAATAATCGGCTGTGACAGAGGATGAATGGGCACAGCAAAAACAAACTAAAATTTCAGTTTTAGTTCTATGCATGCAATGAAATATAATTAGCATAGAATCTGCTAGCTAGTTTAGCTGGCATAGACTATTTAAATCAATTTGGTATTCGATGTCGTAGAAGGTGGTTTAGGAAAAGAAAACACAGAGAATGGCATCTGATATTTTCGTGCAATAAATTTCAATTAATAAATTAAATTAATTAGTAAACTGTGATTCGTTGGTTAATAGAAGATAATTTTGAATAAGAAATAGTACTACTGCCGAAAAGATACTATTTACAATTCGCCAAATAAATGTTCGTAAGAAAATTCCGATTGAGAGGAATAGTGGATTCAATTTACAACGAATGGCCTGGTCTACAAATAATCTAATCAATTTTTATATAATTGTTTCCAACTCCATACTAGTATTACTTATTAGCGGCCGTTCTTATATTTCTATATCTTTTTTTTTCCCCCTTGAGAGGTTTTATTGCAGGTTGAACTTATACATAGAGTTGGTTGTGCGGCAAAACGGTCCCAAGTCCCAAGTTAACTTGTGAATTTTTCATGGTTATCAAACTTGGACTAAACCACTTAGGTCAACCCAAAAACTGGCGGCACGGCCATGTGACTGGTCCAGGCAAGTCTTAACTCAGCATTGTAGCAACCCCGTCTCAACTCGGTGAGTTGTTTGGATGACTTTTTTGCTATTTTTTCCCAAAAGAAAAAAAAATTATGGGGAATGAATTGTAGACAGCAATATCAGATGAAGTTAATGATAATTTTTGTATTAATGACTTAGTTTAATGATTAAAGGATTGTAGGTAGGAATGTTTTGTCATCATTTATCTATTTTGATGATTTATTTGGTGGTTATTGATTATAGTATCATTGGATGATGGATTGATATTATGATGTCAATATATTAAAGAAATTGTAAAGAATGTTGGATGATTATTTTGTTAGTGATTCAAAATATTAAATTAATTTTGGATGGTATGATCCTATGATGACAATTTAAATTATTTTTTTATTTTTTATTCCCCACCAATCTAATCCTTAATTTAACTCCCAACTGATTATTGACCATTGACTCATCGCCTCAACCGATTCAAAGACCGGTTCCAGTTTCACAATCTTTGAATTTTTAGAAGCTATTACCCTTGTTTAGAAGGAAGCCAAGGAACACTAATCTTTAGCTTCATGGGAAAAATCAGAAATTTTATCATGTACGATAATTTGACTGTAACTTTTAACTTACCACGTTTTTCATAAATGCCAACAATTACATACGTTGATTGGCTTGCTGTCAGGGATAGCCTGGACCCGAAAACGAAATGTCAATGTTATTTCACTTCTCCCATACAACGTCCTCATTTAATCTCTTTTTTTTTTTTTAATCAAAAGGATACTAATATTAATACTTCAAAAGTTTACAAACCCAATTAGAGAAGATACAAAAGACAATAAACAACAAAGAGAAAGCAAGCCTGAAAAGGCGAACAAACAGAAAGCAACAACAACAACAACAAAACAAACTACAAACAATCACCATTCAAAGAGTGAATGAGAGGAGGAACATTAGGAGAAACAGCATCTGCCTTTTGGACATCCAAGGCTAGAAGAGACATCAAAAACGGTATTGGTTGTAAAACCCACTCTATCGGACACACCTCTTAATCGATGGTAGCCATTAGGGCAATTTTTAAACCTATTAGAAAACTATACAATTTTTAAAGTTGGCTCTTTATATTTGAATGGAAAGAAAAGTGAGAGACGAATAGGGGAGAGAATATCAAGAAGGAAAAGTTCCTAAAATAATTTTAAAAAAAATTACTATATTGAGAAGTTTTAATTTCCCTCCCAATATTCTTTTCTCCATAATTTTGTTCTCATCCAAACATAGGGTTAAGAGCCAAAAGGAGATTATTTTTGTTGATAAAATTATTAAGGGTAAAGGACCATATTTGCCAATCAACTATTAGGTTAGGAGCGCTGGACACAAAAAACTTTTAGTGGGACCAAAAAGACCAATAAACAATTGAATATGTGAAAATAATACAACACCGTCTAAGCTTTTCTAACCACCGTTTAGATGACCCCCATGTGGCAGGTTGAAGTGGTGGGACACGCCAAGTCATAAGGTCCATCTGGACAATAACATAAAAATTGAGACCCATCATCTTTCATCCCATATGCTCCTCCAGATTCCATACATTTTAAGCAGCGATCCTCGTCTACCAAGTACTGAACACTAAACCCTTCATCCAAAGCACCCTTCAACGATTCAATTCCGCCAAAAGGGTCCACAGGGACACCCGATGTAATCGGCACCTGAAGTTGAAACCTACAATGTTGAACGAGCTCTGAGAATTGAGGCGACTGATGTTGATCCATAAAAAGGGAAAAACGACAGAGAAAAAGGGATGACCCACAAATCAGTAAGATGAGAGGCATAATCGAAAGAGAAAAAGGGAAAAACAAAAGAAGCAAGATGAGAGGCATAATCACAGAATATTCACAGAGATGATTGGAAGATGAATAGATTACTTCCAAACAGAGGTACAAGAGTGGAAGACAACCAATTATAAGCAAGAAACCAGCGTCCGAATTGGACGTCGGCGACAAAGAAAAGAGTAGATCGAGGTGACGAAGCAAGAAAACCATGGCTGAAACAGAGAGAAATCGCGCCACCAAAATCAGGAACAAGGAACAGATCTGATGGCGAGATTATAACGAACGGTGGCAAGAACTCAGTGAACGATCGGCACCTGAAAAACGGTGGAAGAGGAATCAGACCGAGACTCTGGCTGCCATCGAGGCGCGATCTTGATGCCAGCAAGCTCTCTCACAACACGGAGGAGGAAGACAATGCGAATGAAGAAAGAAAGACAAAAGCAAATGAATTGATAAATGCCCCTAGAGACTGCGTTTAACGGACGTTAACAGTCAATTAACGTTTTTGTATTATTTTCACATATTCAATTGTTTATTGGTCTTTTTGGTCCCACTAAAAGTTTTTTGTGCCCAGCGCACCTGGCCTAACAGTTGGTTGGCAGATTTGCTCCTTCACCCAAATTATTAATACTCAACTTCAACACACGCCTAACTGTAAGATCTCGGATGAGTCTATAAATAATTTTTTCATACGTATTGCTACATACATTCTCTGACTTTTTTTGGTTGGCATGCTCTTCTCTGACATTTAATTAGCGTAGCATTCATTCGATCCTCCCTTTGCCATCAAGAAAGCTCTTTCAAATCCTTGCGTCAGAAACCTTCTGTAAGTGCATAAGTTCGACCCACTAATGGTGGAGGCAATGCAGCTATGGCTTGTTGAATTTCCTGAATACCATCATAAACGCCACTACCAGCATTAGCTATTATGCTGAAACAGAACAGGGAAGAGAGACAACATGGGGCAAAGTTTGAGCAGCCCACATGCTAATAAACTAACTCAACAAACACTCACCACATACAAGTTTTTCATGATAGAATCACTTTGGACTTATTTCAAACCATGTTTCAAATCAAACATGAAGAAACTTCCTATGAGTTCACATACAACGTACTATTCGTATGCTAGTATCATACCTCTGCTGTGTAGCGCGCTGAGAAGTGAATTAGAAGGATTGCTCGGTTTTGCAACTTCTCAGCATGACTGATTATCTAGAGAACATGGATTAGCAGAGAATGAGACAACCAAAAACCCCAAGAGATATGAATGTTTTGGTGGTTCATGGAGAATACCTCAGACAGATGAGTATGTCCATAATCTCTGGCATGCGTCACTGTAATTGAATTGTTTACAAAGGTGCACTGGACGCATTGACAAGACAAGACAAGAGTTACAGTGTAATCATGTCGTTAACCGCACAATTTGTATAAAATATAGAAATGCACATGGGGAAATGTCAAGTATTCTCAACAGAAAGCCTCAAATCTATACCAATCCATTTCATAATGAGAGAAGTGCATAGATTTTGAATCAGGGAAGACCATAAATGATCTGTCCCAATAATGCAAAACTACGCAACTAGATACAATAGTTTAGATCAGCACCAAAGTAGGAGGCAAATTATTAGATAAAGAAAGTAGAGCACCTCCATAACAAGAATCCTGGCTCGCAATGCATCAATGTTACTATCATCAACTATGAAATCTGCCATAGTGTCGCCAGTGAAAGCAATCTCTGGTTCTTCCAAAGTGTAAGTTATCTGCCCACAGCACAATCTGGATGAGCATGCTCGGTGAAGTCAAAACAAGAAGCAGACACTCTAGCAAACTTCTACATCAAAATAGGTAAAATATTACCCCTCCTAAACATAAAACAAATCAATTGCAGCCTATAGCTACCTTATTCTGAAAAGGATAACCCAATATTAATTCAAAGAATTATGTGAACCAGAAACAATCAATAACAGATATAAACATATTGTCTACAGGTACCAAGAAGGCAAATTTGCATGTGTTCAATTTTTCCAATCATATTAGACAGATCCTGAGTTTGAAGAGGGGGACAGAGGCCACTGAATCATAAAGTGGCAGCCAACAGAAAATTAACTCAGAAAATATGTTCAGCTCAGAATTTTAGTTCTCTTTAATTATCATAGTCACTATTTTTTTTTCTTTTTATACAAATAATCTTATATTATATATCTTGTTGGACTTCCATAACTTTTTTGATCGAATGAAAAGAAACATAAGAAATGCAAAGAACTGAACAGCAAGTGCTAAAATTGGTTGAGTGAAAGAAGTTCGAATTGCCTAGGTATCAATGTGTAATAAAACATCTATTAATACAATAATCAAAACCGACCTCCACACCTGAAAACTTCAACTCCTTAATTTCATTTCCAGGAAGGCCAAGGTACTCGTGTTTGAGCTTCTTTTTTACAGAGTAAAGTATATAGCCCTGTCAAAAGCATGGATAAAAGTCACTCCATGGCATTACTGACTAATAAGTAATTCAAACTCATAAGAGATGTATAAATGCTAGTAGGCAACCTGGCTAGGTATAACATGGTAAGTCTTAAAAGCTTTAACTTTAATATCGTTTCTCAAATAGAACTCTTCTCCTGAAAATAAAAGGTAGCGTTAGCCACAAAAATATACCAGGGCCAAAGTTAGCATTGCAAAATTTCAATGCAAAACTTGCCTACATCCAAGCCAACCAGATTGTGCTTCAATTCCGAGTGATCCAATTTCCTATACACCTCAAAGAGCCTCTCTACATCCTCTTTTACAGATGCTGGTACAATAATCGTTGGGGGCTTCATACGGTACAAGCCTCTCGTTGCAACATACATAGGCAATCCTCCCTGTCCAAAGAAAAGATATGTCACACATATAATCATTATATAACTGGCCTAACAATATTTCACGACGACAATGTCATTAAAATCAATTAGAAGAAGAAGAAGAAGAAAGTAATCTGGGGTATGAATTTATATTGAAGAAACAGACTAACAATGTGATCCATGTGAGAATGGGAAATTAGGAGGAAGTCTTGGCAAACAGCACGGGCAGGGCAGCGACCAATATCAAAAGCTAAATTAAGTGAGGGGAAAATTATGCAGGTTTCTTGGCCTCCAATGGACAAACCCTGAATAGGGTACCCCTCAATTGTCAGATCCTTTCCTTTCTTTGAAGAAGAATCTAGGCCTCGAATATCTTCTTTCTCTGACATTGAATCATAAATTCTTCGCCGAGTCCTGGAAACTACAAGTAATAAAGGAGATAATAATATGAGGAGGCCACTTCAGGTTTAAGGCGAAAGAAAAACAATTGATTTATACCGAGGAAATTTTTGCCCAAATAAAAAGTTGTGAGTTGGACTGGAATAAGCACTCGATTCGACAGCCATACTAAACCGTTTTCGGTTGAACAAAAAAATATTGACATTGGAGGCTTACCACACTAAACACAGAGTTGCTTAGCCTCTGAAGTTGAAGGAAGACCGCGGAGATAAAGTGAAGCGCCAATACCTCCGGAGTCACCCAAGGACTTCGCTATGCGTTTGTGAGTTGTGACTACAGAAACACTCCAGGGTTTATTTCCTTATATATGTATATATTCGTGAAAAAGGAGTAAAAATTCAATTTTATTTGATGCTTTTTACACTGACCTTAAACTAGTATTTAAATGAAAAAGCAAATCATACTAGATTAATAGATTTATGGGTGTAGATACAAAGATACATATGTGCTTTAGTCGGAGGAACGTCCAGTAGTAAGTACTTTTTTGCGGTGTAAAAATAACTACGTGGTTATAAAATAAGAACAGAAGTCACACAAACCGTTAAAGGGGAGAACGTTGACCATTAAGTTAGACGGTTTAACTTAAATTAATGACGTGGACGGATGAGAAGATTTGAAGGGAGACCTGAAAATAAGTAAATGAATATAAGGAAATGTAAATAAACTCCGCGCTATTTTTTCATTGAATATTTCATTTCTTTCAACTTTTCTCTCCACCCAGATGGCTCATTGGAGTTAGCTTTTCCCAGTTGTTAAAATTCCCTAACCCTAGTCGACTTCTATCCTCTCAGATTCAGAACTCAATCTCAGAAATTAGATTCAGAGTTCACGACATTATGATTTAGTAATGCACGCGGCTTCCTTCTCTTCTTCATCTTCTTCCATTTCCGGCAGATCTCGCTTGAGGATCTAAAGAAATGAGGGATAGTGAAGTTTGCAGTCCTCCAGCACGAGATTGTTGACGGGGAGGTAGCATTTTAGAAGCAGATTGTTGGTTGATGTTGGAGCCAGATGACACATCCATCCAAAGTTTTACTTTGTCAGTGAATGTGGCAGTAGCGATTATATGCAATATTATTAACCACCACGCTTAATCATATTACCTGCACTATAATCCTTCTCATTTAATTCATTAGGGATGAATTTAATGCTAAAATTTACAGTTGATTAGGGATTCAAACAAATAAGTAAAGTAAACAATTTATCTTATTTCCAGGAAAAAAAAAAAAGGAGGACCAAAAAACATAGTTTACCTACAAAGAAAGTCCAAGAAAAGGAGGACGATAAATTATAGCAGAAGGACTCGAAATGGCGATATAGTTTTGTTGACAAAAAAAAAAAATTGCAATATAGTTTCACAGTGAGTGGAGGAGGAAGAGGAGCAACAACGGTGACCTAGAAGAACGGGTGAGAAAGCAACAACTCAGAATGTCAATTCTGAATCTGAGATGAGTAAGGAACAACGAGCATGAGGCGTGATTTGCTAGAAATGGAATAAGATGAAGAAGAGAAGAAGGAAGCCGCGTGTGTGGCTGAATATCACGCGTGGCTGAATCGTGATATCGAGAGCTCTGAATCTAATCCAAGTCGGCTTACACGTCACTAATTTAAGTAACCTTCCAATTTAACGGTCAATATCCACCTCTTTAACGGTTTGTGTGACTTCTGCTCCTATTTTATGATCATGTAGTCACTTTTGTACCTTAAAAAAACACTTGTTATTGGATGTTCTTCCGACTAAAACATATGTGTATTTTAACACTTTAACCTTATATTTATTCAACTGTTTTCATTTTTGATGATCACTGTTCTCATCTTCAATCTCTACCTACATTTGGATGGGAAGAAAAGTTGGAAGGAAAGAAAATGGAAGGGGGAAAAAAGAAGAAGAGAAGAGAAAAGTGGAGAGAAAATGTTATCACTTTGTTTGGATGAAAGAGAAAACGAGAGGAAAGAAAATGAGTCAGAAGGACTAAAATGGCCTTATTATAGAACAACCCAAAACCAAATGAAGACACAAATTATTGTTTTCCATTTCTTTTGCCATCAATTCTTATTGTCACTTCATAGAGCTACAAACGGTGAGAAAAAAGGGGGGAAAAATGAAATATTAAAAGTCACCAAGAATTCTTCGGCGCAGCCACAATGTTGCAATGAATAACCAAAACAAAACTATATTTAGTAATGATGCAAAGATTAGTATTCAAACCAAAACATGAAATCCTTACTGGATTCAGACTTAGAAGAACAATAAAAAAAGAGTAAGAGGAAGAACAAATTGAGGGTTTAGAATAAATAGGATGAGGAAGATACCTAATGGCCATGGTGAAGACGGCATCCACAGCGATGACAGCAGGCCGAGTGCCTTTTTTTTTTTTGGGAGGGGGGGGGGGGGGGGGGCGGGCTGAGAAATGAAATTTTGGCTCAAAATGTCTCATGGGAAGAAATTTTTGGGGTGGGGGAATGGGGCGTGGAGCCCACCCAATTTTCTTTTCAATTTTTCTTTCCCTCCCTGTTTTCTATCCAAATAGGGAAACCGCTCTTTTTCTCCCACCTTTTCCTTCTTACTTTTCTTTCAAGGAGAGGAAGTGGGAAATGAAAGAAGTGGTTTTTTTTTTTTTTTGGATAGAAAAAGAAATGGTATGTTTGTTTTTTACAAACATGTTCTTTGAAAAATTTTAGAGCCTGTTTGGGTTAGTGATAAAAGTGATTACTCATTTTCTATTTAACTTTTGCAAAAACCCAATAGGAAAAAAGTTAAGTTGTAACTGTGATTTATGTTTAGATTAACGTTAGCAAAAATGACGTTTTTCTAAACTGAAACGTGTTTGGGTTAATAGTTGAAAAGTGAGTTGAGATGAAAAACAATTCAAAATGATATGAATTTTATTGAATACTAAAATACTTAATTATAATAAATATGAAATAATTAATGGGAAAAACATTTCTCATGTTGTAGGAGAAATATTTTTTCATGCCACACATACATAAAATGGTGGGACCCGTATATTTATAATTAACACTATATATATATGTGGGTCCCACCATTTTATGTGTGTGTAAGAATCTTGTTTCTTTCCTACAACATGAGAAAAGTAAACCTCATAATTAATATATTGTAAATGTAAGCATAAAAAATATATATTATAAAGAATAAAAATATTAAATTTTTAACTAAATAATATTCTTATATAAATTGAAATTAAAAATCATTTTTATTTATTGAGATAGGACAATTTTAGATCAAATATCTTGTAATTTATTTTTTATATAAATGAAGTTAAAAAAATAGAATTAGTAAGAAAGGATTAAATACCATGGATTTAGAGTTTAATATTCTTCCATTTTCACCTAAAAGGGTTGTTTGTGGGACCCATGGAAATTTTTTTCCCTGATGGACGCTACTAAATGTTCGGCCTAAAGCTTGGACTTGGAGCTTTTGATTTTTTTTTTTTTTTTTAAAAAACCTCTTTTTGGTAGACAGTCAGATTTAAAAAAAGCTGACTCAAGCAAGAAAAAATGAGTTGGTTGTTGGATTGATTTTTTTAAAAAAAAAAAAAAAATTTACTGACCCAAACGCTACCAGATTGGGACTCTAAACAAGCCCTTAACCTTGGAAATTTTCAATTGAAGCCTTGAAGGGTTGTCAAAATTTTGGAATATATGGTTCAACCGTTCAAGATCTAGTCTTTGTTTAAGCATGCATCTTTATCCCCCAAAAAAAAAAAAATTCCGGAGAGTTTTTACCAAATTTGATTTTATGGTCCGTATGTTATTCTTGCAACCATAACAATCATACTCTTCTTGATAAATAAATAGTGTGATTTGTTATTATTTTTATATTTTATATTGATCCAATCATAACTTTTTCTTTTAATGGATAGGAAAGGGAAGAGAGACTATTGGTAAGAATATAAATTAGGGAAAAGTATTTCTCCAGCAAGAGAAAAGTGATCTCCAGTGACTCTTAAAACTACGTCGTTTTAAATTAATGAAGGATATGTTTGTAATTTAGATGAATTAATAAAGAATACAAAATTACGAAAACACCCTTCATTAATATAAAACAACGTAGTTTTGGAAGTCATTGGAGATAACTTATCTCCAGTGATCGAAGAAGTCCTTTACCCTATAAATCTTGCAGATAAAGATAAACACAAAGGAAATAAAACGACAGATCAATCATGAGTATGCAGGTTAATTATTCAACTATACTATATACTATTTGTAGATCAATATCATTCTATTGAGTGTAACAACTTTCCTTTACATGTCAAATTAATACTGGCTCCTAGATATATATACCTAAGAATTGTTTAGGTTTACATGGCATTGTTCATAGGACTCTTGTCTCCATATCATCGCTGCCTATGAGAGATAGAAGAAAGTCCTTATAATGGCCTGATGTGTCTGATCGAACAGCATTGGATAATGATTTCTCATATCTTGAGAGGTATGCTTCTTTTATTTGCTCCATATCAATCTCGGTTCTTGTCACAATTACTCTGATTAATCTACTATCGTCAGTTCCCAAACCCTTCATTGCTTTCCTCAGAATCTGCCAAACAAAACACACAAATTAACATCAAAGAGTGGTCATCTTTATTTTAAACAGTTCTGCAATGTGAATGGCATAAGGAACTTCTGGAATTAACCGAGACAATTAAACCTAATGATTGATGAGTGATGAGTGAAATTTTCATGACTAATTTTACATGAAGGCAAAATGCTTCTGGAGATGAAACTATAAGAATGAGAAATAAGTAAGAGGGGAGGGGGCGCTAGAATTAGTATAAAAGGAGGCCCCCCTCCTCCCTTCAACTCACCCCTCTCAATTGTCTCTTAAGACATTTGTATATCTTTCTCTCTTGTAGTATTTCACTTGTAAATTATTTGGAGTGAATTTAGGATCTGGTATTTCTCTTATTTTTGTCTTATTTATTATTTATTAGCTGCATATAGATATAGTAGTTGGGGCTTATTATATTATTAAATTACGTCTAGAAACTTTGTTTCTAGCTTGGGTAATTTTCTAGTATAATCAGTCACGCTCTATATTGTGCTTCCGCAACAATTGGTATCAGAGCCGAGGTTCTGTCTGAGTATGCTCTGTGGTTGCAGCTTAGTCTGAGCTTCCACATCAGAAAAGAATTACTTTTGGGCTTTTGTTTTGGCAGCTATTAAATAATTTTTTGGAGCAGAAATGGCGGACAAAAAGGGTGATGTGTCCACTGCAGGTGCCAGTAATTCGTCGTTCGCATCTTCATATTTGACAAGAATAGTGTCTAATGCAAAGTTTGCAGTTGAAATTTTTGACGGATCTGGGCATTTTGGCATGTGGCAAGGCGAGGTTCTGGATGTCCTTTTTCAGCAAGGACTAGACTTTGCCCTTGAAGAGAAAAAACCAGAAAAGATGGAGGAAGAAGAATGGAGGGTCGTCAATCGAGTTGCTTGTGGTACTATTAGATCGTACCTTTCAAGAGAGCAGAAGTATCCATACACAAAGGAAACTTCTGCATGTAGACTGTGGAAGGCACTGGAGGACAAGTTCTTGAAGAAAAACTGTCAGAATAAACTCTATATGAAGAAAAGGCTGTTTCGCTTCACTTACGTTCCTGGTACCACAATGAATGAGCATATCACTAGCTTTAACAAGTTGGTGACGGATTTGCAGAATATGGACGAGACCTTTGGAGATGAAGATCTGGCCCTGATGATGTTGGGATCACTTCCTGATGAGTACGAGCACCTGGAGACTACCCTTCTTCACGGTAAGGAGAAAGTTTCTCTAGAAGAAGTTTGTTCTTCTTTGTACAGCCATGAACAGAGAAGGAAAGAAAAACAAAAGGGTGGAGATGCAGAGGCTCTAGTGGTAAGAGGCCGTACTGAAGACAAGAAGAGATCAAAGAAAGGGCGATCCAAGTCAAGGTCCAGACCCAGCAAAGATGAGTGTGCCTTTTGTCGAGAAAAGGGACACTGGAAGAAGGACTGTCCGAAGCTGAAGAACAAAGCCAAACCTGGAGATGAGAAGGCTGCTATGGACTCCTATGTAGCTGATTATGATGATGAAAATTCAGATTTATCGCTGGCTACAACAACGTCGTCAAAACCATCAAACGAATGGTTGTTGGACTCAGCCTGCAGCCATCATATGTGTCCTAATAGAGACTGGTTCACTGATTTTGAAGAAGCAGAGTGTGGAATTGTTCACACAGCAGATAACTCTTTACTTACCGCATATGGCATTGGTTCTATTAAACTTAGGAACCATGATGGATTGATTAGAACATTGACAGATGTTCGATATGTACCAGACTTGAAGAAGAATCTCATTTCTGTGGGAACTCTAGATTCAAAAGGGTTCAAGATCACTGCAGAAAATGGAGTAATGAAGATATTCTCTGGTGCATTGGTGGTAATGAAGGGTATTCGAAAGAACAATAACACATACCATTATCATGGTAGTACAGTTATTGGCACGGCAGCAGTGACATCTAGTAGTGAGAAGGATGCAGAAGCAACCAGGTTGTGGCATATGCGCTTGGGACATGCTGGAGGAAAATCCTTGAAAACTTTAGCAAGTCAAGGATTGTTGAAAGGATTGAAGCATTGCATCATGGACTTTTGTGAGCATTGCGTGAAGGGGAAACACACAAGGGTTAAATTCGGTACAGCTATTCACAATACAGAAGGTATTTTGGATTATGTACACTCTGATGTTTGGGGTCCTTCCAAAACAGCTTCGTTGGGAGGAAAGCATTATTTTGTAACCTTTGTTGATGATTTTTCCCGAAGAGTTTGGGTGTATACGATGAAGACCAAAGATGAAGTTTTGGGAATTTTTCTCAAATGGAAGACGATGATAGAAGCACAAACAGGCAGGAGGATCAAATGTCTTCGCACAGACAATGGTGGAGAGTACAGGAATGATCCTTTCCAGAAGGTTTGTGAAGACAATGGCATCGTCAGACACTTCACCGTGAGAAATACACCACAGCAGAATGGGGTGGCAGAACGCATGAACCGGACTTTGCTGGAGAAGGTTCGGTGTATGTTGTCCAATGCTGGTTTGGGCAAAGAATTTTGGGCTGAGGCAATAACATATGCGAGTCATCTCATTAATCGTCTACCATCTGCTGCTATTGATAGTAAGACACCGTTGGAACAATGGTATGGTAAGCCTGCTAATGATTATGATTCTTTACATGTATTTGGCTCAACTGCATATTATCATGTGAAAGAATCAAAATTGGATCCAAGAGCAAAGAAAGCCATTTTCTTGGGAATCACTTCTGGAGTCAAAGGATATCGTTTATGGTGTCCAGAGACGAAGAAGGTTGTGTTTAGCAGGGACGTTACTTTTGATGAGACTGCTATATTTAAAACAGTAACATCTGAAGATACCACACAGACCGATGGTGCTTCGAAGCAGGTAGAGTTTGAAGGAAAGCTAACTTTCCCAATACAGAGAAGTAACGGGGAAACGAGGAAAGACTTTCCTGTAGAAGAAGAGCCAGTTGAAAGGGAGGTTTCAACACAAGAACCTCAGCAGCAACATGAATCAATCGCAACCAGCAGGCCACGACGAATAGTAAGAAAGCCTACTCGCTTTATGGATATGGTGGCTTGTGCAACGTCAATTGCAACTGATGGCATTCCTTCAACTTATCGATGGGCTATCCGGGGCTCAGAAAAGGATGAGTGGATGAATGCGATGAATGAAGAAATGCAGTCCCTTCATCAGAATGGCACGTGGAGATTGGCCAAACTCCCAAAGGGTAAGAAAGCAATTGGTTGCAAATGGGTGTATGCGAAGAAAGAAGGATTTCCTAACCAAGGCGATATTCGCTACAAAGCAAGGTTGGTAGCTAAAGGCTATGCTCAGAAGGAGGGAGTTGATTACAATGAGGTATTTTCTCCAGTTGTAAAACATTCTTCCATTAGAATTCTGTTGGCTTTGGTAGCGCAGTTAGATTTGGAACTAGTTCAGATGGATGTAAAAACTGCATTTCTAAATGGGGACTTGGAGGAGGAAATCTACATGACTCAGCCTGAAGGATTCAAAGTTGCTGGAAAGGAGAATATGGTGTGCAAACTTGAAAGATCGTTATACGGATTGAAGCAGTCTCCAAGACAATGGTATAAACGGTTTGACAAGTTTATGTTGCGGCATAAGTATAGAAGAAGCAAATACGATCATTGTGTGTATTTGCGGAAGCTTGAAGACGGATCCTTTATCTATCTTCTTTTGTATGTTGATGATATGTTGATTGCTTCAAGAAATCAAGCAGAGATTGAGAAGCTAAAGGATCAACTGAAGAAGGAATTCGAGATGAAGGACTTAGGCGAGGCAAGGAAGATACTTGGCATGGAGATAACAAGAGATAGACCATCGAAGAAGCTCTTCTTATCTCAAAGGGAGTATTTGAAGAAGGTGCTACACCGTTTTGGTATGAATGAAGAAACCAGGTCAGTAAGCATTCCACTTGCACCGCATTTTAAGCTTAATGCTGATATGTCGCCGAAGGATGAAGATGAACGAGCATATATGTCAAGGGTACCATATGCGAACGCTGTTGGTAGCTTGATGTATGCTATGGTTTGTACAAGACCAGACATTTCACAGGCAGTTGGAGTGGTGAGTAGGTATATGCATGATCCCGGAATAGAGCATTGGCAAGCCGTGAAATGGATTCTACGGTATATTTGTAATACTGTAGATATTGGATTGGTCTTTCAGCAGGATGTTGATCAACAACTAGTTGGATATTGTGACTCAGATTTTGCAGGTGATTTGGATAAACGAAGGTCAACTACTGGTTATGTATTCACTCTTGCAGGTGCACCAGTTAGTTGGAAGTCAACTTTACAGTCAACGGTAGCTTTGTCTACAACAGAGGCAGAGTACATGGCAATTACAGAGGCTGTGAAGGAGGCGATTTGGCTTCAGGGGTTGCTTGGAGAGCTTGGTATTAGTCAGGAAAGCATCACAGTATTTTGTGATAGCCAGAGTGCTATTCAATTAGCAAAGAACCAAGTCTACCATGCAAGGACGAAGCACATTGACGTCCGATATCACTTTATAAGAGAAATATTGGAAGAAGGTGGAGTCACGATACGGAAGATACGAACAGATGATAATCCTGCTGATATGTTGACAAAGGTGGTGACTTCTATTAAATTTCAACATTGTTTGGATCTGATCAACATTGTTGAACGTTGTATTTTGAATAGAAGTTACAATTAGAATTTTGTAAATAGGAGAAATTGAGAATGTGGGATTTTGCCAAGGTGGAGATTTGTTGGATGTGGCAAAGTCCCACATCGGATAAGTAAGAGGGGAGGGGGCGCTAGAATTAGTATAAAAGGAGGCCCCCCTCCTCCCTTCAACTCACCCCTCTCAATTGTCTCTTAAGACATTTGTATATCTTTCTCTCTTGTAGTATTTCACTTGTAAATTATTTGGAGTGAATTTAGGATCTGGTATTTCTCTTATTTTTGTCTTATTTATTATTTATTAGCTGCATATAGATATAGTAGTTGGGGCTTATTATATTATTAAATTACGTCTAGAAACTTTGTTTCTAGCTTGGGTAATTTTCTAGTATAATCAGTCACGCTCTATATTGTGCTTTGCTCATTCATTGTGGTACCAGGAACGTAAGTGAAGCGAAACAGCCTTTTCTTCATATAGAGTTTATTCTGACAGTTTTTCTTCAAGAACTTGTCCTCCAGTGCCTTCCACAGTCTACATGCAGAAGTTTCCTTTGTGTATGGATACTTCTGCTCTCTTGAAAGGTACGATCTAATAGTACCACAAGCAACTCGATTGACGACCCTCCATTCTTCTTCCTCCATCTTTTCTGGTTTTTTTCTCTTCAAGGGCAAAGTCTAGTCCTTGCTGAAAAAGGACATCCAGAACCTCGCCTTGCCACATGCCAAAATGCCCAGATCCGTCAAAAATTTCAACTGCAAACTTTGCATTAGACACTATTCTTGTCAAATATGAAGATGCGAACGACGAATTACTGGCACCTGCAGTGGACACATCACCCTTTTTGTCCGCCATTTCTGCTCCAAAAAATTATTTAATAGCTGCCAAAACAAAAGCCCAAAAGTAATTCTTTTCTGATGTGGAAGCTCAGACTAAGCTGCAACCACAGAGCATACTCAGACAGAACCTCGGCTCTGATACCAATTGTTGCGGAAGCACAATATAGAGCGTGACTGATTATACTAGAAAATTACCCAAGCTAGAAACAAAGTTTCTAGACGTAATTTAATAATATAATAAGCCCCAACTACTATATCTATATGCAGCTAATAAATAATAAATAAGACAAAAATAAGAGAAATACCAGATCCTAAATTCACTCCAAATAATTTACAAGTGAAATACTACAAGAGAGAAAGATATACAAATGTCTTAAGAGACAATTGAGAGGGGTGAGTTGAAGGGAGGAGGGGGGCCTCCTTTTATACTAATTCTAGCGCCCCCTCCCCTCTTACTTATCCGATGTGGGACTTTGCCACATCCAACAAATCTCCACCTTGGCAAAATCCCACATTCTCAATTTCTCCTATTTACAAAATTCTAATTGTAACTTCTATTCAAAATACAACGTTCAACAATGTTGATCAGATCCAAACAATGTTGAAATTTAATAGAAGTCACCACCTTTGTCAACATATCAGCAGGATTATCATCTGTTCGTATCTTCCGTATCGTGACTCCACCTTCTTCCAATATTTCTCTTATAAAGTGATATCGGACGTCAATGTGCTTCGTCCTTGCATGGTAGACTTGGTTCTTTGCTAATTGAATAGCACTCTGGCTATCACAAAATACTGTGATGCTTTCCTGACTAATACCAAGCTCTCCAAGCAACCCCTGAAGCCAAATCGCCTCCTTCACAGCCTCTGTAATTGCCATGTACTCTGCCTCTGTTGTAGACAAAGCTACCGTTGACTGTAAAGTTGACTTCCAACTAACTGGTGCACCTGCAAGAGTGAATACATAACCAGTAGTTGACCTTCGTTTATCCAAATCACCTGCAAAATCTGAGTCACAATATCCAACTAGTTGTTGATCAACATCCTGCTGAAAGACCAATCCAATATCTACAGTATTACAAATATACCGTAGAATCCATTTCACGGCTTGCCAATGCTCTATTCCGGGATCATGCATATACCTACTCACCACTCCAACTGCCTGTGAAATGTCTGGTCTTGTACAAACCATAGCATACATCAAGCTACCAACAGCGTTCGCATATGGTACCCTTGACATATATGCTCGTTCATCTTCATCCTTCGGCGACATATCAGCATTAAGCTTAAAATGCGGTGCAAGTGGAATGCTTACTGACCTGGTTTCTTCATTCATACCAAAACGGTGTAGCACCTTCTTCAAATACTCCCTTTGAGATAAGAAGAGCTTCTTCGATGGTCTATCTCTTGTTATCTCCATGCCAAGTATCTTCCTTGCCTCGCCTAAGTCCTTCATCTCGAATTCCTTCTTCAGTTGATCCTTTAGCTTCTCAATCTCTGCTTGATTTCTTGAAGCAATCAACATATCATCAACATACAAAAGAAGATAGATAAAGGATCCGTCTTCAAGCTTCCGCAAATACACACAATGATCGTATTTGCTTCTTCTATACTTATGCCGCAACATAAACTTGTCAAACCGTTTATACCATTGTCTTGGAGACTGCTTCAATCCGTATAACGATCTTTCAAGTTTGCACACCATATTCTCCTTTCCAGCAACTTTGAATCCTTCAGGCTGAGTCATGTAGATTTCCTCCTCCAAGTCCCCATTTAGAAATGCAGTTTTTACATCCATCTGAACTAGTTCCAAATCTAACTGCGCTACCAAAGCCAACAGAATTCTAATGGAAGAATGTTTTACAACTGGAGAAAATACCTCATTGTAATCAACTCCCTCCTTCTGAGCATAGCCTTTAGCTACCAACCTTGCTTTGTAGCGAATATCGCCTTGGTTAGGAAATCCTTCTTTCTTCGCATACACCCATTTGCAACCAATTGCTTTCTTACCCTTTGGGAGTTTGGCCAATCTCCACGTGCCATTCTGATGAAGGGACTGCATTTCTTCATTCATCGCATTCATCCACTCATCCTTTTCTGAGCCCCGGATAGCCCATCGATAAGTTGAAGGAATGCCATCAGTTGCAATTGACGTTGCACAAGCCACCATATCCATAAAGCGAGTAGGCTTTCTTACTATTCGTCGTGGCCTGCTGGTTGCGATTGATTCATGTTGCTGCTGAGGTTCTTGTGTTGAAACCTCCCTTTCAACTGGCTCTTCTTCTACAGGAAAGTCTTTCCTCGTTTCCCCGTTACTTCTCTGTATTGGGAAAGTTAGCTTTCCTTCAAACTCTACCTGCTTCGAAGCACCATCGGTCTGTGTGGTATCTTCAGATGTTACTGTTTTAAATATAGCAGTCTCATCAAAAGTAACGTCCCTGCTAAACACAACCTTCTTCGTCTCTGGACACCATAAACGATATCCTTTGACTCCAGAAGTGATTCCCAAGAAAATGGCTTTCTTTGCTCTTGGATCCAATTTTGATTCTTTCACATGATAATATGCAGTTGAGCCAAATACATGTAAAGAATCATAATCATTAGCAGGCTTACCATACCATTGTTCCAACGGTGTCTTACTATCAATAGCAGCAGATGGTAGACGATTAATGAGATGACTCGCATATGTTATTGCCTCAGCCCAAAATTCTTTGCCCAAACCAGCATTGGACAACATACACCGAACCTTCTCCAGCAAAGTCCGGTTCATGCGTTCTGCCACCCCATTCTGCTGTGGTGTATTTCTCACGGTGAAGTGTCTGACGATGCCATTGTCTTCACAAACCTTCTGGAAAGGATCATTCCTGTACTCTCCACCATTGTCTGTGCGAAGACATTTGATCCTCCTGCCTGTTTGTGCTTCTATCATCGTCTTCCATTTGAGAAAAATTCCCAAAACTTCATCTTTGGTCTTCATCGTATACACCCAAACTCTTCGGGAAAAATCATCAACAAAGGTTACAAAATAATGCTTTCCTCCCAACGAAGCTGTTTTGGAAGGACCCCAAACATCAGAGTGTACATAATCCAAAATACCTTCTGTATTGTGAATAGCTGTACCGAATTTAACCCTTGTGTGTTTCCCCTTCACGCAATGCTCACAAAAGTCCATGATGCAATGCTTCAATCCTTTCAACAATCCTTGACTTGCTAAAGTTTTCAAGGATTTTCCTCCAGCATGTCCCAAGCGCATATGCCACAACCTGGTTGCTTCTGCATCCTTCTCACTACTAGATGTCACTGCTGCCGTGCCAATAACTGTACTACCATGATAATGGTATGTGTTATTGTTCTTTCGAATACCCTTCATTACCACCAATGCACCAGAGAATATCTTCATTACTCCATTTTCTGCAGTGATCTTGAACCCTTTTGAATCTAGAGTTCCCACAGAAATGAGATTCTTCTTCAAGTCTGGTACATATCGAACATCTGTCAATGTTCTAATCAATCCATCATGGTTCCTAAGTTTAATAGAACCAATGCCATATGCGGTAAGTAAAGAGTTATCTGCTGTGTGAACAATTCCACACTCTGCTTCTTCAAAATCAGTGAACCAGTCTCTATTAGGACACATATGATGGCTGCAGGCTGAGTCCAACAACCATTCGTTTGATGGTTTTGACGACGTTGTTGTAGCCAGCGATAAATCTGAATTTTCATCATCATAATCAGCTACATAGGAGTCCATAGCAGCCTTCTCATCTCCAGGTTTGGCTTTGTTCTTCAGCTTCGGACAGTCCTTCTTCCAGTGTCCCTTTTCTCGACAAAAGGCACACTCATCTTTGCTGGGTCTGGACCTTGACTTGGATCGCCCTTTCTTTGATCTCTTCTTGTCTTCAGTACGGCCTCTTACCACTAGAGCCTCTGCATCTCCACCCTTTTGTTTTTCTTTCCTTCTCTGTTCATGGCTGTACAAAGAAGAACAAACTTCTTCTAGAGAAACTTTCTCCTTACCGTGAAGAAGGGTAGTCTCCAGGTGCTCGTACTCATCAGGAAGTGATCCCAACATCATCAGGGCCAGATCTTCATCTCCAAAGGTCTCGTCCATATTCTGCAAATCCGTCACCAACTTGTTAAAGCTAGTGATATGCTCATTCATTGTGGTACCAGGAACGTAAGTGAAGCGAAACAGCCTTTTCTTCATATAGAGTTTATTCTGACAGTTTTTCTTCAAGAACTTGTCCTCCAGTGCCTTCCACAGTCTACATGCAGAAGTTTCCTTTGTGTATGGATACTTCTGCTCTCTTGAAAGGTACGATCTAATAGTACCACAAGCAACTCGATTGACGACCCTCCATTCTTCTTCCTCCATCTTTTCTGGTTTTTTCTCTTCAAGGGCAAAGTCTAGTCCTTGCTGAAAAAGGACATCCAGAACCTCGCCTTGCCACATGCCAAAATGCCCAGATCCGTCAAAAATTTCAACTGCAAACTTTGCATTAGACACTATTCTTGTCAAATATGAAGATGCGAACGACGAATTACTGGCACCTGCAGTGGACACATCACCCTTTTTGTCCGCCATTTCTGCTCCAAAAAATTATTTAATAGCTGCCAAAACAAAAGCCCAAAAGTAATTCTTTTCTGATGTGGAAGCTCAGACTAAGCTGCAACCACAGAGCATACTCAGACAGAACCTCGGCTCTGATACCAATTGTTGCGGAAGCACAATATAGAGCGTGACTGATTATACTAGAAAATTACCCAAGCTAGAAACAAAGTTTCTAGACGTAATTTAATAATATAATAAGCCCCAACTACTATATCTATATGCAGCTAATAAATAATAAATAAGACAAAAATAAGAGAAATACCAGATCCTAAATTCACTCCAAATAATTTACAAGTGAAATACTACAAGAGAGAAAGATATACAAATGTCTTAAGAGACAATTGAGAGGGGTGAGTTGAAGGGAGGAGGGGGGCCTCCTTTTATACTAATTCTAGCGCCCCCTCCCCTCTTACTTATCCGATGTGGGACTTTGCCACATCCAACAAAAATACCTTGGCGAAGTACAGTGCAGGATTAGTAGCACATCGAAGAATGGCGAAGAGGCCCCTTTCAAAATAGCCACTTGTTTCATTCTTTAGAGCCTGAAGGGCGCAAAAATGGATGGATTGGATTGTGTACAAATGATAAAGATAACTACATTACTATTGCACAAAATTAAGCAAGCTCATTGAGGAATTTGCATGCACACCTTTTCCAGTGAGTGGCCATTGCTTCTTTCATATGCTTTGGCAATAGCAGCCAAATGTGCCCTGCTTCTGTCACTAAAAATCCTTATGAAAGTCTTCTCATTAGTCCCTAGCATCTTCCCCTCCCCCGCTTTATACAGATCCATAGCGTCCTTCTCCACTATCTCTTGATCAAATTCTGGCCCTTCATAACGCGGTACGCTTATGTATTCATGCAACAGCTATTAACACAGATTTATCATATGTGACCAAATTTAAAAAGTACTCAGTTGACAGTATTTAGACCAATAAACAATAACTGTCAATTTTATCAAGGAATGAAGCACCTTTTTGAGATCACCGGAAAGAGAGTCTTCAATGTCCCTTTCTAAGCGAGTATGGTATACTTTCTGATAAACTTCTTTAAAGCGCCTTATTTGTGATGGAGAGCGAGAACATATCACTTCAGTTATAGCTTGATAATCAACGAGAGGTGAAGTCAAGGCTTGCCTTGCTACTGTAGCATCCCTATTGGCGGGTTCATCCATCCAAAGAAGCATTGCTTTCTGATGCCAAAACATAGATGAGTTACTTGTTTTCCATTCTTTTCAATCATGAAAGGCAAAGAATATATAACTGGGTTAGTTTTTCTTCGGACACATACATACCTTGAGATTCCCATGAAGTTCTGAACTGATACGTTTGGTAAGGGGTTCAGAATATGTAGTTTCATATTCTTGAAGAATGAGGTCTCTTTGCGTTGAATCTCTATGAGCAAGGATTTCTATAACTACTGAAGTTTTGCAGCGTATTCCTGTTATGGGAATTGAGGGAACCATTACAGAAACGGCAATATGAGTAACTAGCTGCACTATTTTCTTGTGAAGAATGTAACTCACTATGATGAATTTTCTTTTTTCATATTCAGATTGATTCGAAAGTTCCTTAGTTTTTTTTTTTTTTTTCAATTATTTTGCGCTAAAATATTTAACATGACAATTGGTAGAACTCTCCCTTATAACTCTCCAACTTGAAAAAAAAAAAAAAAAAAAAACCTCATCAAACGTTTCAGGGTTAAGAAAATACGCATGTCATTGTAGAATAACACTTGTGAGGAGATGTGTGTGTGTGTGACAAAAATATATACTATGTTATGACGAGTATTCTTCAAACATTCAACAGAACTATGCATGAAACAGGGCTTTCAATATCGCTTCACGAAGACGAAGAAAATGATCATACATCAGATTGTGCACTTATATCTATGTAGATTAAAAGAAAGACAAAAACAGGGAAAAAGAGGCAACCTTTTTTCAAAGCTTTGCGGAGGCGAGGAACATCGTCACGAGCAGAAAATATGTCAGGAGGAGGAGTGGTCAATGTTGACATGGGTGACCTTGTTCTTTTCTGAAACTTTTGAAATCACAATTGAAATGGAATGCAGCAGGAAAATGGGAGAAGAAGCCTAAAGAAGGGAAAAAAGGAAAAACAAGAAGCATTGGTAGTATAAATGGAGAGCAATAATAAATCCAACTCAAGGTTCCATTTGCTCCATTCTAATTTGAGCTTGAATTTTAGAGCATGAACAATGCAATGCCTGATTTCCGAAATGCCCGAAAATGGATAATCCCACATAGTTTTTGTTCTTTTCCATCTGTAACCTCTTGAAAATAGGCATTCACAAATAGGAAATGAGCTGCCAGTCCACTGCAAGAAAAGACAAATAAAGTGGGGAAATCAGGGAGGGAGAGGAAGAAACAATATAAGCATTTAGTTATCTATCTATCTATTATATTATTAGAAATGCTGTAGAAACGGATGAATTTTAACATCGTTTAGTTAGCAGATTTGGTTATCAATATGCGTTTAATGCCGTTACGTTTTTAACACCGTTAAGTTTAACTAGTTTAAAATAAAATAAATGTCAAATATCTTATCCATTGGATGAATTCTATAAATTGTTTTTTTTTTTTGCCAAAAAGATCAATTTTATTAATAACAAACAAGTATTACAATCACTAATAGTCAAAGCCAAAAAACCCTCAAAAAAACCTAAACATATAACCTACCACATACCTTTCCAAAAAAAACAAAAAACAAGTATACCCTATAAGAGACAATTCATCTAGTAGTATCTCTGTCCTATAACTTTGCTATGAGTCAGCCCACACCTTCCTTATTTTTGACATTAGTTGTATCACTAGAGCTATTCTTGACTGCCACTAAATCCTGTATCAGTATGCTACGTATAGAAGATGGTATAAAATCCAACCAAGAATGTTGGTACATCTCCTTTGCCGCGTCAGCTGCCATACGGTCAGTAGCTTTATTGCCCTGCCTCAAAACCAAGGACATTGACACCCCAACCATACCCTCCAGTAGGGTTGATCATGGACCAGACCAGACCGGGTTTGGTCCCAACCCGTGGTCTGGTCTAGGTAGGTCCTCGGGCTGGACATTTCAGCCCGAGGTCCGGTCCGGTCCAGCACAAGCCCGAGCTCGGGCTGGACCGGACCGGACCAGTGGACTACCTGGACCAGTCCAGGTAGTCCAGGACCTGTTTGGTCAATTATGAAAATCAAATATTGATCAATTAAACGGTTCAGATTGAAGGAGCGCCACGGTCAAAATGAGATCAAACACCATCTTAATAACCAAAACATGTGTAATGCAGCAGAATTGGTTAAAATCCTCTAAATATTCAGTACTACTTCAAAAAACTCAAGAATATTCATTACAAGATCAGTTCCAAGGCTTAAATTACTCTGTTCTCTGATCTGAATCATTTGACTTGAAATAAAAATAGACACAGACATGACTGCCACCAGAAATTTCACAGTAAAACTGATATGAAGTTCCAATTCTCCTTGGAACTAATCTAAACAGAACAAGCTGAACTACTCACCGTGGCGCTGATGTAAAACTCAAGAATAATCTAAACAGAACAAGCTGAACTAAACGAAAATTCATATGCAGAGCAAATCAAAAATGCCTGACTAGTCACCGTGGCCGGTGGACGACTGAAGACGGAGAGAACAAAACAGAGAACCGAGACTACTTGAACCCTGTCGAGTATGAGACGGAGGACATAGAACCGTGGCCGGTGGTGGATCTACCGTGGCCGGTGGAGGACTGGAGACGGAGAGCCGAGAGTACGAGACTGCCTGAACCCTGTCGAGTATGAGACGCTGTGGCATCGACCTCGGCACCACCTACTACCTACAGCTGTGTGAAGTTTCTCTGAAGTCTGAAGAGGCGAAACCCTAAAGGCCTAAACTCCTAAAGACCCAAACAGCTAAAGACGACTACTTAGTACTCACCAAGACCCTGCATAATTAATTGGCAATTAAAAAAAAAAGAATGTCGGGCCAGACTGGACCAGACCAAGCACTCTAAGCCCTTGGACCGAGGTCTGGTCCAGCCCAAGAATGTTGGTTCGGTCTGGTCTGGTCCAAGTTGTCTTGGACCGTTTTTTTTAAAGCTGACCGGGTCGGACTACCCAGACCACCGGGTTTTTTGATCAACCCTACCCTCCAGTAAGCCAAGAATCTCAGACAGTAAATCCCAACACTCCCATTCACATCCTGCTACCTGATTCCTGTTAATCGCCCCATACAAGAGCTCACAATCAATTTCTACAACCAAATTAGAATTTGGAAATTTATACCTATACAACAAAGCCTCCTTCACAGCTAGGCATTCCACCATAAACAGCGAGGTTGCTTTTTGTTAGAAATATAGGTGGTTATTGATTAGTTAGTGAATTGGTTATGACCCTAGTTTATATAAAGGGCTTAATCATATTGAGTTTAGTGTGTGTTTGGTGTGGAGCCCTCACCAAAGTGTGTAGAGTGTGGAGCTCTCACAATATGTGTGGGATGTGGAATCTCACAAGAGAGAGTTAACTTGGTCTCTCTCTAAGGAGGAGTTAACATGGTCTCCTTCTAGGTTTTAGAGTTAACCATGAGGGTTACTCATTGTATGAGCTTATTGCTCTTTCTTTGTTGTTAATACAATTGATTCTTCTTCATCTACATTCTTTCTCCTATCTTCTCAAACTTTACATTCAATTACAATTGTTAACATGGTATCATAAGCCTAGGTTTTGATTTTGGATTTAGCCAGATAATCAAGAAGCCCATGAAGGTCATTCTTGGTTTATCACCTTGTATCTAAATGCCACAGGTTGATTTTTCAAGAAGATGAAAAGAGTGAAAATTACCGAAGCTGGGTGAAGGGATGTTAATAATATTGTTGAGTTGGTATAATTGCTCATACATAGAGGAAGTGGTGCGGTGAGCATAAAGCAAAGTACTACAATATATTGGATCACGGCCCACTATAATTGGGTACCAAGAAGACCCAATATTTAGCCCCAATATTCAAGCCAGCAATTCAAGAACCAATAGCCTCTCGGTCGCGGCTCTTAATGGCAGAATACCCTGTTCATCTTCGCCTCTGCGATTTCCACCAAGATCCACCATGATTTCCGCCAAGAACCCAGAACGGTGGCCGGAATCCGATCTGAAGTAGAGCACCCAGATCAATTAACCAAGAACGGGTTCTCACTCATACATCTCCGGCATTCTCACCTTCAAGATCGCGCCAGGTCAACGCTGTCAGCCATGAATTCCGTTCAAACACCAGCAAAGAAACCGGCACTGAAGACGCCATTTACAAGCCTTGCACTTCTCGGTTTCTTGGTTTTGCGTCGCTACCTTTCAGCTGCGGCATTGAAGTCGGTGCATCTGGTTGAAGATTCTCTGAAAGTTGAGCTATGCTTTCCGCTGCAAATTCTTGTTGAAGGTTCACATTGTCCGCCGTTCTTGATCCAGTCAATAAGTTTCAATGAAGGATCGTTGCTGAGTTTTGTTCGCCGATCTGAGATTCGAAGTATAGACCACGATCTAAGTTTTCTATCGATGAGCCTTGAAGGATCGTGCTGATGTTGTCGCCGATCCGTATTTGAGGTTTGAAGGATCGTTGCTGAGGTTGTCGCCGATCCGTTACTTGAAGCGTCGTCGCTGTACCAGTTTTCTCATGGGGTCCGTACGTGAATTCTTTTTTGGTTTTGCCGGAAGTTCTCGGTGATTCTGAGCGACTGTTCTCAGTGGGTTTGGTTGTTCAAGAATTTCTTGTGTGATTTGCGAATTAAGAATGGCAGAGGGTTTCTTTATGTTATTACAACATTGGAAGGGGACCAAGTATGTTTCTCAATGTTCTGTAGAGGTTACTGATAGTAGTTCACTGAGGCTTTAGCACCAAACTCTTGTGTTTTCATATGGTGATGCAAAGTACCTCCTCTAGTCCTCACATGTGCATCGTCTCTTCCGTTTTCAAATTCGCATATGAACTGGTATATTTACTTCCAAAGTTCCTAGCTGTGTTGAGATTGTTGGCTGAAATTTTGGAAATCGCACAATCGCTGTGAATCTAAAGATAATATTAGATTTTTAATTCTTCAATTTACAATCTCGATCTGGCTGAACACCTTGCAAACAAGTTGTTTCAAAAGAAAAGTCTGGTGTTCGATTGGTGTTCTTGGGTGATATTTTGGTAGACTTGGGAGATTGGACCTTTGCCTGGTGTCATCCATCTCAGTTAAAGCCCTTTGAGGTGAACTTTGAAGATATGGTGAAACAAAGTAATTCCAAAGCTTTTGTGAATGCTGTACAAGATGCTGTGATGGAGATTGGCCACTGGAGTCCAATGTAGTTTTGGACATACATCATATAGCATGCGATGTTAAGCATGCTGCACTAGTTACAAGGCAAGGTGAAGTATTTACTTGAGGCGAAGAATCTGGAGGACGTCTAGGCCATGGTGTTGAGAAGAATATGGTTCAACTTTGACTATTTGAAGCTTGACAAATGGCATAATATTCTCTACAATGATCTTGAAAAGTCAAGAAGATTGAAGTATTTCAGAAGCTTAGCAAGTCAGGATATGAAATATATGGCAATGCAGATTGATTTGGGGAAGATTGTTATGAAGAAATCTTTGTATTTTTTGTTGAATGAAAACTAATCAGTTTAATTCACCTTATCCCCTTATATTTGTATTGTTCAAGTTGAGCACCTTGTTAAGTAGTGTTTAAGTTGAGGGGCGTGTTAGAAATATAGATGTTTATTAATTAGTTAGTGAATTGGTTATGACCCTAGTCTATATAAAGGGCTTAATCATATTGAGTTTAGTGTGTGTTGGGTGTGGAGCCCTCACCAAAGTGTGTAGAGTGTGGAGCTCTCACAATATGTGTGGGATGTGGAATCTCACAAGAGAGAGTTAACTTGGTCTCTCTCTAAGGAGGAGTTAACATGGTCTCCTTCTAGGTTTTAGAGTTAACCATGAGGGTTACTCATTGTATGAGCTTATTGCTCTTTCTTTGTTGTTAATACAATTGATTCTTCTTCATCTATATTCTTTCTCCTATCTTCTCAAACTTTACATTCAATTACAATTGTTAACACTTTCACAGCAGTACCCAGTCCTCCCACAAACTCGCCTCTGTTGTTTCTACAAATCAGCCCAATTCCCGCTGCACCCGACACCCCTTTAAATGAATTCTATAAATTGTTAAATCTGTTATTTCAACCGCTAATGAATAGTGAGTACTGAAATAGGTTTGATTACATTAAGATTTATTGTTAGATGATTCACTATTGTTCTTGTTGAAAATATTGCTCTTCACTTATTTTTTTTTTAAAGTATGATAAAGTTTAGGCGAGTTGGGTCTATTCACTGAAAGAACCAACAACAAAACCTTATGATTATCCAATATCCGATTCAGGATTCGTGGCTGCCCCTGTTAACTTAAAAGTCTTTTATAAGACTCCAACTTAAGACTCAAAGGGATTTAGTGGGGTCTTACACCATTAGACCAACTCTATATTGGTAATTTTGTTGATTCTTTTTTTTTTTTTTTTTGCACAAGAAAAGTTTAGGTGAATTGGGTCCTAGGGGTTTAGTAGGGTTAAAACATGTCCCCAATTTCAAAAAGCGCTTATAGATCGCTCATCAAAAATATCCTTGATTCATTTACTTCTTTTTCTATATACAAAAAAGTTTAGGTGGGGTAGACATCGATAACCTATTAAAGCCGGGGCATATCATTTACTTTATTTATTTTGTATAATACAGGCAAGTCGTAGCTTGAGAAGATAAGATAGGAACTAGACTATGGAAATCTAGCCCTAAATACAACACACTAGGTACAGAACTAAGACCAACAAGCCAATTGGTCCTTCAACACCATATCAAGTTTATTTATTGCAATTGGCGCATGACATACATGGGCGAAAGGCCATTATAATGTTGACCCAAAAAAGAAAGGCCATTATAAGGCCCAATAATTAGCCCACATAAAAAAGAGGGCCGATGAACTTGGGCTTATACTGTTTTCTTTTTCATCTCGCTTTGATTCTGATTTGTTTCGTGTAAATCTAACGAATGAGGTATTAAACACATTTACATTAATAATGGTTATTGTAAAATTTTATTATATTTACTGATTATTTTTCAAAAAATTAAATTAAAAAGGATCACTAAAAATTTTATTTCTTTTTAATTGGAAAACGAGTCTTGTAAAACCATATACTAATAATTTTGGTTACTTACAATAATTTAAAAAATAATAATTTTTTTTCCCAAAATTAGATCGTCGGTGTAATTCTTGCATACTTTGATGTTGCAGGGTCACAAAAATGTTTTGATCTATTTAAGGGGTTGATGAGTTTAGTTTTTTTTTTTTTTTTGGTGGGGGGAATCAACAAATAAGAGGTGGACACATCTTCCAATAATTTCATTTACATTGGTGAAAGAGACTGATAGTGATAGGAAAATAATTAATACATGAAATACATGCATTTTTTATTGGATTGATGCTTTTTTAAAACATGTACAATTTATTCGGATTATTAATGCTGAAAAAATTTAAAACATAACTCTTAAATATAAGGCTTAGTTAATTTTTTGGGGAGATTAAAGAAGTCAATTAAATTCTTTAAAATATTTATATTTATCACTTTTTTCCCAAAATAATTTATTTGACTTATAAATTAATGTATAATTTAATCATATATAATATATAATATAATTACGTAACTTATTTAACTATCTTAATCTTTTTTTTTAAAAAAAAACCAAAGTATACCGTTTATTTTGATAACCATACGTCATTCTATCGACTCAAAGCTTGTAATTTTGACCTTTATTTATTTATTTATTTATTTTTGCCAGCAGACATATTTTATCACATATAAGAAAAAGTTAAGTATCTTATTTAATTTCGAATGTAATAAGAACAAATTAAAATCTCTCTAATCATCATCTTAATGATCGGTGGCTTTTTCCTTAATCATTGATGTTTAATAACATTGTCTAATTCTAAAAACAAATTACAGGCCAATGCATATTACATTTCTTTTATGGGAAAAACATTTCTCATGTTGTAGGAGAAATGTTTTCTCATGTCACACATATAAAATGGTGGGACCCGCATATATATATAATTAGCACTATATATATATGGGTCCCATCATTTTATGTGTGTGTGGGTATCTTGTTTCTCTCATACAATGTGAGAAAAGTAAACCCCTTCTTTTATATACTGTATAATTTAGGACCAGTATTTACATTATTATTGTTGTAGTATTCATGTATTATCACTATTGATGTAATTATTTATTAATCATAATGCTTGTCGGTGAATAAATATCCTTTCTTTACTCTAATCTTATCTTCATATAAATCTAGCCATATATAGGTAAACTAACTAAAACTGACATTATTCAACTCTAGCCACCCCCCTTTATTTTAAAATATAAATAAATTAACTTAGTAGAATAGCGTGGGATTAAAACTTTAGAGAAAATATTGTCTCCACTGACTTCTCTCTCCACTTAATTTTTTTACCAATGGATCAACTTTTAATGGGTGAGATTTGTTATGAAAAAATATTATTATCATTTAATATTTAATATTACAATAATATTTTTAATAAAAGTATAACATCTCTCCACCATTAAAGTCAATTCAATGGAGAGAAAATAGGACTAGAGGAGTATTTGATTTGAAAAAACGAGAGACAGCGATCCTTATCATGATATATTATAATTTTATAATTATGGTGGCAAGTGGGAAAGTGGGAGAAAAGAATGAGGATAATGGCTGAAATATCCAAATAATGAAAAAATTAATTTGAAAGAGACCAATAGCATTTCGAAGCTAAGGATTGGTGTAAAAAATGCTAAATCATTGGCTGCTTTCCCAATCACTACAGTGTACATTTAATTGTTACTTTTGTTTGGGTTTTCCAGTTGAAATTTTTTAATTTAACCAATTTTTTTTTCTTTTTAAGTAAATGATATTATTATTATTTCTCTAATTAATTAACATTGTGGCCATTTCTTACTTACTCATCCGAATTGACTAATAATAGAAATTAAATTCGAACAGTTTTCTTGGCCCAAAATTATATTTTAATTAATTGCTTTATATAGGTTATGAGATACCACGTAATGTTGGACCTTGGACTTAGAACACATATATATTCGGTACTAATTATAATTTATTTTCAAGTTGCAGCTAGTTAACATATATATATAATGTTTTAAACATATAAATTGAACAATAACGTCATATTTTAAGTTATATATTGTTTAATGGGAATTGCCATATCTAATTGGCCGCCCATCCAATCAATAGAGCTTCTTTCTCTGAGACTTCAACGCCGTGTTAACAGAAAACATATTCATTAACAACCTCCATGTCTTCTTTTTTTTTTTTTTTTAATAATTAATTATGAAGAGCTCTCTCTCTCTCTCTACCCCTCTTGTGTGGTCTGTGAAAATTATTGGGTTTAATTAATTGGTGTAGCTTGGCTTCAAGTGAAATTCCAAGACTTTGGGATATCTGTAGACTGTGGTAACCAGCTAATTAAGCAAATTAAATTAATAAATTGGGTTGAGTTTTATACTCCTTAATTAACCAGTGAACTCCAAGCCAGTGCTTAAAACAACTATTAATCACCTTATATAAGGCTTGTATTGAAGGCTCGATTGGCCAATAAATCCAGCGGTGGTGGTTTAAAGTTAAGGGATTTACATTTCTCATGTTGCATGAGAAGAAGAAGATTCCTACATACATATGAAATGATAGGACCCACATCTTTTTTATATAAAAAAAACTCAAGCATGGAAATGGTGGAACCTACATCTTTTTATATCTATGACATGAGGATACACTTCTCCTACAACATGAGAAATTTATTTCCCTAAAGTTAATGATTTAAACCAGGATGAACAGGTGATTTCATAACTAAAATAATACTTGATTTGATATTTAATATATGACTTATTTGAAGAGTCGATCTTAGTCTTAAATATAAGATTTGTTTTTCATATTTATCAATCTTTTAATTTACTTATATTGATAACTCCTTCAACAATAATCAAAGAAGAGAAGAAGAGAACTAAGGAAGAATATATTTCATATTAACTAATTTAACTAACTTCCTTAAGATAATTAAATTAGGTAAGTAGATATCATATGAGAGGAAGTATTTAAATAAAAAGGTATTAATCTACAAGCCAAATACATAGAAGATTAACGCATAAACCACAAGCACATAATCTTACTAAAGCAAAAATCTGACGGATTTCTTTTTTCTTAACGAAACTTAAAAGGATGTCATTTCAGGTTTAATACGAAAAGAAGAAAACATAAAATCTAATCAAGTTGCTGCAGTTAATTGGCAATGGCGGAGCTTTTATGGGACTAAGGGGGCCATGGCCCAAAAAAAAAAATTGTTTAGAATTTCTTTAAATTTTTTAATATAATATAAAATTTAATTTTGGCCCCAACTTTTTTTTTTACATTTTCCCTCTTTTTATATCTTTGTGGCTTATAGTTTAATCTTTATTCCATGTGGAATCTTGTATAATTTATGTTAATCTTGTCATTTTTTTTCTATATTTCATTCTAATTAACTAAAATTTTTAGCTTATCAGTAAAATTTACTTTTATGGTGTATCATTTACATTTCTAATAGCACTTAGCCTTACTTTTCTAAATGACAAGTTTGTAAAATAATTACATCTCCTATTACATCATCAGTATTCACTTGATTTCATGATTTTTTTTTAATATTCTTTTCTTTTTTAATGCATTTAAAACTTTCCTTAAAAAAAATTTTTGGGGTCGCTGCCCCCAAACCCCCAAATCCCCCATCACTACATGGCCCCCCAAATTTTTGCTCCAAACTCCGTCCCTGGTCGCTGGTCTAACAAGTGACTATGGGTTAGGTTTTAATATGGTGATTGGTGATGATGAGGGGTAATCAATTCTGTAAGGATGAAAAAAGTCCCCATTTGTGATCATGGTGCGTGTGTGTGAATATATACGGTGAAATACTTATTTTGCTTTTATAGTTTATTTTAATATCCAATGTTAATTGAATCGAGAAGTTAGAACTACATTATTATATTTATTGGGAAAAAAAGAAACGTGTAACAAAAATTAAGTGACAATCAATATCAATACTCAATTGATTAACTTTCGTATAGATAAACTCTATGCATGGTGCGCTAAAAGAACAGTAAAGTGAACTGACTAATTAATTGAAAAATAAGATATTAACGAAAGAGACGAAGATGCTAATTAAAAGTATATATGTATGTTCCTTTTGTAATAGATTTATATTAAATATTGCTGTTTTCTTTAATTTGCATTATTTATAAGTACCTTTACTTAATTAGATATATAAATTAAATAAGTTAAGACGATCTTGATAATAATGTAAGATGGATTGTAAGCTGTGAAGCACTTAATCTGCTAATTGAAATGAACCTTCCATGCAATAGCTGAGTGGGACATAACAAATATTATGCTGGAAATAATTTTTTAAAAAAGGCAATCAAATATGAGGGAGTCGTTTGTTTTACATCATTTTTCTGGAACCATCTTTTTTATAACTTTTTCAGTATTTTAAAAGGCATACATCATACTACTCGAGACATGTTCATGCTGGTTACGAGTGAATTATAATACGAAATTAATCTCAATTTTTTCCCCTAGCCATGTGACGACTTTATGCAATAATATAGCGACATGTACTGTTGATGTGTGTGCAAATATAATGCTTAATTTCGTGCCTAGTTAATTTATTGATTTATTTTTATCATTATTTCAAAAGAAGGCTAAACCTAAAGTCCAGTGTCGCAAAAGTTTAATCAGAGAAAAAGGGAGTCCCAGAAGCTTCATGGTTGACGATCAAGGACCACTTCTGGGCTTAATTACTAAAGTTTTGCTTAATTACTTGATGCTCCTAATATTAATGCAATATATATGTATTACTCCTTTGTTCCCAATTATATAATAATTGATTAACTAATTTGCAGAGATCAGGAAAATTAGTTAAATTGGTTATTAGTCACTTATTATTTATAAGAAATATGTGTGATACCCATGTGAAATGGAAATTAGCCCATGGTAGAAATTCCTTAATGAAAGCAAAGAATGAAGATAGTTTGGGGAACAAATTATAACTTTGAGAAAGAAAGTGGATTGAGATTTTATTTTCTTTTTTTTGGTTAATTGAGATTTTATATTTAAAATCAAAATAAATCTGTTAATTAGCTCCTACATTTTAAATCTATAGGAGAGATTATTTTATTTTCTACTTGGTACAACAATTACTGTCAAGTTCATTTGATTCAGGGGGGCCTCAAGAAATTGAAATGAAATAGAGAAACAAAGAGGAGAAGAGGCTGATCACACAAAAAGATATGAAATTATCTCAGAAACACGTACATGCATGCAGTAAGAAAGATTTACGTATGTGTCACTACAAAAAATCAACGTATTATTGACAAAATTTTATCAACAGAATTCCATTAGTAATCTTTTTCCTTAGAACAAAGTCCAAGGGAGAAAATATTGTGGCTAAGGCAAATAGTGATGGAATTATATTCCATCGCTAATTTCTCATGGAATTTAGTGACAGAATAATTCCATTGGCAATTAACGACGAAACATTCCATAGGTAAATCACCCACGGAATTCCGTACATGAAATCTGTGGATAATCGACTACAGAATTCTATCGCTAACACTAGTTGGATATTTCCCACGAAATTCCATCGCTAATTCCATGGGAAATTCAAATAGATTATGGATGTTCTCATCTTTTTTAGGTTTTTTTTTTTTTAAAAAATAATTGAATGCACTTAAATGAGAAAATAAGCATGTTCATATAAGTAAAAAAATTAACAAGTTCAAAGTAATTATTAATAAATTGAAGGAGGATAAATGTCACAATTTCAAAGTCACTAAATACTAAAAAATGGTGAATGGATGTAAACAGTCACAATAAAAGTTGTCAACTATCATTTTCAGTGTCTTCATTTGTATTGGTACCAGAGAGAGCTTCATCATTGTTAGGGTTAGAGAGATTAGGTAAGTGAATCCCCATTGTTTGCAATGCTGATATAATCATGTTGTAACCATGCTTTAGGTGTTGATTCTCTTGTTTCAAGTTTCATAATCTTCTCTGTTTTGAGTTATCTCCCTTTGCAATTCTTGAACGTTAGATGGGTCAAATAAATGGGTAAGACAATTCTTGAACTCAGGTGCATCGCAGATTCTGTGGGTAATTGCTTGTTTTTTTTTGGTAGTGTGTCTTACCCTAATTAATTTTAATTCCAGAATAAGAGATTAATCAAGGGGTATTAATTAATCATTGGTACGTACTTAGTTTCCTCACCCAATCATCTTCCTTTTAAAGGGAATGAAGATATTAATCCTACTAAAGCTTGTCATCTGGACATTAATCAAGAAGTCAATATCAAAGCTCCATTACCTACTATTCATCAGGTTCAAGTCCTACTAGAGAAATATTCCAAACCCATTACTGCTATAGCCTTCTTTGACACAAGCTAAGAGTGTGAAATTTGAAAATACTAATTGTAGAATTCATGTTGACTTTGATAAATATTTAAAAAATAATGAAAAATAATTAAACGCAGGCAAACAAAGTAGATTGCTGGTAGCTAAGTGACATTTTTCACATGGTGGGCAAGAAAAAAACAATATTAATTAGACACAGCCAAGGAGAGCTAACCTAATATTCCTTAAGCATTAGCATATATAAAGCGGAAATATCCATCTAATCCTCTTCTAGCTAGTTTTATGCTTTTTTCTGTTAAACTGTACTCCTTTTGCTTTCTATATTAATTTAATGTAGTTCTTTGGTTTTTTGCCAGGTTACATGAACCAAATATGCACTGATCGAGCCCGAGTTTAATCAAACAACTAATTAAAAATATTAATAGTTCCATTTTTGTCCATTCTTACAGAACTTTTGCGAGAATAACTGTTCTGCTCATTATATGATTCTCAAGCTCTTTTGAACTTTTCTGCTTTTGCTTGAAGATGAAACTCATCATTCTCCATAATGCACTTCGAATGCTGGCTTGTTAACAGCAACGCTTTTTTGGCTCTTTCGGTTAAAAAATTAAACCAATTAATTTTTTTTTAGTGCTATTATTGATTAATTAATGTATGGATATGGAAATATTTTGCACTTTATATCGCTATCAAGAGGGGAACTAGTGTGTGTTTATGGCTATCAATCAAAATTAGTGATCAAACTCTTGCATAAGAAACAATTAGGAGCCAGACACTTGTTCCAATCAATTCGGCTGCAATTCGGCTTCAGTTTTATAATCTCATAAATCATAATTCTCACAAAAATATTGTGATTTGTGAATTGATGGTGATGGCCAAACAGCTTATATCTTCATATATCTATTCGAGGTTATTTTTAATGGACGGAGATTTGTTTTAATAAGTGGAATTAATTAGTTGTGGGGGAAAATATTGTTTCCTCCAATATGTACGTCCCTCTTATTCTTCACATATTTCATAAATCATAATTATAATATATATCAATAAAAATATATATATCGTGATTAATTTTTCAGTGATCAATCTTAAATAATATTAACATATCAATCAAAACACTATCTGAATTTTTTTAGCATATCAAATTCCTTTAAAGAAGCAGCAAATTGGCCTACTTAATTAGTTAATTACAGTGTGTGTACGGTGATCAAACCCAATTCAATTTATATAATAAAGGAACACTTAGTTACTCCATCCAATCCTTGATATAAGATATGTTTATAGAGTTGATTTTGGTTCTAAATATAAGATATATTTTTACATTTATCAATATTTTCCTAATTTATTCATATTAATTCCCTCTTAACAATAATCAAGGAGCTAGGAGAGGGAATGAAATAATTAAAAAAAAAAGAGTAGGATGTTTTAAAAAATATATATCATATTAACTAACTTAATTAACTTTTTTAATCTAATTAAATTAAATAAATATATCTTATATTAAAGGCAAGGGAAGGAATTTATATCTATTTTGTTCCGTCCTATTTTCTTCATAATTTTTAAGAGCCGTGAATTACTGATCTATTCATAAGCTGCGAATATAATTAATGAATGTCTTCATGGACAGATGTTTACTATTCGGTCTCTTATTTTATTTGGTGGCCACCGTGCTTGATGAATGAAAGATAATGTGTTTATAATACACACACACACATACTGTTCGCTTTATAATGTTTTTAAAATGATGAGTGATTCAGCTCTTTCAAACTTGGGAAGTTGAAAGATCTAGTTCAGGTGATGATTATGAATAGAAAAGATCCTTTGATTGGGTAAATACATATTCCTTTTTTCTTCTGATGACATATTGACAACCTAATTAATTAGCAAATGTGGTAAAATAAGTATCCTCTTAGCTATCATTGCGTGCTGATTAAGATCACTTCTCTATCTCTTCATACCTGAGATAGCAACTTTTGCAAGTGGTCCTTGAGAGAGACAAGAACTGGCTAGAAACTACTACTATTACAATATATGCTTGCCCATTTTGATCGGTGACATGTAATTAATTTAATTTGCGAGCTAGGTTTACTTTAACATACATCCATTTGTTAGCTAACATATACAAGTTATATTATATCTTGTTATATATTCTAGAGTTCATTAATATTAGGGAAAATTACACACAGGTCCCAAGGAAGACAGATATTTACATATAGGTCCCATAAAATGACAAAATTACACAGAAGTTATTTCAGAGTAGTAAATGACCCTTTTGGACAATCAGCATAAAAAACACATGAAACAAAGAATGCAATGAAAACGAGCGGGAGTAGCTATGGAAAAAGGGGGAAACGCTGAAATCAATAAGCATTAAAGGTGGATCGAATCTCCAACGTAGAAAGCAAGTAAGTGACATTTTCATGTCCTAGGCAAAGCTTAGACTGTGAAGCTGTCATATTTTTGTTAAATAATCCTTCCCCTTCGTTGTATGTTCTTTTCATTCACTTGTCTCTGTACATTTCCTTCAAGTTCACAATATCCGCACGAAGTTCCTCCAGCTAGGCGCATACGTTCAACTACTTTTACATATACAACCCCCATTTGATGTGATGATGGAACATTGAATAAAAAGTTTTAGGGTTTCATGTTATTGGGTAGGGTTAATTACATTTTGCTCTGTTTTTTGGGAAGGAAACAGAGGGACTACTCTGTTTTCACTGGTTTGTGGTTGATGTGATGATGGAACATTAAATAAAAAGTTCTGATAGGATTCAATAAAGTTGTTGTTAATACGTGAATTTATTGTTGTAAATGGTGGCTTTTCCAGTTTTTAATACAATCTTGTTGTTGCAGATCACAAAATCCAGGTTGTAAAAACTTGTTGTTAAAACAGCAATTGTATGTTGTGAATATAGAATTTATTGTTGTAAATCACCTTTGGAACTCAGAAATCACAAAATCCAGGTTGTAAAAACTTGTTGTTAAAACAGCAATTGTAAATATAGAATATTTTGTTGTAAATCGCCTCTGGAACTCAAGACTGATTCAGTGGTTTAGGCGTTTCTTATGCTGAATGGGCAAAAAAGTAATTTTATGTTTACAAATAATTACACAGAAGTCTCTAGGGACTTCTGTGTAATTTTGTTATTTGATGGGACCTAAATGTAAATATCTATCTTCCTTGGGACCTATGTGTAATCTTCCCTTAATATTATTGCATAATCCATCTCTAATCAGTTTGCTCCAATCCTTTTAATTTGTCGGGCAATGTTAACTAATAAACTTCAATTCTCTTAATTAATACTCCATCATATATAAGCATTTTCTTTGTTCCTGCCGAATTGAACCTCTGACTACTTGGTTAATATTAATGCGTAGTGCACAAACCAAATGGTCAGAAGTCATTTTGGCTATATAAGCATTTTCTCCCTGTGTCGATTTGTAGATCTGTGATTTACTCGTAATATTTAATTTATTATTATGCGCATTTATTTATTTTTTTTTTTTAAAAAAAACTGCAGAGATCCCAAGTTGTACTATAACTATCTTCATTCTCATTAATTTGAGTCCAGTTCAAATTTTTATAATGAATCCTGATTTTATTATATTCGCACATATCACTCACACACACATAATTCCAATATGTTTCAGGGAGAGAGCAGGGAGAATTATATGAGGGTGAGGCAACAAACTTTGTGAAAACAAATCAATTAAGACTAGCTAGATTTTTTCTTCTTCCAGATGATCAATTCCTTTTTGTAAAAAGGAAAAAATTGTGTAGTTTACGTACGTACTTTAAATTTTAACCTGTGTGCGCGTGTGTGTGTCATGTATTACGAGACAGAGTAAAAAAGCTTATTTGAGAGGCTGTAATATACTCTACTTGTTTGTTTGACCAAAACCGAAAAAGCCCTGCAATATAGTCACGTCGTGGTTTAATTAAACTGTGCATGAATATAAAATGTAATAAGCAGCTTGATGTTGCTTCAAAGGATGAACCTGGAATAAAGGTTAGGGACTATTCCAAAACTCTGAAAGTTGGATTTAATAAAATCTCAGAAAAGGACACACTTATAAATATATATATATATGGTTAATTCATAAATAATAGCAGTGAGGGCCAATGAAATCGTGCCGGCGTCTCTGGGTCACCACCAGATGCCTTTTCTTCTTCTTATTTTTCTATTTCCCCTTTTTCCTATATATGGCAAGTCAAAAGTAACGTTTTCTAATGTGTACATTAATAAAACAACGTTGATTTTTCTGCCTTGTTCCCCAGGACATGTATGTTAGAGAGATGGGAATTGATCATAATTAATACATATAGATATATAGATCATTCTTCACACTATATATAGGAGGTCATCTAGTTATAATCATGCTTTGATTTATTCAAAACTCTATCTTTATAAGCATGTACTTAAAAAATACATATACGCACTGCGGATGGCCAAAAAATGTAGGGGATAAAGAGAACCTTGCTTTGCTTTGATAAATTATATGGATCTGGCTCAAATTAATTAATAGAATGACAACTATATATACTACTAGATGTAGCCTTTATTTATATATGACTCTACCTTGTGCCCATATGTGACTATATGCCCATACAACAATTTACAACTTTGCAACGTCTATTTTTGGAATTTTGAACACCCTAGACTCAATTAAAATATTTGGTTCAAAAATATTTTAGGTATGATAGTTTAACTAAAATACTATAAATTCAAACCCAAACTTTTTAAACCCATGTTAGACACATCATGAAAAAAAAAATTGGATAATCAAGAAGTTGTTTATTCTACAATAAAAGCCAACCCCAACAAATAGATTGGTGATCTGATTTCACCATAACACTGGACAATATACCCTCTCTATTTAAAAAAAAATCGGACAATGTTATCATTGATATCGATAATTTCTCTTGAATAAATTGATAAAAAAAAAAATAATTTGCTTCTTTAGAAAAAATGGTTGATTTTTTAATGTATTTGAAAATTTTGAGATATGTACTCTATTTATATGTTTTTGTTCTTTAACAGATAAATAATTTTCTTATTCTTCGGTTGATTTTCTTATATATTTTCAATTAAGTAACTGCTAGTACCCTAAATTTTGAATAAAAATTGAAATATTTCTTAAAAGAATTATTATCGTATATGATGCTCAACAATCTTCACAAAAAATTTGCGAAAACCTAATAACTAATGCAGAAAAGAGGTTAAAATTTCATCATAATCTTATGGATTGAAATAATAACACAATAAGAAGAGTATATATACAGAAAGAAAAAATTATTTCAATCTTCCCAACCTAATTTTTCCCAAAAACAAATATGCATAATTTTACTTATGTTATTAAATTTTTATTTTGACCAAAAAAAATTATTATATTTTTATTCCTTATGTTATAATTTTCCTTGAACCTGGTCCACCACTTTGGAGATAATGTAAGAATATGATTTAGGCAACAAAAGAGTATAACAATTAATAATCATAATCAATGAAAGTGTTAGTATTTGAAGGCAAAGGGAAAAAAAGAAAAAGAAAGAAAGAGTCAGTATATGTAAGTTGTTTCCTACAAGTCCCAAACAAAGTTAATCTACTATACTTAAATATACAAAATTAGATGCAGGCTTTATATATTACATGGATTTTTAATTAAAAATAATATTTCATATAATACACAGAAATTGTATCTAATTAATTAGTGTATGTAAAAGCCATAACAATGACATTTCTTAGAAGCGGGATTTTTTTTTTTTTTTTTGAGAAGGAAAAAGTTTAGGTGGGGCAGTGGGGTAGACACCGGTACTCCACTAGAGTCAGGCATGCCTCCAGACTCAAAGAGCGTTTACAGGGGTACTTACAGATCGGCTACCAATGAGACCCTCACATCGATCAGCGGATATCAAACTTTCTTTCTCTTAGGATGAAGGTTGACGCCTTAACCAACTGTGCCAATCCTCATTGACTTAGAAGTGGGAAATATTAAAGTGGTTTTATACACGCATGCATGGAAGGCCCACATCAATAATTGGGTTATTAACAAAACTAGGCACGTTCCTTCAACAAATCAGTAACCTTTATTTTATAAATGAGCCATAAACGGGGATTATGAGGGAATCAAAGCAAACCAATCAATGAAGTTGGCCAAGAAAAAACAAAGAAAGAAATAAAGAAAGCAGACTAATTATAATGAAATCAAGCCAGGTTTCATAATTAACATCCATCATTATTTTCTTCTATTGCTTCTTTGCTTCTAAATACGTACTAGTGAAGGCATTTTATGGACTCTCTGCTTGACTTCACTGTACAAAGCATAAACACTCACACAAAGGGAAGTTTTGATAGCTTTTAATTGAGATAGATATTATTAAAATCAATTTGAAACTTTTGCAGTATTATATTTTCTTTAAAAAAAAGTGTTGTAATACTTTAACAATACTCTTAAGAAAAAGCTAACCATTATATTTCATGTGATTCACGCTACACGTCACTTCAAATAAATTATTAGAGCTAAGAAATGATAGTTAATTTGGTAAATTTGTCTTAAACTAATAAAACCCTAAATTTACCCACAAATTAAAAGAAATTTTAAATGAGGGAGAAAAATACGAAGAGATACCGAATATGTCATGCTTTGAAGTTGTCCTGACATCAACAGAGAAAAATATAAAGAGATACATTTAAAAATTAATTGTCGGGATAAAATTGATAAATAAATATTGATTACTCTTCAAGTGATTTATTGAATGAAAAAAGATTTTTATAAAACTGACTTATGCGATGGACCAAAAAGAGGGGTATGATATTCTCCAAATGATTTATATAGATCCAAATGATGTTTTAAAATAGGGTTAAGGAGCGAATTTACCAATGAACTGTTGTCCTAAGAGCGCCTAACACAATAAACTCCTAATTGGACCTTAAATACCAACAAACTATTTAAAACCCTAATTCAGCACAATGACGTTAACGGAACCTAACGTCCGTCGGTTTCACTTCATCTCTGTCCCTCTCTCATTTAGTCACATTCTTCTTCTTCGTTCTACTTCTTCCTTTTCTTCCAGATCCTCCTTCCTCTTCACCGGAAACGCCTTCTTCTTCAGCTTCTTGTGTATTGTCGGTGGAGGAGGAAGCGGTACTCTGCCGACGAGAAGACTCTCAGATCAGATAGTAGTCTTCGGTCTATCCCACCCACTGCTGAATCTGGTAATGGAGGTGAGGGCCAAACAACGGTGGAGCACCGCTGAAGCACCGGTGAAGCTCGATCTGCTCCGATGAAACTCGAACACGAGACGGCCGATCGACTTCTCTTTCCTCTGGTGCTTAAGGTTTGATAAATTTCTTGGAATCGTTGGCTTTTAGTTTCATTTTTCCTTCGTCGTCGTTGTCAGAAATTTCTTTCGATTTCTTCATCTGGGTCGTCCCTTTTGGCGCAAAGTGACCCAATCTTGAACTTGATGTACATCGATACTTTCAATTTTTTGTAAAGGGGTTTTGTCTTTGTGGATTGAGAATTAATCGTCGCATGAAGGAAATGGAGATTGTTCATGGGTATAATCAACCCAAGAATGGGAACAAGATCAAGTGTTCTCATGGTGGACCAAGAATTCCTCTGAATTCTGATTCTGTGTTAGTGGTAAAGATTCCTGATGTACAGATCTTGCGCATTATGTCTCGTTCACTGTTTTTGGCTATGTCTCTTCTCACATTGCCTTTCTTGGGTTCCATCCTCAAGGGATTGTCTTCATCATCATCATTATCATCAAGTTTTTCACATTCTTCAGTTCATCCTGAATTTGATCCTGAGCCTCCTTCGTCATTTCCCTCAACCTAATTCAAACAGACGAACGTTTGAACAGTAATAACGTCATTGTGTTAATTTTAACAATTCCAAAGTTATTTTGTATTTTTGGTTCAAAAATTAGTTCATTGTGTTGGCTGCACTTGGGGCAATAGTTCGTTGGTATTTTTGGACCATAACCCTTTAAAATATGCCTTAGGCCCATTTGGATGGAAGAAAATTAGAAAAAAGAAACAAAAAATCCAAATTTTTCGTTGGAGACACACATTTGGTTGGCAATTTCTACGGTAAAAGATTACCTCTTTTTATTTATATGTTAGTATTTAGGTGTCCTAGAGACAATCTGTAAGGACAGATCAACACCATTTCTACGTTATAGTATTTCGTTATTAATAAATAAGCATATTTTATCTTTATTATATTTATGTCTCGCCTTTATTTTAAGGTAAATATGTGTTTGAAGATAAAAACCTTAAGAATAGAATATGTGTTATTCTTGAGGATCAATGATAGAGATCATGATCATGAGGACTCGAGAACACTGGATATTTATTGCCTAAAACTTGTTCCTATTCTTGAATCATTAAGAAAGGGCATTGATGATTTCAATAAGACTAGTACGACATCGTCTACTTGTATAGGATACAAGGTAGGGACCTCATGGAATATAGGCATGGAGATGTCTTAGCTGATGTCGTGGGTGGATATGTTGGAGAACATATAGCATCGAACTGACCTGCCGAGAGACTCCACAAAGATTCATTGTAGAGAGTATCATTGGATATGTAAAGTCTCTCATTGTTTGGTAGTGCAGATCGTCTTAGACTTAAGGATGTCATCGAACACTATGTCCTAGGGTTATACTTTGACCGTACAACTCTATCCACCTGAAAATGGGGAGAACAATGTACCATTGGGTGTAACTCGAACACATGAGTATAGATGGACATGCTGAGAAGACTCACAGTCCCCTACAAGGGATTAGTCATTCACAAGACCGATAGAGCTTGGATAGCTTCTAATTAACTCGAGAGACTGTGCGCACAGCAAATAATCATGAAGAATCATGATCCGTTATAGAATTAATATAAGAAGATTCCTAGTTCTGTGAAATATCTACATTTAGTCAATTAAGAGAGATGATACTTTATCTTTGCTCTCGACTAAATGTGAATGACGATGTGAGGGATGATGCTTGCATGGTATCCAAATGTGAAAGGTAGATCATTTGATCAACTCAATTAGTTCTGGGGCCACAGACCATTGCTAGTGTCTTATGAGGTCATTAAATAAATTGGGCCCGTTAAAAGGATTTTTAATTAGTCCGAGTTTATTTATGTCAGTGACTAATTGGGCCAAATGGGTCACACATAAAAGGTTATTCCCGATTGTTTAAAATTAGCAAACTTGGACCAATAACTGTTATTGAGCTTTATCAAGACTAAAGGTGTATTTGGGTTGGAGTGGAACTCCAAACCCAATGAAGAGAAAATGACGTCATATATGGTGTCCCTAGTGAGAAATTAGTTTTTCCACAAAAGGGCCCAAATGTGTTGGAAGACCCAACAGGGTCTTAGGCCAAGTTGAATTTGGAATTCAAATTTTGAATTTAAATTCAAGAGGATAGGTTATAAAAGATAATTCTAAATTATCTAATATATATATATATAAAGATCCAATAATGATTGGATGAAGATAGGAGAAACAATAAGTTTGGACTGATTTAAAATGATTTTGAATTTTAGTTTAAGAGATGAATGTGATTCATCATCTTAAATTATTATTCAATTAAGATATGAATTTAATTCATTATGATTTGGATTTTCCAATTCAAGTTTGGATTTGGCCATTCTTGTGAGCAAGGTTGTCAAACTCACGAGTTTAAGCAAACTCGTAACAGTGATGTAAACTCGAATCATAAACTCATAAGAGTTTACTTTTATTATTAAATAGGTATTACCAGTGTATAATTAAATAATTAAAATATAAAAATGACAACAATTTGATTTACATATCTTTTAAATCCAAATAATTGAAATTAAATCCATCAACATTCATCATTTATCATATTTAATAAAGAAATTTTTATAAAATTTCTATATAAAGCTACTGAATATGATCAAATCAAAAAAACTAACACGAGTTTAAGAATAAGTTAACACGGTTTTCTAAGTTAGAAACGTAAAAACGGTAAACTCGGTGTATAAACTCGTGAGTTTAATTGAGTTTACAACTAGAACGAGTTTATCACTGACTCGACTCGTTTTTTTAAGCTAGAAACGTAAAAGCGATAAACTCGTAGAGTTAACTCATGAGTTTAACAACAATGCCTGTGAGTATTTAAATTAGGGTTAGACTCTTATAAAGTGCTGATTTTTTTAGTGCCATTTTTATGCACATTTTTTGAAGAAAAAAAAGGAAATAAATGTGATCCATCATCTTAAATTCAATCCATCAATCAAGATATGAATATGATTCATCATATTAAATTCAATCAATCAATCAAGATGTGAATTTAATGTAACTTGGTTGACAAGCAGTGGACTTATTATCTAAAACCCCTCTCTTAGTGCATAAGTTGAAAATTCCTAAGGCAATTAGGGCTAGAAATTTTTGGCCCACTAAGGCTATAAAAAGGGAAAGGTTGGACATTTTATGATGATCCTTTTGCTCTCTAAATTTAGGTCTTTACCAAAGGTTTAGAGAGGAAAAGGCACCATCTATAAAGGAGTTTCAACCTTGTTCATCCTATCTTTAACCTAATCTTAAGAAACCAGAGAAGGAGTTCTCATTGCAATTGGGAGATAGCCGTGTGGATCAACGTTAGAGGACATCAAGAACTTCAAGTGATATTAGGTAAATCTGATCTCCAATAATCGTTTTATCAAATTATCCTAAACCCCAATAGTTGTTTTAACGAATAATCCTAAAACTCATGAGTATTATAAATTGTCATAAATTCTCATGAGTACCGTAAAGAGTTACGGATTAATAATTATTAACTACTTGGTGTAATAAGTTAAGGTTAATAATTCATGAGGATCGTAAGGAGTTACTGTTTCAGCAACAAATTTTTTTGTTTTCAATCTCATGAAATTTTACATAAAAGTCATGTAATAGGCAAAATTAACCATCACTTTACAGATGAAAATTGTTTCCCATTGTTTCCCACTAAAAAGCTAAGGAAAATGAGATTTTCCATAAGAAAATCTTATGAAAGTACCGATTTGTCGCAACTGGGTTCTGATTTCCCTCTCTCCGTCCTCGTTTCTTCTCCTAGTCGACTAGATCGACGGTGAATGTGGAAGAATAGAGGGTGCAAGGTGATGATGAAGAGGAAAGGGTGGTCTCTTCTCTCGTCTCCTTCCTTGATTTCCCTCTCTTTGTTCTAAGCTTTTTCTCATTAGCCGTTGATCGCCGTTGCTGAAAAAGTCACAGCCACAAGTGGGCTGGCTGCCGCTTCACTTTTCTCAGTGGTAAGGGAAGAGAAAGGTGAAGGCAAAAAGATTATGGCCATTTTGATGCTTATCGGAGGCACAATTGCGTGCTTTCTTTTTTCATTAAAAAAAAAATCTATGCTCTAGTTCTGCATGTTCATGGTAAAATCCATTTTTTTTAAGTGTGAATCAAACATATGGAAATAAAATATTTTTCGTTTTATTTTATTATTTTTATTTCTATTCATTTCCATTCCTACATTTTCTCGAACTAAAAGGACCCTTAATAAAATAATAATGGGAGGGATAGGAAAACAGTGGGTTTGATTGCGTGGAGAGTAAAATGGGTAGGCGAAAACACGTGTCTAATAAAAGGGAGTAGAAAGGGCATTAGTAAGGTGGAGTGGGGACCACATAGAAATAAAAAGGAAGATGAAGGAGAGAGATCAAAGATGGGTCACATGGTTTGGATGGGAATCCCCACTGATGAAAAAAGTTCACTCCTTTTTATTCCATGTCAGCTAACCGACCCGCTCATGACTCATGAGGCAGCCATTACAAATATTAATCTCGTTTCTACTTTTTTTTTTCTAATTATTTTTCTTTGTTTTACTCATTGGACCACACTCCCACTTCTTCCCCCCAACTTAAATTTATTCCCTAAATTATTAGCCTTTTATCTAATTAATGAATATACTTTTTTCTTTTTTAAAAAAAAATTCTCCAAATGTGAAGTTTTCCCAATTCAGCCTCTTTATTATTTTTTAAATTGAATTATATACCTCATTTATCACAATTGAAAAAACAAATTCTAAACTCCTAACTTTCATATTTCTTCAACTCTCGATAGAACATGCATGATACTCTCTTCGGTCCTAATTATAAGACTGTATAACTTTTCTTTTTTGGAGAGATTAATGAATTTAAATAAGTTATTTAATCATATCATATATCGTATATCCTTATATTATATATTAGTTTATTAGTCAGACTAATTAGTTTCGAGAAAAAATAAAAATTAGAATATTCTAAATTTTTAATTACCTTTCCTAGTCTCTCCAAAAAAAAATCAACTTACTCTTATAATTAGGATTAGATGGAGTATTATATTGTATTAGAGTTAGATTAATTCAGTATGAGAGCCCATAAATACTTCGGGGTAGTGATCGTAAATTATATTGGGCCTGTTTTCGGTTAGCAGTTTTCTATCTGATTTTTTTAGAAGTCCAGTAGAAAAAAAGTCAGGTTGTAAATATGATCTATGTTTGCCATTGGGTGCGGTGTGTATGGTTCGGGAGTCAGTTGTCTCTTAAAAGCGACCTCACTAATATTCAGGACTTCCAGCACTGGTGGATTTCCATTTTGGACCCATCGTGCCCCTTCTCTGATTATGATATTGCATCCATAAGCTGGCTGTTATGGTTTATCTGGAAGGGAAGAAATGATCAGGTTTTTAATGGAGTGCAACCGGACCCTAGAGCCGTGATTGAAAGGGCAAACCACGCTTTGCTTAGCCATTGGAATGTGAGCCACCCGACATGCTCTGAAGACAAACCGTGTCAACTTATGAAGCAAGCAGTGCGGTGGGTGCCTCCGGAGGAGCATATGTTGAAGGTTAATCTTGATGGCTCGTTCTATGATTCTTCTGCTGCTATCGGATTGGTCTGCCGTAATCATTGGGGTCATGTGCAGTGGACCTTTACCGACAAGGTGAAGTCCATATCGGCCTTCATGACCGAAGCCCTTGCGTTAAAAAGAGCCTTGATGATTGCACATGATTTGGGGAACAAAAATGTTGTGTTCGAGACTGACAGCCAGATCCTCTTACGACAGGTGGAAAATGGTCAACAGGATTTGTGTGAATGGCAATCTCGGGGCATCCTTGATGATATTCTATTTGCTTTGAAAGCTGAGTCCAGTTTTTCAGTTCGATTTACTCCTCGTCAGGGGAACAGAGCAGCAGATTTACTTGCTGCATTTACCAATAAGGAGGTGTGCCCAGTTGGGTGGATAGGAATACCCTTACCTTCTTTGTCTCTAGTGCTGGAGGAAGATAGACAGAGCATTCGGAGTCATCAGTAACAAGTCTTTGAGCAACCCAGATACTTGGATCCTGGTTAATCTAAAATAATAATGGTTGACCCTTAGTAGATGTTTAGTATCTACTTTTCATGGTCGTGTTTGCTTTTGTCTTTGTTTTAGTTGTATAAGGCCTTCTGCCTGTGTGTTTCTTTGACATAGTTTGTAATAGCTTTGCTCCCAGTAATGAATTTACATAGAAGTGTTCAAAAAAAAAAAATGATCTATGTTTCGATTGATGGTACATGGTAGAAGTAGCGGGACCCACGTGAAAAAGCTGAGAGCTTTTTAGATAAAAGCTACCCCATGGAACTTTTTCCTTAACTAACTTTTAAGAGCTTTTAAAAAAAAAAAATCAGTGAACTCAAAATTCAACCTAAACACTCTACATCTGACCTTTTTTTTTCCCCCTTTATTACTACTTTTTTCTAGCTTTAAGTTACTTAAAGCTTTCTCCAAACAGAACTCATCCAGCTAATTATTTTTTATATCGGAGGATGATCTTTTAAAATTTAAATCAAGGGACTTTTACTTGGAAAACCAAACTAAAAAATAATTCTTTAAGACTATAGTAAATCATTAGTCAATTATTTTTTGGCGAATATTATTATCATATTACCATTTTTGTTATTAAGATATACTATATAATAACTCAAAGGGGTTGACTAAGAAGAACTCATCATCAGATTAAAACTCTAATTCGAATTAGTCGTTTACCCACACACACACACAAATTTATGGACTTTAAAATCATCTCAACAACTACCGATAGATTTATTTTTTCTTGGCAATAAATAAGAAGAATTCAAATCAGCTATAAGACCCATGTTTTCTGCTCTCTTCCTTTGATATGAGGCAAAATGGTTGCTCTCGCTATATAAATATGATGAATAATAATGAATCAGTTGGGTTAACGTAGCCAATGGATGGGGGATTATTGATGTACGTCACCTTGAGAGTATTAAGCATTAATTCCTCCTTCTCAACAAGTTGGAGAAAGCCTTGCTCAGCATGATCGTCATCTCTTCTTTATATATACTCATCACCCTTTCATTTTATCCTTTGAGTTCTGTTATTCCTCACCAATATGCCCACAAAGCAAGGAGAAGTAAGATTCTCACGCCCTCTCTCTCTCTCCCCTCTTCATTGTATGCTCATTTGTTCTTGACTATGAGGTTTCATGTCGATATATCATCATTTAGTGACGTAGATTTGTGTGTGTTTATGTCAATTCTGTGTAGGTCATGTGGCCTAGATTGGTGGCTAGTAAGATACTGAATAAGCGACTGGGAAGCAACAACTTTGTGGCAGACTATTCAACTAACATTGAACCATTGTTGGGCTTCACAAGCATTGATGATCAATCCACTCAGACCTCCAAGGCCAATAATCTTAACGATCTCAACGATACCAAAAAATACAAGTAAGAAACCCATATACACAGACATACTCTCTTCTAAATTCAATAATCCTATTCCCAGCCTGCTAGATATCTTCAGAAAAAGCCAGTATTACCAAACCTATTCTGGATTTGACACAGCTCTATGAACAAAAGGAGGCAGTTTTTCACTGCTGTTTCATCCTATATATATATATATTTTTGATTTCTGTACAAACCACAGTGCAGGGAATTATATCTTCAATATGCGCCAAAAAGATGGAGGAATGCAAAGGACTTGACTATATATCTGGGCTATATTTCTCTTCTGCTGTTGTGCCTTATATTCTTATCGATATATCTAATCTTTTTTCTGATATGGTTTTAACTTTGATGCTGTTCACCATATGTGCAGCATCTTTGTTAGCACATGGAACGTAGGAGGGATTGCACCGGATGAAGATTTGAACATAGATGATTTGTTGGACACAAGTGGCACCACCTGTGACATCTACGTCCTTGGGTATGTATCTCCAAAATAAACCCTTCTATAGCTTTGAATGGATGATGAATTATTCTGAAACTATTATATATGTGGCGTAATTAATGTTTTTCATGGATCTTGTGAATATATATATATATATATATATATATATATATGCAGGTTTCAAGAAATAGTGCCTCTCAAGGCATCAAACGTGCTGGGATCTGAGAACAGGAAGATCTCCATGAAATGGAACTCGTTGATCAGAGAAGCTTTGAACAAGAGAACAAGGGATCATATTGGAGAGAATAATAATATTATTAAAAATAATGAGCAGGAGGTGGAGGTGGGAAATAATCCAGCTCAGTACAATAATAAAATATCGGCACAAGATTTTCAGTGTATCATTAGCAAACAAATGGTTGGTATCTTAATATCGGTGTGGGTTAGGAGACATCTCCGTCCATTCATTCAGCATCCAAGTGTCTCTTGCGTTGGTTGTGGCATCATGTGCTGCTTAGGCAACAAGGTATAGTCACCTTTCCAAACAACCCCACTTCCTCTAAATCATCATAAATAATATAATACTATTTCTAGTTTAATTTCCGCTTAAATACATGTATCTACTAGTATTTATACAAATAAAGTGTGTATATAATTACACTTGGCGCTATATGTTTTGATGTTATTTTGAGGTTAATCATGCTGCATCAGTCACCACCAACGTCCTCATCAATAACAGTAATCATCAGTAGCCAATCAAATGAAATCCAAATTTTGATTGGTTAATTAGCGCTAATCCTATTATAATTAACTATAGTAATTTACTAATGAAGTTATTATTGCTATATTATTTTCAGGGTTCTGTGTCGGTGAGATTTCAGTTGCATGGAACAAGCTTTTGCTTTGTTTGCAGTCATCTGGCTTCTGGGGGAAGAGAAGGAGATGAAAAGCTTAGGAATTCTAATGTGTCTGAAATTTTTTCCAGGACGAGCTTTCCTAGAGGAGGCCCTTTGCTTGATTTGCCTAAAAAGATTCCTGATCATGAGTGAGTAATAGATTATTTTTTTGGAAACCGTCCAAACCAATTTTTAATGATTCTTTTTCTGTTCTTTTCTCTCCTTTATCTTTTTGTTCATCGTTTGGTTCCTTTCCCAGCAAAACATGAATAACAAGGTGGAAATTAAATAATATTATTCGCTTTCTGTTTTGGCAACATGGAATATATCTAATTAACTTGTTTAATTAACATCATTATTGTTCTCCGACTTTGAACTTGTCTTAATACGATGGACAGGTTAACAAGGCCGCCGAAACATTAAATATTAATTCTTGGTTGGTTGTTCTGTTTGTAACCAACCTTTAATTTAAATTGTTTATTTTTTTAAGAAGTTGGTAGAAAACTGTTTTGTTAATATGGTGAGCCTGTGAATTAGAAAGAAGTTGCCAAGGCAGCCGAATAAATCAGCTAAACCGCCATTTTGAAGATAGTTTTCCGTTAGCCAGCTAGCAACCTCTGTAGTTAAGATTAATTGCATGGTTTAAATCATAGTTGACCTCAAAGTCACTTGATAATAATTAATTCACCTTTACTTTGAAGGCCACTTGCAGTTAATTAACTTTCTACTTCGAAACCCAATTTGCTGTCTAGAGACGTATTCAATTAATTACCCGAACTATTCCTTGTCTTTTTGCAGCCTGGTAGTATTGCTTGGAGATTTAAATTATAGAATTTCTCTACCAGAAGAAACAACTCGCTTACTTGTTGAAGGGAAACACTGGGATTCCTTACTAGAAAATGATCAGGTAAACAAAATTAAATTAAATACATGTCGACCAAGAAATGAAGTTAATTAAAATCTACCCATGTATTCTATATACATATATATGAACCGCGACTATCTCCGAGCATATTTGACATATTATATTCCAGGTAAATATATATGTAGAACTTCAAAATTCGTTGTTGTCTGTATCTGATGAATATTTTCCCATATTCCTTTCCAATTCTGTCTCTGACTTTAATTATAATTTGGAAATGAAGCTAAGGATGGAGCTAATGAGTGGGAACATGTTAAGAGGGTGGAATGAAGGAACAATTAAATTTGCCCCAACCTATAAGTACTGTCCCAACTCAGATGTCTACTATGGTTGTTGTTACCATGGAAAAGCGTCAGAAAAAAGGAGAGCTCCAGCATGGTATATAGGAAGAGTATATATACATAATTAGAACACTTATATTACATCAATTTTAATCCTAATTAAGAATCACTTGATTAATTATAGCTAGTGTATTTGTGAACTTATGATGTGTTACGTTGTTCATTAATGATAGGTGCGATCGGATAATATGGAATGGCAAGGGTCTGAAGCAACTTGAGTACACAAGAAGTGAATCAAAGTTATCAGACCACAGGCCCGTTAAGGCAATGTTTACGGCAGAAGTGAAGGTTTTAGGGACGACACTCAAGAATCTGCACAGCCTTTTTCTATCAGAGAGATTTGAGAACCTTAAATCCCACATTCAAGTTTCCTCCACTGCTGGATTATTATGTAAAAAGCAATCAAGCTTCCGGTTATAGAACAATTAAATTTAAAATTGTGTGATATCATGTATATAATTAAATTTTCAGTGCTATTTGGTCTGAAAAGCATATAAAAAAGGGAAAGAGAGAGTGAGAGAGGAAGAAGAGGAAATTGTCGATATGGGAAAACTTCTCGCGGAGGATGTGATAATTATAGTTTTTTTTTTCCCTCCCGATGATGTATAGCGAAGTTTGGTTGGCTTTATTATTTTATATATCTAGTTTTGTTGCTGGATTCTCGGATGCTAAATTGCTAGTTATGAAACTCCATGCAGACATGTACGACATCAATTATTTTCAATCTTCTAATTATGAAATATTCATATGTGTGTGTGTCGGATTAGATTCATTCATCAGATCATGTATATGGACGTTCAGTATTTAATCAAATTCAAGAATGAAATAATAAGATAAATGTTTGATTAGTGATAATTTAAATGTCTCAATCAAATATCCTGGGTCCCACTCTGATCTTCATTATATTTCTAATTCGTGAGTCGGATCTAATTAAATGACAGCCACAAAAAAAGAGAAGCAATCGTTCTTAAAAAAGGCCGGGTTTCAAAACTAGAGACAATAATATAATATAAGCAATAATTGAGAGCAAGTTGGGGGAGGAGGACAGTGCTGGTGATCACACTAATGCAGGAGAGCAAGTGGGAAAGGAAAATCACTCTCTGTGCATGTAAAGAGCAAATTTTGATAGATTTTCTTTTTCTTTTTTAATGATAATAAATCGATGATATGATAATAATCTACTGAATTATTTAACGGGAAAAAATAACAGATATCAATCTGAATGAGCTGAAGTTGATGAAGATATCATAACATAAATGCCACTTGTGAGAAGAAAATAATATGGTTTAGTGGCCAATAGAGTTTTAGGCGCGTCCTAATCCTAGAGGACAAAAAATAATAAAAAAGACTGCAAAATGAGGTGTGACTTACTGTGATCGATGCTACACTTGCATCAAAGGATTTGAAATCGTATACAGATACAGTCTGAAATCTAATATATATATCCAACCCAACTTGTTTCACAACATCAGCATCATCCTTCGAGTCCTTCATAATCAATGCGCAACTGGTTCGAACTATATAATGTAATTTTAATATTTGCAATTATGTATGGTGTGTGTGTGTAAACATTATTAATCAAGTGCATGCTTGCAACTAAGCATTACTTACTTATGTGTCACTGCAAAGTTTATCTTCCTCATTTGGTTTTGGTTGGCTGTGGGACTGTGTGTTTTAGAATATTGATTTAAAAGGGTGGAGATTCGCAATCGGATTCGGTATCAGATTTCATTCTGTACCTCACCCGTTCATTAGGGTTTTGTAAATATATTACTCCAAGTTACGACACACACACACACACATATATATATAGGAAAAGCTTACTTATATACTTTGTATTTTTCAGGTCGAAATCTAGTTCATATCCGTGACACACACACATACACATATAAGGAAAAGCTTACGTATGTTCTGTGTATTTTTCAGATCGAAATCTAGTTCATATCTGTGCCATATCTACATAACCTAATTATGTCAATTTCCACTCCACTAATCTACGTACGCTCTAGTTTAACCCAACAAAATGTGTGATTTAATTAACGCACACAAAATAGCAATTATGATTTATATTTAGAGGATATGACGAAATTGGCAGTTGAAGTTCATTCAACTTTCCTATAAATTTAACCATATATTCAGCAGCTTGACTATAAGACTATAAAATGTCTCAAACAGGCAATTATATATGTGCAGATGACTTCGGTTGATTAAGTAAGACAACAGAATTTAGCCATTGCAGATGAGATCAACAAGTAATCAATATCTTGATGATATGTCATGTTGGAGAAGTATTGAATTAGTTATAACTCATTACCAGTTAATTTAACCCAGTCACACTTATCCAAGGTTGGTTCAAGTGAGGAAAGGCTACTGGAGTTATCTTTTTTTGTTTGCTCAAGCTACTGGAGTTATCTGGCTCAATAGGTAACACAAAAGTATAAAGTTGGGGTAGTAGAGATAAAGATGTTGAGATGGATGTGAGGTGATATAAGAAAAATATAAGATTTGAAATTATGATTTTAGAGGAAGAGTAAGAGTGGTGTCGACAAAAGAAAAAATGATAAAAAATTATCTAATGTAATTTGGATATGTATAAAGAAAGCCATTGGAGGCACCGATGAGGATGACTGATCAAACAGTATGAAGTTAGCTGAAAAATTAAAGTAAAGGAAGAACAAAGAAAACTTATTAATAAACAGAACATTTTAGTTAACAATATAACCAACCCCACCCAGCTAGTTGTGGGATGAGACTTCTTGTTGTACACTAACTAATGTTTGGATATGAGTTAGAGAAGTAGAAGCTTTAGACTAATTTTAACAACAGGAAAATCTATTTTGATAATGAGACTTTTTTTATATTTTTTTCTCCGTAATTAATATAAAAAAGTCCCTAGGGGTTGGGACTTTTTTTTTTTAATATATTTTTTCTCTTGAGACCTAAGTGATATTTTTCCAAAAAAAAAAAAAACGGATTGCTGACTTATAGAGGGTGGGCCTGGAAAGATCATGGTTTATGGGCCGTAGTTCTGATAAAGCCCGAAGACTATCGTATATGGGCAATAATTCTTATAAAGCCCCAAATTCCAGTAGGCCGAGAACTTATGATGTTGGGTGAATCCTCGTAAATTAGTTGGACTAAGTTATAGGCCTAAATCATAGCAAAAAAAAAAAAAAAAAAGAAAGAAAAAAAAAAAAGAAAAGTTATAGGCCTAAAAAAATGAACTAGAACTAGGTAATCCGTGCTAGCCTAAGCAACTGCAAGGCTACAGCTTTTGATATCTCTTTTGTTGTTAATGGGGTTGGTACTAGTGGTAAGCGTCTTGTGTCGCTTAAGTAAGATTTCAAATTCGAGCCTTGCGAATGGAGAAAAGCCCTTTTGAAAGATTTAGCCACCATAGCTAAATGTGTAACTCGGATCAGATCTAGATTAATCAGGACAAAACTCTAGATACCGAACAAAAAAAAATGTAGTTTGTTGACATTCACTAAACACTTTATTTCTATCCCCCACCAACTTGTCCCCCAACCCCTGTCTTTATCTTTTTCTTGTAACAACCTTTTTCTCAATTAATTAATCTACAATAACCATTCATTATTGGACTCGCCTGTCATTAAGACAATTTTCTCTTATATTTTACTCCCTCTGCTCCCAAACTTTTCCGTATTAATTAATATTTAAACGTAACTCATTGTATTTTTTTCTCTCGTTTGATATCTCATTTAATAAAGATAAAGTTGTATTTTTTTTTTCCGAAGTTTAAATAAGTCACCATGTTCAATTATATGATTGAGAGTAGTGGGAAGGAGTGTATCAATTAATTTTGATCGAAAACAAAAACATCAATTAACTCCGCATCAATTCTATCTTATATTTATATTTAGGTCCGAATGAATTACTATATTAATTGTGAGGGGGTACGTACGAGAAATTAAATGTTGGTGGGAGTAGAGAAATTGTTGTTTGCAATGAAAAAATCCAAATGGAGTCGCTTAGGTAGGAAGCCAGTGTCGTGTGAATAATGAAAAGCACAATGCTCAAAGGTGGTGCATGTTGTCTGATACTCCTAACCTTGCACTTATGACACTGTTGGATTTTTGCGACTTTAAGAAAGAAAGAGGAAAGAAAACAAAAGAGAGCTTTGAAATCTAAGACCACGTACGTTAGGTGCCTAATCCGTGTGAAATCAAACCACTTAACACATCGATGTGCCACTAAATTCCAAATTACTACTAATTAATGGAAGCATCCAAACCTCCAACTAACTAACATAATACCACCACTCAAAAATTCCAAGTAATTTACTGAACCGCACAAAGTATCATCTCATTGATACTCCTAATTTCATGCTTCCATCACTTTATAAATTGAATAATATATATAATAATGTCTCCATAGATATTCTCCACGAATTAAGGCAACTAAGCTCCCTAAATGAGCCTGCGCATCTTTTATGGCTTTCGTCGTTTATAATACGTATAAAACCTCTGCAAGTATGTGTGTGTGTGTGTGTATAACCTCGACCAGAACTCTAATAATTAAGCAAATTAAGATTAGGGGAGATTATGAGGAGCTGTTCGGGGAAATTATTGAGCCTGGGAAGGAAGTGGAACGGCAAACTAATAAGGTTTGGGAAGATGAGAAGGGAGTGTACTATATTTTCAGTGAAAGGTGGCAACTTTGTGATATACACGAGCGACCAAACTCGGTTTGTGATACCAATAGAGTATCTCTGTCATGCCATCTTCCAAGAGCTGTTGAACCAGTCTCTAGAGACATATGGCAACTCTGTGAAAGGCCCCTTAACGTTGCCTTGTGACGCACTGTTCATGCAGAATGCCATCTTTCTCATCCAAACTGACACAACTTTACTCACTTCAAACCATCATACCCACAGTTCTTCCAGATTTTCATAGGAATTATCTTTGATATTTCTACCCAGATTTCCATGCTCACCATACGGAATCAGGTTTCTGTAACTGTAACCACATTTAACTTGGCCTTAATCAAGTTATGCTTTTGAGGAGAAATAGTTCTCTTTTGTCTCTGATCTTGACTTGTTATAGCAAATATCTATAATTCACATCTCTTAAAATATAACACGAACTCGATTGAAGTCATTTTATATAACTTATAATTATAATTCATTCCAGCTTTCCATCGGGCCGTGAAGGAAGACACTTCATTTTCGAGTTAAAATATTATCCACTTGAGTCTTGGTCAGTTGGTCTCTCCTCTCTTTACTGTGTCTAACTTTTGATGAATTTCATTTTCTTTCGTAACAGTTCAAAGTGGACGGTGCGCGGAAATCAATCTGAACGCTGCACGAAAATTCTTGTGCACTGAGTGATCTCAAAATTCTACACAACAAACAGATTTTACGCTGCAATAAAAACTAAAGTCAAGCACGCCAACAGCTAATGAACATCTTATTATAAGTAAGAACTAAGAAGAAGAGTAATAAAGCAGCTTTTCCACATCAGTCAGCTTTATGTAACCATTATTAACAGTGAGCATGACGTAGTGATTTAGTTAGACAAACAGCTAAAATAATATTCAGTTGGCACATACTGAACAGTGAGAGATTTAGACATCACTTGATCTCGGACAAAGTGGACAACCATCTCCATATGCTTGGTCTTGGCATGATGAACCGAATTCGATAGATGTCAATGCTGCGCCCCTGTATTGTCACACGCACAGTGTTGTTAAAACGTAGAGTCTACGTAGAAACAGTTAGGGTGAGCAAAAACGTAAAATCGAAAAATGTAAACGAAACATAAGAGTTTACTACATACTATAAAAAAAAATCCAACATATATAAAACCAAAACACACAAATATATTAAAGTCATCACAAATTTAAATTCAAACACTTAATGAAATAATTAAATTCATAATTTAATGTAATTTTTCATAATTAAATTGAGATTCTTAATGCATTTTTTTTATCACCATAAAATTGCAATTTCTTACTTGAAGGTTGGACCAAGGTAAAACGCTACGATAAAATTTTAGTATGAAAAAAAAAATTAAATTTCAGTTGAAGAGAGTGGAGAAAGCCCAAACAAATTGCAAGTGCATCGAGATTTGTTTAAAGAGGATATTTTTTTTGGGGGGTATGAGATGCTCTAAAGAGGATTGCTGACATATAGCATGACGGAAACGGATTACTGACATATAGAGGGTGGGCCAAGCAAGAACATGGGTTATGGGCCGTAGTTCTGATGAAGCCCGAAGTATACCGTATATGGGCAATGATTCTTGTAAAGCCCAAAATCCAGAAGGCCAAGAACTTATGATGTTGGGGGAATCCTTCTAACTACAATTATTTTTGGGAAGGCATAGGCGTAAAAAATAAAATGAACACGTCTATCGGGGAACTGAGGACTTAGATAATCCCTCTTTTGATTTGATATCTCTTTTGTTGACTGACTTTCACTAAACATTTTGCTTTCTACGCCTCCCCACCAACCTGTCCCCCAAGGCCCCAACCCTCTCTTTATCTTTTTCTTGTAACAAACAACCTTTTCTCAATCTACAATAACCACTCATTATTGGACTCACCTGTCCCCTATTAAAGCAATTAATTAATTTTCTCTTTTCCCTGTTAATTAATGTTTAAACGTGACTTATCGTATTTTTTCTCTCCTTCGATATCTCACTAAATAAAGATACATTTGCATTTTAATTTTAAAGTTTAAAAATAAGTTGTCCATGTTCAATTATATGATTGAGAGTGACTTATATTTTGTATGGGGAGGAGTGTATCGATTAATTTTGATCGAAAACAAAAACGTCAATCAACTCGACATTAGTTTATCTCTTTTGTATGTGATGTGTGCGCGTGAAAGGTTTTTTAAGCCATATATATAGTCAAGTAGGATTTTTCTTTATTTAAATAGTGATTCCAGTTATATTATTTTTATTAATCAAAATATATGTGAAGTCTATTTTGAGTCCAAAATATGTTTAAGTAATTTAGTATATCATCAAATTACATTCACAATTTTGACCTGATTAGTGTTCTTAGACACACGGTCTTACCAACCAAGCTTCAAATTCATCCAAGACTGCGTGCATGTTCTAATATTCAAACCAACTAAACAAAAACCTGAAAGTCTGAAACACCAGTTCGTTCCTGTGTCTCTAGGTGCCCTGTAACATCCCGTCTTTTAATATGCGATTTTCAAAAGAGATTATCAGAGTTTTGAATAATTTAAACAGTGTGGCATCGGAAAAGAGTTTTCATTTTAAAATAAAACGAGTATCTGATATTTAACCAACATTGGTGTGTTGATACTAATACAGTCATCCAAATATTCAAGTACTCAAAGTACATAAGAAAACAGCAACAGATAAACAATCCTCCGTCCGAGTCCTTATACAGCCTGCTTACCCTTGTCAGCAACCCTGTCTTCGCCAGAACCTGAGGCTATGGTAAGAGCTGAGGTTCAATTCCCATTGAACCTCAGGTAACAGTTAACCTCATGCTTATGTAACAATTTTATATATAATAGATATTCATGATAGTTATAGCATAATCACATTTTAACAGCACAACCACCTCATATTTTAATCCAGTCTGCACTACCCAGTGCCACGGTGTACATCCGTGTCCTCAGCGCTAGGAAAACTCAACGGCATTATCATGACTATAACCCGTATATAGCTGAATGTGTATGCACAATTTTATAAAAACAGAATCTCAGACTATCCATCACATACAAATTTACAATAAGCATCAGAGTTAAGGTTACAGTACGCGTCCGTACCTTCGTTGATGATGTTTTGGTACGTTTGACTAAAACGGTACTTCTAACGGAAAACAGCGGTACAAGTTCACAGATACCCTATAGGAACAATATCACATTTATCAGTGGCCATCAACTTTGCAATACTTGTGGAATTCTACGTTGAAGATTTACTATTCATGTGAATAGTATTCACTATTCATGTGAATAGTACCAGTAAAAATATTTTTACCGTGACGGTAAATAATTTTTTACTGTTTGGTAAATAGTATTTACTGTATTGGTAAATAACATTACTGCCCAAGAATAATTCTTTTCTGATGTGACAGATCAGACTAAGCTGCAGCCACAGAGCATACTCAGAAAAAAACTCTATCTGGCATTTCTACTATAATTACCAAAAGAAACTACCAAATCTTAAGACTAGAGACCAAAGAACTTACCCTTGAAGTTCTTACTCCTTCTCTCCAGCTCCGAGAACTTTACTCTAAATTCTCCCTCTAAACTCTAAGAATTCTCTCTCTTCTATTAAACTCGACCGTTGTGATCTGAGTTTGGTGTGAAGAAAATGAAGAAGTGAGGCCTCTATTTATAGTGTTGGAAAATGGGTCCTTAAGTGTAATTTCTTGTTTTTGGGTCATTTTTCGTAATTTCCAAAAAACTAAAAAAGGAAACCCGTGAACAATTTTTAAAATTTTTAATAATATTTTAATATTTATTATAATATAATATTATTATTTAAATAATAAATTATTATTGAGTGGGTCCCGCTGACAAAATTTTCAAACTCACGAGAGTTTCTGTCGGGAGAGGAGAAAATTTTGTCAGTGGGTCCCACACCTTTAAATATTATATTATTTTTTACTAATAAAGTTCCCTATTCGGTGTTCTGATCGCGTGATCTTTTGCAAATTCTCAAAAATCCAGAAGCACAGCCTTGAAGCTCTATTCTTCCTCTTTAGAAATATCTGGGTCAACTGAATTTTTGACCTCATTCAGGATATTTCGTAATCTGTCAAAGATTTTAAGTCGGACACTGCCGGAAACAGAAATTACTTCGGGTGACACCAACTTCGAGACAAAAATTCACTGATTCATAATATGCCCTTACCCAAGAAACCTAGTTCACGGTTTACAAGATATAATTTTATTTCTATTATTTCCCAAAATATAAGATATTACATTTCTCCCCCCGTTAAATAAAATTTCGCCCTCGAAATTTACTCCATACTAACTAAACATTGAGCCATGAACTCCGGATATCTTTCCCTCATATCTCCCTCTGTTTCCCAAGTCGCCTCATTAGGAGATAAACCCTTCCAGACCACTTTCACAACAGGAATATTTCTGTGTCGAAGCCGTTTCTCCTGGTAATCGAGAATTCGCTCCGGCTCGACCTCAAAAGTGTTATCATGTCGTACCTCGACATCCTCATACTGAATAACATGGTCATGGTCAGGTTGGTATTTCTTTAGTTGAGAAACATGGAAAACATCATGGAGTTTACTCAAATTCGGGGGTAAGGCTAACTGGTATGCGACCGGTCCACGTTTTGCCAAGATTTCGAATGGCCCAATGTAACGAGGACTTAGCTTTCGCCGTTTAAGAGTTCTACCAACACCGGTTACCGGGGATATCTTGAGAAACACATGGTCTCCAACCTCGAATTCTAGTGGTCTTCTCCTCTTATCAGCGTAACTCTTCTGTCTGCTTTGTGCTGTTAGGAGTCTCTGTTTGATCAATGCAATTTGCTTGGAGGTCTTATCAACTAAATCTGTCCCGATGAATTCTCGCTCCGACAATTCTGTCCAGCATATAGGTGATCGACACTTCCGCCCGTACAATGCCTCAAACGGAGCCATCTGTATGCTCGAATGGTAACTATTGTTGTAAGCGAATTCGACCAGCGGTAAATGTTCATCCCAATGGCCTTTGAAATCCAATACACACGCTCTAAGCATATCTTCTAGCGTCTGTATTGTCCTTTCAGATTGACCATCGGTCTGCGGGTGATAAGCTGTACTAGGCCTTAGCTTAGTTCCCATTTCTGCATGCAAAGCCTCCCAGAATCGGGATGTAAATCGTGGGTCCCGATCAGAGACAATACTCTTAGGTACGCCATGAAGTCTCACAATTTCTTTGATATAAATCTTCGCCAAGCGTTCCGATGAGTAGTTAACACTAATGGGGAGAAAGTGTGCTGACTTAGTCAATCGGTCAACAATTACCCAAATCGCGTCGTGTTGTCTGATCTTAGGTAACCCTACCACTAAATCCATGGTAATATTCTCCCATTTCCATTCCGGAATTTCCAGTCCTTGAAGAAGACCAGGGGGTCGTTGGTGTTCGGTTTTAACTTTTTGACAGGTTAAGCATCTACCCACGTACTCGGTTACGTCTTTCTTCAGCCTGGGCTACCAAAACTCGGATTTCAGGTTCTGGTACATCTTCACCATTCCTGGATGTAGAGTATATTTACTCTTATAAGCCTCGTCTAGAATCTTCGTTCGTAATTCACCATCCTTTGGAATGTAGATCCGCTTCTTGTACCTGACTAAACCGCTAGGCGATAGGTCATGGTCTTGAGTCTCTCCCCGTGAGATCATGTCCCGAGCTGCTATAGCCCATTCGTCGTGCTTTTGAGCTTCCTCGACCGCATCTCTTAGATCGTACTTTCCTTGACTAACAAGGAGACTTGCAAGATACACGTCATCGGGCGCGTAGTGTCTCATGCAAATCTGATTGGACAGGTTCAGGTCTCTGAAATCTTCAAGTAGTCTCCACTCTTGAATCATCATGTATGCTGCGTGCACCGTCTTTCTACTAAGTGCATCTGCTACGACGTTTGCTTTTCCGGGATGATACTTGATCTCCAGGTCGTAATCTTTCAGTAAGTCCATCCAGCGACGTTGTCTCATGTTGAGCTCTTTTTGATCAAACAGGTATTTCAGGCTCTTGTGGTCTCAATATAACTCCACGGTTGCTCCATAGAGATAATGTCTCCATATCTTCAAAGCAAACACGATAGCCGCAAGTTCTAAATCGTGAGTAGGGTAGTTCAACTCGTGAGGTTTCAACTGGCGAGAAGCATATGCCACAACTCTGCCCTGCTGCATGAGAACACACCCTAATCCTTGCCCACTAGCATCACTATAGACAACGTACGTTTCGTCTGGATCTGGAATTATTAATACTGGAGCTGTAGTCAACTTCTCCCTCAAAGTTTGAAAACTCGCCTCACAATCATCGTCCCATATGAATGGTTGTTTCTTCCTTGTGAGCTTCGTTAATGGTAAGGCAATACGTGAGAAATTTTGTATGAATCTGCGGTAATATCCCGCTAATCCCAGGAAACTACGTATCTCTGCCACCGTTTCCGGCCTCTTCCAGTTCAGAACCGCTTCCACTTTACTAGGATCAACAGCTACACCATCGCGAGATACGACATGACCCAGAAATTTTACCTCTGGTAGCCAGAATTCACACTTGCTCAATTTAGCAAAAAGTTGTTTGTCACGGAGTATTCCCAACACGAGTCGCAGATGTTCTTCGTGTTCTTCCCTGCTTTTAGAATAGATTAGGATGTCATCGATGAACACCACTACAAACTTGTCTAGGTGTAGACGAAAGATTCTATTCATGTAATCCATGAATACGGCAGGCGCATTTGTCAATCCGAAAGGCATCACAAGGAATTCGTAATGCCCGTATCTGGTTCTAAAGGCTGTTTTTGGAACATCACTGGTTTTCACTCGCAGCTGGTGGTATCCTGAGCGTAAGTCAATTTTAGAGAATACACAGGAACCAGATAGTTGATCGAGTAGATCGTCAATGCGAGGAAGTGGGTACTTGTTTTTGATAGTCACCTTGTTTAACTCGCGGTAATCGATACAAAGTCGTAAACTTCCATCTTTCTTCTTTACAAACAGTACTGGGGCTCCCCATGGCGACACACTAGGTCGAATAAATCCTTTCTCCAGTAGCTCCTCAAGCTGTTTCTTCAATTCCAGCATCTCGTTTGGTGCCATACGATATGGTGCTTTTGATATTGGTCCAGTGCCTGGCATCAAGTCGATGGCGAATTCAACCTCTCTCTCAGGGGGTAACTTGGTGAGATCTTTGGGAAACACATCAGGGAATTCATTCACAATGGGAATGTCTTTGAGTGATGGTTCGTCGTCTATCTTGATTGAAAAGAACACCATATACGCTTGGCAACCTTGCTTCATGCATTTTTCTGCTTCTGCACTAGATAGGAAATTCAGACTCACATTGATCTTGCTCTGGTCGTGTGGTGGTGAGAATCGTATCTCTTTATTACCACAATCAATGACCGCGTTGTTTGCCATTAGCCAATCAAGACCAAGAATGACATCAATGCCATGAAGCGGTAATCGGATAAGATCTATGTTAGATTCTCGACCGTTCACACTCGCAATGCAATTAAGACATGCATCAGACGCTAAAGATTTCGCGCCAAGTGGGGTAGCTACTATCAAATCATATGGTAGTCTATAGGCTTGCATTCCTAGTCGTTTTGCACAATCGTAAGAAATAAACGAGTGACTAGCACCCGAATCATACAATGCCTGTAGTAGATTTCCATTAAGAGAAATAGTACCTTTGATCATCTCAGGAGATTTCTTGGCTTCCTCATTAGTCAGAGCAAAAACTCGTCCTGCGTTCTGCGGTCTCGCCTCCAAAGCTTTTTGAGGACAGTTTAAGCTAATATGCCCCGGTTTCTGACACCTGAAGCACACTGGCTTTCCCTCACAGTTAGCTCCCGGATGGAACCTTCTGCATTGCGGACAGGCTTGGGATGTCTGCATTCTTGGAAAGTTTTGCTGTCTCGGTTGAAATGGCCTCTTATTCCCTTGTTGGGAATTATTCCAAGGTGCCTTCCTCTTCTGTGCTGGGTTGTTGCGATTGAAACCACTACGGTTGGGGCCGCTACTGCTGAAGTCTCTGGTCTTGCGAAGCTCCTTCAAGTTTCGTTCGATGAGTCGGCAGGCTTCTACAGCTTGATTTAGTTCCAGAAATTTGTGCGATACCAACCTTTCCCTTATCTCATACTTTAGTCCATACACAAGTATATTTGCAATGCTGCTCTCGTCATTATCTCGCCTCAGAAGTGATGAGTACCGAGATAAGTTGGTGAAACGAGCGAAGTAATCATCGAAAGATTCTTCCCGACCCTGACGGATGTGCAGGAACTCTGTCTCCTTCATCATCTGTACTGAGGGTGGAAAGTACTGCTCGTTAAACTTTTCTTGGAACGTTTCCCATGTGACGGGACAGTTTCGGCTTCGGAGGGTTGCCGCGGTGTTTCGCCACCAACGATCGGCGTCTCCTGCTAGCTTGTAAATTGCCAATTGAGCCTTCCTGTTATCCGGACATTCTAAGACCTCAAAGATCTTTTCAAGATGCAATAGCCAATCCTCAGCTGAATCAAGTTTTCCTCGGAATACTGGTGGCTTGTGTTTGCAGAATTGTGTCACCCAGTATTGTGTATCCTTAACTTCTCTGACAGGTTGATGTTGTTCCACCAGTACTCTCTCCTGTCGAGGAGATGACTGAGATCGTTCTGGTCTCTCAAATGCGTTGCTGCGCTCGTCTTCTTGTTCATCGTAATTTTCTCCTCCCTCTCGTTGTTGTTGCTGTTGCTCTCCTTCAGCCTGTTGTTCTTCATCCCCTTGTCCTCCCTGCCTGTTGGCGAGAAGCGCATCGATGAGAGCTCTCTGTTCTTGTATTATTCTCCTCATTTCTTGAAGTTCATCTTGTACTGGTGGTGGAGGTTCATGTTGTTCGAGTTCAGGGTTTGGTACTACTCGCAGTTGCCTACCCCTACCTCTGCCTCGGCCTCTGCCTCGACCTCGGCCTCGGCCTCTAGGAGTTCCGGCGCCTCCCAAAGTTGCCATATTCTAAATTGCAAAGGTTAATAGATATAAACACTAGAAAACAAAAAGATTACACATAACATAAGATCACAAATTTCATATAAATCACACCAAAGCGTATATAGTACACCCCTTTTATTCATTAATGGTGATTACACAAACTACTATTATACTTAGTCCTACTGTTACAAAACTATTGCTACTACTACTTCCATGGTTCATTGAACTGTTGTAGGGTTGTCTTTGTCTTTCTACATGACCAGGTGAACTAAATGCTGGAGGCAGAAAATGCACGAGCACACATCCTCGATGTGGCCCTCATTCAGAATTTCATTGATTTTAGTTTTCCAGAAACGGGTGCGAGGAAAGTGATGAAGGGTGGATTTAACCCAGTCTCTAGAAGGATACGGAAAATGGTAGCGAGAGTTTGCCTGGTAAAATTCTCTGACTCGGGTCAGATACAGTAGGTATTTATCTTTCTCGGTCTTAGTAGTGAGAGCGGCATGGAGAAATTCCAAGTGTAAGGCTAAAGTTAAGATGGAGTTTTCATCTAAGACGTACTCCAGGTTGCCAGAGTTGGCGTCAGAGTCATAGTCGAGATCTTGTATCTGAGGATAGTCAAAGTTATCACCTATTGAGGAGTGATGTGAATTGCTGGGATTTCCGGGTTCCGGTGGGTAGGGCTCTGCAAGAATGGGTATTGAGTCATATAGATGGTCGGGATACTCAGGTCCAGGATGGTATTCTGGTTCTGGATCATTATCAAGTGCAAGAGCGGGGTAGAGTGGTTCTGGTACCGGCACAGGTTCAGGCATTGGTACAGAGAGTGGATTTATCGGCTCAGGGTTCAATCTCCTACTTACTGGTTCGGGGACTATCGACCGACGTGCAATACGTCTTCTTTTCCCAAAGTAATTGATATACGGAAATTCCTCTTTGTCCATTTCTACAACAACACCAGGGTCATATCAGTACTTATACCTTTTTTTTTTTTTTGAAATATTTTTTTTTTTAAAGAAAACCATGGCTTAGAGCCTAACTTAGTTAATCAACCGATTGGCCAGGTAGGCGTCTATCATGGGAGCCTCACCGTGCTAGGGTGACTGATTGGCTGATCCACATAGACTCGGCCCTACCTTCGGCACCAATGGTTTGTTGTAACTAAGTCGGGTTCATGCCAGATAAAATACTTTTTAAGGCTAGAACTTAACTCTGCTACTTAAACAACCTTACAAGACTGTTTAAAGTAACCTAGTTAACTTCGTGCCAGGATGCAAGCTCTGATACCAAAATGTAACATCCCGTCTTTTAATATGCGATTTTCAAAAGAGATTATCAGAGTTTTGAATAATTTAAACAGTGTGGCATCGGAAAAGAGTTTTCATTTTAAAATAAAACGAGTATCTGATATTTAACCAACATTGGTGTGTTGATACTAATACAGTCATCCAAATATTCAAGTACTCAAAGTACATAAGAAAACAGCAACAGATAAACAATCCTCCGTCCGAGTCCTTATACAGCCTGCTTACCCTTGTCAGCAACCCTGTCTTCGCCAGAACCTGAGGCTATGGTAAGAGCTGAGGTTCAATTCCCATTGAACCTCAGGTAACAGTTAACCTCATGCTTATGTAACAATTTTATATATAATAGATATTCATGATAGTTATAGCATAATCACATTTTAACAGCACAACCACCTCATATTTTAATCCAGTCTGCACTACCTAGTGCCACGGTGTACATCCGTGTCCTCAGCGCTAGGAAAACTCAACGGCATTATCATGACTATAACCCGTATATAGCTGAATGTGTATGCACAATTTTATAAAAACAGAATCTCAGACTATCCATCACATACAAATTTACAATAAGCATCAGAGTTAAGGTTACAGTACGCGTCCGTACCTTCGTTGATGATGTTTTGGTACGTTTGACTAAAACGGTACTTCTAACGGAAAACAGCGGTACAAGTTCACAGATACCCTATAGGAACAATATCACATTTATCAGTGGCCATCAACTTTGCAATACTTGTGGAATTCTACGTTGAAGATTTACTATTCATGTGAATAGTATTCACTATTCATGTGAATAGTACCAGTAAAAATATTTTTACCGTGACGGTAAATAATTTTTTACTGTTTGGTAAATAGTATTTACTGTATTGGTAAATAACATTACTGCCCAAGAATAATTCTTTTCTGATGTGACAGATCAGACTAAGCTGCAGCCACAGAGCATACTCAGAAAAAAACTCTATCTGGCATTTCTACTATAATTACCAAAAGAAACTACCAAATCTTAAGACTAGAGACCAAAGAACTTACCCTTGAAGTTCTTACTCCTTCTCTCCAGCTCCGAGAACTTTACTCTAAATTCTCCCTCTAAACTCTAAGAATTCTCTCTCTTCTATTAAACTCGACCGTTGTGATCTGAGTTTGGTGTGAAGAAAATGAAGAAGTGAGGCCTCTATTTATAGTGTTGGAAAATGGGTCCTTAAGTGTAATTTCTTGTTTTTGGGTCATTTTTCGTAATTTCCAAAAAACTAAAAAAGGAAACCCGTGAACAATTTTTAAAATTTTTAATAATATTTTAATATTTATTATAATATAATATTATTATTTAAATAATAAATTATTATTGAGTGGGTCCCGCTGACAAAATTTTCAAACTCACGAGAGTTTCTGTCGGGAGAGGAGAAAATTTTGTCAGTGGGTCCCACACCTTTAAATATTATATTATTTTTTACTAATAAAGTTCCCTATTCGGTGTTCTGATCGCGTGATCTTTTGCAAATTCTCAAAAATCCAGAAGCACAGCCTTGAAGCTCTATTCTTCCTCTTTAGAAATATCTGGGTCAACTGAATTTTTGACCTCATTCAGGATATTTCGTAATCTGTCAAAGATTTTAAGTCGGACACTGCCGGAAACAGAAATTACTTCGGGTGACACCAACTTCGAGACAAAAATTCACTGATTCATAATATGCCCTTACCCAAGAAACCTAGTTCACGGTTTACAAGATATAATTTTATTTCTATTATTTCCCAAAATATAAGATATTACATGCCCATTCTTAGGTGTCTAATTATGTGCCTATACAGCTATACCTCAGGGATGAACTTTTTTTAATTTTTTGTATTTTTTTAGATTTAAATTATATGCTACTTTCTGAAATTTTTTTTGGCACCCAGTATCTCAAATTAATTAGTTTCCAATTCTTCATTTATCTGTAATACCAATATCATGGAAACTAATTAATTTAAGATACTAGATACAAAAAAAAATTTCAAAAAGCTGTATATAATTTAAATATAAATAAGTACACTATATATATATATATATATAATATGTTCATCCCTCTAATAGAGGTATGAACATATAATTGAGCACTTAAGAATGGGCACCTAATGTGGACTCCCTGTTCACATGGTTGGCCAACATGCTGTTAAATGGTGATTGTAAAACCTAAACTACTTTATCCAATTTCAAATATAAGATAAAATTAATTTTTAAAGAGATATTAAAAAATTTATTAAATTATTTTAAAATATTAATATTTATTATTTTTCTCTAAAATATTTTGTCTAACATATAAATTAATATATAATCTAACAATATACAATATAATTATATGAGTTTCCTTAATCTCTCCAAACAAAGTCAACTTTTATTTTATACTACCTCCGGTCCTAATTATAAGAGTTAGTTGACTTTCTTTAGAGAGATTAAGGAAGTTAAATAAGTTATTTAATCATTTCATATGTTAAATATTCTTAGATTATATATTAGTTTATTAGTCAAATTAATAAGTTTGAAGAAAAAATAAAAATAAAAATACTTTAAAGTAATTTAATTAGCTTTCTTAATCTCTCCAAAAAAGTCAACTAGCTCTTATAATTAGGACCGGAGGGAGTATCAACCTGCTATATTAATTGTGTGAAGGGTGTGGGATGGAGAAATGTTGGTGGGAGCTAGTGCAGAAGTTGTCGTTTGCAATGAATCCAAATGGAGGAGTCGCTTAGATAGGAAGCCAGTGTCGTGTGAATAATGAATAATGAAAGCACAATTCTCAAAGGTGGTGCATGTTATGTTGTCTGATACTTCTAACCTTAAGTGGTGCATGTTGCCTGATACTCCTAGTCCTTTTTTTTGGTCAGAACTGATACTCCTAGTCCTAACCTTACACTTAAGACACTGTTGGATTTTTGGCACATTAAGAAAGAAAGAGGAAAGAAAATAAAAGAGAGCTTTGAAATCTAAGACCACATACACTTTAGGCACTGTTGTCTGGGTCAGTTGGTCTCTCCTCTCTTTACCGTGTCTAACTTTTGATGAATTTCATTGTCTTTCGTAGCAGTGCAAAGTGGACGGTGCGCGGAAATCAATCTGAACGCTACACGAAAATTCTTGCACACGGAGTGATCTCAAAATTCTACACAACAAACAAGTTTTACGCTGCAATAAAAACTAAAGTGAGATAGCCGATACAAGATTTCGAGATGGCTAGTCCAAGTCAAAGTCAAGCACGCCAACCACTAATCAACCTCTTATTATAAGTAAGAATCAAGAAGCAGAGTAATAATAAAGCAGCTTTCCCACGTCAGTCAGCTTTATTTAACCATTATCAACAGTGAAAGGACGTGGAAAAGAAAAGGCTGCTTTTAAGCATGAGATAGCAAAAGTTAAAGATGCCCCGCCAACCTCAATCATTCATCTAATTAACATAGAAGAAATAAAGCCCCTCTCTGTTAGCAACTCCTCAAATCTGCAGTCGCAACAGCCATGGTGATGAGCTTCAGGAACATTCAAGAACCAACCATCTGCTTCTCTCTCATCATCTTCTTGTTTTACTCTCAACATCTCTTCACCATCCCAGTCACTTCCTACAGTCATGCAGACAAGTTTTCCCTTAACTGTGGCTTCTCAGGCAATTCACAAACTACTTCAGATGGCAGAAGATGGGAACCAGACGACGATTCCAAACTATTTTCCCTTGGTGGAAACAGCCAGTCCTCACTTCTGAATTCACCTCCATTAGATCGAGAGGAAGTTCCTTATACCGCGGCTCGCCTGTCTCATTCGGAATTCACCTACTCCTTTGACGTCACTGAAGGCCAAAAGTTTGTTCGCCTCTTCTTTTACCCAGCTGCATATGCCAACTTTGATCGTTCCAATTCTCTCTTCTCCGTTAAAGCAGGCCACCACACACTTCTCAAGGACTTCAACGCTTCACTTACTGCTGATAATGATGATGATCCTGAGGAAAAAGTGTTCAGAGAGTACTGTATTAACGTGGAGCCGGGTCACAGACTGAACATCACTTTCACTCCCAGCACCAATCATCCAGACGCCTACGCGTTCGTCAATGGGATTGAGGTTGTGGCCATGCCCACCGATCTTTATTACAACAAAGCTGATGAAAAGAGTAGTGGGATTCAAGTTGATGACCACACTGCTCTGGAGATGGTATACAGAATCAATGTTGGACAGGGTGAGATTCAAGCTAACGACGATGATATGCTTCGCGAATGGCATGACGTATATGGCTCTGGCTATAAGGTGATGCAAACCATGCAAGATTTAAAAGCTCGTTATGGTGCAAAGCTGACAGATCCCCCACTTGATTTTCTCAAAGATGCAGCACCTGAGGACGTCTATTTATCTGCAAAGACCTCTACAGATGCCATGACTTGGGAGTTTAAAGTGAACTCAATGTTTGCTTATAAGATCAGACTGCACTTCTGTGAGTTGGATAATACAGTCCAGAAGGGAGATAGAGTTTTTCGGATACTCATCGATGACACTCTGTTTGAGCCTGAGGTTGATGTGCTTGGCTTGCAGGAAGATATCCTAGTTCCTCTTTATAAGGACTATGCTGTTCCGTTGAAGCAAGGAAGCTTGAAGAGGCAGAACCTTTCAATCAAGTTGCAGAAACTCCCAAAAAGCAAGTACGATGTCCTGTTGAATGGAATTGAAATTTTCAAGATCAGTGATCCTGGTAGTGACAATCTTGGAGGACCCAACCCAGACCCAATCTCTTCATCAACCAAACCATCAAAAGTTTCTAAGAAAAAAACAAAAGCTCCCATGATGATTGCCGTGAAGATCAGTGATCCTGGTAGTGACAATCTTGGAGGACCCAACCCAGACCCAATCTCTTCATCAACCAAACCATCAAAAGTCTCTAACGAAAAAACAAAAGCTCCCATGATGATTGCCGTTGCTTGTGCAGCTTTAGGTGTCATTGTACTATCTGTCATCGGTTTCTTCATATATCGGCGAATGACCAGGGGTGCAGGGAACAGGACAGATGAGGAATCATTAGATGCGTGCCATAAGTTTTCCATCGAAGAGATCAGAGCAGCCACCAACGACTTCGATGAACTTTCAATCATTGGTCGTGGAGGATTTGGCGTAGTCTTTAAAGGACACATTAACAAGGGGAAGACATCAATCACCGTAGCCATCAAACGGCTGAAACCAGAATCATCACAAGGATTTGATGAATTCCAAACAGAGATCAAGATCTTGTCCAAGTTTCGCCATGATAACTTGGTTGATCTCATTGGCTACTGCAACGATGAGAAGGAGATGATCCTGGTCTATGAATTCATGGCCCGTGGGACCCTCAGCGACAATCTTAAAGAACCTGTTAACCAGTCACTTCCATGGAAGCAAAGGCTTGAGATCTGCATCGGAGCAGCAAAGGCACTGCTCTATCTTCACACCTACACCGGTGAGGACAAGCAAAGTGTGATCCACCGTGATGTGAAAAGTACAAACATTTTGTTAGGCGAGGATTGGGTAGCAAAGGTTTCAGATTTCGGATTGTCTAAGATTGGGCCGGATGGTTTGTCCAGGTCACATGTTACCACAAACGTCAAAGGCAGCGTTGGGTACATAGACCCAGAATACTATGTGACTCTGCAGCTAACCCCAAGATCTGATGTTTACTCTTTTGGTGTGGTTTTACTGGAGGTTTTGTCTGGAAAGCCGCATATATTTCGAAACATGGAGAAGCAGATGGGATCACTGGTGGACTGGGTTAAGAAATGCTATGAGAAAGGAGAGATCGAAGAGGTGGTTGATCCATTTTTGAAGGGGACCATAACACCTCAGTGTCTGAATAAGTTTCTTCGCATAGCATTGGCCTGTCTGCATGAAAATGGGAAGCTTCGGCCATCGATGAGAGATGTTGTGAGTGGCTTAGAGACTGTGTTGAAGATGCAAGGCCGCATGGAGGGTGAGATCCAGAGAGACGATGGAAAGGCGAAGAATGTGGACAAAATAAGTGTGACCCAATTTACAAGAGATGAAGAAAGTGGAGTACAATTCTCGACTTCAAGTGTATCCACCACCACGGACTCCAAGTGCAGCAGTAAGGTCACGATCACAAGTAGTGAGGAGGAGCAAGCTTTGGTTCCTGCAGTGTTCTCAGAGCTTGCACATCCAACAGCACGATAATATGTAACAAATAATTGTAAATGGAAATTTGAAGCATGGGGGTACACTATTAGGCTGATAGTTTAATTGACTGAATTGGGATTCACCCATCAACAGCTCAAATATATGATATACTATAAGCTAAACAGGGTATTGATATCCCTTGAAACATGAGTTTCCCTTTTGGATTATGTTCAACCATCCTTCAATTAGCCTCTGCTAATGGTTATAGATGTCAAAATTTCAAAATCCATCATAGATTTGATGCGTAAATTTAGAAATTTCATGACTAGAGATGAAGAAAAAGCCTAATTTCTAATGTCAAAAAGTGGCAGTGAGCGAGGTACAGGAGCCGAATCTGTAAGGCAGGTCGTAAAAGTATATCAGCAACTTTACATGCACAAATGCAACATGTGACTTCCCGGAGGAGGATTCTCTCCTCATCATTTTTCTCATATTCCCTCATTAGCACATCTGAGACATTGATTGGAAAGATGAGAGAGAGGTTAAAGTGGTATTGTGATTGATTAGATGGATATGATTTAAAGATGATGAGGGATAATGAGAAAGAAATAATGAAAGAAACCCAACCCGTGACTTCCCTTAGTGGTTTCATATTGTAATATCGATATCGACGTTGCAATTAATTGGACATGCTCATCTTCATAATGCTCATCTCCCTAACAGACTTTCTCACATAAAGAAGAACATCACAATTATATTAGAGTAAATACCCTTTCTGGTTTTTGACAAAAAACTCGATTCTTATTTTGGTTCCTTACAAAAAAAAAGGTCCTTTTTAGTTCATAAAAAGGACAAATAAGAGTCGATTGGTTGACATTTTGATCCTTCACAAATTTTCAAAAGGTCCTTTTTAATCCATAAAAAAAGGACGAATAAGGATTGATTTTTTTTGTAAAGGACCAAAATGAAGTCCGTGTTTTTTGTCATGGACCAGAAAGGGTATTTACTCATTATATTAAGGGTCTGCTTGGTTTGAGGGGATCGGAGGGGAGGGGGGAGGATGGAGAGATTTTAGCCCCTCCCCTCGTTTGGATGATGATATTTTTTAGGAGGGGGGAAATTTTTTAAAATTTTCCTCCCTCTCTCCTCAAAAAGTCCCCCTCCCTAAAAAAAAATCGGACGAATTTGGAGGGATTATTAGAATAAGTGTGTCAGTGGATTATAATACCCCTAGAGTTTTTCTATTACTCCGAAAATACCCTCATGACCCTTTTAACTTTATGCATTGGTGCAGACTTACTTCTTCCCTCACCGCTGATATGCTCTTCAAGAACTATCTTCCTCGCTCTCCTCGCCACTGTGGGTCGCTGCCACCATCACCGAACACAGTCGGCGCCAACCGCCACTGATTGCTGTTTCCCCCTTCGCCCAAAAAGAAAATGTTGGAAACCACCGTTGATTATCCCTCTTTTCGATTGGTTAAGTGGGGGCTTTTGATAGATTTGATTATTAAAATTCCATGGAGGAATTTGGCTAGGGGGTCCTAATTAATACCTCACATCTTCCTATAGCTATCTTCTTTTATTGGATGCTCAGTGAAAACATTATTGATTGTTCTCAACTCTTGTTCTTCTTCTTGTACTCAATACGACTACTGTTTACCCGCAAAGAGATGACGTTGTTGGATGTGGGTGCCAAAAGTCCCACATTGCTAATTTCATAAGGGAGGAGGCGGAAGTTTTAGTATAAATAAAGACCTTCCTCCTCCCGTATTCCTCACCCCACAATAGTCTTTTAAGGCATTTGTATATCTTTCTCTCTTGTAGTTTTTCACTTGTAAATTATTTGGAGTGAATTAAGGATTTGATATTTCTTTTATTTTTGTCTAATTTATTATTTATTAGCTACATTTAGATATAGTAGTTGGGGCTTATTATATTATTAAATTACGTCTAGAAACTTTATTTTCTAGTTAGATAATGTTCTAGTATAATCAGTCACGCTCTATATATTGTGCTTCCGCAACAATTGGTATCAGAGCCGAGGTTCTGTCTGATTATGCTCTGTGGTTGCAGCTTAGTCTGAGCTTCCACATCAGAAAAGAATTACTTTTGGGCTTTTGTTTTGGCAGCTATTAAATAATTTTTGGAGTAGAAATGGCGAACAAAAAGAGTGATGTATCCAATACAGGTGCCAGCAATTCGTCGTTCGCATCTTCGTATTTGACAAGAATAGTGTCCAATGCAAAGTTTGTAGTTGAAATTTTTGACGGATCTAGGCATTTTGGCATGTGGCAAGGCGAGGTTCTTGATGTCCTTTTTCAACAAGGACTAGACTTTGCCCTCAAAGAGAAAAAACCAGATAACATGGAGGAAGAAGAATGGAGGGTCGTCAATCGTGTTGCTCGTGGTACTATTAGATCGTACCTTTCAAGAGAGCAGAAGTATCCATACACAAAGGAAATTTCTGCATGTAGACTGTGGAAGGCACTGGAGGACAGGTTCTTGAAGAAAAACTGTCAGAATAAACTCTATATGAAGAAAAGGTTTTTTCGCTTCACTTACGTTCCTAGTACCACAATGAATGAACATATCACTAGCTTCAACAAGTTGGTGATGGATTTGCACAATGGACGAGACCTTTGGAGATAAAGATTTGACCCTGATGATGTTGGGATCTCTTCCTGATGAGTACAAGCATCTGGAAACTACCCTTCTTCACGGTAAGGAGAAAGTTTCTCTAGAAGAAGTTTGTTCTTCTTTGTCCAGCCATGAACAGAGAAGGAAAGACAAACAAAAGGGTGGAGATGCAGAGGCTCTAGTGGTAAGAGGTCGTACTGAAGACAAGAAGAGATCAAAGAAAGGGCAATCCAAGTCAAGGTCCAGACCCAGCAAAGATGAGTGTGCCTTTTGTCGAGGAAAAGGACACTGGAAGAAGGACTGTCCGAAGCTGAAGAACAAAGCCAAACTTGGAGACGAGAAGGCCGCTATGGACTCCAATGTAGCTGATTGTGATGATCAGAATTCAGATTTCTCATTGGCTACAACGACGTCATCAAAACCATCGAACGAATGGTTGTTGGACTCAGCCTGCAGCCATCATATGTGTCCTAATAGAGACTACTTCACTGATTTTGAAGAAGCAGAGTGTGGAATTGTTCACACAGCAAATAACTCTTCTCTTACTGCATATGGCATTGGTTCAATTAAATTTAGGAACCATGATGGATTGATCAGAACATTAACAAATGTTCAATACATATCAAACTTGAAGAAAAATCTCATTTCTGTGGGGACTCTAGATTCAAAAGGATTCAAGATCACTGCAGAAAATGGAGTAATGAAGATATTCTCTGGTGCATTGGTGGTAATGAAGGGTATTCGGAAGAACAATAACAAGTACCATTATCATGGTAGTACAGTTATTGGCACGATAGCAGTGACATCCAGTAGTGAGAAGGATGCAAAAGCAACCAGGTTGTGGCATATGCGCTTGGGACATGCTGGAGGAAAATCCTTGAAAACTTTAGCAAGTCAAGGATTGTTGAAAGGATTGAAGCATTGCATCATGGACTTTTGTGAGCATTGCGTAAAGGGGAAACACACAAGGGTTAAGTTCGGTACAGCTATTCACAATACATAAGGTATTTTGGATTATGTACACTTTGATGTTTGGGGTCCTTCCAAAACAGCTTCATTAGGAGGAAAGCATTATTTTGTAACCTTTGTTGATGTTTATCCTGAAGAGTTTGGGTGTATACGATGAAGACCAAAGATGAAGTTTTGGGAATTTTTCTTAAATGGAAGACGATGATAGAAGCATAAACAGGCAGGAGGATCAAATGTCTTTGCACAGACAATGGTGGAGAGTACAGGAATGATCCTTTCCAGAAGGTTTGTGAGGACAATGGCATCGTTAGACAATTCACTGTGAGAAATACACCGCAACAGAATGGGGTGGCAGAACGCATGAACCAGACTTTGCTGGAGAAGGTTCGGTGTATGTTGTCCAATGCTGGCTTGGGCAAAGAATTTTGGGCTAAGGCAATAATATATGCGAGCCATCTCATTAATTGTTTACCATCTGCTGCTATTAATGGTAAGACACCGTTGGAACATTGGTATAGTAAGCTTGCTAATGATTATGATTCTTTACATGTGTTTGGCTCAATTGCATACTATCATGTGAAAGAATCAAAATTGGATCCGAGAGCAAAGAAAGCCATTTTTCTGGGGATCACTTCTGGAGTCAAAGGATATCGTTTATGGTGTCCAGAGACGAATAAGGTTGTATTTAGCAGGGATGTTACTTTTGATGAGACTGCTATTTTGAAGCCGGTAACATCTGAAGATACCACACAGACTGATGGTGCTTCGAAGCAGGTGGAGTTTGAAGGAGAGCTAACTTTCCCAATACAGAGAACAGATGGGGAAATGAGGGAAGACTTTCCTTTAGAAGAAGAGCCAGTTGAAAGGGAAGTTTCAACATAGGAACCTCAGCAGCAACATGAATCAATCGCAACCAGCAGGCCACGACGAATAGTAAGAAAGCCTACTCGCTTTATGGATATGGTGGCTTGTGTAACTTCAATTGCAACTGATGGCATTCCTTCAACTTATAAATGGGTTGTCCAGGGCTCGAAAAAGGATGAGTGGATGAATGCGATGAATGAAGAAATGCAGTCCCTTCATCAGAATGGTACGTGGAGATTGGCTAAACCCCCAAAGGGTAAAAAGGCAATTGGTTGCAAATGGGTGTATGCGAAGAAAGAAGGATTTCCTAACCAAGGCGATGTTCGCTACAAAGTAAGGTTGGTAGCTAAAGGCTATGCTCAGAAGGAGGGAGTTGATTACAATGAGGTATTTTCTCCAGTTGTAAAACATTCCTCCATTAGAATTTTGTTAGCTTTGGTAGCACAATTAGATTTGGAACTAGTTCAGATGGATGTAAAAACTACATTTCTAAATGGAGACTTGGAGGAGGAAATCTACATGACTCAGCTTGAAGGATTTAAAGTTGCTGGAAAGGAGAATATGGTGTGCAAACTTGAAAAATCGTTATACAGATTGAAGCAGTCTTCGAGACAATGGTATAAACGGTTTGACAAGTTTATGTTGCGGCATAAGTATAGAAGAAGCAAATATGATCATTGTGTGTATTTGCGGAAGCTTGAAGATGGATAGATCCTTTATCTAGCTCCTTTTGTATGTTGATGATATGTTGATTGCTTCAAGAAATCAAGCAGAGATTGAGAAGCGAAAGGGTCAATTAAAGAAGGAGTTCGAGATGAAGGACTTAGGTGAGGCAAGAAAGATACTTGGCATGGAGATAACAAGAGATAGACAATCGAAGAAGCTCTTCTTATCTCAAAAGGAGTATTTAAAGAAGGTGCTACACCGTTTCGGTATGAATGAAGAAACCAGGTCGGTTGGCATTCCACTTGCTTTGCATTTTAAGCTTAATGCTGATATGTCACCAAAGGATGAAGATGAACGAACATATATGTCAAGGGTGCCATATGCGAAGGCTATCGGTAGCTTGATGTATGCTATGGTCTGTACAAGACTAGACATTTCACAGGTAGTTGGAGTGGTGAGTAGGTATATGCATGATCCTGAAATAGATCATTGGCAAGTTGTGAAATGGATTCTACGATACATTTGTAATGCTGTAGATGTTGGATTGGTCTTTTTCAGCAGGGTGTTGATCAATGTCTAGTTGGGTATTGTGACTCAGATTTTGCAGGTGATTTGGACAAATGAAGATCAACTACTGGTTATGTGTTCACTCTTGCAGGTGCACCAGTTAGTTGGAAGTCAACTTTACAGTCAACGGTAGCTTTGTCTACAACAGAGGCAGAGTACATGGCTATTACAGAGGCTGTAAAGGAGGCAATTTGGCTTCAAGGGTTGCTTGGAAAGCTTGGTGTTGGTCAGGAAATGATCACAGTATTCTGTGATAGTGAGAGTGCTATTCAGTTAGCAAAAAACCAAGTCTACCATGCAAGGATGAAGCACATTGACATCCGATATCACTTTATAAGAGAGATATTGGAAGAAGGTGGAGTCACGATACAGAAGATACGGATAAATGATAATCCTGCTGATATGTTGACAAAGGTGGTGACTTCTATTAAATTTCAACATTGTTTGGGTCTGATCAACATTGTTGAACACTGTATTTTGAATAGAAGTTACGATTAGAATTTGTAAATATGAGAAATTGAGAATGTGGGAATTTTGCTAAGGTGGAGATTTGTTGGATGTGGGTGCCAAAAGTCCCACATCGCTAATTTTATAAGGGAGGAGGTGGAAGTTTTAGTATAAATAGAGGCCTTCCTCCTCCCTTATTCCTCACCCCACAATTGTCTCTTAAGGCATTTGCATATCTTTCTCTCTTGTAGTTTTTCACTTGTAAATTATTTGGAGTGGATTAAGGATTTGATATTTCTCTTATTTTTGTCTAATTTATTATTTATTACCTACATTTAGATATAGTAGTTTGGGCTTATTATATTATTAAATTACATCTAGAAACTTTATTTTCTAGTTGGGTAATTTTTTAGTATAATCAGTCACGCTCTATATATTGTGCTTCTCCAACAGACGTAGGGGAAAAATAAATCAATCACTTATTTTTTTTACAAGAGTGTTCTTTCACAAGGTTAAAAGGTTAGCAATTTAATTGAATCTGCGTCGAACATCAGGCCTGAACGCAAACATCAGTAACTTGGCTATATAACTTCGTTGAATAGTTCATAATTCTTTAAATGTGGAAGGGATGATTGGTTTCTAATAGATTCCAAACAAACGAGCAAACATTGCAACCAGTCTTTGCGCAATGATTATATTTTTCACACAACTTTGTTCAATTTCTATTAATCAAGCTTTGAAGTTCTTTGGCTAAAACATTCAAGTTCAGGAGTTTGAGTATTTTTTACATTAGTTTTGCAGTGCTAATAAGTACAGTCTCTTTTTGTGTGGAACAATCTAGGATTAACAACGAGATGGAAGCTAGTAAATGTTATTGTCATTATTTCATGTGTGGAACAACATCTGAATGGATACTCGTATTGTGTTTTCTTTTATGTGAGTATTATTTTTAAGTAAAGAGTATTTTTGTTGGAGTTAAAATTATTCTTGTATCCCTCATGAGGCCTGCCCTACTCAACTTCAAAGTCCCACATGTGTGCTTCTAAATTACTCCACAAAAAATTGAGGCAAAAGATTTGGGCTTTCTTTTAGGTCCCCAGAAGCCTCTGGTCATAACTCATCTTTGGAAGCTTCGTGTCTTGTTTTCTAGTGCCATTATATTAAGCTTTGGAAGTTTAGGTAAAATAGTGAGTCATCAGGATTTTGAAGCTATCATTTTTTGCTTCTGGGTTTCTCACTGAACCAAATAAGGTAACATTAAAATCATTCTTATAATATAAGAGTAAAGTTGTCAATGTGAAAAAAATTTCCCTCCCCTCCCCTCCTAAACCAAATAAGGTAACATTAAAATCTCTTCTCTCCCCTTCCTTATAGTCAATCCAAACAAAGTAATATTAAAATTCCTCCCTTCCCCTCCCCTCCATTAAAATCTCTCACTTCCCCTCACCTCCGTCGAAGCCTCACACCAATATTTGCTCAGCAGAGGCAGAGTTTCAATATGCAAGACAGAGTAAATAAAAGTCATGGAATGAAGCAGCTATTTTTATCCGCACACGTCCGAGCATGATAAGGGAAAAGTGAAGATGCATATAAAACTTTGAACCTGTTTTGCTCGGAAAATTGTCTGTGGTAAATCCAAAATATGGCTTTCCCCTCCAATTGATGAAAATTTGAACAATTCATTAAAAAAAATAATAATAAATTTCCTCGATATTGATATATACTGGTTTCTAATTAAAAAGAAAACACAAGAATACATTGAATATGAATGAACAAGAAAGGGGAAGGGAGAAAGAACTTAGCTCATTACAAGATGTTGATACTGAAACTCCCATAACATACAAGAGTGCAAAGAAGAAGAAGAAAAGATTAGAGCCTCTTGAAAACTTGGGCCATCAAGCAAGGGTTAGCCTGTTGAAATTCTATTAACTGCTGCAAAGAGAAATAGCCATTGCCATCTTTGTCGATCTCCGCCATTCGACCTTGGATTTCTTCGAGTGAAGTTGCGCCCAAGGCTTTGAGGGCTTGTTCAAACTCTGTCAATGATATCTTCCTGTCATTATTCGCATCAAAACGCTTGAATATGCGTTCGCATTCCGCGCTAATAGTATTCGGTGCATCATCTGCCATTGTGATCTTGTTATGAGCTTGTCAATTCCTAAATTCTTGTAAAAACATTGATTTGCAGAAAGATTTCAAGCATGGATGACTCATATAGGTAATGCATTCACGACAAAGAGGAAGTATGCCCTTGACTCGGTCCTTCCCCTTCATGATCGGATCTCATATTAAGTTTCCAAGAAAAGCCAACAAAATTCGTGGTCAGGCCTCTAGCTACCTGCTCTATGTAATATCCTAAATTCTGGGTCTAAAGACATAGAAATTTGTCTGTTATTAAAGACTACTAGGCTCTATTTTAAAAATGGCGAATTTTGAAACGGTATTTTGTGGGACCCACAGCTTCATAATTCACTCATCCGACAACAATTCTCGTGAATGTTGAAAAAGTTGACGCGGGACCCACTCAATAATAATTATAATATTATATTATATTATTAAATTATTTATATAATAATATAATATTTAAAGATGTGGGACCCATGGGAAAAATTTTCCATCTGCCCACGTGAAGGTTTGAAAAATTAGTCAGGGAAAAATTATGAAAAATGACCCAAAAACAAGAAATTACACTTAAGGACCCATTTTCCAACACTATAAATAGAGGCCTCACTTCTTCATTTTCTTCACACCAAACTCAGATCACAACGGTCGAGTTTAATAGAAGAGAGAGAATTCTTAGAGTTTAGAGTGAGAATTTAGAGTAAAGTTCTCGGAGCTGGAGAGAAGGAGTAAGAACTTCAAGGGTAAGTTCTTTGGTCTCTAGTCTTAAGATTTGGTAGTTTCTTTTGGTAATTATAGTAGAAATGCCAGATAGAGTTTTTTCTGAGTATGCTCTGTGGCTGCAGCTTAGTCTGATCTGTCACATCAGAAAAGAATTATTCTTGGGCAGTAATGTTATTTACCAATACAGTAAATACTATTTACCAAACAGTAAAAATTATTTACCGTCACGGTAAAAATATTTTTACTGGTACTATTCACATGAATAGTGAATACTATTCACATGAATAGTAAATCTTCAACGTAGAATTCCACAAGTATTGCAAAGTTGATGGCCACTGATAAATGTGATATTGTTCCTATAGGGTATCTGTGAACTTGTACCGCTGTTTTCCGTTAGAAGTACCGTTTTAGTCAAACGTACCAAAACATCATCAACGAAGGTACGGACGCGTACTGTAACCTTAACTCTGATGCTTATTGTAAATTTGTATGTGATGGATAGTCTGAGATTCTGTTTTCATAAAGTTGTGCATACACATTCAGCTATATACGGGTTATAGTCATGATAATGCCGTTGAGTTTTCCTAGCGCTGAGGACACGGATGTACACCGTGGCACTGGGTAGTGCAGACTGGATTAAAATATGAGGTGGTTGTGCTGTTAAAATGTGATTATGCTATAACTATCATGAATATCTATTATATATAAAATTGTTACATAAGCATGAGGTTAACTGTTACCTGAGGTTCAATGGGAATTGAACCTCAGCTCTTACCATAGCCTCAGGTTCTGGCGAAGACAGGGTTGCTGACAAGGGTAAGCAGGCTGTATAAGGACTCGGACGGAGGATTGTTTATCTGTTGCTGTTTTCTTATGTACTTTGAGTACTTGAATATTTGGATGACTGTATTAGTATCAACACACCAATGTTGGTTAAATATCAGATACTCGTTTTATTTTAAAATGAAAACTCTTTTCCGATGCCACACTGTTTAAATTATTCAAAACTCTGATAATCTCTTTTGAAAATCGCATATTAAAAGACGGGATGTTACATTTTGGTATCAGAGCTTGCATCCTGGCACGAAGTTAACTAGGTTACTTTAAACAGTCTTGTAAGGTTGTTTAAGTAGCAGAGTTAAGTTCTAGCCTTAAAAAGTATTTTATCTGGCATGAACCCGACTTAGTTACAACAAACCATTGGTGCCGAAGGTAGGGCCGAGTCTATGTGGATCAGCCAATCAGTCACCCTAGCACGGTGAGGCTCCCATGATAGACGCCTACCTGGCCAATCGGTTGATTAACTAAGTTAGGCTCTAAGCCATGGTTTTCTTTAAAAAAAAAATATTTCAAAAAAAAAAAAAAAGTATAAGTACTGATATGACCCTGGTGTTGTTGTAGAAATGGACAAAGAGGAATTTCCGTATATCAATTACTTTGGGAAAAGAAGACGTATTGCACGTCGGTCGATAGTCCCCGAACCAGTAAGTAGGAGATTGAACCCTGAGCCGATAAATCCACTCTCTGTACCAATGCCTGAACCTGTGCCGGTACCAGAACCACTCTACCCCGCTCTTGCACTTGATAATGATCCAGAACCAGAATACCATCCTGGACCTGAGTATCCCGACCATCTATATGACTCAATACCCATTCTTGCAGAGCCCTACTCACCGAAACCCGGAAATCCCAGCAATTCACATCACTCCTCAATAGGTGATAACTTTGACTATCCTCAGATACAAGATCTCGACTATGATTCTGACGCCAACTCTGGCAACTTGGAGTACGTCTTAGATGAAAACTCCATCTTAACTTTAGCCTTACACTTGGAATTTCTCCATGCCGCTCTCACTACTAAGACCGAGAAAGACAAATACCTACTGTATCTGACCCGAGTCAGAGAATTTTACCAGGCAAACTCTCGCTACCATTTTCCGTATCCTTCTAGAGACTGGGTTAAATCCACCCTTCATCACTTTCCTCGCACCCATTTCTGGAAAACAAAAATCAATGAAATTCTGAATAAGGGCCACATCGAGGATGTGTGCTCGTGCATTTTCTGCCTCCAGCATTTAGTTCACCTGGTCATGTAGAAAGACAAAGACAACCCTACAACAGTTCAATGAACCATGGAAGTAGTAGTAGCAATAGTTTTGTAACAGTAGGACTAAGTATAATAGTAGTTTGTGTAATTACCATTAATGAATAAAAGGGGTGTACTATATACGCTTTGGTGTGATTTATATGAAATTTGTGATCTTATGTTATGTGTAATCTTTTTGTTTTCTAGTGTTTATATCTATTAACCTTTGGAATTTAGAATATGGCAACTTTGGGAGGCGCCGGAACTCCTAGAGGCCGAGGCCGAGGTCGAGGCAGAGGCCGAGGCAGAGGTAGGGGTAGGCAACTGCGAGTAGTACCAAACCCTGAACTCGAACAACATGAACCTCCACCACCAGTACAAGATGAACTTCAAGAAATGAGGAGAATAATACAAGAACAGAGAGCTCTCATCGATGCGCTTCTCGCCAACAGGCAGGGAGGACAAGGGGATGAAGAACAACAGGCTGACGGAGAGCAACAGCAACAACAACGAGAGGGAGGAGAAAATTACGATGAACAAGAAGACGAGCGCAGCAACGCATTTGAGAGACCAGAACGATCTCAGTCATCTCCTCGACAGGAGAGAGTACTGGTGGAACAACATCAACCTGTCAGAGAAGCTAAGGATACACAATACTGGGTGACACAATTCTGCAAACACAAGCCACCAGTATTCCGAGGAAAACTTGATTCAGCTGAGGATTGGCTATTGCATCTTGAAAAGATCTTTGAGGTCTTAGAATGTCCGGATAACAGGAAGGCTCAATTGGCAATTTACAAGCTAGCAGGAGACGCCGATCGTTGGTGGCGAAACACCGCGGCAACCCTCCGAAGCCGAAACTGTCCCGTCACATGGGAAACGTTCCAAGAAAAGTTTAACGAGCAGTACTTTCCACCCTCAGTACAGATGATGAAGGAGACAGAGTTCCTGCACATCCGTCAGGGTCGGGAAGAATCTTTCGATGATTACTTCGCTCGTTTCACCAACTTATCTCGGTACTCATCACTTTTGAGGCGAGATAATGACGAGAGCAGCATTGCAAATGTACTTGTGTATGGACTAAAGTATGAGATAAGGGAAAGGTTGGTATCGCACAAATTTCTGGAACTAAATCAAGCTGTAGAAGCCTGCCGACTCATCGAACGAAACTTGAAGGAGCTTCGCAAGACCAGAGACTTCAGCAGTAGCGGCCCCAACCGTAGCGGTTTCAATCGCAACAACCCAGCACAGAAGAGGAAGGCACCTTGGAATAATTCCCAACAAGGGAATAAGAGGCCATTTCAACTGAGACAGCAAAACTTTCCAAGAATGCAGACATCCCAAGCCTGTCCGCAATGCAGAAGATTCCATCCGGGAGCTAACTGTGAGGGAAAGCCAGTGTGCTTCAGGTGTCAGAAACCGGGGCATATTAGCTTAAACTGTCCTCAAAAAGCTTTGGAGGCGAGACCGCAGAACGCAGGACGAGTTTTTGCTCTGACTAATGAGGAAGCCAAGAAATCTCCTGAGATGATCAAAGAAATACGATTCTCACCACCACACGACCAGAGCAAGATCAATGTGAGTCTGAATTTCCTATCTAGTGCAGAAGCAGAAAAATGCATGAAGCAAGGTTGCCAAGCGTATATGGTGTTCTTCTCAATCAAGATAGACGACGAACCATCACTCAAAGACATTCCCATTGTGAATGAATTCCCTGATGTGTTTCCCAAAGATCTCACCAAGTTACCCCCTGAGAGAGAGGTTGAATTCGCCATCGACTTGATGCCAGGCACTGGACCAATATCAAAAGCACCATATCGTATGGCACCAAACGAGATGCTGGAATTGAAGAAACAGCTTGAGGAGCTACTGGAGAAAGGATTTATTCGACCTAGTGTGTCGCCATGGGGAGCCCCAGTACTGTTTGTAAAGAAGAAAGATGGAAGTTTACGACTTTGTATCGATTACCGCGAGTTAAACAAGGTGACTATCAAAAACAAGTACCCACTTCCTCGCATTGACGATCTACTCGATCAACTATCTGGTTCCTGTGTATTCTCTAAAATTGACTTACGCTCAGGATACCACCAGCTGCGAGTGAAAACCAGTGATGTTCCAAAAACAGCCTTTAGAACCAGATACGGGCATTACGAATTCCTTGTGATGCCTTTCGGATTGACAAATGCGCCTGCCGTATTCATGGATTACATGAATAGAATCTTTCGTCTACACCTAGACAAGTTTGTAGTGGTGTTCATCGATGACATCCTAATCTATTCTAAAAGCAGGGAAGAACACGAAGAACATCTGCGACTCGTGTTGGGAATACTCCGTGACAAACAACTTTTTGCTAAATTGAGCAAGTGTGAATTCTGGCTACCAGAGGTAAAATTTCTGGGTCATGTCGTATCTCGCGATGGTGTAGCTGTTGATCCTAGTAAAGTGGAAGCGGTTCTAAACTGGAAGAGGCCGGAAACAGTGGCAGAGATACGTAGTTTCCTGGGTTTAGCGGGATATTACCGCAGATTCATACAAAATTTCTCACGTATTGCCTTACCATTAACGAAGCTCACAAGGAAGAAACAACCATTCATATGGGACGATGATTGTGAGGCGAGTTTTCAAACTTTGAGGGAGAAGTTGACTACAGCTCCAGTATTAATAATTCCAGATCCAGACGAAACGTACATTGTCTATAGTGATGCTAGTGGGCAAGGATTAGGGTGTGTTCTCATGCAGCAGGGCAGAGTTGTGGCATATGCTTCTCGCCAGTTGAAACCTCACGAGTTGAACTACCCTACTCACGATTTAGAACTTGCGGCTATCGTGTTTGCTTTGAAGATATGGAGACATTATCTCTATGGAGCAACCGTGGAGTTATATTGCGACCACAAGAGCCTGAAATACCTGTTTGATCAAAAAGAGCTCAACATGAGACAACGTCGCTGGATGGACTTACTGAAAGATTACGACCTGGAGATCAAGTATCATCCCGGAAAAGCAAACGTCGTAGCAGATGCACTTAGTAGAAAGACGGTGCACGCAGCATACATGATGATTCAAGAGCGGAGACTACTTGAAGATTTCAGAGACCTGAACCTGTCCAATCAGATTTGCATGAGACACTACGCGCCCGATGACGTGTATCTTGCAAGTCTCCTTGTTAGTCAAGGAAAGTACGATCTAAGAGATGCGGTCGAGGAAGCTCAAAAGCACGACGAATGGGCTATAGCAGCTCGGGAGATGATCTCACGGGGAGAGACTCAAGACCATGACTTATCGCCTAGCGGTTTAGTCAGGTACAAGAAGCGGATCTACATTCCAAAGGATGGTGAATTACGAACGAAGATTCTAGACGAGGCTCATAAGAGTAAATATACTCTACATCCAGGAATGGTGAAGATGTACCAGAACCTGAAATCCGAGTTTTGGTGGCCCAGGCTGAAGAAAGACGTAACCGAGTACGTGGGTAGATGCTTAACCTGTCAGAAAGTTAAAACTGAACACCAACGACCCCCTGGTCTTCTTCAAGGACTGGAAATTCCGGAATGGAAATGGGAGAATATTACCATGGACTTAGTGGTAGGGTTACCTAAGATCAGACAACACGACGCGATTTGGGTAATTGTTGACCGATTGACTAAGTCGGCACACTTTCTCCCCATTAGTATTAACTACTCACCAGAACGTTTGGCGGAGATTTATATCAAAGAGATTGTAAGACTTCATGGTGTACCTAAGAGTATTGTCTCTGATCGGGACCCGCGATTTACGTCCCGATTCTGGGAGGCTTTGCATGCAGAGATGGGAACTAAGCTAAGACCTAGTACGGCTTATCACCCACAGACCGATGGTCAATCTGAAAGGACAATACAGACGCTAGAAGATATGCTTAGAGCGTGTGTATTGGATTTCAAAGGCCATTGGGATAAACATTTACCGCTGGCCGAATTCGCTTACAACAATAGTTACCATTCGAGCATACAGATGGCTCCGTTTGAGGCATTGTACGGGCGGAAGTGTCGATCACCTATATGCTGGACAGAATTGTCGGAGCGAGAATTCATTGGGACAGATTTAGTTGATAAGACCTCCAAGCAAATTGCATTGATCAAACAGAGACTCCTAACAGCACAAAGCAGACAGAAGAGTTACGCTGATAAGAGGAGAAGACCGTTAGAATTTGAAGTCGGAGACCATGTGTTTCTGAAACTATCACCAGTCACTGGTATCGGTAGAACGCTGAAAAGGAAAAAGTTGAGTCCGCGATATGTTGGACCATTTGAAATCCTGGCCAAACGAGGGCCAGTTGCGTACCAATTAGCTTTACCCCCGAACTTGAGTAAACTCCATGATGTTTTCCATGTTTCCCAGTTGAAGAAATACCAACCTGACCATGACCATGTTATTCAGTATGAGGATGTCGAGGTGCGACATGATAACACTTTTGAGGTCGAGCCGGAGCGAATTCTCGATTACCAGGAGAAACGGCTTCGACACAGAAATATTCCTGTTGTGAAAGTGGTCTGGAAGGGTTTATCTCCTAATGAGGCGACTTGGGAAACAGAGAAAGATATGAGGGAAAGATATCCGGAGTTCATGGCTCAATGTTTAGTTAGTATGGAGTAAATTTCGAGGGCGAAATTTTATTTAACGGGGGGAGAAATGTAATATCCTAAATTCTGGGTCTAAAGACATAGAAATTTGTCTGTTATTAAAGACTACTAGGCTCTATTTTAAAAATGGCGAATTTTGAAACGGTATTTTGTGGGACCCACAGCTTCATAATTCACTCATCCGACAACAATTCTCGTGAATGTTGAAAAAGTTGACGCGGGACCCACTCAATAATAATTATAATATTATATTATATTATTAAATTATTTATATAATAATATAATATTTAAAGATGTGGGACCCATGGGAAAAATTTTCCATCTGCCCACGTGAAGGTTTGAAAAATTAGTCAGGGAAAAATTATGAAAAATGACCCAAAAACAAGAAATTACACTTAAGGACCCATTTTCCAACACTATAAATAGAGGCCTCACTTCTTCATTTTCTTCACACCAAACTCAGATCACAACGGTCGAGTTTAATAGAAGAGAGAGAATTCTTAGAGTTTAGAGTGAGAATTTAGAGTAAAGTTCTCGGAGCTGGAGAGAAGGAGTAAGAACTTCAAGGGTAAGTTCTTTGGTCTCTAGTCTTAAGATTTGGTAGTTTCTTTTGGTAATTATAGTAGAAATGCCAGATAGAGTTTTTTTCTGAGTATGCTCTGTGGCTGCAGCTTAGTCTGATCTGTCACATCAGAAAAGAATTATTCTTGGGCAGTAATGTTATTTACCAATACAGTAAATACTATTTACCAAACAGTAAAAATTATTTACCGTCACGGTAAAAATATTTTTACTGGTACTATTCACATGAATAGTGAATACTATTCACATGAATAGTAAATCTTCAACGTAGAATTCCACAAGTATTGCAAAGTTGATGGCCACTGATAAATGTGATATTGTTCCTATAGGGTATCTGTGAACTTGTACCGCTGTTTTCCGTTAGAAGTACCGTTTTAGTCAAACGTACCAAAACATCATCAACGAAGGTACGGACGCGTACTGTAACCTTAACTCTGATGCTTATTGTAAATTTGTATGTGATGGATAGTCTGAGATTCTGTTTTCATAAAGTTGTGCATACACATTCAGCTATATACGGGTTATAGTCATGATAATGCCGTTGAGTTTTCCTAGCGCTGAGGACACGGATGTACACCGTGGCACTGGGTAGTGCAGACTGGATTAAAATATGAGGTGGTTGTGCTGTTAAAATGTGATTATGCTATAACTATCATGAATATCTATTATATATAAAATTGTTACATAAGCATGAGGTTAACTGTTACCTGAGGTTCAATGGGAATTGAACCTCAGCTCTTACCATAGCCTCAGGTTCTGGCGAAGACAGGGTTGCTGACAAGGGTAAGCAGGCTGTATAAGGACTCGGACGGAGGATTGTTTATCTGTTGCTGTTTTCTTATGTACTTTGAGTACTTGAATATTTGGATGACTGTATTAGTATCAACACACCAATGTTGGTTAAATATCAGATACTCGTTTTATTTTAAAATGAAAACTCTTTTCCGATGCCACACTGTTTAAATTATTCAAAACTCTGATAATCTCTTTTGAAAATCGCATATTAAAAGACGGGATGTTACACTCTATTTCGTTTTCTTCGCTCCTATGAGATTTTGAGATGTTATGTTTTTATTAAAATGCCCCTCACCTTTTATTTTTTAGAAAGGCAAGGTTCCCTCCTAAATAGACTTGCTGCGGAGCTTCGACACTAGCAGTTTGAGTTCTATTGATAACTTAAGTAATGCAATTAACTGTTTGAGTATAGATATGAACAACTTTAGGTTCATAAATCCTATCAAACACCATTGACAAGTTGAATGATGATAGTAATAACTTACATATAGCGATTCACAAGTATAGTATAGAGAATGATAACTTATGAGCTCAAGTTGTCAATCTCTATACTTAAGTTGTTATTTCCTTTATTCAATTTGTCAACGACACTTAATAGGGCTTAGGGAGCTAAAGTTATCAATCTCTACACTCAAATTCTCACTGAAACTTTGGGAAGAGGATTTTCTCATGAGCAATTTTCTCCTTATCTCTCATAATCTCATCCTGGCCGTTGAAATCTTGATTCAAGGGTCTAGATCAAATTTTAAAAAAACCGCATGCTCTGGACCCTTGGATCAAGATTTTAACGACCAGGATGAGTTAATGATGAGAGATAGGCAGAAAGGTGATAATGAGAAGATCCGAACTCGAAACTTTAGTCGTTGGTGCCAAAGCTCCATATGTGAATTGACGGCGAAGGGGACTTGGTTTTTTGAAGAGAGAGAGAGAGAGAAAGACATTTTAGTAAAAATACAACATTTCAAAATTCCAAATTTATTTTAAAGGATCTATGTGTTATTTTCATATATTAATAGACTTTTTAGGATTTTTCAAAGTTAAATAGAACTCTCCCTTTATTTAATACCGTGCATTTCTTTATTTGTGTTAATTTTTTTTAAAAAAAAAAAAATTGTATCACTGAGTGTGTGCGCAATTTTTTTCTCTATAAAATTTCCATCTTTGGTTAATTAACATTTTTCACCTCAATTCCAGATTATAGGAATAAAATGTTACTCCGTACCTATATATTGTATATTTAATACTCCCTCCGGTCCTAATTATAAGACAACATATGAAAGTTGGTTTTGGTCCTAATTATAGGACAACATTCTAACATTTGTTAATTTCTTCCTAAAATACCCCTATTTTATTCTCTTAAGTGTGTTTGATTTTTTGTGGATGTAATTATATGTATGTGGATGTATAGACTCTTCCAATATTGAAACTTTTAAATTGTTAGATTTTAATTTGTTTATCGATCAATTATAATTAATTTGCCTATATATATATAAACACACACATATACATATTCATACACATAGAGATATATATGTGTGTATGTTTTTATATGTGTGTCTACACACAAATATACATAGACACATATATAAACCCACACACACACATAAATATCTGTGAGTGTGTGTTGTTAATATATATGTGTATGTGTACATATATAACACAGTGTGTATTCATATATATATATATATATATATATGAGTGTGTGTAGATATGTGTGGTGTATGTGTGTTTTTATATGTGTGTCTACACACAAATATACATACATATATACACAGACACATATATAAACACGCACACATATCGTGTGTGTGTTGTGTGTATATAACAATATCATTATTTCAAATAGAAAGTGTGTAGAAAAGAAAATTTTAGATTGAAGAGGTATGTGGTATGAGTTGTTATTTACTTTTATTTTTGTCATTTTAAATTTATATAAGGGCATTTTAGAAAAATGAATAAAATTAACTAACTTAACCTCTCTCCTTAATCTTCCCAAAGTTGGTTAAATATGTCCTATAATTAGGACCGGAGGGAGCAATAATCTTCTTGAAAGTTTGTAAATTTTTGTCAGGATGGGTTATATAATCTCGCTAATAAATGAAGGGAAAAACACTAGGAGAATGATATTTTCATGTCACACATCCATGAAATGGTGGGACCCATATATATATATATAATATATAGGTCTCACCATTCTATGTGTGTATAGAAATCTTCTTCTTCTCATACAATATGCGAAGTTTAAATCCCATAAATGAATTGTTCAAATTTTAAGAGCATAGATCTGTATGATTTATTTTATTTAAATTATACTGGTACTTTTATAATTTGATCCGTTAACCGTATTCGTTGCTGGGTGCTAGAATTATTAATTTTAATTTACATAATATTTTTCTGTTAGGATTTAATGGCGCGGGTTAATTTATGCGCGCGCCTCCTAGTTAAATCCAATTGCAAAGAACGGCACTAAGACGCTAGTTGCGATGGCTTCTCTTGCAGCTTCTTCCAGCTTTGACTCATCAGGGTCTGTACCTTCTGCAGATGCGCGTCTTCGCTTGGTTGAGTTCCTCATCCACTCTGCTCAAGTAAACCATTCTCTACTTCCCCCTCTATCTTCCTTTTCGGTGTCATTTGCTCCCAAATTTTTATTCTCCGTGTAGCATCTGGAAGTTGCTCCCACCGTAAAATACTCGGCATTGTCATTGTTCGTTGATCGGTTCTTTATTTCTTTGCGCAGGTGATCTTCCTCTTCCTGTTTCTCACTATTTTGATCACCGATTTTGATTCTCTTATTTTTACCCCTTCGTATTGTAATTCCATTCGCTCCTTCATTTTGTTGCATTATAATTGGCGATTCTGAAGTTTCATGGAAGCTGGCAACACGAGAAGCTGGCTCTTCCATCCTGTTACAGAGAGCAATTTGCAGTTGTTTGCGCTGATTTCTCTATGGATTTCAAGCAAAGTGCGTTTTTAAGCCCTCATTTCATGGACTGTTTTTTCTCCTTCGTTTAAATTACTACAAACTTTAAATTCGTTTTATGACACTAAATCAAGCTACGCAGATGCATGATTCTCATCCACTTTCTGTGAGATGTTTGAAGTCCTTGGCCAACAATATCATCAAGGACCAACACTTTGCAACTCGAGATTTCCTCGAAGCAGTAAGTTCCCCCCCCCCCCCCCCCCCCAAAAAAAAAAAAAATAATAATAATAATAAAATTTGGCGGTTGACAATTGATATTGATATCTGCAGGAGGTGCTCTTCATGCAGGTATAAACTGACAGACCTGCCATGTATTTGGTTCTGAATTGGGTGGCTAATATGATTTTGTACTTCCAAAGGTGCTGAATTTTGAGATTGGCACAACAAATATTGCTTTTTTGAACCTTGAAGAGCTTTGGATGCAGATCAAGTGAGTCATATTTACAAGAGAAATTATACACACACATCAGATTTTTTTATTCTGTCTGCTAATTCTCATCCTTTGGAGCGAAGGAGAGTGGCCATCGTCGGTGATCTCATCAACTTCGAAGCGTGTATGGAAATTATGGATCTTCTCTATGAAAAGGAGGAGACATCATTTCTTCATAAGTCTCCTTCCTCTCTCGCGGCATCAATCTTGGTATTTTCTTGAATTTTTCGTTGGTTATTTCCTAATTCCAGTTATTTATAATTACGACATTTACTTTTGGCAAGTTATTCTCTCTTTTCTTTTCTTTTTTTCCTTTTTCTTTTTTGGAGAAGGTTGCGTCTTATTTGATCACAGTCCCAAAACAGAAATGGGAGTTTCCACTTCTTCCATGGGGTAAGAAAGGTTCACCCAGTCTCATCTAAGGTGCTTACTTTAAAGTTTTTTACACCTGTGTTGTGCACATATGTTATTCCTCATGAAAATTGAGAAAAGGTCAATCTTCAAGATGTGAAGTTTCCTATTGTTTAATAGTTGTCTATTACATTCCGACCAAAAAAAAAAAAGTTGTCTATTACATTGATTTTTACACATAGGTTTTCCATTTCTCTACTTACTAATGATACAAGATGCATACTGTTTACAGTGTCAGCTGATCGCTCACCCACTTTCAGAATTGTTACTGCAATTTGTACATTTTTTTCATTACATTCATGAACTTGCTATTGGACGTTGCTTAAACGAGCATCTGGAAAATCGATGGCCTTGGCTTGGATTATATTATTTTGCATAACTTAGTCACATTCTTCATTAACGAATGTCCTTATAAGTTACCCTACTAGTAGATCTTTAGAGAAAGGGCTTCCTTTTCGCTGGTCTGGGAATCCATTGATATTATTAGCAGCCTCTATCTTTTAGGGAAGATTTGACTGATTTCAATGTTGGCCCCCATATAAGTGGTGTACAATCTCGCTTAAAAGAATTTAAATGACTAGAAAAGCATCTTCATCTGTAAAAACCCTCTGCTTGATGCTTGATGCTTTTTCTTTGTCTCAGATGCCTGATGCCCCTTGAATAATTCCTAGGTCTTCAATTTTAAATTTCCCTCATTTCATGTGTCACTTTGAGATATTCTGACATCTTCTTTGTAGCATTTGGACTACTGTTTTCTTCACATTGTTCTTAGTTCTATGCGTAGCCCTTGCTTGTTGCTTCCACCTCTAGCAATTCATATCCGATCCTCTGATGACTGATCTCTTAGGGTTGAATTCACAGGAAAATAAAATTAGATTGTTAATTTCATCTCTGCTTTTTCTTAGCATAGTTTATGGACTCACACAAGGTGAAATTGAATTTAGACAGACTCCAAATACCAGGAAGCTAACTAAAATATTTTGTTGTTAGTGAAGTTTGTGACTTCATATAGAGAAGAGGAGATCATCAAAATTGTGAGGGACATTCTCAAGCATGTACTCGATCCTTCCTCAGACCTACAAGGCTAGTGAACCTCGAAAGATTGAATCATTTTGGATGTCTTGAACTTTAGCTCAGTCAAACCACGATATTTCAATGATTAGTAGTGTTGGAATCTGGTGAGTTTGATTATCGGATCAATGGTTGACTGTAAAAGGGAGATAATCCATAACACGTATGATCAGAGAATGCAATTGAATACTAAATCCTATTGGTAAACCGTGTCGATGTTAATTAATGGCTTACTTTATCTTAACTCTGATCCTTCTACGTATCAATGACCGAATTTTAAATTCATTCACCAGATAACATTTGAAATCAAGACCAGCTTAGCACTGAGACATCCTTTTATAACTTCGAACAGTTAATAGAGTTTTAATGCCGATTTAATTTGCTTAAAATTGAACGGTTTTGCATATCTTTTGGAAAACGGAATGATGCTTTGATGATGAGTGTTATGAAAAGTTGAAAAAGCTAGACCAATGACTCTTAGATCTTAAGATATTGATTGGGAGAATGACAACTAAGGACCTGATAAATAAATAAAAAAAGTTAATATCAAATTTGGACTCTTAAAATTCTCGTGCTGAAGAATAAAAGAAGAACTTAAGTTGTGATGAAATCGTAATTTGGCATTTAATTTTATGAGATCCTTAATCATCATTCTCTATTGCTTTGTCATGCGGTATATTCCATGACGTGGACATGATTACAGTACACAAACTGGCCGAGTAAGGTTGGGTTTTCTCATCATCTTTTTCTCATCATCTCTCATAATCTCTAAATCACATCCATATAATCAATACAATACTACTTTCACTTTTCTCTCACTATCCCAAATCAAAGACTCAGATAAGGCCAATGAGAGAAAATGAGAAATAAGATAAAGAGAAGACCTCCTTCCGGCCGAGTATGAGTCCCACGATCAGGGGAGAGTGGACTCTTTTTTCATTTCCCCTTGCTCCCAAAAGGGTTCTTTTTTGGCAGGCCAGCGAGAGAATGACCAATTCTGAAGCTTGAATCTCGAAATACCCTTGCTCTTAATCAAAACATGGTTTTAACCAAAATACACTATCAGTTAGTAATAGTAAGCTTTGTTAATAAACAAGTATTGAGAGGATTGTTTATTTCATGACTAGAAGTGTTGAACAATCTGTATGCTCCTGCGTGTCATGGAGTGAATGACGGAAGTGGTCAGAGGCTAAATCAAATGCAGAGCCATCTATGTTGACTAGTTGACCCCTGTTTTCTGTGAAACTCAGACAGTGCAGGAAGGAACGTAGTGTTCCATCACATCACAGGCACTGTTACTTTGAAGCTGAGTGCCGAGTTCACTCACTGTCCCTTCTAGAAATGCAATTGGCAGTGCAGTGCAGCAGCAGCGTATTAGTACTAACTCAGTAGCACCCCTGTTTTCGATTCCCCTGTCTGTCGGTGCCCTCTCTCTTACATCCTTCCTTTCTTTGAGCTGTCATTCACCATCAACCCAACACTCCAATTTCAAACTCTTTAGCTCTTTATTTTTCCTTACAAAAATTTAATGAGTCAATTGATTTCCATTTCCATTTCCATTATATATTAATACTTGTAGACCCCCCCAAGGCCCCAAGTGTTGAGGGCGACCTGGAGACTCCAAATGCAGACATATATGTGTGGGACTGAACTCTCTCTTTCTTAACTATAAGTCATTCATACTCGTAATTTTTTACATGATGACGGCCCATTTCACAGATTTTATGGATACCAAATCATGCGGATGTCTACACGTATCTACTTTTTAATTTTGCTTTTGGGTCCCAGAAGGTGGTTGAATCAATATCCCATGAATATTCCTCTTAATTCGAGTATTCACATTGCAGATGGGAAAAATAAAAGAAACTTAAATAATTAGCTCGCCCAAAATACAAGAAATCAAGTCACTACTCTACCATATTGAACAAGTAATCCACTTGTAATTGAGAAATGATTTGTTTTTCTCTAGTGTTACAATGTACTCTAAGAAGGTACTATTAATAGTAGCTCGATAGGTGCAGCGAGCTTTTGCATATGAATGATACGAGGGGATTAAAGAAAAGAGTATCACTCTAATTTTATTTATAAGTCTTTTTTAATTAAAAAATATGGTCCTATTTATAAGTTTTTTTTTTTAAGATAATAAATGAGATTGTGAAAACTTTGTTCATATTAAGTATATCAATGAAAATAGAAAGAGAAAAAAAATTTGAAAGATACCCATTTATAAATGGGATAAAGTTAAAAATTTACCTTATAATTATTAAACTAAATATATATATAATTTAGTTAAAAGTGAGTTATAAATAGAATTATAAATAATAATGAAGCATTAATAAGGTGGAGAGAGAAGAGAAAGTGGGTCCCTTCATAAATTACCAACTCATCACTTCCTGTTTTGCTTCAAACAAGCATGAGGATTTCGGATTGTTTTTTTTGGTCGAAATGAGGATTTCGGATTGAGCAAAAACAAAGTATGAGGATTTCGGACTTGGCTTGCGTCGTTGCAATGCAACGTCCATTGTCGTCCTATACTCAAAATTGGGTCATTTTGGTGTAATTTTGAGTTGACCTTTGCTTTTTTTAAAATAATAAAATAAAAATTAGAACATTGAGCGGTACTAAAAAATATGTCAAGTTATTAACTGGTACTAAATATATTTCAGGATACTGATTAATACTAAAAAAATATTTTATGATCTTAAAAAATTATTTTAGGATTTTGAAGAAATATTTCATGGTACTGAGTGCTATTAAAAAATTAATTTAGAGCACTGACTGATATTAAAAATATACTTTAGGATATTTTTTTAAGATCCTAAAATAAAATTTTCAAGATCATGAAATATTTTTTTAATATCGGTTAATAACCTAAAGTACTTTTTTAGTCCCTATTAGTATCCTTTTTATTTTTTAAAAAAAGCAAACGTTAACTCAAAACTTTGCAGTCCAGTTTTAAGTATAGGATAGCAGCAGACGCAATCTAAGTCTGAGGATTTCCACCCAACCTCTTATACATCTACATCTTCGTGTGCTCACCAACATTTATGTAACTAATGGATAAAGGTGCAATCCAATTTATTTTTCTGATTTTAAATATAAGACATAATTTATAGTACAAATTACATTATAAAATATAAAATATGTTATATATTTAAGATAGAAGGTAGTATGAACATTTTTTGGAAGAGTTACAAGCACAATAAATATTTTTTTCAGTGTAAAAATACCTATCAATATTTAAAAGTGGACTAATAATGCCATTTCCGGCAAATTGGGGACGTTGGCCATGAGAATTAAACGTTTGACCAATTTTGCTGACGTGTAAGGTGAGCTGGCAAAGCTAATGTCATATATGGCAGTGAGAGAGTATAACTTTATAAGTGAGAAGAACGCAAGCAAGAGAGAGAGAAGAAGGTGTACGTCTCTCTCTCTTCCCAATCTCTCAAATTCAGATTTTGATAGCACTAATCAACTTCTTTATACCCAACCATGATTTTCTTCAATCATATATTCAACCACCTTAAACCTGTAGTGCAAGCATTTCCCATAAATTAGTCGACCAAGAAAAGAAAAGCATATCGGTTTCTGGATTAATTAGGCCAAGGAAAAGAGAAGAGGGGAGAGGGAGAAAGAAAGCTGCGGGATCAGGACTGATAGAGACTTAATTTCAAGTAATCTCAAGCATCATCTAGACTTGTACCACAAAAAGGCAATAAATGAAGGTAGGCAATAAATGGATAAAGGTGCAATCCAATTTATACGAGCCAGCCACCATTCCCGAAGTGGCTTTCATCTTTTCTACAACTTCGTTTCTCTGATCTTAGGGCCCTGATAGCTCAAGTACATGTTGGTCTTAAGGGACTCTTCGTCTTGCTTGAGCTTATAGGAATTGGAAGATTTAAGGGGGAAGAATCGAGGGCGTTAGAGAAGCGCCTGGCCTGCTCGGAGGAAGAAGATGAAGCAGAATTGCGAAGAGATTTGATGGTGGAATCGCCGTTTTAGAGCCCTGATCTTTCACCCCCTGCAACAATTGCATCCCTGTTTGGTACACCATCCTCCACATGTATCTCAAGCTCATATATGCCCAGTGATTATTAATATGAAGAAGAAGCAATGAAGAGGTGTATGTGAATTGAAGATTGAGCTGAATTCAATGGCGGTTATAAGGGAAGCTTGCGAAGGATGTTGCCGATGAGAGATGGGGAGGGGATGGGATGGGATCCTTTTCCCTCCATTTTTCTTTTATTTTTCTTTTCTATCGTTGGATTGATCTCATGAAATAGGATGGTAAAAAAGATAGTAAATCTGAATTATTGAATTCTTAATCCAAAAACAAAAAAAAAATGAGGGAAAAAGATGGAAAGGAATAAAGAAGATAAGTCAAATTCAAGGAGAAATGTGGAGGTGGGGAAAAGAGAGAGAGACATACGGGAATGGATCTTCTCATGATCCTACTTTCTCCTTATCCCTCATAACCCAATCTACACTTTTCATTTAATCTTGGCCGTCCATTTTATATTCTTAAAACTCATTTCCAACTTCTCAAATGCTTCGACTCACTCGCTCGTATTAAAAAATATTTTAAGATACTGACGGATACTTAAAAAATACTTTGTAATCTTAAAAAATTGTTTTAGAATATTAAAAAATATTTCAGGGTAATGACTTGTACTAAAAAAATACTTTAGGATAGTAATTGATACTGAAAAATATTTCATTATCTTAAAAAACTATTTTTAGGATTTTGAAAAAATATTTCAATGTATTGAATGATACTAAAAGGATACTGATTGAGACTGAAAAAATACTTAATGATTTTGAAAAATTATTTTAGGATCTTAAAAAAATATTTCAAGCTACTGACCAGTATACTTTAAAATACTGACTTATACTGAAAAAATACTTTATGATCTTAAAAAATTATTGTAAGATCTTGAAAAAAATTTTGAGGGTACTAAATGGTGCATTTCAAGATATTTTTTAAGATCTCAAAATAATTTTTCAAGATCATGAATTATTTTTTAAGTATCGATCAATATCCTTAAATATATTTTTAACATTATTCAGTATCCTGAATTATTTTTTCAAGATTCGAAGATAATTTTTCAAGATCATGAATTATTTTTCAGTACCACTCAGTATCCTGAAATATCATTTTAGCATCATTCAGTACCTTCAAATATTTTTTCAAGATCCTTAAATAATTTTTCAAGATCATAAAGTATTTTTTCAGTACCAATCAGTATCTTTTTAGTATCATTTAGTACCCTAAAAAAATTTCAATATTCTAAAATAATTTCTCAATATCTTGAAGTATTTTTTCAATACCGGTCAGTATCTTAAAATATTTTTTTAATACCGCTTGAGAGGCTGAAAGTGAGATTTAAAAATATAAAATGAACAGTCAAAATCAAGTGAAATCAATGGTGTAGATTGAGTGATGAGAAATGTGGAAAAAATAGAATTATGAAAGGATCCGTTTCCGAGACATACACCTTCTTCTCTCTCTCTTGCCTACATTCTTCTCTCTCCCATACTCTCTCACTGCCACATATGATGTTAACTTCGCCAGCTCACCATTTACATCAGCATAAATGGTCAAACGTTTCACTCTCATGGTCAACGTCCACCAGCTTAACGGGATGACATTATTGGGGCACTTTTTAAGGTTCATGAGTGCTTTTACACTCAAAAAAATATTTATTGTGCCTATAGCTCTTTCAAAAAAATATTTATGAATAGAATTGCATCTTTAACCTATAACTAATCATCATCACAATGACGTACTATATACCAAACAAAGTAACAAACTCAATGTCTCCTCCTTCTTCTTTTGCTTCTGAATCTGATCATGATCACGCCCCACACCGTAAATATTCTCCCTCTAATTTTCTCCGATGAAAAACCTCCATTATCTGTCAGTGTACGTGCATCAGAAAAAAGAGTAAGGGATACTAGCTAGTGATATTAATAACTGTGGATCGGCTCATCAAAGCTTTTTAACATGTTGAAAAGTTTGGTTGCCCCACATAAGCAGTAATGATAGAAGCCAAATTGATGATAAACGACATGCTTCTCCCGGATTCATTGTCTTGGAATTTCATTACTTTCACCACTCTCACACACCCCCCGATCATATCCCACTCCACACCATGTCACTTCTTACTTTTTACCAACCCAAAATATCTCTTATATCTAACGCTTCATTATTTTTTGATTAAGATATATATATTTCAACTAAATGATTCTATTGTAATCACTTATTTTCAATTGTCATTAGTTATATTCTTTTGTTAACATGTTAGTAAAGCAACACTGAATAATAACTAGAACGTTATACATACATGCACGTGTGTTTGTGATGGAAAATATTAATCAGATGGACCCATTCACGCAATAAGGTCTGAAAGTACTTTTCTGACTCTTTATGATACGTGGGTTCTACCACATCACGTACGTAACACACACACACACACAGATATTACTTGAAGGTGTGTCTGTGTGTGTAGATGACAATAATATTTAGAGCCGCAAGCTAGTACCATACAATAATATTAGGTGAATTGAACGTACATATATATGAATGCTATTGTTTGTTTGTTTGATTTGAGTAGCATCAATTTCATGGTCCAGTGATATGGAAACTAGCAACCCAAAATGAAACAGTTTGCAGAAGATCATGTGATGTTGTCACAGGGACAAGTGACACATAATGCTGCCCTTCATGCCCCCCATCCGTCAGGGATATATCCCATTCAATTTGAATCACTTACCATAACGGTCGGTGAGCAGGAAGTAAAATATATAAAATATCAGGAACACCAGTGTTTGCTCATAAATGACACCAGTTATTGTGATTCATGGAAACAAATACGTTCTGATCCAAAGTTTGATGAGTTGGTTAGTTTCGGTTTGAAATCATCAGTGTGTCCTTTATTATATATTTATATATCCCTGACGACTATCTTTTATATATATATACATATATATTAATAATAAGGTAACCAAAATCATACGTTTTCGTTTTATATATCCAACGTAACGTTAGTTCTGAAATAGTTAGAAAATTAATTACTAGCGCATATGTAGCGAGGGCATAGCTGGAACACACATGTCATCAAGTTATCTTATTAATTTATATAATGTTATCATACCTTCATACATTATTCTATTCTCTGCCATAATCATCTTCTTAACAACTTTTGTTGTCAGAATCTCGCGACGGTTTGGCTGCGTATATTAGCTTATTAGTGTATGCTGGACTTCAAAGCTTGGGTGTTTTCGGGGTACTGCAAAATATTAAATCGATTTTTTTAAAAAAAGAAAAAATTGTCTCCTTTGGTTTAAAAAATTTGTATGAACTTTTTATCTAGCTTTACACCTAAGTAGATTTTGCAAAAGGCGGGGAATAAATTCTCTCCCAGAAATTTTCAAAGAATCTTTGTCCACTTCGTATTGTCTCCTTATTGTTATTAGGAGCTGAGCAAAGGCCCGAAAAAAACGGAGGGGAGATTTTTAAAAAAAATTGAGCTATAGCGCTTTTTTTTTTTTTTTTTTTGATACACATGGTAGGAGAGTGGGGTAGGGTTCGAACCCTAGACATGGGGGATGAGAGCCAAGCTCCTATGCCACTGCGCTACTAAAGCGCTAGCAGTTATATCGCTACTTTGTACAGGAAGATATCACGGATAGTTTTATCCCAGAAGTGTCAAATCTGGAGTAATTTGCCTTGGTTATTATCTTAGTTAAGTTTGACTGTTAGTTAACCAAATATGCTAAGCTGACAGTCCATGTATCACCCACGTAGTTTTTATTTTCAATTTAGGTACAAATTTCTTTTATAAATTTTCATTGAGCAATGTTGTCCTGAAAATTTTTAAGTCGTAGTAATTTCACACTAACTATTATTTAGGTTAAAGCTAATACTAGTTGACCAAATTAAATATGTTTATTTGACAAATTCATATGTCATCCACTTCATTTTTTTCAAAATTAGATTTAAAAATAGGTATTTTTGTAATGCATCCCATATAAAGGATTAGAAACAACAAAATAAGTGAACACATCTTGTGTGATGAAGAAAAAAGGGTTAAGGACCAAATTTACTAACAAACAATTAGGCCAGGAGCGCTGGGCACAAATAAGTTTTAATTAGACTAAAACTGCCAATAAACAGTTTAATTTGTTAAATCATCACAAAACCGTTTGAAGCCAAGTAACGTCCGTGAAATCCCCCATCCACGTCGGATCTGACTTCCACCTCAAAGCCATCTTCCTCTCCTCTCTCACCTACTCTTCAAGTTATTCCATACTTCTTCTATGCTTGCGGCAAAGCACAGATTTCTCGTTCCTTCCCAAGCTTCGCTGATGAGTTGTGATTTCGAACCGTGGAAATTTCGCTTTATTCCTTGATTTTTGTAATGTGTTCTTTCCTTTTGTGTTGGGAGATTCAGGAATCAGCCATGGTAGCTCGATCTTAGCGTGCTCCTTCTTCACCCGCATTCCCAGATCTACGATCCTGGGCAGTTATTCCTACCATTTCTTTCTATTTCTTCTACCAAAGCAACAGAAATAGAGAAGAAAATAAAGCAATTACAGAAGAGACCGCCATCGACGGAGGAGGAGGGCTGTAGTAGTAGAAAGGGAAGTAAGGCACGATTGGGTGTGTTGGTGGCGGTGTCGGATAGTTCTTGTTGTACGGAGCAAGATAATACGATCCTATGCCGCCCATTCCTCCTCCTCCTCCACCACCTCCGTACGCTGGCGGGGGAGGGGAGGAGTAAACGTATTGAGCAGGTGGTGAAGGAGAGTAATAGTAGGGTGCACCACCACCGCCGGAGCTTGGCGGAGAAGGAGGCGCAGGGCAATTACTGGACGACGGCGCCGGTGGAGGAGGAGACGGCGCCGGTGGAGGAGGAGACGGCGGCAGCAGAGAAGGAACCGGATGACAGGGATTCTCACAAGACGAGAACATTGTGCACTGGATCTAGTCCTTGGAGGTGGATTTTGGCGGTGCCTAATGCAAGGGCTTCTTGACCAAACAAAAAAAACCAGATAAAGCCACCTGGAAGCCAGATCCAATGTGGATGGGGGATTACACGGACGTTATTTGGCTGCTAACGGTTTTATGATAATTAAACAAATTGAATTGTTTGTTGGCAGTTTTGGTTCAATTAAAACTTATTTGTGCCCAACGCTCCTGACCTAATTGTTTGTTGGTAAATTTGGTCCTTGACCCAAGAAAAAATAAAGAGGTGCTTGCCTATCACAATGTTGTTGAGGTACGGCGGCAGAAAATTTCCGATGACTTTGTTCTCGGCAATTTTCCTTAGCGTGTTATGCATCAATTAATTGAATTTTTTTCCTTCATAACTCTCTAATGAATGTGAGTTTCCCCTCCATATGTAACTTCTTCTTCTTCAATGTTGTTTATGATGCTAGCTCAACATTTATGATCAAATAACAGTCAAACTAATCTTATATAACTCTCAGGACAAAATTGCTATGATTTAGAAACTTTTGCGGAAAATTTTCATCTTAACAAAAATAACATAGACGATACATGGACTATCAACTCAGAATATTTGGTCAACTAACTGTTAAATAATTGTTAAATATAACTGGATAATAAACCAGACAAAATTGTTCCAGATTTGACAGTTCAGGGGTAAAATAGCCCTTTAAACCTAAAAATTAAAGGAACAAAAGTAATGAAAACCTCATGAAATCAAAGTTTACGTGTCATTCCTCTTTATTACATGTTACTAATTATTAAGCTCCACTCATACTGAAATACTTTAGGAAGATGAATTTCTGTTGTGGGTGAAAACCTCATGAAAAGGAAGCGTATATATTATTTTAATTGAACATTATTTATTTTCCCTTATAATTAATTCCTAGTTGAAGGAAAATGATCCACCATAAGAGACATTTTCATATACAATGAATAAATGATTTGTTGGGGTTTTCCGTTTTTTTTTTTTTTTTTTTTTGGGGTCAAAGGAAACCACCAGATCGACAACATTAGTTTTTCATTTTTGGGAGCATATTTGACCTAACTGGTCGATGGTGATCACCTCTTTGACCTGCAACTGCAAGCATAACTATTAGTGATTTGAACATAAAAATCTTAAGAAACACCCAAATTGCAAAGGATCGGATTCGCACACGCAATCCATTTATTAATTTCGATTTTTCATAAAGCTAAGCCGTTAGCATGTCTAGCTCCAACGCCCCAAACAAATTAATTAAAATGAATGGTTCATTACAAATCTTAATTAAAAAAGAGGGTTTCAACTAGCTAGCTTTGAATAGCTAATGAACACTAATTAAAGAACTAAAATGAATGTGTGCAGCGAAATTGAGATTAATTATGAATTTGTGATGTTTTAAGAGAAGAATTCAGGTAAAATGTCATATATAAAATTGATAAATTTGACTAAAAGGTAAACAATTAATTAACCGGAATCTATAAGTAGCTGAATTACAAGTTACAACTCTATCGTCAATGTCCACAATATATATATATATACTTGACATAAAGTTTTCTCAAGTTATCCAAAAACTACGTCGTTTTGAGGTTAGGGGAATTAATGAATGATGTTTTGATATTTTTATTTTTGTATTTATTATATGAAGTGTTTTGATAAAATTCATATAATAAATACAAAAATAAAAATATCAAAACACCCTTCATTAATTCTCCTAGCTAACTCCTTATTATGTCGTTTTGGGGGTTAAGAGAATTAATGAATGATGTTTGGTCCTTCATATTTGCTTCTGATATCATTCTAGTCCCTTAATTTTGTAAAGTGCACATTTGGTCTCTTAATGTTAACACCGTAAGTTTGACTTATCGGAAAATAATAACTAAACAATTTTAAATGATGACTGTACAATTAAATGCTGACCAAATATGTTTATATATTTGTATTTTAATACATTAATATTTTAAATCCTATTAATTGAAAATATTTAATCTTTACAAACTATTTTACGGTTTTTCAAAGTTTGTGAAGATTTAAATATTTTTTTTGTGGAAGAAGATTAAATATTTTTTAATTAATGTGATTTAAAATATTAATTTATTAGAATACTAACATAAAAATATACTTGATTAGCATTTAATTGCATAGTCGTTACTTAAAATTGTTGAGTCAATATTTTTCGTTAAGTCAGATTAACGGTGTTAACATTGTGAGACTAAATGTGCGCTTTACAAACTTAAAGGGCTAAAATAATACCAAAAACAAACATATATAAAAGACCAAATTTATACTTTAGCCAATACAAAAATAAAATTACTAAAATATCCTTCATTAATTTCCTTAATTCCCAAAATAATATAGTTTTAAGGTGACTTGATAAAACCTTATGTCAAGTAACATGACAAATGATAAATTCATATATGTATATGTGTGTAAGAAAAGCTTTTGGTGGCGGCGAAGAAAGCGATATTCATAAGTGATGATTTACGTAGGGTGATGATTGCTATTTGGTGAATAATTAAATGTAATGAAACATGTCAACTGCTCAAGCAATTGGCCATAACATAATTTGGAGCTTTATATCCTATATTGTCGGCTAATAATTCCAAAAAGAAGCCCACACACACAGCCTTTTTCTTTTCCATAACATGAGTGCAGCACAAGCGGTACAAATGTCTACCCCGCGCCCTTTACTTTCTTTTCCATAAAAAATTAAGACTTAGTGTTTGAATTCTCACCGTATGATTTAACGAAAATGGGTAGTTCAGCGTAATATAATGATTTAATGTTTGAATTCTCACCGTATGCTTACATCTAGTATCATCAGATACTGTCTCAATAGGATTGTCTCCAAAAGAATGTATATACTTATAAAAAGAAAGTGATTTCCTCTTGTATTTTCTTATCTTTTTGCTGCTCTTATTTTCTTACGTACATTGCATATATATGTGTGTGTGGACAAAACGCATAAAGCTTGGGAAATTTCCTTCTTCCTACCTAAAGCTCCATTCCATTCTGTTACGGATCTGAACAGGACCTATACTTAATGTAAGGCCCAAGAAGAGATATATTGCATATCTATAGGAATTGATCTATAGTAGATAAATATCCTAAAATAAAGGGGTATCTTCATATAAAATATAATGGCCTAGATACTCGCATCGGAGATCACACAAGGTCCGACATATCCTGTCTAAGGTAAACTCTATAAATACAGAGGTCAAACCCTAAAGTACACACATTACAGCATTCTAACTTATGCCCACTTTACTTTTTGCCACACAGAGTACACACACTACCTCTCTGTCTAACGCCACAAAGTATCTCAAACTACGTGGACTTTGATCCCTTTACTGGGTACGTAGGTTCTAGGTTTGACACCTAATCAAGTTCAATCAGTCTTGGTCCTAGAACAGAACACATTCCTTACGTTTCTGCCACTTACACTTCCACTCGCTCTCTCTCTAGATCTCTCTCACTCACGCACCCCAATGAACAAAAGGATCATCTTATCTTCCACGCAACAATGAATCCCACATACATGTCATATTTCTGTATCCCTCTCTCTCTCATCTTGTTAATTTGGTCACAGTTGTTAAATTCACTGTTCTGTGTGCTTGTCCCCCTCTTCTTATGACTCGCAAAGTGCTTTCAAAGTGATAATAGTGGCATATGCTCTGTCTTTTTTTTTGGTTGAAAAAGGAGATTCTATTCATTAAAAAGAGAACATACAGACAGAAGACATAGCCAAAGACAACCTAAACTAGAAAGAGGAAAGAACAATAATACCGGCAATAGCAACAACAACTACACTACAAAGAAATAAACGAGAATACAGCTAGCCACCATCCCAAGCCAGAGAGGAAGGCGAAGTACAGTCCACTCCCGCATTAGTCTTCTGCGCATCCAAAGTTAGAAGAGATAACAAAGCGGGTGTTGGTCTGGAAACCCACCCAACAGGGCACACCCCTTTAAAAGCATCCGCTGCCAGAAGATCCACAGCTCTGTTGGCCCCTCGCAGGGCAAAGGACAGGGAAAACCCAACCCTGGAAGCCAGAAGACCAATAATATCCTGGATAATACCTCTACACTGCCAATCATACAAGGCCGGTGACCTGGACTCGACACAAGAGATTAAGGAAAGACAGTCCGATTCAAAAACTACCTTATTATGGCCCAAGTCAAGGGCCAACAGCAGGGCCCTTTTGAGAGCTAAAGCTTTAGTCATAAAGGCTGAAATAGATTTTACCTTGTCCACAAAACCCCATCTGAATAAGCCAAAGGAATCACGACAAATTATCCCCACAGCTGCATTCTCTGACTTATTAGAAAAGGCTCCATCACAATTAATTTTAAGGCTATCCAGTGCCGGGGGGAACCATTTAGCGCCAGGACTATCACAGCCCCTCGACTCTAAAGGGTCCACACCCCTCGCAACACCGTTAGCCCAAAACTCCCAGTTACTTCTCCGAGCCAATTCGATAACAGTACTTGGATTAGGGTTTATATGGTGGAAATTCATATCATTTCTAGCCTTCCAGATATACCACAGAAGCCAGCAGATTAGAGCAAGATCATGTTTACTCAATAGGGGTGAATCTGTCATCCTAATCCACCACCCCTTGAAATTTGCAACTGATGCGACCCCAGCTTTAACACCAAGCGAGCACTCAAACCATACACATCGGGTCCATGGACAGTGGAAGAACAGATGCTCAATCGTCTCATCTGAATCCAAGCAAATCGGGCAAATGCTATTCCTGGACCTTCTTCGCCGCACCAGGGCGTGGTTGGTGGCAACCGCATCACTCAGGAGTCTCCATATGAATTGCTGTACCCGCGGGATTACTTGAATCTTCCATATTAGGTTCCAGCACCGTGAGAGCATTACTGTCGAAGAACCAGCTCGATCCACATTAGCAGGCTTCACTTCCTTCCGTCGGTGATAACCTAGTTTAACTGTATAAACTCCATTTCTAGCATTAGTCCACACCAATTTGTCTTCCAGGCCATTAGAGGGGATCGAAATTTTATATATAGCCTCCTTGACTTCGGATGAGACATACTGAGAAATCGGGGAAAGATTCCATTGCCCGTCGACTATCAGGTCACAGACTCTCCCCTCTGCAATGATTGGGATATCAGTAGAACGAGGTCTCGCGGGGAAAAGATCCCCAGGAACCCACGGATCTCCCCAAATCCTGATGGCCGACCCATCTCCAATATCCCATCTAAGATCCTTCCTGAGAACATCTCTGCCATGTAAGATACTTGCCCAGCACCAAGATGCCTTATACCCCATTTCCGCATCCAAGAACTCATCATCAGGAAAGTACACGCTTTTTATCACCCTAGCCCAAAGATCAGACGGTCTTTGCAGAAGCTTCCATGCCGTCTTTGCCAAGAGGGCATCATTCATCATCAGCAGATCACGAAAGCCCATACCACCTGAACTCTTACAACTGGTCATAGCTCCCCAGGATTTCCAATGAGTCTTCCCTTCCCACCAAAAATTAGCAATGAGGCTGTTTATCTCCTTACACGACTGGATGGGAAATTTGAAACAATTCATCGGATATATAGGGATGGCATTCGTGAGGAAAGGATAGAGGAAAAGCCACCATATGATCTCTAATCGTGTACTACTGATGTGTTATAATCCTCAAATGATACTCTGCGAATCAAAACTTGCCTTCGTCTAACTAAGCTGGCCGTGAGATAAATAATAAAGACAAAATATTAATCAACTTAAAATATTGAACGAACTTGTAATATCCAGTTATTCTGACATTCTTTGCTTTTAATTTCATAGAGGAGGGGAGGGAGAGAGGAGAGGAGGCTGAGGAGCCAACTTTAATTTTAAGTCATAATATAATTAATAAGCAATGAATATATATAAATATAACTGTGGCACTAGATGCTTGCAATATGCATATGAGAAAGGGATGGCATCTTCTTCGTTTGTATGATTGTGGTGTAAAGAGAACAGTGAGAAAGGGAAAGAGGAGAGGGGGTCCATATATTTATCATTCTCTCTCTTTATATATATATATATATAATCACTTTTTCTTTGTCCTTGTCTTTCATTATTCTTATTACTTCTTTAATTATGCTTCTTCATTCAGCCAATAGAGCTGGCAGTTTCTTTGTCCCTCTGCCTGTCTGTCTGTACTATCCATGCATTATTACATGTATTAATTTTCTGAGGATTACAATAATATGGAGAGTGATCGATGATATAATACTAATTGATAATAATATGTTATATATATATATGATGATCATATATGTATGGTCATTATTATTCAGCAATCCATTGATGTGAAACCTAATCCAACAAACCCAATAATTGCTTCATCACTTTAATTTATTAAGAGCTAAGTGATTTAATTATATATGTATATATATGATTGCGTGATTATATATGTTAGTTAGATATACGTCAACCCATATATATATATGCGGTTCCGTGTGAGATATGGCATGAAACCATTAGGTCAAGTTGCCCCTTCATTAGTACGGCACTCCTTCAAACCATCAGCTCTCACTGTGCTTTCTGTCATTATTTTTAATTAAGTATAAACCATACCTTTCTCACTATTCTTTATCATTTCCTAACTAAGTTTTTGGCTTCAATAATTATTAATTGACACCAACTTTAATCACCATATCATATAGCTGCTTTAAGTATGATTATATTGCACATCCAGGCACCACACCTTTATTCCTGTTATATACTTGGGACATATATATATAGCTTCATTCCAAAATATATATTACCTCATTATTAGAGAGAATCATCTTGTTATTTAACGGCTTAATAAATTCTAGCTTCAAATAAATATATTACTGCATGTCTTATGTGATTTCTTCTTTGTTTGGTCTAGCTAGCTACTCTTTCATTTTGGACCATAAACAGCATTCATATTCTTTTGTAAAAATACAGAAAATGACACTGGTTATTTTTGCAGACGAGTAGTCAATTTATTTAAAGAGAAGACGCGGTAATCATCATAATTAGAGTGACCCACACCCAAACTTTACTTAGCTTTTTTTTTTTTTTTTTTGGCTTAACTTTAACTACTGTTTTAGAAAAACAGTCATTAAAACTCACAAAGATTCATATTTTTTTGAAATTTTGGCTTGACTTTCAACAAACTTTTTTTGTAACCGTAGTTTCAAGTTTAACTATTAACGACTATTTATCTAAAAACAGTTGTTGGAAGTTAAGTCAAACTTTTAAAAATGTCATTGTCTCTTTTTTAACTTCTATTTCTTAATTAAAAATAGATATAAATTAGCATCGTTAAATTTATTTTTTTTGGTAGTCGTGTGTCATTTTTTCATTATCTCTAGCTACCTACATATATACACACCACTACGAACCAAGCGCTTAATTTAATTTAAGAGTTCCGTCACACCAAAAAAACAAAAACAAAAGAAAAGAAAAGAAATTCGAACGTTGATTTGGCATGGATTGGTAAAAATGATTGAATTGATTAATTAAAGCTCCTTTTCCTCGAACCAAAGCTGTTCCCCCACACTTTTTCCACTGAATTTAAGATATTATTCTTACTCCATAAAGGAGAGGTCTAATTAAAAAGTTAGTAGGCTTATAAAAGTGTGGAAATGGGGATCAACAGAGGGAAAGAATGATGGGAAAAATTGACATTTTGAACTGCGAGTAAATTAAACAGAGGGAAACAATGCAAAATATTATAGATTGTTCAATTATATATGATGATTTCTATTGTACTAAATTCTTACCAACACAACAACCATAAAATAAGAGACCAACAAAACGATCATGAATCATGATCACCAATCTAATACAAGTAGATTCTTTTCCTTTTTTTTCTTTGTTGGGATGTCTTTACCTGTTATGATATCTCAACTTTACAAAAGTTACACCTCACTGGCTGCACTTATGAAGAAAATGATCATGTCATTTATATTTGATCCACATCAATCCAAAGCTTAATGAGAAACCCCAACTATCGTAATCATGAAGAGAACAGGACTTGAGATCTTATAAGTTTTGACTTTTAACACCAGACCAAAAAATGAGATAGAGAAAGATCAATCCTATATAATTAAAAAAAATTAAGTTGAAAGTTAGGGGTGTAGGTGAATAAAGTAAACCAGAACTCCATGTCAGAGATTAGTTAGCTACATGTTTTTAAATGAATCTATATGTACTTGTTTATTTCTTGATATTCAACAGAAAATTACAAATATTCTTAATTTTATGAGTAATAGAATGGGAAAACACGAAATTCAATTCTATGATATGATAGACCAAAGTGTTTAATTAAATATATAGAGTTAGAAATTATTTTTCGTGCCATCCTGATTTGTTTCTTGAGACGCATCTTTATGAAATATATGGGTGACAACTTTTATATATCTTGGGAAAATTTCAAAAAAAGAAACTAAAAATAGAAAAAGATAAATTGGTGTTGCAAATTTTGTCATATCCTATGTTTGAACTGAAGTAGAAATGTGAGATTTCCAATTCTGACTAAATGACCAAATTGACCTAAATTAAGTTGTGAATATGAAAGTGAAGTTGTTAATGTAAAATTTGATGTTATTCATATATATACAGATGTTGTTATTAACTCCTGAAACTTGTGTCATCAAAATTATCCCTGGTTTTTGGGATATAAAATTGTAAAACATGAAAGTAAAGTTGTTAATGTAAAATCTGATGTTATTAATATAGATATAAATGTTGTTATTGACTCTTGAAACTTGTGCTCTTAAAATTATCCCTAGTTTTTTTGGATCTGAGTTGTGAAATATGAAAATAAAGTCGTTAATGTAAAACATAATGTTGTTAATATAGATACAAATGTTGTTATTGACCTTTGAAACTCGTGTCTTAAAAAATATCCCTTGTTTTTGGGATATAAAGTTGTGAAATGTGAAAGTAAATTTATTATTAATATATAAGATGAAGTTTTTTAGAGACCCTTGAAACTTGAGGGCATTTTGGTCATTTAGTCAAAATTGGAAATCCCAAATTCCTACCTATTTTAACTTGGGATTTGATAAATATAATTTGGATCATCATTTTATCTTTTATTTTATTTTATTTCTAATTGTATTTTTCTAAATTTTTTTTCTAAAATATTTATTCTACAAAATACACTGTCAATCAAATTAGGAATTATTCAGGCCTTGAAAACCCTTCTTTTAAATTGACTCATCATGAATCACGACGAGGACATCCATATAACTAAACTCCTCCTAACTAAAATGTTGTTCTCTGTTGTGCCTTTGCTCCATAATTAAGGCCCCGTTTGGTTCACTGAAAATCAGAGGAAGAAAATGGAAAATCATATTTTCCGGCCTGCAGTGGCATTTGGTTCGCAATTTTCCCAGGAAAATAATTTCCAGCAGCGGCAAATTTTCCTTTAAACACGGAAAAACTGCTTCTCACCAATTTTGGTAGGAACCCATTTTCCAGCAAGTTCAGAAAATGTTGAAGACAAATTTACCCCCTCACCTTTCAGTCAATGAAGATAGCCCCTCATCTTTCCCAACAACACAATACCCAGAATCGTTCGATGCAATAAAAAATGAAGAACCTTGAATTGTTCGAAGCAGTTTCAGATCACCAAGATTTGAAGAACCAAGAAAATAATTTTTGGCAAGGCAGATTTGGATTACCAAGAAAACTTACCCAGAATTCGACGAAGCGCATAGCGGCGCCAGAATCTGTTGGTGTTCGGTGTTGGAACAAGGAAAGGAGGCCGCAGCATCGAAGGTCGGACAATTCGTGCACCACCACAAGTCCCTGACTGAGAGTGAAGTGGAGGAAGAATGAGCAGCAAGAACTTCTTTTTTTTTTTTTAATAAAGGCCAAATTGAGTGTGCACACTCATAACTAAAGTGTGTATAAGTGCCACTCACGCACAGTGTGCTTGTGTGTGAATATGAGAATTGGTAGGCAATTCTCAAGAATGTCTCACCAATTCGAGAATGTCTCGATCACCAATTCTTGAGAATAAAGAGAATTGTTAAGGTATTCTCGAGAGTATGTACTGTGCACTGCGTGGCCAGTTTTGTGTGGTATAAGAAAAATACTCTATCTGTAAGGATAAAATGGTATTTTTTCTCATTTTCCTACATTATTTTCTTCCAACCAAGCAAAAATTTTCCTATCAACCCATTTTCTTTTCCAGTGCCAACCAAACGCATCGAGGTAAAATATTTTCCGTTCCATTTTTTTTTCATTCCCACCTTTTCTTTGATCCAAACGGGGCCTAAAAGAGGCAACAATCCTACTATAAACATCTTTTTTTAAAAAAAAAATTAGAAAAAAGAGGTGCATATTATTGCCTATGACCATTCGTTTTTAATGTAGTAATTGGAACAGATCATCTCCTTTTTTTTTCCCCCATCATCTCTCATCAATCTATTTGGACTGTCGATGAGAAAGATAAAAGAAAAGTTAAAGTAATATTGTGACTTTTCAGATTGATTAGACAAACATAATTTAGAGATTATAAGAGATGATGAAAAAATGATGATAAGAGAAACCTAACCGTATTGTTCTTAATAAGGATGAGTTTTGATCGTTTGAACATGATGCTTGAGTTCCAATTCACATGAATGCAAAAAATGTTTGAGAGAACTGTTTCAACTAGATTCCACAATGCTTAAATTTAACCCACAAAAGATATAGATAAAAACATTGGCCTATAATGTACAAAATTCCTACCAAGTGGAATTTAAAGATAGATAGACTTAACCTCTAAATTAATTTATTTGATTAGACAAGTGCAAAAAAAATTACAAATACAACTTACTACTCTGATTCTATTTATAAGTTCATTTTGACTTATAAATTTTGGTTCTATTTATAAGTCTAGTTTTATGCAATGAATTAGATTATGACAATTTTGTCTATATTAATTATACTCATAAAGATAGAGACAGAAGAAACAGTTGAAAAATACCTAATTATAAGTGAGGAAAAAAATTAAAAATTTAGCTCATAATCATTGAGTTAACTATCTCTTTTTAGTATGATTTGATTAAAATAGACTTATAAATACGATTAAAATGATATTATTATTTTTAATTCAATCTCTCACCCTCGAAAGTAAAATTTGCACGGAAAAGCACCATAGTCCCTTTCCTCCTCCTCAGAATCTCTCTCTCCAGAAAGAACGACTTTTAATTAAAGAATTCATTCATTAGTTGCGCCTACACTGTTGAGAATATTACAAAGTTCTTTACACCTGAAACTTTTTTTTTTTTTTTCATTTATCTATTTATTTATTTTTCTTCTTCTCCTCCTTCTCCGTTGTCCTTTTACAAACACTTCAACGTCAGAACAGCTACTTGAGTCACTACAATGTCAATTTTTCAGACGCCTGCTCACGCGCTTCTATCAGGTCATACACTAAAATTTTTCCGTTATTGGGCGGTGGATACCACGCTCCATTTTTTGGATAAGGAGGACGTATTCCCCTGTCTTTGAGACAATTCTACAGATTTTCTCACTCTGCATTTTCTCACACTTCCATGAGAGAAACTGAGAGAAAATAATAATACCCACTACAAATTGTTGGCTATTGTGCGCAGATCCAACCATTCCCAGAAACGAAACTCTTTCTTTTTACTCTCTACCTGCTACATTCGCGCATTTTAGCCAACCACCAAACCCTAAGAAAGCAGTATCCTTCTTCTTTGCCTCTTGGCTGTGCTCAAGCTTTTTCTCTTTTTTTCTCACTAACCCAATCCGACAACTACAATAATCAATGATGACAATCATTTTTTCCTCCTGAGCAAACTTTACCCCCATGTTCTCTCTTCTTCCTCTCAGCCTTTACAGATCCTGTTACATCTTTTCTGAATTTTTCTTTTTTGGCTAAAAGAATTTGAAAAGAGAGTTGTTTTTCGAGCTTTTAGATCTGGTTAAGCTGAGCTTGTTTGAGGCAGTGGAAGCACCAAATGTTTCTTGGTCTTTTGTTCTCTCTTTGACCTAGGCTACCTACCGAGTTTCTTGCTTCTTCTTCAGATTTCTGCAGGCTCTTCCATAGTAGACTCTGTTTCTGGGAGCTTGTGGTTCAGTCTTGTGTTGGTGTTGCCCTTACTGGAGTTGAGGCCTCCCTTCATATTTTAGAGAGAGAAGCCGAGACTTCTAAATAATGCTGGCCATTGGGAGTCCTACCACCGGTCTCCGTAACAGCACTACCTGCACTGCTTTGCTCAGAGAACTTGAGGTCTTTCTCTCTTTCTTTTCTTCTCTCATTTCTCTGGCTTCACGGTTTGCCCTGAAAACTCCAGGTGTTGTTAGTCTCTGGATTTTTGGTTTCAGAGAGAGGAGATGGGATTATGTTGTTCTGGTCGATGAATTATTTGTTTCTGATACCGAATCTTTTGCTCTCTTTCGTGGCAATTCTCTCCCCAATGATGTCTTAATTTTCTTCTGTTTAACGTTTTTTGGTCCATAATAAATCATAATATTTTATAAAATAGACGAACATTTGGGTCTCTTGGACTTTTTTATGCAGGGGACATGAGGCTTTGTTCTGTTTTTTTTTCCCTCTTGAGACGAACTAGATTAAGAATGCCTCTTCTTCTTCTTGGGTTATATTTGGCTTGATTATTAATGTTTTCTCGTGTAAACTACATTCGCATAATTGAAATGGATTGATTTTCTCCACTTAGGTTGCTTTCAAAGTGCAATTTTTTTTATTGAGATCATTGGGTCCTCTCTTAATTCTTGGTTTTGCTTTCTTCTTTTGCACTTTGCCTTTTATAAGATGTTTTCTTTTCTACATTTGTGTGTTGATCCTCTTTCCAAGATGATGACTAGGATGATTTGTATTTCAGTAAATATTGAGTTTGAAGTGCTCTGTTTTAGTTTTTCTCTTTTTTTACTCTCAAGTTTTACTAAATGTAATCAGTGGGTTATAGAATATGTGGGAAGTTTTCGGGATTTCTAGAACATTTCTGCTTGCGCTCAGCCGAAAATGAATTCACACTCAGATATATATGTGTGTGTGTGTGTGTGTGTATAGAGAGAGAGAGAGATTAATGAATAGGATATCTTAGATGTGCTTTTTCTTCAATGTTTTCATTTTCTATGTTATTCTTTTTCCTTTTGTTGCTTTTTTAGTTTCTCACCTTATTTGGTTGATCGATTGCATTGTATGTCCAGCAAATATGGAATGATATTGGAGAGACTGAAGTGGATAGAGACCGCATGTTGAATGAACTTGAGAGAGAATGCTTAGAAGTTTACAGGAGAAAGGTTGATGAGGCTGCTAACACCAAAGCCCGCCTTCATCAGACTGTTGCAGCCAAGGAAGCAGAGCTTGCAACACTAATTGCTGCTCTTGGAGAACTTAATATTCATTCACCGGTAAGAAAAGGACAATCCATGACTCTCTCCTATCCATTAATTTTTTTTTTAAAAAAATCCTCCCGGATTTTAGTAATTGGCTGTCAAAAAGCATATTTGTGGAAGGATATAGATGCCGGAAAATGTTGTTCAGCTAAAGATGGTGTTCAAAGGGTAAACTTTCAGGAGTTGTGGATTCTAGAGGGAACAAATTTAATAGAATGAGGTAGCATCCAGCGCAGTGGTCACAAAATAGATGCTTAGCTGGACTGTGTGTTATAGCTTTGTGTTAATTTTAGCATCTTGGACGGTGCAATATTGTTTTAGGTACAAGCTTGCTTCAATTTTACTTGAGAGTGTACAAAATGCCCTTTGTGTGATCTGACTTCCTTATCTGATCACTGATGAAATTTGCAGATTAAGATGGAGAAGAGATCTTCATCTCTGAAGGAAAAACTTGCATCAGTCACACCATTGGTTGAAGATTTGAAGACGAAACATGAGGAAAGATTGAAACAATTTGCTGATGTAAAGGCTCAAATAGAAAAGATAAGCGGCGAAATTTCTGGATACCATCCTGCTATGAGCACATTAGTTCTTGATGAACAGGATCTGTCACTTAGAAGACTTAATGAATTTCAAACTCATCTTCGCAGTCTTCAGAAAGAGAAGGTATAGCAGATTCTTGAGACTCCTTGAGGTAGTCTCTACAAATCATAATTCAAATAAATCAGCTCTGATAGTGTTATCAGTCACATACCATCCACTAACCCCTCTCTTTTCTTTTTTACTCCCTTTACTGTTACACTTCATTACTAGGACTGTCGCATGTGAATTCATTACTGTGCTTGTTCTTTGCAGTCTGACCGCCTTAATAAGGTCTTGCAATATGTGAATGAGGTGCATTCTTTATGTGGAGTGCTTGGATTAGATTTTGGCCAGACAGTGGGTGATGTGCATCCAAGCTTGCATGGGACTGATGTGGAACAATCGACTAATATTAGTAATAGCACGTTGGAAGGTCTGGAGCATACCATTATGAGGTTAAAAACAGAAAGGAAAGCTCGTATCCAGAAGGTATTGTGTTCAAACCACTATTTGATTGTTTTTCAATGTCTTTATAACTTTCTCTTCCTATTTCTTTTTTACGTTTTTCCCGTTTCTCCTATATCTTTAATTTTTGAAGCAAGTATCTTTGAAAATGCAGCTGAAGGATATTGTTGCTAAACTGTTTGAACTTTGGAATTTGATGGATTCATCAAAAGAAGAGAGGAATGGTTTCTCAAGTATTACTTCCATTCTTGCATCTTCAGAATCAGAAATCACAGACCGAGGAGCTCTTTCCACAGAAATGATAGAAAAGGTCTCAATGCTTATCTCCCTTTAATTGTTTTGGTTTATAATCCCTAGATGTAGAGGACCAAGATTGATATGCAATTTTACAGGCATCAGCAGAAGTGGAGAAGCTAGCAAGGATGAAAGCAAGCCGAATGAAGGAACTTGTTTTGAAAAGGCGGGCAGAGTTAGAAGAAATTTGTAGATTGACTCATATTCAACCTGATACGAGCACTGCTGCTGAGAAATCTAGTGCATTAATAGATTCTGGTTTGTTTCTCGGTTCCTCCCATGATTATTGCAAATTAATTTGAAAAGAACAGACCTTTTTGAATGTTGCTGTTTTGTACAGGGCTAGTTGATCCTTCTGAACTATTAGCTAATATTGAAGCACAGATTACAAAGGTAAAAGACGAGGCTTTGAGCAGAAAAGAAGTAACAGATAGGATAGATAAGTGGCTTTCTGCCTGTGAAGAGGAGAATTGGCTTGAAGAGTATAATCAAGTAAGCCAATAAATTCCATTATGTTAAACTTTCGAATTCCATACTGTGTTGGAACGATACAGTTTATGAAGCAAAGCACTGTTAGATCATCTAGCTTGTTCTCTTAATGATGTCAATGAATTTCAGGATGATAATCGGTACAATGCTGGAAGAGGGGCTCACATTAATCTTAAACGTGCAGAACGAGCAAGAGTGACAGTAAGCAAAATACCAGGTAAGCTCTCATCATAGCCTATATGTAGTTGACAATATTTTTGGAGTAATGGTAACTGTGTATTCTGTTTTCAGCAATGGTTGACAATCTTATCTACAAAACACTAGCCTGGGAGGATGAAAATAAGGCACATTTTCTTTACGATGGGGTGAGTCCTGAAGTGCAAATACTTATTATTTTCTGCGATACTTCTTTTAAGATATTGAACATGAATGTTTATATGTAGGTGCGATTGGGATCTATACTGGAGGATTACAAGTTGACCAGACAACAGAAAGAAGAAGAAAAGAGAAGATCCAGGGTAAGTTAATAATATATCAAAGCTGGACATTTCACATAAACATCTGTTCATATCCACAAGTTGATCTCTGAACATAGTGATCAGTTGGTGACTTGGCATGTAATTTTGATTGATTTAACCTTGTATTCCCTCAATACATATTTGATTAGTGCGAGTGTTCTTGAATCTCATAGGACCAAAAGAAGCTGCAAGATCTACTGAATAACCAGAAGGAAGCCATGTATGGGTCCAAACCTAGTCCAAGAAAAAGTAACAGCTTTAGGAAGACAAATGGGTACCGGTCCAATGGCAATGGATCAATGCCTCCTACACCTCGACGTAACTCAATAGGAAGTGGGTCATCTGAACTTCTTACACCCCGTTCATATTCTGGACGCCAAAATGGATACTTTGAGATGAGAAGATTGTCTACCACTCCTCTGAACTTTGTGGCCATCTCTAAAGAAGATACAATGTCTTATGCATCTCTTTGCGGTTCAGAGCCTGGATCCCCTCCCCAGGGTTAACTTAAGAAAATAGACAAGGTATTTCGGGCTTCAGTTTTTGTTCTTTAAACCCTGACACTGCTTGTTATTATTCACAAAGACCTGAATATCAAAACTATTTTTGCTTGTTCAGGGATCGCCTACTATCTTCTTGGCCGTGCCTAGCGTAAACCTTGTGAATATGAGAAGGGTTGTATACAGCTATGTGCTTGTAATAAACGGAGATATACGCAAGCAATGATTACTGACAATGGAGGACACAGGTTTGGATGTTTATGGTTTGAAGAACATGATGAAGCACTGTCAGGTCATCTTGCCTTCTGGGATAGGATTAGCTTTGACTGACCGTTGTATGTTGTGGGTTTTGTTTGTGTTCCATCATCATGTATGTATGGACCTGTATATATGTTTTTCCAGTGTGATGGTAAGAATTTTATGTAGGAGCTGAGATTTATTAGTAGGATTCATATGATAGGGAAAGTCATGTTATGTATACCTCATGCAAAGTGTATGTTTTGTTATTTATGATCGTCACCAAACGTTATGCTGCTCTGAGCATCCTCTTTGATGACTCCTGGGTTGGGAATTAGCAAGTCTCGTATTACCATTTCCGCTTTTGGGGCCATTGCCAAGTACAATGTTTTTTTTTTGATATAAAAATTTTACCCACAGTTCAAGGGCAGGACGCTTGGAGCCCAGTTTATAAGGTATACTGAGCCGGGGAGTATATATGCCTCTACTTCCATCCAGCATTTCCACTACTTCATAGACCCTTAGGATGCCTCTTCTAACGCTTTGACCAACTTTAGGATTGAATTTCCTTTCTTTGGATGAGAAAGTTCGACCTCTTCGCCAGTTGAATCCAAAGACGAGGATAAGTATAGTATAGTTAAAACATGCGGTCAAAGGGTTATTGGATAAAACGGACTTGGTTTTTCCAGTATCATGCGAATCAAAAAACAACAACGAAGCGTTATCTTAACAGGTGAGGGGGAATTAATCAAAAGATTGAAGCTGCCTAAGTATTATGAAGTGGCATGCTAATCACAAGACTAATAAAATAACACTGATATTTTAAAGCATGCTAGAAGCCTCTACGGATCTGTTCCTGACATGTTTAAGATGAGCGATTGAGCGTTGAGGATTTTATTTAGAAAAAGCGTGAATGGCGGATATCACCGAATCTGTGATGAAAGAGGGGCCAACTCCAGAAGAGGACAAGTGAGGTTGTTGGTGAATGAATGACCTTGTCGTCTAATGATGTCTCTTAGGCAGCCACGAAGTGAGCAGAGGGGAAGAAAAGCATTGATATATCTATATCTTTCTTTTCTTTTTAATAAAAAATGGATAAGAATCTCCTTTTTTGTTTTTTGGATAATATGGATAAGAATCTCTTGGGACAACAATGATAACAAAATAATGGATTGATTGGTGATTGGGTTTCGATCTTCAATGGTTTTCTCGTTTGGACGTTCTACCATGTGGAGTGATTTTTTGTCCCCTCAATTCTTTTTTTTTTTTTTTTTGGCCAAAAACAGTCAATTTTATTACCACCAAAATCAAGAATTACAAACACTAATAGTCAAAGCCAAAGAAACACTTAAAAAAAAGCATCTAGTATTACAACCTAACACACAGCTAAACATAAAAGAAAGATGAAAAAATAAGTATAGTAAAGCAGCAGGTATATGTTGCATCTATAGACATGTTTATCCTATTCCTTCCCTGTCAGACATCACAAACTAATCTTTACAGCAATTTACAGCTAAATCAGAATCGTATATCAGTATATTGCATAAAGAAGATGGAACTGAATCCAGCCACTCGCGCTGGGACATCTTCTTTGCCGCATCGACTACTAATTTATTAGTAGCTTTGTTGCCTTGTCTAGACACAAGGGAAACTGAGACATTTTCTAATGACTCAAGTAAGCTACGAATTTCTTGTATCAGATCCCTGCACTTCCACTTGCATCCCACGACAGATTTCCTCTGTATCAGGTTATATAATACCTCACAATCGGAACCAGTTTTGGTGCCTATCCAAGAGCTTGGCCCATTTGGGCCGTCCAGATGCGATTTAGACGGTCCAGATTTTATTTTTTAAAATTGTTGCTTTTTAAATAAAAAAATCATTTTTTAAAAAAAATGTTAGTTGAGAGATTAGCTTTATTTTAGATTCTGTACTTATTAAAATTATTTTTTTTGAAAAAATAGAAAGTAAAAAAAATAAGATCTGGACCGTCCAGGGGGACAAGTTCCCCCTACCTATCCTTTGGATAGGCAGGGAATCCAGATCCCCTCACAATCAGTCTCAAGCATAATTTGAGAATCAGAAAACTTACCTTTACAGCGACAAGCCTCTAACAGTGCAAGGCACTTAGCCATCAGTGGAAATTCTGCTTGATGAGTATATATTTTATGATTGAATAGGTGTATATTTTATGAGATTTAATTGGAATTATTGATATTATATACCTATTTAATTATCTTTTATGAACTTTTCCATAATTGAATGAAACTTGGGATCAAAGAATAAATTGACATAAAATCTACACATATCCTATTTTTATTGTGCAAGAAATATTAGCTGATTTGGAATGAAGTAGAAAGGCAATAAGAGGATATGCAATAAGTCAAATTCAATGGTCTCACGCAAGAAAAATAGAAACAAAATCAATTGCGCGATCTGATGGAGTAAATTACAAGATATGAGATATCTTTTTAATAAGAAAAGGAGAATCAATTACAAGATCTGAATTATTATAAATACGGACGGAGCAGATCAGAGAGACACAGAACGAGAAGGAACAAAGAAGCAGAGGAGTAGAGGCTGAGCGTTTCAGTTCTCTTCATCATCCCCACGGAAGGACGGAAGGACTGTGGAGGCGACGAAGAAATTTTCTTTCCTCTCTTTCCTTCTTCTTTGAACCTGAGTTTTATCTTTTTGTTATGGATTTGAATAAAGCCATGTGTGGCTAGTTGGTTTTTCAACTTAGAGTACTATGAACTTGTTTGAGGCTTAGAAATTGTTCCCACTCATTAGTTTTGCTTAATTTTAATCAGTATATTTTATATTGTTTTTATTATTTATTGCTTAGTGATTGGCCACCGTTAAGCATGTTTTGGGAATTTAGGATTGAACTTGACGAAGGGAATCTTAAATTGATCTTGGGATTAAATAATGTGGAATTAGATTTAAATTTAATGTGAAGTTAGGTTTTAATCTGATTTGTGTCTAGGATAGATATATACCTAGAAGCTCCACATAATCAAATTAGAGTGAGCCCGATTTGAATTGCATCTTAATTAATTATGTGAAGCATTGCATAATTATTTGAGGTAGGTGTATAAGTGGACCGACAAGCACTTATAAACATTAATACTCTAGATTAGTTGATCAAGTTAAATCAAAGTTAATTTAGTAGGGATAAAATCTAGGAATCAAATAAGGGATTAGTGACTCTAGGTTGCTCATTTGATTAGTGGTAGTTGTTTATTTTAATTTTAGATTTCTTTTTCTCTTAATTAAATTCAATTTGTTTTGCTCAACTTAAACGAAATTGTGAAATCAATACTTAATTAAAGTTGTAATACTAAGTCCTCGTGGAAACGATACTTTTTTTATCACTTTATTACTTGATACGGCCCGTGCACTTGCGGAGTTTATAGGCTATAAAGTTTTGCCCTATCAAGTTTTTGGCGCCGTTGCCGGGGACTTGTGTGCCACAACTGTCTTAGTTGGAATTGATTGAGCATTAGTAGTTTAAGTTTGAGTTTGTAAATATTTTATTTTATTTTTTTTAGAAAAAAAATTTAAAAAAAATGTATTTCAATTGGCAACCAACTGGTCTTAATATTGAGAAGGAGATGAATTCTTCGTCTTCTATACAAGATGAATTGATTGCTATTTCAAATTCTTTGAATGAATATTGACAACGTAAAAGGAACATAAATAATGGTTGTATTCCATATGTTGATTCTTCTCAATATGTTTGCCTGTCTTGTATTTATTGTGGAGGGGATCATTTATATGAATATTGTCCATATAGTACAATTAGTCATTTTGTGAGAGATGATTTCACTAGGAGCCAAGCTTGTTTTGATAGCTCATTTTGTCATAGTAAAGGTTTTGAGCAACATAATTTTAGGGATCCACATGTCTATTGTTCTCATGAAAATACCCCTCCTTTTTACTCTTATCCACCTATTGAAGAACACACCATTGAGTATAGGGAAAAATCTAATTTGGAAAGATTAGTTGAGAAGTGTGTGGAAGCATCAGAGAGATTTAATAGAAAGCAAAAGGAGATTGTCACTAGCCTTGAAAATATTAACTCATATGCGAGTCAAATTCTTTCTACCCTTGAGACTATGGTGCAAGATAATTCCTTAAACATGGTTACTACTTCTTATGATGATAATAATTATTGTGAGGAAGTTGAAGGTATGAAATTACATGAGACTATGGATATTATAGAAAGTGATTGTGGGTTTGACATTGATTTAGATGAGCATATTGGATGTTTAGAAGAGGTTCCGGCTGTGGAGCCTAAGGATTGTGATGTTGGTGATCCAATTGATGTAGATGTCCCAATTGTTGTTGTTCATGACCCTCCTCTTGAAGTGTTGACTCTTACTAATGAGAGTCAAGTTGATTTTATTGGATGCTCTAAATTCTTAGAAGTGCCTATATTTATTTTCAAGAATATGCATATTGTGCCTTCTTTGAATTCAATGATTGCTTGTAATCCAAGATTGTCTATGATTAAGGAAATACAAGTAATTAATTTGAATGATCAATTTTTGTGTGAGATACTTTCTTGTTTGAAAAGGAATGAAGACAATGTAATTATGGTGTTTGATACTTATGATTAGTGGTTTGTTTTGAGAAGTCTGGCTGAAGACTATAAATTTAGCGCTTATTGGGAAGCAACCCAAGGGTTTTGCTTGCATATTTTATTATTATGTTTTTTCTTGCTTTCGGTTTTATTCAGGTTTGAAGAAATTCACTTCTCTTGTTGCTGTAAGGTCTTGCTTTAGCACTCCACATCAGAGTTAGAGGCCTAAACCAAGGGAGTATTAGTTCCTTTCCCTCTTTATATTTTTGCAACATTGAGGACAATGTTTGATTTAAGTGTGGGGGAGGGATATAATTTCTTTGGTTATGATATAATTTCTTTGAATTATGCTTGTCCTTATGCAATTGAAAAGATTTTTGTTAACTTGACATTTTTGCATTGTTGATGATTGACCTTAATTTTGAGCTTTCCCCATCTTAAGAATATTATCAAGTCAAAAATTAAAATAGAAAAAAAAATGTTTTAACCAAGTCTCTAAGCCTTGAGTTTTTTTTGCAATCTTGATATGGATTATGAGAATAAGGATTGGTTTGTAATGTGATCAAGAAATTATTAGTTCAAGAATATTTTGCTACATGATCTCTCTAGAAAATTAGATGATGACCTTTGCTAGCTAAGGAAAGCTTTTGTGTAGGGAAATGACTCAAAAATAAAAAATAAGAAATAAAAAGAGAAAAAAACAACTCTAATGACTTCTCTAAACCTTACTTCGTAACCAGGGGCACTTCATCACCAATGTTGGCACTCGCGTCAAACGGTAAAGTCAAAGAGGGTTATGAGCTGGGCTAAAAGCCTCTTGAGGTGCCTGTTGGAGTAACTGAGTAACCGGTGCTGCATCACCCATGTGCAGGGTCGCGTCAAAAGGGGACCTACAACGGCTCAAGAAACAAAAGAAAAAAAGAAAGAAAAAAAGGAAAGGAAAAAAAAAAAAAGAGCAAAATGAGTGATTTCCTACCTGTGAATTCTTAATAAATTAAATGAAAAGCTTGGTTTGGTGGGGACATTTGAGTTTTTCTGGAGAAATTGAGTAGCGTAATATTCTTTTAGTAATCTTATGGTTGAACTTATTGCTTGCCGATCTTTTGATTATGGGACGTTAAAAGATTGTTACACTTTTTTGGCTTAGTGACTTATTTTTATAAAACATTAACTTAAATAAGATTTGATGATATGATCTTAGCGTGGTGGTTTATTGCTCTTTGTTTAGGAATGTCATAAGCAATGTTTTTTTTTTTTTAGATAATGAATTCTCTTTATTTTGCTTGAGGACAAGCAAATGTTTAAGTGTGGGGGTGTTTGATAAGTATATATTTTATGATTGAATATGTGTATATGTTATGAGATTTAATTGGAATTATTGATATTATATACCTATTTAATTATCTTTTATGAACTTTTCCATAATTGAATGAAACTTGGGATCAAAGAATAAATCAACATAAAATCTACTCATATCCTATTTTTGTTGTGCAGGAAATATTAGCTGATTTGGAATGAAGTAGAAAAGGCAATAAGATGATATGCAATCAGTCAAATTCAGTGGTCTCACGCAAGAAAAATAGAAACAAAATCAATTGTGCGATCTGATGGAGTAAATTACAAGATATGAGATATCTTTTTAATAAGAAAAGGAGAATCAATTACAAGATCTGAATTATTATAAATACGGACGGAGCAGATCAGAGAGACACAGAACGAGAAGGAACAAAGAAGCAGAGGAGTAGAGGCTGAGCGTTTCAGTTCTCTTCATCATCCCCACGGAAAGACGGAAGGACTGTGGAGGCGACGAAGAAATTTTCTTTCCTCTCTCTCCTTCTTCTTTGAACCTGAGTTTTATCTTTTTGTTATAGATTTGAATAAAGCCATATGTGGCTAGTTGGTTTTTCAACTTAGAGTACTATATGAACTTGTTTGAGGCTTAAAAATTGTTCCCACTCATTAGTTTTGCTTAATTTTAATCAGTTTATTTGATCTTGTTTTTATTATTTATTGCTTAGTGATTGGCCACCGTTAAGTATGTTTTGGGGATTTAGGATTGAACTTGACAAAGGGAATCTTAAATTGATCTTGGGATTAAATAATGTGGAATTAAATTTAAATTTAATGTGAAGTTAGGTTTTAATCTGATTTGCGTCTAGGATAGACATATACCTAGAAGCTCCGCATAATCAAATTAGAGTGAGCCCGATTTGAATTGCATCTTAATTAATTATGTGAAGCATTGCATAATTATTTGAGGTAGGTGTGTAAGTGGACCGACAGGCATTTATAAACATCAATACTCTAGATTAGTTGATCAAGTTAAGTCAAAGTTAATTTAGTGGGGATAAAATCTAGGAATCAAATAAGGGATTAGTGACTCTAGGTTGCTTGTTTGATTAGTGATAGTTGTTTATTTTAATTTTAGATTTCTTTTTATCTTAATTAAATTCAATTTGTTTTGCTCAACTTAAACGAAATTGTGAAATCAATGCTTAACTAAAGTTGTGATATTAAGTCCTCATGGAAACAATACTTTTCTTATCATTTTATTACTTGATACGGCCCGTATACTTGCGGAATTTATAGGCTATAAAATTTTGCCCTATCAGCTATCACCTGCTGCCCCATACCACCTACAAATTCTCCCTTAGAGTTCTTGCAAACCAACCCAATCCCTGCTGCATCCATAGCAACCTTAAGCGATCCATCAAAGTTGATTTTAATTGTACCCGCTGTGGCCCCCCCGCCGGGGGGGGGGGGGGTTTGTAGACCAGACCAGGTGCCTTGCTGGCTTTACCAAATACATTCTGTTCGAACCACCTTCCCTCTTTTTCTTAGCCTTCCAAAATTCCTCCACCTGTTCGTTAACCATTCTCAGCCTCTTTAGCATTCGGCCACTCACCATCAGGGGCGGAGCCAGGAATCCAAATTAGGAGGGGCTAAAATTATGAGTTAAACCCAAGTGTTTATAAGATTACATTTAAGCACTATAAACATATCAAGATGTTCATTTTAGTCCTTCCACAAACCTTTAAGTAGGGACCAAATTGAAAATATTGAAATATTTATAAAGTAGAAATACAATTTCTTAAAACTTTGGGTATTGTTATATAATTTTAGGAGGGGCGGGGGCCACCCCTAGCCCCTCCCTAGCTCCGCCCCTGCTCACCATTAAACACTCAATTACACCTCTTTCTCCATATTCACTAACACAAAGTGACAAAAATCGATACTCCAATTACACCTCAATTCGACTTTTACAATTTTAGAATATAATAAAAGTCAGATTGTAAATATGATTTATGTTTAAATTCACAGTAGTACAATTGTAGAAGCCCATTTATATTATGAAAACCAGTAATGGATTCTTTCTTCTTAAAAGTAGCTTTTATCTTAAAAGCTCATTTGGGGGGAAAAAAACAAACTCAAACATCTCATTTTACTCTTACATTTTTTTCCTTTCTACTGTGCTTTTTCAACCTCCACTGCCTTCCCAAAAATTTGTCATATATAGTGTCCAATTGCGAAATTACTCATTATTTTGGGCCATTAAAAGGAATTGAATTTCTTTATGAAACCCTTCACGAGTTGTATCGTAATATCGTTAGTTAACAAGCATGTAACGGCCATCACCAATGTTGTGTACTGGACCGAAGCATTTACTGTAATCTCAAATGAGATCTCCACGTACAGGTGACAACCAGCACGCTCAATAGTCAATATATATTACGTATCTATCTTTGAAATGAAATAAAGTGCCGGCACAAATTAAAGCATCAATCAGGGATTAATTAAGTCTGCGATCAATCCCAAATAGTGAAATTACACTTTATAAAGTGTTTCATTAAGACACATGGATCGGATTATATTTCCACCATTAACGTAACATCAATCAAGTGCAGAGGTTATCATCAAACATATTATCGCTACTGCTACTTTACAGCTTTTACAATATAAAGTGACATAGATAATGAGATTATAAAATTAAAGCTAATTAATTAAATCTGTTTCACATTCCTAAAGATGAGGGTTTGATTAGTCTTCACTTTTGATTTTCATCCTCTCCAAGTGGGACTTGCCGTTGAGATTGTGAGAGAAGAAGTCTTTGAAGTAATCTTCCATGAGGATCCTCTTGAAGAGAGGGGGATTGTGAGGGGTGATCAAGCTTTTGAAGGGCCCAATCTCAGCCTCAAACTTGGGGTTGAAGAACATGGCGATGGAGATTCTCTCTTTCTCTTTGTTCACTGCTGCTCTGTGCTCTATGCTGCTGTAGACCCCATTGCTCAGAATCTGCGCACTCCCCCAAATGCATCGTCGTCATCATTACAATCATGAATAAGCAAGGCCAGATCATGAACCATAATAAAAAGGGGCGGTTCAAATTTAATTAGTAAAAGACGAAACATGCTTCATTTGGTTCTTTTCTATTTTCATAATTGAAGTGGTGATTTTTGCATTCCTTAGAGCCTAGAGGATCTATATTGTGGATATTTTTCCCCATCTGTCAGATTGTGTGTGTGTGTGTAAAGTCCTAAGAATCATCACCAATTTTAAATTCTCATCTGAGCTATCATCAGGTGGTTTGATGACTTTCTTAACAATTGATTATATGAACACTGGACCAAAGTAAAACAAGCTAAGTGGGAATTGAAAGTTTTCTTTTGCTTTGTTTACTTTTTATATGAAAAGAAAATCACCAAACCTGGGGTTCTTTATTCATATTTTTACTGATCACAACCATCTGAACAAGGTGACAATATTGTCCTATATTTTATTAAATACAGGGGAAAGATCTATGGTGGCAACGGCCCCGTTATTAAAATTTGGCAAATCTTTTTAAATCATCATGGAGAATCTCCAAAACATATGAATTTGGAGTCAATTCATATTTTATTGTCTTTCTTATCTTTAATATAAGAGCTAGTTGATGATTGGATTTGTTTCTAAATATAAGACCAACATATATTTATTATAAATAACTAAAATAATTAACTTACTGAAGTTAGTCAACTAATTCTCATATTAAACACAAACATGTAGTATAAATTAACACATATGTGTAAGTTGTGGACCTGCGTGGGAATTGCTATTCAATTGAGCTTGATGGCATTCGAAAGAAATAAGAAAAGGTCATCATTGACAACAGGATGAAGTGGGTATCGTGGAAAAAAGCATGATTATCATTGTTGAAAATGATCGGAGTCAAAAAGTAATACTGAATGCGAGAAAAATCATAACCTAGGGCTAAATGCAATAAACCACGTGCTTCTCATTTTTTTAAATTTTGCGTGAGAAAGTGGAAGATAGAGAAAAAAACAATTAATTAATGACATACCTCCATGATGTCTCCGACGTTAACAACGAAGGCATCTGGGAGGAAGCTCACAGGGATCCAAACCCCATCTTTCTTAATCTCCAGACCTTCCACTCCATTCACCTGATGAAGTATCGTTATCCCTGTGGCGTCTGAGTGTGGAGTCAGCCCCACCACCAGCTCCGGCTCCGGGCACGGTGGATAATACGTCATCCTCACCGACTGCATCCCGTCGTCAAACAGTTCCTCCACCTCCTTCATCTCTATCTTAATGGCTTCTGCAAGTAGCCCCAGAAGTTCCATTGCAAGTTTCCTCACCTCCCTGAAGTATATCTCTAGGGTATCCCTGCGAATATGAATGAACGACGTACTTATTTTACAGTTACGCCCTCCCCGGAAGTTTTCATCATGCTGGCCAGAAGTTTTAAAAAGTAGCAATGTTGTCTTATACTGTTACTTTGACTTGTTATCTTAACGGTAAGGGGCAATTTTAACACTTCCAATGAACATTAGACCTAGAATTTTTTTTTTTACTAATTAAACTTTTGGGACAAATTTATATCTAACTGTTTGAAATGTTGAGCGGGATTAAAGTAACAGACCTGAGGGATGGAGGCAGTTGTGGGACGAGATATGGTTTTCTTCTGTGAAGAGGGTTGATGACAGCATAGAATCTGTCTCCCCAGTCCAGCTTTTGATCTTTACATCTGATAACAGTTCCATAGCCTTGAACATCTCCTGATCTGATCTGGTACTTCTTCTTCTCTTCACTGGGCAGCTGGAAAAATTTCTCGATCTCGATTTTCAGTTGCCCTAGAAGCCCACTGCTCACTCCATGGTTTACCACCTGCATATATCCAAAAACATCAGGCACTTCCTCAACGTTTATGACAAACAAAAGCATCTCGGCAAAGTATATATCAAGAGGCCTGCATATTTATATATATACACACGGAAATTCCACACTCTAGAGAGAGGCTGCACGCCGCATTACCCCACAAGCAAAGAGGTTGTTTCCAACCCGTGACCTTCAAGTCACATGCGACCAATCTTACTATTGAGCCAAAGCTTTAAACTTAGACACCAAACGCGGGCGGGGGTATCTGTATATATAAATATTGATTTGCAGGAAAGAAATTAATAACCCGAAAGAATGAAGAAAATATGAAAACCTGAAAGAAACCCCAGTCCTTGCAAGTTGAGAACAAGTTGTGAAGTTGATATTCTCTGTCAACATTTGCAGAATCGAAGAAGCATTTCAAGTCAAGTACGGGAATGGTGGGCAAAGGAGTAGAATGATGGGTTTGAAAGAGAGGTTCTCGTTCAGGACGAACATAGTTTTGGGGTATAGTAGTAAGGGGTATCTTTGCCATGTCGTCCATGACCCCAAGAACTGAACCACTGCTCCTAAAGACATTATTAGCCATTTCTAAAAGCTAAGCTAAGCTAAGCAAGCGAGTGATGATGATGAGTGAACGCAAGCTCTCTAGCTAGCACATGTATATATACATATATGAGATCGATAATGGCACTGGTATTTATGCAGTACTGGAGTGCTAATCATTTTGGACCTGTCAAATATATAAGGTTAAATTAATTAGTAAAGCAACTCGTGGCATTAACTAGTTAATGTTTGACCCGCATGTCAGGCGTTGGTTAAAGGATATTTAATATTGCAGAATAAAATCGTGAACTATCTGAACTTGCATATATTATATTCCACGTATAGCCAACTTTATATATATAGTTCGGTATATTTATATAATTTGATTAATTAAATTAAGGAGGTTAGTTGAGTTGATTAATATGGTATATATATTTTAAAGCACACTAATCATATTTCTTCATTCCCTCTTCTCTTTGACTATTTTTGAAAGATTGTTAATAGAGTAAATTAGGAAAATATTAATAAATATGAAAACTATTTCTTATATTAAATACTAAAATCAACCTTCTAAAATTATCTTGTATTAAAGATTGAGGAGTATGCAGAGAATTTGCATTTGAATTGTTGAATATTCAACTTAGTTTTCTAATTGAAGTCGAACTGCATCCACTTCTTTAACGGAACGTGCTGTGTATGTATGATTAATATTATATTTCGAAATTAGATATAGGCTTTCAAACTCTTGTTTATTTAGTATGACACTTTTTTTCACTTTTCCTATTCACATTAACAATATTACTTACTAGTATACATTTATTTTGGACATAATTAATTACTATATAATAGAGGGGTGGATATAAGATACATGAAAGAACAATAATAATTCATTGACAAATAATTGGCTGGCTAGCTGGCTGAATGTCCCTTGAGATCCATCCTCGTAAGCTTCTCTTTTTTACACTAAAGTAAGCTCACTTACTGATAAATCATAATTTTTATATATTTTATTCCACCTTATTCATTTATTTTGGGAGTGATTTTGAGCTAATTTAGATTTATTAGGAAATATTTGAATCATTAGTCAATTTTAGGAAATAATATAAATATGAATTAATCATGATAATATTGGGCTGAAATTGTGAATATTTTAATTACTATTTTGTGATTAATAATATTTCTAAAAATATGATAAATCAGGATCTTATCTAATTCTTTGAGGTCAAGGAAAAGCATATTAGAAAATCCAATAATGCAAATTATTTGTGGAAGTTTAAAGAGAATCTAATGGCTAAGCCAAGCGCCTTGTGGCGCATTGGCACTAGTGCCAGGCTTAGGAGTCTGGCCTCCCCCCTCCCCTCAGGGGTTCGATCCCTGCCAGTTGTATCAAAAAAAAAAAAAAATCTAATGGCTAAGTTTGAATGGGCTAATTCAATTCTAATGAGTTCAAATCGAGTACCCTAAGCTCTCTCACTCTCTCATAAAAAATGCCTAGCCGCTAGAAGAATGCTCATGCTCTCATTGAGAGTCAACGCTCATTCTCCTCTCCATTCACGTTTTGGCATCAGCTCCTTCCCTTTTTCTATATTATCCTTTCGCTCACTCCATTTTGCCACGTAATAATGATTATTACGTTCCATTCATAAATCTTATATATCACACCACTTACCAACCACCTTCCATCCTCATTCATTACCATGGCTGTGACTTGTTTGGGAGCGTGGAAGAGGTGACTCTTCAAATACAGTATTTTGAAACTGAGAAAAAACAAAGATATGAGAGAAAAATAATATTCTCATTAATGAATCTGATATGTCAATTAAGGGTCTCTTATATACAGAAAGCAAACTAATAAAACCTAACTAAGTTCTTACATCAGCAAAGTAACAAATAAACAATATGACTTGTTTGTTACAACAGAATAAATATTCTAACCAACTATAAGTAATAACTTGTTTGTTACAATATAATAAATATTCCAACCAACTATAAGTAATGTGCTATGTTACCCCCTCACAAGCAAGAGCGTATATATTGATTAAGCCAAGGCGAGATAGAAAACCATAGGGTTGCAGATCAAGGGGTTTAGTAAAAATATCAGCAAGTTGATTAGCACTGCGAATCGGAAGTAGTCAAATAAGCTCAGCTTGAACCCTGTCTCAAACAAAATGACAATCAATCTCTAGATGTTTGGTGCGTTCATGAAAAGTAGGATTAGAAGCAATATGAATAGCAGACTGATTGTCACAATAAAGCACTGGAGGAGAAGGATGAGGAATTTGCAAATCAGTAAGTAAATAAAGCAACCATTAAATCTCACAAGCAACACAACCCATGGCCCCATATTCTGCCTCAAACGAAGAAAGAGAAACAGTGGTTTACTTCTTAGAACACCATAAAACAAGAGAATCACTAAGAAAAATACAATAACTAGATAAAGAGCGACGTGTATTAGGGCACCCAGCCCAATCGGAGTCACTGAAAGCACACAACTTTAAAGAAGAGGTAGGAAAGAAAATTCCTTTACCAAGCCACTTCTTGATATACCTTAAGACTCTAAGAGCTGCTTGATAGTGTACATTGGTAGGTGCATGAGTGAATTGACAGAGTTGCTGAACCACATAGGATTATCAGGTCTTGTAGTAGTAAGGTACAAGAGACGCCCAACTAAACGTCTGTAAGGAGCAATATCGGTAAGTAACGTACCAATGTCTTTAGACAATCTAGTATGACGAGCCATAGAAGTAGAAAGAGGTTTACAACCCAAATAACCAGCACCATCAAGGATATCAAGAGCAAATTTGCATTGATTTAAAGAGATACCAGTAGTAAAACAGGCAACCTCAAGACCAAGAAAGAATTTGAGCTTGCCAAGATCCTTAATCTTGAAGGTGGTGTCAAGAAATGATTTAATGCGAGTGATCTCAAGCATATTTGTACTAGCCAGAATAATATCATCAATATAAACCAAGAGAGTAGTAAAAGAAGCATCATGCTTTCTAATAAATAAAGAGTAATCAGACTTGGATTGAGTATAACCACAAGATAGCAAAGCAGAAGATAGTTTAGGAAACCATTGGCGGGAGGCTTGTTTTAAACCATAGAGAGACTTTTACAATTTACAAACTAAATGGGGATAAGAAGGAGAGAAACCAAGAGGAATAGACATGTAAACATCCTCATGAAGATCACCATGTAAAAATCCATTATTGACATCAAGTTGTTCCAAATGCCAATTAGAAGAGGCAGCAACAGCAAGTAACAATCTAACAATAGTCAATTTAGCAACCGGTGAAAAAGTATCAAAATAATCAACTCCTTCAGTTTGAATATAGCCCTTTGCCATCACTAACCGGGCTTTATATCTCTCTAAACTACCATCAGCATGAAATTTAGTCTTAAACACCCCTTTCATTCAGTGGAGAACCGAACAATGGTATGTCTAGGCTTGCCACAGTAAGTACAAACCTTAGAACTAGGAGGAAATTTTGACTGATGGACAAACTAGTGTATGGAAGCATATCCCGCATGAGCAAGACAAATAATCGATTTTGAGACACCCGTGAGTTCTCGCTCTTGTTGAACAACCAAAGAAAATACCTTGTTAATAACTGCAGAGGTTCCATTAACAAAATTTGAGACCGAACAGTGGAGAACCGATCATTCAGCCCTTTCACAAACCGGATAACATAATCTTGACGAAAATAATCCTTGGAAGAACATGAACAAGTAGGTATGGGACGGAAATTGAGCAATTCATCCCAAATAATCTTCAATTTGGTGAAATAATTAGACACAATAGAATCACCTTGCCAGATGAGGAAGAGTTTATCCTATAGCTCAACAACATGAAATGCATCACTCTGACTAAAATGCTTCATTAAATCATTCCACACGTCGACCGCATGGTTAATCTAGATAACACTCTGACTGATTAAGGGAGAAATTGACTGAAGAAGCCAGGTCAGGACCATGGTGTTGCAATGTTGCCAAGCCAAAAACAAGGGATCTGAAGATGCCGGAATCAGCAAAGTACCATCAACCAATTGGTGCTTATTCTTCCATGAGTAGCAACATCATGGCTCGGGCCTAGTGGTGGTAATTGGTACCGATGAGAGGAGAAGAGACGAGAATCAAAGAGGGATTCTCATTAGGGTGCGTGAAATAGCAACTAGAAGGATCTTGAGTCAGGGCTTGTGAAGAAACAGACAATGAGCTCTCGGCAGCCATGGAAGGGAAATCAAGGCAAACCAAGAGATCAAATAGCAGATCAGAAAAACAAGACCGAAGATCTTTGGGCGAGAAAGAAATCACAAAGTCGCCAAAGAAATTCAAGAGCAAAACGAGTAAAAAGCTAGAAATCAACCACGAGCAACAGAGATGAAGCTCGATGACCAAAGGCAGAGATGAAAAACCAAGAATCAAAGGCAAATCAACAAGAAGGACAGGAAAATCAGAGACAGACCCAAGCAAGGAGATCAAATCAAAGGAGATCAGATCAGATGGCAGATCGAAACAAGCACACCAAGATGAGTTCGATGCCAAAGAGAAAGAGAAGGGGAAAGTCAAAAACGCGGAATTTGGGGAAAATAAACTGATACCATAATACAATATTTTGAAACTGAGAAAAAACAAAGATATGAGAGAAAAATAATATTCTCATTGATGAATCTGATATGTACATTAAAGATCTCTTATATAGAGAGAGCAAAGTAATAAAACCTAACTAAGTACTTACATCAGCAAAGTAACAAATAAATAGTATGATTTAATTAGTTTGTTACAACAGAATAAATGGCAACTTGGGAGGAGTATGAAGGAGGCTAACGCTAAAGTCTTGAAGCTTACACTTAAAGACTACAAGCTAAGGGAGCTTTTGAGTCTAAAGCAAACTACTTTTTCTCCCTGTTTTGTGTGTGTGTGTGTGTGTTTTTTTTTTTTTTTTGGGGGGGGGGGGGTTTTGGGGGGGGGGGGGGGGGACGTCTAGATTAATGCCATGTATCCATATTAGAATCAATAATCTTCAAAAGGTCGTCCATTGAATAAAAGTTTGTGGAGTAAATAGTTCTAAAGGCTAATTAACTTGGAAGTGTGTGTGTGTGTTGAAGGCAAAGACGTCTAGATTAATGCCATGTATCCATATTAGAATCAATAATCTTTAAAAGGTCGTCCATTGAATTAAAGTTTGTGGAGTAAATAGTTCTAAAGGCTAATTAACTTGGATGTGTGTGTGTGTGTTTTGAAGGAAAAGACGTCTAGATTAATGCCATGTATCCATATTAGAATCAATAATCTTTAAAAGGTCGTCCATTGAATTAAAGTTTGTGGAGTAAATAGTTCTAAAGGCTAATTAACTTGGAAGTCTAATTCAAAAGCATGTCCATGTTGGTTTCATAAAAAACTTGTATGAAGTTTCGAGCAGTATAAATAATATGGATTAAAATTTTGGATGAGACATATATATGCAAAAGAAAGAGGATTTGATATTATGAAATGACAAGAGAAGTCTAGAAGAGGATCAAAGTGCGGTGGATGGGTGGGTGCATGTATTGATGACGAGAAGTGCACCAAATTAAAGACGCATGAGAAGTAGCGGCATATATTATATTTGTTGTTATACGGGTCGAAAGAAAAAGAAATCAAAATAAAGCTGGAAAGTTCTTCTGGACACACAGATATATATATAACAAAAGTGAAGATAGAGATGAAAAGTGAGATAATAATGGAGAAGAAAGAAATAAACAAGTTAGGAGGCTCACTTCTGGTACCTTCAGTTCAGGAGTTGGCAAATTAAAAGAGTCCTTAAGCAAAGTTCCTCCTAAATACGTGCGTGATCGTGAATTCGTGATGAACAATAACAACATGATGTTTGCAGATCCATCATTCTCATCACAAGCTCCCATAATCAACTTGTCTAATTTAGGTTCTTCTGATTTAAAGGCATCTGAGCTTCCCAAATTCCACTCTGCATGCCAACCATGGGGCTTCTTCCAGGTCTCTTATTCATCATATATATACATGTTTACTTGTGTGTGTTTTTTTAATATTACCTCCTAACACACATACATGTATCTCCTTTAGGATTCGAACTCGAGACTTAAAGGATTTAGCAGACCTTACTTCGTTTGACCAACTATGTGTTGATATATTTTGTGTGTGTTCCACTATTCTGGTGGACATGATGCATGACTGAAATACATGCGCGTGAATAACACAGGTTATAAATCATGGAGTGGATGAGTCAGTGGTGGAGAGAGTGAAGAAGGGAGTGAAAGAATTCTTCGATCTGCCAATGGAAGAAAAAAAGAAATATTGGCAGACAGAAGAAGATGTGGAGGGTTTGTGAAGAGTGAGGAGCAGAAGCTGGACTGGGCTGATATGTTCTACCTCATTACTCTTCCTCCTTCTCTCAGAAAGCCCCACCTCTTCCCCAATCTTCCTCTTCCTTTCAAGTACCCTTTTCTCTGATCTCTACTCTTTCATTACTATACTTGCTTAATTGTTACATTGATTTCTGTAAACATAATAGTTTTGTTACATTTATTATCTTATATATAAACTATATATGTCTTGGCTGCAGTTTTGAATTTTTTAAGCTGCAGCAACTTGTACAATTGTTAGTGGAAGTAACATACTAATAAAAAATAGGGGATTAGTGAGGGAATTCAGTGAAAGAATTATATGATTTCATCATCAAACAGACTGTCACTAATTAATTCCTGACGGAATTCCATCACTTAGTCAATTTAACGGTGGAATTCTGTCGCTGAATTGACTATCTTTTTTTTAGTTATACAAATATATATATACATAATTCACTTCATATAAGCAAAATCATTTTATGTCATATACTGATATTTTTGCATATATATTTGTAGCTCAGATTAGAAATACATCAAACTTATAGAAGAAGAAGAAGTACTGTTTATGCTATGGGGCCACCGTTTTGGTTTCTTCGATTTCTTTTGGCACAAATGGTGGGGGCCACGGTTAAAACCTGCTAAAAGATATGATAATTGTTAACATGGGAGTGACAAGAATTAATCTGATGCTGGCCCACCAGTTCTAGAACTTTTGTATGACGTGATTATATTGGGAGAAGAATAATGATACTGCATTCATTATATTATCATGGATATACAAATCAAACAATGATTTATATTAATTAGTAAAGATTTGATAATGAATAATAAGGAGAGTGGTAAACAATTATTGCAGAGATGAGAAAGATGGCACTAAAGATACTGGAGGCAATGGTGGAAGCCCTCGGAATGGAAGAAAATGAAATGAGAGAACTATTTGAAGAAGGATGGCAAGCGCAATGAGGATGAACTATTATCCGCCATGCCCAGAGCCAGAGATTGTGAATGGCCTTAGTCCTCATTCTGATGGAATCGGTCTTAATTGCCATCCTCCTCCAAGTCAATGAAACTGAACAAGGTCTTCAGATCACACACAATGCCTCTTAATTACTTTCCTCCCTAATGCTTTCGTTGTCAATATGGGAGATTATTATATTTTTGTTCTAACTAGGATATAACATCCAACTTATTAAGCTCAAGATCTTGTTGGTGATTTCGGAATTTACAAGAGCGTACAACATATATAACATAGGGCAACAGTGAACTCAGAGAAAGAGAGGATGTCTATAGCCACGTTCTACAGTCCTAAGTTGGACGGAGAATTTAGGTCCAGCAGGCAGCCTAGTAACGCGTTCCCTGCTCGTCCCTTTTAATTTGGAGCTGACTACCAGAACTCATCTGACGGCTGAGATCTCAATTTTTTTAATAAAATTTCTTTTCAGTAATATCAATCAATATCTTAAAATATTTTTTTTTGGATAAAATCTCAAGGTATTTTTTTAGTATCAACCAATACCTTTAAATAATTTCTTAAGATTTTAAAAATTATTTTTTAAGATTATAAAGTATTTTTCAGTACTAATCAGTACCCTGAAAAAAATTTTATCCTAAAATTAATTTTTAGAGTAGTGAGTGAGACTAAAAAGATATTTTAGGGTATTGAAAAATACTTTATGATCTTGAATTTTTTTTTTATACAATATTTCAGGACACTAATTGATACTAAAAAGATACTCCAGGATACTAAAAAAATTTATCAAAAAAAGAGAGATTTGGGCCGTTAGATAAGATTGACGGCTTGATCTCTTCCCCTGCTCATCCCACTTTCCCACGTGAACTCATTGGAAAATGATCCAACAAAATAATTACTGCCTCTACCTAAATATAGGACATAATTTATAAAATAATTTTAATTTACACTATAAACTATGTCTTATATTCAATACCAAAACAGTAATTAATATCCATAATATATAGAGGAGGCATCCGAGTTGGTTAGATTTATATATAGTCCATGTATTATTGCTTAATAAAAACCATCAGCATGGAATGGGATTCCCTGCCTATCTTTGGATAGGCAGGGAGAACTCCTCCCTCTTGGGTTGTCCAGATCAGATCTAGACGGCCTAAATCTTTTTTTTTTTTTACTTTCTATTTTTTCAAAAAAAATAATTTTAATAGGTTCAAAATCTAAAATAAAGATAATCTCTCAACTAACATTTTTTCAAAAAATAATTTTTTTATTAAAAAAGTAGCAGTTAAAAAAAAATAAATTTGGACCGTTTAGATCGCATCTAGACGGCCCAGATGCAACAAGCTCTTGGTGCCTATCCAAAGGAACTGGGTCCGCATGAGCATGGTTTATTATTAGAATAAGCAAATCGTACTCTTCTCTCTCTTCCCCCTCTCTATGTGTGTGTATCTGATTAATGAATAAAAATACGTGCATCCACTTCTCGATGTTCATGTTGCACCAAACACTTGTCTTCATTCTTGCGTTGGCCAAAACATTTTTTTAAAAAAAAAAAAAAAACACCATCTATATTCTTCCAATTAAACAAGCTTCTATTATCGTTGACATCATTTATGTATGTATATATAATGAACAAGGTGTAAGACTGTAAGTTATATATCTACCCATTTTAACATGGATTTGGCTTGTCTGTGCTCTCACAGAATGGGGCCTTCTTCTAGGTTGGCCCTATCTTCGATCTCCTCCATTTCCCTCCCTTTCTGGCGTATGACTAACCAATATATATATATATATATATATATGCGTCGTATGTATGTCTTTGAAATAAAAACAAAAAATTGAGAAGATGCGTAATCAAGCAAATGAGGTTTAATTGATCTCGTTGAAGTGGATTAGTAAAGGTAATTTCATGGTACAAAAAGTTGTAGTGATCATAAAGTACAAGCTCCGATTCATATATAATGTTGACGCCTATTACAGACAAAAGCTTGGCATTAATTAAAATGTTTCACCTTCATGGTTGGTGCTCTTAAAATTTGACTTCCCATATATAAGAGTTCTGGGGTTGGCCATCAGGATTTAAATATATACAAGCCCCGCATTGATAGATCAGCAGCCACATTATATTTAATATTTACCAGATAGTCCCACACTTGCTTATTAATTATTCCCCTAAAATAAAGTATAATTTCATTTAATTTTATGGACTCACATAACTTTAATTTCTTTGATATGAAAAAGACTCCCCAAGAATTTTTATATTTATTTATGTATTTTTTCATGTCTTCGTACGTAGTAATGGCGCGCACCAGAAACAACACAACTAACAAGATGACAGCTAAAATTGATAACAACGAAATTAAGGAATCCAGAAGACATGGCAGCAGGTTTGGAGGTAGCCAACCAGAATTCAATGCAAATATTCCCTTTGTTTCATTATATTAGTTTGTGCTTGAGATTACTACAACACACAGATTATATAAGAAATACAATAAATAAATATATACGGTATATTTTATTTTACTAAAATTAAATTATCCCTCACCTATGTATTGTCAACGATACTTTAATTAATTAATGTATCTAAGAAATTACTATTATACTCCGAAAGTAAAGTAACAAAAATGATGTTACGTATGGTTTTGGAATTAGAAACGGCCCATACCATAATATAAAACAGAATGAAGAGACAATTTGGCGCCAGAAATTAAGCAGTTGCCCCCTCCCCCCAGCTCAGCCACGTGCTCTTGGGATCTTCACGATGCATTTATTTACTTTTAAATATCTCTTCGTCAACGGATTCCAATAATGCCTCAAATCCCAATCCTTCCGCCTCACTTCTTCATATATAACAACACACATGTACAGTACAGACAGATGCGTGTGTGTGCATATATATATTTATAAGATGGGCCTGGAGGAAGAGATAAAAGTGAGCATGGAAGCAGAAGATGGCAGCAAGAAGGCGACGAGAGTGGCCAGTGTGAAAGAAGTAGCAAAGGAGGCGTTAAGCAGAGTCCCAGATAGATATATTCATGCAGATATCGACCCTCTTGTCTGCAACTCGCCCTCTTTATTACCTCAGGTCCCTGTTATTGACCTCTCTAGCCTCTTCTCTGGTGACCATCATGTCAAAGAAACCGAGCTTCGGAAATTACATGTTGCTTCCCACCAGTGGGGCTTCTTCCAGGTAATTATAATAATTAATAATCATCTATCTCAGGCTGCCCCTTAAGTTTGGGATCATTTCCAAATGGTTTTTTTTTTTTTCAAAAATTTCTTTCGATTATTAAATTCTACGTGAAATATTGATATATTCTGGGGGTGAAAAAGGAGTTGCTCTCAATTTTTTACGTACAGTTTCCTTTTTTATGTCAAAATGTCACTAATTTTTTACGTACAGGTGATAAATCATGGGGTGAGAGGGGAATTGGTAGATAAGATGAAGAAAGGGGTGAGAGAACTGTTCGATCTTCCGATGGAGGAGAAGGATAAGCTGTGGCAGAGAGAAGGAGAGATGGAGGGGTTCGGTCAGATGTTTGAGGCGTCGGAGAATCAAAAACTGAATTGGGTGGATGTGTTCTACGTCATCACGCTTCCGTCGCACTTGAGGAATAGTCACATATTCCCGAATATTCCGATGCCTTTCAAGGAGGATTTGGAGGAATACAGCGCGGAAGTGAGAGGAGTGGCGAGGAAGATTCTGGAAGGGATGGCGGAAGTGGTGGGGATGAAGAAGGAGGACGTGAAGGAGTTGTTCGGAGAAGGCACGCAGGCCATGAGGATCAATTATTATCCGCCGTGTCCTCAACCGGAGGATGTGATCGGCATCAATGCTCACACGGACGGCACCGCCCTCACCGTGCTTCTGCAGGTCAGCGACGTGGAGGGACTTCAGATCAAACACGACGGCGTCTGGGTTCCTGTTCCTCCTCTTCCCCACGCATTCGTCGTCAACATCGGTGATGTTCTTCAGGTTCGCACGCCCCTCCTCCATTAATATTGGCAACCACTTTCTCTATTTATTTTTAACTATCGATTTTTAAATGAAAAAAAAGTCATTTTTAAAAAATATGTTAGTTGAAAAATTATGTTTGTTTTCGATTCTTCACTTATTAAAATAATCATTTTTTAAAAAATTAAAAATAAAAAAAAATAAATCTGAACTGTCCAGATAAGAAAAGCTCTCCACCCATTAAAATATATTTCTTACATGCTTATCCCTCTAATAAGAGGGATGAAACATTTTTTTTATATTTTATTTATTTAGATTTAAATTATATGTTTTTTAAAATGTTTTTTACACCCAGTATCCCTCTTCGATACTAGTATGATAAGAGAAACATTTCTAAATGCAGAATTGAAGAATAATTAATTTGAAATATTGGGTGCAAAAAACATTCTAGAAAGCAACATATAATTTAAATTTAAATAAATAAAATATATATAGAAATAAAAAATGTGTTCATTCCTCTAATAGAGGAATGAGCACATAAGGTGCATATAAGAGATGTGTACCTGCTAATATGATTTGATTAATGAAACTTGTGTGGCAAAAAGGTATTAAGTTTCAGCTAATAAAGGCATATATATATATATATATATATATATATAGTCTGATAGCTCAAAAAGTGGGAAAATCTCTTTAAGGTCCCAAGAAACAAAAAAATATCAAAAAATCCCACAGAAAATTATGATATAAAAAAAATCTCATTGACAACTTATTCAATAGAGCATTAACAAATCCATATGTTGGTCTTAAAAACTTTTTAAAACTTTTTTTACATTAAAATTTTCTATAAAACTTTTTTAATATTTTTTTAGCCGATTCTCCCGCTACAATTCAAAGTATATTGGTTGGTTTTTTTCTAGCCAATATCAGCTTTGCTTCTTTTACTTAGTATACATTGCTCGAACACGTTCCACTTATACATGCCTAACTATTACCTTCTGTGGCTGTTGGATTTATAGCATTCCTGTTCAATTTATTGATTTAACCAACGAGTAAATTAAATAAAGTCACATGCTTTTGTTTTCAAAAACAAGTCTGAATCTCTTTGTATTTTAGTTGATGCCGTGTGTGAAACAAAATACTAAAAAGGAGAAATGATGGTAACTAACAGATAATAACCAATGGGGAGTACAAGAGTGTGGAACACCGAGCAACAGTAAACTCAAAAATGGAGAGAATATCGATAGCTACATTTTATGGGCCTGGAAGGGAAGGCCATATAGGCCCAGCACCAAGCCTTGTAGGCCCAGAAAAGCCCGCACAGTTCAAGACTCTGAGTGTGCCCGATTACTACAAGGGTTTCATTTCAAAGGAAGGGCCTATCAAATCGTACATCGATCTTCTGCGCATCCAAAATGAGGATATCACCCACTAAAATATATTGTAAACTAATCACTAGTACCTCCTCTAACCCTGCTCTGTTTCTCATTTGGAAGTATGCCTCTAGGAATCATGTTGCCTTGTAAGCTTTTTTAGTCTCAATGTCGTTCCAGAAGTCTAAAAACATAGTGATGTTACCTTTTTTCATTAAAAAGTTAATGGTGAATATCAATTTTTTAAAGGACCAATATTAGTTTCTTAATGGAAAGTAACAACATTGCTACGTTTATATACTTCTAAGGTGGCATTGAGACCAAAAAATCTTTCATGACAATATTGTTCCGGAGTGTATACTTCCGGGACATATTTATTCCTTAACACTTATATTTATCTATCTTTTTTCTAGTTATTTCTTGCTTCTTTTCTTGTACTAATTTGTTGTAGTATAATATTGGCTCAATAATTAAGATAGTTTAATTTTATCATTTTTTCAGTTTAATAATGACATGTGGGTTATATATATATACATATATGCACGTGTGTGTGCCTCTTTGTATGGGCATATTTCTCAACCCAAACTCTAAGGTTTATAAATCAAGGGTTAAATATCATTTTTGTCATAAAAGTTTAGACTAAAGAGTACTGGTCGTCTGGAATTTTTTTATTTTTATTTTTTTGTCTCATTTTGTCTTCAGAAGTTAACAAAATGGAGCAAATATACTTTGGAAATTTTTTTTAGGAGCAAATTTATTCCGAAAGTTTTTTTATGAGCAATTTTACCCTTGAAAATTTATAAAGAAGAACAACAATTCAATGATCAAAATTAACGAATAGATAAGATTACTATGTTTTTAAATTTTTTGGGCAAAAATGAGACAAAAAAAAACTTTCGGGTAACAATACTCCTTAGACTTTCAATGGCGAAAATAGTATTTACCCATAAATCAATGGTAATGTTATTCCCATGATATAACTATTAGTCTAAATTTAACTACTTGTGATTTGTTTTTTGAAATGTGTAATTAGAAAAAAATTTAGAAAATTAAAACAAATATGAATTATATAAGTTAAATGCAAATGTTTAAATAATTGAAAACAGTAATACAAACACGTTGCTACTAAAAACAACAAGCAATCTTTCCCCCCACAAGCTGGGCCGGTGCAACATTTCGGGGAAATTATAGCTCATTCTTATCATAAACTTATTGAAATTATTAAGTAATTGAATAAAAACCAAATGTTATAAATTGAAAGCGTTGCATTTCAAATCAACTATCAAAAAATAGAAGTTGTCTCAATATCCAAGAACACAAAATGGAGGGTGAACGTTGAGGTGTAAGTGAATAGTGAAAATTTTGTTGGTGGATAGTGAGTGCCGGCATGCACAATTTTTATCCAGCTAAATATGATATGTGTAGTTCACATAATTTAAAAAATAAGCTGGTTCGGGAAAATTGAGGAAAAGTCTGTTGTTAAAAATTTGTACACCATTTTTTAGCCATTTGTAAAATTTGTACACATAACAGCATTCAAGGACGACTTTGCCACATACAGTATTGTTTAATTAGCAAAGAAAAGGGTTTGAAAAGTGGGTAGATTTCCTCAGAATCTTTTCTCTCTTTTTCTTTTTAGAATCCTATTTCTACCTTTAGATAAAGAAATGGACGATTCAGATTTGATATTTTCTAAAATAATGATAATAGTGTATTATAAATTAATTTTTGGCTAAAGTACCCTTTTGGTCCTTTATGTTTGCTTCGGGTATCCATTTAGTCCTTTAAGTTTGTAAAGTGCTCGTTTGGTCCTTAAAAGTTAACACCGTTAAGTAGACTTAACGGAAAATACTAACTCAGTAATTTTAAACGATGACTGTGCACTTAAATGCTGACAAAGCAAGGTTACATGTTACTTTTTTAATAAATTAATATTTTAAATCCTGTAAATTGAAATTTTAAATGATGACTGTGCACTTAAATGCCTCAAATGAGAAGAACATATACTCAAAGTTTGCTTGAATAAATTTCAATTTACAGGATTTAAAATATTAATTTATTAAAAAATTAACATGTAAGTTTGCTTTGTTAGCATTTAAGTGCACAGTCATCTTTTAAAATTGTTGAGTTAGTATTTTCCATAAAGTCTGCTTAATGGTGTTAACTTTCAAGGACCAAATGAGCACTTTACAAACTTAAGAGACTAAATGGATACCTGAAGCAAACATAAAGGATCAAATGGGTACTTTAACCTTAATTTTTTTATTAACTTTGTTTGTATTATAGTTATAAATTGTATAGATCATAATTTAATAGTTAAGTTTATTTTTTTACGTTCAAAATAATAGTTTTATAAAATATTAAATATGAACCATATATTTCTCTAAATTTAAGGGTAGAGATCAGATAGTGAGAAGAAGAAAAAAAAAATATGAAAGAATCCACAACCCGGTTTGAAAACAACCAAGAAAAGGAGAAATGTGCAGGATCCGAGGATCCAAATTCCAAAAGTGGTTTAGAAAGTGAAATAATTGGAATTGGGTAGTTGGTGGATGGGACTTGGGAGTGCACATGGAGGGTGAACGGTGAAGGAAGGAAGCAATGATGATAAGTTTTTTTTTTTTGGTATCCATCATCTTGCCATGAGCAGTGATGAACTGATGATAATTTGATCCAGATTTGGAGGCGACTTCTGGTCCTGTTCCTTCGGCTTCGTTGAAAGAAAAGCACTTCAAGATGGAAATTTTCCACACTGAAATATATATATATAAAAATAACTAATTTCTTCAAAATATCTCATCTTTACTAAATATGGATGTCATAACCTTCGGAATCATAGTCGCCATTATTATTCTCTTCTTAATATCAGTCTGCTACATCACCATCCAAGGCACTTGCAAAACTCGTTCTTAGCTCCCCACCTACTTTCACTTCCGCAGCCAAGACTCTCTTCGGTTCAAGCATTTTGCTTTCCCTCAGAATCCAGCTGGGTTCTGTGGGGACGCACTGGTTTCATGGCACCAAGTAGAAAGCTGATTCAACGGGCATTGGTTACGGTTTTGGTGCTCGGGTTTTGCTTGGATATGGGAATTGGGCACGAGGGTCATCATTCTGGATCCTGCGCATCTCAGGTCCATGATTCGCACGATCATCATCATAATAATCTCCAGTGCGGGCATAGTCATCACCACCATCATCAAGAGGAGAAACCGGTATCTGGAACTAAGCTTCCGGAGGAATTAGCGGAAGAGGAGGATATGAAATTGTATGGATTCGGGTTCGCATATGACCATGGGCACGAGCATGGCCACCGCAGTCATCGGCTCAGCGGTGGCTCTGAATTATCGGGTTTAGGTATTTGCCGGTTCCTGCCGTTACGATTTGATTGACCGTTTTCGTAGTTTCGTATTCTGGTTCGGGGGTCCTTGTGCGTGGTGGGTAGTGTATATTGATTTGAGGCATTCAACTGTTCACTGAAAACAGTAAAACGAGAATAACTTGATTCTAAGATATCAGGAGTTCAAATCTGGGAAGCAAACCGGCATAACTCTATTTTTCAGTGGCTTAGTGAGTCGAAGAGTGTTGTGACTTCAGGAATACCCGATTAAGTATTTATGCTGTGCAATTTGTATTAGTTTGTCAAGTCCCCAGCTGTAAGTGAAACTTAGATTACCATGGAAAGCTTTCATGTTGGGTGGATTGGGGGGTAACTTTGAAATGTGAAATGTTGATACTGTTTGCCTCATATTACGTAGAGTTTCAGGATCCGCAAAGATCTTGCATGTTTAATTGTAGCCTTCTTAGCAGAAGATGATGCGGAAGGCTTTTCTTGTCTCAAAGTGTCACAACCAGTGTGATACAGCTTAAGACATACTTTTTTGCCCCAACTCTTCTTCAATTTACGTGCTCTTGTGCCCTACTGAGCCTATAGACTTTCTGTAAGACAATCGAACAATATCATGTGTGGTACAGGTTTATTGCTTTGTATCAAGTGATGGCCTGCCATATCATAAGATGTAATATAGTATTTGATTGATTGGTTAATTCAGTTTTAACTTATTTTTTAATGTAAATTCAGGGCTTTGGCTGAATGCATTGGGCTGTTCATTTTTTGTTAGTATGGCTTCCCTTACTTGTCTGATTATCTTGCCTCTGATTTTTGGTAAGTAATGTTCTTTTCATTGCATTCGATTTCTCCACAAGTCATTCTTTTTTCAATATCTATTTGTCGTTTGCAAAACTGAATGTTGAAAGTTATTCACTTGCAGTACAGGGAAAACCATCAAAGACAATTGTTGATTCATTGGCTTTATTTGGGGTCAGGTTTCTTTCAGTTCCTTTATTACCCATTTTTGGGTTTTAAATTCCTTTTTGATTGCGTTGATTTCACTATGCTTTCATATGATATGTTTGCATTTGTCTATGAAATGCCCATAAGTTATGTGTAGTGGAATCTGGCTTCCGCTAGTTCCATGTCTTGTTTTTACCCTCTATTTGCATGACCTCAGTCTTGGTCTTCTTCTGTTTTTATCTTGCATAAGCTATATAATGTTAAATTATTGTCTTTCTTTCTGTGGATACTTTACTAAAACAGAAAAGAATTGGTGTTTCCTACTTGTTGGATCCTTAAAAAGTCAAAGTTTGAAATGTCTTCAATGCAAGGACCACAGGCAGTAGTTAAAATGATTGTTCTTCCAAGATTAAGATTCTATAATTCTTTTATCTCTAGACATGCACACAGTTTGGGGAATCATTGAAGTGTAATTTTACAAATGCACATAATTACAATGGTGATAAAGTATTTTCAAAAATATAACTTCAAAACCATACTCTTTATGTTTTAGGGACAATTTACATTATGCATACTTATATGTTAACTCCCACTACTGGTGCAAGTTGAGTTTTCTCTTTGCATGTAACTTCAATTTTTACTATCACAATTTTAGTTCAAAATGACTGCATTGTAATTTCTGTACGAAGGCAGACTATAAAATAGTGATGGAGATCAATCTGCTGGTAGCTATATAGGATATTCATGCACTACTTGAAATTACCGGGGGAAAAAAAAGTTGGTTTGGCCCTTTAAAGTTTCTGTTGACTGTATCATACCCTCTATGATGAGTCAAGATTCCAGCTTGCTGCTGCTAGCTAGTGAATCTTACAAAGTTTCAGGAAATGACTGCTAAAACATCATCTTCTATTTTATTTTTATTTTTATTTTTTTGTTGCTGTATCTCAGTTTTTTACTTAATTCTTATCAAACATGCCTTTTTCAGGCAGGCGCTATGTTGGGTGATGCTTTCCTTCACCAATTACCTCATGCTTTTGGTTTGATATGCAACTCATCTTCATTTTTAATGCATTTTTCGATTAGTTTCTTTTCTTTTATAAATGGATCATGCCAGGTTTCGTTTTTAATAAAAATAAATAGCTTTACAACGCAGAGTTGACTGAAAGTTCATTCTGGTCCCTCTTATTTAGCTTGTGTTGGTAAGAAGATTTCTAATGATGTATGGTGACAATTAAATGCTTATACGAGTACTTCACATATTGACAGGAGGATTTTAGCGCCCCCCCCCCCCCCCCCCGGGGGCGGGCCCCTGTTTTCTCTTATATGAGATGTGATGTAAAAAAAAAAGTCTCGTCTCTCTCATTGGCCTGGTTGATAAGAGGGGAGTGCCTGATTTCCATGTCTCAATCCCATCCTGTAAGGCATTCGGAATCCTTCGTCAACCCCATCTTATTGAACTGAGAGTCTCATCTACATTGTGAGTCAAACTGGTTAGGCTTTGATACTTGAGGATCCCGGGGGGGGGGGGGGGGGGGGCGCTACTGAAAATCACGCTGATAAGAACAGAGGGCAATCAAATTAAGTGGGAGTTCCATGTGTAACCAACAGTCAATTATGGGGCTAATGCAGCTGTCTCTTATGTGTTTGCCTTTTCTTTTATTAGTATTAAACCTTGAAGGGCTCACAGTTATGTTTGATGCTTCGATACTGTTGAAAACCTATAGTCTTGTGACCTCAAAATATATTGCCATTCCTTGGATGAAGAATTTTGTGAGAATAAACATGACTCTATCTCTCTCTCTCTCTTTTTTTGGCAGGTGGTGAGCATTCCCATTCACATGGCAATCATGGGGACCATGACCATGATGCTGGTATTGGACATGGGCATTCTCATTCTTTAGCAGATCTTTCTACAGGAATATCCATCCTAGGTTAGTGGTGATGCTATGGTGGTGTCTTGCTCACATTAGTAACCATTAAAATGCTTTATATGTTGTACTGTTGGCTTCTATTTCTTCCGCTGATCACTTTCTTGGAAGTTTATGCCATCTTAGTTTTAAGTTAATTAACTTATATACTAACCTGGCAACAGGAAGTTGATTATTGAGCTGATCACAATTGATGCATTCCCAAACAACAAGGGAAAAAAGCAAGATAATATTCAAGATAGTTTATTTTCTAATCCAAATATTAAATTATTATGTTTAACCCGTATATTGTTCCAATGACAAAATTTTAAATGCCTGCATGTTGTCTGCGTGACTATTATTAATCACACAATTCTATCAATGAATGGAAGGTTTTTGCATGGCAAATGAAAGTGGATTTGTTATTTCATATTTGGTTTGAAACTATTTAGTACTGACTATATTTGGAACGTAAAGAATTTATTCTGAACTGATGGAAATGGTGGTTATTAGTTGGAATTTGTGACAAACGCCCCTTCAGACTTTACATTGATAAAAAAAGTGCATCAGTGGCTTTCTTCCGGTCCTTGATATAAGACATATTTACCTAATTTGATTAAATTAAGGAAGTTGGTCAAATTAGTTAATATAAAATGTATTTTCTAAACACCTTAGTCACCTTCCTTAATTTCGTCATTCTTCTCCTCCTTAATTATTGTTGAGGGAGCATCAATAGAGGTAAATGAAGAAAAGATTGACAAATATAAAAACTATGTCTTATATTTAGGACTAAGATTTACTCCTCAAATATGTCTTATATTAAGGACCGAGGAGTATATCTTAAAATTCCCTTTTCATAAATTTAGTCCGTTAATTCTTATATCCTAAATGCATCTGAGTCATCTCTGGTTCTATTCATGATAATATTTTTTTTCTTATTCATATCAGATCATGGAGCCATGATTATTACTTTTTTTCCCCCTTTTGGTTCTTGCAGCTGGGATTGTACTCTTTCTTCTTGTAGAGAAGGTGGTTAGGTATGTTGAAGAGAACTCTCAAGGAGCTAATTCATGGACAACTGGACACCACCACCACCACAGCAAAAAGAAAAAATTGAAAGATGATGTGAAAGATGGTAAATTGCTTGATGAGGGAAGAGATTCAGATGCTGTATCGCGTCTTTCTTCAAAGGGAAATGATGCAACTGAATCTAGACCCTTGCTTAAAAAGGTATGACAAACACTGTACTCGTTAATTAGTTTGGAAGCTCTACTATGTATTTGTTCTCACCGTGCATTGGGTTTAATTAAATTTTGGTTGCATTTTTTAGTGGTAGACATTGTTCAGGAGAACTTGGGCTAGGCATTAAATGTTAAAGACAAACAAGACTTGCTGACTTGTTGCATTCCTTATTGATGGCTACATCTACCATTGAGTGTTTCCCCTGGCTATATACAATGGGGATATTGGAAACATACAACAGAATTTGATCAGACATTAGATTAAATTTAATTGAAAATATACTGAAAGCTTCAACATATCTGTATTATGGAACCAAAATCTGAACGACATATTTTCTTACTGAGAATTAAATTATATTGAATTGAATATTATAATTAATAATAGAATTTATCTTATTAATGCCCTGTAATTAAAAAAATAATAATCTAACATTTAATATTTCCTTACAGAGAATTAATGACAAAAAGGCTAGCTCTGCAGATGAGATGAAATCCTTGAATGAGAAGGAATCAGTTCAATCATCAAATCTTGTGTTCGGTTATCTCAATCTTTTCTCGGATGCTGTTGTAAGTAAGATTGACCTCTTTTTTTTTTTTTTGGTTGAAAAAAAACACTATCTAGTATCTTGGACTTCTAATTAATCTATATTCGAGTATTGCCGAGCTTAAAATGGAGTTGCTCTTCTAATGTATTTCTTCCACTTAGATTGACAAAATTATTTGTAAGTTTAGGTTTAATGAATTGAGAACCTCCATATTTGGTCCCAAAAAAAAAAAAATTTGAGAACCTCCATGTAATCATGCAACGTGTTTTAATATTGCAGCACAATTTCACTGATGGAATGGCACTAGGAAGTGCGTTCTTGCTCTACGGATCTGTGGGGGGATGGTCTAGGACCCTGTTTTTACTTGCACATGAGCTTCCACAGGAGGTTTAAATTCATCCTTTTTCTATTTGCACAAACCCATTTATTAATTCCTGATTCAAGTTGTTGTATATGATTTGACTTGAAGGCCCAGTAATGTTTGTTTGAATATGCCATACTATATAGCGATATATAATCTTGTGCTACTTTTTCTTTTTCCATCTTTTCTGAGATATATTCCAGATTCTATGCATCCCCAACGCAATACTGTAAAGGAGTGCAAATCCTTTTTGCTGCTTTCCTTCTTGAAGCTTGAGCTCGACTTAATAAAATGCAAAGATTTATTGACTTTTGATCTTGAATTTGGGAGTGTTGGCACTAATTAGTGAAACAGAGCAAGATGTTTGTGTCGGGAATGCCTTGAAACTTGTGATTCAGTTGAGGAAACTGTAATATTTATTGTCATATATATAATTAAATTGGGGTAAAAAAGGGACTATGAAACTCCTTGAAGAAATTGTATATAGATATAATGTGTTAGAAACTACTTTTATACTGTTTCAGAGTTGGTCTTGCATCATTTTCTTGGAGGCATAGTCCTTGTCTGTCTCTTTAATTATATTATACCATTAGAGTAGTTACTTCTAATCTCATGTTGGCTTGTTTTTCAGTTCCAGATTCACCAGCTTCCATGTCATCTTTTAGCAGAGGATTGTAGAGGAATGCTTTTTTTTTTTTTTTTTTGAAAATCCCCATCTGATAGAATCCACTTTTCCTTCGTTTTGGGTTTCCACCATATGTAATTGTTGGCTATACATGGCCATTCGCTCTTAGTAGTTTGTTACTTTTGCTAATTATCTTAATTTGTTTTTTTTTTTTTTAATTGATACTCTCATATGTAGTGCATTAATGAGTTGCAGTTCTATTTTTTCCAACAAAATTTTATACTTTTTGTATGTTTTTAACACAGATTGGTGATTTTGGCATTCTGATACGGTCTGGTTTCAGCACATCAAAAGCTCTGTTCTTCAACTTTCTTTCAGCGCTAGTGGCACTTGTGGGAACTGCTTTGGTAAGTGTTGTCTTCATTGAATGGTCACTTTCCACGAACAGCAGATATGCACACATTTCATACAAGCAAACATAGTGTGTGAAAATGTACAACGATATTTGAACTCACAACTTCGTAGGTAAGACACTTATAGATTAGATGTTATGGAGCAATGTTGATTTTGATGGTTAGAAGAGCATATCTTGTAAGTGTGGGCAGGAAAAAGGAAAACGGAATCAACTTTCATATGCTCAAACCATAGTAATTCAAAAGTAAGAAAGATTGAAAGATAGATCATCATCGTTCCAAAGTTTCAAACCTTTAACAAGGCTTTTACCCTGAATTTTTTTCATGCAAACACTTTTACCTTAGCTAATGTTTTTTTGCTCAACCTTAGCAAAAAAAAGTGTTTCAAACACTTTTACCCTTAGCTAATGTTCATGCAAACAATTTTATCTTAGCTAATGTTCATTTTCCTTTAGTCATGCAAACACTTTTACCTAAGCTAATGTTCATTTTCCTTTAGTATATCCAAACGTGAAGATGGAATGAGAGTAAATTGCTGCTTTTTTTTTACAGGCTCTGCTTTGGGGAAAAGATCCTGGACAATCATCTCTAATTGAGGTGAGGATTATTCCATTAAGAATCTTTTGGGTGTGGTTTATGTTGATTTTGGCAATGAAAAATCTGCCCTCTTGACAGGGTTTTACTGCCGGAGGGTTTATATATATTGCAATTGCTGGAGTGCTGGCTGAGATGAACAACAGTGAGAAAATAACTTTGAGAAGTACCACAGTCCATATAATTTCATTGACACTGGGCATGGCTGTGGCCCTTGGTATTTCCCTTGTAGAATGAACGGAGGCGGTGCTCCCTTAGGACTCCCGTGTAGAAAACAAATCCAAATCAAGTATAGGACACATTCTTACCTACAGTGATGCGGTTGCGGTGGACCCAGAAATACTTAAAGGGGGGACGGGGAGAAAGCGATGGATCAAATGGAATGATCAGACTTAAAACTTTGAATGATGCCTTACTCCCCACTAGAAAATGCTCTTTTTACAGTCGTTGGTTTGCCATTTGTCAGATTGTGTACGTTGCAACATTTTTCACCCTTTTTAGCTGTAGTAGCAGTCAAATTGATTCTTTCTGAATTCTGATGGAGGGAGGTGCAAAGCTTCTTTTTTCCCCCTTGCCTCAAAGGAGAGAGATGCAAACGTTGAGTCTTTGATTGTCACTACTCACTAGGCATCTCTCTAGTGGGGTGTGACTGTAAGGCTGCAATGGAATGGGACAGTTGTGGTTAATCACCTAGTGTTCATTAATAATTTGTCCAATTGATCATAATGTTCATTAACTATTCGGAGTAGATACAAATTTAACATTGAATTGGGGCGTTAAGCATTTAACATTAACTAGGTGTCTGAGGAGAAATTCTTAATATATATTGCTTGCTTACCATTCCTAGGAGTGATATAAGGTTTTGAAAAAATGGATGTGTTAATGACCCCACATGTTGCATTAACTTTTCCCGCCTTTAAACTGTTGAGCGGTCTACTCTCAAACCTATGCTAATGAATCAATTGAGCAGTCTTAGCATATGTGATGGCTTTTTTAAAGTATAACACTGTCTGGTTTTAACAGAAAACATCAAAGACGTATACAGTGATGGAATAATACTGGTTCTAGCTACTTGTGTATGTTGATCATATCTTTTACTGAGGCTTTCAAGCAATCGCAGTGATTCACTCGCTGGCAAACTGTTGGCACTGAAATGATTTCTTGATCTTAAGAGTCAAACTTGTCGACCTGCTGAAGCATTTGAAAGATGGTGACGTTCTGGGAGGGCAATGGAGGAGGGAGTGGTGGCGTTCTGATGAAGGGAGTGATCTCAAGGTCTCCTCCACCATGTGTGAGAGTGTGATGCCGCTTTCGAACGGCTCGGGCTGGATCTGGTGGCTCCACTTCCATGCCTCCTCTTCTTTCTCCTTCTCTTTCTGCCATTTCTGCTGATGCCTCTGCTCTCTTCCTTATGCTTTCTGCAAACCTCTTTTCATGCATCCCTCCCTCCTGCACAACCCAAATTAGTTTTCAGTTTCTATGTCCAACCTTTTGACTGAACTAAATAAAAGTATATGAGGAAAGTGTAGGAAAATGAAAGAAAGTAACATTCAATTTGGACGTTTTCTTCAATTTAAATCACATAAAAAAGAATGTTTTCCCCCCCTAGTTTTCCTCCATATTCTCCTCAATATAAACATACCTGAAGCGGTTAACTGCCGATTATGATAGGTAGAAATGTTTTTAATATGATTTGACAACACGTATAATTGCATCTTTTTGCATGTCTTGTGTTTATAATTACATAATAATTTGATAACACACTAATCAATTCCATTCAATCATAGTCCTTTATCTATTTCCAAGAATCTACTGCACTGAGAGGCTGCTGGTAAGGCCTGGCTTTTTCAGAAGGAACCAGAATATAGTTATGCTTGAGCTTGAGGAGGGCCAAACCTATATGAAGTCTATTTGAATAGCACATTTGTTTTGTGCTGGATATATTGGTTTTTTCTGTTTCAAGGCACAGGGTCTCCCTGTCCTATACAAGACATCCCCCTTGATCCGTGTGTGATTCCCTTATGCTAAAGCACCCCAAAAAATCTCACTCCATAACCGCAGTTTAAGATGTACAAGTCCAAAAAATGTGAAAGGATGTATACAGCTGCCACCCAAAAGTCCCAATGGGTTGCTCAGAATTGTCAATTATTACTATGACAGTTTTACTATTTAGCCAGCGGCAGCAAGATACACGTCAGTCATTTAGTAAACAGATTCCGACCACTTAAAAGTGGGTTGATCTCCAATCACATCACACGAGGACAACATGAATGGGAATTTTGTTAATGAGAAAACCAAAGATAATGTGGAATGAAGAGAGATCCATATGAACTCACTAAAGATGATGAAACTGAAAGTTTAAAGCAAAGGCTTACGTTGATGACAGAAGATTGAGGCATTGGGCATTTCACAGGACGGTCTTCATCTCTTGGCTCCAGAGGGTGCTCCACTGGCCAGAAATCTGCTTCGTTTTCAACCCCTTGTTGTTGCTGTTGTTGTTGATTATGATGATGCACTTCCATGAGAGCTAGACTCCTTGGTTGGGTTGCTATCGTCTCATCTGTGAAGTGAATTCCACTCTGTTCCTCCTCCTGCAAAATGAGCTAAACATGCATCACAAAATCTTTCTCATCATTAATTAAGCATAAAAGTAGAACAAACCCAGAACCATTGTCATACTCTCCAATCACCCATTCTGTGAAAATGAATGATTTTGAGAGAGATAGAGAGTTAGGGATATAATGAGCTAAATCAAGAACACTTACTAAAACATCCTCGCATGAAAATCCCATGAACGAACCGACCAGGGAGCAGAGAGAACGTTGTTTGTCTCTTTGAGTGTGAGTGTGTGTGTGTGTGTGGGGTGAGGAAAAATACACACAGAAAGAGAGAGAGAGAGAAGGATGGAGAGAGGAAGGTGAAAAGCTAGGAAAAGAGAAAGAGCATAAAAAGAAGGGAGGTGGCGGGGTGGGATGGCTTGCACAGTGGGATAGGAAGAAGAAGGAGAAAGATTCCCATTGGGATTTTGTTTTTCAATTTTCAACCTTTCGCTTTCTTTTTGAATGCCTCCTTGTCCCTCTCCTCCCTCCTTCAACCAATCACACTTTCCCTTTTTTCTGCTTTCCAAAACGCCTCCTCTGTTCTTCTGGGCCTCACAAATCTACCTCTACCCTTCTCATCCTCCAATCTTAATACTTTGCTAGTATTTAATTTGTTGTATCCAACACACATCACATATACATACACATACCCTGCTTTTATTTATATCTCTCATCTCTTGGGGATTCGTTTCATTGTTGTTTGATTCTGTAGAAAGACAATATATATAATACCACTACCAGTGTGCGAAAATATAGAGGAATATAGTAGCAGTGGTAGTATTATATATGGCACGCGGATGAGTGAGTGAGTTATATGGAAATGGCAAGAGAGAAAGGGAAAAACAAGAAAAGAAAGGAGGGAAGCTAAAAATAAATAAGCCGAAAGGCAAAGGTGTATAGCGTCATGGAATGACTTTAGTCTTTGACGCTTTTTCAAGTGTAGCCGTTCGCTTCTTTCGAGGTGACGTTCGTAAAGTAGGGGCCACTCACTTTACGTACATGTACTCACTTTCGTAGTATAGTGTGTACCTATCTTCTTCTACTTCATTCAATAACAGCGACATTATATGTCGCTCACATAACGGCAACTGCTATATATGAACTTGCACATCAAGACTTAGAATTGGGGTGGATGGTGTATAAATAGATTTAGGCTTCAAGTGTTGGGTAGGCCCAAACTTGAAGCAAAGTTCATTCATTCAAGTACCTTCATGGAAATTCAACGTCATAGGATGTTTTTTTTTTTTGCAATTAATTTAGAAGCTAATCATTATCACAGAAATTTCTACTAGTGGCATTCTCAGACGCCGTCAGATGAATATATTAAATAATGAGGAATTGCTCCTTTTGCTTTCATGCATCATCCAAAATCTCTTCAAACTTCCAATCAATAATCCCATCTTGAAAACTATTATATGGAGGGGTCAAAAGAAACAAAATCACTCATGAATGCGTGTGTGTGTGAGTTCAATTCAAAAATAAATGTGCTGCAACATACGCTCTTCTTGAGTATAATTAAATACTCTACAATCGTTTTAAATATCTTCTCCCCTCGCATTTTATAGTATAAAAGCGGGGTCTCATACATCGGCTTCAAATTAAATCGTAGTAACATTCCAAAAGCGGGTCAAAGTCATGGAAGCCCACTAAGTAATCACAATATAATACCCCTTCCGTATTATTTAATATATGATATATTTAAAGAGTTGATTTTGATCTTTATAAAGTATGATTTTTATATTTATTAATATTTTCCTTATTAATACTTCTTTAACAATAATAAATGAGAAGAAGAAACTAAAAGGGATGATTATGATATTTTATAAAATATGTCATATTAATTAACTCAACTAACTTCTTCAATATAATCAAATTAGGTAAATAAATCTTATATTAAAAATATAAGAAGAAGAGTATAATTATAGGGTTAATACTATCATTGGTCCCTTAAATTTCAAATAACATGTTTTGGTCTCTCATGGATAAAATGGTCCATGGTTTTATTAAGTTATAGGAAGTTAAGAACTAATATTATTTTAAGGTTACAACCTTTTTTTTGTTACAACCAATGTTACTACCACTTTTCCACCGTTAGATCAGAATCTCATTTACCTATATAATTTCTCTCTCCTATTAAGATTCTGATCTAACGGTGGAAAAATGGTAGTAACATTGGTTATAACAAAAAAAAAGTTGTAACAATATCCTATCCCTTATTTTAAATAAAATAAAGCTTGAACAACTAAAACTTGAGAACTCAGAGAGAGTATGTTAACCCATAATAATAATTCACTGAATTGCTGGGCGACGGGTCATAGCAAATTTGGAAGACAAAACATACCCTGCTTTTTCTGGGACCATCCATGTTGACATAGTAGTAGTATATGTTCTCAGTTGTTTACATAAAAACCCGAATAAGAAAAAAAAAAGACATTCCAATCACCCTTCCTGAAGTTTTCACAGAGCTTGAATTTCAGAATTAAGTGTGAAAAAATTTGACAAATTTAGAATTTCTGTAGCCCTTGATGTTCATGCAAGTGGCAGAATTGAAGTCAAAGATGCTTCACCTTGTTGATTTTGGGAACGGAGAGTACAGTGATCCATCCATACATAGTGAAGGTTGTTCAACTCATTTCATATTTGCGTAGTCCCATCATAGGATTGTTGGACAAAAAATATATACAAAAATCTTACTAAAAATAGTTTTATTAATAGAATGACATAATCGGAGGAGGGAGTGGTTTTGTGAAATTGGCGCGTTGTTGTTGTTGTTGTGGTGACTGGAAATAAATAGCAAAGAGGAGGAGGTCAGGTTGGGTTGGCGTGGCGGAGGAGGAGGAAATGAGGCTCTGGCAGAGACTCGCCGGAGCTCTGAAGGATAAGAACAGCGTGTGGGCAGCTCAGCTGTCTCGCCGCACCTCCTTCCGCAACCCCGATCTGGAAGCCGCCGTCATCAAAGCCACCAGCCACGATCGGAATCGCATCGATTGCAAGAACGTTCAACGCGTCTTCCAATGGGTTCGCACCTCTCCTCTTTACCTCAAACCCCTAATCTGGGCTCTCACCATGCGAATGCAAAAGACTCGAAGCTGGATCGTCGCCCTCAAGGGTTTGATGCTCATGCACGGCATTTATTGCTGTGATCTCGCCGCTGTCCGAAAGATGGGTCGATTGCCCTTCGATCTCACCCATTTCTGTGATGAGCATCTCGATCCATATAAGGCTTTTGCTTATGACGCCTTTGTTCGTTCCTATTTTGCGTATTTGGACCAGAAATCGGCCTTCGTATGCATGGAATTTCATAAACAGAGCAAACATGGCAAGAAAACAGAGGAAACGTTGATTGAAGAATTGGAGAAATTGCAGGCGATGCAGGATTTGATTGACATGCTGCTTCGGATTAAACCTGATCATTTGAATTCGCGTGAGGGTCTCATTCTGGAAGCCATGGATTGCGTCATTGTGGAACTTTTCGACGTGTACAGTAAATTCTGCAAAGGGATTGCTCGAGCTCTGTTGAGGATATATGATATTGGCGGCAAAATGGAGGCTAGTGTTGGGCTTAAGGTTCTGCAGAAAGCAGCAATCCATAGCGGTCAGCTTTCCATATACTTTGATTTCTGCAGGGAAATTGGAGTCCTCAACGCTTCTCAATGCCCCAAAATGGAGCGATTCCCTGAAGGGTATATCCAAGATCTGGACAGAATCATTAATGGGGTTGATGAGAAGGAAAACTTGAAGGGTGATCATCATGAAGAAGACAAGGCCATTGTGCCCTGTGTTAATGCCATTGTATGCAAGGATGAACACAAGGGAGCAGATGGTTTGAAGACGGTAATTACAGAAAAGTGGGAGGTTTTTGATGATCAAATTGTGTTTGATGATAGAACAAAGCCTGCTTTCTCAACCAACCCTTTTGAGGATTCATATACATATAGCATCGTTCCCTACCATGCAGTTCATAACCAAGTTCTTCCGGATTTAATTAGTTTTTAGCATGATACCATTTCATGCTTGCCTCAAAAAGTTTTACTATACTATACATATGTATACCTATTTGTCATTTGCTTAAAAGGAGATATACAGGAAAAAAAGCATGAACAAAAAGGGGTCCATGATCTGACTTGCAATTTCTTGTCTATAGCAGAGAATATATATCACGAGTCATTTCTGTTCTTGCTTTCTCCGTCAGGGTTAGGGGTGTTCCCAATATGTAATTTCTTTTGTGACTGTTTGAGTTAAACCATGATTAGATATATATAATCAATACTTTTTGTCCTCCTCGCACATTGGCCTGTTTTCAAAATTTTGAAAACATGTCATATATATCAATATTCTGGTTTCCCTCAAATTCATGCTTTTGCGAGATAGAAGACAATTTGTTATGATGGCTGCTTTTAAGTCATTGCATGAGCAGTAGAGATTGCAGGAATTGCTCATTTGAAAGAATAAAAAGTGATTGTTGGGACCCATGAGAGTGGAAATGTGATTGTGGGAGCATGTTTGAGGAACGAGAAGGCACAGTTTGTCTCAGTATGATAGAGGCAGCAACAGGCGCTTTTCGCAAGCCATGATGAATTTCGAAAGTGGGTGATGCTTTGCGAGTCGTTTAGAAATTCTTTCAAGGTTTTCCAAATTCATATTGTAGTTCTTAACCTCTTGGTTCTATTCTCTGTTCATTAGGATCTAGATTTTACAAGACTTCGATGGAATTTGAATTCTTAATTATTTATGTTCCTTGGTTTTAGCGTTGAGTATTAAGAACTCGTGAATTGTTTTAATTATTGATAACACTTGGCGGTCATCTTCAAGTAAAAGCCTTTTGCGCTTGAAATGTCAAATTGATGTTATGACTTAGCATAATTTATTGGGATAGGATATTGTACAACCTTTTTTTTTGTTACAACCAATGTTACTACCACTTTTCAACCATAATTTATTGGGATAGGATATTATACCCTTCTTATTGCATTACAATCTAGGTCATACGTATTATAATTTGGGTCATGAACGTAATATTATCATATTATATATCCCTATTAATATCAAGATATTGACACATGAAAGTTAAAACTATATTGAGAGGAGAATATAATTGAGACAAGAACAAATTAATCATCACTTATTTGGAGTACAACACATCAACAAAAATAACCCAAAAATATAAGAAAATACTACTTAAACTTTGAAATTTTAAATCAGTCTTATCACCCACAAAAGTATAGGGATCAATTACAGGAACATAATAATTGACAATTCATTTTAATAAAAAATTATTTATTTGGGATATTGAAGTTCAAGTGGTATTCTTGACCAAAAAAAAAGTTTAAGGGGTATTTTTTCTGTCTTTTTTCCTAAAAAAATAACTTGAGGGAGCATAAATAAACAAAAAGTTAAAAAAAATTGAAAAGTTAACAAAACTAAAAACAGTAATAAATGTATTGTATGCAAAAAAAAAAAAAAAAGAGAGAGAGAGAGAGAGAGAGTATTATTTATTTATTTTTTTTGGGGGGGGGAGGGGAGAGGAAAATGAAGCTGAAAACGACGAAAGGGCACAATTTATTAATTATTTTACCTCCCACAAATTAAATAAACATATATTTTTTTAAAAAAGAAAAAAATTATAAGGTGAACAAGCGCTAGGAGATTTATCCCCACAAGTGACGATACTCTAAAAGCGAAGAAAAGGTGAAGATACCTTTTGTTTTTGTATTATATTTAATGCGTTGTAGTTTGTAGTGCACTCAACTCAACATCAAGAACAGATTTGAATCTCCCATTTTCATCCACATCCACTCAAATCCAAGTTTGAAAAATACACCAGTTGTTTGGTCAGCCGGGAAAAAAAGATTAAGCTTCGTAGCTTTACTTTTTCATAATTTGTAAATGGTACAATATTGCCTTTTTTAGTTAAATTCCACCCATTATTGTCTCGTCATTTTACAACAAAAATGACAATAACAATCTCCATCATCTCGTTAACGCGCCCATGGTTTCATTTGGGAGTTAGCAGTAGTCAGTGAAAATGTCCTGAATCAACACAAATTGCAAATTGTTCAACATCCCTTTTCTAAAAGTAGTCGTAATAATTCAACTAGCCCATGTTGTGGTTTAAGATCAGACCCCGTTATTTTCTAATTTCTATAAAAAAACCTATATACCACAAATAATAAATGTACAACTTTCTGGCAAAAAAACACTAATTTCTAACTTTATGCTTTACAGCGAAAGCGGAAAACTGATCCAATTATTCTTCATTTATTACGCCAAATAGCTTTTAAATAGAAAATTATATGCTTTAAAATTCAACCCCTTTTAGAACGATCAAAAGATAAGTCCCAAACCTGACCCAAGACAGAAAAATTACTTGCCGGGCGAAACTAAGATACCAAGGCCAAACAAGTTAAAGATAAAACCTACACTTGAAATGTGCAGTCCATTAGCAAAGAAATTTTTTTCGCATTATTTAGTCTCATTGATCTTGTAAGCATCAGATTTACATACACCTAACCAGTATAGGTATCTCCTTAACTAAAACCATCCTTTTATGCAAAGGCTGAATCAACCAGAAAATAGCAGAGGAGCTAAAAATTTCAATTCATCGTAAAAGTTCACTAGGGTCTCATGCTGTGATACATATGTGTACACAGTATGCCTAACCATTTATAGAAGATTGACAGGCTGCCCAAGGATTATATACTTGACCTTTCTCTGTGTCAATCATTACCCTTGATCATGCCTCACACTTAAAGAGTAAAGACCATGCTCTTATCATACCCCAAAAAAAAAAATTATCAACCAAATGTTATGCCTTTCTTTCAGCTCAATCAAACCCATCAAATCAAAACCACTACATGGTAGATAATTTTTTTAAAAAAGAAAATGATGGAAACATTGGATACAATCATGAAGATCCATAACACAAACAAGCAACAAGCAATTGCTCAGATCATTGCATATTGCATGGTAGATAAATAAGAGAAATTTCAAAGAAGTCAAATTTCCTATGGTGAGTCCCCTTGGGGAAATCCTAGGAAATGGCAGGGTATTCTATCTATCTAGAAGGGCAAGAGTCGGAGTCAAAAAGGGGCTGGATTGGATAGGAAGGCCATACCAAGTAACTCAGGTTTTGATCTAAACTGTTTTGGCATGAGCAGTTCAAAAGGAAAATAAATTATTTCTAAATGAAGCATCCCAGAAATATAAATGCAGATAGAGATGACAGCAGCTACACTCGGAAACAACGAAAAGCATGAGCACATATAATGCACATGCGTTATTAGTATTTCCCACGATGGCCTTGTACCCCAGGCATGTGATAAATAACAAGAATCTACTACTTCCTTTTGCCACATACGGACTTAAAAGTTGACATGAGAGAACTAACTCTATTCAACCAAATGATCACATTACACTACTAATTGATGAAGCTTTAAGCCAGAGAATAGATGAAAAGAAAATTGCTTAACATTAGAAGCAAAAAAGAATAAAAGATCATTGTATTGTGACATCTTGACAAAACTAAATTAAACCGTGAATGAGCATCATCCAAAAAATAGTCTATCTAGTAGTAACTCATCCACATAAATCCCAGAGCCATGTAACACTGGCATCCCTTATCACATAAGCCGAGAGAAGCAGGAACAAAAGAACCCATGTCTAAATTTAAGGGAGAAGGATGACAAATGAAAGTTCAAGGATACTGAAGTACTCAACATCTGTGTGGAAGGTCGCACAAGTGTATGTACACCTGAAACAGAGCAAATGCCTTGTTTGATGTGTCCAAGCAGCACCTCTTTATCTGATAGTGACAAACTTGTTGGTGCCATGCCTAGCCCAGTGAGTCCTCAGATCAATAGGATTAACAAAATTATATCCTTCAGCTGCAAGTTTTTCCAAAACCTTCTTGAAAGCACCTTGACTCATTTTCCGTCCAGCTATCCTTGCGCCACGCCTTTTAGTGCTCATCGGCAATGGATACATTGACACATTTGTGGTACAACAAGCTGATTGCCAACCACCACAGCCCCATCGATAGCACTGCTGAGGAGCCCCAGTGCATGAGCAAACAGGAATGGGTAGACCAGAAATGTCCATATCAATTCCATTTATCACAACCTCCATAGCCTTCCTAGCTGGCTTCTCACGTTGAACCACAGCATTGCTATTATCCTTTGGCTTCCTTGGTTTTTTCGCTTTAGGAGCATGCGGAGCGCCCCCGCTTTGCCTTTTCTTCAATTGGCCAACTTCCTTTTTGACAGGAGGGTCTTCAACTTGATTCACCCTATCATCTCTCGATGTTTCAGGTGGCTGTATAATTTGCAAGGAAGGAGCTGCTGATGTTTCTGGAAGAACGGCATAATTAGGATTTGTGGGCAACATATTGAGAAACCTATCTCTCTGGCTGATCCAACTGTCTCTAACATAGTTAATTGGAATTGGGGCTTCTGAAACAACACAATCCCGGGGGTGGAAGCTTCCATTTGGACTAACTAACATAGCAGGATCACGGCCAGGCATAAATGGTTTAGTGTCTCGTTCTGTCATACTAGACATGAGCTGGAGACCCAGATGCCCCCCTTTGAATGGTTCATAATAACCCCAATTGCGCATGTTCAACGCATCATCGTCCATGAGAACTACACGGCAGATAAAAATCAAAACTTTTATTATTTTTATTTCAGTTTCCATCCATCAAAATGACGTGAGCCCTCAAAATGTCGAAGTACAAAAAAAAAAAAAAAAAAATTAACAGGCCATACAGAAAGTCAGAGTTCAACGAAACATTAAAACATGCCACCGGATGCTTGGAAAATATCAGGAACGGCAAGATCCACTAAATACAGTAGATCCAATACGCTCAGAGTAACAAAGAAAAGAAAAAACATTCTTCCAGAGGCCATACCAGGTCAAACTGGTCTAGATTTAGCTTACCGCGTCACAAAAACAAAAATCCCTCGATCTAATCACCAAACAACGGAAAGTTCACGATCTGAAACCCGTCATGATTCCTACATTTTCCTAGCAGCCAAACAGACCAGAAACAAAAGAAAAGCAGCGGGAACAGATCGAAAAAACCCATTTAACGAAAAGCAAACCAGAGAAGAAGGCGATCCAAAATAATTAGAAGTTTAATAGCAGATCTGAGTCATAATGGGAACGGAAAAACAAATCTATGAAACAGAAAATATATAAGGATCCAAGTAAAAGGTCTAAACGGTAGAAGGACCCATCTATTCAAAAAATTTTAAGGGGTGTGAGAGAAAGGGAGAGAGAAGGAAAGAGAAGATAGAGGAGAGAGAAAACTTACTTGGTGGGTGTAAACGGCTCTTTAGGGTTTTGCCCTTCTGGAGAGAGGAGAGAGAGACCTGAAAGAGAGAGAAAGAGAAAGGGAGAGAAGGGGAGGAGAGAGGAGAGAGAAGGAAGCCAGGAATGTCAAAGTGAGATAGAAAGAGAGAAGAGGGAAGGTATCTCTATATCAATGTATCTATCTATTTACGCATTGCCAAATCGCCAGATTCAAAATTAAAAATTAATAGAAAAGCGGAAGATATCTATCCATTTGAGCGACAGGGTGTGGGGGAGACATACATATCCAAATATATATATATATATATATATATGGAAAGAAATAATTAATTAATTATATAGTTAATTAATGAACGATGTGGAGACACAGACAAAGGAGGGTCCGACTCCAAAATACCTTTTGGCGTATGAAGGCTATAGTTGGCAATGCATTTTAATATGACCAACAAAACAAGGCCAACCTTAGCCTCTTTCAAGCCCATTTTGTCTCAGCTTCTTCATCAATGCCACATTTAGACCTTTTTATGCTAATGTGAGTTGGCATAGATGGTAAGGGATCTAGACTAGGTTCTTGGGTCGTGGGTTCGATCCCCTCTGTCGTCGCTGGGACTCCTTTGGTAGGCGATCTCATAAATCCCCAATAAGTGCTCATAGAACCCAGGGCCGTGTCCTGGCCTTGGTGGGGAACTGATGCCGAACCCATTCAAAACTTTTTTTTTTAGCAAAAAAAAAAAAAAGACCTTTTTATAAAAATGTTATATATTATTATATATGTTACTGTTCAAATTATGGCCACCCAAAATTCACTTGCGCCATCACAACCTCATTGAAATTAACATAATACTTTTACTTTTTTAACTTTTATTTTCAAAGCAGTGGAAGCTGCTTCAGACTATTGTTTTTCTGAACTATGTGATTAAATTTGAGAGCTCCTAATTGATAATTTTAAAAAGTATCAATTATTTTGTATTTTTTAAATTTCATCTAAATAATAGTTTAGAGTCACAGTGAAAACGAAATAGGAAAAAAAAATGGTAGTAAAAAGAGGCCAAGTAATATTTGATGAGTTGAGAATAAAAAATCAGATAGGGGCAAGATGCAATATTAAAGGAGATTGAAGATGAATAACTCAATGCCTCCTTAGTCTTTTTTGTATCTTAACTAGTTTAAACAAAATTAAACGTGTGTGTGGGCTAGTCCATTAGGGCAATATGGCCGATCTTCAATTTAAAAATGTTTAAATGGACCGACTCTTTAGATCTAGCTCTAACTTAGTAATATAATTATAAAATTGGTTTGGTCTCGTAGGATAGGTTAATCCCTCACAACATGATCAACCAATATTTAAATTTTTATTAGGAGAGATGCCTATATTTAGTACCCAACAGTACCTCAAATATGATTAATTCCAATAGAAGGATACCTATAATTTAAGAGGGGGGGGGGACTACAATGTCAAAAAATAAGATGAAATTTAAATGTAATATATTATTCTTTTCATTACTAAATGCCATAATTTTTAAACATTTTATTATGTTGTATGTAATTTTAGTCATGTTCCTTCAATATTAAAAGAGATAAGGTGTAATTTAATTTGTCCCAACAGTCACAATTTAGTAGCGCTAAATATCTAAAAGTTTTTTTGAAGAGTAATTTTTCCCTAGTCATTAAAAAAGATGAACATTGATTTTGATTGTATCTGAATCCTTTTTTTAAAAAAGAAAAAAGAAAAAAGAAAAAAAGCTAACCCATCTTTATGTATATGTGTAGAGTCCAAGGCTTATATAAAACTAAATAGGTTAAGCACGTGACCACCCTTAATTGTCATTTAAACACATGACGGACCCAATAATCAAACCAAACAGGGGCCCATAAATATCTATATATAGCTAGACTTAATCCTATAATGTTTTATTATCACACTTTTTTATGGCAACTAAAGTTTCAACTGCCCTATATCAGCTTTGCATTACATCATGCCCATTATTTATATTAACAAAAACGCAATTCTTACAATTCGAAAACACCTTTTCCCCCATTTTGTTTGTTGTAACTTTGTAAATTAGCAAATTGCAACAGGTCAACCTTACATGCACTGGTCTAGACTTAAAAACAAAAACATGTAAACTTGTTAAAAACAAACTTCAAATATGTCAGAAGGCTGCAGGCTTCGGAGAAATTCATCAATGTTCGCTCAAGGATGTGACTAAGAAGTTTTTGATGATATTAGGGGGTTGTGTGTGTGTGTCTTTTTCTTATTCATATTTACCCACTATTCAACAATGACCATGTCAGGGAGGAAAAAAAGGAACAGTGCCCATATGCGGCCATGAAAATTAAGCCAGCAAAGATATAATAACTATATCTATAGGAATATATTTATATTGTCAATCTTGTGGGAATGTTCATGGGATTGAATTTTTACCAGATGATAGTCTTGTATATTACACACGCACATGTATATGATCCCATCTGTAATCTAAATTATTTATGCAATGATGATACATATGATTTCCCATATCCTGTTATATATGGAAAATCACTGTATAAACATGATAAATACACGCATATAGAGATGTAGACAAGAGGTTGTGTATATTCTATGTGGATTCAAGAGTGCCATTTGGGATCCTAAGGTAATCAAGGTTGGACTTCCCTCGGAGCTGGCGTGTGAAAAATGTCTTCAAAAAATCAGACATAGGGATGGTCTTGAACTGTGGAGGCCTTTCTGGAGTTACGAGGTTTGGCGATGGCCCTATCACTCCATCAGACCTGGCATTAAAGAAAGTGGCCATGGACATCCTCTCCTTCTTCGAGTTCACTGTCGCCCTGTGCTCTATGCTCTTGTATATCCCATTACTCACTATCTGTCACATCATTCATCATTACGCTTTATGCTGTAGTAAACTCACTCATCTATATCTTCTCTAGCTACTAATTTCAAACTTAAAAAAAAATATAGCTAGCAATTAATGAATGGAATAACCTCGAAAGTGTCTCCCACGTTGACGACTAAGGCGTGCGGAAGAGGGTTGATGGGGACCCAGGCATCATCCTTTTTGATTTGAAGGCCTTGCATGTCATTGACTTGGAGGAGTATTGTGAGGGCACTTGCATCAGAGTGAGGGTTGAGGCCAATCACCTTCTCTGGTTGTGGACATGCTGGATAGTAATTCATCCTCACTGTTTGCGATCCTTGTTCAAATAACTCTCTCATCTGTGTGCCTTCCATGTTTAAAGCTTCACCCATCAGCATAATCAGTTCCATTGCAAGCTTCCTCAGTTCTGTACAATACTCATTCAAGTTATCCCTACATTCATGGCAATATACAATCAATCAGATGTTATTGATTCTTCTTCTTCAGAAATATGTGGATGGAAAGGAACTAATCAGGGAAAATTTGTTCAGCCCCATATAAGAGACTTAGTTTCAGTCAACCCAAAAGATTTTAAAACTTTAGTGCACCCTCTTTAGTCAGAATAAAATTAAGTTAATTTATAGGTGAAAGGACAATACTACCCTTACTTTATTTTGGAATCCCCTTATATTTGTCTTGTAAAATCCCTCGTTTGTCTTGTAAATGCCCAAAATATTTTTAACTTCCTAGGTTTTTTTGAATCTCTTTGTTTGTCTTGTAAATGTCCTCATTTGTCTTATAAATTCCCTTATTTGTTTTGTAAATAATGGTCAAATTGTTCTTATTAACTCCTTAGTTTCTTTTGAATCCTTTTTTTTTTTTTGTCTTATAAATGTTCTTATTTATCTTATAATAAATGCTCCTATGAAAAGAATTAAAGTAAGTGCTTATTGTTTTTTTACCCATAAAACTTAATTTCATTTTGACCTAAAAGGGTGCAATAAAGTTTCAGAATCTTTTGGGGCGGACTAAAATTTCTCTTCCATCTGACCTGAATGAAATTTTCTACACTAATTAAAGTATATTAATTACCTGAAAGGGAGGGGGAGGTTAGGGAATAAGTGGGGTTTCCTGGCTTCTGGTGGGAGAGTGGTGAGATGCAACATATCAGCCCAATCAAGCTTTTGTTCTTCTGACACAACAAACAGCTGCCCATATCCCTCCACTTCTCCTGCTTTCTTCTTGAACTGGGTTTTCTCTTCCACTGGCAGATTGAAAAACTCTTCCATTCCTTTCTTCACGTTTTCCACTAATGAAGGTCTCACTCCGTGATTAATCAGCTGCATTATTTCAATATTTTAGGTTACTATAATGGTAAATAGAAAACTATTCCCTCTAGTCCTAATTACTAATATATAATTAATTTTTTTTTGAAGAAATTAAGGAAGTTAATTAAATTACTTTAGAGTATTTTTATTTATTTTTATTTAAAGTAATTAGTTTGGCTAATAAACTAATATATAATCTAAAGATACACAACGTATAAAATGATTAAATAACTTATTTAGTTTCCTTAATCTCTCCAAACAAAGTTAACTATATCTTATAATTAAGACCGGAAGTAGTATATATATTCCAAACATACATTTTTCATTTTTCTAATGTTAAATGGAGGATGGAAAACCTGAAAGAAGCCCCAATGTTTGCAAGCATAATCAAGCTTGTGGAGCTCAGAATCATGGAAATCTGGAGACAAGAGCTTAGCCATATCTATGACAGGGGCTTGTGGTGGTGGTGAAGAAGAAGCTTCAGCTTCGGATACCAGTTTAAGCTCAAGCTCAGGACGCACATATCTCTCTGGAATACCGGTTAATGGCTGCTTGGCTAGCTCCTGCACAAGAGGTACTTGTACCTCAGTACAGCATCCAGCTTCATCACTCACTTTTGCTTCCATAGCTTCCATGGATGTACTATCTCTGCGTACACTTCAATTTCTTCCGCAGCCAATTTAAGCTTCCTCGGAAAGCAAAGTTCTTAGGAGATTCGGTGTATTAGTGAATATTACAAAAGTGATCTTCGGAGCTCTTTGGTTGATGGTTAACATAGAAAAGAAAAGGAAATAAGACAAAACGGAGGATAAGTCTTATAAACAGATAAGATTGGTGAAAACAGCCTCATTGGGAAAATGGTTGGCCAATATGTGGATTTGCCCGCACCAAAACAAAAACATAGAAAAAGGTGAGAGAGGAAGAGATAGACCAAAAGAAGATCACGTCTATATGTATACTTAATGATTTAGGCAATATTAGTCATGCAAACTCTTTCATGATTATATTGTTATAAAACCAGCGGATAAATTTAAACCCACAAGTGTCATGGATTCAAATTTGCCATTATCAAAATTATGTTGACAGACAATTTGCAAATTTTTTTGTAAGTTCTGTAAACATGCATATAATCCTGATTAATGAGCTGTCGGGACATATTTCCTTCCTATACTTTTTGTCATACAAAAGAAAAAAGTGGTTCTATTATCAATAGATATATAGCTTTGCCTTTACTACTGCAGGTAATCTATCATCCAATTATTTTTTAGACTCCATTCATCTTCATGATGGGCCATACTCAAGTGGCGACATGCATGCTCTAATTCCAACTCCTATAATTTTAAAACCATTTTCTCATTACAATGATCAATTTAGATTTTAATTGAAAAATCACAGAAACATGCATGCATGCAGTGCTGCTTTTATATTTATTGTATTCAATAAACTTTATATATGTGGGTGTATGATGTTCCAATCATATGACTAGTTCACGCTCACTGTTTAAAGAACTAGATGAATCTCATCTATTTGATGTTCGACTTGATGATGATAAGCATGTTCAAATAAGAGTTAGCGGTATGATTGCTATTCGCAATGATATATCATGGTAAAAAGAAAGTCTTGAACTAGGTCTTTCATGTGCCTAATTTTGCTAATAATTTACTGAGTGTGGAACAAATAGTGGAAAATGGTTTTAGAGTCACCTTTGATGATATGATTTTTGTTCTGAAATTTATGATAAGAAGTCTAGTCAAATAGTTGCAGAAGGTTCCTATGATTAAAAATCGTATGTTTCCTCTCGATATTTCCTCTATTGACAAAGGGGCTTTAGTTGTTGAAGAAGTCAACAATTTTGACGTGGTATTTACAGTATGGTTATTTGTATCTTAATGGGTTGCAATGGCTAAGTAAAAGTAATATAGTTCTTGGGCTGCCAAAGATTGACGCTGCTAATTTTTTGTGAAAGTTGTGTTACAGTGAAACAAACTAAAAAGTCGTTTTCTATAGAGAAGTATTGGAAGACTTTTCAATGTCTTGAGTTAGTGCATACTGATTTGTGTAGGCCAATAAATATTGAGTCTTTAAATAGTAGTCGGTGTTTTTTATTATTTGCTGATGATTATAGCAGAATGAGTTGGGTTTATTTCATGAAATTTAAATTTGAAGCATTTGAAAATTTCAATAAATTTAAAGCTCTTGTCAAAAAACAAAGTGGTTGTTGCTTGAAGATGTTACGTATATATAGAGGAGGAGAATTTTGTGCTCATGAATTTGCAGCTTTGTTAGGAGAATGGTATTTGCAAGGAGCTCACTTCACAACATACTAGTGACATTGTTGAACGAAAAAATTGACCTGTGGTTGAAATGGCCAGAGCCTGATGAAGGCAAAGAGCTTGTTAATCAATTTTGAGCAGAAGCTATAGACAGCAGTGTATCTACTTAATTTGTCTCCCACAAAAGTTGTCCCTGATATAACACCTTATAAAGCACGGAGAGGCATAAAGCCACATGTGCGTAAGCCACTTAAGAGTTTTTTGTTGTATGGCCTACGCTTTTGTAAAATCATCTCATCAAAAACTCGATGAAAAAAGTGATATCGTTGTTGGTTATAGCTAGCAATCCAAAGCTTATAGGTTGTATAATCCATTTGGTGGCAAGATAATTATTAGTAGGATTGTTTTATTTAATGAAGAAGCTAGTTGGAATTGGAGTAACAAAGTAGATGAAAAATCTATCTGTTTTAAAAAGTAATGAAGCAGGAAACTCTGAACCAAAACTAGCAGGCTTAGAATCAACACATTTTCTAGCTATAGTAGCTTGCAAACGCCACATTTATCACCTTCTAGTGCAGATAGGATTACATCATCACTGGCAAGCTCATTTTCTAGCTCCTCGAGTGAAGCTCCTCCTTGAAAGATTTGATCTTTAACAAATATATTTATGAATCTCGTAATTATGCTCTGTTTGTTTCAGATCATGAGTCATAATGGATGTTGAAAAAGAGCTATTTGAAAAATTGCAATGGTTGAAGAGATAAATTGTATCAAGAAGAATGATACATGGGAATTAGTTGATCTTCCTAAAGCCAAGAAGGCAACTGGGCTCAAATAGGTGTTTCAAATCAAGTATAAAGCTAATAATAGTGTGCAGAAGCACAAACCATGATTAGTAAATAAAGGTTATGCCCAACAACAAGTTACAGATAGAAAGACCAAGTCAATCTCTATTGGCAAATTAAAGTTGAAGATTTCAAAATGCAGATGAGTGTGTGCAGCTTTGAAGCAGGGGGAGTGTTGAATAATACATATATTATATATATAATATATGTGCTTGCGCTGCAGTTTTATAGATTAATTATTTATTTTATTAGTTATCATTTAAGTACTATTTTATTTGTTGTTTGATTTAGATAGATTCTTATCATATTCATATCACCATTCATTTGTTACCTATATAAATGTTTATATTTATACTTGTTTATTCAATGATCAAAACTAAAAATTCTTATTTTCTTTATCTCCAACAACTGTATTGGATGATGTTTCAAGATATTTCAGATTATTTAGATTGATTATTATTATTTGACTAGGTTTGATTTCATATTTATTATAATTTAGGATTAAATTTGGATATTATATTTTAATTATTTTGATTTATTTTTTAGTTGAGTAGATTAAATTAGATTTTAAGGTTTGTGTCTATATAAAGGCCCTTATATATATATATATATATATATTTTTCAAGATTCAATATTTCAGATGTTCTTGTCTTACACAGTTACACTTACATCTATAAAATCTTTCAAATTTCAACATATATAATATGTGCAGCCAAACCGAGCAGCAAATCAGAGCTGGGGTGTTTAATTATTATACATATGATTTATTTCCCATTGGCCTTTGGGTTCTTGGTATGGAGGCTGCTCTGTCATACCGAATGTTACTGTCATCGTAAATTATACTATCATCAGAAAATGGTTAGGCAAATACGTGGATTATTCGCTAGACCAAATGACTTGTGCCCTGCTCTTTCTTTTATCAATCAATTCTATATTACATTGATATAGATTTTTTAACCAGCGCTGTTCTTAAAGGTTAAAACATCAACGTCAACATCAACATCAACGTCAACTCCTATCTAGTTAATGTAGAACAAGCGCTACTTTATGTTTCATCCTCAAACCATTAACTGTTATAACTAAAAAGCCTAATACAGGAGTATGTTATAATTTTCTAACTTCCCATGCACGGGTTTTTTATTAAAGCTTTTTAAAGTATAAAATCAGATATTAAATTGTTTTAATTAAATAAAGTTACGAGTAAAAATACATTTGAGTTTTACTCAAAAGTGTGTCGAATATTGAATGTTTTTCGGAAATGCTAAATCTCCATAAACTTTAAAAATTACAGCAAAGTCACAACACTGCTGAATGACGGTGCTAGATTTTTGGGTGAGGATCACATTATTATTCTAAAAATACCATAATGCTCCTAACTTAAAGAAAACCATCCATCTCCACCTTTGATTCTTCACCTGTGACGCACAAGAAAAATCAGAGAGTAGCGGCGGCGGCGGCAGAATCCTCCACCAGTGACGACGGTGGAGGCTCGACATCTTCTTCCTTCTCTTCACTAATCGGTGGAGGTGAAGATTCAGAGGTAGAAGTGGAGGGCTGCAACAGGTATTCAAAGGCAATAGAAATGGTGGAGGTCACAATTGCTTTTGCGGCACCAACGGCGAGATCTGAGATGACGGGCGATGACCTCTTGAAGATTCTGGTTTGCCAAGAAGGGTCTTTGCATCAGCTCGATGAATGTCTCGTTTCCATTGAGGTTGAACCCATTTCTAGCCAAACCATGTTTGATTGGGTTATTACAGAGACTTAGAAGCCCGACAGTGTAGTTGTAATTATTTGGTAGGTTCCTGGTCGTTATGATTTTTGTTTTTTCCCTAGAAATTAATATTGGTTATGGTAATTTTTTCATCAGCTTCTACATTTCAATTAATACTTTTGAATCAACATATTTCGGTGAATAGCTTATAAAGCTTGCTTGTGCTTTGTAGTTATAGATTAAGTAGTAGAGATTCACCCGTAACTTTAATTTCCTATTATGGTCTCTTGTGTTGTGTTTTTTGATCTTCTTCTTCTCGGTATCTTTTAGAGGTCTTTACTGACTGTTTCCTTCTAATCTTCCTAGAATGTGCTCTTTTGAAAGTTGGAGCCATATTCACCGTCTCCATCGAAGAATTAAGGTTGGGAGGGTGTTTTTATGGGCTATTTTGGTATTTTTATAACTATAAAGCTGAAACTGTCAAGCAAGATTCAATTTTTAAAGTTGATGATTACTTTTACACTTCTAAAAAATATTTGATGTTAGATGTATTTTGAAACAAAAAAGGGATAAGCCTGTTCTGAATTCCATCATCCCTCAAAAGCCTATAGGATAAGAAAGTTGTCCCATGTCCTGTTTTTAAAAGGATTTTGGACTTGTTGATGGGTTTTGCCCTTTTTATTTTTATTTTTTTGGAATTCTACAAACTAAAATACTATATGGTATGAGTTGGAAGTTTTGGGCCTTTTTTTTTTTTCTTCCTGACCTGATGGCATTAGACCTAGATGATTGAAAATATGTAATAATACTCCTTTGTACTTTTTCACTGCAAAAATTAATTAAATTAAGAAGTAATTAAAACTTGAACTTTAGAATGCAGAAAAGTTTTATTGGGAGACTCACCCACTATAGTCAAGTGTGCGACCCGAGTCGAATTTGGATTAGTTAAAGCGAAGTTCTGGATACCAAATGAGTAACTCAAAAAAAATAAAAACTTGAACTTCATAAGAGCCATGATAATGAAAAAAAAATAAAATAAACCTGATTGAAAATAAAAAATAAAGTATAAAATGTATAAAATGATAATATCTTTTTACAACAGGTATTAATTATGTCTTTAATAAAAATATTAATATATTAAACTAATAACAACAAGATGATTCCCTGTACATTACTCATGACATAGATATTACCAAATATCTATATAAATTAGAAGCTGGAAAAAATATAAAAAATAGAAAATACTAAATCAAAATATAGCATGGTTATTATAAAGGTCATGGAAATAAGAACTATTTAATTTAGAGAATTTCAATGTATTCATCCTCGTCATCCAAAGCTTTATGTTTTTGGAGTCAAACAAAGAAACAAAAATAATTTCATATTATAAAAATTGTTCAAATTAACTCTAGTAAAAGAAATAATTCAATTTAATATGTGTAAAATAGATTAGTACCAAGTACCAACAGTATCTAGTGAGGAATTTTCATGAGGAGTAAGGCAATAGCGCCTTATTGGCCTAGAGGCTAACACAACAAGCTTGTGGAGCTCCATAGCTTGGAAATCAGGAGACAAGAGCTTAGTTATATCGACGACAGGAACTTGTGCAGGTGGTGGTGAAGAAGAAGCAGTGAGAGATAGGAGTTGGTAAATTCAGGATACGCGTGGATGCGTGTAGTCTCTGTGTGCGCGCACGCTTTGTTGTGTAGCAAAAGCTTCTTCATGAACTCAAATCACTGAATGTTACAACAGTTTCTTTGGATCTCTTTCATCAATAATGGTTAAGATCGGGCAGAAAAAGCTATAAAACGAAACGAAAAAGGATAACTTTTGATTGGCAAACAAGTACATATACGTTCATTTCCCTTCCAGTTCTACAATTCCGATAGTTACTGCAATCCAAAATTATTGTACAAACATGACACACAGAGAGAGAAGAGCTTCTATGTGGATTCATGAGTGTCATTTGCGATCCATAGGTAATCAAGGTTGGACTTCCCTCTGAGCTGGCGTGTGTAAAATGTCTTCCAAAAATCAGACATAGGGATGGTCTTGAACTGTGGAGGCCTTTCTGAAGTCACGAGGTTTGGCGATGGCCCTATCACTCCATCAGACCTGGCATTAAAGAAAGTGGCCATGGACATCCTTTCCTTCTTCGAGTTCACTGTCGCCCTGTGCTCTATGCTCTTGTATATCCCATTACTACTCACTACCTGTCACATCATTCATCATTACACTTTATGCTACAGTAAACTCACTCATACTTATCTTCTCCACTAATTTCAAACTTACAAAAAAATATAGCTGGCAATAAATGAATGGAATAACCTCGAAAATGTCTCCCACGTTGACGACGAAGGCGTGAGGAAGAGGGTTGATGGGGACCCAGGCATCATCCTTTTTGATTTGAAGGCCTTGCATGTCATTGACTTGAAGGAGTATTGTGAGGGCACTTGCATCAGAGTGAGGGTTGAGGCCAATCACCTTCTCTGGTTGTGGACATGCTGGATAGTAATTCATCCTCACTGTTTGCGATCCTTGTTCAAATAACTCTCTCATCTGTGTGCCTTCTATGTTTAAAGCTTCACCCATCAGCATAATCAGTTCCATTGCAAGCTTCCTCAGTTCTGTACAATACTCATTCAAGTTATCCCTGCATTCATGGCAATATACGATCAATCAGATATTACTGAATCTTCTTCTTCAGAAATATGCATGTGTGTGTGGATGGAAGCTAAGGAACTAATTAGGGAAAATTTCATAATCAAAAGTATATATACCTGAAAGGGAGGGGGAGGTTAGGGAATAAGTGGGGTTTCCTGGCTTCTGGTGGGAGAGTGGTGAGATGCAACATATCAGCCCAATCAAGCTTTTGTTCCTCTGACACAACAAACAGCTGCCCATATCCCTCCACTTCTCCTGCTTTCTTCTTGAACTTGGTTTTCTCTTCCACTGGCAGATTGAAAAACTCTTCCACTCCTTTCTTCACGTTTTCCACTAATGAAGGCCTCACTCCATGATTGATCAACTGCATTGTTCGATATCTACCAGTATGCCACTCAAGGTTTTTAAAAACGAGTTTTTACCTAAAGACGAAAGGAGAATGAAAAATCGTAAAACGTAAAATCGTAACGTAGTAAAATCGTAAAAACTTAAAAGCGTTTGGAAAATTAATAAAATCGTTTTAATGAAAAAAATCAAAAAAACGTAAAATCGTAGTGATAAAACGAGTTTTTAAAAACCATAGTCACTTTAATATATAATCACACAGAGGCACAGTATAACGCCTTCGCATAAACATCTAACCACACACACACACAAGTTACATTCCAGAATCCAGATCATCAATAATCATCATCAGTGACGTACGGCATCTGATCTCTCGTATGCATATTATTCCTCGTCTAGAGAATAACTTATGATTCAAATTAAAATAACAGATATACTAATTAAGCTGATGTGTGGGAAATGGTATCTTTAAAATTGTTCAATGAAACCCAAATAAAATTCAAATATAAACCACATTAAGTGCTTACAAGTGCGTGAAAATGGACCAAGACTACTCTTTTATTTTTATTGGGTTATAAGTAAAGATATTATTGAAGTATATCCAATTTAGGATTAACCAGTACATATTTAGGCCAAATAATGGTACATAGAAAATCGTATAACCTCACATACTTGATACTTTTGGGGCTGGGTGTCAACTACGCTCCCCGGGGGCTACCCCTTGCTATTCTCTAATGTGTTCTATATGAAATGATTGACATTTTAATATCTTATAAGAAAAAAATGGACTTGTTTTCAATTTTTGTATAATTTTTCAAAAATTTAAAACTCTAAATTGAAAAGATACTTATTATAAAAAAAATTTCAAAAGATACTATATAATTAGAGTTTTAAATCTTTAAAAAATTGAAAACAACTAAATTTTTACCTATAAGATATTGAAATACCATTCATGAAGAATCTAATTATCAAAACAACCACATAAAAAAATTGGGAAATGCCCCCAAGATTGAGGAACAGCAGGGGCACAGCTAACACACCCCCAATCCATACTTGTGTCAGTCAGTGCGTGTATATAGTATATACTAGTAATGATGAATTCAGCTACTTATATATTGTTGATAAAGTGACAAACCTGAAAGAAACCCCAATATTTGCAGGCATAATCAAAGCTTGTGGAGCTCAAAATCGTGGAAATCTGGAGACAAGAGCTTAGCCATATCTATGACAGGGGCTTGTGAAGAAGAAGCAGCTTCAGCTTCGGATAATAGGTGAAGCTCAAGCTCAGGACGAACATATCTCTCTGGAATACTGGTCAATGGCTGCTTGGCTAGCTCCTGCACAAGAGGTACTTGTACCTCACTACAGCATCCAGCGTCATAACTCACTTTTGCTTCCATGGATGTATATGTATTTATTCTCTCTCTGCGTACACTTTAATTTCTTCCTCAAAAGTAAAAAGAAACTAGCTTAACTATCTAAAAAATCTTATAAGATAAATGGCATATCTTGAAAATAACCTTTAAACTCTTCTTTCTTCCTCACTCTCGCTCTCTTGATCTCACTCTCACACTGCCTCTCCCTGTGCGAATAAATAGAAGGAAGGGGTGTGGCGGTTAGAAAACCACTGCCCCACAAAAGTCAAGGAGGGGTAGGTCAAGTGCCCCTTGACGCCACCTCCCCCCCCCCCCCCCCCCCGGGTTTATTTTTTTTATTTTTCTGGTTGTTGTGATGTTTTTTTTTTTTTTTTGCTGCTGTTTTTTTTTTCAATCACACCGTAAATACCTTTCTCATATATAATTTTCTTATAATTATAATGAAATCCTAAAAATAAAAATTAAGATGTTACAACAGGTAAGCCACTTAGGAGTTTTTGTTTGTATTCCCTATGCTTCTGTAAAATCTTCTCCTAAAAAACTTGATGAAAAATGTGATATCTTTGTTGGTTATAGAGAGTAATGATCCAAAGCTTATAGGTTCTATAGTCCATTTAGGGGCAAGATAACTATTAGCAGAGATGTTGTATCTAATGAAGAGACCAGTTGGAATTGGAGTAACAAAGTAGATGAAAAATCCATGTCTGTTTCAATAAATACTGAAGCAGGAAACTCTGAACCAAAACCAGCAGGCTTAGAACCAACTACATCTAGTGGATGATGTTTGATTTAGATAGATTTTCCTATTACATATATTTTCCTTTTACATAGATTCTTATTAAACTTATATCCTCATCCATTTATTACTTATATAAAGGTTCATATATACACCTTTTTCAAGGATCAATAATAGAAGTTCTTATTTTCTCTATCCCCAACAATTGTGTTGATTGATGTTTCAACATATATAAGCAGATAAGAGGTGGGGTGTTTTATTATTATACATATGATTTATTTCCCATTGGCGTTTGAGTTCTTGGCATATATGGAGGCTGCTCTGTCATACCGAATGTTACTGTTATCGTAAATTATACTGTCACAGAAACATGAAGCAACCGTCCTGCTCATCCCGTTGTACATTTCCTATTGTTACTGAAATAAAATAAAAATTAATGTACAAACTTTACAAACACAGAAAGAGTTAACTAATTCTCTGTGTTTTGTTGACCAGTTCGATTAATTGACATTCCACATGTTCTTTCGAGCTCTTCAGAGGTTAAGAGAGTAGAAAAAGAAATAAAACCAAATCAATGATCATCAGCTATTTTGTCTAGTAAGATGAGTGAAATCAACCTCTTCATTAGAAAATAGCGAAGCAAATACGTCGTCTTTCTTTTATCAATCAATTCTATATCACATTGATGTTGATTTTTTACCCAGCACTGTTCTTAAAGGTAAAAACATCAACATCAACCCCCCCTATAAAATTAATGTAGAACAAGTGCTACTTTATGTTTCATACTCAAACCATAAAGTGTCATAACTAAAAAGCCTAATATATTATAATTTTCTAATTTTCCATTAGTTTATTTTTTTTAAAGCTTTTTAAGCTATAAAATCATATATTAAAGTGTTCTAATTAAATAATTTTAACATTTCACTTTTAATATATAATATAACTAATCCATTATTGAATATATTTATTTGGTTTGTTCATGGGATGAGATAGGAACAAGATAAGCCTGTTTCATGTTTCGTCGTGCCTGCAAAAAATACGGGATAAGAAAGATGTCCCATGTCTCATCTTGTTCCCACCGAGACCGGGACAAGATCGAGAACAAAACGAGAATGAGATGTCTCATCATTTATTTTTTTTTAAGGACCTTGTACTTGCTTAAGGGTTTTCTCCCTCTCTTTTTTAGACTTTTAAAAACTAAAATGTATGAGTATGAACAAAAGTTTCACCTTGTTTTTAACTAATCAGGTGATTGCAGGCAAGTGGATGATCTATTTAAATAATAAAAATTTACAATAACACACTATATTATTAAGTCACTAATTAATTATTCTCTGACTAATTAATTATGTGACTAATTATTATTATCTATTAAAGCTATCTTATCTATCTTAGGGTACTCTATAAATAATAATATGCAACATATTTCACAAAATATATTAGTCATTCATCTCAAGGTTTATAAAAAATTCACTAATTAATTAATTTACTAATTAGTCCTGCATCTTGAGGTTTATAATATATTTTAAATATTTTAATTCCTTTAATTATTAATTAAAATTATTAATTATTCTTTCTATCATTTATAATTAATTAGAATTATTATTTATAATTTTAGATTAAAATTAATATTTATCCTTTTAATTATTTATAATTAATTATAATTATAATTTATAATTTTATATATAATTAATTTTTTTAAATGGACGCCACATGACGTCCATTCATTCAATTCAATTGAATTGAATAAAGTGGCATCACCTGTTGTGACGTCACTTGTGGGGCCACAGCAGGTGACACCACCTGTCAAACTGGCATCAGACCATTTGACGTCTGATGCCAGTACGTAGTGGCGTCAGAGGTCTTGACGCGACACGTGATGTCAATCAAACTCTAGCTTTGACTGCATTAGTCTGGGAAATATTTTCAGAGGTGCTCTAATCAGGTAATTTTTTTATTTTTTGTTCTTATTTTGGTCAAAAACCCTGATTTTTGACCCACTGTTCTTAAAGGTAAAAACATCAACATCAACCCCTATATATATAATTAATGTAGAACAAGTGCTACTTTATGTTTCATACTCAAACCATAAAGTGTCATAACTAAAAAGCCTAATATATTATAATTTTCTAATTTTCCATGAGTTTATTTTTTTAAAGCTTTTTAAGCTATAAAATCATATATTAAAGTGTTCTAATTAAATAATTTTAACATTTCACTTTTAATATATAATACAACTAATCCATTATTGAATATATTTATTTGGTTTGTTCATGGGATGAGACGGGAACAAGATAAGCCTGTTTCGCGTTTCATCGTGCCTGCAAAAGAACACGGGATAAGAAGGCTGTCCCATGTCTCATCTTGTTCCCACCAAAATCGGAATAAGATCGAGAACAAGATGAGAATGAGATGTCTCATCATTTATTTTTTTTAAGGACCTTGTACTTGTTTAAGGGTTTTCTCCCTCTCTTTTTTGGACTTTTAAAAACTAAAATGTATGAGTATGAATTGGAAGCTGAACCTTTTTGGTTCTAACCTGATGACGTTGGACCTAAATGATTGAAAATATATTATACAAATATGTAATAATCATCTTTGATCTTTTTTCCGCAAAAGTAAAATAAAAATAAGAAGTAATTAAAACTTGAACTTCATCATTGTAAATAAAAAATAGAGTATAAAAAGATAATATGTTTTCACGATAGGTATTAATTCTGTCTTTAATAAAAATATTAAATATATTAAACTAATAACAACATGATGATTCCCTGTACATTACTCATGACATAGATATTACCTAATATCTATATAAATTAGAAGCTGGCAAAAATATATGAATTTGAAAATACTAAATCAATATATAGCATGGTTATCAGAATGGTCATGGAAATCAGAACTATTTAATTCAGAGAATTTCAATATATTCATCCTCGTCATCCAAAGCGTTATATTTTTGGAGTCAAACAAAGAAACCAAAATAATTTCATATTATAAAAATTGTTCAAATTAGCTCTAGTAAAAGAAATAGATCAATTTAATATGTAAAAAATAGATTAATACCAACAGTATCTAGTGCGGAATTTTCATGAGGAGTAAGGCAATAGCGCCTTAATGGTCTAGAGGCTAACACAACCAAGCTTTGTGGAGCTCCAAAGCTTGGAAATCAGGAGACAAGAGCTCAGTTATATCGACGACAGGGGCTTGTGCAGGTGCTGCTGAAGAAGAAGCAGTGAGAGATAGGAGTTGGTAAATTCAGGATACGCGTGGATGCGTGTAGTCTCTGTGTGCACGCACGCTTTGTTTTGTAGCAAAAGCTTCTTCATGAACTCAAATCACTGAATGTTACAAAAGTTTCTTTGGATCTCTTTCATCAATAATGGTTAAGATCGGGCAGAAAAAGCTATAAAACGAAACGAAAAAGGATAACTTTTGATTGGCAAATACGTACATATACGATCATTTCCCTTCCAGTTCTACAATGCCGATAGTTACTGCAATCGAAAATTATTGTACAAACATGACACACACACACAGAGCTTCTATACACACACATAGTAGAGCTTCTATGTGGATTCATGAGTGTCATTTGGGATCCTAAGGTAATCAAGGTTGGACTTCCCTCTGAGCTGGCGTGAGTAAAATGTCTTCCAAAAATCAGACATAGGGATGGTCTTGAACTGTGGAGCCCTTTCTGAAGTTACGAGGTTTGGCGATGGCCCTATCACTCCATGAGATCTGGCATTAAGGAAAGTGGTCATGGACATCCTCTCCTTCTTCGAGTTCACTGTCGCCCTGTGCTCTATGCTCTTGTATATCCCATTACTTACTATCTGTCACATCATTCATCATCACACTTTATGCGATAGTGAACTCACTCATACATATCTTCTCTATTAATTTCAAACATATAAAAAAATATAGCTAGCAATTAATGAATGGAAGAACCTCGAAAGTGTCTCCCACGTTGACGACGAAGGCGTGAGGAAGAGGGTTGATGGGGACCCAGGCATCATCCTTTTTTATTTGAAGGCCTTGCATGTCATTGACTTGGAGGAGTATTGTGAGGGCACTCGCATCAGAGTGAGGGTTGAGGCCAATCACCTTCTCTGGTTGTGGACATGCTGGATAGTAATTCATCCTCACTTTTTGGGATCCTTGTTCAAATAACTCTCTCATCTCTCTGCCTTCTATGTTTAAAGCTTCACCCATCAGCATAACTAGTTCCATTGCAAGCTTCCACAGTTCTGTACAATACTCATTCAAGTTATCCCTGCATTCATGGCAATGTACGATCAATCAGATATTACTGATTCTTCTTCTTCTTCAGAAATATGCATGTGTGTGTGGATGGAAGCTAAGGAACTAATTAGGGAAAATTTCATAATCAAAAGTATATAAACCTGAAAGGGAGGGGGAGGTTAGGGAATAAGTGGGGTTTCCTGGCTTCTGGTGGGAGAGTGGTCAGATGCAACATGTCAGCCCAATCAAGCTTTTGTTCTTCTGACACAACAAACAGCTGCCCGTATCCCTCCACTTCTCTTGCTTTCTTCTTGAACTTGGTTTTCTCTTCCACTGGCAGATTGAAAAACTCTTCCACTCCTTTCTTCACGTTTTCCACTAATGAAGGCCTCACTCCATGATTAATCAACTGCATTGTTCGATATCTACCAGTATGTCACTCTAATATATAATCACACAGAGGCACAGTATAACGCCTTCGCATAAACATCTATCTACACACACATACACAAGTTATAATCCAGATCATCAATAATCATCATCAGTGACGTACGGCATCTGATCTCTCATATGCATATTATTCCTCGTCTAGAGAATAACTTATGATTCAAATTAAAATAACAGATCTACTAAGTGGGAGATGGTATCTTTAAAATTGTTCAATGAAACCCAAAAAAAATTCAAATATAAACCATATTAAGTGCTTACAAGTGCGTGATAATAGACCAAGACTACTCTTTTATTTTTATTGGGTTCTAAGTAAAGATATTATTGAAGTATATTCAATATAGGATGAACCAGTACATATTTAGGCCAAATAATGGTACATAGAAACTCGTATAACCTCACATACTTGATACTTGTGGGGCTGGGTGTCAACTACGCCCCCTGCTCCCCTTGCTATTCTCAAATGTGTTTTTTATGTGGTTTTTTGGATAATTAGATTCTACATAAAATGATGACATTTTAATATCTTATGAAGAAAAAAAATGAAGTTATTTTCAATTTTTTTACAATTTTAGAAAAATTTAAAACTCTAAAATTCAAAAGATACTTATTTTAAATATAAAAAAAAAAGACACTATATAATTTAAAACAAAACAACTAAATTTTTACTCACAAGATATCAAAATGTCATTGATGAAGAATCAAATTATCAAAACAACCACATAAAATAATAATAATAATAATAATAATAATAATTGGGAAATGCCCAGAAGATTGAGGAACAGCAGGGGCACAGCTAACACACCCCCAATCCATACTTGTGTCAGCGAGTGCGCGTATATAGTATATACTAGTAATGATGAATTCAGCTACTTATATATTGTTGATAAAGTGACAAACCTGAAAGAAACCCCAATATTTGCAGGCATAATCAAGCTTGTGGAGCTCAGAATCGTGGAAATCTGGAGACAAGAGTTTAGCCATATCTATGACAGGGGCTTGTGGTGGTGGTGAAGAAGAAGAAGAAGCTTCAGCTTCGGATACTAGGTGAAGCTCAAGCTCAGGACGCACATATCTCTCTGGAATACTGGTCAATGGCTGCTTGGCTAGCTCCTGCACAAGAGGTACTTGTACCTCGGTACAGCATCCAGCTTCATCACTTACTTTTGCTTCCATAGCTTCCATGGATGTATATGTATATATTCTCTCTCTGCGTACACTTTAATTTCTTCCGCAAAAGTGAAAAGAAGCTACCTTAGCTACGTAAAGATAAATATCACACCTTAAAATAACCTTCAAACTCTTCTTTCTTCCTCCCTCTCGCTCTCTCTCTCGATCTCACTCTCACACAGCCTCCCCCGGTGTGAATAAATAGAAGGAAGGGGTGTGGCGGTTAGAAAACCACTACCCCACAAAAGTCAAGGAGGGGGTAGGTCCGCTGCCCCTTGACGCCACCAGCCCCTTTTTTTGTTTTTTTCCTGGTTGCTGTGATTTTTTTTTTCTGCTGCTGTTTTTTTGTTTTGTGTTTTTTCAATCACAGCATAAATACCTTCCTCATATATAATTCTCTTATAATTATAATTAATTCCTAAAAATAAAAATTAGGATGTTACAATAGGTAAGCCACTTAGGAGTTTTTGTTTGTATTGCCTATGCTTTTGTAAAATCATCTCATCAAAAACTTGATGAAAAATGTGATATCTTTGTTGGTTATAGCTAGCCATAGTCCAAAGCTTATAGGTTGTATAATCCATTCAGTGGCAAGATAATTATTAGCAGAGATGTTGTATTTAATGAAGAGGCCAGTTGGAATTGGAGTAACAAAGTAGATGAAAAATCTATGTCTGTTTCAATAAATACTGAAGCAGGAAACTTTGAACCAAAACCAGCAGGCTTAGAATCAACTACATCTAGTGGAACTTATAAAAAAAAACTACATCTAGTGGATGATGTTTGATTTAGATATATTTTCCTTTTAGATAGATTCTTATTAAATTCATATCCTCATCCATTTGTTGCTTATATAAGGGCTCATATGTACACTTTTTTCAAGGATCGATAATAGAAGTATTTATTTTCTCTATCTCTGACAATTGTGTTGAATGATGTTTTAAGATATTTCAGATTGATTATTATTTTTTGATTATGTTTGATTTTATATTTATTATATTTTAGGATTAGATGTGAATATTATATTTCTAATGTTGGATTTCTTCTTTGGCATCAAGTTGTCCTTACCTTGACTCGTGGTTGTCGTTTGCCTTAGGTGAGGTATTTGGTAATTATTTGTTGTTTGATGCTCCTTGTGTGACTTATTCGTTCTTTGCCTCCGGTGAGGTGTTTGGCAATTATTTGTTGTCTAGGAGTCCTTCTGTGACTTGTTTGTTCTTTGCCTTTGATGAGTTGTTTTGTTTGGTGTTTGTCTTTGATGACACATTTGGAGTATTGTTTGGTTCTTGGTGAAACCGTTTGGTGTTGGTCCTTGATGAGACGTTTGATGTTGCTTTGGTCCCTTGTGAGACCATTGGTTGCGTCTTCTACTTTGGTTTGCTAGGTTTGGTATTTTTTGTTGTTCGAGCTCCTGGTGAAGTTGTTGGATTGTTACTTTTGATTCAAAATCTCATGAAGAAGCCAATTATTGGTGATTAGTCGCTCCTCACATTCAAGCTGCTTCCAGCTTGAGGGGAAGTATTGAGAATATCAAGTTTAGAAATATTAAGTATTATTATTAAGGTTATCGTTTAATATTTATTAGGATTTTATATGAATATTATATTTTAGGAATATATCTTTATGATATTATGATTGGGATAACGGTCTTAAATGCCATGAAAGTTTTCACTATGGAGCATTGGTAAGACGAAAGTTTTTTTGATCTCTTATTTGCCCTGGAAGTATTGAAATCGTAGCAAAAATGCCCCTACCGTCATGGAATCGCCATGTCAACTGTTAAATTAACACATTGCATCTGATGGGTGGCCACGCAAGGATAGAAATCTTACACATAAGTTGATACATCAGATCATCCTCTCACACGTGGTAGGGCCAACGATATAGGCATACTGACAGAGGAAATTTTAAAAGGAGAAATTGAGGGTAAGAGGAAGTGAGAAGACCTAAATTAGAAAGAGGAATCGAGAAGACCAAAACGCGAAATCGATGAACGACAGTGAAATAGAGTGGTTAAATCGGAACGTAGTGGGGTGCATGTACTTGGTGAGCTAGCGAGTAGTCTGATTGGGAGGAAGACAACAGTGAAATCGCGACTGTGTGGCGCATGTGTTGTCTCAGTCGATAGCAGAGATTCGTCCTTGATTTTCAGGTATGGAAACTTTTGAAAAAGATGTAAAGTATATTTTTTGTTGAGCTTTAGCTTGCTTTATGCGTTCAATAGTGGAATACCGAAGTAGCCCTTTGTCTTTGTTTGTTTTGCCTTTGGCGCATTGTCATTTGTTTGTTTGTGTGAAGTTGGTTAGGACAAATTAATGTAAGGTAAAGGTTGAATGGTAATAGAGGGTAGTAGTGGTCCCGTCGGTGGTCTAAACGATGTTCTAGAGGGTAGAACTGATAAGCATTTCAAAGATGTGGTTGAGGGGAATATATTTCTTAATGAAGGAGATGGTGGAGATAGAAACGAAGGTGATGAAGTGTTTTTTGAAATAGGAGATGATAATGGAGACAACGCAAAGGTAATTCCAAGCAAAGGTGAAGGTGAGGACGAAGGTGAGGATGGAGACGACATCGATTCTGAGGGTGATACTAATGGAGAGCATGAAGATGGTTCAGATGGGGATGAAGGTCTGCCGAGTTTCATTGTAGGTGAGACATTTGTAAATAAGAAAGAGGTAGTTGTAGCCATTAATTCCATCCATGTTGGAGTTAAGTTGATGATCGTTAAAAGTGACCCAACAAGAATTCTGGTCTGATGTCAACAAGGGTGCCTATTTGTGTTGTATGCCTCAAAAGATGGGTAACATCTAGGTTTAAAATTAAAGACTCTGTTGTTAGAACATAGTTGTAGCTGGATTTTTAAGAATCCTACGGCGTTTGTGAAGTGGTTAGCTGACTGGTTCAAGAAGAAGGTGCAAGAGAGGCCAAATTATAAAGTGGCAGACATGAAGAAGGATGCAGAAGAGGAATTGATGGTCAGTGTTAGCATATACAAGTGTAAAAGAGTGAAGAGGTTAATTGTGGAGGGTTTAGAAGGAAGTTACATTGATGAGTTCAACCACTTGGAAACTTATTGTAATGAGTTGAGAAAATCTAATATGGGGTCATATGTGTTTCTTGAACTAAGCAAAGAAGCTCTTGACAATGGCAAAAGGGTCTTCAGCCGGTGGTATCTATGCTTCAATGCTGCAAAGGTAATTGTTGCCATAAATTGTGATTAAGTTTTCTATGTTGCCATGCTTTAGGATGCTTGCATGATTTAATGATGTATGTTTGTTGTTGGTTTTGGTAGACGGGTTGGAAGGTAGGATGCAGGCCAATAATTGGTGCTGATGGTACTTTCCTTAAAGCCAATGCACGTGCCATCATGTTAACGGCTATTGGGCTTGATGCGAACAATGGTTTATATCTCATTGCTGTTGGGATTACATAGAAGGAGAACAAATTAAATTGGAAATGGTTTTCCCAATGGTTGAAGAGGTCTTTAAACTTGGAGGATGGAAATAAAACAACAATTATGTCAGATATGCAGAAGGTAAGGTATGGTCTAATTCATATGGTGTTCATATAATGCTTGATATCTAATATGTTGTTTGTCCAATGGCTGCAGGGTTTACTTGCTATTGTATCGGAGGTGTTGCCTTTGTTACAGCGGTGATTATGTGCTAGGCATATATATGTGCACTGGAGCAAGAAGTGGGGAGGTGGTGAGTTGAAGAAGAGGTTCTTCTCTTATGCTTGGAGCATATTTGAAGAACAATTTGTTGATAACCTTAAATAGCTAAGTGCACTAAGTGAAGGAGCAGTGAAGGCAGCCATCTCCTATCCTGTAATATCATGGGTAGTTGTAAACCTTTGTCGTGGATTGTTGATAACAATCTAAGTGAGAGCTTCAACGCTTGGATAGATGACTTTAGGTATTTGCCCATAATTAGGATGATTAAGGGGATGAGAGTTAAGCTGATGACCAAATGGGTAGAGTCTGGAAAAAATGTCTCTAGGTGGAAGGGTAATTTTAGTCCTAAGCGTTTAACTTTATTTGAGGACAAGCAGCAGTTGTTGATGAGATGTCAAGTTTACCTCAATGGTGATGATGGCTATGAAGTAACCAAGGTGAAGATAAACATACCGTCTTCATAACTGAAAAGTGTTGCTCATGTAGGGCTTGGGACTTGACTGGTGTCCTTTGTTAACATGCAATTTGTGCCCTATATCATGCCAAAGTAGACCTAGTAACACAAATATCTAGGTTCTACCTTAGGGATGCATACATTGCCAGTTATAAAAAATAAGTTCCAACCTGTAAGGGGAAAGACATTTTGGGGAAATCATCCATTTCAACCTATGGAACCACCACCTGTGACAACATTGCCTGGTCGACCTACAAAGAGGAGAATTAGGACAGAAGAAAGTGCTAGGAGAAAGAAAATGGCAGCTGAACCATAAGAGACACGACAAGGTCCCTCAACCACTCTTGATTTGCCAACACCACGTGCTGACAAGGTGACAAAAAAAGGGAGTTCTTCAAAGTGTAGTATATGTCATGAAGAGGGACATAATAGAGCTACTTGTAAAGATGTGAGTCTCATATAACCACTTGTTACCCATACCTTAAAAATTGATTTCTTACCTTGATGATTTTCTTTTTGCAGCGACCAAGTACAAGTTCAAAAGGTAAGAGGTCAACTAGTAGAGACAATTTATTATACATATGATTTCCCATTGAACTCTCAGTATATGAAGCTTGTTCTGCCTACCATTCCGAGCATTCATGGTGCACAAACACAAACAACATATACCAGCTTCTATGCGCTTTCACGATTCCCCTGCAGCTTGCGTTAGAAAAATGCATTCAAGTAACAGATCAGGGAGATTTTCTTGCTCACATATAATATTCTATGCATTTTTTCTGAGACTATTACTCCTCGTTTCATAGTTATAAAGCTGCGAGAGAAGAACTTTTTTTTTTTAATCCTATTTATAAATCATATCATTAAATTTTTTATATATGTACAATGTTGCTCTTCATTTATTATTATGTTGACTTTGTTCTCATTGGGCATAATGCATGTGAAATACTCCCTTTGGTCCTTATTCTATATAAAACACTAACTAACAAGTGTATTTAATCTTTTTATAAGGCACTTACTTTTTTCCAAAGAGCATTACATATTCTTTTTCTATGTATGCCCATAATTAATAAAGGCAGTAGGTGAAAGTAATAATTAATATGATATTAGAATTTAGTATAATTAGTATGAATAACATTAGAAATTACTTAAATTTTAGGATAAATTTAATGACTTTAACTGCTTTTATTGGTTTATGAAAATTTTAATTAGTGTCTTATAATAAGGATTTGAAGGAGTAGGGATAAAGTTGCAAAGTCATTGAATTTGAAGGCAAAGTCAATAAAAAGTTTAAGTTTTTCTTGATGTGTGTGAAATATGTTGAAAATAACTTACAAATAGCTAAAGGAAAGCACTTAATTACCTCAAAATTATCGCCAATCGTAGGTTGTCAATGACAGCATGTGGGTGAGGATTGGTGGGAACCCAACTAACCAAGTAGCATCCTTTGTTTTCATTTGAAGGCCATCCATTTCATTGGCTTGGAGGAGAGTTGTGAGGGCACTAGCTAGCCAGCATCAGAGTGGGGGTTGAAGCCAATTAATTACCTTCTGTGGTTGTGGACATGTATGCAAGATCCTTACTGATTGCCATCCTTCTCCAAATAACTCTCTCATCTCTCTGGCTTCCACATTTAGAGCTTCACCCATTAGTACAGTCAGTTCCATTTCCATTGCAAGCTTTCTCTGTTTCATACAACATATAGGCGTCCAGGTTATCCCTGCATGGCAATCAAAGTCAGATGGTTGAATTTCTAAGTTGTGTGTGTGAAGAGTGCTTGAAAAGCATGGGGAGATTAGGGAGTAAGTGTGGTTTCCTTGCTTCTAGAGGAAGAGTGGTGAGGCACAACATATCACCCAAATCTAGCTTTTGTTCTTCAGTCAAAACTAGCAACTGACCATATCCTTACTTTTCTCCTGCTTCTTCACATTTTCCTCTAATGAAGGCCTCACTCCATGATTAATTAACTGCTGCATTCTTCAATATCTATGTTACTCTGACTCACATACAGAGACACACAAAACTAGTGTACAAATTCAAAGTCTGGATGGTTATGGCTCTGGCCTCTGGCCCTCCACACAAACATCTATATCAAAGATAAAACCAAGAATAGGTTTCTTAATTAACAAGAAAAGTTCAGAATAATTTTCGTTATTTGATAAGACAGACAGTATGCATCCAGCCTCACTCAGTTTTGCTTCCATAGCTTCCATGAATGTATATGTCCTTTTACTCCCCCCCCCCCCCCCCCCAAAAAAAAAACTTCTTCCTGTAGCAAAATGACATGGATACTCCCAAAGTATGACTGGAGATTAACTCAAAGACAGTATAATTATAGGAGGAAAAAAAAAACAAAAAAAACCCCGAATAAGCTCCAGAAATACCCAAATATATTTAAACAGCAGCAACAGCGTTACACTGCTCTTCCCACACAAATGACAAATCTAAAGAAATAGGTTATAAAAAAAAAAAAACCACAATACTCGAAACAGAAGGAAGCTGGACTCAATTCATTACACCCTCTACACAGACTGACCACTTCTCATAAGCCCATTCCCGAGTCACAGTTGGTTGGGCTTTAGCCGGTTCAGTGCTGCAGAGAAGCAAGCCCACTCATATTGGGCCTTTTGGGTCCAATGCACAGGAAAACATGGCTCAATAGGTAATTAACTGACTTCACCAAAATTAAAACATTAATTACTAATCACCAACCGGCACTACTAGTATTGCAGTGGTATTGGGAGTAGTCTCCCCACCCCCTTGTACTGGGTTCGATCCCCCCAATCCCCTATCACCTATGTATCAAAAATTACTAATCACCATAACGTTAAAGATGGCCCGTCAAAGTTGTGTTTCATGTCACAAGGTATCCGTCTCACTCCCAGGCTTGTTTATACATGGTCTCAAATTTTGTTTACTTTAATTTTTGTATTTACCCACTCTTGACGTTTCTTCCCAACTCTTTCAAGCCCATAACACAGTGGATCGGAGCTTTAACTAAACCAGATTTGATTAGCTGCCGATGGAACTAATTAATTGACACGTTGAATAATGATTATGGTTGGTGTGATTGATGAGGAGGAGGTTATTTCTTATCGGATTATTATTTAATTACTGCGAAAAGAGAAAGATTCTTTAATTAATCCTTTTTTGTGTTGGAAAGGACCCTAAAAGATGATAGTGGCGCATAGACATCACAAAACACTTTTGTATACAACTATACACCCAACCCCCCCCCCCCCAAAAAAGCAAAAAAGTAGCATAGGTTGTAATCATTTCTTGCGATGCCAAATGTCTAGGATTCGAAATCTAAGCAAGTATGGTTAACTAATCTTGTAGTTTATTAGAAAAAATGATGACTTTGCGTTGAATTGAAATTCCTGTTATATGAGACAATTGATTTTGATTAACGTGGCCCCCCAACTTTGCTTTTTTAAAAAAGATAAGCGGTTCTTCATTTAAAGCAAAAGCACTCTGTAAAACTTAAGAACCACCTCAAATTAAAGCTCGCCATTATTCCCCTCTGAAACTCTTTATCTATATATATATAATAAATCTTTCTGGTGCACGCACTCTACAACAGCAACTTTAGCCACGTCTGAATCATAATTAACACAACCCTGTCCCTTTGTCGCTGCAGTATCAATATTCATTTTTTTTTTGTTGAACGTGAATTTTTTTCCCCTCTTGTATACTTACCCCTGCTAGCTTTTCGCTTGATTAAAAAACAGGCTAAATAAAGATAGATTTGCTTTAATTTCTTTATGTGTTTGGAGATATATATGACACATACACACACATATATATATGCACTTGCAGAATATATAAGAAGTGGCTCCTGATGGAGGATTGTGAAAAGGTCGTACATTGTTACGTTGTCTCTCATGGATTGTCAACACATGTGAAAGGGAACCTTATTATATGAAATGATGTAAGCTCTCGTATGCACTCGACAATGATGGAAGCTCTTCGTTTAGGAGAATCAATTCACCAGAAAATTCTGAAAATTACGTACCTTATATTCGCTGACTTCACAACTAAAGACACACACACAAGTACACGTACATATATATATAAAATGACGTGTAGGTGTAACATCGTTATCTGATACAGGGTTTGAAATTTAATTGTATAAATAAAAGAGATCGATGTGCAGAGAGAAATTAAAGGTAGGGGATTGATTGAAGGGTAAAAGTGTTACGTTGGGCTTTAAGTTCAATAATGTGATGATGGTGCATATATATTTTGCAGTTGCAGAGATGAATGGCCCCATGTGTTCATTGCAATAATGAAGAGATTCAGAGGGATTTGTCCGCTTTAGTTTTGTTGGTATCCGAAGAAGTGAACCCCTCTCTCTAATTTTAAGCAATATTTATTTGCCATCTAATAATAAATGTTTCACACAGTACAGCTGGAAAAAAATGACCCAGTTTAAATGGGGTGAATAATTAGGTTTGAAGAATCAATCAATGGGTTGTGTGGTGACCACACAAATTAAAAAAATTCATACTCCAAAAACTTAGCTTCACTTTTTTTTAAAAAGCGTATAATGGCGATAGCCTCATTTGGTTTTGTTTCTTGTTGCTTTGTTTGTTCGTTACTATTGGAAGTGATTGATTTTGGTATTTGTTTCCATTCCGAGTATTCTTTCTTGTAGGCCCTCCCTACTTATTTTTGGGTATATGTATCTGTTTATTTCGGGGATAAGGGTCTCTGTATGATCGTCGAAACGCCATGATGAGGGTCGCCCAACAATGTAATATATATATATATATATATATATATATATATATATATATATAATACTTTAGGTTGTATATACTTTGAGAAGTGATGAGTATATATTTTATGATTAAATAGGTGTATATTTTATGAGATTTAATTAGAATTATTGATATTATATACCTATTTAATTATCTTTTATGAACGTTTCCATAATTGCATGAAACTTGGGATCAAAGAATAAATCAACATAAAATCTACTCATATCCTTTTTTATTGTGCAGGAAATATTAGCTGATTTGAAATGAAGTAGAAAAGGCAATAAGAAGATATACAATCAGCCAAACTTAATGGCCCCCCGCAAGAAAATAGAAACAAAATCAATTGCTTGATCTGATGGAGTAAATTACAAAATATGAGATATCTTTGTAATAAGTAAAAGAGAATCAATGACCCAAGATCTAAATTATTATAAATAAGGAAGCAGAGACAAACAAAAGGAGGACGGAGCAGAAAGATCGGGAGACGCAGAACGAGAAAGAAGGGACGAAGAAGCATATGAGTAGAGGCTGAGCGTTTTGATTCTCTTCATCATTTCCACGGAAGGACTGTGGAGGCGACGGAGAAATTTTCTTTCCTCTCTCTTCTTCTTCTTTGAACCTAAATTCTTTTTTTTTTTTTTGTTTATGGATTTGAATAAAGCCATGTGTGGCTAGTTGGTTTTACAACCTAGAGAATCTATGAACTTGTTTGGGTTTTAGAGATTATTCCCACTTGTTAGTTTTGCTTAATTTTATTTCAGTTTATTTAATCCTGTGTACATTGTTATTGCTTATTGATTGATCACCATTGAGCATGTTTTGGGGATTTAGGGTTGGACTTAAAAGAGGGAATCCTAAATTGACTTAAAAGAGGGAATCCTAAATTGACCTTAGGAATAAATAATGTGGAATTAGGTTTAAATTTAACGTGAAATTAGGTTTTAATCTAATTTGCGTCTAGGATAGACATATACCTAGAAGCTCCACATAGTCAAATTAGAGTGAGCCCGATTTGAATTGCACCTTAATTAATTGTGTGAGACATTACATAATTAATTAAAGTAGGTATATAAGTGGACCGACAGGCATTTATAAACATTAATACTCTAGATTAGCTGATTAGATTAAGTCAAAGTTAATTTAGTGGGGATAAAATCTAAGAATCAAATAAGGGATTAGTGACTCTCGGTTGCTCATTTGATTATTGTGGTAGTTTTCTTATTTTTTATTTTAGTTTTAATTTCTTTTATCTTAATTAAATTTAATTTGGTTTTCTCAACTTAAATGAAATTGTGAAATCAATGCTTAACTAAAGTTTGTGATACCAAGTCCTCGTGGGAATGATACTTTTCTTATCACTTTATTACTTGATACGGCCCGTGCACTTTGCAGAGTTTTTTTAGGCTTTAAATTTTGCCCTATCAGGAAGGAAAACAAATAGAGAAGAAGATGCATGACAAAAACAGGAATGTGATTTTGAAATACTGGTTCAGTACTTTTACTAATGCAGAACTTTTTTTTTTTTATATAAAAAAAGTTTTGGAGGGGTTCGGTATCAGTCTCCCACCAAGGCTGAGGCATAGCTCGGGTTCTTTGAGCATTTACTGGAGACTTACGAGATCGCCTACCAAAAGAGTCCCCAGGGTTCTTTGAGCATTTACTGGAGACTTACGAGATCGCCTACCAAAAGAGTCCCCAACGACAGGATCGAACACACATCCTTTTAGGACTTGACCAAATCTCATACCATCCATGCTAATTCTCTTTGGCTACTAATGCAGAACTTAAAGATATGTACGTTTTTCATTCTTAATAATCAAATCGCAAATAACATTATTTTAATTAGAACTTTTTTTTCTTATGCCTTTGGCATATTACGACCCGATGGCCAGATACATGGCAAACTAGGCTAATTAATTAATAAGAATGTAACAATTCGGATTTTATATATATATATATATATATATATATATATATATATATATATATATATTGTCTAAAAAGTAATTGATGATCATAGTTTCCTAATTAATAATCTTCTTCATTATCCTGTGCAGAGTTGAATTCTTATCTTGAAGCTTTAGCCTAGGTTAATGTACGCGTATACAAGACCTTTAACTTGTTACGTGTCTGCATGCATGCTGGTACTTTAAATTCTTTATTTGTTTTCCAAAAAAAAAAAATTGGTACGATTAATATATTATGAAGGTGACTTTGAGGATTTTGGCTTGGATTTGAATATTTAGTGTAAGATATAATTGGAAGGGAAATTATTAAAAATGAAATTTGTACCAGTAAATAGTAATTAATGTGTGTGTGTGTGGGGGAAAAAAGGGGGGGGGGGGGAAAGGAAAACCTGATGTATGGTATATAAATAGTAGATTTTAAAAAAGTAAGTTAGGAATTGAAGTGAAAGGGAGGCCAAAAAGGATTAATAAAGGAAGAAAGAGAGAATTGAATGGGAGAGATAGAAAAGTGGAGGTTGGGGACAGCCACAGACAAATATTCTTGCTTTGCTTTGCTTTCTCAACATTCACACATACTAACCTTTGATTTTTTTTTTTTAATAAAAAAAAACATTCACACATGCCCATGTTCTCTTCACTCTAGCTCTCAGACTCACTCCAAATTTAATTAATTAATTACCTCCCTCAAGAAATATACTACTCTCTTTAATTAACAGTTTTATCTACTTTAATTTCCCACACATTTTTATATCGATGATCCTTTCTTGTTTTGGTGTAAGCCACACATATATACTCTCATGAACATGAGAATCAAGCTTCTCTCTCAACAGAAGCAATATATATGTGTGTGTGTATTATTGTAATCAAATTAAACGAGAGCAATTAATTTGTGCAGTCATGCATGATGATCACTACCAGTTCTATGGTCTTATTGTCTTTAGCAATATATACATGTATGAGAAATAATCGTCAAATAATGTAGATATATAAGACTGTGCTTGTTCAGTTGATTAGTTATGACTATTAATTAAAGACATCAACTTTGGTTATAAATGTACGAGGAGAGGATATTTTCTTTGTTCAAATTACTCCCTCCGGTCCTAATTATAAGAGCTAGTTGACTTTTTTGAAGAGATTAAGGAAACTAATTAAATTACTTTAGAGTATTTTTATTTTTATTTTTTTCTTCAAACCAATTAATTTAACTAATAAACTAATATATAATTCAAGAATACACAATATATGAAATGATTAAGTAACTTATTTAACTTTCTTAATCTCCCCAAAGAAAGTCAACTAGCTCTTATAATTAGGACCGAAGGAGGTAGTATTATATAGTGTGGGGCTTCCATTCACAAACAATAGATTAAATGTGATTGATTAACTGGGTCAGTACCAACCGAATGTCCTTCTTTTTTAGGTAATTTGTGCAGTGAAATGTTTCATATGTCAAAAATGTAATCATATTCGAATCCTAAATGTTTTGAATAGAAACTCCCTTTTAATTTACCCTTTACTAAATTTAAAAAATAAAACCTTCTTTCCGATATGAAAAGTAATTGATCTGTTCTTAATATAGAATTAAAAGGAACTGAAGTTGATGTTAATCGACCTCTAACATGATAATTATACTCCTGATGAATAAAGAAAGACTAAACAATTTTATTTTTGAAAGGAGCACATATTATGCAAAAGCTAACTTTATTGATACAAAAGGAAAATTGAAGGAAAGTCAAGTATAATTTTTGAAATGAAAGGAACGCTGCCCAAGTTTAAGTCAGTCAAACTTATTTTAAAGAGAAAGTTAGTATATTGTCTAGCCAAATATTTTTTAGGCAGGCACTTAATCATAAAATTGATAGTAAGGAAACCGTACGTGAGCTCATTAGTTTAATTTAATTAAAGTGATTACAGACCTCGATGAAGCTAAATAATACAATGTATAAACGGTTGATTAATTTAATCCAAAACTTCAAATTTAACATGATTTGACCAAGAGTCTTGGTTTGATAAAGAATGATGGGGCACATGTGCAAACAATATAGAAATAAAGGACACAGTGGTGGGAGGGTAGCTTTATGAACAAACTTGCTTCAACCTTACATGCTCGAGGTGAGCTAAGGGGTCAATGAAACAGCAAGAAAAGAAGAGCAAGAAAGCTCGTGTGGAAAAGAAAAGAGGGGGGAAAAAGCGAAAAAGCCTTAAACAAAGCTATCTCAGAAGCCAACAACCACTTTTTCCTCTCTCTCTCAATCAAAACTTCCTTTTCCTTCTTTCTTTCTTTGTTTCTCTGAGTAAAGCTGAAACCCACTATCACCCCCATCTCCTTTAACTTTAGCCTGTAGTGGTACCGGTTAATTGTGAGGATTGATCAGAGAGAGTAGTTGACATAAAAATTTCACCATGCTAGACACTAGTGCTAATTCTTCTGATGCGGCTTCCTCAGAAAATAATGGAGTGATCCATCCCAAAAGAAAAAGAAGACCCCCAGGCACACCAGGTAATTAAATATATATAATATGATTTACAGTAACTGCAAATTAGATTACCCTTATATGTATATATAGCTCACTGTGGGCTTATACAGATCCAGATGCAGAGGTGGTGTGTTTGTCGCCAAGGACTTTGTTGGAATCAGACAGATATGTGTGTGAGATCTGTAACCAAGGGTTTCAAAGAGACCAGAATCTTCAGATGCATAGAAGAAGACACAAAGTACCATGGAAATTGCTGAAAAGGGAGAGCACTAATACGCAAGAGGTGAAGAAGAAGGTGTTTGTGTGCCCTGAGCCTACTTGTTTGCATCACAATCCTTGCCATGCTCTTGGAGATCTTGTAGGCATCAAGAAGCATTTTAGGAGGAAGCACAGTAATCACAAGCAGTGGGTTTGTGATAAGTGTTCTAAAGGTTATGCCGTTCAGTCTGATTACAAAGCTCACCTCAAAACCTGCGGTACCAGAGGCCATTCTTGTGACTGTGGTCGTGTCTTTTCCAGGTAATATATATATATATATATATATATATATATATATATATATATATATCCATTTTTTCCTACTTAAGAATATCGATCAAGTCATATGTCTTGTTTCCGTAACAGTAGAATTTGCTTTTGAGACATTTATTTATTTTCATTTTACTTGGATGTCAATTTCTGTCTCTCTGTCTCTCTTTCTCCAGTTCTCATGCTCGTTCAGTTCTATAAAGGAAACAAAAAATTCAGTGGAAAGTCAAACCCTAAATTCCTTGTTACTATGTTGGTGTTTGGTACAGAGAGAAGCAGATAGAATTCTCAGTTGCACATCTGATATATCTGACCAGATGGATGTGTTGAATAGTTTCAAATTCAGAATCATCAGAAGCATTATCTTATGGGAACCTTTTGAGGACGCGATATAATTTATACCCCCACTTTGATGAGTAATAGTACTTAATTATAATTAAAATAATCTACAATGTGAGGATACTAACTACATAAGTTTGGGCACGTATGTAGAGAGATCCCATTCTATCTCTTTAATTGGCTTAGTTTTTAAACACTATTAAATTTTAAATTGGGACTTATCCACATATATAATCTTCTTATACTAGATATCCTTAATTGTAATTTATATATATATATATATATATATATATATATATATATATATATATATCTTTCATTCTTTGTTTTATCAAGCTTGTGCATGTCATTCCTGACGTTATATATATGGTACCTTATTCCCCACTTTGGTTTTTGTGATTGTTCCAGACAGCATCATGCCCAAATCCATATTCTCATTAAAATTGAAATTCGAATTAATTATAAGTAGATTTAGTAAGACCTGGGTAACTATTCTATGAGGGTTATATATATTGAGTTTTTTTTTTTTTTGGTCAACAGAGTTATATATTGACTTAGATAAACGTACAAAATACAATTATTTTTACAAGTAATATTATTGTTTAGTTGTTTCACTGTTTCAGGGTTGAGAGTTTCATAGAACATCAAGACGCGTGCACTGTACGAACAGCTTCAAGCACTAGTCCATCTAGTGATCATCAGGCCAATTTAGTTCCATTAATGCAAGGCTTGCCAGTGCCAAAAGTACCACCTCCATTGTTAACCTCCGACTTGCAAAACAATAATAAGCCTCCCTACACCCCTACTTCTCATAATAAGAGACATAACATTCTAGAAGAACTCCAGCTCCTACGTTGTTCTTCTTCATCAGACGCTGGAGGAAACCGAGGTTCTTCTTCTGATCATCATGAGGAGGATAACAACAACAACTACGAAACTGATCAAACCCATCTGAAGCTTTCAATAGGGTCATGCAGTAACAATAACAATAACAAAAACAAGAATGTGTTATTGTTGAAAGAGTGTGCGAGTGAAGAGCTAAAGTTGGCTGTGGCTGAGAAGGCTTATGCCGAAGAAGCAAGAAGAGAGGCGAAGAGAGAGATAGAGATGGCTGAGATTGAGTTTGGGAGAGCAAAGAGGATAAGGAAGGAAGCTCAGGAGGAGCTTGAGAAAGCTGAGGCATTGAAGAAGCAAGCCATGATGAAGATGAGTTCTACTCTTCTGCAAATTACTTGTCACGCTTGTAAGCAACAGTTCCAATCCTCCATTTTTGCTGGGGTTTCATCAGAAGAGACATCTCTTGCTATGAGCTGCATGTCGTCCCCCACCACTGAAGGTGAAGGAGATCAATAACCTTAACTTAAAGAAGAATTAAGGTGTAAATTTGTCTCAGAAGTTTTTGACAAGGAGTAATGTTGCTCTGAAAGATTTTTTAGTTTCATCACCCGGAAAGTTTCAAAACTTATCAATGTTATCCCATACAGTTAAGAAAACTAACTTTCACGGTTAAAAAGTTAACTTTGACCGTTTTTAATAGTAAGAAGTGACATTGCTCCATTTTAACACTTTTGTGCTACATTGAACCTACAAAAACTTCCGGGTAACATTGCTCCTTACTAAAATTTTTTAGACATATTTATACCTTAACCCTTACTTTAATTAGCTACAAAACAATTTTTAAGTGCTACTTGTTGGGCCTCCCAACAAATCAGGATTTCCAGCAGTACTCATAAACCAGATGATGAGGAAGGTAAAGAAGAGAAGTGAATCTTTTACACTCTTTCACTCTCTAAATACATCTAATTAACAGACAAGGGCACTGCGAATCAGACGGAAAGTTTTCCACTTTTTTTAGTTTGAGAATGGTAACAAGTATTTGAAATTTTTTTGCTTGAATCTTGTCTATAATTAATTGCTAGAAAGAATGATCGTTAACGAGTAGAAAATCGGTCTTTATTTGTTTGCTTTTGGTTTTGATCTTTTGAGTGGATCGAAGAGTTCTCAAATATTCTTTGTTGTTGTCAAACAAATTAATTAACTGTCAAGTTGCAATATGTATGTGTAGGTGTGTTTCTAAGTCGCTGAGAATTATAATTGCTGTAACTTTGTTGAACAAGAGCTACATATATATAGTTGTAACCTGTTTTTGTCGTCTTCTTTTCTTATGTGGTCAGATTATCGTGCCTACATTACATGCATGATTAGAATATATACTTTTGCTCTTTGTTTAAATTTATATTTTTTTTTTGTTTCTTCAGCGAAGTCCATCATTAGATGTGGCTAGAATGGTAATTAAGAAAGTACGAAATGTGGTAGTTAATTATGCATGGCTTCTAATTAAACCTATTAATTTAGACGTCGATTCCTTATTCATTAGTTACACACACACAGGCACACACAGAGAGAGAGAGAGAGAGAGGGAGGGAGGGAGGGAGGGAGAGGAATTAGCTGGTTGAGATTCCCTTTGCAAATTATAGGTTATCTGTTCCCCCAAAAAATTAGATTTGATGCAAATAATTGAGCATATATGGGTAGGTTTTAAATAGTGATACTGAAGACAGCTGAATTTGTTTGTGAGAAAAATTCAGATATATAGGTCAGTAATATTAGATAGAACGGGGACCGCAATCACAAGGTTAAATAACAGGGATTGCAAAGCTGACAATAGCAGGATATTTCAAGGGGCACACACACACACGTATTAAAAAGTGATAGGGATGTGGATAATGAACTTTTGCAAAGAATATATGTATACACCACGAGAGAGTAATATATATTCCCCTATATATATTTCTTTTTTGGGAGAGTTAGTAAGGTATCCTGAGCCATTTAGGACTTATATTCATTAATCTTTTTCAAAGCTAAAAGTGTAAATGTTTTTTATCCTTCCCAAAAATTGAGTTTCTAAATTTAAACTTTTGTTCTCCTTCACCTGGGGTGAGATTAGTTACCACCACAAATAAAAGGTTGTGTTGGTGATAGGCCTATATATATTTATATGAACTTGAATTTGCAGTGTTGTACTCAAACCTATATGGAGCATATAAATTACCGTATGAGTAAAATGAGAGAGCATGTTTTGCAGTGCCACCAAAGGAGTGTGTGTAGAGACATAAACACATTTAGAATACAAAATATAAAGAAAGCTATTGGAGTAGGATATATGAGTGATGACTCACAAACACGCATATATATATATACCGGGACATGGCAGATTGGCAGTCACTAAAAATGAAAAAGCTATCACATATATACCGTACTTTCTGAGTCGGCTGCAGCAAAGTGGCTTTCTCATCAAGTTATATAAAGGACGCAACATGAGTCTTACACGTCATTCATCTTTTTACCATTAACAAAACCAAAAGTAAACTACTACTAACCCAACATTTCCCTCTAATTCATCAAATGATTCTTTAATCCAAAGACAAAGTTGGTGTTACTGATCATTTCATCAATAGATATATACAGTAACATAAATCCTGCTCCTTTGGATTTCCTTTTACAGGTTTTCTAAACCAGATCAGGGGTGAAAGAAACCAACTGGGCCTATGCTCTTTTGGTTGCTTCATCGTGATTCTGCTAGGTGGGCTTTGTTTCATTTAATTCATAAAATGCTTGTCTATGCGTCTATGGTCCATACTTGTCATTGTCAACTGCGCTGTTAATGACTTATAAATATTTATATCCGGCCAATGAGAGTTGGCATAGATGGTAAGGGATCTAGGACTAGGCCCTTGGGTCATGGGTTCGATCCCCTCTGCCGTCGCTGGGACTCCTCTGGTAAGCGATCTCGTAAGTCTCCAGTAAATGCTCATAGAGTCCATAAATCACTCTCATGGTCCACCAATCCTTTTGCTTTTAATTATTGTTTTCTAAAGGGTGGATATTATGGACTCCATTCCTCCCATAAATTTGACCTCATAATTACAAATTCACATCAACCCACCAACATGATACTTTCTTCAAAATTCATATGATTTTGGCTCCAAAATTGACCGCCCTCTTGTCTGAATTTGCTCTTCATGTCTTCATAACAATTGTAGCTCTTCGAATCATCTGAAATATGAAACAAGAATGAGGCATTTCTAGTTTAAGAGTTATGGTAAAAATAGTTAAGTAATGTCAAAATGGAATTTTATTATTAAAAATGGCTAAAATCTAATTAAAAGCCCAAATAAGTATAAAAGCCGTTATTTATTAACTAAAGAGTCCTAAATTATTAATCAAGAAATAAAAAGAAGTGTATCAAATATTCAATTATCAAATGGCTCTTTAGTTGTTTGTTTTTGGTTAGAGGCATGGCAGTACTTAATGAAGAAAATGAAATATTGGACCACGACGGGTGGGCGTGATGATTCAACATCTCGTCCCTTAGGGTATGTTTGGTTGGGGGGGAGGGGAGGGGAGGGAAAATGGAGAGAGAGAAAAGTTATTTGTGGTGGGGCCCACAAAAGTTTTCTCCCCTTTTAACATTTTCCCTCTATTTTCCCTCCCCTCCCCTCCCTTTCCCCTTCCCCCCAACCAAACATACCCTTAAGCAAGTGGTTGGAGGTTCGATCCCCAACTCTTATGAATGGAAAGCATCCCATGGCCAGTCCTTTACCGCTTTGTGCGCTGACTAGGGGCGGGGGATTAGTCTCATGGCTACTGGCTGTGGGAATACCCCGCAGAAGCAAAAAAGAAAATGAAATATTGGGTTGAACCCATTTACACTAATAAAGAAACTGAAAAGCTGGAAACCATTAACACACAGTCTTGATATAATTTCCACGTGAATAAGCACCGAACTCAATAAGTTGTTTCAAAGTATAGCCTCCCCTGATCATATCATTATATTATTAAGTTTAAGCCACACACCATCAATTCTTCAACCTAAAAAGTAACCGGAGCATGAATATCAAAAAAATTTCATATACCACCCACAATTACATACATCAACATCGCAAGAAATATTGGCCAAAACATAATCCAAAATATTCCCAGCAAATTATCAATATGATAAACACTCACTAGTTCCACTTATTGACTGGAGCAGGATCTGAAATATTCTTTGTTGTTGTCAAATGAATTAACTGTCAAGATGCAACAATATAATATATATATAGAGGAATTTGAGAATCATTAATTGCTGTAACTTTGTTGATGAACAAATGCTTTATAGAAACCTTTTTAATTAATTAAGCGGCATGCAGCATACTTCAGTGCCCCGAGCAAGGTGATATGGCTGTGGATAATTATTAATTAACTTGCAGAGAATGTGGATCCACACGTACACATGACATGAGAAGATCTGTAGCATGGCCCTACATTTCATGCTGTTCATTCATGAACTAGTTTCATTTCGTAAATAAGTAGAATAAATATATAAAAGAATACAATTTAATTAGTTAATAAGAAACCATAAGATCATGAATATGTCTTATTTACAAGTGTCGAACTACTCATGAACAAAGTAAGAGAATAAATATATGATCAACGTAAATTACTTGGTTAACAAGAAAAATATAGGATGATGACCAAGTATAGAATAAAAATATAAATAACATAAATTAATTGGTTAACATAACAAATTCTAGTTATATACCGGAGCTTTGATAGCTCGCTGCTGAAGGCCGCTCTGACCGGATGCCTACAAGTGACCTGTCACCAGAACTCCCAAGAGGATGGAACATTTTTTTTTTTAAAAAAAAAACGATAAAGTGAGGGCATTATTATTTATTTACCCACAAAACTTGATTTTATTTTGGTGTAAGGAGAGGTACATTGAAATTGTAAATTGTATGAGTTAACTGAAATTTTTCCAATAGAGAAAGCTATTGGATCGAGGGGCTACTTTGTATGTGCCAACCCGAATAGATAGGATATGCAGCAAATGTAATAATATAGACACGTACGTATAATATCATGGATGATCTCCTTCCTTCCTTCCTTCCTTCTTTCTTTCTTTCTTTCACAGTTTCACGTGCTTCATCTTCGTGATATATTTATATACTAGTATTGTTTAATGCTTTTCCATGCTCAAACGCAAACCATGGTTTAGTCCTTGCTTGTCCAGTAGACGTCCATTTATATATATATATATATAGATCTCTTCATTCTCTTGTCCATCGATCCTACATTAACATTATAATTAATGTTCTTGTTTATCACGGGTCATGCGTGTTTCATTTGTTATTACTTTATATATCTCATTTTCGTCCTTAAAAACTGTAACAATCATCTATCATCCAACGTGTCATTCTTTTCTCTATTTTTTACGGAAAAAAATGAAGAAGAGCAAAAACCATTGGCAAAATATATTTTTAAAAAAAAAAAAAAAAGAAGACAAAAGGACAAAACGAGTATAGCGTGTGCCTATACTCGTTTTGAAGGTAAATTTGTGTTACTGAAAGCGGGAAATAGAAGAAGTGCTACCTGATCTGATGGCCCCCAAATCCTTTTGCTTTAATTTGGATTATTGTTTTCAAATAGTGGTTTTTCTTTTTTTAGAAATTAACGAAGTTAAATAATTTACTTTAAAGTATTTATATTTATTTTTATATTAAACTAATTATATGACTAATAAACTAATATGTAATTAAATAATACATGACAAAAATATGATTAATTTATTTATTTAGCTATTTTAATCTTTAAAAAAAAAAGTAACCTAGTGTTATATTAAGGACCGATAATAAAGTATGCAACTATGTAATCCTTCGGAGAGATTTGATCTTTCAACCAATATATAATTATATATATATATATACACACAAATCCTGCTCCTTTGGATTTCCTTTTACAGGTTTGCTTTTTAAAAAAAATATATATATATATATATATATATATACAAAAATTTTAGGAAAAGAGTTGGGCTCATCCACAGTCTAAGGACAAAACGCTTTTACAGGTTTGCTTTTTTTTTTTTTGATACAGAAGAAACACACGAAGTGCGAAAACAGAACAAAGAAAAGAAATCACACAAGGGAATTTAATCCCAGTCTCTCATGTAAGACCAAAGACGATAAAAATTCCGGACATAAATCCCAGAATTTAGATAAGGAGATTCCTTTCTTAGCGAGTCTATCGGCCACCTGATTTGTTTCTCTAGGACTGAATATGAATTCAACATCCCAATCTCTCTTTCGAAGCTCTTGTATCTTCCAAAAAGTAAGAGTGCTTCGAGCCTCTGGATTACAATTTAACAAATCAATGAGATCTTTGGCATCAGATTCAACAGTTAGGCATCGGACACCCAGATCCCACGCAATAGTCAAACCCTTCAAAATAGCCCACTCCTCTGCCACAAAAACATTACATAAACCCAACGAATGGGAGAAACCAGCCATCCACCCACCTGAGTGATCTCGAAGAACACCACCACAGCCTGCCCTTCCAGTTGATCTCATCACCGCACCATCCACATTCAATTTTACCCTATCAATGGTCGGCGGCTTCCATCCGGCTTGAACTTCACTAGTTCGAGAAAGAGAGCACCGATCCTCTTGAATGATGACAAAACTCTTCCAGGACTGAAGAATAACTTCCGCTGGCCTATGAGGTTTGATGAAATCCTCATTAAAAATCATTTCATTCCTCCAGAGCCAAAGTCTCCAGATAGCAACCCCCCAAACCTTCGACCAATCATCGCAATTACTATTACCCAGGTTATTCAAAAGATTAAAGCTGCCCCAATCCATTAAGGACAGGCTAAAAAATTCATCACAACGACTCGGCTCAAGGATTTCCGACTAAACCCTCCTAGCATACTCACAATCCCTAATGATATGCAAAACATCTTCAATCCCAGTTCTACAGTAATTACATAAGGGAGAGCAAGATGACCAGCTACTCCTCCAAGAATTTGTAGGGAGTCTGTTATTGAAGGCAATCCACATGAAAATTCTGATTCTTTCCGCTCCCTGCCAATTCCACACACTCTTAAAGAGGACATTATCAGCCTGTGATGCACCCCTTCTAAAAAATTATACGCACTACGAACAGAGAAGAGGCCATTACTCGATGCACTCCAAGAAAGAGCATCATTTCCTGCTTCAGGAAAGGGAGGACTAACAGATAATAAGGACCCCAGGATATTGGAAGGTAATATGTGAGCTAACCTTTCAAAATCCCAGTCTCCATTTAACGTCCAATCAGCTACAAAGCTCTCAGATTCGTCAGCTGATAAAGAACGAATGCACACCTCCTGCAGAGGTTTGTTTTTCAATAGCCATCTGTCTGAAAAGAATTTAACCGACAGCCCATTCCGCACATTCCAAGCAGACGCTCTCAATACCAAGTCTCTCTGACCCGCAATAAACTTCCAAAGAGGAGAATCCCCCTTTCTAATCTCGAAAAGGTCAGTTTCACTACGTAAAAGATATTTATTCGATAGAACTTCCATACATAAACCTTTAGCACCGGTAAGTAACTTCCAAGTGGTCTTAGCTCCACAGGCTCTATTAAAAGAGGATAACCTCTTGAAACCGAGACCTCCCTGGTTCTTTGAAAGGAGAATTTGAGACCAACTGATTGGATGATACCCATAATTAGAGTCACTATGACCCCAAATAAACTTCCTCTGAATCCTTTCCACCTCTTTACAGATAGAGATAGGAATAAGCGAAGCTTGCATAGGGTAAAGAGGAATGGCACTAACAACAGACTTAGCCAAAGTGATTCTTCCGGCTCTAGACAAGCATTTCTCCTTCCAAGTGGAAAGTTTAGATCTCACTCTATCAACTGTGTATTGGAAGGTTTCAGTAGGCTTCCTTTTCCTTGTAAGAGGGAAACCCAAATATTTGCTAATAGCAGACGAAACATGCATCCCTGCAGAGGCTGACAAATTCTGTTTAACTTGCACCTGAACCTTAGGAGAGAAGAAAATTGAGGACTTTGACTTGCTTACTTTCGCCCCGGAGACTTTACAAAATTTCCCAAGGCTCTCCATCATACAATTCACTTGAAGATCAGTGGCTTCCCCGAAAAGGAGAATGTCATCCGCAAACATGAGGTGCGAGATAGCTGGGCCTCTATTAGAAATCATAATCGGTTTCCAACGACCCCCCTCCACTTCATCACAAATTATGTGAGAGAGTTTATCCATACAGATAACAAATAATAAAGGGTATATAGGGTCCCCTTGTCTCAGACCACGTTGAGCATGGAAATAATCAGTTTGCTCACCATTCCATAGGATATTATAGGAAACTGAAGTGATACATTCCATTATTAGAGAAATAAAATTTGCCTCCATACCGGTTTCCTCTAAAACCTGTTTAACAAAGCTCCATCGGATTCTATCGTAGGCTTTCTCTAAATCAATCTTCATCGCCATGAGACCCTTCCTGCCCCTAGCCTTCTTCATGATGTGCATAACTTCTTGGCCCACCATAATGTTATCATGAATTTGCCGCCCTTTGATAAAAGCTGATTGGTAAGGAGAAATTAAGGAATCCATCAGAAGTCTCAATCGCCCCGTAATGATTTTGGTAATGCTCTTATAGTGGACCGAGCAAAGGGAAATTGGTCTAAAATGGCTAACTTCCTCAGGCGCATCCCGTTTTGGAATTAGTGAGATAAGAGTTTTGTTATGATTCTCAAGTTTTTGATGCCCAGAAAAAACATTCTTCACAAAGCGACAGAAATTTCCGCCCACCACATTCCATTTGGATTGGAAAAAGATTGGAGGGAAGCCATCAAAACCCGGAGCTTTATAAGGACCGATGGAAAAAAGGGCTCTCTTTATCTCATCCTCTGAAGGAATTTTTGATAACCCCTCCACGGCCACAGCCTCCATGGATGGAAAAGAGGAAACTGTCTCAATTCTATCACAGCAAGGTTCATCATCCGTATACAGCTGCTTGAAAAAATCCACCACCAAATTTTTCAAGGTAGCTTCATCATCCACCCAAGCTCCAGAATTATCCTTCAACATAACTATGTGGTTCCTTCTTCTTCGCATTGATGATTTAAGGTGATAATACCTGGTATTCCGATCCCCTTTAGAGATCCAAACAGTCCTTGCTTTCTGAAACCATTTGATTTCCTCAAGCTTTAAAAGTTGATCAAGCTCCCCTTGCAACTCCTTTTCAAGGTCACATAGAAAATTTGAATGCGGGTATCTTGGAGAATCCTGAATTCCACCCAATCTTCCCAACAAAATTCTTTTTTTCTTCTCCACCAAACCGAAGACTTCTCTGTTCCATATAGGTAGAGCACTCTGAACATCCATTAAGGCCTCCAGTAAATGATCATCATTTCTCCAACAATTCGAAAGGAAAGCATCAAAATCGTCATGAAATAGCCACATTGCCTCAAACTTAAAGTGTGGGCGTCTCCTGGATTCCTGAGACGACAAAAAGGAAAGCGACAAAGGATTATGGTCGGAGAATAGGGTGCGAGGAAGTACCTTTAGAACAAAATCATCCATGAGATTGAGGAAAAGACTGTTGGCAAGAGCTCTATCAAGCCGTTGGTACAAACGTCTGTATCCATTAATCAAGGGGCCCTTCCAAGTAAACCGAGGTCCCTGGATAACCCACATCGGAGAGACCACATTCTTTTATTCTGTCATTAAACCAATGGATCCGACGAAGATTACATCTAACTCCACCCGAACGTTCTTGGGATGAAAGAATATCATTGAAATCCCCATACACAGCCCAAGGCAAAGAAACAGATGCAGAGAAATTAAACAGAGAAGACCAAAGATGTTCTCTAAAATTCGAATGCGGAAGAGCATAAACGGCAGTCAGAATGAAACGAGGATTGCCTGGAACTTCACACTCTAGGTGAACAAACTGTCTATCGATGGCAAGGACTTTGACAGAGATATCACAATTCCTCCAAAAAATAGCAATACCGCCAGATAAACCTTCACTGGGAACAAGACAAGAAGCATCGAAACCCCACGACAGAAGAGGTCTGAATGGAGCCTCTTTATTGGTCTTAGTTTCCGTCAAAATTAACATACTGGGTAACGGCCCAGAGCATATAGATTTAATATTGCGGAGCAGTTTTGAACCACCTACTCCTCTTATATTCCAATAATAAATACTAATCATTAAAAAGATTGACAAAACAAAAGGGCTAGAACAACTCACTGAGCCATTTGTGTAACATTCTGAATTTTGGAGCTAAAGACTAGAAAATTAGCCTATTTTCGGAGGACTATTAGACCCTATTTTTGAAAATGAATTTAGAATCAGTATTTTATTGGACATGAATAGTGTTTACTATTCACAAATACGTATATGAATAGTATTCACTATTCACAAATACGTATTCACTTTTTATAAATACGGTATTTAATCGATATTTTGAGAAATATGAAAAGTATTTACTATTCACAAATACGGTATTTACTATTCAAAAATACGGTATTTACTATTCCTAAATACGTATTCACTTTTTGAAAATACGTATTTACTATTCATGCGGGACCCACGTCAAAATAATTCTCCTCCTGCCGACACATTCACGGGAGAAATTTTGAAAAATTTGACGCGGGACCCACTCAATAATAATATTATTATAATATAATATCTTATACTTTGGAAAATAATAGAAATAAAATTATTTCCAATAAACCGTGAATTAGGTTTTTAAAGTAAGGGTATATTATAAATAAGTGAATTTTTATCTCAGAGTGGGTTATCTCCGAAGTCATTTCCGTAATCGGCGGAATGATTATTTGAGATAGGTTGAACCGATATTTTGAAGCAGGACAGATAGTGGAATCTGTAGGAAATAAATCATAACTCAAAATCCTTGAACTAAGTAGTAAACAACTGCACATATTATGAATCAGTGAATTTTTGTCTAGAAGATGGTGTCACCCGAAGTAATTTCTGTAACCATCAGTGTCCGACTTAAAATCTTCGGCAGGTTACGGAATACCCTAAATAGGATCAAAAATTTAGTTGACCCAGATATTTCTGAAGAGGAAAAATAGAACTACAAGGCTGTGCTTCCGGATTCTTGAGAATTTCTAATATAACGCGATTAGAACACCGATCAGGGAATCTTTATAGGATAAATGCAAAAGAGTAAGAAAGTGTCATCGTCATGATGACGTCATCGATGACGTCATCGATGACGTCATCGATGACGTAAGCAAATGGATTGGACGGTTGAGATGAAGCCATGTTTAAAGTCAAGATCCAACGGCCAAAATCTGACCTGATAAAGTATGAATAGTGTCATGCTTTTTCACTATAAATAGAGGCTTCATTTCTTCATTTTCTTCACACCAAACTCAGAGAACAACAGTTGAGTTTAAGAGAAGAGTGAGAATTCTTAGAGTTAGAGAGAGAGTTTAGAGTAAAGTTCTTGAAGCTGGAGAGAATGAGCAGGAACTTCAAGGGTAAGTTCTTTGGTCTCTAGTCTTAATATTTGGTAGTTTCTTTTGGTAATTATAGTAGAAATGCCAGATAGAGTTTTTCTGAGTATGCTCTGTGGCTGCAGCTTAGTCTGATCTGTCACATCAGAAAAGAATTATCCTTGGACAGTAAATATTATTTACTGGCACAGTAAAAAATATTTACCGGCACGGTAAAAATATTTTTACTGGTACTATTCACATGAATAGTGAATATCCAACATAGTTTCCGCAAATGCTGAAAATTAATGGTCACTGATAAAAATGATATTATAGGATATCCGAGGATTCCGGAGTCAGATTCAAAGGAAGTTTGGGGATACGTGAATAGTGCCGTATACGTGAATAGTGCCGTATACATGAATAGTGCCGTATACATGAATAGTAATTTACTATTCACGTGGAAGGAAGGTACGGACGCGTATTGTAACCTTAACTCTGATGCTTATGGTATGCTTATATGTGATAGATAGTCTGAAATTCTGTTTTTGAAAATTGATCATACACATATAACTTGATACGGGTTATAGTCTTGATAACGCCGTTATGTTTTCCTAGCGCTGAGGACACGGATGTACACCGTGGCACTGGTGAATAGTGCAGACTATAATAACATGCATATTGCAGTGGCTGTGTTATGTTATTATGTGAATATATGAATAATGTATGTGATTATTGCTGTTTTGACATGAATATCTGTCATACATATTTGATACATAAGCATGAGGTTAACCGTTACCTGAGGTTCAATGGGTATTGAACCTCAGCTCTTACTGTAGTTTCAGGATTTTCGGAGTGAACAGAAACAGAAACAAGGGTAAGCAGCAGGCAGAAGGACTTGCTGGAGAAAGTCCTGTAGATATGTATAGTCTTTCGAACTCTTTGTATCAACAAACCAGTACACTACAGTGGTTGAATATCAGTTACTTTGTATTTAAAATCATTTCGTTGCTCAACTCTGGTTAAATTATTTTGAACTCTGATCAAATAATTTCGAAAATGCTTTAGAAAAGTTGGGGTGTTACATTTTGGTATCAGAGCAAGACATCCTGGCACAGAGTTAACTAAGTTACTCCAAACAGTCCGATATCTAGAAAGGGGTTTTGTGGTTGGCAATCAGTTTCCTTGAATTCGTCGAGCCTTCCACAAAAACACCTGCCTAGTCGGATTGTCTGAGTAGCGGAGTTAGGTTCTAAGCTTTCAAAAGTGTTTTATCTGGTATGAACCCGACTCAGTTACAGTAAACCATTGGTGCCGAAGGTAGGGCCGAGTCTATGTGGATCAGCCAATCAGTCACCCTAGCACGGTGAGGCTCCCATGATAGACGCCTACCTGGCCAATCGGTTTGACTAACTAAGTTAGGCTCTAAGCCATGGTTTTAAAAGTATTTCGAAAAACAAGTACAAGTACTGATATAATACTGGTGTTGTGATACAAAAAGGACGTACACCCTAAGGAAAAGGGTTAAGAGATTAAAACCCTGATATAGAAAGGATGACATAGAATATGGTTTCTATTGTTGAACTTTAAGACTTTTGATATGGGAATTGGAGTCTAAGTTAAATCCCTACCTTGTAGAGGCCAGACACCATGCGTGCAAAGGGGCGTGGCTCCGGGGACGAAGATCTTTTGATTAAGTCCTTGACGATGGTGATCAATTGACAGAAAAGGGAAAGTACCCAGTAATTCTGGGGAGACAGTTATGTCATACTAGTGCCTATGAGAGTTGTAGGTACCCAGTAGTAAGCATACCAATATTAGTACCAAGAATCAATAGACATTATGAAGTTAATATTGCTTAGGCGAGAGAAATCTCAGAACTATGACCCCTGTGAGAGTGGGAACCCTTAGAAAATATGAGTGAGTTTTGCCTAGGTTCCAAATACCTAAGAGATAGTTCCTTAACAGAACCATACGAAAGTTGGAAACCTCAGTAGCCACCAGGTTATGGTCTCAAGGTGGGACCAAGAATCATAGAGATGTTAGTGGCTAATAAATTCCCTTTAAAGTAAGTGGCTACCCGATAGGGAAAATTGAGTTAAGAATTATGCTTGGAGCTAAATAGAAAGTGAAAGTCCACAAATAGAATGACCCTAGATAAGATGGCAGACATAGAAACAACGGTTTATGAAACTACTAAAGGATAGGAACCTGTTAAGATTTGAGTTCTCATTATAATGATTCAAAGACGATCACTGGCGCTACTTATGGAAAGTTTAATCGGAGAAGGATACCTACGGGGAGTTCTGATCAAGGAGGCTTACCTACAGAGGATGCTAACCGGAAAAGCTGACTGGTCTGCGAAGACTGAGTGAAGCGCCGAGTAATGTGCCGTAGAGCAGAGCCACCGTGACGACGAACCGTAGAGTGGGGCCGCCGTGACAATGAACCATAAAGTAGAGTTACCAGTGCATCAGTTCTCAAGGTAAGTAAATTATAATGAGTCTCACATCGAATAGGTTCCCCAGAGTGAAGGTTTAAGTAATCTAGTATATCACCATGGTTTACTCCAATGCTATATAGTACATATTGTTAGACAACAAATACGAGAAGTGTCCCAAAAAGCTTGTAAAACCCGAAGATAACGGGCAAAGTTTGGAATAGCCAGATGAGTTAAGTAGAACAAACTAAACATTATACATATGGTTTGAGTAGTCAAGAACAGAGGTCCGGATGTATGTAGTTAGTAATGACCTTCTAATGTTAGTTGTCTGATTCCTAAGTAAGGTTTTAAAAAAAAAAAAAAATTTGAATTTTTGAACTTACCAATGCACCTGCTATTTTGAAATTTTCGGAGTTTACTTTCAAATTTGTGAAATCGAGTTTTCAAATGAAATATTTTTCAACAGAATTTGAGACCACAGTGATGGTTATGATGTTGTCTTGTACAAACGGTTTTGTTAGAACCCAGAGTTTGAAACTGAGTTTTCAACTATGTTGTGGTAAAGTCAGTACAAAACTGGAAGGACAGAAGCTGTTGTAGATGTACACAGTTTGCTGGGTCTGCCAGATGTTTTAAAACGTTTGAAATCGCTGGCCTTTGATAAATGTTCTCTTTGAACAAAAAGTTTTTGGAGGGATTTTGTTTGAGAAAATGGAAATCGCACCAACAGTGAACGCACCCAATCCATAACACTTTGCCGAGGGCATATGTTTTGTTTAGTACAACCTGACTGTCTATGACTGGACTGAGTTCCGCTAGATAGGGTTGCTACTTTATGTGCCAGTGTGAACACTGGGTCTCCTGAGAAAGGGGCGGAGGTTCTCCCACATTGTTGATAATACTGTTAAAACTGGATTTGGGGATTAGGAGAAGGCGCTCACTGTACCAAATGGTTAAAATAATGGTGTGTACTCTCAATTGTAAAATTTTGTGAAATAAATTAGCTCCCTCAAAGATATGTGCCGGTAATAAAAGTTTTTGAAAATGATCCGGCAGTGAAAAATGTTTTCACGAATTTGTGATGGCAGCGATTAAATTAAAAAATGTTATAGCACTATTACTTTGTGGTATAGTGCAGATTGTGAAATGTACTGAAACCACGGAAAATTTTTCATGTTTGAAAATTTGAAAATGAGACAAGAAAATTTATTGAATATTGGATTCTGTAGGCCCAAATTACTTTCTAGGGGATGAATATTTTTATTGGTGTCTAGGAAAGTGATTGAAAGACTAAGCCCCTATTTGATGGTTATTCATTTTGTTGCCGTTGTAAAAAGTATGAAGAGATTTTCGCTAGATTTACACTTACCTAGCTAATTTATATGAGTAACAGATGACAATACCATAACAGAATGCGGACATAGTCTTGATTATACAGAATAACTGGCTTAAGTTTGAATTTAATAAGATAAAGCTGAGTTTGGCAGGAAAACTCGAAAATCCTTATGAATCCTAGAATAAGAGATTACAAACATTAGCAAGAAGGCTAAGAAGAGTAGACTATATTAATTCAAGCATCAAGAACAACAGTTGGTACAATCCCACCGCAAGCTTCGACTATCTCAAGTTTAAGTCTATTAATTTCTTCCTGAGCGGCTGCACTTGAGAGAGGACCATCAGAAGACATTGTTTTTCTCAATCTAGCTATTTGCTTCATAGTGCTTCGAATTTTTACATACGGCCAATGCTTTATTCCTCCCCTATGGCATATTTTCATTAGAACATTTTTGCATAGACGAACTTGTTGAGCCGCTTCTTGTTGAGGTAAATGGAAGAAGTCTCTAAGATCATCTATTGACATTGATGCAGCTCTAATATTTTGTTCAGCTCTTGATCGGTATGGATTACTAGGTATGGGGACTGAAGGATTATTATTTACAACCATGAGCTCTTTTCCTTTATTGGATATATTTTCTGTATTGGTTGGAAATGAACTATTAGGGAGTTCATTTTGATTTTTAGTCCATTCCAAACCAACACAGAGAGCCTCATAGTAGGCTGATATGGGATCCGACACCAGGACATACCCTAAAGATTTTTGATTCAAACAATAATTTTCTAGAAAATGTTTGACATCATCTAAATTCTTCTTACCAAAGTCAAATACTTGAGGACTGAAAGAACCTCCTTGTACGTCCTGGTGAAAGACAGCGTGGCATATCATACCAATCCTCCCATGAACTTCAAGTTTATGGTATTGAAGTCCATTGGTATGAATAATCTCTCGTAGAACATGGCAGCAACCACATGAAAATGGATTAGTAGTCTCAGTCAAGGTAGAAGCAGGATTCCTTGGTTGAGAAGGTACCGTAGACTCCATAAGTTCTGCCACATTACGACACCTTTGGACAGGTCGCCTTGATGGACCTGCTTCAGATTCCTTTCTGTTAGTAGTTGTAAAAATAGAATCTTGTATCCTTGGAGGAGGAGTAGGAATGTTAATCGTTGAGGCAGATGGATGAACATTCATACTTACGGGATTTTGGGGAAATAAAGAAGAATAAGGGTATGATGCATTGTTTGACAAATCAGACAACATGTTAGTCTGATAGTCATGAAGTAAGGCTTCAAGAAAGAAAGGGTTGAATGAATCGGAGACTGGAATAGAGTTACTTGAACCGGCCATGTTTAAGGATAATGTGGAAGGTTATAGTGAAGATTACGATCGGAGAGGAAATGAATATTTTGTGAAGTTTGAGAGAACATGAAACATTTACTCTTTCTTTACTCGATTTATAGCTGGGCTAGCAACGTCTAGATTTTGTTAAGCAGCATCGGATTCTCATCTGTCGTTGGCTCAGAATAGTGCAGACTTTGTTGTTATGCGGAAAATTTTATGGCACCGCACCCTAGTGCACCCTAGCCACCGTTAGGGGTCGCAGTTTCCTAGACCTTTGCAGACAGAAATCGCTATGGCATTTATTGCCAGCTGTGTTTTCAAGAAAATAAGTTTGGACGTTTATACGCACATTTATCTAAGAAATCTGTCTTAGATGTGCAACTGACTCAAGATGTCGGAATTGACATTTGAAAATAGGATTTTGAAGCGTAAGCGTGCTAAGGTGATAGTAATCTTGGGAAGGGTGACTTTCTAATAATATTAGATGAACCGGAGAGAATCCGAAGATTTGAAATGATGATGAGAATAGTATCTATGATGATACTTGGTACCAGAATTAAGAGAATTGGAGTGATAGACAAACCCAGAAAATAGAATTTTTCCTGGATCACTAGTTGGCATGCTAGTACAAAGGAAGAGGTTGAATTATAGAAAATGAAATGGAGCATTTGTGAAATGTTCCCAGTTTAATGGAGCATTGAATAGTAGGATGTATGCTAGATAAGCATGTATAAGGAAGAAGTATATTAGAGGTCTAGATAACCTTTTGATTTTATATTGTCAAATTTCGAGGACGAAATTTATTGAACGGGGGGAGAATTGTAACATTCTGAATTTTGGAGCTAAAGACTAGAAAATTAGCCTATTTTCGGAGGACTATTAGACCCTATTTTTGAAAATGAATTTAGAATCAGTATTTTATTGGACATGAATAGTGTTTACTATTCACAAATACGTATATGAATAGTATTCACTATTCACAAATACGTATTCACTTTTTATAAATACGGTATTTAATCGATATTTTGAGAAATATGAAAAGTATTTACTATTCACAAATACGGTATTTACTATTCAAAAATACGGTATTTACTATTCCTAAATACGTATTCACTTTTTGAAAATACGTATTTACTATTCATGCGGGACCCACGTCAAAATAATTCTCCTCCTGCCGACACATTCACGGGAGAAATTTTGAAAAATTTGACGCGGGACCCACTCAATAATAATATTATTATAATATAATATCTTATACTTTGGAAAATAATAGAAATAAAATTATTTCCAATAAACCGTGAATTAGGTTTTTAAAGTAAGGGTATATTATAAATAAGTGAATTTTTATCTCAGAGTGGGTTATCTCCGAAGTCATTTCCGTAATCGGCGGAATGATTATTTGAGATAGGTTGAACCGATATTTTGAAGCAGGACAGATAGTGGAATCTGTAGGAAATAAATCATAACTCAAAATCCTTGAACTAAGTAGTAAACAACTGCACATATTATGAATCAGTGAATTTTTGTCTAGAAGATGGTGTCACCCGAAGTAATTTCTGTAACCATCAGTGTCCGACTTAAAATCTTCGGCAGGTTACGGAATACCCTAAATAGGATCAAAAATTTAGTTGACCCAGATATTTCTGAAGAGGAAAAATAGAACTACAAGGCTGTGCTTCCGGATTCTTGAGAATTTCTAATATAACGCGATTAGAACACCGATCAGGGAATCTTTATAGGATAAATGCAAAAGAGTAAGAAAGTGTCATCGTCATGATGACGTCATCGATGACGTCATCGATGACGTCATCGATGACGTAAGCAAATGGATTGGACGGTTGAGATGAAGCCATGTTTAAAGTCAAGATCCAACGGCCAAAATCTGACCTGATAAAGTATGAATAGTGTCATGCTTTTTCACTATAAATAGAGGCTTCATTTCTTCATTTTCTTCACACCAAACTCAGAGAACAACAGTTGAGTTTAAGAGAAGAGTGAGAATTCTTAGAGTTAGAGAGAGAGTTTAGAGTAAAGTTCTTGAAGCTGGAGAGAATGAGCAGGAACTTCAAGGGTAAGTTCTTTGGTCTCTAGTCTTAATATTTGGTAGTTTCTTTTGGTAATTATAGTAGAAATGCCAGATAGAGTTTTTCTGAGTATGCTCTGTGGCTGCAGCTTAGTCTGATCTGTCACATCAGAAAAGAATTATCCTTGGACAGTAAATATTATTTACTGGCACAGTAAAAAATATTTACCGGCACGGTAAAAATATTTTTACTGGTACTATTCACATGAATAGTGAATATCCAACATAGTTTCCGCAAATGCTGAAAATTAATGGTCACTGATAAAAATGATATTATAGGATATCCGAGGATTCCGGAGTCAGATTCAAAGGAAGTTTGGGGATACGTGAATAGTGCCGTATACGTGAATAGTGCCGTATACATGAATAGTGCCGTATACATGAATAGTAATTTACTATTCACGTGGAAGGAAGGTACGGACGCGTATTGTAACCTTAACTCTGATGCTTATGGTATGCTTATATGTGATAGATAGTCTGAAATTCTGTTTTTGAAAATTGATCATACACATATAACTTGATACGGGTTATAGTCTTGATAACGCCGTTATGTTTTCCTAGCGCTGAGGACACGGATGTACACCGTGGCACTGGTGAATAGTGCAGACTATAATAACATGCATATTGCAGTGGCTGTGTTATGTTATTATGTGAATATATGAATAATGTATGTGATTATTGCTGTTTTGACATGAATATCTGTCATACATATTTGATACATAAGCATGAGGTTAACCGTTACCTGAGGTTCAATGGGTATTGAACCTCAGCTCTTACTGTAGTTTCAGGATTTTCGGAGTGAACAGAAACAGAAACAAGGGTAAGCAGCAGGCAGAAGGACTTGCTGGAGAAAGTCCTGTAGATATGTATAGTCTTTCGAACTCTTTGTATCAACAAACCAGTACACTACAGTGGTTGAATATCAGTTACTTTGTATTTAAAATCATTTCGTTGCTCAACTCTGGTTAAATTATTTTGAACTCTGATCAAATAATTTCGAAAATGCTTTAGAAAAGTTGGGGTGTTACAATTTGGGTCTCAGGCACAATATGATCCTCTGAGTCATCATATTGGATCTCGTCTTCGCATGATGGGGTAACGCCAAAATCCGGGCCATCCGGGCCCAATTTATCTCCAGGATCCAACATTGCTTCATCCAAAAAGCCTTCCGCCTCACGATCCGCCTCTTCTTCAATAACGTCCTCCATTGAGTGGTTTTCAATGGGCTCGCTAACACTATTGGGCTGGGCCAACTCTTCTGAATCCATATTCTCCTCCCTTGGAGCCTCAACAGGATAAGTTAGAAGCAAAACACCCTTTGACCCTTTGTCCCTAACACGTTTTTCTACCCTTTTCTTGATCTCAATTGACTGCAACTCTTTTGTCTCATCCTTCCTCGTTTTTCCCCCTTTTTCGACCGTTTTTGAGTACGCACGTTATCTATGCTTTGCTGTTTGTTCTCACTCACTGTTGAGATTTGGTCCGAGGTAACCTTTACGCCCACAATGTCAGACTCAGGCTGCTGCACTTCCGTCTCCACGTCCTTTGACAAAACACCAAACCGAGACCCTTGAACGCCCTTGGTTTGTGGTCCCTCTTGTCCTTCCTTCTGTTTTCGTGGCCGTCTCACCTTCTTAACAGTCCTCCACAGTTCCCGATGATCAACAGGTCCAGCTGCCTGAGAAACCGACTCCGGAGCATGACCATCTTTCACGGGTTCCTTATTGGCCTCCTCCACAGTGCTCGCAGACTTACGTTTACTTGGACAAGTCTCTCCAGAATGCCCGTAAATTCCACAATTAAAACAGAGCAAATGTAGACCCTCATACTCCAAATAATAATCCTCCCCATCTAATCTAAAACCGGACATCAGCTGCTTCCCCAAGTCGACTAACACACAGATACGGGCGAAATGGCCCCGAAGTTGACACTGTGTGTGCATATCCACCTTAATAGTATCTCCAATCCGGTTTCCAATGATAGTAAGAGCGTCACGGTCATAATATTCCAGAGAGAGATTCGGAACTCTAACCCAAACAGCAACTTTATCTATCTTGTCCCTCGTCGGAATGAAATTAGGCTCCCAAGGACGGACCGTGAGATAATGATCATAGATCATCCACGGCCCGCCTGTTAATGCATTAAGGTAGTCATGACGATTGGAAAACTTTGCAACAAAATAACCAGAACCAATATTAATGAGCGAAACAACACCACGCTTCGCCCATAAAGTCTGGAGACGGGATAACAGCGCCTTGTATCCAATAGTCTTATCCAGAAGCTTGACTATCACAGATTCCCGCCATGCTCTGTAAAGCCGTTTCTTCGCTCTACCGGAGAAGGTGAATGTAGGAAAATTTTTATCCAAGTCCTCCACCGTCTTGCATATCGGCTCACTGTCCTCCTTGTCATTCTCATTTTCAGACATACTATCGTCCTCTTTCCCACCTTGGATATCTTCATCATCCGAACTGTCATCAGCCCCTGTTTTACCTTTCAGTTTTTCAGCAAAAGAAGGCCCTCCCTTGATTACTTGAGAGCCCGTTTGACCAAGCTTTGGCCAGTTACCAGGAATGCCATTTAAGACAGACATATTGTCGTTGTTCTTTACTTTCTTGGCACTACGTCTCAGTTGATCGTCTTCCTCCGTCGAAGGAGAAAGTTGCAGTTGGGTGGAAGAAACAGCACAGAAACGAACTGGGCCTCTCCTCGTTTTGTTGCTTCTTCGTGATTCTCCTAGGTGGGCTTTGTTTTATTTAATTCAGAAAATGCTTGTCTATGCACCTATGGTCCATCCTTGTCATTGTCAACTGCGATGTTAATGACTTATAAATATTTATATCGATAAAAGTGTAAAAATACATATAGAGTTTTACCTAAGGTGCATCCAACATCAAATGCTTCTCAGAGGTGCAAAAATGCACATAAACTCTCAAAATATGTGCAAAAATACCATCACTGTTAGATTCTTTTAACTGACGTTAATTGTAATATGAAAATACCAAAATGCCCCTAAAGTAAAAAAAGATTGAGTTCGATCTGCTCATACATCTTTAGTTCCAGAGTCAGCATGAATGCACAAAATTACAGGGCAATTTTCTTATCAATACGAACAAGACAGGAATCAACTAGTTTTTTTTTTTTGGGGGGGAGGGGGAACCACCATAGAAATACAGAGGGGGCAAAAGACAGGAAACACATAAACACAAGAATCAAAATCCAACACATAAACACTGGAACCAAAAGCGAATTATTCCACCATTGAATCACTGCAAGCCCAAAATGTGTTGGATTTTTTTTTTTAAAATCCATGGGTTATGAATAAGAAGTCGCGTCGGTTCGTCGAGGAGACTCCATCTGATCATTTCATTGTCTATAAATAGGCATGCGTGTGACAGAAAAACTATCTCGTTTTTCTAATACATACACTCTCTCTATACGTCATATACATTCTATGCGTCCCGAAAGCAGACTCATTGGATTCGCTTGGGCTTCAGACAGACAGAGCCATCTTTCTGGAGACGAATAATCCGCTCTATCCTAGGAGACAATTGCTCAGAAAACCTTCGACATCCATATTGAGGGAGTAAAATTGTCTTAAGGACACAACGAAAGTTGGGCCTGAATTTCTATATAATTCATTATTTTTTTCGGCAATCTTGTGAGTTTTTACTGGTTTTTCTTCTTAGTGTAGTAATATTATATGTTTACAGATTATGCATATTGACTACACAAATTCTTATTTTTAGTGATATTTCTATATTGAAAATATTTTCACCAACAAAATGAAACAAAAAAGAAGAAGAAGCTTCCATTGTAGAAGCAAAGTGGCAATAAGAATCATCCACCAAGCATGACGGCATGGGAGATTCTTGCCAAATGGCTAAGAACTTCAGAGATTTTAACAATACTAACCAGATTTTAACAATACGAAGCACACAAATTCTGGGATGACAAATGCACTCCAGATCTAAGCAGAGAAACAAAGGTTCCGAGTCGGTGAGTGACGGCAAGGCTGGACTTGCAGAAACCTCCGGCGAAATCGACTGATGGGCAAAGGAGTATCTAGCGACTGGTCTTGCAGAAGCATCCCCTGTGGCATTTGATCAAATCGGTAGGGCTGGACTTGCAAAAACCTCCGGCGAAATTGACTTTCTTGTAGAAGCCTCCAGTGTGGCGTTCGATCAAATTGACGGGGGAGATGACAGTGTTTTGCTTTCGGTCGAAGGAGCTGGTGGAGGTGACGAATCTGTATTGGTGATTTTGGAAGTAGTGGTGGATCCAAGAGGATTCAAATCTAAAGAGAAAAATGGGTTTGAAACACGTATGAGACGAGAGGGGAAGGTTAGGTGTGAAAGAAAGAGGGAAGGGCAGGTTTGGAATTACAAAAAAGCTTAACATTTTAATTTTTTAAAATAGTGTGGGACCCACGTAAAATTAACGGTTTAAGGAATTTAACAGCATGGGTATTTGTGCATTCATTTTGAGAGTTCATGTGTATTTTTGTACCTGCACAAAATATTTAGTGTTGGGTGTACCTTGAGTAAAAGTCTATATGTATTTTTGTACCTTTACCCTATTTATATCTCTCATATTTTATATTGACATTATTATAATATGGAAGTCTCTGTCTGGACTCTGGAATCCTATGTAATTCTCATGGCCCACCCATCCTTTTGCTTTGGATTATTTTTTCTGAAGGGTGGATATTATGGAATCCATCCCTTCTATAAATTTGACCTACTAATTACAAATTCACATCAACCCCCCAACGTGATACTTTCTTTACTGTCCAGCTCTGAGCCTCTGACCAGGCTAAGCAGCGAACTCTAGCCGGAGTTTGAAATTCTAAGAAATAAGTTTGATAAAATGGGAGCGAATGAAGGGAGAGCACATGTGCTGATGCTGGTTAGTCATTTTTATGGTCATATAATTCCATTGATCCAATTTGCGAGGCGATTGGCATTCAAAGGCATCAAAGTCACCTTCGCTACCTCACTTTCTGCAACTCAATCCCTTCAACCCGGCAATCACCTCATCTCTCTCTTACCCACCTACGATGATCTCACTCACGGCGGCCTCAGAGGCCCCGATGGCCTTTCCGGCTTTCTCCAAAGGTTCCAGGACAGCACCACCAAGGTCTTACTTGATTTCATCAACAAGAACCATGAGAGGAGACAGGTCAAGTGCTTGATTTATGACATTGATCTTCATTGGGCTTTGGATGTTGCAAAGCAGACGGGTCTTCAGAGTGCTGGATTTGTCACTCTACCATTGGGTTCCACTGCAGCTTATTACTTGCTAAATCTAAAGGTGCATGGTGAGGAGCTCAAGGTACCACCTTTGGATATACCAGATTTCTCTGACACTGGAATCTCAGATTTAGTTGATGGCCCAGGCTTAGATAGGATTTCCCCTGTTCTCAGACATTATTTAAGCAAGTTTGATAACTTTGGCCAAGCGGATTTGTATTTTTGTGTCACTTTCGATAAGATGGAACATGAGGTCAGTTTGATTTGATAACTTGAGGTTTATTTCCTTCTCTAATGAAGAAGATTCTCCGTGAAATATTAATGTTAAAATTGGTGTGTGTGTGTGTGTATACAGGCGTTGGAATGGATGAAGATCATCTGTCCAGGCATGGCAACAATAGGTCCAATGGTGCCATCAGCTTACCTGGACAACAGAATGGAAAACAACACAGACTACGGTTTCAACATCAACAAAGCAGATATGAGTACTCTAGAGTGGCTCAACACAAAAGAACCAAACTCGGTTGTTTATGTTGCATCTGGGAGTATGATTGACATAACATTGGAAGAGAGTAAGGAAATAGCAATGGCACTGAAGAGCCTAGGCTGCAATTTCCTGTGGGTGATGAAGGAAACTGAAATACCAAAAAAACTTCCATCAAATTTTATAGAGGAAACATCAGAGAAGGGGATGTTTGTGAAATGGTGCCCTCAGTTGCAGGTGTTGTCTCACCCTGCAGTAGGGTACATGGTGACGCATTGTGGGGCGAATTCTCTTATGGAGGCCGTGGTGTTAGAGGTTCCAGTGGTGGGAATGCCCAAGTTTGTTGATCAAATACCCAATGCGTATTATGTAGAGGAGGTGTGGAAAGTGGGTGTGAATGCAAAGAAGAATAAGGAAGGAGCGTATAGTAAGGAAGAGATAGAGAAATGTTTGAGGGAATTGATGTATGAGGAGAAAGGGAAGGAGATTAAGAAGAATTTGAAGCAGATGAAGCAGCATGCCATAGAGGCTGTGAGCCAAGGTGGAAGTTCTGATATGCACATTGAAGAATTCATCGCCAGGCTTGTGCACGGGCCTACTCTTTCTTGACTTCAAAAATCAGGACTTTGGAAAGTTTTTCCCTTTTTTTGTTTTTCTGAGTTTGAGAATTATGACTGTTGGAATAATAGAAATAAAGAGAGAACATGGGGTCAACAGAGGTACCTCTCCCTTAATGTTGTGGTTTTGAATCCATGTAACTACTGCACTTGTCCTCTCACTTCATTATTCATCGCCAGGCTTGTGCACGGGCCTACTCTATACATGTGTGTGTATAATTATATATTGGTTGCTTGATGTGAACGAATTCTTAGGCAAATAGTGACTACCTATCATAATGACCAAGTTTTTTTTAAAAAAGAAAATAATTAAGAAAGCTAAATATATAAGTTAATTAATCATATTACATGTCATGTATTATTTAATTATATATTAGTTTCTAAGTTATACAAATTAGTTTAGTATAAAAAAGATAAACATTAATATTTTAGAATAAATTATTTAACTTCCTTACTTTTTTTAAAAAAAGTTAACTGTATATTATATTAACAATATAAAAGAAAGCCAAGTATTTCAAAACAATAATCCAAAAGCAAAAAAATGACACAAATTTACCTTCAAAACACTCTGTTTTGTCCTTTTCTCTCTCTCTCTCTCTCTCTTTTTTTTTTTTTGGGCCAATGATATTCTCTCTTTGTTTTCATTTTCTTTCGTGAACTTAGAAATTAACGGCGTGAACTTGGCCACACAAAAAACGTTATATAACTGGATGGACCAGAGATCTATATATATATATTTATATATAACTGGACGTCTACAGGACAAGCAAGCCAAGGGCAGATCTAGGTATATGGTTGGATGGACAAGTGCCCACGTTTGAATATTGGAGAATTGGGGATTTTTTTTTTTTTCTTTTTCTTTTTAAATGAATGCATGTTTAAATGATTGTTCACCCTTAAATTAATTGTCCATCTTTAATACATCAAGACTGCACTTCGTAATTAAATAGGGGGATGAATGGTTAAAAGGTTAAGGTGCAGATTGGCCAACGAATTATTACCAGATGAGCATTTGGCATAAATATTAATTAAGGGTACCTTAATTAATTATCAATCAACAATTAAAAAGTGGGGAAAAAAAACACAATGCCATTAAACTACTCCGTCACTGTCTTGGTGTCTCCATCTTCCATAAACTGTCACAGTGTCGGCGATGTTTGTGTCTCCAAAGCTTCCATTGTTACTAGGTGTTCCACTCACCCTCTTGAACTCATCAAGGTCTATATGTAGCTTCAAAGCGAGAATCACGTACCGAAACCAAATCCAGCAGTCCACAGCTTCCGACCGACATGCTCCATGCACCCTGGTTCCATCCCTCTGATACCACTGGCAGTAGCAGCCACTACCACAACGTCTGCTAGTATGGGTCTCATCTCTGTTGGTGTTTACCTTATCCAACAAGAAGCCATAACCACTCTTTTCTCCAGCGTCTTTGCCATCGTCCTTGTAACATCCTAATTTTTATATTAAGATTTAATTACAAATAAAAAAAATAATTTATTAATTAATTATGATACATAAATTTATTGTGTAATAATCAAAATAAAACATCATTTATGGTAGTAAAAGAAATCAATGGAAAAAAAATTAATATTTAGTTAAAAAAGGGTGGAAAATGTGTTGGGCAAGAAATATAATAATAATAATAATAAATAGCAAAATTAATAAATCATTATTTTTTAAAAAAACAGAGAGAGAGAGTAAAGTAAAAGAATATACTCCCTCCGATCCTAATTATAAGAGCTAGTTGATTTTTTTGGAGAGGTTAAGGAAGCTAATTAAATTACTTTAAAATATTTTTATTTTTTTTCTTTAAACTTATTAGTTTGACTAATAAACTAATATATAATCCCAAAATATTTAACATATGAAATGATTAAATAACTTATTTAGCTTCCTTAATCTTTTCAAATAAAGTCAACTAACTCTTATAATTAGGACCGGAGGTAGTGTCTAATTATATGTGGCAGGTATACTGCCACCAAATGTGGCAACAACCTGCCACTATACGTGGCACAGGAGAAATATTATCTTTTTTTAAAAAAATGTAATTAACCGCCTCATTTGCACCGCCTCAACCTAATTATATATGTGTTTGTGTGTGAATTAGTGTATAGTGTGTGTTTAGTAGTGCAAGTGTGTGAGTGATCGGGAGAGCGCTCCGGAAAAAGAGAAAGAAATTAAAGAAAGGCGAGAGAAGGAGGGGAAAATAAAGGAAAGAGAGTTCTTGAGTTTTTAAGGTATATTATTTATTTAATAAGATCATTTAAGTAGTTAAAATAGCTTCTTTTCAATAAATTTTCTTATGAAAGTTATTCTACACATTTTTCTCTTTCTAATGAGAGTAATATATAGTATTGATTAGTGAAAATTTTGGGGTTAGAATTATGATAAAGTTTTGAGTTTTGATTATAGATGATTGTATATATAAAGAGCATGATTAACAAGTTATTTTAATCGGTTTAGGTTTATTAGTTGATAATTGTGAGATTTTAAATTTAATTTTCTTTCTAAAAGAATTTAGAATTTATATCATATAGGATATTTTTACTGATTAAATGAGAGTTTAAGCATTTAGATAGATTACTACAGGTATTATTTAAGGTTTAATCTGTTATTTTTGCTAAATCTTGAAAAATATGAAATTATGAACTGGGATTTGAGATTTTAAAATTATAGTTGATACAATTTTGAGTATGTGGAGGTTTGGAGATTGTTTAATAAATTTGGTTATATTTATAAAAGTTAGTATTCGGTTAAAAATTGAGGAATAGATAAATTATCATTTTTTTAGGAAAACTAAAGTGAAATAATAGTTTGATTAATTATTTAATTATGATATTAGTGATTATTGTTAATTCTACTAACATATAACTATATACTTATTTTTAAAGGGGATTGATTTCTCTTACGCTTAGTGTCGTGTCAAGAACTTGAGATAACCACTTTCCACTCATTGTACTTGCTTGTATGAGGTTTGTGTGTGATTTTTAATTTATGAAAACTATGTTCTTAATGTAGCTGCCTTATGGGATTTTATTTTAAAATGTGGCTAGTGAGATTGTCTTGTTGATTTAATATGCCAATGAATACTTTGAATGATTATTGAGACATAAAAATGTGATATTATATGGTTTTGGATAATGCACTTTTGTTACGGTTTCGTAAATTTGAAATGGTATTGTCATCTTAATAATTATTGAGACAATGTATTATTTTATAAAACATGTTTGGAATCTTATATATAAATGTCAAGATGATGATGGTGTGGAGTAGTGATTGTTGTGGAGTGATCATGAGAGTTATTGTGTATATAATACCACGTGGTATGCCACCACTCGGTGCACAGTAGATGACTTTGATATTTTCAAGGTCCTTGGTATCAGCCTTTTCCTTTGGCCGGGTTAAGGGTCAGCCCTTGGGACAGTGACACCTTTCCATATTTGAAGGATTGGGAACCCATAGTCCGATATGAGTTATGTAGTCTTTGGTCAGGCTAAACCTTATCATCAGAGAGCTTGGTGCAGTCTTGTAACAGAGACTGAACCTATTATATTACAGCCCATGGGTTCTATCAGCGGTTAAAAAGGTGGGGGGTGATAAGGATTGTTCGGGTATCGATCTGTTGCTTGGCATGTTATATATGTGATTCGTGATATGAATATGATATTTGATACAGAAATTGTGATCTGATAACTTTGTAAATTTGATATCTAGTGCTCGTTATTTAAAATGTTCCACTTAGCATCTCACGAGCACATATTAATTAGCATTTACAATGAGATGGATTGATAGTTATAAACATTTTTCAGGTGATAGTTCTCGTGTGGGTCAATCAAAGAAGGCTTCGGAAGCTTAAGCTGCTTTTGCTAATGGTAGTGCTTCCACCTTTTTGGTACATGTTGAATTATTATATATTGCCATTTTAGGGCCCTCTTGGCATACTCTAGCATATTTTGGAAATTTTAGCAAATTCTAAAGTAATATTTAGTTAAAAAATATGAGCCTAGTAAAATCAAAAGCTTAACTGTGTGCATAAAACTTTTTAATATGGTTTGATCAAGTTAGTAATTAATAATTGTCCTCTAAAATAGAGGATGTTATAGTCCTCCGCCAGTGCCTCATATTTTAACGTAATTGTGATCGTTGTTGTTTTTTTAATTGTTATTTGGTAATTTTTTTCACTTTTTAATTGTTGATTCATAATTAAGGTATCCTTAATTAATGTTTGTGTCAGATGCTCCTCGTATAACAGATCGTTGGCAAATCTGCACCTTAACCCATGGTTGAATTATTGTTTAGTGCTTTATATTGAAAAAGATGTATTTGATAGCATTAATAATAAGGCAATTATGATGAAATTCCAAAAAATATAAGGCCTACTAGAAGGATGACATTATAATTATAAGGATGACATTGTAATTATTTTTATTGTAATATAATTTTATTATTAAAATATATGTACTTGAACTTACTGAGTGCCCACCCTTTATTGTAATTTATGTAGCTGCATTTCTAACCGTACTTACTCTTATTTTTCTAAATGATAGGTTTGTAAAATAACTGTCTCTCTTATTACATCATCAGTATTCACTTGATTTCATGAATATTTTTTTGATATTCTTTTCTTTTCTTGTTTATATTCTTTTATTTTTTTAATCTATTTAAAACTTTCCTTTAAAAAAAACTCAGAGGGCAGCTGAACACTGGTACCCACCCTTATAAATTTTCTGGATCCCCAGTTCACAGCCTTATCACCTTTGTCTTTTTTGCTCAAAAGCCTTATCACCTTTGTCGGGGCACTGAAATATGCTGCATGTTACAGTCAGCTTTCCAATCGCTTTTATTTAACCTTGTGATTGCGGTCCCCGTTCTATGTTCACAATGTACATGAACTTAGCTGGCTCATGATGTATGTACGTGAACTTTCCTCACAAGTCTAATTTTCTGGGCCAACAGATCACAAGTAGCTCCTCCCTGTGTGAATGTGTGTGTTTAATTAATTAAAGTAAGTAAAAAGGTTCTATAAAGCATTTGTTCAACAAAGTTACGTACAGCAATTAATGATTCTCAAATTTAGAAACACAGTACCTCTATTTATATATACATATTGCTGCATCTTGACTGTCAATTCATTTGATAACAACAATGAATATTTCAGAACTGTTCCAGTCAATAGGTGGAATTCGTGAGTGTTTGTTATATTTATTATGTTTTGGACAATAATTCTTGTGATGTTGATGTATGTAATTGTGGGTGGTATGAAAAATATTTGATATTCATGCTCCGGTTACTTTTTGAGTTGAAGAATTGATGGTGTGTTGCTTAAACTGAATGATACAATGATCAGGGGAGGCTATACTTTGAAACAACTTATTGATCGAGTTCGATATGATGCTTATTGATGTGGAAATTATATTAATACAGACTAGTGTGTTAATTGTTTCCAGATTTTCAGTTTCTTTATCAGTGTAAATGGGTTTAAACCAATATTTCATTTCCTTTATTAAGTACCGCAGTGCCTCTAACCAAAAGCAAACAGCTAAAGAGCCGTTTTTATACTCCTTCACAATCATGCTTTCTACTAAAATCTTACTCGTAATATCTTAGGGTTAACATGCAAAAATGCTTATAAACTTTTTAAGAATGAAGTAAAAATGCCTTGTCCGTTAAAGTTGACTTGAATTGCCACTTTTCGTTTGATAGGCCTCACATTATTGTTTTTGAAATGATTATTTTTAAAAAAAAAAAAACCACACCCTCTCTCCTCCCCCACTTCTTCAACCTCCGTCTGTCCCCTCTCCCTCTCTTAATTTATCAACTCTCTCTCTCTTTCTCCCCCCTCTCCAGCTCCATTGCCCTCACCACTCCACTACGCAAGTGAAAAGGGACGAAGAAGAAGGTTGAGAGAGTAAAAGAAGAGAGAAAATGGGTTGGTAGATTGTAGTTAGAGTAACACCTTTCCTTACACATGAAAAGCTAGATTCCGAAAATCTCCATTGTCTAAGTTTCTGAACTTTGCTTCGCATATTCATTCCTTAGATACTTTGCTCTCACACCCTTGAACTTATGTTGCTGGATAAAATTTATGGTGTTGGACACTCTTTTAAGGTACGTAGGAATATTTGCACCTTAACCCCAATATGTTAAGTTATAGACAATATTTAAGGGAAAAAAGGGTTTCAAATCTTTATTACTGAATGATTTTAGCATATGTAGAATCTACTTAACTCGTCAATGAAGTACCTACATAAAATATAAAGCACCGATACTCTGATCACATAGGACCAATTCACCATTATAGAGAAAGAAAGAGTAAAGCATATTGACTCAAGATAGATCTGTTTTTTGAGGGGCAGAGAGTTATCAAACGCCTACCTACAACTCCCTAGAGACTCTATCCCATATGGGTAGTTGTGTTCATGAAACCGGGTGCCTGATGTACCCACCTGAATTTGGTAAAATATGGCCTTTCCCAACCTAAAAAAAACAAAAAGCAACCCAAAAAAATTTAGACACAATTGAGATGAGAATTTTTCCGTGCAAGGCTAGGTATCAGGCACGGTATATCGCTCTGCCCATTTGACCTTGCCCATAAGTATATATATACTTGATATAAATATTTTTTCTGATATAATAGTTTATATAATTATATTATATTATATTATATATTTATATGCTTAATTACTAATAGTCTGCAAATCAGAAAATAGTCTGAAAATCCATTACACCCTTCCCTTTCTCATATTTACCCTAACCATGACCCTCTCAAGCTCTTGACTACTCTCTCCGGTCTTAATTATAAGAGTTAGTTGACTTTTTTGGAGAGATTAAGGAAGCTAACTAAATTATTTTAGAGTATTTTTATTTTTATTTTTTTCTTCAAACTAATTAATTTAACCAATAAACTAATATATAATCCAAGGATACACAACATATGAAATGATTAAGTAATTTATTTAGCTTCCTTAATCTCTCCAAAGAAAGTCAACTAGCTCTTATAATTAGGACCGGAGGTAGTATTTGTTAAGACATATTGTAGTCTTTTCAATTTCAAGACTCAAGTTGTAGACTTATTTTGGAATATTTTAAAGTACGGAATTATGTATTACATTTGAAATTTACAATATTATTTATTTAATATAATTGAATGTGTTTTTTTTTTCCTTTCCACATAGGATGTAACATCGTATCACCACTTGGGCAAGAAAGTCCATCCTACTCAGCTCATCATTGCCCAAACAAAAAATATTAGGGTTTATATCAAACAGGGTATAGCACCAAGCTACATTTTACTCTACCTAATGATCTTTTGAACAAGGCATCAGGCAAAGACCTCACCCAATGGCGGAACCATTCAATGGCCAGCTGGGGCCTTGGCCCCAGCTGGTCCCGATTGATCTTATAAAATTTGTGAGAATATATATGTATTTATTGTATGATATTTTATTTGGCCACAAATTTGGCCCCAACTAATTTTTTATCTTCTTTATAAAGATAATATTTGTTTCATTACTCATTGGGCTGTGAGAAGAAAGTAAAATTCTTGTTTGAGATACCGAAAAAGTTAGTATCATCTTACATATTATTTTGATTTATAATTATCCGTTACTATTTATTTGTATTTTCAATGTTATTTGATACAATTTAGTAAATACTCCCTCAAGTCCTTATTTAAAAAACCAACTAACAATTCTCACAAATCAATAAAAACAATTAAAGTCATTAAATTTATCATAAAATTTAAGTAATTTTCAATATTGTCCCTATTAATTATACTAAACTCTAATATTATATTAATTATTACTTTTTTTTGCTAAAAAAAGAGTAATAAGTAATTTTTATTAATTATTACTCTCACTCATTACTTTTTTAATTATGGGTATACATAAAAATATTTAATGCTATTTAGAAACAAGCAAGTACCTTACAAAAAGAATCAAATATACTTATTAGTTAGTGTCTTATAATAAAAACTAAAGGGCGTAGTTCAATACGTTTATTTTTTGGCCCGGGCTAAAAAAATTTTCTGGTTCCGCCACTGATCTCACCTTACTCAGTACATACTGCCAGCCTAATTCCACATGCTTCGTCTTCATGATATATTTATAGGAAAATCCCCCTCAGACCCTAAAGGATCAAGATATCCTCAAAAAAGACTGATGGAGTGGTTAATGAGTTGTTTATAAATATAGATCTCTTGTCTATGCTATATTAACTTTATTATAATGTCCTTGTTTATCCCGGGTCATGCGTGTTTCATTTTTTATTATCCTTAAAAACTTTTATGAATAATCAATCATCCAACGTGTCATTCTTTTCTATATTATTTTCCTTTTTTTTTTTGTGGCCCCAAGTTCACGCCATTACTTTCTTAATTTACGAAAGAAAATCCAAAAGAGAGAGAGAGAGAGAGTATCATTGGCCAAAAAAAAAAAAAACAAGAGAAAAGGACAAAACGAGTATAACGTGTGCGTATACTCTCGTTTTGAAGGTAAATTTGTGTTGAAAGGGGGAAATAGTATAGGTGCCCCCTTATGGCCCCCCAATCCTTTTGCTTTGAATTATTGTTTTGAAATACACTGGCTCCCGTTATTAATATAATATACAGTTAACCTTTTTTTTTTAAAGAAATTAAAAAGGTTAAATAATTTACTTTAAAATATTTATATTTATTTTTTTATACTAATAATTCTATGACTTATAAACTTATATGTAATGAAATAATAAACGACATAAGATAGAGTTAATTAACTCTCTGTAAAAAGATAGTAACTCAGTCTTGGCCTAATTAAGAATTACAATTTCACATCAACCAACCAATATATAAGTATACATACATGTACATATAGAGAGACACATATCGTGTTTGCCCTCCGGTTGTACGATGGAGGTTGAGAAAATGGGAGGGAATAATGAAGTGAGAGGACATGTGCTGATGCTGGTCTTTCCAGGGTATGGCCACGTCGCTCCAATGATCCAACTTGCGAGGCGATTGGCTTTCAAAGGCATCAAAGTCACTTTCGCTTCCTCTCTTTCTGTGATACAATCATTTCAACCGGGGAGCCACTTGATCTCTCTCTTACCCTCCTACGATGATCTCACCCACGGTCCCATTGGAGGCCCGCGCGGGATCGGGGTCGTGGCCTTTCTCCAAAAGTTCCAGGACTTCACCACCGACTTCTCACTCGACTTCATCAACAAGAGCCTGCAAGACCCGGATGAGAGGAGACGGGTCAAGTGCTTGATTTATGATTTTGATTTTCATTGGGCTCTGGATGTTGCAAAGCAGGCGGGCGTTATCAGTGCCGCGTTTCACACTCAAGTACTGGGTGCTACTGCAGCTTATTATATGATTTATATGAAGGTGCGTGGTGAGGAGCTGAAGGTACCACCTTTGGATATTCCAGATTTCTCTCACAATACTGGAATTTCAGAGGTAGTAGATGGCCCTGGCTTTCATAACATTTCCCCTGTTCTCAAAGCAGCATTAGTCAAGTTTCGTAACCTTGGCAAAGCCGATTTCCATTTTTGTCTCACTTTTGACAAGCTCGAACATGAGGTCAGATTCAGTTCCATCTGAATTACTTCCTTTTAGTTTAAAAGTCAAAAAATATTAGTTTGAAGAAAAACTATTCACGTAGCTTAATTAGTTTCTTTAATTTCTTCAAATATAGTACTCACTCCGGTCCTAAATATAAGATATTGTTGACTCTTTTGGAGAGATTAAGGAAACTAATTTAATTACTTTAAAGTATTTGTATTTATATTTTTTCCCTAAACTAATTAGTTTAACTAATAGACTGGTATATAATCTAGGAATACGCAAAATATATGATATTATTGAGTAAAGTGTTTAGTTTCATTACTCTCCAGAAAAAAAGAGTATTTCCTTATAATAAAGTAGATTCTCCATCAAGTTCTAATTTATTTACGTAACTAAACATTGGTGAGTATATATATAGGTGTTGGAATGGATAAAGAACATCTGCCCCACCATGGCAACAATAGGTCCAATGGTGGCATCAGCCTACCTGGACAACAGAATGGAAGACAACACAGACTATGGTTTTATCATGAACGACCCAGACACCAATATGAACACGTGTCTGGAATGGCTCAACACTAAAGAACCGAACTCTGTAGTTTATATTGCATTTGGAAGTATGGCTGACATAGAATCACAACAGGTGAAAGAAATAGCATTGGCACTGAGGAGCCTAAGATGCAATTTCCTGTGGGTGATGAAGCAAACTGAGATGCAGAAGAACCTTCCATCAAACTTCCTAGAGGAAATGTCAGAGAAGGGCATGTTTGTGAAATGGTGCCCTCAGTTGCAGGTGTTATCTCACCCTGCGGTAGGGTACATAGTAACGCATTGTGGGGCAAATTCCGTTGTGGAGGCCACAGTGTTGGGGGTTCCAATGCTGGGCCTGCCTAGGTACACTGATCAAATCCCCAATGCGTATTATGTAGAGGAGGTGTGGAAAGTGGGTGTGAATGCCAAGAAGAACGAGGAAGGAGTGTATGGTAAGGAAGAAATAGAGAGATGTTTCAAGGAATTGATGTATGGGGAGAAAGGGAAGGAGATTAAGAAGAATTTGAAGCAGCTGAGGCAGCATGCCATAGAGGCTGTGAGCCACGGTGGAAGTTCTGATATGCACATTGAAGAATTCATTGCCAGGCTTGTGTGTGGTGCCAAGAACAAGTAGTTCAGTCTTGCTCATTGGTTCTTGAGATTGACACCTTACCTTTTTTTTTTTTTTTTTTAGGATCAAAGAGATTGATACTCTTTCCTTGAACCAACCATTTTCGTTCTGGTTATCATCATGAAGTAACGGCTTTACAGTACTTGAGGCAACTATTGTTAGTCTGATTTTGATTTAATAATTGGAAGCTCCTCCATCATTGTGTTTGAACTTTTTCGCTGCCTTTCTTCAACATGGTTTACAAGCCAAGCAGTCAATTGTATTTCAAATTCACCTCGGGGGATCTCCGATGCTCACAAATAAGATAAGTGCGTTGCACTATTTATTGCAGTACTACTTATAACTAGTGAATAATGCGTTTTGCCTGCCGCCGTTTTACTGACATATCAAAAAATTAAACAACCCCAGTTGTAATGTATACCAACTCAAACCCATATACAAAAGATATGGAGACCAAATAAATAATCATAAATATTTGTAATTCTACCTTCTTTTGAAAACCAAGCGTTAAGAAGACTCTCATCTCTGGTCTCATTCTTTTAATAAATTTCAAATCATTCTGGCAAGGCAAGACAATGCGTCCCTAATCCCCATATCACCAACGACACAAAATACAAAAGGAAAAATCACGGTGAGGTTCCAATGAATGTATGAAATTAATTACAAAAAAGTCTCATATCAAATTTCCCTTTAAAAAAATCCACAAGGGTTTTAGGAACTTTTTTGTGATTTGTTGTTAATAAACTACTAAATTCCCCTTACAAAAAAAACTCGTTGTCAAAATGATTTTTCATGCTGTTAAAATGTCCTTATGAAAATTTCATTATGAAAATAACTTTTACTTTGTCAAAATGATTTCTTATATTACCAAAAATTTTCTAAAATTCTACACGAATAAAAAACTTAAAGAATTTTTTATAGCATACAAAGTCATTTTGATAACATTAGAAGTCATTTTCACAAGAAGATTTTTATAGAAATAATTTAACAATATAAAAAGTAATTTTCACAACAACATTTTTATAGAAATATTTTAATATGATAGCCATTTTCACAACAGGACTTTTTTGTGAGGGAAATTCAATAACTTATTTACAACTAATCATTTTTTTGTGAGGGAAATTTGATGTAAGACTTTTTTGTGATTATTTCCGTACCTTGAGACCTGACCGTGATTTTCCCAATACAAAATACAAAGATATCTGGCTGGGTCAGCAATAATTTTTAATATTAAAAACGTTGTCATTCCTGAGGGAGAGGTTATATTACTGATACAAGCTACTTGAATTAAATTTCAGTGATTACAGAAATCAAAGATTCAATAAATCCCCATAGTTCCCAAAATCTTCCCCCGAGCTATAGGCAATTGAACCGCAGATGATGTCACATTACACCAATTACTGGAGGAGTCCCAATGCTTCCTTTGTTTTCAGGTACACTATATAACCTACCTTTCAATAGAATAAAAAACTCCTACACCCTTTTCTCTCTTGAAGAAACAGAGAAAAAGGATTAGTTAACCGAAAAGTTGGACCAGACGCTTACTCACACTTGATGGACTTGTATATATGACGCACAAAGAGCAAGGAAGCACGGAAGCCCACAGTCCCAAGCATGAGAAAGAAGCCATAACAGATGCAACCCATGTAGCCAAAGAAGAATGAAGTTTGCATAAAACCAGACATATCCGATCGTGCATAGTAGTAATACAAGCAGTATCCATAGATAAATAAGCCAGTTGATCCACCACAAAGAAAAGACCTACCAAAAGACAGCAGCATCAATATCAGAATGTGAGCATTTAAGGTAAGTACTCCTAAAATTTACAAAGTTCATAGCACCTATAATAACAAAATAATTGGTAGGAAGTGCCGAAGTAAAAACTAATGATTATTGGTTAGAATGTCGATTATTTGGCAAGTTTATAAACAAATAAAGAATGCCATGGTTGGGCCGTAGGGACAACTTTAGCAGCATGTGTTGTTCAAGTGTCAAAATAGATCTCAAGCTAGAGAAGTCCTAAATGTCAATGTCTCAAAGGAAAAAGAGAAACACGTCCTGCTGTGTAGTAAATGTGAAAAAAACAAAAAACATGATGATTGTACAAAATTGAGAAAACTAGAATGACGGTACTAATTACCAAACATATATTAACAGAAATCTAGATTTCGATTATTTCATTTAACCTAAACTATGGCCCATCAAAAAGGCGCTTGGACTACTTTTTTACTGTAAAAGATACAAACTCTACCAAAGTAGAAGGAAATGGAAGATATGATACATACCTCCACCACCATTCATGATCTTCAGCAGCAAGTTGAAAGTAAGTCAAAGCCACAGTGATAAATGCAGTAACAATCAACAGAATGATAAAAACTATGAAAAGGATGCTGTAGATAGTATATATCCTGTGGCCCCATACACTAGCAAAAATGTAGTACAGCTCTATGTAAATGGCACTGAAAGGGAGAAATCCAGCCATTGCCATCTGGGGAAGAGTACTCCTGTACCAAGGCAAAGGAGGAATCTCTCGGGGATACTTTGTAGTGCGGCAAGGTGCTTGAAACTCAGCCTTGCTATTCTTACCTGCAATGCCACCTAGAACAAGTAATGGTGAAGTTACCAAAGTCCATATGAGGACAATCACCACAATAGTGCCAAAAGGAAGTGCCGCTGTTGCACTATAGGCGATTGCAACTGTGTTAAGGAAGCAAAACATGAGGAACAGAGGCCCACAAAAGAGGCATCCTGTGAGCAGTAGGTTTCTCACCTGTCAAAAAGAAAACAAGTTAATAAACCTTGCTACTATATGAGCTTTACAGCAGCACTCCCCAGACTCCGAGAAATAATCAATGAAAGTAATCTGTATGTACCCAATTTGTCCCTTCGAGCTGAATATAGAATGAAGTAGCGGTATAGCCAGCAATGCCTGAAGTGAGTGCATATATGACCACCAGTGCAGTAAACAAGGCCCCCCGGTTATATGGATAAAACACGCCAACCAGTGCAAGAATGAAAATAAAGACTGTGCTGTACAAGCATACAAGATAACAAGGTCAGAACTCAGAAGATGACATTTAGTGAAGCGTATAGGCTCATTTTAAAAAAGAAAAAGCTTAAACTCAACACAAAAGATCCATACAGAGTGAATAATTGAGAACCAGAGCCAAGTGCTGCAGCAAACAGAGATTTGTTCTTTGGAAACCGGAAAACATCACCATGAATGTACTTCCATCCTGTTTCCTCTTGGTCATCAACTGCTTCCTCATCTTGAGCATATCTGGTGAAGAATCATCGCATTTATTACATGAAATGCTGTAGGTAAACTGAATGAACACTGGTGATAAATACACAAGTAACTCTTACTTCATGAAATCATTCTTCAGGACTCGCATAAGAATGGTTGCTAGAAAACCAGTCAAAAGAAGAACTGTCACACATGAGTTTATGATTGAGAACCAGTGAATCTCCAAGTGATGTGGCAAAGAGGAAGAGTGAGAGTACTTTTCCATTCTCTTCTCAAAAGGAGTATCAGTTTCCTTCCATTTTACAGTGTACATGAACTCAGCATCAACTTCGTTATCTTCAGTCAGGTCTACCACAGAATGAGGATCCATCCGAGCACTGATTTCAATCACACGATCTTTGTTGTATAGAACATCAAACTGTATGTGCTTGTAAAGGAAATACTTGTACTCGCTGGGGTCAGTTTTGCCTTCTTTATCAACCTTTCCTATAAATCCCCAGATCGGCAAGTCATCATAATACATTTGAAAGTAATAATCCTTTTTCACTGCATCTCGGAACCGGGCGACTTCCTCTGTTTTAAGCTTCTTCTTGCACACAACCACAGAGTCTTCCTCCTTTTTGAAATCAAGTTTATAAGGAGCACTCACAAGTCGATCTCCATTTAACACCTCACCAAGAGCTTCTTTTTTGTCTTTCTCAAGACCTGAAATGTAGTTATATTCTCTCATTTTGAAATCAAATAAATTAAGAACCCATTAATTATAACTCCTTACATGTTATTGAAAAGTTTAAGAAAGCTATAAAACAGGAAAAAGTACAGCCAGACGTTTGAATATATAAGAAAAAACAACTTTGCTATCATGTCAGCAGATAAGAGGCCGTTTAGTTACAGAGTTAAAAGGAATGTAGAGAAAAACGTTGTTGTAAATATATGAAAAATAACATCCTGGCCTTACTTTTTTTTAAAAAAAAAATTACTAATAATTTAAAGAACATGACACTGTTTAGCAGTGATTTATAAAAAATAAATAACTAGATATTGCATATCCCATTTTCCATGCATTAGAGGCAGTGTTTGCTTCTGTCAAACATGTCAAAACCAGCCGTCAAGCATGCTCTCCTTTCCTAAACTAGTTTTCTTCCTAGCTTAAATATTTGAAGTTATCAGTGTATACATAAGGCAGAGAAATACATGTCAAAAGAATAAATGAAAGTATTGTGCGTCTCAGAATAGCCAAAGATCGAAGTTTAATTCAGATACTGACCTGTTGAGCAGAAGGGCAGATCAAAATATCGATACGTTTCACTGGAATTTAAAAAAAAAAATGATTATAGCATTATAGCCGGCTTCATTACTTCTGTCAAACTATAAAAACGGAATACAAAAACCCTCTTCGGTCGTTATGTCGATATTTAATTATAAATATGTGCAGAACAAAAGAATTAGCACATGCCATGTGAGTAATTGAAAAAAATACAGTTATACACACGCGCAGAGAGATTGTGAACGTAACCTCCCAACTAGAACTTTCCAAAAACAGCAATCGAAGCCGCAATAACCAGATACTTGTAACAATATCATCAACACATTTAAGAGCGACCACCCACAAAACATAACTCTTCTGCCCAATTACTATTCTCTCATCATGACATAAAAGGAGTGCATCTAAACGAGGCCTTGCTTAATCAAACCTCGGCGAGTCAGATCCAAACACAGATCCGTAAAATCAAGAAAGCTGCGAGAATCCCAGAATGTGAAACTTACGGGAAGAAGGGAAAAATCGATGGTTACCTGGGGTTGTGGAATGGACCGACCTTGTTGGCGTAAAGAGGAACAGAATCCCCATCCTTGTAACGATGATCAGAGGCGTCCGATCTCACATGGATTCCATAACAAGAGATCAAAATCGCCAGAGCGAGAAGCATCGAAGAAGACCTCCCCATATCGTTATGCGCTTATCTCCCCTCCCCGATCGATAGCAAAGGGAACCAGTGGATATTTGAGGTCAATGGCAAATATATAAATTTAAACATTTAAAATAGCAAGACAATAGCACTTCTCTCTTTTATTTTATTTGGAGAAATAATTTAATAAATTTTCTTTTCTTCTGTTGCCTCGTTTTCTACTTTTGTGACTCTAGTTTTGGCGCTTTACCGCGGTTGTTAATTTTTGGACCAACCTTGGATCTTGCTTAATAAAATCACTTATTCGTATTTTCAAATATTAACCTAACCCCATGCATTAATATCAATATAGTAGTGCATAAAATATTAAAATGCGTTTAAAATCATTATATATATATATATATATATATATATATATATATGTTACGTTATAAAAATTTAAAAAAAAATTACTCGCAATAGTATAATTTGCTGGCCCTGGGAAAAAACTACTCCATATATAATTTGAACGTATATCTTATGTATTTTAATTTTTTTAATTAATTTTGCTTCCTTTGTAATTGTTCTACCAAGGTTGAGCCCTTTATCTTTGAACTAATTTAATATATATGTATGTGTATATTCATATAGATAATTTCTTTACTGTATTACATAAAATACGGTAAATGAATATGAATTTATATGCGTGTATTTAAGTTAAAATATTAATAAGCCAAGTTGGATTTTTTTTTTTTCTCCGGACAGGTGGGTTACATTTTACCAAACCCGGTTTATTTATTTTTTATTGGGAAAACAAATTAAGATCGGTTGTATATATCCTTTGATCAATGCCTGTTTAGATCCTCTTTTTTTTATTTTTTTTATTTTTTACAAGCAGTTAGATTAAATAAGTTTTTACAAAAGCTCTTATAATTAAAAAAAAAATTACAAAGAATAAAAAAGACAAAAGTTTTTTAGATGAGTTTTTTTTTTTTTTTCCGGCCTCGGTGATGATAGTTACATTCGTGAGGCGATGCGTTTTGACCGACCCAGACCCAGACCCAGACCCACCATGGCCGCTGCCAGAGAGGAGGCGGAGCAGGTCATGTTTGGCACCTTGGATAATCTTTTCCACAATACTCAGGTAAAGAGCAAAGATATTGGGATTCTTGTAGTCTGTTTAATCCTACACCGACCTTCACTTTCCGCCATGATTGTTAACAAATATCGATTGAGGGGTAATAATGGTAGCTTTAACTTGGGGGGAATATTGGGTTGTAGTGCCACAGTCATTGCGGTGGATCTTGCCAAGGACTTGCTGCAACTCCACCAGAATACATACATACGTTGTTGTGGTGAGCACAGAGATCATTACTCAGAATTGCTACTTCGGGAATAACAAATCTACGTTCATACCCAATTGCTTGTTTCGAGTTGGCTGTTCTGCTGTCCAACAAATCTGCAGATAAAAAGGAGGGCAAAATACAAGCTTGTACATGCTCTAAGGACTCATCGTGTGGCAAATTAATAAAAAATGATTTTTAAGCTAAGAAATTTATATATGGGAAAAAGATTTCTCCTGTCAGTTATCTCCAGTGACCCCAAAACTACGTCATTTTAAGTTAATGAAGGGTTTGTTAGTAATTTCAGGTGAATTAATGAATGGTGTTTTGGTAAAATGTATATGATTAAAAAATAAACAGAATTACAGAAACATGCACCCTTCATTAATAATTCAAAACGACGTAATTTTAGGATCACTGGAGATAACTCTATCTCTAGTGACAGGAGAAATCCTTTACCCTTTATATAATCATCAAATAGTTTTTAGCTTTTTTTTAAAAAAAAAATCTTTTTTTAGCTTTAATTTAAAAATAGTTTCTAGCTTTTAAAAAAAAAGATTTGTTTTCCTATTAGCGCCAACCAATAACCAAGTGTCTATTTCTTCAAACCCCCCTCGGCCCCTCTCATTTCACTTTATTAACTTTGTTAGCATGCACCCAATAATTGGCTGCCTTCACGTCTGTTTTGTTTTAAACTCTAGCTCTAATCACTTCCTTTAAATTACATAAATTTTAGTACTTGCTTTTGAAAAAAAATCTGATGAAAAGTTACAAGTTAGGTCATCAGATTCGCGAGTTTAAGCAAACTCATAAAGTAAAATTGTATCATGGACTCGAATCATAAACTAGTAAAAGTTTGCTTTTATCAATAAATACATTTTAATAGTGTATAATCAAATAATGAAAATATAAAAACGACAACAATTTAATTTAAACATAATTTTAATTTAAATAATTGAAATTTAATCAATCAACATTCATAATGTATGATACTCCCTCCGGTCCTAATTATAAGATATAGTTGACTTTTTTAAAGAAATTAAGGAAACTAATTAATTTACTTTAGAGTATTTTTATTTTTATTTTTTTCTTCAAAGTAATTAATTTGATTAATAAATTAATATATAATCTAAAGATACACAACATATAAAATGATTAATTAACTTATTTAACTTCTTTAATCTCTCCAAACAAAGTCAACTATGTCTTATAATTAGGACTGGAGGTAGTACTCAACAACAATTTTTTTGTAAAATTCATATAAAAAGTTAATGAGCTTGATCAAAATGAAAGAGTTAGCATAAGTTTAAAAGCGGATTAATACTATTACGGACCGGCCCAACAGGCCCAGGTCCAGACCTCGGCCCAATCACGCTAGGGATAGAATCCACGCCAGGAAAGGAATATTATCGGAAATCCCACAAATATAGGATCTCATTAATAGCGATTCCCCTACAATCATGGCACCAGCCAATCAGCCTTTGACGGCTCAATCTAAGATATTGCTCATTAAGGCAGAGATACGCGCACCAGACTCCTCTATAAATAGAAGGAAACCCTAGACAGGTGCACACGTTCTATCTTATGCTCTCTTTACATTCTGTCACACGGAGCACACACCCCACTTCCCTGGCTACGTGCCTTCCGGTTTGCTTCGAACTACGTGGACTTTGATCTCTTCAGAGGGTACGTAGGCTCTAGGCTTGACAACCTAGTCAAGTCCAACATCTGTGTTCTTCATACAGAACATTGGCGCTGACCGTGGGGACTGTAAACTTCAATCCTCGTGACTACTGATGGTGAGCACTAGAAGCCACAGCAAAAACCCTCAGCCGGTGGGAGGAGACCCACAAGCTAGCCGTCCACCACCGGATCAGCCGCCGCAACCACCGCGGCAAGAAAACACCCCCGAAGGGCATGTCACCGACACGGCAATCACCCCTTCAACGAAGGACCAGCAACCACTAGGAGCGCTCACACTGACTCCAACGCGCGACGTCCAGGCAGTCGATGCCGACGTCTGCATGATGCAAAGGACACAGGAATCGTTCCTGCGACGGTTGGAGAACAAGGAAAAACGAGACGACCTGCAGAGACGGGCTGACTTTGAAGCTTCGGAAAAATGATCCAAGAAGCACTCGAGAAGGACCGCCGCGAGAGGGGCCGCCGCAGGAATCATAGGCGGGGAAGGAGAGCCCCAGTGGATGACAGCAGTTCCTCGAGCAACTCTGAGCCGAGGGACACGCGTCGAGACAACGGCGAGCTGGGGCGGAGGGCGAGTGCAGAACGAGGCAGACCACGGTCCCCAGAAAATAGAGAGAACCACGGTGTTGGTCTTAACCGCACTGATCGATTAGCAAGAGAGGACCGAGACCGTGAAGAAACCCGCGTGGAGGATAGAACTCCCCGGGCCCACAAATCGCCCCGCCACGGATCTCCTCGGGAATACCGAGTGACATATCTATCGGAAACCGGAAGATCCTCGTTCTCAAGGGAGGCGACAACAGCCCGTTACCCAAAGCACTTTGACCTGGCCAACCTACCGAAGTACGACAGGACCCAAGATCCACGCAACCACTTGGTCACATTTGAAAAGCCCATGTGGGTCCGACAGATCACCGGTCCGGTCATCCAGCGTCTCTTCGCAGCCACTCTGGACGGGCCGGCACACCAATGGCTGACTTCTCTCCCGGACAACTCTATCCGGAGCTATGAAGACCTCGGACGAAAGTTCGAGCTGCACTTCACCACCAGCAAAAAGCAGCCAAAGACCACGTTCACCTTGAGCAAAGTGCGTCAGAAGAAAGGTGAGGCCTTGCAAAAGTACCTGGATCATTTACGCGACGTGACCATGCAAGTACGGTCATTGCCCGAGGATGTCCACGTGCACTGCCTAGTCAATGGACTGGACCCATCATCCCAGCTGGCTCGTCACCTGTGCAAGAACCCAGCGTACACCTTGACCGAATTCTATACCGAGACAAAGAAGTACCTGGAAATGGAGCAGATGGAGGTGGCCAATGCCGACGAGCCCAAATGGACTAGGAAGAGTCCGCCTAGTGACGAGGAACGCCCAAGAAGGGCGAAGGCCGACCCCAGACGACAGAGCCGAGCCAAATCTGACCGGGCCGACCAGAAGGGCAAATATGACAGCTACACCCCGTTGAATGTCCCTCGGTCCCATGTATGGAAAGAGGTAGCCCAAACCGAGATGAAGCGGGTGGACAGGCCGAGGCCTATCTGTGGACGCTCCAACACGGACCGTTACCTCCGTGACGCCATCGAGAAGTTCGTAAGGGATGGAAAACTGCGTCAGTACGTGATCAAGACTCAGGGAAAGACGAGCGGAAAACGCAACGACCGCGCCCGCTCCAGAAGTCCGCCCAAGGAAGCCCGAAATCCGGGAAAAAAGCAGAAGGCGGCCTCGGACGACGAATTTCCCGACGTCGATTTCCAGTGCAACGTCGTCAGCGGAGGATTCGGTGGAGGAGGAGACACCGTAAGCCAACGGAAGAAATATCTCCGCGAGGTATTAACCGTCCGAGACCCCCTAAGTTCAAGGAAGACTCAAAGAAGCCTCGGCCGCCTACCCTGACCTTCACTTATGAAGAGTTGGAAGACGTCATACCTGGACACCTGGACGGACTGGTAATTACCGGAACTCTGGTAAATTGTCAAGTTAAAAGGATTTTTGTGGATGCAGGGAGTTCGGCCGACATTATAAGCTGGGACACCTACAAGAGGATGCACCTCGACAAAGAGGACCTCAAGCCATGCAAGACCACCCTGGTCGGCTTCAATGGCGAGCAGTCCTTCCCAAAAGGCTATATCGACCTCCGGTTAACTCTTGGCACCAAAGAAGCCTTCAAATCGGAACGGGTGCAATTCGTAGTCGCCGACTTCCGGTCCCCTTACAACATCATTCTGGGCCGACCAACGATCCACAACTGGGATATACTAGTATCCACTAAGCATCAGAAGCTGAAGATGGTCAATAGTAAGAACCAGATAGTCGTGGTATCCGGAGACCAAAAAGAGTCGAGGCAGTACTACTTCGAAGCTCTCCGTGTCGAGGAAGGAGGACCCTCGTCTCCACCCCGGCTCGGATCCAATGAGCAAGTAGCCGAGGCCAGCTCTGACGAGCGCTCGCGGCAGCAAGTCAACATGGTGGAGCTCGACCTCCGAGAACTTGACAATCCGAGGCCCGAGCCGGAAGGAGAACTGGAGGAAATAGTGCTAGGCGAAGAACCGTCCAAGACCACCAAAATAGGCCGAGATATGGAGGACGGCCTAAAGGCTCTCACGATCCGCTTCTTAAGGCGGAACCAGGACGTCTTCGCATGGACCTCGGCCGAAGTACCCGGCATCGACCCCCACTTCTGCTGTCACAAGCTCGGCATATGGCCGGGGTCGAGACCCGTGGCACAGAAGAAGAGGAACATTGGGGACAACAGGTAGAAGGCCCTGGAAGACCACATAGAAGAGCTCCTTGCTGCCGATTTCATCCGAGAAGTGCAGTACACCACCTGGCTCTCCAACGTAGTCATGGTGCTCAAACCCAGCGGCAAATGGAGAATATGTGTCGACTACACCAACCTCAACAAGGCCTGCCCAAAGGACTCCTACCCGATGCCAAACATCGATAAGCTTGTGGACAACTCGGCCGGATACCACCTCCTCTCCTTCATGGATGCCTACTCCGGTTACAACCAGATCGCCATGCATCCGGACGACCAAGAAAAGACCGCCTTCATGACTGATAAGGCGAATTACTGCTACAACGTCATGCCTTTCGGACTCAAGAATGCCGGGGCCACCTACCAGAGGATGATGAACCGGGTTTTCGAGGATCAGATCAGGCGCAACATAGAGGTCTACATAGACGACATGATCGTCAAGTCGAAACTTCCAGAAGACCACATCCGGGACCTAGAACAGACGTTTGAAAAGTTAAGAAGACATCGAATCAGGTTGAACCCGGCCAAATGTGCCTTCGGAGTTCTGGCTGGGAAATTCCTAGGCTTCATGCTGACAAATGTAACATCCTGAATTTTGAATCTAATATATTGAACATAAACCTATTTTGGGAAGACTAGTAGGCTCTATTTTTGGAAAGTGATAAATTTGAAATCAGTATTTTGTGGGCCCCGTGAATAGTATTTACTATTCACGTATACGTTTTTACTATTTACAAATACGTATTAAAAAAAAAATATATATATATATATATATATATATATATGTTATTCGCAAATACGTATTTAATACTTGAAATTTGTGAAATATGAATAGTGTTCACTATTCACAAATAAGTATTTACTATTTAAAAATACGGTATTTACTATTCATAAATACGTATTTACTATTCATGCGGGACCCACGTCAAATTATTTCTCCTCTGCCTACAGAAGTCTCGTGAGTTTTGAAAAAAAGTGGCATGCGGGACCCACTCAATAGTAATTCACTATTTGAAAAATAATATTATATTATTATAATATAATTTACTATTCATGTGGGACCCACAGAAAATTATTTCCGCAACAAGCCACGGGAAGAGTCACGGGAGGTTTGAAAATTTGTCACGGGGAAAATTACGTATAATGACCCAGAGATAAAAATTACGCTTAAGGACCCATTTTCCAACACTATAAATAGAGGCTTCATTTCTTCATTTTCTTCACACCAAACTCAGAGAACAACAGTTGAGTTTAAGAGAAGAGTGAGAATTCTTAGAGTTAGAGAGAGAGTTTAGAGTAAAGTTCTTGAAGCTGGAGAGAATGAGCAGGAACTTCAAGGGTAAGTTCTTTGGTCTCTAGTCTTAATATTTGGTAGTTTCTTTTGGTAATTATAGTAGAAATGCCAGATAGAGTTTTTCTGAGTATGCTCTGTGGCTGCAGCTTAGTCTGATCTGTCACATCAGAAAAGAATTATCCTTGGACAGCAAATATTATTTACTGGCACAGTAAAAAATATTTACCGGCACGGTAAAAATATTTTTACTGGTACTATTCACATGAATAGTGAATATCCAACATAGTTTCCGCAAATGCTGAAAATTAATGGTCACTGATAAAAATGATATTATAGGATATCCGAGGATTCCGGAGTCAGATTCAAAGGAAGTTTGGGGATACGTGAATAGTGCCGTATACATGAATAGTGCCGTATACATGAATAGTGCCGTATACATGAATAGTAATTTACTATTCACGTGGAAGGAAGGTACGGACGCGTATTGTAACACTAACTCTGATGCTTATGGTATGCTTATATGTGATAGATAGTCTGAGATATTGTTTTGAAAATTGATCATACAGAGGTACTATTTATATGTACGTTACTATTCACATATACCGTATTTACTATTCATTTTACTATTCACGTATACCGTATTTACTATTCATTTTACTATTCACGTATACTGTATTTACTATTCATAATACTATTCACGTATACATACCGTATTTACTATTCACGTATACATACTGTATGTACTCTTCATTTTTACTATTCATGTATGTATACCGTGTTTTACTATTCACATATACACATAGTATCTATTCACAGATACGCATAGTATTTACTATTCATAAATACACATATTGATGTATAAAACTTTATGGTATAATAATGCATTATTTTGAGTGAACATATTCATCATGGCGGTTGTATTATGATGGGTGGAGTAAGGAGGGATTTGAATGATAAGAATGATTTATGCCACCACTCGGTGCACAGTGGATGGTACCTTTCAGGGCCCCATCTTCCATGTTTTTCCTCTGGCCGGGATTTCATTGGAGATGTGGGACATGTGACACCTCCATAGTTGTTATTTTAAAGGAGGGGAGCCATAGTCCAGATTTAAGCTCTATACCTTTGGCCGGGTGTATCTTAAGTTTTGGTGAGCTTGAAACCATCCAGTCAAATGAATGAGTTTCTATTGGACTATATGTTAGCCTATGGTTCCAGTCAGCGGTATAAGGGAGGTGGTGATATAAGGGAGGCTGCATACTGCATAGTGCATTTTTGAATAATTCAATATTTGAAAATTGATCATACACATACATCTTAATACGGGTTATAGTCGTGATAATGCCGTTATATTTTCCTAGCGCTGAGGACACGGATGTACACCGTGGCACTGGAAGATAGTGCAGATTGTAATAACATACATGTTGCAGTGGCCGTGTAATGTTATTATGTGAATATATGAATATTTTATGTGAATAAATGCTGTTTTACCATGGATATTTGTCATACATATTTGATACATAAGCATGAGGTTAACCGTTACCTGAGGTTCAATGGGTATTGAACCTCAGCTCTTACTGTAGCTTCAGGATTTTCGGAGTGAACAGAAACAGAAACAAGGGTAAGCAGCAGGCAGAAGGACTAGCTGGAGAAAGTCCTGTAGATATGTATAGTCTTTCGAACTCTTTGTATCAACAAACCAGTACACTACAGTGGTTGAATATCAGTTACTTTGTATTTAAAATCATTTCGTTGCTCAACTCTGGTTAAATTATTTTGAACTCTGATCAAATAATTTCGAAAATGCTTTAGAAAAGTTGGGGTGTTACATTTTGGTATCAGAGCAGACATCCTGGCACGGAGTTAACTAAGTTACTCCAAACAGTCTGATATCTAGAAAGGGGTTTTGTGGTTGGCAATCAGTTTCCTTGAATTCGTCGAGCCTTCCACAAAAACACCTGCCTAGTCGGATTGTCTGAGTAGCGGAGTTAGGTTCTAAGCTTTCAAAAGTGTTTTATCTGGTATGAACCCGACTCAGTTACAGTAAACCATTGGTGCCGAAGGTAGGGCCGAGTCTATGTGGATCAGCCAATCAGTCACCCTAGCACGGTGAGGCTCCCATGATAGACGCCTACCTGGCCAATCGGTTTGACTAACTAAGTTAGGCTCTAAGCCATGGTTTTAAAAGTATTTCGAAAAAACAAGTACAAGTACTGATACAATACTGGTGTTGTGATACAAAAAGGACGTACATCCTAAGGAAAAGGGTTAGGCTCGGGAGGCCTTGAGTAGATGGCACAGAATATGGTTTCTGTTGTTAAACTTTAAGACTTTTGGTATGGGAATCGGAATCTAAGTTAAATCCCCACTCAGAGTTGCAAGGGAAGTGGTACAGAGAAGTCGGTACGACTTAAGTTTTCCGGTAGACAGTAACCTACTGTTTAGATTTCCCTTGGATAGTAACCTATCGATTTAATGTCCTTGTCAAAATAATAACTTGTTAAGGTACCCTGAGAAGAAAATCCCTACCTTGTAGAGGCCAGACACTATGCGTGCAAAGGGGCGTGGCTCCGGGGACGAAGATCTTTTGATTAAGTCCTTAACGGTGGTAATCAATTGACAGAAGAGGGAAAGTACCCAGTAATTCTGGGGAGACAGTTATGTCATACTAGTGCCTATGAGAGTTGTAGGTACCCAGTAGTAAGTATACCAATATTAGTACCAAGAATCTATAGACATTATGAAGTTAATATTGCTTAGGCGAGAGAAATCTCAGAACTATGACCCCTGTGAGAGTGGGAACCCTGAGAAAATATGAGTGAGTTTTGCCTAGGTTCCAAATACCTAAGAGATAGTTCCTTAACAGAGCCATACGAAAGCTGGAAACCTCAGTAGCCACCAAGTTATGGTCACAAGGTGGGACCAAGAATCAAAGAGATATTAGTGGCTAATAGATTTCCCAAGAAGTAGGTGATTACCCAATAGGGAAAGTTGAGTTAAGAATTATGCTTGGAGCTAAATAGAAAGTGAAAGTCCACAAATAGAATGACCCTAGATAAGATGGCAGACATAGAAACAACGGTTTATGAAACTACTAAAGGATAGGAACCTGTTAAGATTTGAGTTCTCATTATAATGATTCAAAGACGATCACTGGCGCTACTTATGGAAAGTTTGTCGGAGAAGGATACCTACGGGGAGTTCTGATCAAGGAGGTTTACCTACAGAGGATGCTAACCGGAAAAGCTGACTGGTCTGAGAAGACTAAGTGAAGCGCCGAGTAATGTGCCGTAGAGTAGAGCCACCGTGACGACGAACCGTAGAGTGGAGCCACCATGACAACGAACCATAAAGTAGAGTTACCAGTGCATCGGTTCTCAAGGTAAGTACATTATAATGAATCTCACATTGAATAGGTTCCCTAGAGAAAAGACTGTTGTAACTTAGTATATCGTCATGGTTTGCTCCAGTGCTATACAGCATATATTGTGTTTATAGGCTAGCAGAAGCCCATAGTTGTCAGACAACGAATATGAGAAGTGTTCAGAAAATTTTGTGAGATCCGAGGATAGCGAACGATGTTTGAAATAGCTGGAAGATTAAAGTAGAACAAACTAAGTATTTTATGGATAGTTTGAGTAGCCAAGGACAGAGGTTCCAATGCGTGTAATTAGTGATGACCTTCTAATGTTAGTTGTCTGATTCCTAAGTAAGGTTTAAAAAAAATTGAATTTTTGAACTTGCCAAGACACTTGCTGTATTTGAAATTTTTTTTAAAATTGATTTGTTCGCACATGTGGATTTTTGAAACAGAGTTTTCAAATGAAATGTTTTCAACAGAATTTGAGACCACAATGATGGTTATTTTGAACAGATGTTGTCTTATATAAAGGGGTTTTTGTTAGAACCCAAAGTTTGAAATTGAGTTTTTAACTATGTTGTGGAAAAGTCAGTACAAAACTGGAAGGACAGAAGCTGTTGTAGATGTACACAGTTTGCTGGGTCTTGCTAGATGTTTTAAAATGTTTGAAATCGCTGGCCTTTGATAAATGTTCTTTTTTGAACAAAACGTTTTGGAGGGATTTTGGTTTGAGAAAACGGAAATCGCACCAGCAGTGAACGCACCCAATCCATAACATTTCGCCTAGGGCGTATGTTTTGATTAGTAAAACCTGACTGTCTATGACTGGACTGAGTTCCGCTAGATAGGGTTGCTACTTTATGTGCCAGTGTGAACACTGGGTCTCCTGAGAAAGGGGCGGAGGTTCTCCCACATTGTTGATAGTACTGTTGAGACTGGATTCGAGGATTGGGGTAAGGCGCTCACTGTACCAAATGGTTAAAATGATGGTGTGTACTCTCAATTGTAAAATTTTGTGAAATAAATTAGCTCCCTCAAAGATATGTGCCGGTAATCAAAGTTTTTGAAAATGATCCGGCAGTGAAAAATGTTTTCATGAATTTGTGATGGCAGCGATTAAGTTTAAAAATGTTATAGCACTATTACTTTGTGGTATAGTGCAGATTGTGAAATGTACTGAAACCACGGAAAATTTTTCATGTTTGAAAATTTGAAAATGAGACAAGAAAATAGTTTTGGGTAGCAATGACATGATTGTCGACGCTATCGTGTTGAAAAGAAAAGCAGTGTAATTGGGAATTATGGTACAGGAACAGCAACTATTAGAAAGGTTTGGAATACTGAATTAGTTAAGTCAAATAATAGCTGCCGGTTATGATGTTGAGTAAGTGAAAGTAGTTTGAGGACTTGAATGGGAAAGTCTCGGATGAATTTGATGAGCAGATGCTCAAGGCAATAAGACGTAGTGTGCAAAGTATACACGGGATGATGCTCCTAGGACATAAGACCGGTGATACTTAGCACTATGTGAAATGCTAAGTAACTATGTTTAGAATGCATCGTAAGACTAGCAAAACATTCACTGTATCAGGTAGTAATAAAGATGCCTAAGGGTTGAGGATGAATTCCTAAGTAGAAAGGTTAGAATCTCCAGTGCGATGGTAATAGATTGAGCCGGAAGGCCAATATGTGTTAAGCCAAAAGGCTAAATAAATCAGGCAGTGAGGCCTGTGTAACCGAGTACTGTGAGAATAGATCAGCAAGTCCTGTAATTTAGTACTATACCTGGGTATAAGATTGAGACATTGAATAGTAGGATGCGTGCTATTTAAGTTTGCATAAGGAAGGAATAGACTAGAGGTCTAGATAACCTTTTGATTTTATATTGTCAAATTTCGAGGACGAAATTTATTGAACGGGGGGAGAAATGTAACATCCTGAATTTTGAATCTAATATATTGAACATAAACCTATTTTGGGAAGACTAGTAGGCTCTATTTTTGGAAAGTGATAAATTTGAAATCAGTATTTTGTGGGCCCCGTGAATAGTATTTACTATTCACGTATACGTTTTTACTATTTACAAATACGTATTAAAAAAAAATATATATATATATATATATATATATATATGTTATTCGCAAATACGTATTTAATACTTGAAATTTGTGAAATATGAATAGTGTTCACTATTCACAAATAAGTATTTACTATTTAAAAATACGGTATTTACTATTCATAAATACGTATTTACTATTCATACGGGACCCACGTCAAATTATTTCTCCTCTGCCTACAGAAGTCTCGTGAGTTTTGAAAAAAAGTGGCATGCGGGACCCACTCAATAGTAATTCACTATTTGAAAAATAATATTATATTATTATAATATAATTTACTATTCATGTGGGACCCACAGAAAATTATTTCCGCAACAAGCCACGGGAAGAGTCACGGGAGGTTTGAAAATTTGTCACGGGGAAAATTACGTATAATGACCCAGAGATAAAAATTACGCTTAAGGACCCATTTTCCAACACTATAAATAGAGGCTTCATTTCTTCATTTTCTTCACACCAAACTCAGAGAACAACAGTTGAGTTTAAGAGAAGAGTGAGAATTCTTAGAGTTAGAGAGAGAGTTTAGAGTAAAGTTCTTGAAGCTGGAGAGAATGAGCAGGAACTTCAAGGGTAAGTTCTTTGGTCTCTAGTCTTAATATTTGGTAGTTTCTTTTGGTAATTATAGTAGAAATGCCAGATAGAGTTTTTCTGAGTATGCTCTGTGGCTGCAGCTTAGTCTGATCTGTCACATCAGAAAAGAATTATCCTTGGACAGCAAATATTATTTACTGGCACAGTAAAAAATATTTACCGGCACGGTAAAAATATTTTTACTGGTACTATTCACATGAATAGTGAATATCCAACATAGTTTCCGCAAATGCTGAAAATTAATGGTCACTGATAAAAATGATATTATAGGATATCCGAGGATTCCGGAGTCAGATTCAAAGGAAGTTTGGGGATACGTGAATAGTGCCGTATACATGAATAGTGCCGTATACATGAATAGTGCCGTATACATGAATAGTAATTTACTATTCACGTGGAAGGAAGGTACGGACGCGTATTGTAACACTAACTCTGATGCTTATGGTATGCTTATATGTGATAGATAGTCTGAGATATTGTTTTGAAAATTGATCATACAGAGGTACTATTTATATGTACGTTACTATTCACATATACCGTATTTACTATTCATTTTACTATTCACGTATACCGTATTTACTATTCATTTTACTATTCACGTATACTGTATTTACTATTCATAATACTATTCACGTATACATACCGTATTTACTATTCACGTATACATACTGTATGTACTCTTCATTTTTACTATTCATGTATGTATACCGTGTTTTACTATTCACATATACACATAGTATCTATTCACAGATACGCATAGTATTTACTATTCATAAATACACATATTGATGTATAAAACTTTATGGTATAATAATGCATTATTTTGAGTGAACATATTCATCATGGCGGTTGTATTATGATGGGTGGAGTAAGGAGGGATTTGAATGATAAGAATGATTTATGCCACCACTCGGTGCACAGTGGATGGTACCTTTCAGGGCCCCATCTTCCATGTTTTTCCTCTGGCCGGGATTTCATTGGAGATGTGGGACATGTGACACCTCCATAGTTGTTATTTTAAAGGAGGGGAGCCATAGTCCAGATTTAAGCTCTATACCTTTGGCCGGGTGTATCTTAAGTTTTGGTGAGCTTGAAACCATCCAGTCAAATGAATGAGTTTCTATTGGACTATATGTTAGCCTATGGTTCCAGTCAGCGGTATAAGGGAGGTGGTGATATAAGGGAGGCTGCATACTGCATAGTGCATTTTTGAATAATTCAATATTTGAAAATTGATCATACACATACATCTTAATACGGGTTATAGTCGTGATAATGCCGTTATATTTTCCTAGCGCTGAGGACACGGATGTACACCGTGGCACTGGAAGATAGTGCAGATTGTAATAACATACATGTTGCAGTGGCCGTGTAATGTTATTATGTGAATATATGAATATTTTATGTGAATAAATGCTGTTTTACCATGGATATTTGTCATACATATTTGATACATAAGCATGAGGTTAACCGTTACCTGAGGTTCAATGGGTATTGAACCTCAGCTCTTACTGTAGCTTCAGGATTTTCGGAGTGAACAGAAACAGAAACAAGGGTAAGCAGCAGGCAGAAGGACTAGCTGGAGAAAGTCCTGTAGATATGTATAGTCTTTCGAACTCTTTGTATCAACAAACCAGTACACTACAGTGGTTGAATATCAGTTACTTTGTATTTAAAATCATTTCGTTGCTCAACTCTGGTTAAATTATTTTGAACTCTGATCAAATAATTTCGAAAATGCTTTAGAAAAGTTGGGGTGTTATAACAAACCGAGGGATCGAAGCCAACCCGGACAAGTGTAAGGCCGTGCTCGACATGCAGCGCCCGAGAACCAAGAAGGAGGTACAACAGCTAACAGGACGACTAGCCGCCCTGACGTGGTTTCTACCAAAGTCGGCCGAGAAAGCCCTACCTCTCTTCAAGTTGCTGAAGAAGGAGACCCGAGGCGGCTGGAACCCAGACTGTGACGCCGCCTTCTCAGAAATCAAGAGATGTTTGGCAACCCCGCCGGTACTCACTAAGCTGGACCCCGGAGAAACCTTATTCCTCTACCTCTCAATCGGCGACGAAGCCGTAAGCGCCGCCCTAGTAAAGGAGTCCGAGACCGGGCAAAGGCCGATATACTTCATCAGCAAGGCCCTACAAAGCTCTGAGCTCCGGTATCAGAAACTAGAGAAAGTGGCCTTCGCCCTGCTTACCGCGGCACGAAGACTCCGGCCTTATTTCCAGGGACATCGGATTGTAGTCCGAACCAGCCAGCTGATCAGACAGGTTCTCCACAAACCTAACTTGGCCGGGAGAATGACCAACTGGGCCATAGAACTCTCCGAGTTCGATATCACATTCGAAGCCCGCCAGGCGATTAAGTCCCAAGCACTCGCGGACTTCATCCGAGAACTCACCCCGGCCACTATAAATGATGGGATTTGGAAGGTCTATGTTGATGGGTCATCCAACGCAAAGGGCAGTGGTGCAGGAGTCATCGTAGAAAGCCCGCAGGGGGTAGCCACCGAACACTCTCTGCAATTGAAGTTCCAAACCTCCAACAACCAAGCCGAGTACGAGGCCCTTCTGGCCGGACTACTTCAAGCCAAGGACAATGGTGCCCAGCGAGTAAAGGTTCTAACCGACTCGCAGCTCGTCGCCGCTCAGGTAGACGGCACCTACCAAGCGAAAGGCCCACTAATGGCAAAGTACTTGAACAAAGCCAAAGTACTCATGGCCGAATTCAAGGAGGTGACGGTTTCCCATATACCCAGAGAAGAGAATGCTCAAGCCGACATCCTCTCTAAGCTCGCCAGCACTAAGGGGCCGGATAACCACAAGACCGTGATCCAGCAAAATCTAACCGAGCCGAGCTGCATCATGGCTATCTCGGCAAGCCTCGACTGGAGGAAGCCAATAGAAGACTACCTCGAAAGGGGAATCATCCCCACTGACACCACCGAGGCCAAGAAGCTGATTAGAGAAGCCGCCCTCTACGCTATGGTTGACGACCAATTATACAGGAAAGGGCTCTACTGCCCCATGATGAGATTCCTCGGCGAATCCGAGGCGAAGTACGTGCTGGCCGAGCTACATGAAGGCACCAACGGCCACCACTTGGGGGGCAAGGCCCTCACCAGAAAGGCACTGCGCGCCGGATACTACTGGCCCACTATGAAGCAGGACGCCATGGAAAAGGCCAAAACATGCGACAGCTGCCAGAAGCATGCCAGAATTATATGGCCGCCACCCTCAGAATTGAAAGGAATGCCAGCCCCCTGGCCCTTTTACAAATGGGGCATGGACATCCTCGGTCCATTCCAACCGGCGCAGGGGCAATGCAGATGGCTCATAGTCGCGGTAGACTACTTCACCAAGTGGATCGAAGCAGAGCCACTCGCCACAATAACCTCGGCCAGAGTGATTAAGTTCTTCCGGCACAACATCGTCTCCCGCTTCGGGATACCAGCCGAGGTCGTCACGGACAATGGCACCCAATTCATGGACCATCGTTTCCAAGCGCTGATGTCCAACCTGGACATCAAGCAGCACTTTTCATCCGTGGAACATCCGCAGACAAATGGCCAGGCCAAAGCCGCCAACAAAGTCGTCCTGTACGGACTCAAGAGGCGAATGTTGCAGGCCGAGACCAGTTGGACCGAGCAGCTCCACAGCGTCCTGTGGGGATACCGCACGAGCGTACAGTCCTCGACTCAAGAAACCCCGTACAGGCTAACCTATGGATGTGAGGCAATGATCCCGGTTGAAATCGGACAGCCATCCTGGAGAAAGGTCAGAGCCAGACACGAGGGGCAGGAATCGAACGACGACGGCTTGAAGACTGACTTGGACCTCATTGATGAAATACGGGTTACGGCGCACTTCCAGGAACTAGCCGCCAAGCAACTACTCGCGGCTAAGTACAACAGAAACGTCCGACCCCGGTCTTTCAACCGAGGCAACCTAGTACTTCGACGGGTCGACATAGGCAACAAGAATGCCAAGGACGGGAAGCTGGCGGCAAACTGGGAAGGGCCCTACCGGATTAAGGAAAAGCTCAACGGAGGAGCATATACCCTCAAGACTTTGGCGCGAAAGCCAATCAAAAGGACATGGAATGCCGACAAGCTGAAGATCTACTATAGCTAGACTCTATCTCGGCAGTGTTTGTTTGCTTTTATGATTGTTCCTTTCCTCGCATTTGTTTTCTTTTCGTTTTGAGTCCAAGTTATGTCATTTCTGATTATGATGCTTTGTAAAGCCCCGTAGGGCTATTTCTTTCTATCAAAAAAAGATCCCACTGAGGAGATTTACGAATGCGCACAAAGCTTAAGCATGAACCCGAAGCCATGAAGCTCGGCCAATAACAAAAAGACCGAGGCAAAGAAGCCCGGCCAAGAAACCGAAAGCCGAGGCTATTTAGCCCGGCACCGGTAAAAAGCCCCGAGGTCACAAACCCAGCCCAAACCAAAAAATCTAGATGTACGAAAACCGGCCGTTGTACTCCGACAGGCATTGGTTAGAGCTCGGCGAAGGCGCCATACATGGTCTTTCGCGAAATTGATGCGTCAACGTTCGCCCGACTAAGCAAGCGGACTATCATGCCGACCCTGATCAGGTCAAAATGTCCAACTCCAGGCGGACAGAAGCCTCAGTTAGACATGTGGTAGCCTCGCCCTTGCGCCGGTACAAACCAATCCGACTATGTGAAAGTTGGAGCTCGACTTCTAGAAAGTCGGGCCAAGGCAGTATGGTTAGTTACGCCTGACGAGGCTGAAAAGAGACAACCTTGCCCCAACCTCCCACTCACTAAATGTAGTAGAGTACCAACGGCCTGCACACATGCGGCCGACAAACACCCTAACTTAGTCAAATGGGCGGCAAAGTTACCCATTGCCTAAGTCACCTAAGCGGCCTACGCACATACAGCCGACGAAAACACAAACCGAGGCCACGGAACGATGGCAGAAAATAAGCCACCTTCGGCCCCAGGTAGCTACACGAGCTCGGCCGTGCAAAAGAAGGATGAAACGAATTTAAATCGTTCATTGTCGAATATAGACAAAAGGGACGGTAAAAATCAAAATCATTCATCAAGTAAAAACAGGAAAAGTATTGTCGTTAATTGTCAAAGTCTGTACAAGAATGGCACCAAGGCCGAAATCATTCAAAGTTACAAGGGCACCAACGCCCCAAAACTTACAACAAAAACAAAAATGAAGCTAGGACTGGGAGTCGGGTCTGACGTCGGCATTCATCGCCTCGAGGCCCTCAGTGTCGGCGGCATCTTCCACCTCATCCTCGGCGAGATCCTCGGCAGCTGGCGGCTCAAAAGGAAGGAAGGACCCGTCTTCCTGCACAAAGGCGCGATGGTCATACCCATCTACATTGAGCTCGGCCCCAGGATTGAAGTGCCGGATTTGGAGCAGAGCCTGCTTAAAGCACGCCTCGGCGGTCTGCACCAGGGCGTCAGAAAGCTCTCGGGAAGTCTCCTTCTCTGAAGCAACGACCTTCTCGAGCGCTTCCTTCTCGGCAGCCAGAGTAGCGAGCTGCTCCTCCAAAGCCTTGGCCGCAGCCAGGCTCTCAGACAACCTTGTCGAGCCCGAGCATACTCCTCGGCCACCGAGTCGGCATGCTCCCGGGACAGCTGAAGCTCTCGGTCAGCCTTCACCGCCGAAGTCTTGGCGGCATCCCGTTCCGCCCTGGCCGCATCCCGCTCAGCGTGGGCCTCAGCCAGCTCAGTCTTAGCCGCCCCCAGCCCGGCTCTGGCCTCATCACGCTCCCCCCAGGCCGCAATAAGCTCGTCCTCGGAGGAACTGGCCCTCGCTCTGACCTCGGCCAGTTCCTTCTTCATTTCTGCAGCAGCCGCAGCCTGGGGCTTCAGCTCGGCCTCCACTTTCTTCAACCTAAAAACCTCGCCCTCCGCCCGAGCATAGAGGTTCCGGACCATCCTCAAAGCCTGAAGATAGCCCACCGACCTGATAAGCTCCTTCTGGGCCACCTATAGACGGTCCTCTGCATCAGGGGATAAAGGGCGGGCGCCCTCCAGGAAGTGTCGGGGTAGGAGGAAAGCCACGTCAACCTCTGGGACCACCCCGTTGTCCCACAAAAAGCTGCGGGGGAAAACCGAGGAAGGCCCTGTTGGCGATGGTGGAGGAGGGGGAAGATGCACCGGAGAAGACGATGGTGACGGTGAGCCAGCAGGAGAAAACAGCCGATCAATCTCCTCATCAGTTATGACAAGGTCCTTCCCCCTGGGACCCGGAGAAACGGCAATAACTTCTCCCCGCTCAGAAGCTGGGGCCTCAACGGCCGAGAGGGGACCAGCAGCAGCAGCAGCGACCTCCTAACTCCCCAGAGCTGGAATCTCCACCACAGGGGCCAACTTGGGAGCCATGGCCGAAGAAGGACCCTCGGCAATAGGACCCTTCGTCTTCTTCGGTGCCGGTGCAGCAGAAGTATCGGCATCAGCAGCAGCCGCCCGCTTCTTTTGGCGACTGACCGGCGCAGCAGCCCTCGCCAAACGGGCATACAGCGGCAGGGCGTCCATAGTCCTAGCTGCAAACAAAGGCAAACAGAGTAGGTCAAAATCCCTAAATTCAACAAACCAATACTGAAACAAAAACAATACACTGCTAAAAACCCTACAGGTAGGAGACAGAGGCTCGGCAGATATGTAGAAGCCAGCCGGCTGCACACCGTACTCGGCCACCAGAGCCTCAATCCGGGGCACTGCAGAAGCTGATTCCGGCAGAAGACTTTTGCGCAGAACTTGAAAGGATATGGCCTTGGCTTTGTAGTGGTCCTCCTCCCAGTACAAAGGGAAGCGACCGCCCTCTTCCAAGAACCAGGGCCGCTCCCCTGGCACGGCCTCAACCTTGAAAAACGCTCCTTTAAAGCGTTTGAAAGAATCTGAGAAGGGCGTCATCAGCTGGCGTTCCGAATTGATCCGGAGGGACACCAACCCCCTCAGCTTGTCACTCCCCTTCGGCGAGCTAGGGGTAAGGGCCCAAAGAAATAAAAGAAAAGGTTGGCCGAGCACGCTATGGGGGGCGAAAAATGGCCGCAAAGCCTCTCGAAGGCCACCAAATACGCCCAACCATTTGGATGAAGCTGGGACGGAGTGAGGCGAAGATGCCGTAACGCCTCTATTTGGAAGGGGAGAAAGGAAGAGAAACCTGCACCCGCGTCAGGTAATCCCGGTAAAAGAAGAAGAAGTCTGGTTGACCCTCCGACCGAGTCGCGCAGATAGGCTCCTCGGATTCCGGACGCCTGAGCACACACCCCGGCATGGTCGGGACCTTCAACCGCGCTATGTCCGCCTCGGACATCAGCGACGGGGTAGCCAGCACATCGTGCGATACCCAGCCGTATCGACGAATCAAAGCCTCGGGCGGACTAGAAGAGTCCGAACCACCGGCCTCCGAACGCTTTTTGGACGACCCAGATTTTGGAGCCATAAATAAACCTATACGAAAATAAACAAAGCTGGTATTAGCAGAAAGGCAAAGATACCTGGCAAAGACACAGTAGCAGGTAAAAATGGTTCCGGACTCGGACGAACGAGGGCGCGAGGAAGGACAGCAGGGACAGACCAATGACGGCAAGAACCGAGAATGGAAGAGGCCTCGGCCTCACGATCCATCAACGCCGAAGCCTCCGCCAGGCAATCCCAGCAAGGGCCGAAGTAACCTTCTGGAGCGGACGTCCGGCGGACGGCGGAAGGGCCCTCATAAAAATTAACAGGCTGAGCCATCACCACCGGGGCCCTGGAACTGGAGGAGGAGCCTACCCCGGTCCCAGCAGGCGACTCGAGAGGAAGAGCGCGCGTAAGAGGCCGAAAAGGGCGACGTGGAATAGGAACCGAAACCCTGGCCGAAGAAGAACGAGCCCCAACTCGCCCCGTACGCATGCCGCCACCTCGGCGCAAAGGATCCAAGATCCCCCTAGCGGGTGGCTCACCCCCAAGAACCCAATAAGCCATCCGCGGGAGACGCGTACGGAGAAGCATTTCCTCCTCCGGCGTCAACGACGCCCTTGGTCGCGGAACACTCCCATCTCTCGCCATAACCAGAGGCCTATGGTGTTAGAAAACGGTGTTTAAGGGACTTTTGGGGTGAATTTCGGGTGTGGTGATACTGACAGAATCCCAGAAGAAACCCAAGAAAACCCAGAATCCTCGAAGAACAGTTATACAGGCGACACTTCCAAAAATAAATGGTAAAACAAAGACAAATACCAGCCAAAGATGGTAGAGGATGAACGGAATACCTGTGTAAAGGAAATGGAAGAAACTGAAACGCTAGAAGACGGCGAAAGTTCTGAGCAAAGGAGAATCCCCTCTGAAGACTCTAAAGAAACCGAAGAAAAATCTGGGCAAAAGAGTGAAGTAGCGGGAAAATGTGGAAGGAAAAAGAAAGAGGGCTATTTAAAAGCCAATGCAGGGGTGCAACGGTCTATTCCCGTACAGACGTGACGGGATTGGAGCAACACGACGCCAGCGCAATAAATGCGCGCAGACCTCGAGAAACGGAAAGGTGCGGCGGTTGCAAGACGCACCCAATGAAAGCGTGACAGCTGTAAGCCCGCAATGATGGCGCGCGAGGAGCAAATCCCAAAGCGTCCAGAGAATCCCAAAAGGCAAAGGATGCAAAACCGAGGCCATTGGGAACCCGGGAAGGGCAATTAGCCGCCCGGGCAAGACGGACTCGGCGTTCTAGGCAGGACGAGGGCATTATAAGCCGACCACTTCCCCATTCCGGGCAGATGGTCACGGCAGCCAAGAGCCGACCTGGTCTAGGCGGAGGACCTCAGCCATACAAGGGACCGGGGGCAATAAGCACCTCGGCCGTCCAGAAGCCTGAACAACCAAGCTGGGGGGCAACTGTTACGGATTGGCCCAACAGGCCCATGTCCGGACCTCGGCCCAATCACGCTAGGGATAGAATCCACGCCAGGAAAGGAATATTATCGGAGATCCCACAAATATAGGATCTCATTAATAGCGATTCCCCTACAATCATGGCACCAGCCAATCAGCCCTTGACGGCTCAATCTAAGATATTGCTCATTAAGGCAGAGATACGTGCACCAGACTCCTCTATAAATAGAAGGAAACTCTAGACAGGTGCACACGTTCTATCTTATGCTCTCTTTACATTCTGTCACACGGAGCACACACCCCACTCCCCTGGCTACGTGCCTTCCGGTTTGCTGCGAACTACGTGGACTTTGATCCCTTCAGAGGGTATGTAGGCTCTAGGCTTGACAACCTAGTCAAGTCCAACATCTGTGTTCTTCATACAGAACAAATACGATTTTATAAGTTATAAACGTAAAAATGGTAGACTATGTGTGTGAACTAGAAAGTTTGACCGGGTTTATAACCATCACGATTCACAAGTTTAAAAATAACTTGACACAATTTTGTAAGGCATAAACGTAACAATAATAACCTTGGATAACCAATTCGTAAGTTTGACGCCAATAGTTCTAAGTACTCATAATTTTTTATTTAATAATGATGAAAAATTAGATTGCCCTTACCCTTTTTCGTATTCAAATGTTTTCTTTAAATTATTATAGGCTATAAAGTATGCATTTTATCATTTAAATTTGCATCAAGTTTTAGTTTAATCATTAAATTTATGGAGTGCATTTTAAGTCTTTTATTCTTAAAATTATTAATTTAATTATGAAAAATGCTTATTCTGAAAATCATTTAATTTAAAAACTACAAATTGACATTATAAAATGCTTATTCTAAAACGATATTCAAATTGGTCCTGCTCGCGATTAAATTTTTTAAATTTACAAATTTTTAATTAACAATTAATATATGAGTGTTTAGTATGTAATTGTAAAATCATCATTTAAATTTTCTGACTTGATTACATTTTCCATGGATGAGTAATCATGTTGAGATCAGTGAACTAAAAATATACCCTCTAAGTTCAATATGAATATAAATTAGAAGTTGATATAAACTAATGACTGAATTCTGAATGTACGAGTATTATTCTTTATGGCACAAGAGCCTAGCTAGTTGCTGCGATGATGTGGTTTATTTGGAAGAGACTGTGTGCTTTTCTTTATGAAAATTACATATCCCTATTGATGCTGCAGGCTGTGTTTGTTCTATTCAAGCAGAGATATGGCCACTACAGGGATATTGGGATGGTAATGGTTGGCGGAATTTTGAGGAAGAGGAACGTGATGATGCTACTTCTGCTTCTGCTACAGCTTCCCAGAGAAAATGGCAGAAACCTGTTGGCTGTTGGTAATTTCCTGAAAATTAATACTATGGTTCCTCTCAATCGGATAGCAATTGATCTTCATTATGTTTTGTTGTTAGAAATAGAAATGGTTGGGTTCTTGATGGTAATAGCAGGATGCTTACGGCTGATTCTACTTTAATGGCAGATTGTATGGTATTTGTTAATAAAAACCAACAAGCAGATGATGTATGTTATTTCTAAGACAGATAATTTGCTACTGCTCAAGTGCCTGAATAAAGCTATGGTAGCTCCAGATTGGAGATGTGAAGCTGTATTAGAACACATCCTCATCAAAATGAGAAAACTAATTAGGAACCATGTCATTTGTGGATTCTAACAGGATGCAAATAGGATAGCTGATTGGGGTTGCCATAGCTTTGAGAAAGGGGTCGTGTTGGGGTGATTTGGCTGGATTACAAGACTTGCACCATGATCTAAAAAAGTTAGTGTTATATGATGAGAATGATATATGGTGTTTTAGATAGTGGTTAAGTTGTGTTGGTATGAATGGTTTATAGTTATTCAACTGATGTATGATAACGTATCAAAAAAAAAAAACTGATGTATGATATGATCTATCAATAAAGATGATATTTGCAGGCCAAAAAAATTCTAGATGTTTTTTTTTTTTTTTTTGGGGAGCAAACTGAATGTATAGTTTAACGATTATTAGACTGAATATAAATTATACTCCTCCGTTGCTTATTGTGTAGTTCAAAAGAGTAGGTTTTACAGTAAAATCTGAAGGGAGTATTAAAATATTGATATTTTACATAAATTCTAAAAAGACTCAATACTAAAACCCAATCTGTTAAAGACTAATCATGTGTGTGTGTGTGTGTATATGTGGTGATTAAATCATGCAACAAAATTTAATGACGCCGTTAAAGCCATAAAAAATTGAGAAATTGGACTAAATCATTCTCATTAGCTGAATCATATTTAAGCTACCAATCCTACCATTGAAATTAAAATAAAATACATCAGGCGTACTGGAATTGAATTCAGTAATAATTATTAAAAAAATAAACTTGTGAAAACTAAACTTAAATTATTTGAACGCAAGTCATAAATTAATATAATATACTTATTTTGGCATGAACTGATATAATATACTCATCTCCCTGTCATTAAGGATCATTATGGGAGTATGTTGGAACATTTTAAGTAAATGCCAAATTTGAAATACTCACCTCATTAGGGAGGATTATACATTAATATGGGGACCCACTCTTAAATTAATTACTCCCCTTGAATATAAGAGGTAGGGAGGAGGTTTAATATAATTTATTACTAAATATAATATCTCAATGTTTTTGTCTCCTAATTAAATTTATAATTTTTCACATAAGCATTCTTATATGATTGCACAGATTAAGAGGATTTCTATGAAAGAGCAGTCCCCCAATACAACAATAACGTACACTATTAATGACAGAGATCGAGTGTCTTAATTAGGAAAGCTAATGTTACAAAACAACTGACTTTAACTAATAACTTTCTTAACCAACTCAATCTAGTCAAGTGACTCACGAGAGGTGCGTAATGTTTATTATTTATTTCTGAACCCGTGGCCCATACCGAAGGAAAATAAAGTTGCACAGAATGTGTTGTAAAATTGCGAGCAACTTGGAATGACAATGAAACATATTATCTAAGTCGTGTCTGATAACGTTGTTCTATAAAGTTATTCTGTAATCACCGGCAAAGCGGAAACAATACTCCGCAGGATTAAACAGACCTTCTTAATCAAGTTAAGGTGGCAAAACTAGCCGAAGGTAATAGTAATTATAGGAGAAAATATAAGCAGGGGAGAAGAGATTCCCCCCCTCCCAAAAAAAAAAAAACCAAGTACTTTGTCTGATTCCCTTTTATAGGTATGGCCCACGGATAGCGAATGGATGCGAGACCATTCAGATGACACGTCCTTGATCAAGATCTAATAGACAACACCGAAAAAGACGAGTCTTTACACTAACAACGGAAAGTTGGGTCAGAGAAGTGCCTAACTGCTAACAACATTTGGTCATGAAGGGTTCTAAATGTTAAGCCCTAAAATATGAAGTCTCTTCGGTAAACCTTTAAAAATAAATTATTATTTTAGAAAACTAAAATAATATTTTCAAGGGAGGAAAATATTTTCACAAAAAGTAATGGTGTCATGTATATACTCGCACGCAGGGGGAAATCGTCGGATTTCTACTACGTTTGCCTTTTGGTAGCATGTTATTGTGCGCTCAAGCCTATCATTCCTCTAAGCCTCTTTACAAACCCAACATCACATGATTATATATATAAGCGTTATACTCTCCTATTCCTAAGCAACATGAGACTTGTCTCTATGGAAAAAGATGAAATGAAGCATTTTGTTTTGAGTATGGTATTTAAAAAAAGAAAAGAAAATTGCATGGGTGCATGGGTTTCTAGAACAAGGATGAGGAAAAGATTGAAGGGATAAATTAAAGGTGCGCATTAAATTGAAAAGGGTACTTGCAGTGAAGACTGTTTCAAAGTTGGAACTTGGTAGTCCACGTCCAGAACACAGGTTGGCAGATTCCTTTTGGCTATCGAAATACAAGCATGCTTCATTATATTATATTTTTATCCCTGATCCCCATTAATTAAGACACAGTAAATAACAAAAGTGAAAATAAATAGAGTTAGTTACATACATGGCTCATGGCTGCTACTTGTTCTTCCTCTCTCATGTATGTGTGATGGTTGAATACTTGAATTGGAACAAGTCTTCTTTTTTAAACGCACCAAATTTCCCTCTCTCTGCTCTCTCACACACACGCCTTCTATTCCCCTCACACGCTTCACGCGGTCCCAACGCTTTCTTATCACCTTCTCCGTCGTCGCCACTCCTCTCTCTCACATCATATCGCTCCCTCCCTTCTATCTCCAACAATCTCAACATGGATGCCCCTCCCTCTCAAATTGCTCACTCCTCCTTTGCCAGCAGCCGCCGCCTTCCGCGTCTGCCACGTGCCACCGCGGCGCCTCCGCGTTTGATCCCCAAACGAGGTCGGGTTCTGAGAAGAATCCTCAAAATGATGCTTTCTTGTTCTCTCTGTTCCCCTCCTCCCTCCGATCTTCCTCCACCTTCGCATCAAGCCTCTTCTTCTACTGTCTTCCCTGCCTAGCCTCATGCTGACATTTTTTTTGTTCCCACGTGGTCGATCGGAACTAGCCAGAAGGCACAATTATGCTCATCAACCTAACGCCGCCCTGCTCTTAATTAGCTTACTTAATAAGCTTATCTTGAGCTTCCGTTTTCCCCTGTCTCACTCTGTCTTTTCTTTTCTGATCTTAATTACTTACGTAATACAGCTGTCTTTCTCTGTTTTCATTCACTGCTATAGCTTGAGGAAATGTCGTCAATTCGAATTCCTTATTGATCGCTGATCGGTCGATCCCATATGAGAGGATTTGGATTTTTTTGTTTTTCCCCATCTTTCTTTGAGATGAGCTTGTCAATTTATTTATTTATCAAGTGTATGAATTCCTCAATAATATTTGGCTGTATTGTTTTGAGAACTAGTTTCTGTACGTATTCTTCCGCTTAGTTTGATTTATTGCAGTCTGCCAGTATCAATGGCGGCTTCTTCAGACAGAGCACGAGCGACTCCTTCAGTTATCAAATAAAATTAAAATTAAAGAAATTGGAGCGAAATTGGACGTCGCATTTGTTGTGGGGCCAGTACAGTGCAATCCAATGGCCACACGTGGCGGCCTAGTTGTGATCTGATTATTATTAGTTCTGTGATGAACTCCTTATGATTGATTATCCTTGATTGCGCTCGATCGATCGGCCTAATTTCCCAGATACTATAAAACACTGTACCGTACACTACTATCGAGATTAATATATTTCCACGCAGATAAATTTTTTTAAAAATAAATAAATATTCATAATTTATAAATAATGTAAACAAAACGTAACATGAAACTCGCGTACGTATATGAGGGCCTATTGGAATAAGTAAAATGAACAGCGTACGTAACATTAGACTGGCGTGCGTACGTACAATTCTTTTAAGAATATGTATTCTTATATTGGTCTTCGAAGGGAAACGATCTAGCTTGAAGATTTGGTCAAAAGTCAAGATCCATTTCATTGCCATTGCCTACAGTTCATCATTTTTCTACCAATAGAGAGAGAATTATAGATTCTGTTACACAGAAAATATATAAAATATATATAGTGAGTCAACTGAGCTTAAAATTCTAAAAGACGCGTCTAGATATGTTATATCAAAAGTTTTTTTTTTTCCCAACAATCTCAAAAGTTACAAAGTCAACATCAATCACCAGTTGTTATGTACCACTTTGGTCCTATTTATAAACCCTTTTGATCAAATCACACATACCAAGGGGAGGTAGATAGCTCAATGATTATGGAATAAATTTTCAACTTTACCCTCATTTATGATTAAATATCTTTTAATTTTTTTTTTCTCTCTATTTTTATTGGAGTAACGGTGGCATGGTAACGCATCCAAAAGATACTTGTATAAGCCACGACCTAGCAGTTCGTGCAATATATATATACATGAGCAATTGTAATCATGAAAATTTATAAAATTTGAAATAAAATATCTATTTATCTCGATGGCAAGCCTACGATTCCACCATTAATGCCTTCATTTATTATACGTACGTCAACCAGGAGTTTAATCAACAACTGAAAATATAATATACAATAATCCATTTTAATCAATACACATAATAATTGTGTTTAAATTATTATGTATTAATTGTGGGTTGAAGCTAGTATGATAACAAAGAACGGAGAAGGAACAAGAAAATCGAACCTGTAAACATTAATAAGGCACAAACTTTGTTTATATGTATGTGCGTGTGTGTGTGTATATATATATATTGTATAGGAATGTATGATATAGAGAAATGGAGGAAGAAATGGGACAGGCAGAATTGAATGAATAGCAGAGCTGACCAAGTCAAAAGAAACACTGAGGCCGATGATTACGTGGGTGACGAAGAAGGGAAGACAGGTGTGATTACGTGGCAAACTTTGGCTGGCCAGGTCCAGGGAGACCCGTGTGCAAGAAAAGAAAATGTGCTCCAGCCAATATTATATATAAAGAAAATGCCCTCCTTTCTAGGTTCTAGGGTTTAGGGTCTAAGGACTACAAATTAATTACTTTAAGAGTCAGGTTTAAAAAAATTTCACTGTTCATTCATTAATATTATATATAAAATGATAGGGAAGATGATGCACAATGGGGTGTTTAGTTGGTTTTTAATGAATGGTGGGGTGCAGAAGACCCTACTATTCATCTGTTTATTATTATTTAAAATTATTATTTATTTTGTAATGTTATGGTGTGTATTTTTACTAATTAACTCACTATCCAATATCAATATTATCTTATGATTCACACAATGGGTTGAATTATGCATTTCACTCAGATAAGACTATCATAATACTTGAATAATTACATTTTTTTAAAAAAAAAATTACTTTAAATGCTTTATGTTTAATTACTCCTAATTTTATTAATTTTATCCATAAACACTACCAAAAAAAAATGTAGGATTGCCGACAAAAATTACCTAAGGAATTCTGTGTGTAATTGAAATTATTGATAGAATTCTATCAGTAATTCTGTCCCTGATCCAATTTTTTATTTTTTGGGTAGTGAAGACTAGAATTCAATTTCAGTAGTTTCCGTACTCAAATAATTACAGTGTGAATTTCAATTATTAGGAATTAATCTCATCTCATTATCATTTGAATATTGGAATCAAAATTTAGGATGTTGCACTTCCTCCTCCTCCTGAAACTAAGATTGATGTCTCTGCGGCTTGCAAAACTCTTCTGGATGTAGGTTATTTTAGCTATGTTGGCATTGGTCTGCTCAAAAATTAAACTTGTCAAAATCCTCTCTAGTTTTTAGTTCAAATGTTCCTCGTACTGCCAAAATTCAACTATCCCATTTTTTTACAAATTGGCTTCTCTGCAAGATTAGGTGAATACCTAGGGACTTAGATTGATTGAGGCCATGATAAATCTCTGATCTATAATCAGGTTCTGGAATAGTTGAAAGGCGCACTGCTGCATGGAAATCGCTTGCAGTTGATTAAGGGTGTCCTCTCTTCAGTTGATTTCCACGTTATGTCTTGTGTGGCCTTGCCAAAATATATAAGTGATCGAACTGATTCTCGTTGTGTGGATTTCTTCTGAGGGGCTTTAGAGACGGGAAAAAGATTCATCCACTCAGTAAAGACAAGTTGTTCTTACCTGTGGATAAAGGGGGTTTGGGTATTTGTCCTTCTCATGCGGTTAATAAAGCTTTGGTAGCAAAACAAGTTTGCAGAGTTCTCAAATCTTCTTATCCATGTCTTCTTGCATCCACTCTAAAGGTGAAATACATTGATACCAATGAGGCTTCAACTGTCGAAAAGCCCTATAATGCCTCATGAATTTGGTCTGGAATAACAAATAAGCTGATATCATTGTCAATCAGCTTCAATGGAAAGTGGGATATGATACTTCCATTCCTTTTAACCACCCTTTGTGGTGGCAGATGCAAGAAGGATCAGTTTCTTCAGAGCATTCTCAAGTAGTTGCTGATCTCATACTGCATATATCCCTTTGGTTGGAATCCTATCGGATGGAATAGTCCTCCGGTTCTGTCTCTTTATTCTCCAAATGTTGCTAGCACTATTACAGTATTCCACTTTCCTTCTCTAATATTCTTGATCAATTGGTGTTTACACTGTTAAGGATGGATTTTCTTTGACTGTGCGAAGTGCTAAATATTTTGGGGCTCATGATCCGTGTTGGAAATTTTTGTGGTATATTTCTCTTCCTCCCAAATACAATTTGTTTATTTAGAAATTGCTACATAAAGTTGTGCCTTCATGTGACGCTCTCTGGCAGAATCAACTTAATGATTCCAATTGTATGTTTATTTGGTTGTTATCAAGAGGAAACTTTGGAACATTTATTCTATCTTTGCCCTTTTTCCAAAGCAATATGGTTTGAATGTGTCCTCATAAAATTTGACAGTCTTAATATTCAACAATTTCATCAGTGGTTGAAGGACACACTGATTAATCTGTATTAAGATGGTCATTTGACTCTTGTGAAGGGTATTGTAATCCTCATTAATGTTATATGAAAGAAGAGAAACATTGCTATCAAACCCTTAGGCTATAGTACAAGAGATCAAGAATATTTTATCCTTCTCAAATCTAGCCTTTTCTTAATTCATTTGTGGCTCTCATCAATTCTTTGCGGCCTCGGCACCTCGAGTTCTAAATAATACTCATTGGTCAATTATTCTTTATAGAGTTAAAGGCAGATCGAAGATGTGGTACTCTTTGTCATTTATAGATATGTCTTGATGGTCATCAATCTTTACAACACTTTCAGTGCATTCTAAGATAAAGAGGATCATAACATGTTTGATTATAAGTGTCTCGTTCTACTCTTTCTTGGATTACTAAATCCTCTTTATTCTCTCTAAGGAGCACATTACTAAAGCTTTTGGTGTTAATCAAGCAATTTGCTCAGATGACACTACTAGAAAATGCAAAAATAGCGACGGATTTTGTGACAGAAAAAATCCGTCGCAATTTGCGACGGAATTTGCGATGGAATTGAAATCCGTCGCAAATTGCGACGGATTCCAATTCCATCGCTAAAATTTTGTGACCGAAAAATGAATCCGTCGCAAGTTGCGACGGATTTTATTTCCGTTGCAAAACTCCAAAAAAAAAAAGATTTTCTAGTGGGAAAAAGCCCGCCAATTTGCGACGGAATGGAAATCCGTCGCAAAATTTTGTGACGGAATACAAAATCTGTCGCAAATTGTCGGCCAATTGGCCCTTAAGTTGCCCCTTTTTGCGACGGAACTACAATTCCGTCGCAAAAAAAAAAAAAAAGCTTTTTGCGACGGAACTTGATTTCCGTCGCAAAAAGCGAGATTTTGCGACGGATTATTTTTCCGTCGCAAAATCTCTTTAAGTCCCAATTTTGAGACATTTCCTCCGTCTATCACATTCGAAGTCCCTTTTCTCTCCCACCTCGTCGCTCCTCCTCTCCCTTCCAGCCAACGAAAAGAAAAAGGAAAAGCACACAGAGGTGACGAACGGAAAAGATGAAGCAAATGGTATTGTTGTTGGAGCTGCAAGTCGATTCCATTAGAAAGGGACCATTCGTGCTTCTTCTCTTTCTTCTTATGATTCTAATCCTTCCCAGTATTTAAGTTCTCTCCTTTCTCCCATTCTTCGTCTTTCTGTTGCTTCAGTGAACTTCTTCTTCTTCTTCTTCTTGTTCAATTGAGGATTAACGACTTGAGCTTTTGATGATAAAGCCTCCAAGATTAGCTTGTATTTCTTTGGTGATTATGCTACAGGAGTATTGCTTGAATGGTTAAACAGGTCTCCGAATGCATTCTTGAGGATTCAGGGATTGGTTAGTCGGTGAGATCATCACCGTTTGATTTCCAGTTTTGAGCATACTTGGTTTAAGGTGATTACATTTCTTTGTTGTTGAAATGTTCAAAAATTGTTTTCTGTGCTGTGTCCTTTTGGTAAGAGTTTGGTGTAAATAGTGGTAGATTGATGGGTTGTAGATTTTCATCGTATAGTTGTCTGACTTCTTTGATATTATTTGTGTCCAGGAGGATCTGCTTCTGTTTTTCTGAATGTCTTGGTCACCACCAACAAGAAAATGAAAATCGAGTAAAGGAAAAAAAATACACAAGAAAACATTCGTAGCCTGATTACAACCTGTCACTCTCAGATTTATGTCAATAATTATGTGTTGATTTTGTGTTACAATATTAATACTTCTTAGCAATCGGCATTGCAATAATTTTTAAAAAAATATGTGTTGTTTTATGTAATTTTTTAAAAAAATAATAATAATAAAAATATTTTTTTACTTTTTAAATAAAATAATATTTGCGACAGATTTGGAATCCGTCGCAAATTCTGCGACGGATTTGTAATCCGTCCAAAAATTGAAATTAGCGACAGAATACAATTCCGTCGCTAATTTCAATTTTTGCGACGGATTTGAAATCCGTCACAAATCGCAGAATTTGTGACGGATTTCAAAATCTGTCGCAATTTGCGACGAATTTAAAATACGTCGCAAATTGCGACGAAAATTTTGAAATCCGTCGCAATTGCCTCTCCTTTTTTGCGACAGATAAAATCCGTCGCAAAAGCAATTTGCTACGGATTTTTTCCGTCGCAAAAACCTTTTTTTTTTTTTTTTGCAGTGTGAATAGTCACATGAAAAGGAACATATAATATTGTCTTAGAGGATATTATGGCCTTTCTGTCCTTATAATCTCTAGATTAGATGTAGTAGTACGTAGTTAATCATTCTTCACATGTATTTACCAAAATCTCTTTTCTTTGTCGACTTTAATATTGCCTTGATGATGACTTGAACCTTTGTTTGTTAATGTCATTTGGCTTTTTAGAGAGAGAGAGATTGTGAAGATGATGCGAGAAGACTCTGTAAAATGTCGCGCATAATAAAAAGTGCCACACGGGATGGGAAAACTTTGACTTGTTCGAATGAAGACTCTTAATGAAACAAAACATCATCAACCCACCATTTATGATGAGTTGATCGGTGATGTGACGGTATTTATGGGTGCCTCACGCGGCCATGCACCACCTCTCTAATTATTATTATTTTTTTTTAAAAAAAAAGGTTTCTGAAACGATTAAAATTGTTGATTATATTATTAGCACATGAGATTTAATGATCCAATGTATTAATATAAAAATGTACAGGAATCCGGGCAGGTCTTCTTTTAATTTGTTGATTTTGATATAGAAGAGTCAAATATGAATATTATTCAGCTACAAAGTGACAAAATAACTATTGTATTTAAAAAAAAAAAACAATATGACTAATTAACATTAACCAAATGGTGTAATATAATACTCCTATATCATAATAAAAACTTAGGATCATATATAACTAATAATCATGAGATAAAGTAATTAAGAGGAACCAAAACTGTTAGAAGCGGGAACTTAATTACGTAGATTAGTGAAGTGGGAATCTAAGAAAAGGAAAGTTTGACTTGTTGGAAGCAAATTGACTGTTAGGTTGGTAAGGAGTGGAGTCAAGCGCAGTAAATGACTGAAACAGATTAGGTTAAAGCATATCATTGCCACCGACCAATTATTACACCACGTATTACTCTCAAAAATCAATATACAGTCAAATAGTACAAAAATTGTAGAAACTTTATATTAAACCTCATAAATTCTCTCATTCATTCAGATAAACTTAACATGATTAATTTTGTGTGTGCATCTCACTTATTCACACCTAGCTTGAAGTTTATGGAGTCAACTACACATGAATCAGAGTTTGAAACTTTGAGGGAGAACTCCACAAGAATAAAGTTTAAAAGGGTGTATACTTAATATTGGGTGTCATCTGCACAAATTTGAAAGTTCGGGGGGATTTATTATTAAGTTTTAAAGGTTAAGGGGTTGTTTAAAAAAACAGGTTTCACTTTTTTTTTTTGGGTCTAACAAAAAAAAAAGTGTAGCCAATCTCATCTGTATCTAAAGAAAATGCAAGCATTACTATTGCATAATTGCTAAGCATGACATAAGGTGTTTCTTCATCCTACCAAGGTATTTCTACATGTATACCCTCATTTAATTTCAACTCTCAAGGAAGGTCCCTCCAAAAGAAAAGGCGGTTTTTATTGCAGAATAAAGAGTGGCATCTCTTCTTTTGTCTTTGTCATGAAGACCAAAAGCCCTAACACATTAAAGACAACCTCAATCCTCTAGACACCTCTCTTTTGAACTCTTCTTCTTCTTTTCCTACTTCATGCTCTTTTCACCTTTTTCTTTCTTCTTATCATCCATTCAGCTCACACAACTTTTAATTTCCTGTTGATGGACCTCAGGTTAAATCTCACAACAGCGCCTTTAAAACTTAAAATTAAGGCACACATACACATCATTACATATGGCTTACTATATATCTATACAATTGGAAGGTGTGATAAAAACAAACAAACTGTGTGTGTTCATCAACCCTTGGTTCTGATAATAGTGATGGTGCCTTTTCTTCCTTGAGTGTGAATCCTAGTAAGGGCCACCACTGCTTTGCCTGAAAGGCCTGTGCCGGTGGCCGACAAACATGGCCGGATGGCAAAGTCGCCGACAGGGTGCCTCACCGGCCTAGTTGGAGGCATTAGGATCCTCTCATTTATGTCATTCAAAGTCACTTCTCCTTCTCTGATCCCTCCTGGTTTAACCATTGCAAATGGATACAACACTCTTGTTATCACCCTCTTCCTCCTCTTCTCACTGCTACTTCCTTTACGTGCACAAATTCATACATATAATGGTGTCAGAAGCAGGCTCAGGTACTTCATTAAATTTTTGTCAGATTCTCTCTGTATAATCAAAGTTCTTTTTTCTTCGTAAAGAAACAACGGCGTTCACCTAATTAACACCTCAATAATTGGAATAAATTAAAGTGTGTATCTATATAAATACCTGCTGAGGTAGTTGTGGGGTCTATGCAGAATAAGTTATCCTCCTCCGTGGTTGAGGACGTAACTGGAATTTTGTAGGAAGATGAGGATGAACCAGGAGATTCATATGTTGATAATGCTGTCTTTTCCTGTCCTTTTGTCGTCACTGACTGAATGTTCAGTTCCTCTTTGATTCTGTTCATGGACGTGCTTATTTGCTCATCTAGAGATAAGCAGAAATAATAATTAAGCATCTCAAAGTGGCATAGCAGCAGCAGCAGCAAAACGAATAAAAAGAGTAGACATCATATAGCAATATGGCAAATATGATTCAACATTCTTCATTCATTCTTTTCTTTTTTGCTTATATTATGCTTTCGGTCGTCAACATGATTACTACAACAGCAAAAGCGCTTTAGAATATTTTGAACGTAGTATAGCTGGGTTTTGAAACCGACAGTCGATGAATATGCTTGAGGGGAAACACATGGATATATACCTGAAAATTCCCTGACGTTGCTTTCTATCTGGTTCATGCTTATACAGTAAAAATTCTCTGCTGGTTGGTGCCAAATGGGTTCCAAGTTCCAAAAGTTCTGTGCATGGATGATGAACAACACACTGAATTAATATCATCTAAAGAGCAATTAAGAAACGAAGAGATTCATCAAACTAACGAAAAAACGTTGTTGAGAGAGGGGGAGATAGATCTAGCTAGCTACCTTGTGAAGATCAATGTCAAAATTATTCATGGTTTGTTCATCTGTATGATGAGGCAGCAAACGTCGTCGACGTTTGGAAGTAAACTCAATTAAAGCGTCTTCCAAATAGCCAGATGAGAAATCAGACTCTGGAGGTGAGAAACATGGTGTAGTGTTATTCTCAGCCATAACTGCAAATTGAATATGAGTCATCATGGTTGGTAATCATAATATAAGGCAATAAATCGCGTTACCCAAGAAGCATGATAGTGTTTAGAGACCAGAACAGGAGAGGAAAATATAAAGGAGGAGGGGAACAAAAGTTTGTACCCAAAGGCATTTCAGTGTTGAGAACTCCGAGATTTTGATAATCCCAACCTAGGGAACATTCATGGAAGAGCTCACTCATCATCTTGGAGTTCACAGTGTACAGTGTGTGTGACTTATTAGTGTGCCTTCCAGTGACGAGAAATGGGCTTGGGTCTCTGTTTATATGTACAAGTTGTGGATTAATAAAGCAAGCAGAAAAGAAATATAGAGTACTCCCTCCCTCTGGTCCTTATTATAAGGCACCAACTAACTTTTCTCACAAATCAATAAAAGTAGTTAAAGTCAATAAAATTGCCCTACAATTTAAATAACTTCCAATATTACCCCTACTCATTGCACTAAACTCTAATATTATATTAATTATTACTCTCAATCTCTCACCCACTACCTTCATTAATTAGAGGCAGACATGGAAACAAATAATTAATGCGCATTGGGAACAAGCAAATGCCTTATAAAAAGGACCAAATAAATTTACTAGTTTGTGCCTTATAATAAGGGCCAGAGGGAGTATTTCAGAAGTAACAGTAGTAGAACTCAGTCAAGGGGCAAGGAAAAGAAAAGAAGAAAACTAGTGGATCGTGCATGTTCCTCGGGATTCTGAAACTGTATGTGTTCATCAATTATATTTTTTTGTCAATATATTCGATGTCCATTGGTTGTAAACCCTCAAATTTCAAATCATAAATTATGATACTTATAGGAATAAAATGGTTCAAATTTTTATTGAATTATAAAGATTAATGTTTTAAATGAAATGAAACTTGAAGGACTAAGATTTATGATTTAAAAATTGAAAAACCAAAACTAAAATATATAAAGGTGAATTTGAGGGACTAAATATTATATTAATTTTTTTCAAAAAAAAATTGACAAATAAACTTGTTTGAATTACATGTGTGGGGACTGGATAATTAGAAAAAACAGGGAGGGCATGATGGTGGTGCGAGTAAGAAAGGAAAGAAATGAGTGAGGGGTAAAGCAAAGACAATTATGCTTCCAAAGAGACGCATTTCAAATTTCAGCTTTTGCTTTTGTTTTTGTTTCTCTCTTGGTGCTGTGCTGTGTGGTTACCAACCGTTTCTCTCTTTTTCTCAATTTGTTGGGACTTTAGCTTTTGACTTTTTCTAAGGCACATTTTCTGAAGCAGGGGTCGTGGGGTCATACTCATATCAGCAAGTGAAGAATCATCATGCATGGCTATGACCATCATTTGGCAAGCACAGAAGAGGGATCCACCACATGTCGTTTTGATATGAGTGGGTCCGGGAGAAATAAATATAGAACAACAAGAAGAAGAAATTTATTCACCCAACGTGTGAGTTTCTGTGAATATAATCATACATAGTATAGATATTGTTCTAATGCCCAACTCACAGAGATGTTGTTCTTGTGCCAAAACTGATAGGCTTTTAAGTCAGACTGAGGAAAAACAAAGTTGACGATGGAGGTGATAAGTAAAGATAACACGCAGCTCTGTTCTTGTACGAGAGCTGGCCGGCTAGCTTAGCAGATAAGACTTGAGAGAAACGTAGAGAATAATGTAAAGTGGATAGATATCAACTTCTCTATAAATAACTGGATCCTACAGATTCAAAGCCTCGTTTTTGTCTCAAACATTATAAAAGTATCATTCTTTAAGGGGTTAAGTTGTATTTTTGCCCTTAAAGTATGCGCCCAGGAGCAATTTTATCCCTGAAATTTTCAGCGTAGCAATATTGTCCCTGAAGTTTAAAAATAGAGCAATGTTGCCCCTCTGTCAAAAACCCTAACAGTCAACTAACATTGACCGTTAGGGCTTTTAAAGGAGGGACAACATTGTTCCGTTTTTAAACTTCAGAGGCAAAATTGTTACTTTTTTGGGGAGCAATGTTACCCTTGAAGTTTAAAAACGGATCAATGTTGCCCCTGAAGTTTAAAAACGGAGCAATGTTGCCCCTCTGTTAAAAACCCTAACGTTGACCGTTAGGGTTTTTAACGGAGAGGCAACATTGCTCCATTTTTAAACTTCAGGGGCAACATTGCTACGCCAAAAACTTCAGGGATAAAATTGCTCTTGGACGCATACTTTAAGGGCAAAAATACACTTTAACCCTTCTTTAAATTCTTATATCACCTAGTTAATGCTATCATCAGTATTGCCAGTAGAAAATACACTTAACTGATCAAAGCTGATAAAATAAAATATACTAACATTCCATGTCAATACATTCATTAAACGTTAACATAATAATTAATTGATGATATTAGATTTGGAATAAGTTCTTTTTTTAAAATAAAAGATCACATGGTTATTCATTGGAAAAATAAACAAAAAGTGAGCTTTAACTAATAAATCATTTTTATAAATTGGTTTGAAAATTTTTAAATAAATAGAATCATCGCAATTTATTTATGTACATAAATATTGTATTTTATTCTTGTTATTGCCCTTTAACAACTAAGAATCACTTTGATGGTCTGGGTGGCTGGGACGTGACGTTGCTTTCAACGAACTGACCCGACCCAACCAGAACCGGGTGGTCTTGGGTTTTGGTAAGACTGAAGCGGGTCGGCGCGAAAGGAGCAGCGTATAAATTTCCCTCCCCATTGCTGGTAGGAAGGAGCCGAAGCCCTTAGCGCCTCGCCTTTTGTCGACGGCATCGCCTACAACTTCTCTTGACGCCATCTGATTTACGGATCAACTTTGGTTTATGGTTTAGATGAAGGGGATTGAATTAGTTTGTGTATTCGGGCTTTGGGTTCTGAAGATGATTATCATAGTAGCCATTTAAGGATTCCAGTTCAAATCGTCCACCAACAAACTTAGGTTGGCAAAATCCTTGAATTCTCAATTTTCATTGGCGCTTAATTTTAGTCTCATAATCTTGGACAGGATGTTTTCTCCAACCTCATTTATTCTCGTCGTATGCTATATAGTACGTGCTAATATTGTTTTCTTTCTGGAAGATGCTAAAATTTAATTGTGTTACATATGCTAAAAGAATATTTTGACATTATGCTGGAGTCTCCTTTGGAAAGGGGTTTAAGGAGTTGATAACATCTAGTGGCTCAGCAAGAACCTTTGAACTGGTAATTGTTCTTTGAATGTTATTGCATTACAAATTCTTCGAAATGTTATACTATTTTTTAATGAAAGTGGAATTTAGGACTGTGTTATTAAATTGAGAAATCTGCCATGTTATCAATTTCATGATTTTAGAGGATTTTTCCTAGGAAAGGAAACTGGAAACATCTCCCCCCTCATAGCCACCCTAAACCCAAGTATGACTCTTCTAATATACTATCCATCCGATCTGCAAATTATAAGATTGGCCTAATGGATCACTATTGCTCTAGCCTACATGTCATTTCTCTTCCTTGCCAATTGGAGCTTGTTTCTTCATTATCTTTTGTTGTTTGACTGCCATTATAAGCACAAAATTAGATATTATACAAGCTAACCTTCTGCGTGACTGGTCAGTAAGAGAAACTACAGTGGCCAAACTCCAGGGGTAGATGGGGGACAGTTTATTACTCAGCCATATTTCTAATAAACCTCCCGAGATTTGAGCTCAGTTTGGTAAGTTATTGCAATATTCATCTGAATAAACCTATCCGGTCCTTTAAGCTTCTCTTCTGTATCACTTCAACAACTGACAAGAACTTGGAAGGCTCAAACTGACAGCTTGCACTTTTGCTAGATTTTGGCCTTGAAGAAGGGTCTGACTTTGGGGCAATCACTATTCTCTCAAAACATGCGGCCTCTTGGAGCAATATCAAAGAAATCGAAGCACTTAATTAACCCTAACTGATAACTTAAGAATACTGTCTTGTTTTCTGAAATTCAAGTCTAAGATGGGGAAGGCGAAGATGACTGCTTCACCAGATGGTATAGTTGCCATGATGATGTGAGTTGTCTTCTCATATAATTAATTATCCGCCTTCATGCTAACACTGAGCGGACTTTCCATAAAACAATACGAGAGAAGAGATCAGGCCCTCCCCAGTTTTGGTCCGCGGGTTATCGAGTGCACGAGCACCTCGACGCTCCCACTCCCCTTCAGGATAAAGGGGTGCCATTAGGCGTATGATATCAACCTTGACCCCGAAAAGTTCTTCCGCGGTTATTCGCGGCTCCCCGTGCTTCGGTCACACTGGTAGATAGATTGTAGAAATTTAGAAGAATTGGGGAACGGAGAGAATTTAGAGGGTTAAGGACAGAAATTCAGAGGGATTGGGAAGAGAGAAAGAGAGGGAAAGAGAGAAAACACAGAATCTGTTCATTTTCATTCATCATAAATCATCATTCAACACACACCAGATTAGTCTAGGCTACCTCTTATATTTTACTATATAGGATAGGATGCTGCCTTAGACTCCTTCAGCCATCAATCCAACGGTAATAACAGTAATAACAACTAACTACTAACCTCCTAACTAATTAACTAACCCTAACTTCCTGACTAATTAACTAACTCTAATATCTAATATTTTTGACACCTTACATATCACACACACTATATGCGACTGGAAAAAGAAGTTGCTAGCATTCTGTCACGGATCGCAGGGAACGCAAGATATTTTGTGCACAAGGCACTTCCAAGGAGGTTTCTAGAGAACTCCACAATATGGTAGATCCTTGTACATAGGTGTAGCAATGTATAGAGAATTCTAGAACTCTCTTGTAAAGTGTAAATATCTAGATATTTCTAGGGAATGTTCTGGAGAACCATTCCCCACCGTTGGATGTAATCGATCATAGTCGTTCGTTAAGGAGGTGGATGCCTATAAATAGGAGGTGCCACCCTCAGTTGTATTCATTCGAAAGCAATTCAAGTTGTTTGCTACTCAGAGCTTCTCTTTCTAAAGTGTTCTCTCTCTATAAGTTCTCTTTGCACTTGTGCTCTTTGCCTACGCTTGAGGGTTCGGCTGACTTAGCCAAGATCGCGGGATTGATCAAGCTAAGGCCGGCACGGTTTTGGGTGGAATTTGTCTAAGACCGTGACAACGTGGTATCAGAGCTTTGGTTCGAAGCTTTGAGCGTGGTTCGTGGGAGCCATTGTGTAGGCAACAATGTCGGGCACAACTGAGGACATTGTGCTTTCTGGAGAAGAGAGGGGTAGGGAGACTCAACCTCCTCACCAACCTAAGAAGGTTCGAGGCGCGAGCAAGTCTCGCCAAGCCACGGATGTTGCCACCTTGACGGTAAAGGTGGAGGCTTTGGAGGAAGCCTTGCAAGAGGTGGTCGCTAGGGTGGACAAAGTAGAAGGTGACTTCGCTACTCTTGAAAATCACACCCTAGAACAATTGGACAATGTGAGGTTGGATCTTGATTCGCACCTCAATGTCGAGGAGGAACGAGCCGAGTCTATGAGGAGACTCGAGGCTAAGGTAATGGATGCCATTACCGCCATGCAGGATCAGCTCAACTCTCTTAAGGCTTCTTTGGAGAGTCAAGCTAAAACTCCATTGGGAGCTGGGACCAGTGGAGCGAGGGAGGTAAGGCTGGGCCTCCCTAAGCCGAAGGAATTCAAAGGTGTCCGTGATGCCAAAGAGGTCGAGAACTTCTTGTGGCAAATGGAGCGATACGCTGAAAGCTTGAACTTGGCCAACGACACGGACAAGGTACGCACTGCTTCCTTATTCCTTACTGATAATGCTATGCTATGGTGGCGTAGGAAGCATGCAGATATGGATAAAGGTCTTTGCACTATTACAACTTAGGAAGACTTTAAGAAAGAACTAAAGAAGCAGTTCTATCCGGAGAATGTGGTCTATGAAGCTCGAAAGAAGTTGAGGGAACTCAAACACAAGACCACGATCACCGACTATGTAAGGGATTTCACTACCCTCATATTGCAGATCCCCAACTTGACCAGTGAAGAAACATTGTTCTATTTCATAGACGGTCTTCAGAACTGGGCTAAACATGAGCTTCAACGGCGTGGTGTGACGAATGTAGATGAAGCCATTACCATTGCCGAAAGCCTTACTGAGTATCAAAGGGGAGAGAAAGGTGAGTCTTCCAAACCTAAATCTTCCAAGCCTAGTCAAGGAAAAGGTGGGGGAGATAAAGGCAAGGGGACCACCAAGGGAGGAGCTGGCAAGACCTTCCATAAGAATCAATATGAGGAGAAGAAGAAGAACAAGAACTACACAATCAGTTGCTTCGTGTGCAAAGGGCCACATCGCATGAGTAATTGTCCCAAGCTCGGTACCTTGTCAGCCATTGTCGAAGGGCAAGATGTACCCAACGAGGAAGGGCCAAGTTCTCAAATAGGGTCTTTGAGGCTCTTGAACGCCTTAAAGGCTAAACCTGTGCAGTCCGCTCCAAAGAGTAACGAACTAATGTACGTAGAGGCGAAACTAAACGGGAAGCCCGTGAAGGTGATGGTGGATACCGGGGCGACCCACAATGTCATTACTCCAGAGGAGGCTAAGCGAGTTGGCCTCTCAGTTACTCAACCACGAGGAGGATGGTTGAAGACTGTGAACGCCCCTGCCAAACCCCTCAATGGCGTAGCAACTGGGGTAGAGCTATGCCTTGGCACGTGGAAGGGGACTGTGGATCTATCAGTGGCCCCTATGGATGATTTCAAAGTGGTATTTGGGATGGACTTTTTGCGCAAGGCAAAAGCATTCCTTATGCCATGTTATGACTCCGTTTCGCTTGCACAGTACCTGCAACAAGCGATGATCGGGTTGCTCACTTGTCAGCCATGCAAGTAGAGAAGGGACTTAAAAAAGGGGAAGTCACCTACCTTGCAGCCTTGAAGGAGGTGAATTCTAATGAAGAGGATAGTGGAAGCCTTCCCCCTATTATTCAGAACGTCCTCAAGGAAAACGAGGACATCATGCCGCCAGAACTTCCTAAGAGGTTGCCGCCGAGGCGAGAGGTGGACCATAGGATCGAGTTGGAACCGGGAGCACGTCCACCCGCCATGGCACCCTATCGCATGGCACCGCCTGAGTTGGAAGAGCTAAGGAAGCAATTGAAGGGATTGCTTGATGCTGGGCACATACGGCCTTCCAAAGCACCTTATGGGGCACCAGTCTTGTTCCAACGCAAGCACGATGGATCGTTACGACTCTGCATCGACTATCGGGCCCTTAATAAGGTAACTATCAAGAACAAGTATCCTATTCCCTTAATAGCGGATTTGTTCGACAGGTTGGGCAAGGCGAAGTACTTCTCCAAGTTAGACTTGAGGTCGGGATACCATCAAATTCGCATTGCCGAAGGAGATGAACCCAAGACCGCTTGTGTAACAAGGTACGGGTCCTTTGAATGGTTGGTCATGCCTTTTGGACTAACCAACGCACCGGCAACATTTTGCACCCTGATGAATGAGATCTTTCATCCATTTCTTGACCGGTTCGTGGTGGTATACTTGGATGATATAGTCATCTACAGTGATACCTTGGAAACTCATGCCGAACACTTGCGAGCCGTGTTCCAGACTCTGCACAAGAACGATCTATATGTTAAGAAGGAGAAATGTTCTTTTGCCAAGGAGGAGGTGCACTTCCTTGAACACATCATTCGCCAGGGGACCCTTATGATGGATAAGGAGAAGATTCGTGCTATTGAGGAATGGGAGCCACCCACCCGAGTATCCGAGGTACGATCTTTTCTTGGGTTGGTGAATTACTATAGGCGGTTTATCAAGGGCTACTCTGCCAGGGCAGCCCCTTTGACAGACTTGTTGAAGAAAAACAAGCCATGGGACTGGACCAAAGAGTGCCAAGATGCCTTTGAAGACTTGAAGGCAGCTGTAATGGAGGAGCCTGTGTTGGCTCTCCCTGACTTCTCTAAGACATTTGAAGTTCACACGGATGCTTCTGACTTTGCTATTGGAGGAGTACTGATGCAAGAAAGGCATCCAATAGCATTCGAGAGTCGCAAGCTTAATGATGCTGAGCGACGTTATACCGTCCAAGAGAAAGAGATGACAGCCGTAGTGCATTGCTTGCGGACTTGGAGGCATTATCTGCTGGGATCCAGGTTTGTGATCAAGACCGATAATGTGGCTACTCGCTATTTCCAGACTCAAAAGAAGTTAACACCCAAGCAAGCCCGGTGGCAAGACTTTCTAGCCGAGTTTGACTATGTGATGGAGTACAAACCCGGCACGGCTAATGTAGTGGCAGATGCATTAAGCCGGAAAGCAGAGTTGGCATCAATGAGTCAAGCCGAGGGCGACTTGATCACAAAAATCATTGAAGGTATGAACCATGATCCCGTTGCTCTGCAACTTGTAGAGATGGCCAAGGAAGGTAAAACCAAGAGGTTTTGGTTGGAGGATGGCCTTCTCTATACTGTTGGAAGACGAGTCTTTGTTCCGAAATGGGACAACTTACGAAAGGAGCTCATTAAGGAGTGTCATGACTCCAAGTGGGCTGGTCATCCGGGACAAAGGCGCACCCCGCTTTGTTAGAAGCAACTTATTACTGGCCGCAGATGAGGGATAAGGTGGAACTCTATGTGAAGACTTGTCTTGTATGCCAACAAGACAAGATAGTAAACCAACAACCTGCAGGACTGTTGGAGCCTCTCCCAGTACCAGGGCAACCATGGGAAAGTGTTTCCATGGACTTCATTTCAGCTTTGCCAAATTCCGAAGGGTGTGGCTCTATTATGGTGGTGGTAGATCGATTCTCGAAGTATGCAACCTTCATAGCTGCCCCGACGGATTGTACAGCAGAAGAAGTGGCCAGGCTATTCTTCAAGAATGTGGTGAAGTATTGGGGGCTACCAAAGACAATCATCAGTGACAGGGACCCCCGCTTCACAGGAAAACTATGGACCGAGTTGTTCAAGCTCCTGGGCACTGAGCTACACTTCTCCACAAGTTTTCACCCACAGACCGATGGACAAACAGAAAGGGTGAATTCCTTGTTGGAATGCTACCTGCGGCACTTTGTGAGTGCCAATCAAAAGGATTGGGCCAAGCTTCTCGATGTGGCTCAATTCTCTTATAACTTACAAAAGAGTGAGGCCACAGGAAGCAGTCCCTTTGAAGTGGTGATGGGACAACAACCACTCACTCCTCATGCCCTTGCCACCACCTACAAGGGCAAGAGTCCAGGAGCCTACCACATGGCCAAATCTTGGCAAGAACAAGCCGAGGTAACGAGATCCTTTCTTGTCAAGGCGGCCAAGCGGATGAAAAAGTTCGCAGATAGGAAGAGGCGTGCTTCTGAATACCATGTGGGAGACAAGGTAATGGTGAAGCTTCTTCCTCAACAATTCAAAGTGTTCCGAAAGGTGCACAAGGGCCTCATCCGCAAATATGTAGGTCCGTACAAGATCATGGGGAAGGTAGGAAAGGTTTCCTACAAGCTGGACCTACCTTCAAACTTGAAGATTCATCTTGTCTTCCACGTTAGCATGCTAAAGCCGTTCCATGAAGACAAGGATGATCCGGATCGAGCCATCTCGACGAGAGCACCTCCGACTATGACCAAGTCATTCGATCGAGAGATAGAAGAGGTGTTGGCCGATCGAGTTGTGCGGCGACGAGGGGTACCACCAAGTACCCAATACTTAATCAAATGGAAAGGATTGCCAGAGAGCGAAGCCACATGGGAACCTCAGGAGGATCTTTGGCAATTCGAAGACCACCTACACCGGTACAAAGACAAGTCTGTGACGAGGACGTCACCGGATTAGGTGGGGGAGAGTGTCACGGATCGCAGGGAACGCAAGATATTTTGTGCACAAGGCACTTCCAAGGAGGTTTCTAGAGAACTCCACAATATGGTAGATCCTTGTACATAGGTGTAGCAATGTATAGAGAATTCTAGAACTCTCTTGTAAAGTGTAAATATCTAGATATTTCTAGGGAATGTTCTGGAGAACCATTCCCCACCGTTGGATGTAATCGATCATAGCCGTTCGTTAAGGAGGTGGATGCCTATAAATAGGAGGTGCCACCCTCAGTTGTATTCATTCGAAAGCAATTCAAGTTGTTTGCTACTCAGAGCTTCTCTTTCTAAAGTGTTCTCTCTCTATAAGTTCTCTTTGCACTAGTGCTCTTTGCCTACGCTTGAGGGTTCGGCTGACTTAGCCAAGATCGCGGGATTGATCAAGCTAAGGCCGGCACGGTTTTGGGTGGAATTTGTCTAAGACCGTGACAATTCGCTCGAGATACTTCGTACCCAGCAATCAAACTCCTGTTCTAACGCACAACGAGCAAGAAAACTCCTGCGTTAACGTGCGCTTGGGCCGTTGCTTGTTTGGTCGAGCTCAATCAACCCTCTCGCTTTCCTAATCAAAAATTTCACTAGGCTTCGAAATATCAAAATTATAAGGCCTGATATTTTCCACTACTTTTCTTTTTACGGCCTGTGATACGGGAGCCTCAACATCCCTTGGCCTAAGAGGATTGCTGACCATAGGTTGTTTCAGGCACCTAGACTTTTTATGGAAGACATGAAAAGATAAACCAGAGCAAAGTGACGCATCCCAATGGGGCACGAGCGGACGTTAGCACACTAATGGAGTCATTTACGTCATCAAGAGCAGGGAGACAAAGACGATGGTTAGCTGGTAAACAAGAAATAGAAATAGAGCATAGAAGTGGAATATATTCTATTTACGTGCGGGTGATTGAGCTGGAGATAAAGTTTCTTCCTCTCCTTTACTTACAGTCGAGCTCTATTAACATAGACCCTATAGCTTAGCTCGAGTAACTACGTGCCTTTAGCTCTAGTTCAGTTACACTTACTAACACGAAGGCTAGTGCTAGTTGAGATCAGGGAAGGACTCTAACTGCCCCGCTGGTATGGACCCCGATTCAAAGGTAGCAGGCTCTCTTTTCCATTCTCTGACGAGGCAATATAATACTCGTATTCCTTCAATTCTAAATTATGCTATTATTAATTATGGCTCCCCTGCTCGATTGTATTGATCGAACCGTAGCTGAGGACCTTTTTGTCCTTAGTTAATGTTGATGTTTTCTGTATTAACAAAGACATCAGGAAATCTTCAATACCACACTCTTTTGGGAATTCAGTTCCTTCTATCTATTACGGCTACATCATCGAGATGCCAATTACTTAGATCATGAGATGTTATGAAAAATGAAACATCCAGTTTCTGGTGGAAATTTTTGCAGGCTGCAAGAGGACTGTACTATGGTAACATTATAACGACTCTCTGTTTTAAATTAAGATCATTAAGGCCTGATCCTAGGAATGAGTCACGTGGTTAGATAGCTAGTAAAAAAAAAAAATGCAGTGTCAAAAACTTGAAGATCTTGATTTTCAATACTGATGGGAACCTGTTTAATTAATGCCCTTGCTATTAGACAGAAATCATGATTGAATTAATAAATTCTTGACTGTTTAGCAAAATTTTACATCGTTATGAAGAGAATGATTTTGCAAGAGAATGAAGATGGATGGTTCTAATAATAAGGAATGGAAGACCTATGCTAGATGTAAACATAGCATTAAAATCATGCCTTGTAGTGAAATTAATGTTAGAGATGCTTTTTACTGTTAGTTTCTTTCTTGGTCTAAGTATGTCTATTATTGTTTCCTTTATATAAGTTATTGGGTGTAGAGTTTTCTTTCAACTTTTTGAAATTAATAAAATACCAGTATTTTATTTTACCTTCCTTTCTCACTCGCTTCATTATTAGGAATAATTGAATTCTCATGCTTGAATTGAGTTTTCTGTGTATTGTATGATTTACTCATTCCTTGCCGTGTGGTCCAGTTTTCAGATGCAGGACTACATTTCATTTCTCTTTGTCTTGCAGGGGACTATAAGATTGTCTTCATATAAAGAGAGGCCTATGACCCATTTCTATGTTCATGCTTTGCAAGCTAGTTACGCAGACATAATGAAGCTAAAGGTTTATTTTAGTTTCGGTGTTCACACCTAGATTGCTAAGCTTATTTGCTCTATCACAAATTTTGGGATGACATCTGTGAATTTGTTTTGAAAGTATAGTTATTATTTGGGTGCAGAATGTGAACTTGCAAGCTCCTTTGCCCTGATATAAGTATGTAGAATGTATAAATCTGACTCGTCCAGTTGGGTTTAGTATGGTCATGACACTAGATTAACTTTCAATGAAATAGATTAAGCAGAGTAAATTTGTGTCTGTTGGTATAAAGTTCGGCATGCACTCCTTATGATTTAAATATGGCTTTTGATATAAAAATTTATTTCTGCAGATGTTTTAAACTTATACCCCGCTTCACTTGTATGATAACTTCTAGGGAAATTTCAGTATTCATGTATCAAATCGTTTGGGAAATGATATCTCCATTATTGGTGCACCGCTACACCGCATTTTGGGTTGTTTGAGTTGTAACTTTTGACCGAAATTGACTTTGATTGCTAATTTTAACTAATGGGCAGCCGCCTACCCTCTGACAAGGAAAGGGCCAAAAGAAATGCACCTATATTACTGTTTGAGTAATGTGATTTGGTCATACCGCCGTTCTTAATTTTGCTTCTGGTAAACAACAATAATAATAATGCAGAGCTGAATTAGGCTAGGATTGTTATTAGTTTGAGTCAGAAAGTACTAGGTCCACAACATATCTAGTTCCTAGGTTTTCTTGGTTGGTTGGTTTCGTGTTAAGTTCCCGGCGAGCTGGAGCAACATTCAGTTCACCCAGCTGGATTATTATTAAAATGACAGGTTAGATCAGGGAAGTCATTATGAAAAACTGTTGAGCCTAAATCAAAAGTTATAGCCAATAACAACTCTTTCTCCATCAGCATATTTGTTTGATTTAAAGTAGTCTTTGAGATGATATTTTCATTATTGCCAATTGAAATCAGTGATATCTTTTGAATAAAAAATAGTGATCGTTTGTCTTAATGCAGCAGCAGCATATTTAAAAATATCCCTTCAGATGGCTGTGTGGATACGGACAAGCTAAATTTTCTAACTTCATCTCCTGTGATACTTTGTTTTCTTCCCCAACAGTCAAACTAAATTAGATCACTTTTTATGATCATGTGATTGCTTAGAGTCTATTATATCTGCCATTTCTTCTATCTTTCTTCAAATATACTAAAATTGTACACATAAGTAGGCGACTCCTGCACATTACACAGAGAATGTAAGAAATGAGTTGTATTGTTTATGACTTATAACTCGTTGTGAATTATTGCAATTGACATTGACATTGACATTAGTTGTGAGACATTGGTTGACAGAAGAATGTTGATGCTACAGATTTGGTGAAATTTCTGAGACAACAGGCTGTGTATGGTGGAAAAGGGATCACATGGGTGAAGAAGGCCTTTATTTGAAAGATGAGGTAGGACCCTTTTTTAATTAACGGGGAAGAAGCGGTTTGGACCGTAATGTGAGCTTTTATGAAATTATGGGGACCATCCATGACCATGTCCCTCCAATCTCACACCTTCAACAAGAAAAAAGTCCACAAAATCCAAATCTCAGTTCAACCCACTTGCTCTCTGTATCCTTTCTCGCGCAATCAACGCAACCTAACCCCTCCCATTTTGAATCTCTTGTTCTTTCTTCTTTCTTAATCATTCACTTCCATCCACAAACATAGCCGTTGCATCACCCTCACTTCTCATTATCGTCAATTTCATATCTTTTACTCAATTCATTACCTCATAATTCTCAATATTATCATTTAGCAGTGAGACTTGTAATTTTTCACTTCATACGAGAAAGATAATAGTGCTTTCTTTCTCTTCTATTTTCCGAAGTTACATTCCATGAGCCTTTTGCCCGGCATATTTGCACATATTTTTTAAAAATTGATTTCACTGTCATGTCAAATGATATTTAATATGTGCATTAGTTGTAGTTGTTGTGTGTTTAATCTTTTACTGTCGGAAATTTATTTCTTTTGGGTGAAATACTATCAAACATTTATTATAATGAGGAATATTGCAACTTGTTATTACTTATTACGTTTTTAGTAGGAATTCTTGCTTCTTGTTAACTTTCTTGCTTTTCATTCCATACAAAGCCCACCAGTCATTTCTAAATTGTTATCAAAGCTTTAAAGCACATTCAATACAATTATAGATTTTTTTTCCTTCATGAGATTTCATCCTCTAGATACTTTATTATCAATAGGAAATGCAGCCTTAAATCTTTTTTTAATTATTATTTTGAATTATTTACTTTCGAACAATTTGTTTAATGACTTTGAAAATAAATTTCAAATGCATCCTTAAAATTGGATGTTCCTACAATAATAACTAATGAAACTCTCAAATACTACTTTTCTATTGGTTATGGCATTTTTTTAGTTAATTTCCTAAATAAAATGCATTTGTTGTTGTTTTTTTTTTTTTTTTGCATTATCATAAATTCAAGGTGACAATTTTTATTTAGTAGATTCAATTCAAGGTATTGAGTTTTAGCTCATAAGAAGTAGCCGTTGCAGACATTTGGAGGAACTATTTTTTTAAAAAAAAAGTAGATTCTATTATTTTTACATATCTATTTTTTCACTTTAACATTTTCCTTTGGAATGGAAAATGTGTTTAATCAAGATTTAAACAAACAAATCTATATATATATATAGAGAGAGAGAGAGAGAGGGAAAAGTATTTCTCCTGTCGTTTTGAATTAATGAAGGGTGTGTTTGTAATTTCAGGTGAATTAATGAAGGGTGTTTCCGCAATTTTGCACCCTTCATTAATTCATCTGAAATTACAAACATACCCTTCATTAATTCAAAACGACATAGTTTTAGGGTTACTGTGAATAACTCTATCTCCAGTGATATAATATTACCGGTGTTGCACCGTCCGAGACCAGATTAGTGAATCCATTTTGAAGCAAATCTCTGTAACTTATGTTAAGTTTAAGAGTTAATAAATTAAACTTTTGATGAAGATTTAAAAATGAAATTATTAAAAAGTTGACTTCTGGTGACACTTTCTCTCTCTGTTTTTTTTTTTTTTTTGGGGGGGGGGGGGGGGGGGCCATATTTGATGACACTTTCTCGATCGTTACCGAAAATCTAACTTTTTGAAAAATGTCTTGGCCGTGGTTACAATGCCGTCTTATATTTATAAAGGTGGTGTCAGAGAATTAACTGAGATTTTCATTGCAACGGCTAAAAGAAAAGGACAAAGCAATTGAATTAATGATCCTAAATAAGTTTTGACTTTAAATACGAAGAGCAAGTCTCATAGGATGAGTATTTAATTGTTTCTAATGTCGGAATATTTAGGGTAGTGGTGACATTGTGCACAAGTGTTTCTTCTGTATTTTGAGCTCATAAATAGTCAACTCATTTACTTAAATATAATTATTATTATTAGTTGACCAAAAAAAAAACAATACTCAAATTTACAATAAATTGAGTTGAGGAATGGAAGTAGATCCTCATTTCAATTTACAGGAAGAGGTATGCAAATATTAGGCACATAGGAATATAATACCCTCCTTAGTGCGTGCTTCATGTAAAAGCTAATCAAAGAGTTTTCTTTAATTGTAAATTTAAATTATGAGTTATTTTCTCTCTCAAATTTATATCGTAAATGTAAAAAAAAAAAATGTAAACCCCAGTTCTCTCAAATTTATATTTTTTGAAAAAATTATTTATATTGATTATACATATTAATGAGGTTTTCATCAAGAAAGTAGTTTTTAATAATATAGCGGATTAAAATTGATACTTTTAAAAACGCAACACATATTTTTTATAAATAATTATTTAAACTAAATTTCTTAATATCTTCAAAGTACCTGTAATTTAACTCCTATATGTAATATAGGAAAAAGTATGTTAAATGAAAGGAAGGAAGGAAGTGCAAAATGTTGAGTAAAGGGGAGTGAGAGTGAGTGAGGCCACGGATAGTGGTTGTGGAGGGTTTGTGAGTTGTTCATCAATACATTAATTAATAAAGTTAATACAGAATTAAAAAGGAAATAAATAATTAATTAGGATTGGTGATTACTGGTTGGAAGAAGGCAAATAGGGATTTGTGATTAAGGACCGATCATTATTTTCACTTCCAGTTGCTTATACCTGGCCCCACCCACACCTACTCCCACTCCTCCATACACTCACCACAATTTTATTTTATTTATCATTTTTTTATTTTATATAATTATCATCACACAAATCATAAAAGGAGTGCTGTGAAGCTTTTCTTTGACGGTATAAAAAGAAACAATTGAATAAATGAAGAGATCAGATTGAAGGATAATTACTAGATTAAGAGATAAAATGTGGATTTAAGGCACATAAGATTGCTCAAGAGTGTCCCATTGAGGCAAAAAAGGTTAAAATTTGAAAATGAGGTTGCTTGGCGGTGATCAAAAGCTGTATGTGGACCCAATAAGAAGATTAGTTAATATCCCAAAACATTAATTAATAGCATAAAGATCAAAAGAAAAAGAAAAATGTACCAATCACGAAATCCATGGTGAAATATATTTGATTCCTTTTCATCATTCTCAAACTTTGTTTGTAAATGTCACTTAACTCAAATCAGTTGGTTAAAACGACATCGTTTTGAGTTTTAAAAAATAATACTTCTTCATATTTATATGTTAGTGATTTTGTCTTGTTAGATTATGTGTGGTTTATGCATAAATATTTTATTTCTCATCGTATTGCTTTTTAACAGAAATTAAGAAGTTAAAATGGACACTTTAATTTAGGAAACTTAAGAAGAGAAACATATATATGATTGTCATTGGTATGACATTCCAGATCAAAAGCCAAAGTAGAGGAAGATCAAATTCACTTTCCTCTTGCCAAATTTAAACTACAAGATTGTTGTAACTGAAAAAATGATAAGGACTCTAACAAGCCACTTTAATATTCTTAGAATGAAACAAATATCTTTTTTTTTTTTTTTTGCTCGGGAACAAATATCATTCAATATAAATGAAACAATCAACGTATCATCTCTACCTCCGATTTTCTATGTGCTCAAAGAACAGGATCATAAAAGTCAATACATAAGAGAGAGAGAGAGAGATGTTTTTCTTTTTACTTTGAAATTGTTTAAAGAATATAAGAAGAAGAAAATATAAATAGTTTGGGTAGGGAAGCAAGCTGGGTGAGGATGGTGAAATCAGGAGGAGATTGTGGCTTTAGAATAAAAGAAATGTTGAGAGAGAAAGAGAGGGTGGCTTCATGTCACTCAAAAGCTAGGCAATAATAATCTTCACAATTCCTTCCTCGATCTCGTTTTCTTTATAAATCACTCAAACACAGTTGTCACAGCCAGCCAGATTCTGGACAAAACTTCCTTTAATTTTTTTTCTCATAAGAAAATTGAATAAATATAAATATAAATATAAGAGCCACATATTACTGTTATTAATGTTATTTTGCTGCCCCTACAAGCGACTTCAAACTTTTCTCTATGTTTTTTAAAAAAAAAAAAGTGGAAAGAGGATTTCATTCATATAATTTTTACAGAATGAGACTACTCAATTTGAAAGTGTGAGGTGAAAATGACGTTAAAGTGAAGGCAGAGTAGGGGGAAAAACTTGTGGTTCAGCCATGAGTAATTGAGATATGTAAAACAAAAAAAAAAGAACAAGAGCATCAAAAAATGTGGGAGGCAGAGACAAGAAGAGATGATATAATAGTACTGCTTGGCATGAAACTTGTGGAGTGAGGGGAAATTTGAATCAAGTGCGCTCCAACGTTCGAGTACTCTCAGGGATCCTCGTGATTCATCAGACGGCCACAAATTTCCATGTGAAGCTGTTTAAAAACACTCAGGTGCCTCACTGCCTTGTGTGTAAAAATCCTCTTTCCTTTCTCCCACAAGCTTTTCTCTTCTGCAACTATAAATTCCTCACTCCTCCATGCACTTCTCTAACAATATCATCACCATCATCATTTGCACTTGCTTCTTCTCATCATTATACCTTCCTGTCTACGTGAAGGAATAGAATAAACACATGTCGGGAATGGTACTTTTTTCACTACTGTTATTATCTTACTATCTTCATTATTATTATTTCCAAAATTTCTCACTCAGGGCTTCTCTTGTCAGATCCCAACTTCACTTGACAACTAGATTCTGCCTATATTTTTCCTGGATCTGATCGAGACCCACCTTCCAAAATGCAATTATGGAAATGGGTTTTCCACCTTGTGCTGGCATCTTCATTGTTCCTCCGTCATCTCTCACAGAATGTTATTGCTCAGACAACATCGGAGTCCCCAATCTGCTCCGAACAAGACAGGGCTTCTCTTCTGGGCTTTAAAGCCAGCATTTTGCAGGACACAACCAACACACTTTCTTCATGGACTGGCAGAGATTGCTGCGATGGTGGCTGGGAAGGAGTTGAATGCAATCCATCCACAGGACGAGTCACTACATTGCAATTACAGAGACCTGACAGTGATAGGGACAGTGGCCTTTATATGAAGGGAACTCTGTCCCCTTCACTGGGCAATCTGCGTTTCTTGGAGGTTCTGGTAATAAGTGGGATGAAGCACATCACTGGGCCAATTCCTGAGAGTTTGTCAAATTTAACTCACCTTACCCAACTGGCTTTGGAGGATAATTCCCTTGGAGGGACCATCCCCCCAAGTTTAGGTCACTTGCCTTTGCTTCAGACCTTTTCACTTAGTGGGAACCATCTGAAAGGGCAGATTCCTCCAACATTAGGGAATTTCAGGAGCCTGGTCCAGCTCAATTTGGCAAGAAATCTTCTGTCAGGTCCTATACCCTTGTCTCTCAAAACTCTTCAGAATCTGCAGTACCTTGATCTTAGCTGTAATTTATTATCTGGGGCTATCCCAGATTTTGTAGGGCAGCTGAGAAATTTGACCTTCATTGATCTTTCTGATAACCAATTTACTGGGAGAATTCCCATTTCCTTGTTCAATCTGGCCAGTCTCTTAGACTTGTCCTTGAGCCATAATAGGCTCACAGGGAACATCCCAGATCAGATTGGGACTTTGAAATCCTTAACCAGTCTTAAGTTAAGTGGTAATCAGCTCACAGGTCATCTTCCACTGTCCATATCAAGATTACAAAACCTTTGGTACCTCAATTTATCTAGAAACGCACTCTCTGATCCCTTACCAGCTATCCCTAGCAAGGGTATTCCTTCTCTTTTATCAGTAGACTTGTCCTACAATAATCTCAGCTTGGGTAGTGTTCCCGATTGGATCAGAACCAAGCCACTTAAAGATGTCAATTTAGCAGGGTGTAAATTGAAGGGGAATCTTCCAATCTTCATGAGACCTGACTCTTTGAGCACCATAGACCTCTCAGATAACTACTTGGTTGGTGGCATTTCAGGTTTCTTCACAAACATGTCGAGCCTGCAAAAGGTTAAGCTCTCAAACAACCAGTTAAAAGTTGATCTTTCTGAAATAAAATTGCCCACAGGGGTATCTTCCATTGATTTGCATGCAAATCTGCTCGTGGGTTCACTATCAGCAGTCATAAACAGCAGGACAAGCAGCTCTTTGGAGGTTTTAGACGTATCAGGGAATTCAATTTCAGGCCAAATTCCAGGATTCATTGCAGGCTCAATATTGAAGGTCTTAAACATTGGAGGCAACAATATATCAGGTCAAATCCCTGTTTCAATCTCAAATTTGGTTGAACTTGAGAGATTTGACATCTCAAGGAACCACATATTGGGAAGCATCCCTCCAAGTTTAGGGATGTTGCTGAAGCTGCAATGGCTTGACCTGTCTATTAATGGACTCACGGGAAAAATTCCAAGTACTCTGTCACAGCTTGTTGTTTTAAGGCATGCAAACTTCAGGGCAAACAGACTTTGTGGAGAAATACCACAGACTAGACCATTCAACGTCTTTCGTCCAGTAGCTTATGCTCACAATCTTTGTTTATGTGGCAAACCCTTGCCTCCATGCAAGTGAAACAGAGAATGGAAGATGGGTCAGTGAGGTGCTGACTTAGTCAACCTTGTTCAAATGTTCATGCCTTGTGATCATTGTTATATCAATCAGCATTAGGCTCCACATTGGGTTAAGAACAACCTATCTAATAATATTATTTTTATTTTTATTTTTCCTTTCTTCTGAGTTTACACCAAATTGGTACTGTACCATTTCATAGTATTATATTATTTTAATAAAACTTCCCACACTGTTGTATCTTTTAATCTCAATTAAGATGTTGCCTTTCTTGTTAAATATGATTTTATTAAATTTTTTTAAAAAAAAATCCACATCATGCAGCATGTGTTTTGGGATCAGATAACAGAGCAAAAATTTCAATTTCAATTGTGCAAGTTAACGTAAGAATAGTTTACTTATCCAAGGCCCCATTGGTTCCTATTCTGATCCACATGATCATGACGTGGAGTAATGATTAATGAAGTTAACTTCAAGTCCAACACAATCGGGAAAAGCCCGATGATTTGATCTTTGTTTAACCGAAGACAGCAGTGCAGTGACACAACTGGTGGTATTGAGATGTCTTATATCTCCCCTCAGTTCCTGTGTTCGAATCCCCCCTCCCCTCGCCTTGTACCAAAAAAAAAAGTTGGAATCAAAAGGATAGGCAGTAGGGAGAACTCTTCTCTTCTAGACCGTCTAGATCAGATCTAGATGGTTCAGATCTAATTTTTTTACTTTATATTTTTTCAAAAAAAAATTGATAGATAAAGAATTTAAAATAAAAATAATCTCTCAATTAACCTTTTTTTTTAAAAAATCATTTTTTTATTTAAAAAGAAACAATTAAAAAAAAATCAAATCTCAACGACCCAACAGGTAGATAGTGCCTATCCCAAGGATAGGTAACAAAAGTGGTTGCACAAAAGTTCCACCAAGAAAGCATTATGCCGTGAAAACAAAGAGCAAGCCACGCAGAAAAATTCAAATTCTAAACAAATTGCACAATATAAAAATCTTGGGTTTCAGGTGATTGGACCCCTATTCGCACTCTATTCAGATTAAATGGTATCTTACCGACCGCTATGATCACAAAAACAAATTGCTAAGCATTCTTTTTTTAAAAAAACTTAGATTCTAGAGAAGAAATTGAATATGATCAGGTTCTCTTAAAAAAAAATAAAAATAAAAATAAACACCTAATGAGCTTTTTTGGAAGAACTTTTTTCTTTATTGTAAAATAAACTCTTATAAATAAGAATTTTTGTAAAACCCTATTTGACCTAGCTTCTACTTATAAGAAAAAAATAAATTAAAAAAAAAAAAAAGAGGATCCAAAACCGACATTAAAGCACTCTACCATCTAAACTATCAACAGCTTCGACACAAATTCTATCGAAGGTTGGATGACAAAAGGAAAAATCAAATGACATGACCTTTCAGCCTGTGAAAAACCAGGGTGATATAATTAATTAACATTTCAAAAAGAGATTCGATGGAGAACATCGCAAAATCATTTTGCATTTGAAGGCCGCAAATTAGTAATCCTACCATCTAAATTAAAACTTCCACCGACATATTCCCAAATTTACAGCCCTAGAACAAGCATTCAGAATATCTTTCTAGTATAAACAGTAAGCATGTCCCACTACTCCTCATCAGTGAGTTCTTCATTTTCCTTTGTTGCGTCATCCTTCTCAGATTCCTCCTGACCCGCCTCCTCAGCTACATTTTCTTTATCAGAACCCTCTTGATCCTGCAAAAAAAATTTTACACATTTTCAGAGAGAATGAATAATTATTAATCAAGTAAATAATATCAACTCAAGCAATGAAACATACATCTCCGTCTTCTGCAGCATTATAACTTTCTAATGCTTTCTCATATTCTGCCTTGAGTTCAGCAGCTCTATCCAAGTAAGGCTTCTTCTCCTGCTCCAATTATGGCCATATAATGAGGTTTGATAAACACAAAATTATCAAATGGGCAAATGATCTTTAATTAAAAGAATTAACGTTCACTCACCTCATCAGATAAGGATTTCCACTTCTCACCTGCCTCTTTACCGACCTAGATTATCATTCAAAAGGTATGCTAATTAGCAAATCCCAGCAAAAAATTGACCTAAGTAACAAGAAAATTGTTATTTGCATATCAAGTTTCATTACCCTTTTAACATCTTTAGAATCAGGATTAGCCTCCTTAAAAGATTTTCTAAACTCTTCCCTGCAACAAAAGTTTCAAACTCAGTAAAATAATCTCAGATAAGCACAACTTAGTTGACAATACATAGGAAAGGGAGAACTCACAGGAAGACAAAGAAGGCTGTGGGAGGACGCTTGGGCTTGTTAGGATCCTTGCCTTTCTTCCCCTTCTCCACTCTCTCCACCTTGGCCTTTTTAGCCTTGGGCTCGCTTGATTTGGGCTTCCTCCTGAGCAATTACCAGTTACAACACACAGAAAGTGAACATTGAGCATACCAAATGGTTGTGGTAAAATTGAAGACATGACCAAGAAATCTATTTCACCTCTCCGCTGGCTTCTTGTCCTCAGCAGGCCTTTCCACAACCTGAGCCTCTGAATAAGCGAAAATTCAAAACAATGAATAGATATTGATTGATAAACTATCGAACAAAAAGTTGTATTATAAAAACAAGTGATATAATACCCAGATTCATTTTAATTTTAGCATCAAGGCTGCAACTGTGCATGCTGATGAGGGCCACTGGAACATTCTTGTTGCACTCTTCACTGCAGATTATAGAAAACACGTTAAGCCACCTAGCAGCAGATGCTCAGGGAGAGGGGGATAAAAGGACAGATAGGAACCTAAATTATCGCATAGAATAATCAAGAGCAAAAGAACAAGCATCGTCATCATAAAGAATTAAATCAATTCGCCAGGGCAACTTAAAGAGCGTCACACATTTTGATTTCCATGGAGTACAATGTAAACACAACACACAGTCCCATCAAGTTCCGTGACCATATCGATCAAGCAGGATTGCAAGCACATGATTTCCACAATAACCAAAGAAATTTTAAATCACCGATATCATGTTCGATAACGCAAAGTGAAATTCTTAGATCAAATAATATAACTCAAAGTGAATAATAGCAGTAGAAATGCGGGAAATAAACATCCCGCCAGGCAATATCTGAATATGAAAGAGACAAACATCGAAACTTCATACAATCGAACAACTCCAAGAGACTGGTAAAGAATGTTGAAAGTAAGGAGAGAGGAACAAACCATTTGGCAAAAGCACTGCCATCTTTGGCGCGAACAAGACCAGTAGCAGCATGAGAATCGACTGCATCAACTCTCTTTCTAGCCTGTGATGGGTTCGACTTGGTTGATTTTCCACCCGCCATTTCAATACTCGCCGCCTTCTTCAAACTGCGATTCTGCAATGAGGGCGAAATGGGTGAGTAGTATTATTCGGATGGGTATTGGTATATATCAGAGGGAGAAATTGGAATTGGAAGTGTCGAAGTGGGAAATGCGAATTGTTACGTTTTGGGTTTAGCGCCAAAGAAGCTTATATTCGTTTTTCATACCCGCGCTCTGCCTCTCCATTTTCACACGGATCAATGACCTGGCACTCTCATCCACCCTCCACTTCTACACCATGCGATCACGTACGGTACAGATTTGATGCCTATTTGGATTTAAGTTTTTCTTGTCGATATGGTTATGGACCCGGGCATTTCCACCCGGATTTTGGGCTCTACACGAGCTTACAAATTTGATTCTCGATGGCCCATATCCAAAACCAAGTTGTCACAAAGAGGCCTTTTTTGTAACAAAAAACAATAATCGGAGCTCATAACTGATTTTACTATTTTTCAACTATTTCTTCTCTCTTCATCTTCATAACTACAATACATATACCCCTCATCCTTGGATTCAACTGATGTGAGAGTCAATCTTCCTCATCTTAAAGGAGGGAGTTCGATCCCTGCGTTGGTCAAGGCGCTGGGGAATGCATCCTAAGGGTCTAGGAAGCAGTGGTAACGCTGGTAGAGGTGAAGGCATGTGTACTCTCTGGCCAGTATCCTCTGTGGACTGCCCAACCCCTTTCCTAAAAAATTTTTAGCAAAAAAAATAAAATAATAAGCACAATACATATTGGTAAAATTATCTCAATCTCGTTTATTATATGAAACTGAACTTATTTCTTGGTCAAAATGGACTTTTAAATAAGACCAAAGTGGTATGTCTTTTATTTTATCAATTTTACATTAATCTTCTCTAATTTCTCATCTATATATATATGAATATGAATTTTCGATTTACAAACTAAAACTCCTTTTTTATGCTAAGTGAGTATTTGGTTTGGATTTGAGCCCAAAAAAAAAAGTTCTAGTATTCGGCTTGGGGTAGTGTTCCACGGTGAAAAAGATCAGAAATGTAGAAGCAACATGTCTGCTGCTGCTGCGTTTTGCTTGTTGAATGTGGGTTGGTTCTTTCTGGGACATGTCTCAACTCTCAACCCAACTTAACTTTCTCATGCTCCAAGCTCTTTTGTCTTTTTCATTTTTCTTGGGCAATTCGCCCCATTTCGCACAATATTATTGTATTTTTTCTACCCCTATCTATCCTATCCACATCTCTACTTTTGCCCGTGTTGCCGCTTGAGCCAACCCCAGCCGCATTCATAATTTTTTAGTTTCAATTGCTTCCCCCCCCCCCCCCCCCCCCCCCACAAAACAAGTCACCTTCCCTCATCCCACTATTAACAGGGCAACACCCACTTTATTGCTAAAAAGAATAACCGGACACTGTCTTATGATTGATCAACTATTACTGTCTTGTATTAAGTCCAAACTAGAGCTTTTTATATGAGTACTTAACGCCCACCACTGCGTCTACCCTAATTCTAAAAGACAAACAGAAATGCCTTGCGGAAGAAAAAGACGTAGATGCAGGGTAGACAAAAACAGCATAAACTCAGTCTTAGCCTCCTCATTTGTCTGCATGCTTTCGAAAACTATAATAACAGCTGCTATAATATCACCAGAGTGCAAGGCAAGAAATCGAGTTGAGTAAAATTTGCAATACCCATATCTACTTCTGTTGTTCACAAAACAGAACAAGTTCTCTGGCATAGTAGGGAGGGACATGAAATGAGTAGAGTAGTAGTAATACACAAGAGGAATCTCAACCTCAGTCTCCCCAATTCATACAGTAAGAGCACACGCCGACCCCAAAAAAAGAGAACAAGCAAGTTAACAAATAAGAAAGAAAAAAGACAGGAAGAAAAAAGAGAGGCATGAGGAGTGAGAGAGATCAACAGAAGAAGCCAAAATTGCCATTGTCGAAGTTGAGGGAATAGCTAAAAGGATCGTAGTGGAAGTTGAAATTCTTGGTGTTGCGATAGCAGCCAGTCTTCATTTGCCTCTTAATGTCAGCTCTAACCTTCCAAAACAAGCTCCTGAGCCTCCTCTTGCCACGCACAAGCACCGTGCGAACTTCAAAGCAGCAGCAGCAACTCATGGCTTTCAAACCCATCAGTAATCCCTCCTATACTCTGAAGTTGCAGATTACAGATGGATGAGAGGTTAATGAGAAAGAAGGACTCTTGAGGGAAATGGCTTTGTGGGATTTGAGTGTTGTGTGTAAGGAAAGGCTATTGTTATATTATAGGGGGGGGGAGAGAGAGAGAGAGGTTAGGTGAAGAGGGGCAGAAACGAGGGAGGCATTGGTGCAGCTAGGTTTGCTCTCTCCATTGTGCTGTCGCTGCTGTGGTCTCTCAGAGAATCGCCCCAAAAAGGTCCATTTACCTCAACACGGGCCCCTCCACTTTTCTTTTGTCTTTGTACTCAAATTCGACGACTCCTCTTTATATTTCAAGGATAATTTCAGTGCACTTTCGTTTGAGTAGTCTGATTATTAACAAGTTCCCTAACAAGTGAGTATTATCCCTATTTTTATTTTAAAATCTAATCTTTGTTCAAATCCAGCTGAGCTCACCCTGGCTTTCTCATTCCTTTTCCACATCATGAATAGTGATGATATCAAATGAACATATAATCAAATCAAACATTGCCCAAGTTCTGTTCACATATCCATCTATATTGGTGAAAAGAAGAACAAAATCTGGCTGAGAAAGAGCATGGGGTATGATTGCCTGTCTTGCTCTGTGTCTCATTGGATTGATGGATTCCCTTTGCTTGAGATTTTGATGGACGTGTGATTAGATCACGCTGGATTCGATTTCCTCTCCCATTATCTCCTTTTCTCCTTCACTCTTCTCTCTTTGGTTCTCACCCTTTTTCTTGAGTTTTTATGGTGTAGACAAGATTTTCTGTTGTTTTTTTTTACCGTGTACCGTGTAATAAAATAAAGGAGTTAAAACATGATTGATATTAATGTTGGTAGCCGGTAGTATGCATGAGTATGTTTGGAATTATGATTATTTGCCATTGTGTTGAAGGTTGAGAGAGGGTGGTTTAAGTTGAAGAAGCTCCTCCTCTGCCCTCTTCACCCTTAAATTTAAACATTCTCCATTATTAATCCTTAAGTATTTAAAAATAAATTCAATTTGGATTGTTAAACAAGACATAATGATCATAAGTTCAAATTAATAAACACTCTATACTCGCAAGAAAAGATTGTATATAATCTCTCATTAGACTTTACCTGGTAAGAGATTTTGTGCACATATTTGGGTACTATAATCTCTAAAAAGTATTTTACAAATTTTGTTTTTCCAAATTTTCTCACTACAAAATATTATTTTTATTATTTAATACTATGATATAATAATTTTATAATATAGTACTATTAGATTTCAACATTCAAAGTTTAGATAAGGTTAGGGAGTCAAGTCCTATGTTATGCGGAAGGAAGGAGATGGTTTGGTCATGGGGCGAGGAGCCCGGTGAGGGGGGGATTTTTGGGTTGAAATGATTTCATTGGCGAGAGTATGGATGAAGCGGTCCTATTAGAACACCTAAACGTTTCTCGCTCATCGGAGGGTCCCACGTCCCCAGACAAGACTTTGGAGGCCAGTGGGCCCCATTCCACTCGTCAATTCTTGAGAAAATCTATTTCAAGTCCCCTATTAGCCAAAAAATTCCAGAAAAAACCCAAACAATCTGAAAATTCAAAAAAAAGTTTCAAGATTCTGAAAATTTCAGAAAAGATCCTTCTAAATTTACGGAGTTGTTAATGAGGCCGATATAGTTGTTAACGGGGTACTGATATAGTTGTTAATCGGGCTGATTTAGTTGTTAAAAAAAATTTTAACAACTAAATCAGCCTCATTAACAACTCACTTTTGGGCCTTTTCTAGAATTTTGAGAATCTTAGGATCTTTTCTGAAATTTTCAAAATCTTAGGGCCTTTTTTTAAATTTTCAGATTATTTAGGCATTTTCTAGAATTTTTTGGCTAACAGGGACCTTAAAAAGGATTTTCTCTCAATTCTTCCCCTCTCGCCTCCACTCTACCTGCCTCCCTATCTTCAATTTTGTATCTTTTCTTTTGTTTGTTTTGATCCATTCCGTACACTATATATGTTCCCTACAAATAATGTAATCGTCTGAGTAATACGAGTACATTATAAATTTGTTCAGACTTGTTCATACAAGTGTTTAGGGTTATCGGTAGTTATAACTTGTAATTAGGAAAAGAGGCTCTACATCATAGGATTACTATAATTTATACACTCAGTTTGGCCCAAAAAAATGTAGTAAAAGTCATGATACTTTATACACGGATGGCTAGTATCAAATTATTCTGCTATATGATTTGCTACAACATACTGACTTTGTACTTTCTTTAAAAAAAGATGTCCCGCTACATTTATTTCAATGATCACATTTATATGTTTGGAAGTGATCCAAAACTAATAGATTAGTTAGACTTCTTAAAAGGTCAGAAATATACGTCCTTAACTAAATACTTGATGAATCAAATGGTTAAGGGTTTGTTTAAGTTGGTATTTAAAAAATACCTTTAAACAAGTTGAGACAAAAACTATTTTTATATATTTATCTCGTATATGTAAATCACGTCGAAGAAGTAATTTGCACCACTAATTCAAACATGCACTGAATAAAGAAATATGGAGATCTTGTAAAAGAAGAGTGAGGAATTGAAAATGTTGATTAAAAGATGTCTATAAATTTATATATATATAAAAGGGACATTGAAATAGGCATCAATAACACGATCATGATGAGGCATGTTATAGATACAAGGAATGATACTGAATAATAATGAAGTTGAAAAGAAGACAGAGGGAGGGCAGTTACGCAGGGGACAGAAGCAGGAGGTAAATAATTGCAAAATTACGAGTACAGTATAAAAAAGGAACCCCTCCCCATGACTTTTCCCCTCACTGACACCATAGCCTTCCCATGCTGCAACTACTGCTTCTTTCTATTTTTATCACATTAACCTTCAATATCAATGCCATTATCGTTATTATTATTATAGTGTAAACGCCAATGTCTGGCTAAGATCAGCTCTATCATCTTAGAACACAAGCAATCCATTCCATATGAAGCTCCATCACATGACCACTCATTCAATTCCAGATTAAACCCAAGTTTTAAAGAGAAGAACAGTGTTACATCCAAATATTAAGCAAGCTAGAGACTGAGGAAAAGAGAAACAGTTGGCAGAGATATATAAAATGGTGAGTAGTGAGCATCAAAGAGGGTGGGATTGATGGGTACAGGAGCTTACAAAAATCGAAGGGAGGACCAAAGAGATGGAAGTGAATGAGTGAATGTGATAAAAAATAGGGCAAGAGACATAGAGTTAAGTCCATATTGTCCGGTTATTACTTTCTTGAGGCATGGAGGCAGAAAGGTAGGTTACAGTTAGAAGAAGATGGTGAAGTAGTTTTCAAAGGAGTTAATGCGGCCACAGAAGCGTGTCTTTAGGAGGATGAAGCGTCGCTGTTGGCTCTGTGTCTCTGTTTGAGTTTGCAACCTAAAGCCCTTCGTGTCTTTCTCTCTGCAATAAAGTTGGTGGGGGTCTCAGCCTTTTACATGTGCAACTCCCTAAAACAGAGTCGAGTCATCCACATGCATAACTGCCATTTTAAAAAGAAGCTCTTGTTTTTGCTATGCCTCTTTCCAAAGTTCCATGCTGAAAAGAGTGTCCAGGCACAGCATTATTGTTGCTCGCAAAGCTGATCCTCACAACAAAGTGAGATAATCAATGTATCATGGCTGGCACTCGTTTTGGATCCAAGAAAAGATAGGAATGAAAATTAAAAAAAATGGAATGGGACTGAAAATATTTTACTTGATTTACACTAGAAAATAAAATGGGTTGATAGGGGTTGCACTTAGTAGTGTAATTTTGACCCCAAAAAAAAAAAAACTTAGTAGTTCGACCCCGATCCCGCCCCCCTCCCCTTTCCCCTTCCCCTCACATGTATCAAAAAAATAAAATAAAATGAAATGGGTTGATAAAAAAACTTTTGTTTGATTTGAAGAAAATAAGGTACAAATAAAATATAAGGCAAAAACCATTTTGCCCATAAAAATAAAATATTATTTTGAACCATATGCGTACACATGGAAGAGTTAGAGTGCATGTACACTCTCAAGTGGACACTAGAGTATACTCGAGTGTGATGTCACACTCGAGTGTCAAGTGATGTTAGAAGACCCTTTAAAAGAAGCTATATATCAAAATAGATGGAACTTTATTAACTTGAGGAACTAGTAGAAAAAATTGATTAAAAATCTTATTTAGTATTTTAAAATTTTCAAAATTTAATAAGTATATTTTATAATAATATCTATTATTATTAATATGATTTATATTAGAATAATTTGAAATTTTATAGTGTAGAAATACCAAAATTAGATCAGTATATAAATATAGAATCTATTTTAGTATTATTATATTATTTTTTATTAATTAATATGTTAATATTAATATTTATCACTCTCGAGGTACTATGTTGCTATCTTTCTTAAGTTCTATTTTTTTCCCATTTGGTTGTGAAATGCTGTTTCTTATGTTAGAATATATAAATAGGTTATATTAGATTAGAATTAGAATATTAAATATGTATGTTCTGTTTTGGGAACAGGACTGATTGGACTTGACTAGGTGTCAAGCCTAGAACCTACGTACCTTTTGAAGGGATCAAAGTCCACGTAGTTCGAAGTAAACTTGGAGGCGTGAGGCCTAGGGGGTGGTGTGTGTGCTCTGTGTGACATAATGTAAAATGAGCATAAATTAGAACGTGTACACATGGTTAATCGACCTCTATATTTATAGAGGTGTCCGAGGTGAATATCCCGGCTTAGCGCAATGTCCGGAATGAGCAATATCCGGGGCCAAGATATTCGAGGCGAGTATCTCGGGATACCAATTTAGATAGATCCCGTCTTGTTAAGATACTGGATCTTCCCTCTTGACGCGTCAACCATGCTTTCTGGTTTGTTGGGTCGTTCCACGTATCTAGGCCTTTGAGCCAGTCCGCAACAATGTAATATTAGAATATTCTTTTTGATTGTATATATTCTAATTGTATTTATTTTATGTTGTATTTTAGTTTCGATTTTTTTTTGTTTTTAAATTTTTCCTAATTTTTGGGCAATACCTCACGAGGTTTTTAATATTTCATTATTTTATTTTTTGGCACTACCTCACCAAGTATTCCCATTTTAATTTTAATTTCATTTTACTTTACTTTTTATTATTTTTTTAATTTATTATTTTTAATAGTTTAGCACTACCTCGCAAAGTTTTTAGATTTTCTACTTTTAATTATAGTTTAATTTTAATTTTATTAATATTTTAATTTAAAATTTTTCTTGATTTTTCAACCCTACCTCGCGAGGTAATTGGACTACCGCGTGAGGTTTTTCTATTTTTTTTCAATTTTAATTTTGTATTATTCTAAGTATTTTTTTTTTAGTTTTTTCGGAATTTTTGGAATGACCTCGCGAGGTACCCTACTCTTCGCGAGGTTTTTAGATTTTTTGTAATTTTAATTTTGTATTAATCTAACTCTTTTTTTCCTGATTTATTGACATGACCTCGCGAGGTAGTCCCACTACCTAGTAAGGTTTTCACATTTTTTATTTAATTTTTAATTTATATTTTATTTTAGTTTCGCTTTTTACTAGTTTTTAATTTTTGTTTTATTTTTTTTTGTTAATACCTCTGTAATTTTGTATCTTTTATTAATTCACATAAAATTACAAACACACCCTTTATTAATTCAAAACGACGTAGTTTTAGGGTCACTGGAGATAATTCTATCTCCAATGACAAGAGAAATCCTTTACCTTTTTTTATTATTTTAATTTTGTATTAATGAAGGGTGTTTCCGTAATTTTGCACTCTTCATTAATTCACCTAAAATTACAAACACACCCTTCATTAATTTAAAAAGACGTAGTTTTAGGGTCACTAGAGATAACTCTATCTCCAATGACAGGAAAAACATTTTACCCTTTTTTTATATTTAGTTTTTTTTTCCTAATATTTTGTAATGACCTCGCGAGGTTTTCACATTTTTTAAAAGATTTGTATTTTACATTATATTTTAGTTTTTATTTTTTTGTTTTTAGTTTTAAATTTTCTTCTTATTTTTTTGTAATACCTCTTCAAGCTTTTAATCTTATTTCTATTTTATTTTACTTGCCTTATTTATTTATTTTTTAATGTCAATTTTTTTTAAAAAAATTTTTTTGCACCAGCTCGTGTGGCTTTTATAGTTTTTCAATTTCGTTTGTATTTTATTTTAATCTCTTTTTTTATTGAATTTTTAATTTGAATGTTTTTTTAAATTTTTTGACAATACCTTGCTAGGTATTGTCATTTTAATTTTAATTTAATTTTATCTTCCTTTTTATTATTTTTTTATTGCTTGGCACAACCTCGCGAGGTTTTTAGATTGGGATAGGATATTGTTACAACCTTTTTTTTTTGTTACAACCAATGTTACTACCACTTTTCCACCATTAGATCAGAATCTTATTTACCCATATAATTTCTCTCTCCTATTAAGATTCTGATCTAACGGTGGAAAAGTGGTAGTAACATTGGTTGTAACAAAAAAAAGTTGTAACAATATCCTATCCCTTTTAGATTTTCTATTTTTAATTATAGTTTAATTTATTTTTTATTGATATTTTAATTTATACTTCTTTCCTGATTTTCCAATAGTACCTCGCGAACTACCTCGCGAGGATCTTATAATTTTTTAATTTTAATTTTGTATTATTCTAAGCGTTTTCTTTTCTGATTTTTCAGAATTACCTCGCGAGGTTTTCACATTTTTTTAATTAAATTTTTATTTTATATTGTATTTTAGTTACGATTTTTTTGGTTTTTAGTTTTTAATTTTTTCCTAATTTTTGGGCAATACCTCACGAGGTTTTCAATATTTCATTATTATATTTTTTTGCACTAACTCGCGAGGTATTCTCATTTTAATTTTAATTTAATTTTACTTTCCTTTTTATCAATTTTTTTAATTTGTTTTGGCTAAAGTACCCTTTTGGTTCTTTATGTTTGTTTAAGGTATCCATTTAGTCCCTCAAGTTTGTAAAGTATACGTTTGGTCCTTTAAAGTTAACACCATTAAGCAGACTTAACGGAAAATATTAACTCAGCAATTTTACACGATGACTATGTACTTAAACAAAGCAAGCTTATATGTCACTTTTTTAATAAATTAATATTTTAAATCTTATAAATTGAAATTTATTTAAGCAAACTTTGGTATATGTTCTTTGTCTGAGGCATTTAAGTGTACAGTAATGGTTCAAAATTTCAATTTACAAGATTTAAAATATTTATTTATTAAAGAAGTAACATGTAAGCTTGTTTTGTCATCATTTAAGTGCACAGTCATTGTTTAAAGTTACTGAGTTAGTATTTTCTGTTAAAACTGCTTAACGGTGTTAACTTTAAAGGATTAAACGAGCACTTTACAAACTTAAGGGACTAAATCGATACCTGAAGCAAACATAAAGGACCAAATGATTACTTTAGCCATTTGTTTTTTTTAATAGGTTGGCACTACATCACGACGTTTTTAAATTTTTGATTCTATATTTTTAATTATAGTTTAAATTAATTTTTATTAGTATTAAGTTAAAATTGTTTTTGATTTTTCAATAGTACCTCATTAGGTTTTTCTATTTTTTAAATTTTGATTTTGTTTTAGTTTAAGTGTATTTTTTTAATTTTTAGTTTTTTTTTTCTAAATTTTTGGAATGACCTTGCGAGGTAGTCCCACCACCTCGTGAGGTTTTCACTTTTTTTTTTAAATTTATATTTTCTTGTTTTTCGACTTTTTTTTAGTTTTTAATTTTTTTGGTAATACTTCTCGAGACTTTTAATTTTATTTGTATTTTATTTTAATTACGTTTTCAATTTATTTTTTAGTGTCAATTTTTATTTTTTTTGCACCAGCTCGTGTGACTTTTATATTTTGTAATTTTATTTTAATCTCTTTTTTGTTGAATTTTTAATTTAAATATTTTTTTTTTATTTTGTGGCACTACCTCGCCAGGTATTGCCATTTTAATTTTTATTTCATTTTACTTTTCTTTTAATTAATTTATTTTTCTTTAATTGCTTGGCACAACCTCGCGAGGTTTTTAGATTTTCTATTTTTAATTATAGTTTAATTTATTTTTTATTGATATTTTAATTTATAATTCTTTCCTGATTTTCCAACAATACTTTGCAAGGTAGCTGGATTACCTAGCGAGGTTCTTATATTTTTTTAATTTTAATTTTGTATTTTTCTAAGTGTTGCTTTTTTTTTAATCTTGTTTTTCTGATTTTTCAAAATTACCTCGCGAGGAAGTCCCACTACATCGCGAGGTTTTCACATTTTTTTAATTAAATTTTTATTTTATATGGTATTTTAGTTTCGATTTTTTTGGTTTTAAATTTTTTCCTAATTTTTGGGCAATACCTAACGAGGTTTTCAATATTTCAATATTTTATTTTAATTTGTTTATTTTTAATAGCTTGGCATAACATCACGAGGTTTTTAGATTTTTCATTCTATATTTTTAATTATAGCTTAATTTAATTTTTATTAATATTTTAAGTTAAAATGGTTTTCTGATTTTTCAACAGTACCTCGCTAGGTTTTTCTATTTTTTAATTTTAATTTTGTTTTATTTCAAGTGTTTTATTTTATTTTTAGTTTTTTTTCCTGAATTTTTGGAATGACCTTGCTAGGCACCGGACTCGCGAGGTTTTTAGATTTTTTGTCATTTTAATTTTGTTCTATTTTAAGTTTTTTTTTTGTTTTCTTTTTCTGAATTTTTGGAAAGACCTCGCGAGGTAGTGGGACTACGTCGCGAGGTTTTCACTTTTTTTTTTAATTTAACTTTTATTTTATATTTTATTTTTGTTTCGACTTTTTCTTTTAGTTTCTTTTTTATTTTTTGTTAATACCTCTCGAGACTTTTAATTTTATTTGTGTTTTATTGTAATTACCTTTTTTATTAATTTTTTAGTGTCAAATCTTTTTTATTTATTTCTTTGCACCAGCTCCCGTGGCTTTTATATATATTTTTAATATCATTTGTATTTTATTTTAATCTCCTATTTTTTATTGAATTTTTTTTAAATATTTGTGGCACTACCTCACCAGGAATTACCATTTTGATTTTTATTTCATTTTACTTCCCTTTTCATTAATTTATTTTTCTTTATTTGCTTGACACAACCTCACGAGGTTTTTACATTTTTCATTTTCTATTTTTAAATATAGTTTAATTTATATTTCTCTCATGATTTTCCAACAGTACCTCGCGAGGTAGCTGGACTACCTCGCGAGGTTTTCACATTTTTTTATTAAATTTTTATTTTATAGAGTATTTTACTTTCGATTTTTTTGGATTTTGGTTTTTAATTTTTTCCTAGTTTTTGGGCAATACCTCACGAGCTTTTCAATATTTTATTATTTTATTTTTTGCCACTAACTCACGAGGTATTCCCATTTTAATTTTAATTTCATTTTACTTACCTTTTTATCAATTTTTTAATTTTTTTTAATAGCTTGGCGCTACATCACGAAGTTTTTAGATTTTTGATTCTATATTTTTAATTATTGTTTAATTTAATTTTTATTAATATTTTATGTTAAAATTATTTCCTGATTTTTCAACAGTACTTGACTAGGTTTTTCTATTTTTTAAAATTTTAATTTTGTTTTATTTTAAGTGTTTTTTTATTTTTAGTTTTTTTTAAAAAAATTTCGGATTGAGTGCGAGGTACTCCACCGCCTCGCGAGGTTTTTAGATTTTTTGTCATTGTAATTTTGTATTATTTTTAGTTTTTTTTCTGACTTTTTGGAATTACCTCGCGAGGTTGTCACTTTTTTTTATTTAATTTTTATTTTTTTTTCAACTTTTTTTTTAGTTTTTATTTTTTTGTAATACATCTCAAGGTTTTTAATTTTATTTGTATTTTATTTTAATTATGTTTTTTATTAAATTTTTAGTGTCAATTTTTTTAAATATTTTTTTGCACCAGTGTGGCTTTTATATTTTTTTAATTTCATTTGTATTTTATTTTAATCTCCTTTTTTTTTGTTGAATTTTTTATTTAAATATATATTTTTTATTTTGTGGCACTACCTTGCCAGGTATTGCCATTTTAATTTTTATTTCATTTTACTTTCCTTTCTATTAATTTTTTTTCTTTATTTGCTTGGCACAACTTTGTGAGGTTTTTATATTTTTGATTTTTTATTTTTAAATATAGTTTAATTTATTTTTATTGATATTTTAATTTATATTTCTCTCTTGATTTTCCAACAGTATCTCGCGAGGTAGTTGGACTACCTCGCGAGGTTCTTATATTTTTTAATTTTAATCTTGAATTATTCTAAGTATTTCTTTTTTATTTTATTTTTTTTTCAGATTTTTCAGAATTACCTCGCGAGGTAGTCCCACCACCTCGCGAGGTTTTCACATTTTTTTATTAAATTTTTATTTTATGTAGTATTTTAGTTTTGATTTATTTGTTTTTTTGTTTTTACATTTTTCCTAATTTTTGGGCAATACCTCACAAGTTTTTCAATGTTTCATTATTTTTTTTTGGCACTAACCCGCGAGGTATTCCCATTTTAATTTTAATTTCATTCCACTTTCCTTTTTATCAATTTTTTAATTTGTTTTTTTAATAGCTTGGCACCACGTTACAGGTTTTTAGATTTTTGATTCTATATTTCTAATTATAGTTTAATTTAATTTATATTAATATTTTAAGTTAAAATTGTTTCCTGATTTTTCAACAGTGCCTCCCTAAGTTTTTCTATTTTCTTAATTTTAATATATATTTTTTATTTTTAGTTTTTTTTTCTGAATTTTTGAAATGACCTTGCAAGGTAGTCCCACTACCTCGCGAGGTTTGCGTTTATTTTATTTTGTTTCGACTTTTTTTTTATTTTTAATATTTTTTTTTATTTTCTGGTACTACCTCGCCAGGTATTGCCATTTTCATTTTTATTTAATTTTACTTTCCTTTTTATTAATTTATTTTTCTTTATTTGCTTGGCACAACCTCGTTAGGTTTTTTTTTTATTTTCTATTTTTAAATATAGTTTAATTTATTTTTATTGATATTTTAATTTATATTTCTTTCCTAGTTTTCCAACAGTACCTCCCAACTATCTTGCGAGGTTCTTATATTTTTTTAATTTTAATTTTGTATTATTCTAAGTGTTTCTTTTTTATTTTATTTTTGATTTTCTATTTTTAAATATAGTTAAATTTATTTTTTTGATACAAGGCTTTTAATTTTATTTGTATTTTATTTTGATTTCGTTTTTTATTAATTTTTTAGGGTCAATTTTGTTGCTCTAGCTCGTTTGGCTTTTATATTTTTTAATTTGATTTGTATTTTATTTTAATATCCCTTTTTTGTTGAATTTTTTATTTAAAAATTGTTTTTAATTTTGTGGCACTACCTCGCCAGGTATTGCCATTTTAATTTTTATTTCATTCTACTTTCCTTTTTATTAATTTATTTTTCTTTATTTGCTTGGCACAACCTCGCGAGGTTTTTATATTTTATATTTTATATTTTTAAATATAGTTTAATTTATATTTTATTGATATTTTAATTGATATTTCTTTCCTGATTTTCTAACAGTACCTCGCGAGGTAGTTGGGCTACCTCGCGAGGTTTTTATATTTTTTTAGTTTTAATTTTGTACTATTCTAAGTGTTTCTTGTGTTTTTAATGATTTTTCAGAACTACCTCGCGAGGTTTTCACTTTTTTTTTTAATTATTTTTTTTATTTTATATAGTATTGTAGTTTCGATTTTTTTGGTTTTTTATTTTTTTCTAATTTTTTGGCAATACCTCACGAGTTTTTCAATATTTTATTATTTTATTTTTCGGCACTAACTTGCGAGGTATTCCCATTTTAATTTTAATTTCATTTTACTTTCCTTTTTATCAATTTTTTAATTTGTTTTTTTAAATAGCTTGGCACTACGTCACGAAGTTTTTAGATTTTTTATTCTCTATTTTTAATTATAGTTTAATTTAATTTTTATTAATCTTTTAAGTTAAAATTATTTCCTTATTTTTCAACAATACTTGGCTAGATTTTTCTATTTTTAAAATTTAAATTTTGTTTTATTTTAACTGTTTTTTTTTAAATTTTGGATTGACCTCGCGAGGTTTTTAGATTTTTTGTCATTTTAATTTTGTATTATTTTAAGTTTTTTTTTTCTGAATCTTTGGAATGACCTCGCGAGGTAGTCCCGCTACCTCGCCAAGTTTTCACTTTTTTTTATTTGATTTTTATTTAATATTTATTTTTGTTTCGACTTTTTTTTTTGTTTTTATTCTTTTTGGTACTAGGCTTTTAATTTTATTTGTATTATGTTTTTTAATTAATTTTTTAGTGTCATTTTTTTAATTTTTTTTTGCACCAGCTCGTGTGGCTTTTTTATTTTTTTTTAAATTTGATTTGTATTTTATTTTAATCTCCTTTTTTTTGTTGAATTTTTTATTTCAATATTTTTTTTATTTTGTAGCATATGATTAGTTGGTTTCAATCCTCCAATTTGTGTTTAACATGTGACACAATTTATCAAACGTTGCCCGATACATCCTAATTTGGTTGAAGCAGGTTGTATCACTTCTATATATCATTGCCCTCAAATTCGCTCTCTTAGCATGAAAATCTCCGATAGGTGCCTCGGTCTACTTGCTCTCACTGCAACTACCATATTCACAATGAACGTCCTCACTGCTATAAGCAAAGCTAAGCATCCAGCCAACATTGCAACCATTTTCTCTGCCTCTTGGTCCATAGCTACACAATTTTTTCCACGCCCATTTGCCCTTCAATGTCATCTACTACTCCTCTTTACAAACTGCATCTACTTAGGTTGAAACATATCTTATTTTCATCCTATCTACTTTAATTGGCAACATCAATTATTAACCATAACAAGCCATATCACTGTTAATTAAAAGCATTCCACCAGCTAGCATATATAACACACAACTAATCATCATGCACATCAACGAAGCAAAGTCAATATGGAAAGGAAACAAATAGCTTCACATCGTCATTTTCACCATTGCTTAAACCACAGACATACAGGACATACTGGCAAAACCAAATTTTTTACACTATTGTATACATGTTTCACAATACCCATCATACCACCTAAAAAAAGTGACAAACATTATGTGCATTTCCCACATGTACACATCCTACACAGCAGAAGAAGAATAATTTTCCCCCACTGTACAGGAAAGCACCCAAATTGCTTCCCCGCTGATTGTGTCGAAGGCAGTCCACAACCAAGCCATCGCCACTGTTCCCCAGCACAGCGCACAAAGAGTTTTTTTAAAAAAAAAAAAACGAAAAGGGCCATTCACTTACCTCGATTCGATCTTGCTTGCCAACTCCTTCGCCCGATGTTATCTCAACCTTCGTCTGCACCTTCTTCCAGCTCCAGTCGCAATTCTGCTTTTTTGATATCACAGGGGCTTTTTAGTCCTCCAAATTCACTTTCCCGGGGTAATTTCCAGGCTCCCGCCATTTTGTGAAGGAGCCTGTTTTCCTTCATTTGTGGCAACTTCAGAGATGGCGGGAATCTCAGCTCTCAGGATCAAGGCTCGCCAAACAGCTTCAGTCCGATGGAACTGAATTAAGTTCCCTGGAATAAGGCCCAATTCCCTCAACCAAACGGGGCCTTAGCATTGCCAGTAATTACTATCAGAATCCCATCAAGCAATAGCTGAGCTCTCTTTTGATGGAAAATGAGAATAAGGCAAGCATGCTAGTATTTAAGATTTGTTGGAACAGGAGGAATGTATTAAATTTTACTAAATTTTCGCTATATGAAATTGAAAAATTAATATTTCCAAATATTCCAGGTATTTCGTATTATTAAAAACTTGTTGGTTTTGGTTTATTGCCTATTATCTTTCATCGTTAATTGTAATTTACACTTAGTTTAATGCCTAGGAATGATATCCCAACTCGTTGGTTTTGTGGGTATTTTAATTAAAGGTTAATGTGTAAAAATATATGTGAGATTTTTAAAAAAGTGGGTCCAACACTAAATTTTTTTTAGGGGTAAAAGTAATTTTGAACTTTTAAAATATATGAAAAAATATACCTTGACCATTAGTTAATCATTTATTTAAATTTTTGACTGGAGATGATAACTTGAAGAATGACATGGATGATTAAAAAACAACTTGAAATATATTTTTGCCAGTGTGAGGAAAATTAAATGTGAATAATGAAGGAGAAATATAATATAATTTAAAATTGTATGAATCATTAGAATCCATCAGAGTCTATTGTATCATAGAATTATTAGAATTCTGATAAGTTGTTGCAAAAGATAAAAAACTCGAATCCATCTGATCCTGTCATCTTCGCAATCATCAGTCTTCCTTTATGATTACTTTTGCCCATAAAAAAAATATTTGGTATTAGAGACACTTTTTAAAAAACCTAATATGTATTTTTGTACCTTAACCCTCGCTTTACCTTTTCCCGACTCCTCTCTAAATTGTTTCCTTTCTTCTCTTCTCTCTTCCTCTATCCTCTCGTTCTGCATCATCTTTCCATCAAAATATCTTTTTATGTTAATTGGATAAGACTCAACTCAAAGTTATATACACTTTTAATTTAATTCACTTCCTAATCAGCTAATGTGTCACTTGCTATACTACATCCTGAAGAAAACAGGGACATTGACGAACAACGACAATGGTGGAATAGGATCAAGGAGAAGAAACAATAACAGGGAGGCAGAGGGATGGACTATTGTCTTTTAATATTTTAAAACTTTAGTTCTCATGTGTTAATATGCATTATCAATAGAGAACTCCATTATGTTATGTTTAGATTGGTAGGGATTCTTGGGGGATACATTTTCACACAAACATTTGTAAGACACATTGTCGTCCAAAGAGCATTTATCGTATTTCTCAACACAAGGTACTATTGATTGCCTTATAATTTATAAATAATAAATTTAAAGCTCACACACTTTTTATTTAAATATGGGGAAAGAGATATAAAAAGTTTAATAGGCATGCTATCAAATGAAGGTGTTTTTTTTTTGACCAAAAAATAAAATAAATGAAGGTGTATTTGCAATGATGGTTGTCAATTTTTAAGTAGATCCATCAACCTGAGCAAAAAAGTAAAAAAAAAAAAAGTAGATCCATCAAGAGTTGACATTGTGGACTTAAGCCCAAATGTCATAGTTGTCCCAAAATAAACCGAGCGTTATCGTTTTGAGTTTGAACATGCAATGATCTGCCTAATCAAACTGCATCTTCGATTCTCGCCGGCACGTGCTCATAATCCAAACTCGTCCTTCTTCTCCGGTCCAAATTCCATGCTTATATTTACATGTTTCTTACATGTTTTTCCCCCTCTGCTATTATATGTAGTACGAGTAATATTTTTGTTTTTAGTTATCTTTAGTAAGTTAAACGATATATCCATGCATCCGAATCTATCCGAGAAATGGCAAATCGCAAGCACCCTGACAGTAAGCCGATGCAGTTTACTTGGGCATCGGATTCGAAATTAAACTGTGTTCTTGAATTCCTAGGAATGAAATGCAAGTCCACCAAACACACTCATTTGTTCATCGAATACTGTAAGTGCGGAGAACTCAAAATTTCTCATCACCGCATACCCCACCAGCCGCCCTAGAGAGATGAAGAAGATGATCACCTGGAACTACCTACCCTAGTTAGAGAAAGGGGTAAATGATAGTCCCAGTGTCAGTGATAAGTAATAGGGTAGCGAGAAGAGCTACTGTAATTTTCTCATATTATTTTGTAACAAAAAAGTCTAAAGATCGACGAACGGCCGATTTCACCCTGTGTGAGACAGAACGACATCGTTTTGTGATACATTACATGGCCCATCCTTTACCGTAGATGAAAGATGAAACATGCGGGCAGATTAATGGGGGAGGGCGCAGCGGCGTGTACGTGATCTGGACACCGTCTTCTCCTCAGCCCCGGGGATTGCGTTTTGGTGGGAAAGTGGAGGAAACCCTAGTCCCTGCTTTCGACTCTCGAGTGCATGGTTTTGCCGGGCACCTCACAAATCACTCTCTTTACTCGAACTTTTCCATGACATCTGGTAAACATTATAATGTATCTCTGAACTATTAGCTAGAAATTCTTCATCTCCCTCAGTTTTTCAGGAACTACTGGAGCGACCCTGGTTGTGATTTCTGTTACTTCGATCACGTTTAGCTTCTCTCGTTTTTCACGTTTGTCACTGTCCTTTTGACTTTGAGTACCAATGCATGTACCTAATTTTAAAGTGATAACTATACTTGTGCTTCTGTGTTGATTTGGGAACATGTAGTTAGTTTTACCAGACACGATGATTGACTGCGGGCTGATAAAAATAAATATAGGCAGCGTTACCCGTGTATCTGACCATACTGCTGCTGAGGCTACTAGATTATTTAGACTTTTTATTGAGACGAGGATTTCTGTAGGCCTTTTATCACAGGGTTGGGCCAAGCTCTCGCCTACAAGGGGAAGAGCTTGTCGGAGCAGTTTGGTTGGGAGGCGTTTCCAGGCATTGATGGGTTTACTTTTGTCTAAGCAACATATTGACAGTGCGAAAACGGAGCTAACGATATATCGAATCAGATATGACTTCCAAGACGTTTTGAGAAATTTTGGGCAATTTTTTTATATGTTTAGGGCCCCAAAGTAAAGGTTTTAGCTGTCTTTGCATGATCACGATCAAATAATTAGAGATAGAGGTCGGTGTCATACGCTCACCGTTATTTAGTCTTGCAATCATTAATCATATATTTTGTTTTCTCCCTTCCCTTTCTCCCCTTTTTCCCAACGAGTTCTTTACTGAAATTTTTAGTTGATATTTTCTTCCACTTTCGTTTAAGCTTTTCCTTACCTATATTGATGAGTGGTTCATTTGATGAAGGAGCTGGAATGTGGTTCAAGCTCCAAATAGATGCCCCACAATTTGGATCATGTCGTTGAATTCCTAAACTCAACTTGGAGAGTTTGTTCTCTGGTACGTGGTTGGGTTTCTAGCTTAATATCACAACCCTATAGAGACGTGGTGAGTAAGGGCATCTTTTGTTTGGAGAAGATCTTCCCTCTCATTTTGTTATCAAGTCAGGTGGTATTCTGGATGTTTTCTGACTACATGGATTAATATTTAATGGTTTTCTTTCTTGGTTGGTTAAGGAAAGAGAAGGTTATTCAGATTTCATGGCTCAACTAGACTCTATATATATCAGTTCATCAGATGATGACCTGGATTTGGACCTGGACCTGGACGAGACAGAAACCTCTAATTATAGGCACCTCCCAGCATGGGCTGCTAGAGGAAGTAATGCTGGTGGGTGAATCTCCTGTGAAAGCTGTCATATAATGAAATTTCACAATCAATCTTTAGTTTTGACCGTGTATCTAATTTTATCTGCAGGCTATGGTGGAGGGCATGAGCAGGATATTTCTTCTAAATGGGAAAATACTTCGAATGCAAGCTCTTCGAGAGCTTATAATCATTCACAAGTCAAGCACAGTACTAAACCTTGGTCTAGCAACAATGTGCTGAATCACAGAGTAGCACAAAGAGATGAATCTTTCAATTTTTCAGAGAGCAGTAAAGCAAATCAGCATCAGACGGTCAGTTCACGAATTGCTAATACTGGTGCTGATTATGGGAGAATACCATCCCATCAAGAATCAAGGAGGATCCTTCCACCATATCTTCAGCCATCTACTGAAAAGCCTCTTCCATCTCCTCTCAAGTCATTTTCTTCGGACATTAGGTTGAACAGTTCAAAAGATAATTTGAGCAGAAGTGAGATTCATGATACCCTTGGGAATCATCATAATGGTGCAATTAGGATTCTTCCCCCAACTTTGATGCATGGGAAAAACCTCCCTTCTATGCATTTACCTAGTTCGAGTGAATCTACATATCATTCTGGAGCTGGTGAAGAAAGGGCTTCTGAAACTGATGAAAGGCTAATTTATCAGGCAGCATTGGAGGTACTACCTGCTGCCTGTTTTTGTTAAATTTTATTTATTTGACACTCTTAAGTTGTATGGAATGTCTGGTACAATCATATAATCATGGCTCATGACAATTTATATGTTATCAATGTGTAAAGTTCTTTAGTTGTGGGTATTGATTTGGGTGTTGTGCGCTTCTGTGTTATTAGGTTGTTAGAATCTTAAATTTTCACAAAAAAGAATATAAATTTTAGGAGAGTGAGATGCATTGTTTTTCTTAAGAATGCACTTGATTGTTGCAGGACCTCAATCAGCCAAAGGTTGAAGCTGCTTTACCTGATGGTTTATTGTCTGTATCACTTCTGAGACATCAGGTTTTATGTCTTGTCTATTTGTTTGTTAGTTTTCCATGCTGTTTACATGTTTTCAAGCTTTAATAGTCATATTTTGCAGAAAATTGCATTGGCTTGGATGCTTCAGAAGGAAACCAGGAGCTTGCATTGCTTGGGAGGAATTCTGGCTGATGATCAGGTGAGCTTTTTTAATTTCTTGTGTGCTTATATTATTTTTTTGTTTTGTGGTGATCTGTTTTTGCTTTAACATCAAAGAATGGTGCAAACAGGGCCTTGGAAAGACAATTTCGATGATTGCCCTCATACAAATGCAGAGATCATTGCAGTCACAATCAAAAACAGATGAGATGCACTATCACAAAGCTGAAGCATTAAATTTGGATGAGGATGATGACAATGATAAGGGCAATGGTACTGTAGGACAATCTAAAAAGAACAAAGAAATTGGTGATAGAAAACCTTCTAAATCAGTTAGATCGTCTTCAACACAGGTGCTTGGTAGGAAACGGCCAGCTGCTGGCACACTGGTGGTCTGCCCTGCTAGTGTTCTACGACAGTGGGCGAGGGAACTGGAAGACAAAGTTGGAGATGAAGCTAAGCTCTCTGTGTTGTTTTATCATGGGTGTAATAGGACAAAGGATCCTGTTGAACTTGCTGATTATGATGTTGTTCTCACAACATATTCTATTGTGACTACTGAAGTTCCAAAGCAACCTTTAGTGGAAGAGGATGAAATTGATGGGAAAAATGAGGAAAGATTTGGGTCATCCTCTGAATTTGCTTTTGGTAATAAGAGGAAAAAGACTTATAATGAAAGTAAAAGGGGTAAAAAGGGTAAAAAGGGAATTGGCAGTTCTTTTGATTGTGCTTCTGGCCCTCTTGCCCAAGTGGCTTGGTTTAGGGTTATCCTAGATGAAGCTCAAGTGATAAAAAATCATAGAACTCAGGTGGCTAGAGCTTGCTGCAGCCTTCGAGCCAAAAGAAGGTGGTGTTTATCTGGTACACCGATTCAAAATACTATAGATGATTTGTATAGCTACTTCAGATTCCTGAAGTATGATCCTTATGCTGAATACAAGTCTTTCTACAATACAATAAAGGTACCGATATCCAAAAATACTATCCAGGGTTACAAGAAACTTCAGGCGGTTCTGAGGGCTATAATGCTACGTCGAACAAAAGGTGAGTAATCTTATCTCTGGCTTTTGATTTTGCTGTTTGATATTCTGTGCACAAAATATTTGTTCTATCTTCTCTTAATTAAATAGGTACGTGTGGAATGCATTTAATTTGATACTTATTCTTTACCAAATGTTTTTCAATACATAAATTTTATCCTGAGGGAGTGGGCAGAAACACAATTTCGTCCGCTAAGGTTTTGTTTTGTTGACATGTGTTAGAGAAATTATAGAATAAAGGGAGAGAGACGAGAGACACAAGACACACAGAATAGAGGGGTTGAGAAGAGAATCCGGGTGATGCTCATTCATTCATCATAACAAGCATAGAGATACAATGGATAGTCATATGCCTTATATAGGCAATACTAGACCTACTCCCAACTAACTACTATTAGTTACCAACAACTAACAAACTAACTAATTCATTCCTAACTAACTAACCTAATTAGTTATTTATTGTTTACATATCAATACCCCTCCCCCAAAACATCCTTGCCCTCAAGGATGATTGACAACAAAAAACAAAAAATACAAAACAAAAAATATAAATCTGAATCAATCAAAAACAACATTGATGGAGTCTTTCTTGGTTTCCCTTCAGCTGTTGTCCCATACCAACAAGAAGAGAATTTTTGTTTTCCCTTTTTTCTTTTTTCTTTTTCACCTCAGATCGCAAATCCCATTGTTCCCTGTAGCCAAGAAACGTGTTGGTGCTGTCTTGATGAGTTCTTGATGGTTTCTTGCTGTTTTAATGGCTAGCAGAACTAGAAACCACCCCAGAAACAGAATCAGGAACCAGAAAAACAGAACCTGTCTAGAAAACATAACTGAAACAGAACCAGTCTTGAAAACAGAAGAGAAGAGGAACAGAATCAGAAATGCAGAAGCAGAACAGAACCAAAATGTGGTTGTTTGTTCCCTTCTTGATGTGTTCTTGATGATGTCTTTCTTCTTGATGATATCTTGATCAAGACAGTCAGCCCGATAACCAACAACACAGGCACCAGCACCAAAAAAAGTTGAGACAAAACAGAACCAAGATGAAGTTACAGTACCAGAAACCAAAACAGAACCAGAATGACTTCGGCGTTACTTCTGGTTTGACAAGAATGCTGGGTTGATTAAAATTTGGATCCTGGGTTGTCAAGACTAAATCTTGAGGTATCTTTTTGGAGTTTTCTACTGACTCAGATGTCGAATTGAACCATTAGGGTCATGACTCCACCTGGTTCACGTTGCACTGGGTCAAAATTCTTGTTTTTTTTCCTGATCAGAACTGAACCGTGAGGTGAGAAGAAGACTCAGGTCTGATTCAAGATTAACAGATCATATAGAAGCATGCCAAGGACTGAACAGCTCTGATACCACTGTTAGAGAAATTATAGAACAAAGGGAGAGAGACGAGAGACACAAGACACACAGAATAGAGGGGTTGAGAAGAGAATCCGGGTGATGCTCATTCATTCATCATAACAAGCATAGAGATACAATGGATAGTCATATGCCTTATATAGGCAATACTAGACCTACTCCCAACTAACAAACTAACTAATTCATTCCTAACTAACTAACCTAATTAGCTATTTATTGTTTACATATCAACATGACCTGCATTTTCTATGAATTTGGTGACACATATACCATAGGGTGGTGTGTATTGGCCTAATCTGTTTTGTGGATTAAATTTCTTGCCCGTCTAGGAACATTGATTGACGGGGAGCCTATTGTTAATCTGCCCCCTAAAACAATTCAGCTGCATAAGGTGGATTTCTCCATTGAGGAGCGTGCCTTCTACACCAAGTTGGAAGCTGATTCACGAACCCAATTTAAGGTTTATCTTTTCTGTAGTATTAATCTTGTATTACAATTGTTGTTTTGTATTGCAATGAAATGTTCTTTACTGAGGAGAATTTAAATCCATTGTATTTTTGTTATTTATTTTTTATGATCCCTCAAAATGTACTCAATATTAATATTTCTTATGGCTAATTATTGGAGTATAATTTAATGCTTTGTAGCATGTTTGTATGATATTTCTTATGGCTAATTATGGAAGTTATGAGGACTTTAGACTCATTTCTGAATCTAAAACTCCTGGGCTGAAAGACTGACATATCATTAACCCGCAACTTACTTAAATTTATTATAATTTTCAAACTTTAAGCTTGAATGAAGAAATCCCTTCTGATATGCCTACTTGTATGTACTTTTGTCTCATCTCCTAAATTGCTTCTTTGTTTTTTGCCCATCATATCTATTAACGTCATTTCTTGATCTTATTACCACAGATAATTTTGGTAGTTTCTATGCCATGTCTATCTATCACCATGTGTTGAGATATTTGTGCATATAATTTTAATTGGCCTATCCCTGTTTTTAGCTTGCTTACTTGCTCAATTATTTCTATGACATACAAAACTTGCAATTAAGCATCTGTCCAATGGGTGCAGTTTTTGGGTTGAGCCTGATATTATCTTTTTTCCAGTGGATTCTTGACCTTGTTTGATGGATATAATGCTCACATCATCTAATCTGATATTTTGGATCAGATTTCTGTGCTTGAAGGTAATCTTGAAATAACATGCTTGTACACTGCAGGCATATGCTGCTGCTGGTACAGTCAAGCAAAATTATGCGAATATTCTTTCAATGATTTTACGCCTCCGTCAAGCTTGTGACCACCCATTTCTTGTTAAAGATAATTGTTCTGATGTCGTTGGGGGAATTTCAGTTGAAATGGCAAAGATGCTTCCAAGGGAGATGCTGATTAATCTCTTTAATTGCTTGGAAACATCCTTTGCCATATGTGGTGTTTGCAGTGTGAGTTTATTACTGATATGAGAATTTCTTACTGGCATAGCTATTATGTTAGCATTTCCACTTTGGACTTTTCAGTTACCTTGTCATAGCTTAGTAAACACTGTCGAAAAGGAGACCTAACTGATTCTTCTAGTACTGTTGTTTCTACAGGATCCACCTGAAAATCCAGTTGTTACAATGTGTGGTCATGTTTTCTGTTATCAGTGTGTATCAGAATTTTTGACGGGTTATGATAATATCTGCCCTGCAGTTGAGTGCAACGAAAAAATTGGTGATGATGTTGTTTTCTCCAAGTCTACTTTAAGAAGTGGCATCTCTGGTGCCCTTGGTGATGCTAATTCTGCAAGTTATCAAAATGTTGATTTTTCGGTACTACAGCAGAGAAATTACTGTTCATCTAAAATCAAAGCAGTCCTTGAGATTCTGCAGTCATATTGTAAATTAAAGAATCCAGGTTCTGACGGATTGAGTTCCTCAGGATGCAGTAGAAATTCATCTCCTGAAACTTCAGACGATGAAGATTTCTATTCAGAAGTTCATCCTACAAAATACGCAGGAAAAGATTCAGAGTGCTCAACTGAAGGACCGGTAAAGGCTATCGTATTTTCCCAGTGGAATAGCATGTTGGACTTAGTTGAACATGCACTGGAAGAGTTCTCTATCACTTACAGGAGACTTGACGGCACAATGACGCTGGTTGCAAGGGACAATGCTGTTGAAGATTTTAATACTGATCCTGAGGTTAGCAATCCCTAACCTGTTTGAAATTGACGTTTCTATATAAATAACAGCGGCATGATAATGCTTGATACACTTTGAACTTTGAAGTGGCATGTTGTGTGCTCGCCTCCCCCCCCCCCCCCCCCCCCTGTACTATCTGATATCCGATACAACTGGATCATAGTCGAGCATTGTTTGGGGGGGCAGGTCGACTAATGTGATTGGTAACATTGCCTAATTATGCCCTGTTCCTATTGTTAGTGTTACAGTTAGGATTGTCTTCAACTCTTCACTGGAATTGGTTTCAGGTAATTGTCATGCTGATGTCTCTAAAAGCAGGAAACCTCGGTTTAAATATGGCTGCTGCATGTCATGTTATTCTTTTGGATCTTTGGTGGAACCCAACAACTGAAGATCAAGCTGTTGATCGAGCTCATAGAATTGGACAGATCCGTCCTGTTACTGTGACAAGGCTTACCATAAAAGATACCGTTGAGGATAGAATACTGGCTCTCCAGGTATCCATCTTTAGCTGTTAGCTGAAATTTTGTTTCTTTTCCATAATGTGACTATAATTTGTGTGAAAATTGGATATTCTCAAGGGCAAATGGGTATCATCTGAGAAGCTTAGGAGCCAATGTGGTAATGGAAGTGGTTTGAAGTTAGAGTTGTTTTCTCTTTTGTATCCTCTATCCCCCTTCTTTTTTACTAATGCTTTCGTTTTTATCTATTATACGAAATTATACAAAAGGGGGTGTTTAATTGTCATCGAAGTGGCTATCATATAGGAACACAGGATGGTCCTTAAGACCTTTTGATGACACTATCTAGTTATGATTTTTATCTGTCACAACCTGGATGCTCCAGAAGAGTCAAACCCCTTAATTATTTCTTGACTTGGGTTATATGAGATCAATATAAGTTCTATTGCGGTCCAAGTTGGAGGGGACCATTGACAAGTTGAGGTTTTATAACTTGCACAAATCTCTTGTTATTAGCTAGCGTTCTAAACAGTAAAAGTTGACAAGATTGTGGTCGAGTGAGAACAAGCTCATTGTGGCTTCTACCATTTGCTAAAGCTCAATGAACTTAAAGTGGCTTGGGATACCTTGATCAAATAATAATAAAAAAAGCTCAATGAATACTTTAAACCTTTTTTATATTCCCTACCCTTTGTGGCGAAGTTCGTATAGTTTCGCACCTTTGGATTGACACGTCTTGATGCTATGGATCGAGCTAACCTACCTTCGTAGTTAAGTGATTAATTCTGTTTACGTCTCTCTGTTTGACAGGAAGAAAAGAGAAAAATGGTTGCATCTGCTTTTGGTGAAGATCAGGGCGGCGCTTCTGGAACTCGCCTTACAGTGGACGATCTAAAATATCTTTTCATGGTCTAAAATACTCCATCTTCACATTTTGCATGGGATGATGCAACAGCAACTCCCACCGATGTTTTTGTTTTGGACATTCCAGTATTGAGTCAAAGACGGATCTTTTGACTGGTTGCTAAATTCAATTTGCCACATATGCGGCTGCAAAAAATTGTGTGCGCCTGCTGACATGTTTTGCTCTTACTGGCTTGTTGGTTCCGTTTATCTTGGCTGTTGCTGTTGCCAATAGATTATGAAGCTTCCAATGCCATCTTTTGTACTTGTAAGTTGTAACTGAATAACTGTAACGTCTATGCAGCGACGCGCTGCCTGTAAATATTCTAATTCGTCAATACTTCTGTCATTCGTTTTCGTTTGTAAAGTTTTTCCTTAGGCAACTGTGCTTTATTTCTTTTTTATTTATATCATAATATTTTCTTGACCTTCTAAAAACGTAGCATGAAAATCCCGGATTGCACGATGACTCCAGTCCATGAACTTGTGCGGAAAAAGATTAATGGAATCAAAATTAGTTGCGGATGAATTTTTTCATATTTGTGGAAAAGTTAATGAAAAAAAAGGGTTAAGTATCAATTTTGCTCCTGAAGTATGTGTCCAGGAGTAATTTTGCCCTTTAAGTTTTCGAAGGAGCAATGTTGCCCTTAAAGTATCAAAACGGAGTAATGTTATCCTTTCATTAGAAACTCTAACAGTCAATATTGCTTCGTTTTGATACTTCAGGGGCAATATTACTCACTTGAAAACTTAAGGGTCAAAATTGCTCCTGGGAGCGTATTTTAGGGACAAAATTGGTACTTAACCAAAAAAAAAAGAAAAAAGAAATGGATTCGGCATGATGAAAATAAAAATACGATGAATATTCATGTCTTTTATGCAAAATAATGAAATACTTACATTTAAAAAGTATTTTTTCTAATCCTTAATATAAGATATATTTTTCTAATTTAACTAGATTAATTAAATTAGTGATGTTAGCTAATATAACTTGTGTTTTTTTAAGACATTTTACTCATCTTCTTTAATCCATTTATTTTTTCTCTTTCTTGATTATTGTTGAGGTGCATCAATAAAAATAAATTAGGAAAAAAGTTAACAGGTATAATAAATGTGTTTTATATTTAAGACCAAAATTATTTCTCTAAATATGTTTTATATTAAGGAAGAGAGGGGTACTAAATAGGGAAACTTGAAAAATAATAAATATTTTTCATTAAATGTTGTACTAATTTTTATTTCTTAGTTTTGCAGTATCTTGTTTTGTTTGAAATCATACACTACGTATCATATAGTGGTATGTTACAAAAGGAATGTTCACTTGAAAAATCTATCGGGTCAAGTCAATTGTTTTATATTTTTATCTTCTAGATAAGCTCTTTTCAAATGTTGGCAAAAAGAGAGTAGATTTGTAACACCCCAAATTCTAACAGTTTTAATAATAAAAATTTAAATGATTTTCATAAATAAATTAATGAAATTCGAAATAATCAACCTTGGGGAGTGTTACCGCCGCACTTGTACCGGGACAAGTGCAAGGCTACTTATTACAATAATAATAAAAAAAAACATAAGCAAAATGTGTTTTTAAATAGAACAAAATAAAGTAAACAAAATCAGCTGACTGTGCTTCCTCACTTCCCACTACTAGCCCCATCCCTTGGCACCTATTTCACTAAAAATCTGCTCCCCCGAAGGATCGTCGCAGCCCATGAACACAAACATCAGCAAAAGCTGGTAATTCTAATGAAAACACAATTTATATGGCTTAAATATATCAATAAAATCAAATATATAATCACATAGTGATTTATTCAAATAACAAATCCAATATTCGTCATATATATACATACACATATACATATATATATATATATATATATATATATATTCACACTGAACCAAATATCATTCATTATTATTATTTTTATTAATTTCATTTAGACCCGGAAACCTGCCAGTCCATTTAGTTTAGTGGGAAGAGAACCATGGTAGATCCGAAAACCTGCTAGTCACAATCATCAATTGGCCATAAACATATAAATATATCTTCTTAGTGTGCACACCTCTTCCCAAAGTTGCTATTAGTGTCCCGGAAACCTGCCAGACATCACTTTGGGAAGAACGGATACTATCTTTTCACATCGGTGGCATAAAGCCCAAAAGTTGTGTTCATCTCTTTGGGAGCTACCATGCTAAAGCTATCTTCCCACTATTAAGTTATTTCAATACACACAAAAATGGATTTCTCAATGTAAAATAAATTCTCATGAGTTTCTATACCATCATTTAAATTCCTGACTCTACTCATTATCCCTTTTTCTTATGGGTTCCTATGAGGTTGTCATGAGAAGTTCTCACGACCATCATTTAAATTCTTAATTTTTCATTATCCATTTTACTCATGGGTTTCTATAAGGTTGTCATGAAAAGTTCTCATGACCATCATTTAAATTCGTAATTTTTTATTATCCTCCCACTGTTAAGTTACTTAAAATACACACAAAATAGACTCCTAAATTATTTCTATTATTTACTTATCTTTTATAAGTTTTCCTATTATTTTAATTAAATATAGAATATAAAGATATTTGACTTAAAATCTGTTCATATCTTATTTTATTAAGTGAGAAATATTACATAGAGAAAAGAAAATCAACTAATAGAAAAACATGGACAGACATATTCAGGTGATATTAACTGTACCATCGTACAGGAGTATCATATAAATATATATTGCAATTTGTTGCACCGAAATATAATATAATGTGACTACAAAAAAAAAACGATACACAAGTGCATGGGTATTCAATTGACACACGAAAGCCGAGGTGAAGAATTGGTTTCAATCAAAAAGAAAAAGAGACGCACAGGGACAAATTTGGATTTAATCATATATCTATACAATTAAAGCACACAGGCTGAGATGAAGAAATAAAACAACTGTCAATTGTATTCAATTCATCCTTCAGGAATTCGACAATTGATTGCAAAAAAGTTACTCACATAATCCAAAACTGTATTACAAAGCAACGCCTTTAATATTGTTCCTATCGATCTAAGGTTAGGTTTTATAATATTTTTCATATATAAGAACCCTATCAAAATTTATATAAGACTAATCCTAAGACTTATGGGAATTAGGATTACTTGGTCTTTGTTTTTGCTAGACTCCTAGAAAATAATTTGATGAGAGTCCGTAAGGAGGATTTGAGAAAAGAAGGTAGCGCAGAAGAAAACTATCGAGCGTTACTAGGTTTAGACGGCTAAACTTAAGTTTATAATTAAAATTTAGGGTTTAGCTATGGGCTGGGTTTTTTTTTTTTTAAAACTATTTCCAAATTTAATAAATTATAAAACAATACAATTAAATTCTACATTTTTATTATCACTATAATTATTTCCAATTAATAAATTATAACATAATACAAACATTATTAAATTCTAAATCTTTATTTACTACATTATTGTTGTTGTTATTATTATTATTATCATCATATCATTATTATTAATAAAAATCCGGGGTATTACAAGATTTTAAATAAAAATTATTTGATTTTTCTTATACCTCATAACATACGGCATTTCATGTTACAAATTAGTGCTTTGATGATGTTTCTACTTTAGAAGTGCATGGTCTGATATTTGGGATGAAAGAAGTGGTTTTGGCTTAAGATAGCTAATATGTTGAACTTAAACAGAGTTATTCTTTCCAGATTTGTTATACTCTTTTTTATTTTAAATATAAGATAGACTTGATTTTTCTAAAAGATTAAAGAAATTAAATAAGTTATTTAATCATATGATATGTATCTTTAGATTATATATTATTTTATAAGTTAGGTATAATAAATTAGAGAAAAAAATGAGAAATACAGTTTTTAAAGTAATTTAATTAGTTTTTTAATTTTTTGAAAAAAAACTTTATTTTATTCTCCATGTCAAGGGCCATGTTTCTTTTGACTTTGAGGTTTTTTGTAGTTCGTACTTTTTGAGGGTTTGATTTGACAATGGCTCTTGATATATGTGTACTACGTATTTTCTTTTTGATATTAATAAAATTGACTCTTTCAATTAAAAAGAGTATGTTATAAATTAAATATCTCAAGAATAATAATAAAAGCTTGTTTAAATTTTGGATGAATGCAAGATAACTAAATTTAAATAACTTAAAATTGTTTAAATATTCCTATAGTTAAAATTGGAAGGTATGTTTGAGATGAAACTAAAATACATATGGCCATTGAAAACTAAAATCCATATTTAAATGATAAAAAAGGATATATATTTAAAATATTATTAGTACATTTTTTTTTAAAAAAACAAAAACTGGAAAATAGCGGACAACGGAAACTGATGCATTCTGTTCTGTCCTTCTTGACGCTGATTCGCCTTCATCGTTCTTTACGAAAGCTCAATCGTTTCCCTCATTGCCAAATCCCTTAAGAAAAGTCAGATTTTGGCGGGTCAACTCAACCAAGTGTGTGATTTGGTTTCTCCTCTGTATATTGACTGCGGTTTAAAGTGAAAGTGGAGGGAACCCTAGGCTCAAGTGTATGGTCTAGTGATACAGTCTTCAATTTACTCTCTAAAGGTCGATCTTTCTGTCACATTTAAGGTAACTCTCGTCAATTTTCTGGAAATGTTCCCTTTTACCCATTGGTTTTGCCAGTTCTATTAGAGGTCGATTTTCAATTTTTAAACGTGAAATATGGTTGGATTCTTTATGGATTTTTGTGTGTGGTGATTTGGGGGTTTTTTATTTTTATTTTTATTTTTTTATGAATGATTAGATGTGGTTCTCCCCCATCTCCCTGGCGAAGTACTTAGGTGAAAGTGCTTGCGGTATCCGTGTAATAATATAAAGTTCACTATGATCTACAACTTTGTTTTCTTAACTGCCGTTTTCATTTGGGATACGAATGCCTTTCATTAGTGCAATGCGTGTATATAATTTGGTAGTCAATATCATGTTTGTGCTTCTCGCATGATTTGAGAACTATTATTATTTATGTAATTTTTTAGTGGAGTTGATGATAGATTAGCCGGTTGGCAGCTAAGGAAAGGAGAAATAATTTGAACTAGAAGTTTGATTATGTTGGGTGCGTTATCCAGAATCTGACTTCATTGGTGCTGAGGTAACTTGAGTGTGTTTTGGATTCCTTATTGCGAGGATCGTTTTGGCAGGCCTTTTATTATAAATGTGGATTGGAGCTCCACTTCCTTATTGAACGGTGAATTGTTTGGAAAAGCGCCGCTTCTAAGGAGGATGAATCAGACGAGTCAATCAATTTAACTTTAAAAAGGAGGAGGACACTCCAGAAATTGATGGTTTTGGTATTGCCCTTTTCCCTAGGAAAATTTTGAGGGACATCTTGAGTCTCACATGAAAAGTTTGGGACTTTGATGTGAGATTTACAGAGATGTTTGGCTTTCCAACATCATGAGCTAGCTTGCTGGGTGGGACTCTTCCAAAGATTCCTATCAAGGTGGCTGCCATCATGTATTTGCAAGCCTGCATTCCCTTACATCATATTTCTGTTTTAACCATAAGTTTGAACTGTGTGAATAAGGGTTAAGACTTAAGAGATCAATTTTGTAAATTCTGTTGTGTCTTGTAATTGTATAATTTACTTGACTGTTTGCCTTTATCTCAATTTTTGCTTTCCCTACTACCTGTTTGAATCTTTGGCATGGAAAAAATTGCATGTAATCATTTCATTTGTAGCTGATTTCTTGCATTATATCTTTTTTCTATATTTTATGAGTTTTTCTCTGATCTCTAGTGATGAATAGGTAGCCTAACAAGGGAGCTGGAACATGGTTCAAGCTCCAGACAAATGCTTGACTTGTGGATCATTTTCATGATTCCATCAACTCACCTTGGCGAGTTTGCTTTCTTACAGATGGTTCAGTTTCTAGCCTAATATTAAAACATAATTGAGACGTGGTGAGTGAGTTGTGATAACATTTTTGTATGACATGTCCAGAGACATTCTTGATGCTTTTTGACAGCAGATTGATATAGTATTTGATGATTCTCTTTCTGGCTGACCAAGGAAAGAAAAGGTATTCAGATTTCATGGCTCAGCTAGAGTGTATATATATTAGTTCATCGGATGATGATTTGGAGCTGGAGGAGATAGAGAATCCAAATTATGGAAATCGTTCTGGTGGGCCTGCTCATGAAAGCAATGCTGGTTGGTGGAAATCTAATGAAAGTTTCTTCTTTTTTTGGATAAGTCAGAAAAATGAAATCTAGAGAAAGCTTTCTCACATTGAAATTGTTATGCAAATTATTAATTTTCATGATTTATTTAATCTCATTTGCAGGTTATGGTGGAGGACTTATACTTGATAGTTCTTTGAGACAGGCAAATACTTCAAATGCAAGCTCTTCTGGTGCTTATAATCATTCACCATCTGACCACTATGCTGAACCTGGGTCCAGCAGTTATATGCCAAATCGTGGATTTGCACATGGAGATGGATCTTTCAATATCTCACAGAATGGTTACACAAGTCAGTTTCAAGCAGTTAATTCTACAATTGCTAAATCTTCTGGTTCTGATTATGAGAAAATACCATCACAACAAGCTTTTAAGAGGACCATTTCATCGTCGCTTCTGCCAGCTGCAATGAAGCCATTTCCATCTTCTCTTCAGTCATTTGCACCAGGTACGTGATTAATCAACTAAAAGAACTTGTGAGCAGAAGTTAGATATATGCCGCTTATCAAAATCCACCTCATGTTGTAGGAAGTAGCATGAACAGTGACCAGAGCACTTTGCGTGATAACTATGGCAGGGGCAATGATGAACGTGTGATGTATCAAAATGGTGGGATTAGGATGCTTCCTCCACCTATGATTCATGGGGCAGGGGAAGAAAGGACCTCAGAAAACGTTGAGAGACTAATTTATCAGGCAGCACTGGAGGTACCATGTTAATTTGCCCATTTGTTATTAATACTCTTAAATCTAAAGTTGTATGCAGATATTCCCACTATTATTTATGTAGAAAGATATAATTAAAACAAATAACCTTTTCTGAAAGTGCATTAACTAAACTTCTTTATTAATGAGCCCCATTTTGTTACTATACGCCATACGTGATCAAAGTTGATTTCTTCTCCTATTGAAGATAATTAAGATTTACTGAAGGGATATCCTGGATATAACAGAGGGTAGTATGGATCCCTTTGCTATGCTCTTTTGATGTTAATTGTCACTTTTATTGTTTGAAAGGCGTTGAAATCCTTATATACGCTGGACATTAGGTTGCCTCAGGCTGAGTTTAGAATCCATGGACATCTAGATTCATATATCTCTTACATTATGATGGTATCATATGCCATGCTCACTAAACTTCTTTATTAATGAGCCCCATTTTGTTACTATACGCCATACGTGATCAAAGTTGATTTCTTCTCCTATTGAAGATAATTAAGATTTACTGAAAGGATATCCTGGATATAACAGAGGGTAGTATGGATCCCTTTGCTATGCTCTTTTGATGTTAATTGTCACTTTTATTGTTTGAAAGGCGTTGAAATCCTCGTATACGCTGGACATTAGGTTGCCTAAGGCTGAGTTTAGAATCAATGGACATCTAGATTCATATATCTCTTACATTATGATGGTATCGTAGGCCATGCTCATTTTTCTTAATCTTGAATATTAAGTAACTTGTTTTACAAATCTTTTGGTGATTACTTTTACTGTTGAGGTTTTTGAGGACCTTGTCTGTTTTTCTTTCGTCATACTTTGTTATAGGGTACCCGTTAAGTTATTGTAATAATGAATCAGAGGCATGCGTAATTATGGATCTTTTGTCATGTCATTATTGACTCATGGCCAAGCATCAAGTTGATAATGTCAAGCCAAAAATGAAAACTAAACGTTGGCTCTTTTAATATATTTCCGTAAAGAGTGATTAAGATCTAGTAGGTATTACATTTCAATGCTCCCTTGTGGGGTTTTACATATATCTACAGTCTCTTGAGATGCCTTCTTTTTCTTAAGAACGAATCTGGTTGTTGCAGGATCTCAATCAGCCAAAAGTCGAAGCTAATTTACCTGATGGTTTATTGTCTGTGTCGCTTCTGAGACATCAGGTTTTATGTCTTGTCTACTCTGATTTGTTAGTTTGTCAGGCTGTTCACATGTTTTAGAGCTTTAACTGTTGTGTGTTGCAGAAAATTGCATTGGCTTGGATGGTTCAGAAGGAAACCAGAAGTTTGCACTGCTTGGGGGGGATTCTGGCTGATGATCAAGTGGGCATTTTTATATCTTGTGTTTTTATTGTTTGTTTGATTAGTATCACTTGACATGTATATCTAAGTGTTTTGCTTAACATGGAAGCATTGTTCAAATAGGGCCTTGGAAAGACAATCTCGATGATTGCGCTCATACAAATGCAGAAGCAATTGCAGTCAAAATCGAAAACAGATGAGATGTCCGATCATAAAGCTGAAGCATTAAATTTGGATGAGGATGATGAAAATGATAATGCTGGTGATACTGGAAAGAATGAAGAAGATGATACAAAACCTATTCCTGAATCATCTGGTTCATCTTCCACAAGGGTGGTTGGCAGGAAAAGACCAGCTGCTGGTACACTGGTTGTTTGCCCTGCTAGTGTTCTTCGACAGTGGGCACGGGAATTGGATGACAAAGTAGGAGATGAAGCTAAGCTCTCTGTGTTGATTTATCATGGGGGTAATAGGACAAAGGATCCTGTTGAACTTGCAAAATATGATGTTGTTCTCACAACTTATTCTATTGTAACTAATGAGGTTCCAAAGCAACCTTTAGTTGAAGAGGATGAAATTGATGAAAAAATGGGGGAAAGATTTGGGTTATCCTCTGAGTTTGCTTTTGGTAAAAAGAGGAAAAAGGCTTATAATAATGCAAGTAAAAAGAGTAAAAAAAGTAAAAAGGGACTTGACAGTTCTTTTGACTCTGCATCGGGTGCCCTCGCAAAAGTTGGCTGGTTCAGGGTCATTCTAGATGAAGCTCAGACAATAAAGAATCATAGAACTCAGGTGGCTAGAGCTTGCTGCAGCCTTCGAGCCAAAAGAAGGTGGTGTTTATCTGGAACACCTATTCAAAATGCTATTGAAGATCTTTATAGCTACTTCAGATTCCTGAAGTATGATCCTTATGCTGTATATAAATCATTCTACAATACAATAAAAGTGCCAATATCCAAAAATTCTATTCAAGGTTACAAGAAGCTTCAAGCTGTTCTAAGGGCTATAATGCTTCGTCGTACTAAAGGTGAATGACCTATTCGTTGCTGTCTAATTTTGGATGGAAATTGTATGCATGTAGTGGTTCAGGTCCTTGCCATTATCTTGCCGTTCTCTTGACTAAAGTAATTTATTATGAACTTTAAGAATTAGTTTACTGTTTTGATGGCTGAAGTACATTTCAACCATCAAGATTTTGGTTTATTGACATTTGATCTGAATTTGCTATGAACTTGGAGTGACATATACTGTATGGTAGCGGACCCCATCCTCTTTTTTTTGTTTGATATTCTTTATTTTCATTTCTGCCTGTCTAGGAACATTGATTGATGGACAGCCTATAATCAATCTGCCCCCTAAAACTATAACGCTGAATAAGGTGGATTTCTCCCTTGAGGAGCGGGCCTTCTACACCAAGTTGGAAGCAGATTCACGTAGTCAATTTAAGGTTGATTTTTCTAATTAGTTTTTATCTTGCGGATGAGATTTTAAACCCACTATATGGATATTTATTGTAAATGCCATTTGTGTATTCAAACATCAAAATCTTGAAATAAAATGCTTGTACATTGCAGGCATACGCTGCTGCTGGTACAGTCAATCAAAATTATGCAAATATTCTTTTAATGCTTTTACGTCTCCGTCAGGCTTGTGATCATCCACTTCTTGTCAAAGATTATAGTTCTGATTTTGTTGGGGAAAACTCGATAGAAATGGCCAGAACGCTTCCAAAGGAAATGCTAGTTAATCTTTTCAATTGTTTGGAAGCATCCTTTGCAATTTGTAAAGTTTGCAATGTGAGTTTATTACATATATTATATGCTGTTAGATCATGCACTTAAAACGTTTCTCGTTTTGCCGTAATTGGTTAGTCATCGCTAATCCTTCTTGTTTCTACAGGATACACCTGAAGATCCAGTTGTTACCATGTGTGGCCATGTTTTCTGTTATCAGTGTGTATCCGAACATTTGACGGGTTATGAAAGTATGTGCCCAGCTGCTGATTGTAAAGAACAAATTGGTGATGATGTTGTCTTCTCCAAAGCTACATTAAGAAGTTGCATCTCTGGTGATCCTGGCGATAGTAGTTCTTCAGCTTCAGCCCTTGTTGATTATTCAGCTGTGCAGCAGAGTAGTTATAGTTCATCTAAAATCAAGGCACTCCTTGAGATTCTGGAGCTACATTGTTGCTCTGGTCGTGCTAGAAATTCACTGCCTTCCGAAACTTCAGATATCGAAAACTTGGATTTAGATGTGATTGTTACAGGGGACACAAGAAAATGTTCAGAGGGCACAATTGATGGACCAATAAAGGCTATTGTTTTTTCTCAGTGGACCAGCATGTTGGACTTAGTCGAAGATTCGCTGAAGGACTCTGGCATTCGACACAGGAGACTTGATGGTACCATGACACTCACTGCGAGGGATAAGTCTGTCAAGGATTTCAATACTAATCCTGAGGTCTGCCCTTTTGAAGAGTTTTACAGCTCTTTAATGTTTGACCAAACCTTAAATGACACTCTATTTATCATGTTTGAATCAAATTTGTCTCGGATTCTTTTACACCTGACTAACTGAAATTTTTGTTTTATAGGTAACTGTCTTGCTGATGTCACTAAAAGCAGGAAACCTTGGTTTGAACTTGGTTGCTGCTTGCCATGTTATTCTCTTAGATCTTTGGTGGAATCCAACAACCGAAGAACAAGCTATTGATCGAGCTCACAGGATCGGACAGACGCGTCCTGTTACTGTGACACGGCTCACCATAAGAGATACGGTTGAAGATAGAATCTTGGCTCTCCAGGTATCAGTTGCGGTATTACTTTTATTAACAACTCATTTTCTTCCCACTGAGCTCCTCGGTTTGAACCATGTTTTCAGGAAGACAAGAAAAAGATGGTAGCGTCTGCTTTTGGTGAAGATCATGCGGGCGGGACGGCAACTCGCCTAACAGTGGACGACCTAAAATATCTTTTCATGGTGTGAGAAAAATGTGTTCGTTCCCATGATGTTGGATGATCCGAATCAGTCCAAGCATTGTTCTGGAGAGCAAGCTTTTTGGTGCCCCTTGAGTGACATGTGTTGCTCATTTTGGGTAGGGAAGGCTGGTTTATCAACGTTGTACTTTGTACCTTAATTAATAGGTTAAGAAGCCCTCAAAGGGCATTTTTGTCCCCCTGCCACAGCTGTGTAGTAGTATAAAGCTGTCTGTAAATACTGAATATAGCATGACCAGTTGGTGATTTAGATTTGCTTGCTGCAAATTTTCCTTGAGCTTCTGATTTTTTTGTCTTAAGAATTCCCTTTTTTTTTTTTGCCAACATATCTTCAAAATTCCTTATATCTTTAGACCATGCATGGATTGCAGTATGTAACTTCAATCGTTGCTATATTTCCCATGCACGATTATGTGGCCGATTTTTGTTTTTTTTTGGAGGTATTGGGTCACATTTACTATACAGATTAGACAAGAGTGAAATAATTAAAATTAAAATTAGTGAATAAAAATGATTTAAAAAATATAAAAGGGGAAAAGCTTTACGGATATTTAATGGTTTTTTTTTTGGGTGAAAGGATATTTAATGGTTAACGATTTGAAATAGATAGTTGTTACCTATATAGGCACGTTTTAAATATTTTATGCAGTATTTTTTTGGTTAATTAAGAATTGAATTTCTGAAATTTCTTCAACATTGAATTGACACTATTTCTGGCACTCATTCAAGCATCAGATTATGTGACGATTGAAAAAAGTAAGAATACTTACGGATTGACTGAATTGGTGAATTCGAAGGAGAAAATATCACAGAACTTAAACTGGTTTTTAAATGCCACAGTAACGATGAAGAGTAAAGCGTTGGTCTGAAGCAAGATGAGAGAAGAATAAAAGATGGAACTCCATGCCTGGCTGCTTTAATCAAAGACCACTTTCCACTTTTATTCACTCTTAAATTATTTTAATTATGGCGGTGGATCATAGCTGAGAAAGGCTTTAAATTCATGACAAGATATGGATTAATTTGTGGAAACCCCAAAAAGAGCTTACTTTGACCAAAAAAGCAACTTTTACTGTTCAGACTTGTGAATTCAACATCATATGTTCATACTACTTGATATATTGGTTGACACGACACCGTTTCTAATGTAGCCGTTACCGTCGTCCACCATGAATAATAGCGGGCGGCTAAGTATTCTTCTACCTGTAAACATAAATTAATGATGTTTGACCTTGAAAATAACAAAAGTCAAGAAAATAAAATAAAACATGAACATGAAGGACAAGACACAAAATAAAGCACCGATCCTCCATATTCCTTTTCAATCACTTCTTCGGATCCCTTAATTTCAACCCTTGAATCAACACTTAAAGATTACTTTCTTCAATTTCAACTTTTAATTGCATATACTCGATTCTTTTCACTTTATTCGTACTATTTTTTTCATTTGAATTTCATTATTTAAAAATTCTTTGAATTAATTAACTGGTATAGTAAAATATAATATATTATTGTAACTTATTATTTTAATTACATCAAAATAATAGTTGGCTTTATTTTTATCAAAGCTAAAAAAGAAAAACATGATCCATCTTAAGAGAGAACAATATATTTTCGGAGAAATTAATAAACATGCACTATATTAATTTGTATGTCTTGCCAGTTGCCAGTACCAAAAATAGTTAGAGATTTTAGAAAAGGAGGTATAGAGTGAGGTGTGTCGTGAAGCCTGAATGCGGCCACATGCATGTATGTGTGTGTTGGTGATTCGCAGCTGCCATCAATTTCTCTAAACTTACTTTCGTGGTGGGCCTTCTCCAGAAACAGTAGGAGCTCCATATTTTCAGAATAGATCCCTTATTTTGTTGACCAAACAATCTGAAAAAGTAATTGTTTGGCTCTGCAAAAAGAAAAGTGGTCACTTGAATGAATGCCCACTCACTGCTCTACCTGTAAGGGAAAGAGGATACACGCATTGAAAGACGTGAGTTTTTGTTGTTGATTGAGTTGAGATCATGGAAGCGAAAGCCAGTAATGGTACATTATAGTGAATTCACCACATGTCTTTTGATTATGAAGATGTGAGTTGCATTGTTACTTGAAATTAACACGACATGAAGCACTACACACTACACACTACACACTACACACTACACACTACACACTACACACTTCACAGGGAAGCACACGGCCAGTTCTCATTCATGAGAAATTCAAGAGAAAGTGTAAAAAAGAGTTAGGGAGGGGCCATATGTGTGGCCCTTTGGCTCAGACAATGAATCATTTCAATCCCCAAATTCTAAACAAAGAGGCCTCTCTCTCTCTCTCTTTCTATATATATATCATCATCATCATCATCATCATCACTCTCGTGTTCACCAATCTCTCAGTTTCCATTATTCTTTTTTGACCATGCTCCCTTTTTCTCTCAAATCTCCATCACATGTCTCTATACATATAAACACAAATTCTATTTCTCAAAATTAACATCACCACTTAATTTCACAACGCCCATATTCTCCTTTTCCTCTTCACTTTTAGCACCTCCTCATCCAAAGCAATCGTCATACATGACCACAATAATGAAATGCCGACAACCGTGTCCCACCACCCCATATCTAATATATATCTGAATAATAAAATATATTATTCTAATACACACATTGTAGCCATTCAAATTAGAAATTACTCTTACGACTACCAAAATTTACGTACGTACGTAGCATCCGATCTAGCAAACATTGGGTCCGAATCCAACGAACCCGTTGGCTCCGTCCACAGATATCTGAATTCCTTCTTGTTGGATGTTCCCTATAATGGAAAGCCCCGAAGGAGAAGCTGCAAATGCAAAGCAGAACGTCCCTTCGTTGTCTACTGGGATCAAAAAATTACGCGCTGGCAGGGTCAGGATCGGTCCTCCCGAGAAATAAAATGATACGGTTGGTACCCGAACCGTTACGAACCCGTTTAAGTCATAGCATGTGTCGAATATGGATACAGCCGATGACCGCGGCAGGTTTGTTGTTTGTGACACGAAAGCATCCCGGAATGCGTTATAAGCCGCCGTGGGAAACCTTGTCACGGCAGTGCCCGTGTCCATCACGACGCCTCCGTCTCCAAATTCCGTCAGCCGGAATATGTCTTCGGAAATGGGCACCCGCTGCCCTCCGACTCCAAGACCCGAAAGCCCCACGTAGTAGAAACTCAAGGCCTGTGGGTTGCGGGTCAGAGGGACCCACGCGGCGCCAGCGGGCATGGCTTCGCGCCCGAATTGGAGTGACCCGGATGATCCAGATCCCCGGCTGGCTAAACAGTAACTGAATGCACCGCCCGTTTGGCCGCCCAGCTGGCCAACGAAGGACATGGTCCCACCTCCGAGGCCCAATAGGCCAGCGGCTCCGACAAACATGCCTTGATTCTTGTGTCCGCAGCCGATCGCGACGTTGCGGATCAGGGTCCGACCGATGGTGAGAGTTTCAAGGGCGAGCGTGCCTTTGGTATAAGAGCCGTCCCCGTAAGAAACCTCGTAACGGCACCTTCCCTCGTGGCAGCCGGCATTCTCGAGGCGGTCGCAGACGGAGGAGGTGCAGGGAACTCCAGAGAAGGAGGCGGAATCAGCGGGGTTGAAAACAGGGTCAGACTGACGGTAACATTCACTGCAAGGCTGACACTGTACCCATATAATATCACTCCCAGAATCGATGACCACGAGCTGACTCTTGGGAGGACTCCCAACTCCAATGGTGACAAAGTACTCGCCGCTGCCCTGATCCATACCGGATACAACGTCGGAGCCGAAAGCATCAGAATGGAAAGAGGGAGAGAGGCGGCGAAGTAGGGAGGCGACCCTGGCGGAATCGCGCTGGATGCGGGAGTTGAGTCGGGAGCGACGGTCGTTGGAGTGACCGGAGACGGCGTCTCTGTGGAGGAGGGTGAGCTTCCATGCTTGGGAGCGGGTGTGGTCGAGAGTAGTGGGGGAGGGAGGGGAACGGGAAGGTCGAGCGGCGTCGAGGAGAGACTGTCGAACGTGAAATTGTTGGAAGATAGGGAATGAGAGGTTGAAGGAGGCGGTTGTGAGAGGGAGGCATGGAAGGTGGAGGAGGAGGAGTAGGATGGAGCGCAGGAGAAGCAGAACCATGGTGTGCTGAAATGAATTGGATCGTCCGTGTGGGGAGAGAGAGAGAGAGAGTGGGTGATATTTTTGTTTGAACAAGAGAGTGGGTGATATAGATGTGCCCATTTATTTGCTGGCGTTTTGATTAATAATTTATGGTAACATAAAATGAGCCAATCAGGCACACAAAATGTACTTTGCTTGCCCATTGAGATTCGGGGGCAACAAAATGAATGGTTGATGCTGTCATTTTACTCCATTTTTTTCTTTTTTTTTTTGAGGGTAACAATTTGACATAACAGTTAATTTTACCTATTAGTTGGCTAAATACGTCGAACTTGTCATTTTTATTAATTACAAATGTATCTTGAAAGTTTTAAATCAAATTTTAGAAGGAAGGAAAAAAAGAAGAAGAAGTAGATGACATTTAAATTTTGAAGAAAAATTTTCAGCTGACAATTGGTTATCTAATGGTGAAAACTATGTATAAAATTGACCCTAAAATAATAATTTATTTGTTTGTGCAGAGATGGTTGATATTTGTAATGTGGAGTCGGAGGAAGGGCTAGGGAGGGAGGAGACATGGAGGAGAAGGGGGTTGCATGAAATCAGGGTTATGGATTCCAGCCAGGTATGGTTGATTGACTGATTAATTAAAATGGGAAAGAGTGAGTGAGTCACTAAGTGGCGCACACCATGTTCACGTTCATCATGCTGCTACGGTCTGCAGCACATTCTACACACGCGCTCCTTTTTCATGGCTTTTTACCACTCGTCACTCATCACCCCATTCCCATTACTCGCTACAATTTTTACTTCCTTCTTTTCCTAAACTTCCCATCTCTCGCACACTATTTCATTCTTTTTCTCACCCTCAATTCTACTACTTTCTCGGAGCCCAAAAAAAAAAAATCTACTTCTTCCTTTTATTTTATATTATAGTAATTATAAATAATTAATGAAATCTAATAAAGTCTTGGGCAAAATAATGACCCTACCCCAATAGAACTTAGTCCAAAATAGAATGGGCTTTCATAATTGAACCACCGAAATGTGTAAATGTAGAAAATACTTTTTGTGAGGGCCACTCTTATTTAACCTCCACAATATCTGGATATAACAAAGTCATAAAGTCATATAATTAAAAAAAAAAAGGGAAAATCCATATGGGATCCTTTTAAGAGAAAAAATCCCAAAGAGGACCCTCATATTCTGAAAATCCCAGAAAATGTCCTAAGACCCTTTTTGACATCTAAATTGGGGTTTATCCATCGACGGATAAACCCCAATTCCAAAAAATTGCCACTGACAAACTTATACGTCTACGGAGAAGCCCTAATTTAGATGCCAAAAAGGGTCCTGGGGTCTTTTCTAGGATTTTCAGAATATGAGACCCTTTTTGGTTTTTTTTCCCTTTAAAAGGGCCCCTATATGGATTTTCCCTAAAAATAAAAGGGGTTAAAGGACATTTTTGCCCTTAAAGTTTTTTTGGGGCAATTTTGTCACAAAAGTATAAATAATGAAGTAAATTTGCATCGGCTGTTATCTCAATTAATTTTGATAATTAGTTGACCAAATATATTGAACTAATAATTCAAATGTCATGTACATCATTTTTGTTAGGGTCTAAATTTACTTTGGAATTTTTGAATCTAACTTGAAAAAAAAATGAAGTGACACATAGGCTTTTAACGCAAATTTACATTTAATGTGTGTGACATCTGAATTGTCAGTTCAGCATATTTTATCAACTAATGATAAAAATTAAATGGGTTAAACATAAGGGCAAAATTATTCTCTCTTTTATACTTTCGGAACAAAATTTCTTTCCGGAAAATTTTTGGCACAAAACCCCTAAATCATATAAAAAAAATAAAAAAACGATGACGATAAATAATAACAATTCAACACATTACAATTTTATTTAATTCCAATTACTAATGTACTATTTCAGAATCCCAATTCACAATAATGAAAGTTGAGTTCAGTGGCGGAACTTGGAAGAAAAATTTGGGGGGGTCAAATAGTAGTGGAGGGATTCGGGGGTGCTGCCCCCGAAAATTTTTTTAAAGGAAAGTTTTAAATTCATTAAAAATGAAAAGAATGAAAAAAAATCATAAAATCAAGTTAATTAACTTCATCTACAAGTGTAGTGTAGAATGGGTAAAAGCATAGTAAGGGATAGACCACAAAAGTAAATTTCACTAATAAGCTAAAAATTTCAGGTAATTAGAATGAAATATAGAAAAGAATGACAAGATTAACATAAATCATATAAAACCCCACATAGAACAAAGATTGAATTATAAGCGTAAAATATAAAAAGAGGGAAAAATGTAAAAAAGAAAAAAGAAAAAAAGAAGAAGAAGAAGTTGGGGAGCCAAAGTTATATTCACTACTTTAGGGGGTCAAAGTTGTATTATTACTCTAAAAAAAAAATTTCACTAAAAATTTTAAACATTTTTTTTTGGGGGGCCTATGTCATAAAAAAGATCCGTCTTTGGAGTTATGAATGATCCTTTCCTGTCTTTATACCATTGAATATGCTACACATTTTAACTTTCTTTTTTCTTTTTCTTAATTGGAATATTCAGCTTTCGAGACCCAAGCGAAAACGAGAAGGCCCCACAGGACGTAAGGCCTCTCTTGTGGGACCCATTGTTTACGTGTTCATTCCTCCTTTTTTTCCTTTTACTTAAAATCCCCACTTTTTCCCCACATACTCACAACTCACAACATATTGTTTTTATACTTTGGTCGACAAACTAATTATATATATGTCTCTGTGCCTATTACACTTTATTCTATCTACTTCAATTAATATTCTCTAACAAACACTTTGTACATAAATTAACAAACGACCACGCATTGGAAATTCAACTAGGATCAGGATCGAACAACATTGGTTTTTTTAAAAAATACTTTTTATTTTTTATTATTTAACATTATCAATTTTAATTCTTAAAATATAGACACAGATTATTATATGCTAAACGAAAAGGATAGTGAACATGTTAAGTGAAGAAAGTGCGGTAGAAGAAGTAAAATTCCTAAAATATAGACACATATTGTTTTTTTATTCTCAGTGCTTGTTTGTGATCAGTTTTGAAATTTTAAAAGTGCTTATTCACATAAATAAAAATAAAATGGGAAAATTCTATTAAAATACCTTATAAATTTGTAAAATCCCCAGAAGTCTTCCAAATTTTCAAACTGACTAAGAGATACTAAGGACCAATAAAGGATATACAAATTCGGGTGAAATTACTTTTTTACTCTTACTTTTAAATAAATCAAAAAAATAAAAAATGCTCTCACCGGATGGCCGCCACCAGTTGGGTGCTGGCCACCGGCGGGGAGGGGGTGAGGTGTTTTTTTAAAAAAAACAAAACAATACATTGCAAGTGTAGGGGGTGGGGTTCGAACCCCCCACCCCCCGCACAGGAACCAAGTAACCCAACTTCCTTTATTATATATATACATTAACAAATATATATATATATATATATATATATATATATATATATATATTCTTTTTAATATTTTTTTAATGATATTTACAAAACCTGAAATGCAAATTACCACTCCACAAATAAGAATTACAATATTTTATTTATGGTTCATTTTTTACTCTTTAATGCATATTTTGTAAAACAAAAAAAATGCATTATTACCGGTCCACAAACAAAAATTACAACGTTTTCTTCAGGTTTCCTTTTTTTGAAGGCTCCAATCATCATTCTAAACAAGTACATTTCCACTCTCTAGAGAGAAAACTCACCTTATAAAATTTGTCTTTCTCACGATATTTTTCAGAAAATGCTTACACAGATTATTTTTTTTAAAAAAAAACAAAACAAAAAACAAAAAACGAAGCTGCCAAAGTTAGTAATACTCGGTCTTATATATAAGTGATGTATAATTGTGTTGATCCCCATTAACAGAAAAATGCCAAATAGAGTGGGTGGTGTTGGTGCATATTTGTCGTGGATCGTACAAATTTAACTTTTGAAAGCTGTCCAATTATTAAATTGTTGGGCACAGCGAAGCTTCATTTTAATTCATGAAGAATAGAGACTATTCTCTTCCTTGTAGTTGTATTATGAGCTTTTAATTTAATAATTATATTAAGTAATTAACTATCCTCTTCCTTTCGCACGTCCCAGCTAATTATTTAGTTTTGCAATGAAGAATAGAGACAAAAGACAAAGTATCTTTCTCTTTAAGCTAGCCAACGTACAAGTTCCTTGAGAAGTGTCAATCAAGCCTTAAAAGTATGGTGCTTTTGTGAAAGCAATGTTACGTGCCTTAGAATTTCTATAATGGTAATTAAAAATACGTAGCCTTTTCAATAAGAAGCTTCAATTGGTTTTAACGAACTTATAAAACACAGAATATGCGTTGCATTATATGTCATCATGTGCGTGTACGTGTTAATACTAAATATGCATGCATACGAGTGGTTATTAATTATAGTTTATTAAGATGTGTGTAGTATTTAGTAGCCTTTTTAGTTCCCAAATAAAAAGTAATTGAAAGATTGGAGGCAGTAGTTGTTAACTTTGTATTGAGTTGAAAGTCGAAACCTTTGATATGCTTTTTCTTTATTTAATGGATTTGCATGTAAAAGTGTTAGATTAGGAGCCCCGCAAAAGCAGAGTTTGAGAGGTTTTGCCCTCAATAAACTAATGTTGTTGGATCAACTCTTGGTTGAGACTTGTCATTTTTCCCTCCAAGATATTTTTTCCTCGCGATTCCTTCCGGCCACCTCACTAATTTCTTGGTCAAATACTCCGCTTTTTGTTGAGGAATATTTTTTTTTAAAGAGTATTCATTGTTCCAGGGTAGGCCATCTTTCAGGCACATCAACGATCCCAGACTAACCCAAACCGAGACCGGGTTTGCCTTTTTCAGGGGGAAGCCTCTATCACTCACGCACGCTGCATTCCTACGTCTCGAATTCAAGACCCATGGTTAAATTAGGACAACCTCTTACCAGTTGACCTAAACATGTGGTGGTTTGTTGAGGAATAATTAATGATGAATGAATGAAGGGACTGAAAAAGAAAATAGAGGCATACAGTGCAAGAGATACTAAATGCGGGAAGGAGAGAGCCAGAAGCATAACAAGTGGGGTTGGTTGAAACCAGGAAAAAGTGAGAGGAAACGACAAGGCACGTATCACAATTCACAAGCATTACTTTCAAAATCCCCCATCTAGTCATTTGAATATGTGCATGCCCTCTTATTTTATACCAACTTTTATCTTAATTAATTATAAGATCATGTTAACTTTCTTTTTAGAGAGATTAAGAAAGTTAAATAAATTACTTAATTATAATATATATTATGTATCCTTAGATTATATACTAGTTCATTAGTTAAACTAATTAGATTGAAGAGGAAAAAAAAATAAAAATACTCTAAAGTAATTTAATTAGTTTCCTTATTTTTTTTTTAAAAAAGGTCAACTTGGTCTTATAATTAGGACTGAAAAAAGTTCTGATTTGATTAATTAGTATTACAAGTGTTTCTTAAAATAATCTAATCACCTTCCTTAATTTTATTCGTTTCCCTCCCCTTTGATTATTAATGAAGAGCGTCAAATTCATGGGTCAGTGCAATTATTTGTGGGACAGCCCCCACCTCCACGCCACAAACTGCGTACCACAGATTTTCTTCTCCAATCTCAACCTCCCCAGTCCCCACCAACACACATACGCACAGTTGCACACATGTGATGTTGTGATTTGGATTATAACTTATTTTAACTAATTTTGCGTCGTGCGAGATTTCTTACAACCCGCAAAACATTTTTTTTTTTAAATTTAAATTCCCTGAGCGACCCTCCATGGATAGCATAAAGACATGCAATTTCAGACAACCTCACCTATGTTAAACAAAGGATAAACAAGCAAAGCACACAAACATTTAATCGTCTATGGGCTATGCAGAGAGGTCAATTGAGCATGCTCCGATCCACTCGTCTCAGTTAAATATGAAACCAAAAGAGGATCGAGCGGAATTAAGATATAATAAGCAAGGCAATCAATCAGACTTGGGGTGACAAGATTGATTATTATTTAAGTACGTGAATGCTCGAGCAGCCATGTCTCAATGATTGACCCATTATATTATTAGCTTCTAAAACTTGTTCTTCCATTTTAACATTTCTCTTCCCCTTTCTAATTGCATGCACCACTCCACTCCCTTGTTATGGGTTCCATCTCATTGTGTGCTTGTCACTTGTGAGTGACACTTTCAAAATTAATATAATCAAAAATGCTTCTACCTAATCCTTGCTTGTTATAAATAGGAAAGCAAATCCTCTCATCATCCATTTTCTCATGAGTCTATTAAGGCCGTTGATTGAAAAGATGAGAGAAAAATCTAAAAAGTATGATTTGATGATATGACAATTTAAATTGATTGAACGAACATGATTTAGAAATTATAATAGATAATGAAAGAAACCTAACCCGAATAAATAGTCTACACACTTGCTCTTCCTTATTCAAGTCTACGGAAGCTTTCCATTGAAAAATTTTAAAGGATCACCACACAATATTTTAAACACCTAAGCACTTAATTGAAAAATATGTTACAATCAGTTACAAATCTAAATTTCTTGTGCTAACAAAGAAAGTAAATTACAAGGGCAAAAAATTCACTGTGTAAAGTAGCAGAATGCAACAACGATCATTTTCTTTAATCTGTGATCAGTAATAAACCACAATTCTAGAATCGGATTGAATACATGATTTCGGAGGTACCATCATGGCAATAGTCATATGGGTGGTCTTGTCCTCAGCTGATCCAAGAAAACGAATACTGGACAGAATTGCTAGTTTTCCAACAAAAGAACATGACAAGTGATAGTTTTTTTTTTTTAGCTTCTAAATGATCGAATCTTCCAGGAAAATTTCTCCATAGTTCATATTTAGGTTCTGTTGGAGAATCTAGTGTCTGGATCGTGTTCATTTTCTTTGCGCCAACCCAGTAGGGCCTCATTTCTTGGCCTTGGCAAATCTGAGGCAACGGTACTTTTCACCACTGACTGTAATTTCAAGAGCCCCGTCTTGGCTATCCTGATTTGATGCGGTTCCCATTAATACACTTTTTTCTTTCTCAAGATTTTCTCTCTCCATCTTCAGCCTCGCTTCTTGGCGAGAAATCTCTGCCTGCAACATAAATGATTAGGCCATTCAGCAGCTATAATCTTGAGTAAAACTAGGCACTGAATGATAGATGAAAAGGCTGGTAGAATGCAGAATGGTTCTCTTTCAAAGCTTAACAGAATGACAACTTTGTACTCATCTGCCTTGCCTACAACAGGACAGGAGAATAATAAAAGAACAAGCTTAAATGTCAAATCATTTGGCATCTGACTTTTGGTTTGTTGTGTTAATCCATAACCTTGCAGAATTGAAATTGTTAACTTTAGTAGGAGGGGAGATGGAAACTGATAAAAGTACAGTGGGAAAAAAAAATCCATTGTCCATATTTTTGTGGGTAACTTTTACCCATGGAAACTCAAATTCCAGGGATAGTTATGTGAAGATACCTTAAAAGAAGTACTATCTTCAGTCATATTAATGAAACATTTATTACTAATCTCCAAAAATACCCTTGTCTCTTTATAATGATTTTTCCATCCTTTCTACCTAATAAGTAATATCAAAGGGAGATTTTGGGAAGTTGTAGAAATTTTTAACGTTCAACTAACTTCAACAAATTTCTTTAATCTCATAAGAGTAGTCAATAGGGTCTTATGAAAAGGACCCTAGGGAGTAACACCTTAGCTTCCTAAATGGAATTTCCTAGGAAATCTAAAGAACCCCAGCACCAAACATCCAATGTATTAGGATTCAATCCCTCACTTTCTGTAAGATAAGTTCTACAAGGTCAACACTTTAATTTACAGTGATGTTTTATTTTAGAGACTAATTATTGCCCCTGAATTGCTCTTATTCTGTTCGTTGTTGCAATTAAAATCAAAAGTCATGGGTCAAACCTAGGTTTCTTCTCTCCTACCCAATTTTCTTCTGTTTCATTAACTTCCTAGATCTAATTTCTTCAGCAGACATCATTAAAAGAGAATTTCAGCAAAACATCAAAACCCTACCTGCATCTTAATTTTTTCATAAAAACATCAAACCCAAAAATGAAAATCCTTTCTTATAAAAAAAAAAAAAATGAAAATCCTGATTTAGCAATGACAAAGCTCACACAACATGATTTACTCTTTTTAAACGTAAACTGAGAACTACAACCTAGTTTCTGGCATGTAAGAAGTCATGGCAGAGATAACTCCTAAAAAATTTGAAAACTGTTTCAACAACACCAAGTATATCTAGCTACTTGAAGCGGGATCAAAGTTATCACAACTTTTATTATCTTCCTTTTTGTCCAGTAAAACAAAAGAAGTTATGAGAAGTGGACACCTCCCGACGAGAAAGCTCAGCTTTCCAAGCAGCTTCGCGCTCAGCAACTTCACGCTCACGTTCCTTAATGTAACTTTGCATCTCTCTCTCCTTCATGATCCTATCTTGTATATCAGCATCTAATGCTTCCTTCAACTCTTCCACAAACTTATCTACCACAGCTTTTATTCGGAGAGACATCCGCCTTCTACCACCTTCCCTAAACCCAAGACCATAGCCAAGGTAAACTAATATTCAAATTCTTGATTTAGAAGAAAGAACTAAAGTCAAACAACACATTCAGCTTCAACTTTTATGTTCAGTATGACCGAAAAGAAAGATCTGAGCATGAATTTACTGTCTAGAATTCTACAACTACGCTGCAACAAGAAAATATAAGCATTTGATTCCTGAAATATAGTGATGAAAAAACACAGCAAACTAAGATTAAAAGTTTGATACCAAAATTACATCCTCATGCTAACCATTTGTTTCATTTTCCTTTTCATGGCAACTGATCGCAACTATTTAGTTTTTAAGTAGCCAACTTTGTTGCTTAGTCTGGGAAAAGCCTACCAATAGCCTGCCAAATTGTAATTCTACAAGATACTCCTAACCCGAATTATCTCACATGCATGAATGAAAATTCTAAATCAAAAGCACAAATATAAAATGGTTATATTCAAACTACCTTATACTTTAAATACACTGATTCAAAAGAAAGATCAAACAGGACAAAAATTTCTACAAGGTACGATTAAAACATACCTTTTTCTGCAATCCAAAGGCCTCTGTTTTCTTCTCCCTGCTCTGGTGACGCTTAAGAGAGTAGCAGTTCAGTTCAACTAGAACCGCACAGGAAGAAGCCCCTGTTTTTTTTCTCCCTGCAATCCAAAGGCCTCAGTTTTCTTCTTCCTTCCCTTAGGGGCATAAGTAGAACACTACGGTGGGTTAGCTTGTCTCTAATCTCGTCACCATCGACGCACGTATGAAATTCAGCTCAAATACAGTTATGCCCCAAAATGAAAAACTTCAGACATCCCATGAGTCCATATATAACCCTCCAAAAATGAAAAAGCATCGACATAATCCACCTAGATCCTAGACTCGTTAATTTCAATACCCTAAATTGAAAACAGAAAAGATAAAAAGGGGCATGCAAATTAGTACCTCAAAGACGAAATTTTTGAAGAGACAGGGCCAGTGTATCTGCTCTAAAGTCTCAAATGTCCATTACTCTATTATCTACTCTCTTCGTTTGGATATCAATCTGCAGTGAGAGGAGAAGGTTTCAGCTTCCGTTATAATTTTGGCCATAAACTTGGAATAGCCAGAATCCAGAGGAGACCACGGAAGCGAAGGCTTCCAAAAGGAGAAGACGTGAAATTGGATGCCTGGATGTGGATGGACCAAAACGAATCGAATACGGGTCATAAATTTCTTCTGGTTCCGGATTCTGCAATTTGGACTACTTGGCCCATCACTTGCTTTGTACTTTTTTTGGGTACCATTGTTATTTATTTTTTAAATTTTTTCATCAGACTTAACTATTATTAATCTTGAAGATCTAATTTTCATTTTTAAAATGTATATTTTTGATACAAGGCAATAGGGGAGTAGGGATCGAATCCAGGACCAGGAGAGGGGAAATTAATCCCAATACAACTGCACTATAGTAGATAGGATATTGTCACTATCAATTTTATGTCACTATCAAGTCACTACCACTTTTTCACCGTTAGATCAGAATCTCAATAAGAGAGAGAAAATTGAGATTATGATCTAACGGTGAAAAAGTGATACTAACTTGGTAGTGACATAAAATTGGGAGTGACAATATCCTATCCCTATTTTTAGTCCCTTAACTTTATAAAATATGTTTTTGGTCCTATAATCTTAACACCGTTAATATTGCTAATGGAAAACGCTGAGACAACAAGCATGGTGTAAATTTAAATGATAATTGTATAATTAAATACTATTAATCTTAAATTCAAAATATATGTAATTAAAAAATATCTAAAAATCTAACAGGACAATCAATATTAAAACCTCGACGTAGTAAACAATTTTAATTTAATAATCTAAATATCTAAATCTTGATTTCAATGGTATCAATTTATTAGTTTATTTTAGTTTATTAATCTAAATATATTATATTAAAAAATTAAAAGTTAAATATGCAATATGAGCTCCATAGTCTCACTTTACTTTATTGTTGGTAATTTTAACGATGTTAGAAATATATAATCAAAAATATACTTTATAAAGTTAAAAGATCAATAATATACCTCATGTAAAACTTAAAAGGACTAAAAGGATGTTTTAGCCTTTTAAATATGAGATATAATATTGTTACTACCAACGTTACTATTAGTTTGTTTCACCGTTAATCAGAATCTCAATATAAGAGAAAAATAATAGAGTGAAAAATGATAGAATTAATAACAATATCCAATTCCTTTAAATATTAAGGCAAAGATATTTTGTTTAGAATTAATAGACCCCCACTTGTGGTTTCCTAATCATAATTTATTTTTATTAATTGTGCGCCAAACCTGTTAATTGTTATTGCTTTTGTCCGAGAAGACATCTAGCGCACCCGCTCTTTTGCATCGCGAGATCGCGACCAGTTTTAACCTTTCTTTTTACAAAAAAAAAAAAAAAAAAGTAAATAAATCATATCATCTCCTTCTATAGCATTTAGCAGGATCAGGGGTGACGTTGAAGTTTCAGGTTGCTCGATTTCACTCTCTTGCCCGGTCCGTCAATCGGATTCGCCTTCTTCTACTTTCTTTCTCTCAAGCTGCGTTCCTCGTTGGGTTCTTTGGCCGAATCATCCAAGCTTCCTCTTTCTTCCATCGTTGCTGCGTGCGCGCAAGGGTTCCGATCAGCAGCTTCTTCACCCCGTTTTCCTTCCTCTTTTCAATTTCAACAAACTAGCCAACTCCCTCTGTCCTTCATTGGCTTTTTGCAGAAGCTTTCTTCATCTTTTTCTTACCCAAGAACAGGAGAAAGGAGGGGTTGAGTTTGGTGCTTGCTGATAATAAAGGTTTTAATATTTGCTTTGGCAGGTATTTTCGTTCTCACTCCCTCAAATAGCGTCTATATATATATATATGTATGTATATATTATAAGCTTCCTTATTTCCCGTCTGCTTGAAAGGCTCTTAGTGAGTTAGAAATTGGTTACTTTATTTGATTGTTGAATGTTAAATTGGCGAGTTTATTACTTCCAGGGTCCTTTAGACCTTGATTCATACTTACATGTTGTTTGGGAAAAGGCTTGAACTCTAGAGTACCGGGATAGGGGCTATGAAGTGCACATCAAGAGTTCGATGCTGCTTGAGAAAAAAAAGAAAACCATAATTAAAATGTAGTGCTAGCCATCATAATTGCAACCTTAACTTTACTTTATGTGACACTGAACCTTCTTATTTATATCTGAGCGTTTGGAATGTGTCCTTTTAGATTTATTAGAATTATTAGTTAACAATTGAGCTGCTTGAATTAGATTTTGTATGTTAAGGTTAGGTTGTAAATGTTGAATTGCGAACAATTTGAACGCAAGAGTAATACCTATATTGAATTATATGAATTGTTTAAGGTATGCGATGTTTACTTTTAACTCTTGAGCGTCATCTTTCTATTGGGAAATTATTGAATCTTGTTTATTTGAATAGGTGAATTTGAAATGAAAATTAGGAGTTGACTGATTTGATAAACATGACTTATAGAGTGAGGTTTATCTTGTACTCTGGTGCCAGAATTTTCTCGGTGTGACAGCTTCATTTTGTTTTCCACCGACAGTGGACAAGAAGCTGAGCAAAATGAGCAAGTATGGCTTGAATCTCAGGCATCCACAAAAGAAGCAGCCAGTTAGGGCTCCCCTTGCCACTCCTTTTGGCTTTAGCAATGATGATGAGAATGATGTTGAGAAAGAAATTGCTCGACAAGCTAGCAAAAATAAGGCTCTCAAGGAAGTAAGTTGGCCTTGCTGAATGATAGTCTTCTGGATGTTTAATGTATTCTGATGCTTTGGTTAAATACCACATGCATAGTATTGTTTATTTGGTTAATTACATTATATCTTGGTTTCCTTTTGGATATTTAAGATTGAGGAGCAGCAAAGGAAAGCATTGGAAGAAGATCCAACCGTATTTGATTATGATGGAGTTTATGACAAAATGAAAGAAAAGATTGTGCGTCCATTGGTTCAAGAACGTGAGGAAAGAAAGGTACAACCATGTCTTGGTGCATTTGACAACTAAGAAGTCCTTTATTTTATGGATGACGGAAGTGATATGTTAAGATGGCTAATTTGATGTATGATGTTATGACTAGCAGATTGAACTTCTATTTACTTATACTCCACTAACCAGTGTATTATCTTCATCACCTGGTGGAGAAGCATATATGAGAACATCTGCAACTCGCTGAAGTTTATCTCATGCACACAAGGTTTTTTTTTTTTTTTTTTAAAAAAAGAAAAGCCCCTTTTTAAAGTTTTAATATGCTTTATCATGACGATTTTTATGTATTTGACTAATTTAGAAAATTTGTTGCTATAGCTTATATGAAAATTCTACACCCCATAATGATATGTTTTGTCTTTGAGTAGAAGTACTTGCTATTTTCTTCCTCATGTTAACTTAATGACCAATTGTCAAGAATGGCGATCAAATCTTAAATTCATGGATTTTAAAATCTTTAGTAACCTTACAAGGTGCTTGTGTTCTCAAGCCAACGTTTTCTATTAGACTAGTGAAGACTATTAAGCTGACTTTAGTGTGGATAGTTGACTTTTGTTTTATTTGGTTTGGCTATAATGAAGATTCCTGTTTTATTTTTTATGGATGCTAAAGTAGCAAAATCTGTTCATTCTGGGATGTATGCTAATTGCCAAATGATATTGATCAACCAGAAAGTTTTTGTGGTGCAGCCAAAATACATTCAAAATCTTATGCAAAAGGCGAAAGAGCGGGAGCAGTATCGTGATATTGTTTATGAGAGAAAGCTTGCTAAAGAGAGAAACAAAGATGATCACCTCTATGCTGACAAAGACAAATTTGTCACGGAAGCCTATAGGAGGAAGCTTGCTGAACGGGAGAAACAGATGGAATTAGAACGTTTATGTGAACTACAAGAGGAGAGAGATGATGTAAGTTATTTGGTTTTTAGCCTTGAATGAGGATGGGTTAATTGTTATACATTTGTCAGCTGGATGATATTAGATTTTTAAGTGGTCTTATTGTGTGCCCTGTTTTATTGAGATAGTCCTGTGTTCTTCAAGTGATCTGTGTGTGGGGACTATGAGAAAGATGCACCTATTTTTCTTCTTTCAGTGTAATTACAAAACAGAATGGGCATAGTTGCATTGCAACTCATGAATTCCATTTTAGGAACATATTAAAATTAGTTGAATAAGTGCTTTGTTAAGACAAGATTTATTACCTGTTAAAACTTTTAATATTGAAATTTAACGACACAGAATTGTGTTCTTTAAGTTTGCTCATGAGTATGATTGGGTTTTGAAAAAAATATTTTCTGGGCTAATATTCAGTAAACAATAGTATGAATCATTTGGTCGCAAATTCAATGGAATAACTGATTCAACTTGATCGGGCATTGTGGATTTCTCTGTTACTTGATTCGTACTGATTCAAAATTGCCAATAAAATTTTGCTGGCCAAGGCAAGCATTAGCATGTTAACTTGTTTGGTGGTGGGTGCTTTCTTTTTCATTTTTTCATTCTCTTGATTTGAACATACATGCTATTTTGAAGTGAAATTAAAATGATTATTTGTTAATATTTTTACTGGCAATTTGTCATTATTGTAGGTTACGAAGAAGAAGGACTTTTTGCTTGATTTTTACTCAAACCTCGATAAGAATGTAGCTTATGGTGCAAGAGATGCCAAGGGGAAGAAGCGTGAGGATCAGGCTGAGGCAAGAATTCCAGAGACTCGCCAGGCAATGACTGCAGATTCATTAAATCGACATCAGAATGATGATACATTAGAAAGAGCACAACAATCGCTGAGTAACTCATCCGTTGGACAAAAGATTATTGGCGAGGAGGAAACTTCTAATCTTCCTGACAGAAGTATCGACCCCTCAGAGGTGAAGCCAGATCATCAGGCTTCTCACGAAGGAAGAGATCCCACAAACGAGTCGTCATCAGCTTCTGAACCAAAGCCTGATCATCATAAAAGAACTCAAGATGCTCTTGCTGCAGCAAAAGAACGCTTTTTGGCCCGGAAAAGAGCAAAAGAACAGTGAAGTTCTTTAGGCTTGCGCTTTGTTTCTGGCATCTGGTGCCCCATCCATGATTTTATCTGAGATAAGTAATCATGGAATGAATAGATAGCAGTTTCTGGTACCTATCAATCCTTCGTTACGTATAATAATCAGTTTCTTTTTCTTCGATCTTGAGTTATGTGTTGAAATGGATGGAGATATTTGATAAGAGCCAACAATTTATCTTCACTTAACTGATTTATTTTTTAAATTTTAGTTATTGACGTGATTTCAGACAGAACTTCTTTATAACCAAGTGACGGGAAATTAGTCTTGTTCTTTAATTCTTTTCTGGGATCATTAATTCTGGTAAAGTAATGAAATGGATTACAATCACGCACCCTGTTGAAGGATTGGTTTCTATGAAGTCTTTTGATTATATTTGAAGAATATGTGAGCTGTAAACCTTCAAAAGCAAAACTCGAAAATCCGAAGTCCTCTTGTCACAAAGATGTTACAAACCTCCAAACTTTTTTAGAGCCTATAACAATGAGATCGTATACTCCTCGATGATATTTATTCTGCAATGGTGAAATGCATAAATAAGGTTTTGAATTGATTTGTCATGGCCTTGAAAATACACGGTGCAAATTTCATCCACAACTCTTACAAATGACACGAAACAAAGATAATAGCATATTTTTATCACTTTGAATTATTACTCTCAGGTTATATGTTTTATGTTATTGATATTTTAATAAAACCAGGGACGCTGATTATGTGGGGAAAAAAATTCAGTGACACTTTGTACAAGCAACGTGGTTTGAGATAATATATTGAATGCAATAAATTATAAAAGATGACATGGGAAATCATCTTTCATAAACTATCGGATGATATGCAATTGTGGGATTGGAGAGTTTACAACGTGATGCCTGTGTTTCATCACTATTTTTTTTTAAAAAAAATTATATACGGCAGACCCAACTACTTCAAAGAATGGTTCTAATTAATTACGTTCCTGTTTCAACTAGTGGGGTGGCGGTATTGGTAATGTCTGAACTCTGGGGGAATTTGTCACATATGAAGGTGGGTATGAGATACACGTAATATTTATTGGTCAAACATTGAATTTTGCCCAATAAAAAAGAGATATAACCACGTAACTTTGCCTTTGAATATGAAGTGGGCCATGACATCATATTTTCTTTCTTCTCCCTCTATATATGTCTGGTAGAGAATGTTGCATGGACATTTGAGATCAGAGCATTTGAAGGTAAGAGCAATGGCAGAAACTAAAGTTGTAGAGAAGGTGAAGAACAAGCAGGTGAAAGCCAAAGATTACATAACTGGCAATCCTAAAGAAACAGACATGTACTTGAGCAGTTCTACCATCAGCCTGCAACTTCCTCCTGAGGCTTCCAATGCAGTGCTTGTCAAGAATCTCTACCTTTCTTGTGATCCTTACATGCGAGGCAGTAAGAAACCTCTAAAAGATCGCGTCTTTGACACCTTCGTTCCTGATTCTGTATGCCCCTCTCCTTTCACTTTCAGCTTCAGCAAAACTTTGTTCTCTGCTTCTGCTTTATTCTGTTGTCACTAAACCGTTAACCAAAATTTCAGATGAGTGAAGTTTTAGCTGATGTATAAGTGGTGAGTGAAGTTTGAATAGTTTCTTTTGAACACCATCTAATTTGTATGGGTTGAATTGTTTTTTCAGGTAATAGTTGGCTACGGAGTTTTCAAAGTATTGGAATCCAAACACCCTGACTTCAAAACAGGTGACTTACTTTGGGGAGTCACCAAATGGGAAGAGTATAGTATCCTAACCAACACTGAAAATTTCTTCAAAATTGACCACACAGATGTACCATTATCCTATTACACAGGACTTCTAGGTAAAATATCTTCACTTGCACATTGCCTTAAAGCAATATGAATATATATATTTGAGATCTTTATGTGTTGTGATGATTCCTATCAGTATGTGATTCTTTCTTCTGACACGCAGGTATGCCTGGAATGAGTGCATACGTGGCCTTTTATGAAATTGGTGCTCCAAAGAAAGGAGAATATGTGTTCATATCTTCAGCATTTGGAGCAATTGGTCAACTAGTTGGTCAATTGGCAAAATTGATGGGCTGCTATGTTGTTGGAAGTGCAGGAAGTAAAGAGAAGGTAGGGATATAGTCTTGGCTTTGCAGAAAAAGATTACATGAACTTTTTATTTCCAGAAAGAATCCACCAATTAACTCTTTTTTCCCCCTTGAGAAAAGGTTGAAATCTTAAAGAACAAGTTCGGCTTTGATGGAGCTTTCAATTACAAGGAAGAACACGACTTGGATGCAGCTTTGAAAAGGTCAGTGCAAGAAATCCATTTGGCATTAAAATCAATGAACAAAGTCCCTTTCTGTTGCATGATTCTCCAATCAAAATATACGCCAGAACACAAAAATTCTACTTGGACTCAAATAAGCTAAGAAATCATTGTTTACACATTTCTTGGCTTCAATCAAACAGGTACTTCGCAGAAGGTATTGACATATACTTTGAGAATGTTGGGGGCAAAATGCTGGACGCAGCACTTGTGAACATGAGAAGGAGAGGAAGAATAGTGGTGGCAGGAATGATATCACAGTATGATATATCAGAGCCAGAGCCAATCAAGAATTTGGTGTCTATTATATACAAGCAGGTCCGAATTGAAGCTTTCACGGTGTTTGATTACTATCACTTGTATCCCAAGTTCTTGGAGACGATGCTGCCATATATCAGAGAGGGCAAGGTGTCCTATGTGGAGGCCTTTGCTGAGGGCCTTGACAATGGTCCCGCAGCTCTGGAAGCAATTTTCACTGGCCGTAATCCTGGCAAACAAGTTGTTGTACTTTCTCATGAATAATTTTAATTTTTATTTACTGTAATAATCATTTGAGTCTTTGGGTTGCCTCCTTTTCAGTTTCAATAAATGTCACACTGTGTCAAGATTTGAGAAAGTGATCTATCTATGCAGTTTCTGTAACATTGGTCCCAAAATTAAATTACTTTGCTGTATAAATTTCATTTTGAGCAATACCATATCCTTTAACGTTCTAATAAAAAAGGTTAACATCACTGTAACAAGATCAAGCACAGAACATTTATTCGTGAAAATATCCTGATCAGTAACTTGGAGAAATCTGTGGTCAAAACCCTAGTCTCCAACTGATTGTTACACATCAGAACCTAATCAAAGCTCATAAGGCCATAATATTACGTTGCAATCCAATCAGATATACTATGTGGCAGGCATCTCCATAGGTCTATGCATTTATTATGATTATTATCTTATTATTATGATTCTTAGGATATTTTCTATTATATCTCAATTAGTTTGATTTACTTTGATTTGATTAGATTAGATTTTATGAGATTCTAGGTTTAGCTCTAGGTTTGCCTATATAAAGGCTTATATGTACTCTTTCAGATTCAGAGATTAAATAAGAATTATAGTTTTCCGGTGGCCACTATAATTTGAGTTTTCCGGTGGCCGCTGTCACTGTAGCGTGAACCGTATTGTCGCGTGAACAGTGATAGTGGCCAGATAGAGTGTTTGTGTCCGTGGCCAGATAGAGTGTTTGTGTCCGTGAGGTTGCTTTTTTGTGAGGGTTTTCACTTCCTACAAGATTTTCAGATTCCGACGACATCATCGTTCGTTTTTTGATTATGGAGTACAGCTAATATTCAACTCTAGTAATGTTTGCGGCACAATTCTTCATCAACATCATCATTGGTAGAAGTTCCTCTGTCATCATGCCGCTCATCTCTCATCTCATCCGACGACTGGTCCCATCGTCGTTTCTGGCACAGCTAGTAATGTTTGGGTCACAGTTCTTCATCAACATCATCATTGGTGGTAGTTCCTCTGTCATCGTGCCTCTCATCTCGTTCGACGACTGGTCCCGTCGTCGTTTCCGGCAAAGTTCTTCATCAACATCATCTGTTGGTGGTAGTTCCTCTGTCATCGTGCCTCTCATCTCATTAGATGACTGGTCCCGTCGTCCTCAACTCATGAGCACAGTTCTTCATCAACAACCCATCTCCTCTTCGACGCTGTCATCATTGTCGAGTCTTTCATCGGTAGTTCCTTTGTCATCATGCTCCTCAATTTGTCAGACGACTGGTCCCGTCATCTTCAACTCGTCCAACGACTGGTCCTGTCATCTTCAACTCGTCCAACGACTGGTTGCAGTTGCTGCCCGTATCTGCTGCTATCTAAATAGGCCTCCGAGACTCAAGAAGTACAAGCTTAAGGGGGAGTGTTAGTAGTATAAAGTTGTATAAGCAAGTTGGACATGATTAATATCTATGATCCAACTTCAGGGGGAGTGTGAGAATATTATGCATTTATTATGATTATTATCTTATTATTATGATTAGATATAGGTATATTTCTATTTTAGAATATTTTCTATTATATCTCAATTAGTTTGATTTACTTTGATTTGATTAGATTTTATGAGATTCTAGGTTTAGCTCTAGGTTTGTCTATATAAAGGCTTATATATACTCTTTCAGATTCAGAGATTAAATAAGAATTATATTTTTTGTGAACTTTGAGAGAAAAATATAATTCTTATTTAATATCTGAATCTGAAATAGTACATATAAGCTTTTATATAAACAAACCTAGAGCTAAACCTAGAATTTCATAAAATCTAATCAAATCAAAGTAAATCAAACTAATTGAGATATAATAGGAAATATCCTAAGATAGAAATATACCTATATCTAATCATAATAATAAGATAATAATCATAATAAATGCATAATATTCTCACACTCCCCCTCAAGTTGGATCATGGATGTTAATCATGTCCAACTTGCTTATACAACTTTATACTACTAACAGGTCAAAATCCTGTGTTGTGATTTCCTACCGATAACTATAACATTGCACCATTCATCTGTACCTACTAAAAACTCACGGCGGTGGTCATGTGGAACTCTCGAAACAGCTTTAAGGATAGGATTTGTATTACTAAATGGGACAAGACTTTTATGGTGTATTTAGTTTAAGGGGAGGGGAGAATAATTTCAAGATATATAGGTGGCGTGACAACTAACATACCCCCCACCCGAGTTTGCTTCTAAAATATGAAAACATCGAATAAGATAAAGCTTTAGTTCAGCTGTCAGCAGTTTGCTATGATGATGGAATTTATCTAACATCAATGAAACTTGAGAGTACTAGATCGCCAACAAAGTGAATATCAATTTCTACATGGTTGCTCCTGCCACCCTCTTTGCTGCAAGAGCTTTGACACTAACGTTGTCACACCATATAATTATAACTGAAGGTTGAGATTCAAAGTGCAAAATGGTTTTATTAACAAACCATAATTATAAATGCCTTTTAATCATCTGAGGATTCTTTTAACTCTTTGAAAATGCACATACATCAAGTGGACTTGCTAGAAATTGGGCCTGTTTGGGTTGGCGGTAGAAGTGGTGGCTTAAAAGCGACCACTCTGGTCCTATTTATAAATCCAGTTTGACCAAATCTCACATACCAAGGAGAGACAAGTATCTCAATGATTATGGAACAAATTTCTAACTTAACCCTCATTTATGAATGAGTATCTTTTAAAATTTATTGTCAAATCCCTTTCATCATTTTCTCTTTCCAACATGTCTAGTCAATCTCTTTCATCATCATTACTATGGACAAAATTGTCACAATCTTATTTATTTGGTTAAAATAGATTTATAAAAAGGACCAAATTTTTTGGTCAAAGTGGACTTATAAATAGGACCAGAGTGGTTTATGATTTTAAAAAAAGCTCGGTAGGAAAGGTTGCTTAAAAGCTATTTTGATTTGTGTTTCGATTGATAGTGGAAGAAGTGGTGGGGCCTATGTTAAAAAGCTGAAAGCTTTTTGGAAAATACTTTTTCCTTAACGGGCTTTTTGAGCTTTTTCCTTAACGTTCAACCAAACGGACCAAAAATCAGTTGATAGCGTTATTGGACCTTTTTTCAAAATTGCTGGTCCTAATGTTGCACTCTAAACAAAACAGACGCATTGACATTATAAATGACAACGGTAAAAAGGCCCTCCTTCGAAAGCTACACTATCAAAATATTATTTTGATGTATGAGGACTGGGCCTCTGGATTTAGTCCTTGCCATTGAGCAAAAAAAGATTTAGTCCTTGCCAAGCTTTGGCTTGCCCTTCTTATTCAAAAAAAAAAAAAAAAATTGCATTGGTTGAACAATGGACAAGAGGACAATAAACAAAAAAGACATTGGAATTTGGAATGCATCGATTAACTAAAAAAGGACAATAGCCAGAGATCCAGACGTGACATTTGCATGTGGGGTATATGTGTTGCTTTTCGGCATTAGAACAGTACTAAAAAAAAAAAACCCAAATGCTACAAAGTAAAAATTATTTACTCAAATGCTATATCTAAACTTCGATTAAAAAAAAAAAAAAGCTATATCTGAACTCGTTCAAGAAGAGAACGAGTTTATGATAGTGAACAAGTCGTTCAAGCATGGAATGATTTCCACTTGAACGAGTTTGATGTGCACTGAAATGAAAAATTCGTTTCATAAGAAAATTTATAAGCAAATGACCATACTTACCTTAATTAATATAAAATTAATAAATAAATAAAAATAGTTCGCGTCTTCTTCCTTTCTCAACGTACGCCTGAAGCCCGCAGGCTCCATTCTTGTTCCTTTCCCCCAATTTTTGCCGATCCGCGTGGGCTCTAAGCAACGCAGGCTCATAACTTCGCGGTCCATGCGTGCAAAATGTCACGGTGTCAAGATTTGAGATAAATAATAATAGCAGCATCCCAATATTATTAAACCCTTAATATTTTTGAATTCTTAGAATCTAATCTAACCAAAATAAATCTAATCAAATAATAACATGAATTAACATAAAATATAAAAATATCTAAACAAGGTTAACATCACTGTTATAAGATCAAGCACAGAACATTTATTCATGAAAATATCCAGAACAGTAACTTGGAGCAATCTGTGGTCCAAACCCTGGTTTCCTACTTATTGTTACATATCAGAACCTACTCAAAAGCTCACAAGGCCATGTTATTTCCTTACAATCCAATCATAATATCCAGATATAACTTGCTCACATCTCGTCTTTGGATTCTTTATTTCCTCCGAACTCCACATAAGATGCATACGCCCTAATTATTGACTCATACATTGTAATTCCCTTCAGGTACACTTCTTGGTTCAGAAACTGCAAAACAAGAGGGGGATTCAAACATCAAATTCAGCAACAGAAAATCCAGAGAGGACTGCTCGCAGGATTGGGGAAAAAAGTCAATTACAACCCAAATAAAAACAAAAACAAAAACAAAAAGTAAGATTACTCAAACTAAACACGACCTGAGGTAGACATTTTTCTACTCCTACAAAACGGTGCCGATTAAGTTTTTTCCATGATGATTAAATCTCTAATTTATATATGAATAGAATGAAATGACTTACTTTAACCCCAAGATACATGACACTAGCAGATTAAACGTTAGCAATCATTGCCTTTTACTTAGAAGAAGGGAGATAAATGTAACAAAAGAAATTATAGAATCAAGGGCTTTGTGAAACTTGAGTCAAACACAGGGCTCCTTGAGGGAATTTCTCAGAGGTTTGTGATTTCAGGCAGTTGTGTCTATGGCAACATTTGACATGAACTGTGTGTTTTGGCAAGATAATGAATGTTTGAGTAGGTTACTCAGCCAAAATAAAAAACCACAGGAAGTTGTTAGCCAGAAGATCAGAGTTGAATTGAGTTAACTGCAATATGGTCATATATGGATTCCATGACTGAAAATCCTAATGTGATCAGCGTCTTTTGGACAGAGTTGTGCGAGCAAATGAATGAATATGAAAAAGCAGAAAGAGAAAAACCAGTCCTACACAATTCCCTCCAGGTTGATCATCTGAGAATGATATGTAAAGATAATAAATATGCATTTAGGGACCTAAATGTAATATAAACCTAGGGACCTAAGTGTAAACTAGATAAGTAGTTGGGTAATTAGTCATTAACCTATTAGTTAGGACTTGAGGGAGGCTATAGTTAGGACTTGAGGGAGGCTATAGGTTATAAATAGCCTACTCCTCCATAATTGTAAAGGGAGATCAGTTTTGCTATGAATATGAATACATTGTGAGAGAGCCATAGGAGCTCTCTTCTTCTCTTCTAATCCCTTTCTTGTGTCTTTCTACTCCTATTCTAGTGTCTTTCTGTCCTAATCTCAATTCTCTATCAACATTTTATATCAGTGGTATCAGAGCTGTCCCTCCTTGGCCGCTTCTGTTTGCTTTTTCTGATTCTGTTCTCATCCCTTTCTGTTCTGATTTGAAAAACGAAAGAAAAAAAAGAAAAGTTGCTCTGTTCTGATCTTTTCTATTCTGTTTAGAGAAAAGAAAGAAAAAAAGAAATTGGTTCTGTTTCATCTCCTTTGAGTTCAGACGTGGTTGGGCAACAAGAATTCATCAAGACCCCTTCAAGAACTTGTTCTTGAGTTTATGGTTCTCCTCCTCTTCTTTTTCTGATCTCAGCAACATTTGATGATCTTGGACCAGTGACAATTACAAAAAGAAACAATATTTTTTCTGATTCTTGGTGACTAAATTGGTAAACTTTACCTGGCTCAATCTTTGTCTGATTTCTGGGGCATACAAGCATCGGGTTCTTGGCTCCTAGTGTGATCAACTCGTTGTTGAATTTTGTTTTCTGTCAAATTACTGGACTGGTGCCTGTGGTATTAGCTATTGGGCTGATTGTCTTCATCAAGAAACCATCAAGAATTCATCAAGAAACCATCAAGAACTCTTAGTGGGTGATAAATACAAGAGCAAGAACCATGGAAGATCTAATCTTGGCTCTTGAAGCACAAATCCATAAACTCAAGAAACTTGACGATATGGAAAAAAAAATGAGGAAACTTGACGATATGGAAAAAAAAAAAAGAGGAAACTTGACCATATAGAAGAAAAGATGAAGAAACTCGATGATTTACAAGATACCATGGAAGAGCTACTCTATGTGGCAGGTTTGAAGGAAGAATGGGATCTGCAGCAACGAGCCAAGAAAGCGGAGCAGGCAAGAAAAGAATTGGAATATCAAAGCAAGATTCTCTTTGTCAAGAATGATTCCCAAGAAGCTTCTGAGGTCCAAGAAAGTGGTACGTCTTGTTTAGACTACACCAATGAATGTATCAAAGAACAAGAAGCTTTTGATTGCCCAGAAAAGAGCAAGTCTTGCTCAGCCTCCTCCCAAGAATGTACCGAAATAAAAGAAACAGAGAGCAAAGTTGCTGTTGAAATCACGGAAGATGCAACGGAGGAGACCAGAAACGCAAGGTTGCCGTCGAGTCCTCTTCCTTCTTCTCCGGAAGTAATGGTTCAGGAGACATTATCACAGGTCTCCGCTGTACCGTTGCTATTGTCCTTGCAAGTCGAGAGAGATCGCTGCGATTTGGCGAAGAAGACGAATGCAAGAGTTGAGTGGCACGATTTGCAGTGTAATCGTGGCTCAAGGGAAACGGTATGTGAAGGAGCTGTGCGGCAATTGGTGATAATTTCAGAATCTGTGACTCTTGATGTGGATTGCACGTGGATGAAGAAAACAGAGTTTGAAAAGTCAAATCTGGTTCCCACCATTTCTGACTATCAGAGATATTTTCTTGACCCATTTGAGTACATGGGCTTTCTCTTTCAAGAAAATGACCCAAAGTTTCTGATGCCTTTAGCCACTTTTAGGAGGCCTACAAACGTATTTCTGGATAGGGCCTTAATCACACAGGGTCTTCCTTCCCATTTGTTCATTCTGATGTGGTACAAAGGAAAGTTAATTAAAATGCTTTTGGGTTCTGCTGTTCTACAAGATCCAGTGGACAATAGTTTGGGGGCTATATCTATGAAGCCTACAAATTTGTCTCTCAACTGGATTTCACCTTTGCAATTTTCTCCTAGATAAAGTCTGCTGTTAGTTTGGTTCAGGGGCAAGTTAATTGAAATGCTTTATGGGAGAATCTGTTCTCTTAATAGAAAGAAAATGCTAAAGGTGTTGCAGAGGTCAAGTCACAGAATTCAAGACTGTTTAGCCGAATATTTTCTAGAAATTAGGAGTTTATGGAGCTTATGTCTTCAGTTTGGTTTCACTTTATTAGATTGTTTTTCCTTAGGTTTTAGGTTTGTGGTTTGTAGTCCATCATCCTTGAGGGCAAGGATGTTTTGGGGGAGGGGTATTGATATGTAAAGATAATAAATATGCATTTAGGGACCTAAGTGTAATATAAACCTAGGGACCTAAGTGTAAACTAGATAAGTAGTTGGGTAATTAGTCATTAACCCATTAGTTAGGACTTGAGGGAGGCTATAGTTAGGACTTGAGGGAGGCTATAGGTTATAAATAGCCTACTCCTCCAAAATTGTAAAGGGAGATCAGTTTTGCTATGAATATGAATACATTGTGAGAGAGCCATAAGAGCTCTCTTCTTCTCTTCTAATCCCTTTCTTGTGTTTTTATACTCCTATTCTTGTGTCTTTCTATCCTAATCTCAATTCTCTATCAACATTCTATATCAGAGAACTAGTTCATATATAAAATCAATTATAAGATGATATAAGACTATTTCAAGGGCAGGAGTAAGCAAGGAAATGATTGAAGACAATATGAGATTAGGGTCACCTCATTGTGGTCATGAAGTAGAATGGGGGTGTTTTCCATGGGTGAGAATCCAAATACAGGCAATCCAAGTTGTCGAAAGAAGCGAGCATCTGATGAGGCAGGAAAGATCTCAGGTTGCTGAAGTTTTCCACCAGCCATTTGGATGGCATCTTTGAGCAGGTCCCACCAGGGATTGGAACTGTTAGTCTTTGTGATCAATGGGTTCCCAAACACATCATGCACTGGTCCTTTCCTCACGAACTGTTACGCCATCAACGAAGAAAACACAATGGCAGTTTATCAACCAGCACAAAGCTTGTATCTTTTCTTTGATAATCACAAGTTTAGAAAGTGGCAAGTGACAGATGGTGTTAAATTTTCACTCCTAGTTTTGTTATTGCCTTCTTTTCCTGGTAAAATGTTATCACTGGCTGGATGGAGGAAAGAAAACAAGGGGAAAAATATGAGTAAATATCTGAATGGCCAAAACACCCTTACTTCTATGCCAAGAAAGAGACAAGCAAAGCAATTGTCCATTTCTTGCATGTATTTAATGAAAGATAAAGTCTAAGCATTGATGGGCACAAAATAATACTCGTAAGTTAATTACCTGAAATGTCATATTACGTGAAGCAGGTGCCCATTCATCAGCAATCCGTCTCTCCAATGATTCTATATCAGCAGTTGGTGGCACCCTAATATCGAAACCAGCTTCTGCCTTTGACGGTTGCACGTTCATGACAAAACCCTGCAACATGATAAAAAGGGAAGAAGTCAACTCTGGGCTGACAGAAACTAAAATAACACTCCCCCCTCTCCTTAATATACGACATACGAAGTATTTAGGATCGGAGGGAGGAGTACACGTCTTAAGTTTCAAGTGACTAATATTACTCACTGATTACTAAAAAAAACTGTCAATTCATAGTGGTTAAACAAAACCACTACAAATATCAGGATTTACATTTCTATCGGAGTGATATGTGTTAAAACGTAAGTAAAAACGGTAAAAATTTACGTTTTTACCGTTTTTAATGAAGAAGATTGGGAAGATGTAAACAACTTAGATGTTGATGCCCATGATGAGGAAAACTTGATTGAAGTTGAAGCAAGGGAATCTATGGATGGTCATGATTTGAACATTCTAAGTTTTGCAAATGAACTTGTTATAAGAGCAAGAGAAGAGGACATTGACAAACATGTGACTGATACAAAATGACGTGTTTGATTTGAATCAATTGATATAATTTGGGAATTGTCAAACTTTATTATTTTAATGTTTTGGAACTTGGTTGTAGGAGTTGTTAAACTTTATTTGCGTTTTTGGACTTGTATTTTATATAGTTATGTGACTTATATCTTTTCAATATGAAGTTGTTCATTGAATTTTGAGTAGTAATTTTTGTTTTTTTACATGCATATATATAATTTTGTATCATGATCTTAAGGAGTAAAAACTATAAGTTCCGTGTTGTTTCTATAATTTAAATTTTTACCAGCCCCTTTTGTTTTTAGGTATAAACTTGATTTTGACAACATTGGTAGTAGGGGCAGTAGAGGGCAACACAAACGTAGACATGTCCCCATGCCATTGTAGGAGGCGACCTCACCACAACAACTTGCCCTAGAGCAGCCACTGCAGACAACCCCACTAGAGCTGCCTGTTCAGCCAAAGGGGGCTGACATCAGTCTCAACAATTTCGACGAGAATGAGGAGTTTGACTTCAACATTCCCATTCTCATGACATGGAGCAGTTCCTGGATGAGGATGAGGCCAGGTTTTCAAACCAATTTACTAAAAAAAGAAAGAAAAAAAAAACCGCTACAAATATAAACCGTTACAAAATCCATCCCGTTCATCGCTACAAGCGTTGTGCAAATCCCTATAAATACCCCCACCAAACAAGCCTCCTCCATTTCTTTCCACCCCTCCTCTCTCTCGTTTTCTCTAATCTGTGAAGTTTTCATGAAGAGCTGAGCAAGCCAATATGATAATTTTTTTTTTAAAAAAAAATCTTTGATTTCAACATTTTATTTTTTTCCTTCTTATAATACTCATACTGATTATGTTTTCTTCTTCTCCAGAAATTCAAGGACTTTTCCCCAATATTCCTTCCATAATCAAATAACATCTAGTGGACAACATAAGAAGTCCCCATTACCTACACATTCTCAATATTAGACCTACATAATATTTATACTCATATAGCCTAATTTAATCATTCTTCTCATATATTAACTACTATCATTTAAATTATTACTTAAATAATAAAACCTTCAACATAATATAGTAACAATGGACTCAAATTATAGTCTTGCATTTTTTTCATTTTTGCAATATTTTGTAGCGGTTTTAAAACCGCTACAAATTTAAATTCAAATTAGATTTTTAGAGCAATTTATAAAATTTCACCTAATATTTGTAGCGGTTTCAAAACTGCTAAAAATTTTTTGGTGCCAATTTTTTCAAATTCCTTGATGTACTTAGTAGTGATTTCAAAACCACTACAATCTTAGTGCCAAATTTTCAATTCCCATTTCCCGCCATACCAAATTCTGCCAACATTTGTAGATATTTTAAAATCACTACAAGATTTTCAAATAATGTGTTATCTACGTACGTATCTTGTAGCGGTGACATGAAACCTCTACCAATATAGTAGCGATTCTAAAAAACCACCATAAAACCCTTTGCAACAGTTGTTTTGTAGTGGTTTTTGAAATGTCTACTACTGTCCTTAAAATTGTTATAAATACACCATTTTAAACAAACCACATATTTTTTGCAGTGGACTGACTTACAGTTGGAGATGGTGTGCCAGCCTTTGAATAGACCATATTAACTGAAACAACCTCGCCTTCTTTCTTCAAACCTGCCTTGATCATATCAAACTGCGAAGCACGAAACCTTCTTATAGTTTCCAAGCTCTTCATCAGATTCTCGGCGGCTGAGTTATCATAAAGCCTTGACCCATGACCTGGTTCTCCGGTAGCTGTTATGCCTATCCTCCGCGAGATCCTCTCGCCATAGAATATCCTGTAATTCTCCTCCGGGGAAGCCAGTCCTATAATTATAGTCAGGCATTATTCAAATAGTCTTATATCATCTTATGCTATGATTCAATCCATACACAGTAATATACCAGATTCCATTTCTAATCACCTTCATCAAGCACTACGCCGATATTCAAACTCTTGAAAACCTCAGATTCAACAAACTTGGCTGCACCATCCTGCCCACCAATTTCCTCATCAGGAGAAAAAGCCAAGTAGATAGAGCGAAGGGGCTGAAACAAAGAAGCTTTGAGGCGGCGAACAGCTTCCAGGTACTGCATTCCGACGCACTTCATATCCTGGGAGCCCCGCGCGTATATATTGCCGTTCTGGTCAATATGAGCACTGAAGGGGTCGTACTTCCATTTTTCAGGCTCAAACGGAACAACGTCGGTGTGGGAGTAGAGAAGAATGGATGGAAGATTAGGGTTAGTACCAAGCCATTGAATCAGCACAAACGGCTTCCCTTGGACGAATTCGATGGCCTGGGATTCGAGGGAGATGGATTTGGCCTGGAAGATGAGGAAATCTGCGACTTGGTGATAGTTTGGGGTAGGTTGGGAAGTGTTGATTTGAAGGTAATGCTGGAATCTAGATATGGTTTCGGCATCTGAAGATGACAAGGATGAAGAGTGTGAAGCTTCGATTATGGAGGAGGAAGCTACGAGAATAAGCAAAGAGAGATGAAAACACAGGGTCTTTGGGGTGGGGAGCTCCATGACTGAACACTACTTTGACTTTGACAAAAGGCAACCCATCCAAGCTTTAGTAGAGAGACGCGGCCATTGGCAGGGAAGTGTAGGCCTATTACTTAGTGACGAACGACGATAGGAGGATTAGAAGGCAAGTAGAGAAGAGAGTTTGCTCTGTTTGTATGTGGAGAAAGTGATGAGACAATTGGACAAAGGTATAGCCGCATAGGGAATTTTGACTGTAGTGATGGGTATGTTTATTTCTCAAAGTAGCCCATACTGCCACATGCTGATCCACCTGCCTGTCATATCTCTCCCTTCAAAGTCGATCATGATCTACCAATAAATGTTGGTCTACTTGACTCATAACTCATAATGTTAGTGACTTTAAAAAAAAAAAAAAACGGTAGGCATTAATGGCCTGAATTACAATGAGCGGAATCGAACGACCTCTCACTAGTTGGGGAGTATCAATATCACTAGGCTACAAAACCTTTTGGTGACTGTTGAATTAAGGATTTTGTGCCACTTTGATTCAAGCATGCACAAGTGCTCATTGAGGAAATCTCTATGAGGTTTGCGATTTCAGGCAATTGTATCGCCTTTAAACCTTGCTTGATAAAGTCAAACAGCGAGGGACGAAAGCTCTGTTATACTTTCCATTTCTAGGCACTTGAGCAGATTCTGTTCTGCCACTCCGAGTTATCATGAGGCTTTGACCCATGCATGCCCTACTTCTCTATATATAATCCAGTAGAGGGGAAGGCAATATCTTGTTTGGATCATGCTAGCCAGCAGGCATTCACCTGAAGTGACCAGAGACGCAGCCAAATTTACAGTGCCAAAATCAGAGCTTGCTAGAACAGGAAAAGAAGTAAGTGCATGCTAATGCTGATTTTGATTTACAATTCACTGGAGTATAGATTTATCTTGAGATGACTGCTATTAGTGAATGTTGGGAGTATAAATGCTTTGGTGTCAGCCCAACATCATGGTTACTTGAGCTAAACGTACCTTTGAGAAGAAAATACAATCTATTATTGAGTTTCACCCTCCATTTCCTTCTGAATTACATCCACATTTCCTTTTCATCTTGTTATTCAAAAAACTTGACTCGATTAACAGCGCACCAAAAAAAAAAAAAAACAAACAAACAAACGAGAAGATCCATACTAAGCCAAGATGTCAACCCCAACGATTTCATGCATAGAACGTTTATTTATGAAAACATCCAGACACGGGTTCAGTACCTTGTGGTCCAAATCCTGGTCCCTGGCTTCCTAATTATCATTGTCACGAATCAGAACCTATGCCAGGCCCACATGGTCATGATATTACAACTGGATAACACAAATCATAAGTCAAAAAAGAAAACTGGCAGCATAACTTGCTCACAACTCGTCTCTGGATTCTCTATTTCCTCCTTTCTCCAGATAAGTTGCGTAAGCCTTAATTATTGACTCATATATCTCAATTCCCTTCAAGTATACGTCTCGGTTCAGAAACTGCAAAACCAGAGGGCAATTCAAATGAAATTCAGTAAAAGAAATTTCCAAAGAAGACCCCTTGCAGGATGAAAAGTCTCAATAACAACCCAAATCAAAACAAATTAGTAAGATTGCTCAAATCATACACAACCCGAGGTAGCCATTTTTTCTTTTACTCCTGCAACTCAGTGTTGGATAAGATTTTTTTTTTTTTTTTTCCAACAAGCAGATCTCTATTTTATATGTGCATAGAATGCAATAAGTTGCTTTAACCCCACGATAAATGACACTTGTGGCTTCAACATTAACAGCAATGTGCACCTAACCTCTTCTATTTAGAAGAAGGGAGAAGAATGTCACAGAAGTGATTATTGAATTACGGATTTTGTGCAACTTGATTCAAATACAGTGCTCCTTCAGGAAATTCCCGAGGTTTGTGATTTCAGGAAATTGTATCTTCGGCAACATTTGACTTGAAATGTGTCTTTTGCCAAAAACTGAATGCTTGAGTAGGTTACTTAGCCAAAATGAAAACTACAAGAAGTTGTTCACCAAAAGATCAAAGTTGAAGTGGGTTAGCTCCAATCTGTCACTAGCTATATATTTTTTATAACTGAAAATCCTAATGTGAACCAGTGTTTTGGACACAGTAGTGCAAGCAAATAAATATATGCTAAAAAGGAGAAAGAGACAGATCAGTCCCACGCAATAGAGTCTCGGTAGAAAATCAGGACAGTGCTGTGCTTCAGCCAAAAATCTCTTCAAATATAACCTTATATTATTCAGGTTTTAATCTGAGATGATATTAGACTATTATATGTACATGAATAAGCAAGCAATTGATTGAAGACAATATGTGAGACGAGAGTCACCTCATTGTGGTCATGAAGTAGAATAGGGGTGTTTGCCATGGGCGAGAATCCAATTGCAGGCAATCCCAGTCGTCGAAAGTAGCGAGAATCAGTTGCCGCAGGAAAGATCTCAGGTTTCTTAAGTTTTCCACCAGCCTTTCGGATGGCATCCTCAAGCAGGCCCCACCAGGGATTGGAACTGTCAGTCTTTGTGATGATTGGGTTCCCAGACTCATCACGCACAGGTGCTTTCTCCACGAACTGTTCAAGATAAAATGTAACTAGACAATCTAACAATGCACCACTCCAATTTATGTGTGCGTGTGCTTGATTGTGGGCAATGAAAATATAGCTTCATCTACAATTTGAAAAATAGAGAGCTGAACTGGCAGGACCATACTATTGGAAGCCATTTTATTTTGTTACGAACTTCAAATTTACAAGGTATCTTCACCTGAGAATTATCAGATTCTTTAAATACTATTTACTATTCTTATAAAACATTTTGTATTTTATGGCTAACATTTATTGTCACTTAGGCTTAGCAACTGGAAAGTGGTATTTTCAATTCAGTTCTTTGTTACAATGTTGTCCATTTCTTTGTTCTAGATAAAACACACACATCAGTATACATTAATTCCTCATCAAGAATTGTAGGAAAACACGACAGGGATCAAAGCTATATAATAAATATTTAATACAATAGTCAAAAGTTCTTAATAATCTAAACTTGATCATTAGCATATCTCCCAAGCACTCCATTCAGAAGAAAGAGACGAGCAAAATAATTGTCCATTTCTTGAATGCATTTTTAATGAAAGATAAAGTTTAAACATTGAGCACAAAATAAGTTAATTACCCAGAATGTCATGTTACGTGAAGCAGGTGCCCATTCTTCAGCAATCCGTCTCTCCAATGATTCCGGATCAGCAATTGGTGGCACCCTAATATCAAACCCGGCTTCTGCTTCTGAAGGTTGCAAGTTCATGACAAAACCCTGGGAGATGACAGAAAGAGAAAGCCATGCGACAGATTAAAAAGTCAACTCTGGGCTGAGAGAAACTCAAATACCTAAACTGTGATATTTCAAAAGTGTTTGAACCAAAGTTAGCCATCCAATTCATCTGGACCTGGTGCAGTAGGGTACCCCATTAACCCTTTGAATTGCTGTATGCACGTGTCCAAATATTCAAGTGACTAGCATGCATATCTTTTTTACACTCTTGAAGGATATTCCACTAAAATAATACACTTATATGATAAATAAATCTATAAGATAACAAGAAGTGGCATTGTTGCGTTGAGATTTTAGAATAGGCAAAGTCCAGTACTTTTACATCATTTACCAGCCAAAAGCAACTCCATCTCTTTCAGGTTCCCCAATAATTACATGCCCCAACCAGGGGATGTATAATTATACGTTTGCCTAATGATGATAATGTATATTCATGAATCGAATCACATATCTATCATGCGCATGTTCTAACTTCTAAGTTTCAGTGGCTTACAGTTGGAGATGGTGTTCCGGCCTTTAAATAGACCATATTAACTGAACATACATCGCCTTCGGCCTTTAAACCTGCCTTGATCATATCAAACTGCGAAGAACGAAAGCTTCTTATACTTTCAAGACTCTTCAACAGATTCTCCGTGGCAGAGTTATCATAAAGCTTTGCCCCATGCCCAGGTGCTCCAGTAGCCTTTATTGCCAGCCACCACGGGCTCCTCTCACCATAGAATACCCTGTAATTCTCGTCCGGGGAAGCCAGTCCTACAATTAGAACCAGGAGTACATGGCAATAAAGACCATCAGTTGTTCAAAAGGAAACACAAGAAAACTCATCAAGTAAAATTCAGTGACTTATGCAATGATTCAATCCAAAAACAATAATAAGATTCCATATCTATTCACCTTCATCGAGCATTATACCGATATTCAAATTCTTAAGGAACTCAGATTCAACAAACTTCCCTGCACCATCATGCCCACCAATCTCCTCATCAGGAGAAAAGGCCAAGTAGATAGAGCGAAGAGGCTGGAACCCAGAAGCCTTCAAGCGGCGAATAGCTTCGAGGTACTGCATCCCGACGCACTTCATATCCTGAGAGCCTCGGGCGTATAGATGGCCGTGCTGGTCAATATGAGCACTGAAGGGGTCGTGCTTCCATTTGTCAATCTCAGAAGGAACAACATCGGTGTGGGAGTAGAGAAGAATAGCAGGAAGATCAGGGCGAGTGCCAGGCCATTTTAGCAGCACCAAGGGCTTTCCTTTGACGAATTCGATGGTCTGAGATTCGAGGGAGATGGATTCGGCTTGGGAGACGAGGAAATCGGCAGCTTCGTAGTAATTTGGTGAGGGGTGGGCAGTGTTGATTTGAAGGTATTGCTGGAACCTCGATACTATTTCTGCTGCTGAAGATGATAACGATGATGAGCCTGAAGCTTCAATAGACGTCGATGCTACAAGAATAAGCAACGAAAGATGAAAAGACAGGAATTTTGGGACGTCGAACTCCATGATTTCGCTTCACCACCAACGACCACCACTATGCTGTCGAGTAGACTGGCCTCCGCTCTGCTTCTCTTGAACAAATTGAAATAACTGTATAATTTTATGGACACAGTGTGAGGTGTAGAAATGTAGAAGCGCTGATGTGTTTTACCTTTAGGGCCTGTTTGGGAATACTTAAAATGGATTTATTATCCCATCATTAGATATAAAGGGTCTGTTTGAGAACACTAAAAAATTGATGGACTTCAAATTGCAATGGAGTTTTTTTTTTTTAAAGCTCTCAATGAGTTGCTTATTATCCCATTAGAAGTCCATTGAGCCAATCTCTTTTTTTTCAGACCATTTTACCCATTATACAGATTGTTTTTTTCAGATCATAGAGCCAGCCTCTTTTCTTCTTCCATTACACAGATCATTTTCAGACCATTTTTTCAGTCCATTGAACTTGTAGAGACTAAATTTATTGTATTGTAATTTATTTAATAGAATTTTACCATTTTATTTGGTAAATTTATATTTATTTTGATTTTTTTATCCTAAATTATTACATTTTATACGACACATATGTGTGTGTGAATTTGATTCATGCCTTTTTCAGTCATTTTCCATTTTATCTATCTTTTTTTAAGTTATGCCAAACAAGTTCTCATTACAAACAAAAGTCACTTCTGCTACTACTATCCCAAACACAAATCACATTAGAAAAAAGTCCATTAAAAAAAGTTCATCAGAAACAAAAGCCACTTCTCCCACAGCAATCCCAAACAGACCCTTAACCTTCAAACGCCTAACACTAAATACTATTTGGAGGTGCAAAAATTCTCATAAAACTTTTAAAATAAATGCAAAAATAACATAAAACTTAATACATTACTTTTTGTGGTGGGTTTACATTATTTTCATGAAAATATCAAAATGTTCCTAATAAAAAAAAGAAAAAAAAAAACCCTTCTGCAATGGTTATTCTCAGTGCTGAATAGACACAAGCAGAGAAGCTCGAAGAAACGGAAAAACACCAAAATAATAATTTTTTTAAAAAAAACTTATCTAATTACAACAGTTTGGAACAAATTTATAGTATTAGGCCTACACGTGACTACTCAATAGCATTAGGCTTTCTGACGTGATTAGTGGCGAAGTCAACAACGTGTTTGACTGCTTTTCACCAAACAAACCCAATGGTTCGTCCAGAAGGAGGAGCTACAGGATGCGTTGAAAAGAAAGATCAAACAAAGCCCCCCTTTCTTGTTCTGTGATTTCTGATGGCCTCCCTTCTTTTCATGACTTTCAGAGGAACATGGGCCGATGGAGCTACAGGAGACGACCACGCTCAAAGATTGAAGTACTGGGAAAAAGGATCGAGATCGCAGCCCTCAAACGTTCCCATCTGAATCTTAGTTTCCATCGTCGATCTCCAAAAATCTCAGTCACTGCAAATCGATCTCCTCTCACCCAACCATCAGTCAAGGCGAGGAAGAAGAAGTCAAGCATTCACTGTGCTTGATTTGCTGCCATCGTTGGTCTCTTGTCTTTGTCTGCCAGCATCTCAGATCAGGGTTGGGAGGGAGAGATTTCTGAAGTCAGAACACATATCGAGCCTGGGAAAGGGAAGTTTTATTGACATTGTACTATTCATTTTCTGCGTTATTGTTTGAGATATCATCGATCCAGCGGAATAAGGCTTGAGGAAAGTGTGATCTCGTTTCTTGGTGGCCTATACACTCAGCTTTGTCTGGGAAGATGTTCATTTCTAGTGAAGAACAGATTATGTTCCATTCAGAGCATGCATCAGAAAATGTCATTGAGGCTTTCAAATCCACTTCCTCAAATTTAAATCTAAATTTGGTTAATAGGTCCCTAGCAGTAGCTGAATTCCCCAATTTGCCTCCAGTTTCCACCATCTTATCTTATCTATATAAAAATAGAGCAGTAAGCAGCCCACTGCTTAACACGTGTTCTTTTTATTTTACAAACGGCCAAAATAACTCTTTTTACTTATTATTTTAACAAATATTAAACGCATCCTCTTAATATTTGAACGGCTAAAATAAAAAATAAAAAGCAATATGGTTATGAAAGAGGGATAATGGGATAGGTAGTTACAGTCTATTTTATCAATCTTACTTTTTCCTCAATAATAACGAAATATTTTTTCATCAATAACCGCAATTAAATTTAATGTTTTTCAAATTGAATTTACTGTTTTTTCAAGTTTTTATTTTCAAAACGCATTTAAATTTATTGTTTTTTTTTTCATATTTTAATCTTTAAAATTTATTTCCTAAAACAAATATATGAGATGTAGTTAGAGCTAATGTTGGGATTCAAATTCCAAATAAATTAACTAAGATAATTTCTTATTTTATCAATCTTACTTTTTACTCAATAATGACTAAATATTTTTTTCATCAATAATCGCAATTAAATATAGTGTTTTCCAAATTGAATTTACTGTTTTTTCAAATTTTTATTTTCAAAATGCATTTGAATTTATTGTTTTTTTTCATGTTTTAATCTTTAAAATTTATTTCCTATATGAGATGTAGTTAGAGCTAATATTGGGATTCAAATTCCAAATAAATAAATAAAGATAATTTCTTATTTATTTATATTCTTATATAAGTAAATTTAAATTTTAAAGAATCAAAAGATTGTATTACCCATAATTTAAATTTGGATATATATATATATATATATATTTGAAAGTTGGCCTCTTCATGTTGTCATACCCACACCCTAATTCCCCATGATGTCCTGTTAGCAGACATCGTGAGCACACGACTCTTTTTATACTACAAACTGCCAAAATAACTCATTTTACTTATTATATTTTATCAAATATTAAACACATCCTCTTAATATTTGAACGGCTAAAATAAAAAATGAAAAGCAATGTGGTTATGAAAGAGAGATAATGGGGAAGGTAGTTACAGACTATTTTATCAATCTTACTTTTTCTTCAATAATAACTAAATATTTATTCATCAATAACCGCAATTAAATTTAGTGTTTTTCAAATTGAATTTATTGTTTTTTCAAGTTTTTATTTTCAAAACGCATTTGAATTTACTGTTTTTTTATGTTTTAATCTTTAAAATTTATTTTCTAAAACAAATATATATAAGATGTAGTTAGAGCTAATATTGGGATTCAAATTCCAAATAAATTAACTAAGATAATTTCTTAATTTATCAATCTTACTTTTTCCTCAATAATAACTAAATACTTTTTTTCATCAATAACCGCAATTAAATTTAGTGTTTTTCAAATTGAATTTACTGTTTTTTTAAGTTTTTATTTTCAAAATGCATTTGAATTTATTGTTTTTTTTTTCATGTTTTAATCTTTAAAATTTATTTCCTAAAATAAATATATGAGATGTAGTTAGAGATAATATTGGGATTCAAATTTCAAATAAAATAACTAAGATAATTTCTTATTTATTTGTCATCTTATATAAGTGAATTTAAATTTTAAAGGACCAAAAGATTGTATTACATATTACCGTTAATTTAAATTTGGATATATATATATAGGGATAGGATATTCTTACTACCATTTTTTGTTACTACCAATCTTACTACCACTTTTCCATCGTTAGATCAGAATCTCATCTACCCTTATAATTTCTCTCTCCTATTAAAATTCTGATCTAACAGTGGAAAAGTGGTAGTAAGATTGGTAGTAACAAAAAATGGTAGTAAGAATATCCTATCCCATATATATATATTGGAAGTTGGCCTCTTCATGTTGTCGTGCCCACACCCTAATTCCCCATGATGTCCTGTTAGGAGACGTCATGCGCACACGATTAGGGATAATGTTTTTTCATGTTTTAATCTTTAAAATTTATTTCCTAAAACAAATATATGAGATGTAGTTAGAGATAATATAGGAATTCAAATCCCAAATAAATTAACTAAGATAATTCCTTATTTATTTGTTTTCTTATATAAGTAAATTTAAATTTTGAAGGACCAATAGATTTTATCATCCTTAATTTAAATTTGGATATATATATGAGTTAGGATATTGTCACTACCTTTTTTTTTCACTACCTTTTCACTACCATCTTCTAACCGTCAGATCTACCATTCGATCAAACGGACCAGATTTAACCTACTTAAATCAATTTCTTTCAGATTATTTCTCCCTCTTTCTCCCTCTCTCTCTCTCGTTCTCGGATTTGGTCGGGGTGATTCTTCTTCATCTAGCCCTAAATTTGATATCCAACAGTATATTTTCCTGTAGATATGCATATCAAACAGCATTGATCCGCAATTTCCTTCTGTTTCTTCTTCTTTTCGAAAGAGCATCGATCCAATTTCAATTCTTCCCAAAACGGAACAGTTTTGAGTGGAAGCGAAGATATCCATCAAAGCTTTCTGCCATACCATATGTATTGTATATATTATCGATCTTCTTTTTTTTCCTTTGGCTTTTAGAGAAAATGAATACATAAAGAAATACTCCACATTCGGCGATCATGGTAGAGCCCAGTATTACAGTGGAATTTATACTCTAAAACATCGAATCCATTATTGGTCTATATATAAAACAAAAAGAAGAGTAGGTGGGGGGTGTTTAAATCAGCGAACCTGTTAAACTAATTCGGAGCTTGTAAATTAATGCATTGAGGGGAGGGTCGGTGGGGGTGTTTAAAAAAGAAAGGCACGACATTTTGATCATCATGTAATATGTATTACGACCTGCACATAAGCAAATTCCAGAGAACGAGAGAGAGAGAGAGAGAGGGAGAGAGAAATGATCTGAAGAAAATTGATTTAAGTAGGTTAAATCTAATCCGTTAGATCAAATGGTAGATCTGACAGTTAGAAGATGGTAGTGAAAAGGTAGTGAAAAAAAGAGGTATTGACAATATTCTACCTCTATATATATATAGGGAAAAAGATTTCTCCTGTCACTGGAGATAGAGTTATCTTCAGTGACCTCAAAACTACGTCGTTTTGAATTAATGAAGGGTTTGTTAGTAATTTCAGGTGAATTAATAAAGTGTGTTTTGGTAAAATGTATATAATTAAAAAGTAAACAGAATTACAGAAACACCCTTCATTAATCCAAAACGACGTGGTTTTGGAGTCACTGGAGATAACTCTATCTCCAGTGACAGGAGAAATCCTTTACCTATATATATATATGGGCAAATGATTTGTTCAATGACAAGACCTAAGTGTTTCTCCTGTGAACCCAAACTACATCGTTTTGTTTAGTGAAAAAATTATTTATAAGATTTTTTTTGTTGTTTTTTATTTAAAATCAAAATTTCTTATTTCATGAATTTATTTTTATTTTGTAAATAATTATTATATGACTAAAATATATTTATTTCAATATAGCCCATTTGATTAATTCCAATCAAAAGCAATTCGATTGATAGGAAGCCATTCAAAATTTGTATTTGGATAGAATTGATAATCGATCTTTCAATACTTGCAATTAATATTTTAACACTGGCAATATAATTTCCATAGTTTTTAAATAATCTAGGCTTAATTAAACTTTCATAATTTAAATAATCTTTTAGTCATTCAAAAGTACAGGTCTTGATCTATATATGTGAATAATTTATTTTACATTTACTTCCTTTAAATTTAAAAACTTATTTTCAAATACTTTATGTTAATCTTATAAAAATATAGTTTATCATCATGTCACCAACAAATTATTATAATATCATATCCTGATATATTACGAGTATGATTATTCTATTTGGATATAAAAAATGATATCATTTTTAGCATTAAATCAATATAACATAGCATTACTTAATTGAATATTCTTAAACATAAAATATTTTATGAATAAACTTTTGATTTTCGAATGAAATTAAAATTTAAACAATCAAATCTTTAAGATTGTTTTTTTTCGTTATTATCGATTTAAATATTTATAAGTTATTTTTTTTAAAAAAAATTATTTGTTATCTCGGTTAAACTCTTCTCCAAATTATTATTATAAATAGGAGAGCCAACACAAAGCAAAGAGCGTCTAATTCAATATATATATATAATAAAAAAAATTAATAGAAAAATACGGGAAGTTCACGGGAAACAAAATTCAGAGTGAGAGAGAGGTTGTTTCTGGCTACACTTGATCCCAGATTTCCAATAGCCTTTCCAACGTATCTGTATATGATTTGATTTCAAACTACGGAACTGTCTGTGATTTGGTTCATTCGCTCGTTACCGATGCATTAGCGATTTGATTTCTAAATTTAGATATAAAGTTTTAATTCACGCTGGAAGTCCAGATCCACAATTTCTGATTGATTCTCACGACTAATGCTTGATCCCAATTTCGAGAATCAATTAGAAAAGCGCGCGACACTATGTTTGTATTTTTATATATATATATCTTTGGCGCGCCCTCACTAAACCAAACGATGTAGTTTGAATTCACAGGAGAAACTCTTAGATCCTGTCACTGGATAAATTATATACCCTATATATATATATATATATATATATAGAAATTTGCCTCTTCATGTTGTCGTGCACACACCTAATTCCCCATGATGTGTGTTAGTAGACGTCATGCGCACGGCTAGGGATCGTGTTTTTTCATGTTTTAATCTTCAAAATTTATTTAGTGAAAACTTATTTTCTAAAACAAATATATGAGATGTAGTTAGAGATAATATAGGGATTCAAATATAATTCCTTATTTATTTGTCTTCTTATATAAGTACATTTTATTTTTGAAGGACCAAAAGATCGAATTACCCTTAATTTAAATTTGGATATATATATATATATATATATATATATATATATATATATATATATGGAAGTTGGGCTCTTCATGTTGTCGTGCGCACGCCCTAATTCCCCATGATGTAGTTTTAGCGGACGTTGTGCGCATACAGCTAGGGATCGTGATGTCATTATAGTGGGAGTGGATCGTGATGTAGGGATCGTGATGTCATTATAGTGGGAGTGGATCGTGATGTCATTATAGTGGGAGTAGTCACAACAGTTATGTCGTATGCTATAAATACTGGGGTACGCTTCGGATTTGTGCTCCGCATTCTATGTCCTCACTCATGATTTTTAGCAGCAAATCGTCAAACTGGACATCTTCCACTCTTTCCTCACATTTTTGGCTTTTCTTCTTATTAATATTGATTTTGCATTGCCTCCCTTAATGTATTACTCATATCTTCTGATATCTTTTATTTGTGTTTCCATCTTTATCGATGTTTTCTAAATGATTTTTCCCCCTTTTGCGTACCCATCTTCATCTTGATTGGAAATTCGGATTGTATTACTTAAATTCATAACTTTTTCTCATTTTATATTCTTGGTAACACACATCCACATTTATGCGTCAATTGTTTGTTTTTGTTTGTGTTGCCATAAAGTTTGAGAAAGTTGACATGGATAGTATTTACAATGAAATTTGTAATCAATGTATAAGAACTTATATTTCCATATTCCATTATATCAAAAATCGTTATATTTTGAAGTTTTCTAGAAAATTAATGAATTTTTTTTCAATCTTTACAAGAATTTATAAAATTTTCAACATGACAATATGATGATAAAAACAATTAGTGTCACTATAATATAAAACAATTACAAATACAATTGATACATCTTTAAGTAACATTGCAGTAAAACAATATAGATCGTTTTATTAGACTTACACCCGTGCATTGTACGGGGTCTGTGCTAGTTTACACTAATGTTGGTGTCATTCCCGAACACGAAAAGAATGAGAAAGAGCAATTGATATCAAATCTAGAAAGTATAGTGACTCGTCATTTTCCTTTATTACAAATTTAATTTGGGGATGAGAAGCTTTATTCAATTGCAATGAAACTGATTTTTTTTTGGATACAAAATAGAGGAGGGAACTCCCTCAACTTATGCCATTATTGCCACTACCCCAACCCTTGTCAATATCCAGGATTTGAGCTAAACCATCGAAAGCTGCATGAAACTGGTGCAACTCAGGCCAACCCTCAAAAGCGTACTTGGCCACATAATTTGCCGCCGTATTCGCCTCACGAGGTACCCAACGCACCTCCACCTACCACTCACGAGCTAACAAGAGTCTTATTTCTTGAATAACCTCATCATTTGGATGATTCACCAGACTGGGCCCATTAATCAGCGTCACCACCTCCAACGCATCAGATTCCAGCACTACCCGGCCATTCCCGGAGTCCCAGCACATTTTCAAACCAAAAAGTATGGCCCATAATTCAGCAAGGAAGCTATTCGCAGGCGTCTCTGCTTTAAATAAGAACCCTTCCTGAAGTGTGCCATTTGCATCACGAACCACCCCCCACACGTTGCCACATTATCTTGGGAGCATGCCCCGTCAACGTTAACCTTGACCCAACCCTCTCTTGGTGGGACCCAAACGCTGGATGTTGAATGGACTTGATGCCCATTCAGATTGACCCCTCTTAGCACCGTTGCTGCTTTCGATACAGAAGCAAGGATAGCATTAGCACGATGAATAATGGAATCATTGTTCCCCCTCGTGTTCTGGAAAATTCCGGTATAGCATTAGCACTGATTTTTGGAATTGAGTTGGTCATGTAGGAGAAGCAAAGCAGTTGAGAATCACCTTTTTTTTTTTTTGAATTAAGGGTATTTTCGTATTTTCATGAAAATAGTGTGGGACCCACCATAAATAGTAACAGTGTTAAGTTAGGTTTTAGTGCTGGTTTGGGATAGCTTTCAAAGCTAAAATAAGCACATTAAAAGTATATTAGAAGCATAAGCAAGGAATATTGCTGTTTGGGATAGCTTTAAAGCTTGATGAGCTTTAAAGTTAAAAGTAACTTATTGGATGAAGCCACCTTTGGGAGCTTATTAAGAAAAAGCCACTTTTGTCACCGTTATCCCAAACATAAATCACATTAGAAAAAGTCTATCAGAAAATAAGTCCATCAAGAACAAAAGCCATTTATCCTAAAGCTATCCCAAATGGACCCTTAACGGTCATGTTATTTTTGCATCCATTTTGAGAGTTCATAGATATTTTTGCATCTCCAAAAAACATTTAGTGTTGGGCGTTCTCGAGGGTGGGTGAAGTGCATGTGCATTTTTACACATTTACTCTTTATTTTATATGTGAATCGGAATAAATAAAAAGGGTTGTAAAAATGTACTTGTGATTTGATTAAAAGAGCCCCAACACCTTTTTTTTAATTGCAAAATGACTATGTGGAGGCTCCGATTTCTCCAAATTCAATTCATCTACTTTTCTTGGTTCTCATCGCTGATTGCCTCAACCAACTCTGCTCCTTCCTTATCACTCTCCAGTCTCCTCCACTCGCCACCGGTCGTTGTTGACGTTGGATTTTTCACCGCCGTCAGATCCGCCCTTGTCAGCTTAATCGTCCTCTCCACACGGATGTTGTTGACAAGGGATTTGATGCAAGGTTATGGCTCATCGAATCAGATCTCGCCGCATGTTGCCATTGTGTTCCACCGACGAAGCAATTGCGACTTCCACTCTCATCAAAAGCAGAGAAGGAAAGAAAGTTTGAGTGCTTAGTTAACGGATCTATTTTTTTAAAATTGTTTTTCTATTAGCATATTCTCAATCAATTGGCGATGTATATTAACAAGGAACCTTTGTATGCTATGTTTCATCTTTTGCTCCGGGCAGTGGCGGACCCACATCAGTGCCAATTGGGCAAGTGAACACACAAAATATATAGAATTTGAAAGTAGAATATAGGAATATATGTATAGTTGGAACAGCTAGTAAACACTCTCTCCCCTCACTCACAGGTCTCCGGTTCGAGCTACACCTGGACCCTTTTTCTTCCCCCCAATTTCCATTGCCCCTTATGTTTTTGCTCGACGCCATTTCTACCCATCACTTTTTCCCCCAAATTTTTGACATTTTGTTCCCCAAAATTCCGACGCCCTCTGTGGCTCTGCCCGACGACGCCCTCTGGCCAACGACCTCCTCGCCGCCTCCTCCTCTGCCGCCGTCGCTGAAGCCCTTTGCTTTCCCCCCCAATTTCCATTGCCCTCTCTCGTCACCACATTCCCCCCCCCCCAAAACTCCGACGCCCTCTGCCCGACGACAGTCTCTGTTGCCTCGTCCTATGCCGCCGTCGTTGAAGTTGCGTTCTCTCTCGTTCTCTGCCGCCACACTCTGCCTCGTCCGCTGTCGCCCATCGGCATCGCTCAAGTATTTTCCAACTCTTTATAATCTGATTTTGATGTTAAAATTGCTGAGTTTCTGTCACACTACACCAAATGCTGGATACCTTTATGTTTATTCTTCTTGCACTGGCATGATTTGGTTGGGGCCACGGCCTTTTTGAATTGTGTAAATTCATGGGGGAACCCGATGGGGTTTATTTACCAAATGCTGCATTTTCATTGCTGTGAAGAATCATCTTTTAATAGAATTTGTTTTTATAATGAAAGGTATATGCTTAAAGTTAGATTGGGGCTGTAAATTCATGGGGGAACCCGAATAACTTGAACAATTACTCCTAATGTGTGTCTTTTATTAAATTTACTGTGAATTGGTTTATCCTATTGTGGCTTAATCGACGAGTTTCTCTGTCACATTACTCCTACTGTGTGGTTTATTCTTCTTAATCAAGATGTATTGGATCTCATAGAAAAGGTTTTTATATTCTCTTTTTGCCACAAAAAGTATTTTTCCCCTTAAAAAAATTTTTCGGCGGCGCTGCCCCGAACCCCAAATCTCATTACCAATTGTATACCTACAAACTTCAAATCCTAGGTCCGCCATTGACTCCGGGCCACCACAATGTCCCCCAATCATGCAACAAAAAGACGTTACTTTACCGCAAAGAGAACCAGGAAACAAGCTCTAGGCCGACGAGTCACTTTGCTGTGTGCGACAGATAAGGCAGTTGAAATTAAGGTGGTCCAGCCAGTCATCAAAGCAGCATTAGTGAAAAACATGGTGGCACGGAAGCCGTCGAACTCGTTCATCGTCTTTGAACGTGCTCTGGCACACCACACACTTAGGAGATCCAATCACAATGGCGGGACCAACATCGCCACCGCCTACAATTGAGTATCTGTAAGAGACACGGCGATTAAGATTGAGCTGCTTCGGAGAGGACGATTAAGATTCAACGATTGCAGCAATCGCCGATGAGAGCCAAGAAAAGTAGAGGAATTGAATATGGAGAAATCTCACCCACATTGTGCCACGTGTGCCTAAGTCAAATGAGTCAAATTATAATTGAACTACACGTGGCACCATAATGTTAAAGATAACAGACGTCAGCTGCCATATGACTTTTGCTATAATCACAAAGTAACTTTTACACCAATAAAAAAAATAAAGAAGTGTTGAGCGTTTTTTTAATCAAAACACGTTTTTTTTTTTTCGCACTTTTACCCTATTGCAATATAGCTATCAGTTTACTTTTCTTATTGGTCATATATATTGAATTTTTTTTTTTTAAAGCAAGAAAGAAGGCAGAGCCTTTAAGAAATATGTATCATTTCTTCTTACCAAAAAAAATATGTATCATTTTTGCTGGAAGACTCACTCACTATAGTTAGATACGTGACCCAGGTCGAATTCAGATTAGTCAGAGCAAAGCTCTGGATACCGAATGGACAACCAAAAAAAAATATATGTATCATTACTATTACAAATTATGATTTTTTTTTTTTGGTCAAACAAATTACGATTATACGGAGTGCAACAACATTATAAAAGTACATGCCACACTTTTTATTTCGATGGCTGATTACATAGAAAAGAAATCACCAGATGGAGAAGAAATAGGAAGTTATTTTTAAGTCTTGCATCTGTGGTTAAATGTGTGGATTGTGGCGACTTTGTCCCTTTGTGCTTCCATGAGGTAGACCATTTGATATCCTTTATAGAAGGCTTGGACACAGGTACAACACCAAAAACACCACCGTTTTGCCTATGCATTTTAACATAATTTTGATTTGTTAATCAAAGTGTACCACTTCCCATAGATTGACCACCATTAAACCAAGGCATAATGATGCACTACTGCAAAAAGGAAAACAACAGCAGAAGGAAATACATGTCCAAATAAAACGTAGTTCAAGTCATAAAACAAATCCTAATAAAGTAGATTCTTTAATGCATTCCAAAACGCAAATAATAAAGCTTAATGGTCAAACGGTCATGAATCTCAAAGGTCCAGAATCCTCCCGCTAAATAATCAAACAATACACAACGAAATTAAGAAAGGTACAAAATAAAGTTATTCATCAGTGATCATCATTTCCTTCAGAAATTGCACTTCCGGATATTCTGGATCAAACTCAAGACTTGTAGCATGACTCAATGAGCTGAGTCTTGGACAACCTGAAAAATGTGTAAAGGAAACTAAGAAATGAAAGTGACGCAAAGAAGAGCAGTGGGCAGTGTCTGTGAGATTCATACCTCTAGCTGCGGGGCTGGTGGAGACAACATACCGAAGAAACAGAAACTTTGTACTCCCTTTCTTGTCTTTCGGTTTCAGTTTCCTCTCCAGCTCTTCAACCCAAGACCCACCAAGATATCCTTAACCCTGAAGGAAAAAGCAAATCAGTCCACGTCCACAGATACAACTTCTATGATACGGCGTACACTGGCTGCAACAGGGAACCGAATGTTCTCCCTTGTGAAGAATCGCTCTACCCGTACGTTGATTCGGGTTCCAGTAACTTCGGGATGGAGGCCAAGGAAGATACAGGGAGAAACTCCATTGTTACGAAGTGAGTTACCAACAGTCTGAAACTTAGAATATGGGCGAAATGTGAGGCATAAAAAACATGTTTTGCTTCATATATATAGAACCAAAGGGAGTTTCACTATATTTAATATATAGAGGAAACAGTATACCAGTATAATAAAACAGGTGCCATTACTTCATCGCCTTTTTGTTCAAAGCTGCATATGGATTACATTAAATGAAGCATCTAACTCCATCGGCTTGCATTAATGGCTATGGCGTGGTAGGTGATTGTGTGGAAAATGACTGCACCGATTCCCTGCTGCAAAAAAAAAAAAAAAAAACGTGTGGAGCAACCAAGTGAGGCAGCGCCATTAATGGTTTGGCAACAAAAGAAATAAGTCTGATAAAGGTAAGAAAGGGTAGAGTGAACTCACGAACAAAATGGGAGCTGTCGAACATAATGGAGTTTATGGGAGAGGGAAAAACATAGGATTCATGGCGAGAATGAAGACCGGTAATGTGCGAATGTACTCTGGATTAGAATGGGAAGGACCCCTGTTTCTTCTGATTTTGAACCTCGTAGTGCAGGAGTATTAGTTTGTGTTTAGATTAACTTTTGATGAAGAAGATTTATGATTTATCCTATCTGTAAACTTTTTTGTCCTCTTGGCTGCCTTGACAAAAAAGGATCTCATTACCTCAGTTGGTTTTAAGATAGATAAGGTGGAAAGTGATTTTGTGACATTTGAAAGCCACACCTTAAACCAATTAGACAATGTGAGATCGTCAGATCTTGATTCGCAACTCAATGTTGAGGAGAAATGAGCCGAGTCAATGAGGCAACTTAAAGCAAAGGTGATGGATGTCATCAAATAGGAACAACTTAAAACTTTTTTGGAGAGTCAAGTCAAGGCTCCGTTTGTACTCAGTTTATGAAAAAAAGCCAAGGCGGCTCTGTTGGTGCTCAGTTTTTAAAAAGATTTTTAAAACTGAGGTTTGGGTGTTACATAGACACATGCTTGACTATGCTAATGAACAGTGAAAGCAGTCAGGAGCCATTAGTGAGCCGCGGCTAAAGATCAGCTGAAGTGGAACAGAATTTGATGATATATTGATTTTAGTAGCATGGAGTTAAATATTGATATATATTTTTTAATTCATATTCATGTTGATTGTTAAGTGAAGTTTAAATTTGTGGGCTTTGATCCTTGTATGAACTGCTTTTATTTGAATACGAGGACATAAATGAAGTGCCACTACCGAGCAATTAAAATACTAACAGTAATATTTAATATACGGGTTAGTTGATTTTTTAAGAAAAATTAAATAAATTAAATTAAAGTATTTATGTTTATCATTTTTCTCTAATCTAATTTGTAATTTTATGATATACTATAAACTAATACTCCATTTTGTTAAACTGATATATAATCTAATGATATACAATATATTCTGTTCTGGTAATAGGACTGATTGGACTTGATTATGAGCCAAGTCTAGGGTCTACGTACCCTGTAAAGGGATCAAAGTCCACGTAATTCGAGACACACATAGGCGTTTAGCCAAGGGAGTGGGGTGTGTGCTCTGTATGACTGTATATAAATAGTCTAGGGTTAGAGCGTAAAACCTATCATGTGTGTACCTGAGGGCTTGACCTCTGTATTTATAGAGCGTACCTTTGATATGGCTTGGGCCTTGTGATCCGAGGCCTTGATATCCTAACTGTTAGATAGTCATTTAGATATACCTGGATCGTAGATAAGATTGGATCCTCCTATATTGTAGGTAGATCCTGATATGTGATATACTTCTTGCTAGGTCATATATTGAATATGGGCCTTATCCAGGTCCGTAACACAATATATTTACGAATTAATAATTTATTTAGTTTTATTAATCCCTTCAAAAAAAAGTCAATTACCTCTTATATCAAAGATTTAAGGTAATAATATATAATATATGATATGATTAATTAACTTATTTAATTTCTTTTAAAAAAGTGAAATAACTCTTATATTAAAGGACCAAAGGAGTAATATAGCTGAGACATGATAGATTCACATTAGGTGCTTGTCCTAATGTGCTTTTTATGTGCTTGTCCCTCTAATTGGAGGGACAAGCACATTTTATTTTTTAAAAATTTTTTTATAAATCTTATTTATTTAGATTAAAATATATGTTAGTTTCTAAAAAAATTTTTACACCCAGTATCTCAAATTAATTAATTTCCTAGATATTGGTGTTACAAATATTTCTATATGCAGAACTGGAAATTAATTAATTTGAGATATTGAATGCAAAAAAAATTCCAAAAACTAACATATAATTTAATCTAAATAAATAAAATTTATAACAAAATTAAAAAAAATAAAATAAAATGTGCTTGTCCCTCTAATTAAGGGACAAGCATATAAAAGCACATAAGAGACAAGCAGCTTATGTGCTTCCTTTTAATCTCCACTTCCTGGCCTCACCCCTGCATCCACAACCCCATTTCATGCAACAGGTACAGATATATTTCCACGCAGCTGAGGCCAAAACTTAAAATCCATAAAACTTGGTACTCAAAAATCTGAAAGCAATCCTAGCTAGTCTATCTTGAAGGTCACTGCAGTTATATAGTACATCTATTATCTATTGACAACTGGTGTGTTATATTGCAACTGACTAAGATTATCTGCTGTCTGATGTGGCTCCACCACGAGCCATGGTGAAGCAAATCAGCAAGAACTCCTTGCAGATGATGATAATGAGAGGAAGCAATGCTGTTGCTGCCGCTGCAAAGAACCTCACTAAAGTTGAGGCTAGAAAGGGCCAAAACCATTATTTCTGTCTTCTGATACTTGGTCCTTGGAAAAACAGGAATTTGGATTCTGCTCAATATTTTTTTTGTGTATCCTGCAAATAATTATTATAACTTACAAGCCATAGGGAAAGAACAATTGAAGGTAAGAGAAAGGGGCATAAAATATCAGATGGCCGGAAGAGCTGACCTTAAAATGAATCTCAACGGAACTCATCATGGTAATTATATTGATCTTCATCACCATTGAAAATAGCACTGTAAAACACATATGGGTTCTCAATCATCTCAGCCAATGATAGGCGCCCATCTTTGTCACCATCTGCCTGTCATAACATTATTACTCCGTTGTTTAATATGGAGTTCACGTCAAGTTACATTTGTGAATATTTAATAAACTGAGTGTTTAAATTAGCTTTTAAAAAATAGATTATCAGCAGAATAGATAGTATTTGAATATTATTATAATTACTTTTTTTTTTAATGTTCAAAGTATAAAAAAGGACATTAGCTTTTGTGATAATTGCATATAAAGATAAGATTTTATTTTAAATATTTTTAACATTAAATTTCATAATAAATACCAAAAATTAAATAAATTTGTCTACAAAATTATAATTATAACATTAGTCAATTATGTAATACGATAAAAAAATAGCTCAAACATATATATATATATTAATAAATTGTATAGATTAAAATCATTTATAAATAATAATTATCCGAAATAATAGTATATTTTAGATTGAAATAAGTAATAAATTTTGACTTAGTTTTTTCCTAATACAAATATGATATCATATGTCAGCATATGAGAACATGAGAAAATGGGAATAGAGATTCTGACAAAAGAAGGGAATAGAGAGGACGACAGAAGGAAGAAGAAAGAGAAGAAAATAAAGAGAAAAAAGGAGAAGAGAGAAAGAGTTATTGAGGAAAAATTTGATGCCACATGAAAAAGTGAAGGAAAAAAATGAGCTTTTTTTAAAACCATGGTTTTGGAAAAATAAGTGATTCTGAACATTTTTCATTAGGTAATCTTTTGCCAAACTATGGTTGTCACCCAAAAAATGCTTTTCTTCTTTTTATCCAAACACACACTATGCATGTGTATTGATGTCATGTTTGTCATTGCCATCTTTTTTGTAATTATTATAAAAAGCAGCATCCAGATTTTTAGACACTGGATGGCACTGAAGTAGCAACCAAACTGCAAAACTTCAATTGTATTCTTGTTATCAATTGGTGATATCATCATCATGTTGTGTATCCATGCACAGTTTAGAAAGAGAAACTCTTAATATGAGAATTTTCTATCATAATAAGCAGATGATGCAAAAATTTAGGAATATGTTGGCAAGTAAATAAGCATTACAGAGAACAGCGAAAACTTGTAGACTCGCCCAAACTTGTCTTGTGTACCAAATGATGCCTTAAGACAGCAACACAGACAGAGATAGAGAAGAGTGTCATTTCAATGACAAAGACAAGGCAGGAGAGGTGAAGGAATAGAAGGCTTCAGAACCAACAGGTAAAGTTGGCCATATAGAAAAAGTCAGCTAAATAGTAAATATGATCAAATTATTCATCTCAAGGTAAATACACCAGAGTTCAGTAAGAACATACATTTCGAAAAACACTAATAAAGTTTTTCATGCAATCCCATATCAACAGAACAAAAATTCATTTGCGTGTCCAAGCAAAGAATTGACAAATTTGGTGTCAGCAATGAGGACGTAACTATCCACCGGTTAAAGTCCATACCTGTGAAATGAAGTAATCTGCTTGCTGCTTTGCATAATATCGCTCAGATGGATGGATTTTCCCAATTATAGGTAGCAGTTCAACATCTGACAAGTGTCTAGAAAAATAGACAGAAAAGTATCAAAGATGATTGATGCTAGAGATTATCAAAATTTTAAAATCCACAATTAAGATGGAAATAACAAGAATCAAATACCCGTCACCATCTGTGTCAAGCTGATTGAACAGCATTCTAGCTGGAGCATCCACTGAAACATCAGAATGATGTGAAACGTTATGATTTTCTTCATCATAGGTTCTTACCAGATCAAATAGCCCGTGGAAAAATTCATTGAAGTTGATCTTTCCATCTTTGTCTATATCTCTTTCCCTAAACAGGAGAAAGAGGAAAAGAAATCAAGAATAAGGCAAGCCAATGATACTGCAACGCAATAAGAAATTAAATTGAAAATTTCTAAATTGCTTTAGGGGAAAAAAGGATCAACTTCAGATATTTTCTACATTACAAATATTTGGAACAAACGCATGTAACCATGACAATTGCTCTCGCTATAGAAAACAATCATCCAAGAAGTGTCATATATAACTTGAAATAAACTGATATAAAAGCTGGCATGGGTATATATGAGATGTAAGTCACCTTACTTCCTCCCTGCACAACCATTCAAGTAGCTTTGGATTTTTGGTGTCAGCTGGGTGCAGAAAGCTAGAAGATAATGAAAATAAGATTTAAGGAAAAGCGTTAGCATTGAAGAAATTAAGAAAGAAAGAAAATCATAGAGTGGTATAGATTAAATAATGTTTTTAAACAAGAAGGAGCTCACTCATTGTATTCAGTTAAATTTAAAAGACCATTTCCATCTGCATCTGACGCGTTAAAATGCTTTTCTCTCCACCAGCCGATATCATAATCCGAAGAATCATTATCTGTTGAAGTATAGAAAGCAGCACTCAAGGCAAAAACATCATTTAATTTAACGCAAAAGCATGAAGCACCAAAATCACAACAGTCACCAATATGGCAAAATTATATGCAAGAACCAGTGAAAAGCAAAATCACTATAGGTAGAGAACTAAATGTCAAGAATTAGTAAGTGCTAATGTCGCAACGGTTTAAGGCAAATAATAATAGTCCCAGCTATTGGTATAGAGTTGGAAAGATGCAGAAGAAACATCACAATTTCCACATTTCGCAGTCAACAAAGGAAAACAATTAGAAACAGATCAGAACCTGCAATATGAAGCCAAGTGGGAGGTTGGTACTCGGAAAAGGAAACACAGCCATCAAGGTTCTCGTCGTGAAGCTCCATGTCTCTCTTGGTCCTATGTAAAGTATCCCTCTGGGCCTGCTGCAAGTTCCACTGGGTCAACTCGTGCTCACTGATAAACCCATCAGTGGGGTCTTGATCAAGTTTGGGGAAGAGCGAAATCAGCCTATGGGTAACATTGAACTTATCCTTGTCATTCAAATAGTCTTCAGCATCGATGAAATCCTCCCACCCGGGCTGATACTCCTCCCCCGGGTCAGAGTCGACGGCAGCGAAATCTTTGGAGTAGTGCTTTTCCCATTGGCGGCGTTCGATCTCGGCGACAAGGGGGTCGAAAGCAACAGGGCGAGGGCGATGAGAAGAGGAGAGAGTGAAGTTGGAGTGGATCTTGAGGCGGCGGGGACGGCGTGCAGTTTGTTTCGTAGGGGAATGGGAAAGAAAGAAGAAGAGTAAGAGTGCTAGAGTGAGATAGAGGAAGATCGATGCCTTGCCCATTATATATATTGCATTGATCCCGCCGCCGCAACAGATTAAAGCAGAGGGCGAGAGAGGGCGACTAACTGAATACTGCAGAATCGATTGAGATGAGAGAAGGATCAAGAGGGGGTTTATGAGACGGTGAAGAGACGAAGGGGAAAAGATACGATCACAATCTGAAGCCATGCAATGTGCACCCTACCCGTTAACGCCAAGCAGCTTCTTCGCGCAATTTTTTATTGCATTTCATGCAAAGCTGCAACAATGTCATTACCATATCTTAAGTATTTACTACGAAAATTACAGATTAAATTTCCTTACAATTATTTTCCTTTTAAAAAATTTAATTTAATTTATTAAATTTAACTCTTAACTGAAACTTTTTCTTATTTGCCAATACCAAAATATCTTACAAAAATAACATGTGGGCCTGTTTGGGAACAAAGAAAATGGACTTATTATCGCATTAGATGGGATAATAAGTTCATCAAGTATTTTGGGGCTGTTTGGGGGCACTAAAAAATTAATGGGCTTCAAAGTGCAATGGACTTTATTTTTTAAAGCTCCCATTGAGGTGCTTATTAGTCCATTGAAGTCCATTGAGGTATTTTGATTTTTTTATCCCAAATTATTACATTTTATACGGCACATATGTGTGTGCGTGAATTTGATTCATGCCCTTTTCAGTCATTTTTCATCTCATATATCTTTTTTTAAGCTATGACAAACAAGTTCCCATTACAAACAAAAGCCACTTTTGCTACTGCTATTCCAAACACAAATCACATCAGAAAAAAGTCCATCAGAAAAAAGTCCATTAAGAAAAGTCCATCATAAACAAAAGCCACTTCTCCCACAGCAATCCCAAACGAGCCCGAAGAAATATTTTGTTACAATTTTCATAACCAATCTCATAAAAATATGGAGCTATAGTTAAGTAATTGGGAAAGTATTATTTAAATCCCATATGAAATTTTAAAAACTCAAAATGTCTGTTGAAAAAATTAAAAGGGTACAGAGATGATTATGAGAAATATGAGATTTTAAAATTTAAATGTTTTCACTAAAGTGCCTCTCACATCTTCTTTCACTCTCCTTACCTTCTCTCTCTCTATGAAGCGAACATTGATGGTGGAGCAAAGTGAAAATAGTGGAAGAAACTAGTTTCCATTGAGCTTTTTTTCAGTTTCCGACAAAGTTCTACAATTTCCGATGAGTTCGTGAGTTTTCCAGCAAACTTATATATTTTCCAGCATTTGTGGCATTTGACAAAATTCATAATGAGATTGACAAAAACAATAATAAGTTTGACAAGATTCATAATAGTCTTAACAAAAGTAATAATCATGACTTGCAAGTTTTCATTAGCAAATACTTTTGTCAAAACCATTATTAAACTTGTCAATTCAATTACGAAATTTGTGAAGCCATTTTATTATTCACATTCTTCTTCCTCAGCCTCGTTTTTATTGGTTACCTTTTTACTTTTGTTAAAACTATTACAATTCTTGTCAAAACCAATACTAAACTTATCAATCTCATTACAAATTTTATGAAGCTGTTTTACTGTTCACCTTCTTCTTCCTAAACCTCCTTTTTACCATTCACCTTTTTACTTTTTTAAAAACTACTATAATTCTTGTCAAAATCATTACTAAACTTGTCAATTTTATTACAAATTTTGTTTTCTTCCTCAACCTCCTTTTTATTGTTCACTTTTTTACTTTTGCCAAAACTATTACAATTCTTATCAAATTAATAAACTTGTAAATCTCATTACAAATTTCTTAAAACCTATTTTACTATTTACCTTCTTCTTCAGCCTTCTTTTTACTGTTCACCTTTTTACTTTTGTCAAAATCATTGCAATTATTGTTAAAACCATTATTAAACTTGCCAATTCCATAATAATTTTGTGAAGCCCATTCTATTGTTCACTTTTTTCTTCCTTAGCCTCCTAGCTTCTTCCAATAATACCAATTTTAATCTTCCTCCACCTTTGCTCTAACTCAACTTTGTCGTCGGCACTTCCACGGAAGCATTCTCTCCCACTTTCCCATTCTCTAGAGTCATACTTGATGCGCTAGGAGAGGGGCTTAGAGGCATCCCAGGTGAAGCAAACAACAATGGCCATCTAGAAATAAAGAGAGGGAGAGGAGTGAGGGAGAGATGAAAAGAGGGGTACTTTAGTAAAAACACTTAAATTTCAAAATCTTAGATTCCTCTCAATCACCTCTATGTCTTTTAAATTTTTTAACAGAAGTTTTGAGGTTTTAGAATTTTATATGGTTTATATGTCATTCTCCCTAAGTCATTTTTGTTATATCTTCCTTATCAAGAAACTCTGAAAAAACAATTCAAAAAAAAAACTTTGAATAACAAACTTTTATTATTGATGACTTATTATACATGTTATATTTTATATTAAATGTGTTGATATTTATACGGTAATCGATGAAAATATTTTATTTAGTACAAATTATAAGGAAAATGTCATTTAAATACCATATAAAATTTCAAAACCTCAAAACGTCTGTTAAAAAATTAAAAGGATACAAAGGTGATGAGGAGGAATATGGTATTTTTAAATTTAAGTGTTTTTACTAAAATATCCCTCGTCGTTCTCCCCTTCATCTCTTCCTCTCTCTGACCACTTTCTTTCTCTCTCCTCTCCCACTCTTCATTTTCACTCTCACCTATGCCTTTCTTTTCTCACCAGCAACAAATTCCACCTTCACTGTCGCCAGTGAGTTCTGTCATAACCACAAAAAATGTTGCAACTGTGAGTTTGTTTTTGATTTGATTTTCTAAAATGTTAATCATTTGGGATGTGATGGTTGTTGGGGCTGGACTCCGTTGTTGGAAGGGAAAAAAAGGAGAGATAAAGAATAAGGTGAACAGTAAAACGAGCTCAGGAGGTTGAAAAATCCAATAATGAATAGTAAATAGGGAAGAAGAAGGTGAACAATAAATGTGGACTTTTAACAGAATTCGTAATGAAATTAACAAATTCAGTAATGTGAATAACAAGTTCAGTAATGTAAATAACAAGTTCAGTAATAGAAATAACAAGTGTATTTGTCAAGTTTTACATATGTCACTTTACTGAAACCAAAATCTGAGAACAATTAACAAATTTTGTAATGAGAATAATAAGTTCTTTAATGATATTAACAAGTTCCATAATAGAAATAATAAGTGTATTCGTGAGGTTATACACATGTCACTCTGATGAACACCTTTGTTATTCCAATTACTAAACTTGTTAATATCATTAAAAAACTTGTTATTCTCATTACGAAATTTGTTAATTGTCCTCAAATTTTGGTTTCAACAGAGTGAGATGTGTATAACATGATGAATACACTTGTTATTCCCATTACTTAACTTTTTAATCCCAGTAGAATTTTGTTAAAAGTCTACATTTACTATTCACCTTCTTCCTCCTCAAACTTATTTACTGTTCATTATTAGATTTTTCAACCTCCTGAACTTGTTTTACTATTCACCTTCCTCTTCATCTCTCATTCCTTCCCTTTCCAACAATGAAGTCAAGCCCCAACAACCACCACATCCCAAACGATTAAAATTTCAGAAAATCAAACTAGAAACGAACTCAAGCTAGGGTCTCCAAACTCACAGTTGCAGTGTTTTTTGTGGTTATGGTGGAAATTGCAGCCAACAGTGAAGGTGAAAGCTGTCGTCGGCGAGGAAAAAAAGGAGTAGGTGAAAGTAAAAATGAAAAGAGGGAGAGGCAAGAGAGAGAAAGAGAGTGGCCATGAAGAAGAGAGAGATGAAGGGTATTTTAATAAAAACTCTAATTTCAAAATCTCATATTCCCCCTCATCACCTTTGTGTCCTTCTAATTTGTTAACAGACGTTTTGAAGTTTTGGAATTTCATCTGATATTTAGATCACATTTTCCCAAAGTTGTGTGTGTGTGTGTATAATGCATAACCTAATTAACTAATTTAAATAGATTAAGGATGTTAGTTAAATTAATTAATATAATATTTCTCGCACTCCTTAATATAAGACATGATTTTCATATTTGTCCATATTTTTTTAATTAACTTCTATTAATACTCCTTCATCAATAATCAAATAAAAGAGGAGATGAAGGAATTAAGTAAGACGATTAAAGTATTTTAGAAAAACATGTCATATTAACTAACTTAATTAACTTCACTAATATAAACTAATTAGATAAATATGTCTTATATCAATAAAGACAGGAGCAAGCTTTTTTCTAAAAAAGCGTAATTATTTTTCCTAATTTCCTCCCTCCCTCTTCTACTTCTTATGGAAATATCAATGGGGTTAATTTAGAAAAAAATTTGATAAACATGTGGAATAAGTCTTACTCTTACATTTAGGGGCCAACAGCAACTCTGCAATTAGATCATATGCTAAGAATTGAAGGAGTATATTTTTCATTTTGCTTTTAGAGAACATTTTTTGATGTACCAAATTAACAAGCATGAACAGCTACTTAGGTCCAGAAAAATGATACTGCTACTCGGATGAGATCAGAAGGGCACAATGCTTAATATAGTAGTACATACACTATCCATTGACAATGAAATCATTTTTTGGCATTCCGTAATTTAACTAACCATGGTTCAATCAGCTATGTGAAAATTGACAAATTTTACTAAGTTGAGATTACTACAATCATCCAACGGATCCAGCATGACTCTTCCGCCAGAAAACACGAATTCCCTGAACTATAGGATAAGAAAGGGATAAAGCAAACGTGTTGCCACCGTATAGAATACAAAATTCTGTCTCTAGACTCAACCGAACCTTCTCATAAAGGGGGGAAAAATTGTGTATCCTGCAAATGGGAAGGCAAAATTTCTGCATTAAGTACAGTAAAAGAGAGAGGGACAGACAAAAACAGATGGAAGAACAGCGCGTACCTAAAAAGAAATTAACGAAACTCATCATGGAAATCATCCTCATCCTCATCATCTTCGAAAATAGCACTATAAAATACATATGGGTTCTCAATCATCTCAGTCAATGTTAGGCGCCCGTCCTTGTCCACGTCAGCCTGTCATATAGCATTGTTGCATTCTTTAATTATGACATTCTCATTAAGTTGCAAACAACAACAGTTTGGGGGTACAAAACAACGGAGACCATTGAAGTGCGTCTATCATGCATGCTCATTCACACGCACGTGAGAAACAAATTATTCCCATTAGAATTTGGGAGTTACAGAATAACCATTGGTATGCGAATAAGCATATCGCTACCTTATCAACGTAACTGATTACTATGTGGTTGATCCACATATAACGATTGAAAGCGAACATACAAGTCTATAAGCATAAATTGCCAAAGTACAGACAAAAGGGAAAACTAAGGGACTCAACCAAGACTTGTCGCAGGGACCAAATCATGCCATTAGACAGTGAAATTTTCACCTTCACCAAGACTGGTTGTATACGTTGAAACCTTCTAGTACATGATCAAAATTTTCATCTCCAAGTAAATTGACCAATTTTGAATAGTAGAATATATGAAATACCAACTTCAGAAAATACTTGCAGATATAATCCACGGAATGCCTTGCTGTCACAACAGAAACTCATTTCCATGTCAAAATGACATCACAAGGGTTGACAACTTTGTTGGCATTAATAGTATAATTATCTTCAGATTAGATTCCATACCTGCGAAATGATATAATCTGCTTGCTGCTTCGCATAATAACGCTCAGATGGATGGATTTTCCCAATTATAGGTAGCAGTTCAACATCTGATAAGTGCCTGCAAAAGGTTGGCATAAAACATCCACAGTGATTGACATTGTACTACAGAGGAAAAATAAAAATTATTTAAGCGTGTATTGCTAATGATGAAGATAAAAAGAGTGCATACCCATCACCATCTTTGTCAAGCTGATCAAACAAAACTCTAGCTGGACCATCCATTGAATTATCAGAATGATGCGAAGCATCGTGACTTTCTTCATCATAGTTTCTTACTAAATCAAAGAGCCCATGAAAGAATTCTTTGAAGTTGATCTTCCCATCTCTGTCTGTATCTCTCTCCCTTTCAAGCAAAACAAAGGAAAAGTAATCAAGAACAAGTGAAGACAGTGGTACAATAAGCAATTCAAAAGATGACTCTGATATTCAGAACATATATATTTATACACACAAGATTCTGAATTGCTGCAGGACAAAATATTAACTAAAATATTTCCAACTTAGCAATATTTGGAACAAAAAACCAGGAAAATCAACTGCGTTATAGAAAATAAATCCTCCATCCATAACAAGTAAAAGTGCCGAAACCACACATCTGCCAGTTATCAGCAGTCATGTTAGCAGGGAAAGCTTATAAGGACTGAAAAGTTTCGTTCTAATGATGATAGGTTACATGAATTTGGGCTGCCACGAGAAATCATGGTCTCATATGCATGAGTTAAAATTTAAAAGTACCGAAACCATACATCTACCAGTTATCAGCAATCATGTTAACTGGCAAAGCTTACAAGGGCTGAAAAGTCTCATTCTAAAGCTGATAGGTTACATAAATTTGGGCCGCCACGAGAAATCATGGTCTGATATGCATGAGTTAAAACTTAAAAGAGCTATAAATTAGATAACCATGATGCTGGAACATTGAGAATATGGCTAAGGCTACTTTGAGAACGCAAGGGAGGAAACCAAAGATAGGAATCAAGGATATATGGTCAGTCAGAAACAGTTCACGAGCCGCTACATGCCTGTGCTGCTGATTTTTAAGTTTCAGAAATTTTATCTGTTGACTAATTTATTTAGTCCATTTGAGGTATAATATTTATGGTGAAGATAGCTAAATAGATACAGGAAAGAATATAACATATTATGTTGATTACTAGAATCAAGACTTGATTGATCACTCAAAAAGCATGATGAGAGTGAGAATTTAAGAGTGACTTTTAGTTATTGGTAAATCTATAATATTCTCCCCAGCATCTTGCATGCATGAAAATGTATTGATAAGCCTCAAACCTTCAATTTTTGCATCATTCATTCATCCTTTTCCTCTCTCTGTCTTCCTCTAATTTATAGAATTACTTTCCCTCCCAAAAGTTGTTGGCTTTGAATTCTTTCCATTAAAACTACATAATAGGGGTTCTTAAGGATGGTAATGAGTACATCCTTTCAAGAGCTACATTGGAGAGAGGGACAGCTCATATGCAGATACCATATTTTATGACTTAGACAGGTAACATAAAAACATTAAGAAGCCAGTTTGGTCGACAAAATGAAATAGAAAGAAAAAGGAAATGGAATAGAAGTGATTTAGTGTATGAAAAATGTATGTGTCCCTAAATAAAAGAACTTAATAAAAAAGATAGTGAAAAGATAAGCTTTGACAAAAGAAAAAGATTTTAATAAAAAAGATAGTGAGAAGTGAAAAGATAAGCTTTGACAAAAGAAATTAAGTCTTCAAAAGACGGCAATAAACATCACAATTGTCCAGAAAGTTAGATGCAAAAGCAAATGCTCCCATAGAAACAGATATAGAAGCTGCCACATAATGAGAATTAAGTCACCTTACTTCCTCCTTGCACAACCATTGAAGTAGCCTTGGGTTTTTGCTGTCAGCTGGATGCTGGAAGCTGCAAGATCACCAAAAAAAATAAAGAGTATGGCGTTGAGGGAAAAGAATCATCAAGTAGGAATAATGCATAAAGCAAACGTTTTAAACAAGTAGGAGCTCACTCATTGAATTCAGTTAAGTTTAGAAGCCCATCTCCATCAGCATCTGAAGCATTAAAATGCTCTTGTTTCCACCATCCCATATCATAACCAAAAGAATTATTATCTGGAAAGGTACAAAAAGAAGCATTCAAGAGAAAAGATTATAGGACCATAATCAAAACAGCTTCCACTGTGACCAAATTGCACAAGAAAACGATGAACATTAACATCAACAAAAATATTAGCTGCGAAACCAACAAGAAAATGAGGAAGTAAATTTGAAAGGGGAACCGGATAAGCAGATTGATTGTGCCAAATGAACAAGTAATAGTCAGAATTAGCAAACGAACCTGCATTGTGAACCCAACTGGGCGGTTCGTACTCGGAAAATGAAATAAACCCATCATGGTTCTTATCATGAATCTCCATCTCTCTCTGCGTCCGATGCAAAACATCCTTCTCGGCCTGCTGCAGGTTCCACTCAGTCAACTCGTGTTCACTGACGAAGCCGTCAACCGGGTCCACATCAATCTTGGGAAAGAGCAAAACCAACCTATTGGTAATATTGAACTTGTCCTCGTCATTCAAATAGTCTTCAGCATTCATGAAATCTTCCCACTCGGGCTGCGACTCGTCGCCGGGGGCAGAGTCGTGCGCGGCGAATTCGGAGTGAGAATGCTCAAAGTACTCCTTTTCCCAAAGCTTCTCCTCACGGCGGCGTTCGATCTCAGCGACAATTGGGTCGAAAGGAACCTTGTCATGGTGTTGTTGATGAGAAGTGGTGAAGGTGAAGTTGGAACGAAGCTTAAGGCGGCGATGGCGATGGGTCGAATGCTTCTTTGGGGAGTAGGAGAGAAACAACAGGATGAGTATTGCTGCAGTAACATACACAATTATCGAGGCCTTTCCCATTGCATTGATGATCGATGCCTCCTTGAAGAGAGCAATATGAAGGAGATAGATAGGGAGGGAACACTGAATCGAATTGAGAATAGAGAACAAGAGACGATGAAGGGAAGAGAAAAGATTGAGTGATTGACAAATTGGACTTGTTTTGAGAAGGGGATGAGCTGCTGACTAGAAGGCGGAGATTTGCTAGATCTGTGGCAGGCTCCGACTTTGCCTTCCCCGCTTGCTTGATTGCTTGTAGGCGCAAATTATATTAAAAAAAAAAATAGTACGGTTACGGTATGATATTTATTTGGTATAATAAGTATCCTGGAAAACCTTGTGAATCCTGTATTCCTGTTCTAATTTAGCCGCAGCTTTATAAAAACAGCTAAAATCAAATACAAAGTTTTAACGGTTTGCTGTTAACCAGCGAATTAAACAGTGAGTTTAGAGCTAACTAACACCCGCGTTTTTTAGATGCTTGCCATCAAATAGTTGTTAAATTTGACAGAAAATACGTGCCACGTCAGATTTTATCAAATCATAATTTTTTTTTTAAAAAAAAAATGACACGAAAGTTTCGGTGTTTAACTAAATTTTCGCAAAAGCAATCCCTATCGGATCTTTCCTTTTATTTTTCCCTTCGTTGCGTCTTCATCCCACTGCGTCTCCTTTTTTAATAATACAATAAAAATTTAAGAAGCCATTCCAATATTTACAATGCTAGGAATAGCATGCATGGGGATCCAGAATCTGAACACCAAAAGAACCAGCCAAAGCCCTTTTTGCAAGCACATCTGTCACACCATTATGATCTCTTCACCAGCTTCATTATCACTCATTAGTCTTGTTTCAACATTTCTTTGATATCTAATATTACCTGTACTTCAAAATATAGGACACAATTTTTAGTATAAAATGTAAATTATGCTATAAACTATGTTCTACATTTAGATTTCGGATGAGTATTAGAGTATGGTTTGCATGCAATTTTAGAAAGTTATCTGGGAAAATATCACTCAGGTCTTAAGGAACATAAAAAATATCAAAACAATCTCAACCCAAAATCACATATCAAAAAAAGTCCCTAAAGACTTTTCTTATATTAGTTGTATTGAAACAAAATCCAGTTGTTTAAATTTTGTTGTAAATATAGCACTTCATGTTGTGAATATAGGCTTTTCTATTGTGAATGACCAGGTTTTTAATTTTCTTGTGTATATAGCACTTCCTGTTGTGAATCTTTTTTTTTTTTTGTTGTTGTGAATGGTCTCTGTATGCTTAAGGACCTCAGTTTGAAACAAAATATAGGTGTTTAAATTTTGTTATGAATATAACACTTTCTGTTGTGAATATAACTTTTTCTATTGTGAACTGTTAGGTTTTTAATTTTGTTGTGAATGCAGTATTTCCTGTTGTGAATCCAGCTTTTTCTGTTGTAAATAGCCTCTGTACGCTTAGGGACTTGAGTTTAAAATAAAATTTAGGTGTTTAAATTTTGTTGTGAATATAGCATTTCCTATTATGAATATAGCTTTTTTGGTTGTAAATAGCCAAATGTTTAAATTTTGTTGTCAATATAGCATTTCTTGTTGTGAATATAGTACTTCATGTTATCAATATAACTAATATCAAAAAAATTCTTAGAGACTTTTTTTTTATATTTTTTATATTCCTTGGGACTAGAGTGATATTTTTCCATGTTACCTTGCACAAGCAGTAATGCCTCATAAGAGCCACGTCGCATGATTTGATCCCTATGGGTCCCCCCCCTGGCGGGGGCATATTGATCAGATACTATCTACTTGAAGGAACCCCTACTCAGCATAATTCATATCAATCCAAAACTCTGATTGACAATACTCTTGCATCTTTGAGAGCAAAACTACCTAAGGATCTTCAGAATGAGCCTCCCTTGCAAGCTTGTTAGCACACAATAATACTTCCTTGGTGGTATGTCGTACCTCTACAGACCATTCAGCATATAAAAGTTGTCGTGTTTCTTCGATCAAGATCTTGTAAGGGTGATTGTCTCGACTATCCTAAGCAAAATGTTGATAGCTTCAAGTGAATCTGAGACCCCTTGTATTTCCCTCAAGTTCATAGATTTATAGACTTGAAGACCTGTTTTGATAGCAATTTTAGCTATCGTTACCGAGTATATTCCAAGTGACCTTTTGAAACCCATATCCCATTCTCCTCTGTCATATCTGATGATTCCACCACATGCTGCCTAATTACCAGCTTTGATTGAAGCATTGACATCTACTTGAACCACTCCTGGGGGCGATGGGCTCCAATGACGTTCATTCTCTCAATCACTTGGAAAGATTTGGTCTTGAAATCTTCTTGTTGATACATCCTCCATCAAGTGGAACATAGTTTGGTGTGCAATTTCTTTGCTCGTCACTCCGGTATCTTCAAAGATTTGTCTACATCATGCTTTCTGTGAGAATATTATGCATTTATTATGATTATTATCTTATTATTATGATTAGATATAGCTATATTTCTATCTTAGGATATTTCCTATTATATCTCAATTAGTTTGATTTACTTTGATTTGATTAGATTTTATGAGATTTTAGGTTTAGCTCTAGGTTTGCCTATATAAAGGCTTATATGCATGGTTGTCAAACTCGTGAGTTGACTCTCCGAGTTTACCGTTTTTACGCTTCTAGCTTGCAAAAACGAGTCGAGTCAGTGGTAAACTCGTGCTAGTTGTAAACTTGGTCAAACTCACGAGTTTATACACCGATTTTATCGTTTTTACGTTTCTATATTACAAAACCATATTAATTTATTCTTAAACTTGTGTTAACTTTTTTGATTTGATCATGTTCAATAACTTTATATAGAAATTTCTTTCTTAAATATGATAAATGATGAATGTTAATGGATTTAATTTCAATTATTTGGATTTAAAATATATTTAAATCAAATTATTGTCATTTTTATATTTTAATTATTTAATTATACACTAGTAATATCTATTTAATAATAAAAGTAAACTCTTACAAATTTACGATTGGAGTTCACGATACAAGTTTACCTTACTGTCTTGAGTTTGCTTAAACTTGTGAGTTTGACAACCTTGCTTATATGTACTCTTTTAGATTCAAAGATAAAATAAGAATTATATTTTTTCTTTCAAAGTTCACACTTTCCATTTGAGTCAACAAACATTGCTCAAAAGTTTATACCATGGCCACCGATTGAATTTGTTTTTTCTAGAGTTATGACTGAAGTTCCAATTAAGCCAACCCTACAAATCACAATCAAAGAAAGTAGTATATTGGTTAGAGTTAATAAATTGTTTCCACACTTCTTTTGCTCTCTTACAATCCCTCAACATGTGAACAACACTCTCCTCACAATGGCAGCCCAAAGGACAATATGGTGTTTCTGATATCCCTTTTTTAGCTCTTAGTGAATTAGTAATTACTCTCTCGTGCATAACTTGCCAGAAGAAAATTTTTATCTTTTCAGGCACCTGCCAACGCCAACTTTTTTACTAGACTTGTGAACCACATGACTCCTCCCGTTGAGAAAGGAAACTCTATGCAGCTTAGACTGAGAATTTTCTATCAGAAGCATTTCTCCAAATTACACAATCCTCTGTAATACCCTCAGGAGGTGGAATTTTAAGTAATATGTTAACCACACATTTAGGGAAGAATTTTCTTACCCTCAAGAGGTGGAATTTTAAGTAATATGTTAACCACACATTCAGGGAGGAATTTTCTTACTACTCGTTTCTCGTAACATCCCTTCATTGTTGTGAATCAACCGCCTTAACTCGTGCTAATGTTGCTATATCACCTACCGTCATGGCTTGCCACTGCTTAGCCACCCACCTACCCACTGTGAATCTTCGAAACTAGAGGAAGAAACTCAGTTAACCGCCATCTTTTTTTATAAGCACATTAAATGATGTTGTTCGAGACAGTGTCTGATGCTTGATGCTAAATGTAGACGCTAACTGCCATTCATTAAAATCAACACAACCACTTATCACTGCCACTCAATATCTTGATTTTACGATATTGGAAAATGCAAATTCTAAGAGTTTATACAATAAAATACACACATTTTTATATATTAAGTTTTTATTTTTATTTTAGGAACATGATGTTTTATTTTGGCTCTTTGATTCTGTAAAATATTTTTTAGTTGTTTAACTTTGATGTTATAAGGTTTCTTTAGTTTTATTAGTTCATTATATTTTGTTATGAGTTTCACTAACATAAAATGTCCATATTAAAATTTCAAATGTCCGTATTAAAATAATAAATTTGATACAAACTTCATCATTTAGAACTCATAGCATTAGGTTGGATAGATTAAAAAAAAAAACTTTATAAAATTATAAGAAATCAAATCAAAACATTGTATAAAACTATAGATCAGATGTGCACATATTAATTAAATGATTTGGGTAAATAGAATAAGCAACATGTTGTAGTTACCGCGCGGGCTCCTTGCAAACTGATTCATAGTTCAAAACCATGTTAATGTTGAAGGAGAGCACGAACACAAACGGCACGATTGAAGTCGAAGACGAATTTGGTTTTTTGTAGATCTAGTTTTTTATCTAGTTCTTTGAAGAGAGAGATTGAAGACGATGGGACGATGATTGAGGTTAAAGATGGAGATCTTGCAATCACTACGGTGGGAAAAGAAGAAGAGATTGTGGTCTTTGTAGGCAATAGTGTAGCTGGAAGAGGAGGAGGAAAAGAGGGAGAGGAGAGAGAAACATGAAGAGAGGGCATAATAGTACATTCATCGGCATTTTAAAATCTCAATTTCATCCCTATTACATTTATATCCTTTACAAATTTTAACAGGCTTTTGAAGGTTTTAAAATTTTATTTGATATTTATTCGGCATTCTCCCTAATTTTTATAGGATATGAATACGACCAAATACATAGTTATAAAATTAGATGGCTTCACACACACACTCACACACACACACATATATATATATATAAGATGTTTTGAACGGGCTAGACACAAAGGATCTGTTCATAAAAAGATTCAATGGGCGTTAACATGGAACTTGGACTATACACGGCTAAAATGGGCTAAAAGTTTATTTATAAACTCAAAATGGTATATTTAATTTTTTTAAGATAAATTTAAAATATCCATAATTGTTATAAATATTATGGTAGCGTATGTTTATAATTTCTTAAGGTGTGTTTGGTTTGAAAGAAGGGGATAAGTGAGAAGGGAAAATATTCCCTTCCTCTCATTTGGTTTAAAATTTTGGAGGGAAGAGGAAGCAAAATCTTAAACCACCCTCTCCCTCCTCTCTTAAATTAAACATCTTTTTCCCCTTCCCTTCCTTTTAACAAACCAAACAATGTAACATACCATTCCTTGCCTCCCCTTGCTCTCATTCCCTCCCCTCCACTCAAACTGTACACACCCTTAGGATGTGTTTGGTTTGAAGGGACGAGAGGAAGGGGAGGAGAAGGAGGGGGTAAAGAGGTGTGTTACTTGTTTGGTTATTTAGAGGGGAGAGGAGAAGATCCTTTGTAATGAGAACCAAAAATAAAGGGAGAAAAGGGAATTGGAGTCACAATTTTGGCTTCACACTCACCCAAAAATTCAAACCAAATAAAAGAATAATGACCCCTCTCATCCCCTCCTTTCAAACTAAACACACCCTTAGGCTATGTTTGGGAGTTTTATTTTAGAGGGAAAGGAACGGGAGAGTTTTGGTAGTCCCTTCATTTGTTTGCAAGTTTTAAAAATAGGAGGGGAGAGAATCAGGGGATTTTACAAATTCTCCAAAACTCTTCTTCTTTTAAAAAATAAAGTCCCCCCAATATGGGGGCTTTTAAGAAATGAAATAGAATAATTACTTTTTTACCCTTATTTACCACCACCACCCCGCCCCCACCACTGCCCTGCCACCGTCACCACCACCACCGCCTGGCCACCGCCACCACCACTACCACCGCTGCCACTACTGCCGCCCCGCCACCACCACCACAGCCCAGCCGCCGCCCCCACCATCGCCCAGCCGCCACCACCGCCGCCATAGCCACATAAATAATTTTTTGAATATAAAAATTACATAAATAATTTTTTTAGAAAATTTAAATTTAAATTTATTTGAAAATATAATAATTATATTAATTATTAAACAAAAGGACAAAATGGTAAAAGTAACTCATTAATCCTCCATCTTCCTCCCTTACTATTTTTTTAACTCCTAAACAGGGGAGGAAATATTCTCCATTTCCTTTCCATCCCCTCCTCTCCATTCTTCTTGCATTCTTTTCCTTCTCCTCCCCTCCAAACTCCCAAACAAAGCCTTAGGATTCTATAATACCTATAACCTTCCATGGTTTTATTTAGTTTTATATTGTAGATTTTTATGTTTATGATATTGTAATTCCATCATAATACAGATTAATTGTTATGTTTATGACATTGTAACTCTGAGAAGAATTGGAGACCTATATATAGAGACTTAACATAAATGATTGAATGTAAATGAAAATGCTATGTGAATGAGATTTATTCACCACTTTTCATCTCCATAATTATCTCTTGTCTTTCTTCATCCTTTTATCTCAATCTCTTATATTTTCTTGATTTCATGATAATAATATATTTTTTGGTATAAAACATTCATAATATCTTTAATACTAGTATAGAATGAGTATGTCATCCAGGAAAAAAAAAAAGAAAAAAGACAAGTGAAGTAGGGTTGATTTTTGTTTGAATGAAAAGAGTAGGGTTCAATCATGTGCATGGTTGGGTGTCTTCCAGTTTTGCCGCTTTTCTTGACTTCTTCACCCTTTCGGCTTTTTGTCCTTTGGGTGAGCGATCATTGTTTTGCCTCTCCTCTCCTTTTCTTTTTCTCTTTAGATTACTCAACTGCTCGCAAAAACTAGTACTACTACATATTTCTATGCGTGTTCTTTACCAATAAAATTAAAAAACATAAATACTTATTTATCCAAATTTATAACAAGTTAAAAAAAGTTTTATTCTTTGGGGCCCTTTGCAGGTAGCTTTAAAGTTTTTAGTTTGTAAAATAAGGAGGGGAAAAAAAAACTCTCTTTGCTATTATAATTTTCACTCAGTTATTGTATCTCTAATTCTTAACATAAAATTTAGTTGGTTAAAGTTTAAATATCAGAGTTTTAAGTTTCAACGTAATAAAAAAACACTAAAGAACTAGATTACACTAATTCGAAATTTAAAAAGTAAGGTAAAATTAGAGGAATAAAAAATTATTTTTTAAAAAATAAAAAAAAGATACCTATGCCCGAATGGGAAAAGAAAGTCTCCACCAACCCTTCTCTTTGCTTAATTTTTCTATTATTGGATTACCTTTGACTAGTTGAGATTTTTTTATGTAAAAATATTGTTATAATTTAATATTAAAATAATATTTTTAATATAGTACAAAATCTCCACCAATAAAAATCAATCAAATGGTAGAGAGAGAAGTTAGTAAACATGACTTTCACAAAGAGTATTAAGTATGAAAATTTCAAAAATGACAAGTATGAATGTGAAGTTCCGAAAGGGATTGAAATGAACAGAGGAATTGCCATTAATTATGGGTATTCATTTGTTCCTAAAATTGATATTAAGAGTATCTTGAAATTGATCATAGCAAAGCAAACTCATCAAATCTATTTAAAAAATTCCCAAAACCGGGAGGGGACAGAGAAAGGAAGATTACAGCGCCTATCCAGCACGCGGTATATAAACACAAACACATCCACCTATAAAATAGTACCAGACACAGTATTCCTGCTCGACTATTTTCCTGCGCAGCTCACTTTCACCAGAACTGAAGAAAGCAACAAAAAATTAAGGGGGGAAAAACATCGATTCAAGCCTTCAAGCAATTCCAGAGAAATACAAAGGTGATGATTTCATAAACTTGGCATATGATAATCATTTTCTATCATTTGATGCCCTATCTCATATTTATTCTAATTCGGATATTGTTTTTTATTCCTGGATTTGTTAGAGATAAGGAAAATCATAAAGTGAAGAAGAAGAAGAAAAAAATATATGTATATAAATCTCAATAGTACTACTTCTCTCTCTAACTTTTCGGACCTTTTGATTCCTGCTTTGAAACACGATGCTCCTCAATTTCTCTCTCTTCATGTTGTATCAGCTGTCAGATATTAATGGGTGCCGCAGATTCCAGTGGTTTGCAACTTGGGGTGTGGCTTTTTCTAGCCCAGCTGTCCTATTTATAACAAAGTAGTTGTTGGGGATGGGACCAATTGACCCATCCTGCACCTCCTTGTGGGATTTCAGGATAGCAATCAATTCCATTCATGATTTTTAAGTTTTATCTCTGTAACTTTTCAGTGAAAAAGTAGGGTTTTTTCCCCTTAAACTTGTTTTATTTACTAGATTATCCTTTATTCCAATTCTGGTTCTTTTTTTTTTTTTCTTTTTTCCGGCGGAGGTTATTTTGTTGCGCACCTTGTTATATCATGTATGATGTTACAGTAATTACTGGGGTTCTGACTTCTGAGGAGCGAGAATTTTTTACATAAAATTGGCTGCTTCAGCGAGCCTTTCACATTCACAGTCACTCTCAGGATTAGGTTTTGCCTTGGCTGTGAATTTAGTCTGTTAGGTGTTGGGCCTAAAATATCTTTTTGACTGTTGGTTAAGGTGTCAGAAACTTCAGGATAATAAACAGTTCACCGGCTTAGCTTTTGCATCCCGTGTTTTTACGAGGTGATTATTTTTTTATCACCTGCTGGTGTTCTTGAAATCTGACAAATACCCATAATCCCGCTATCTTTCCCTTAATGGAATCCACAGTTCACCGACCGTTGCTTTCTTCATTGAATATTGTCAAGGTATGCTGTGGTGGGTTTCCAATTGGGTGTTTGATCAAACTTATGGGATTTGGGACATTTTCAGGGTTGAATCTATTATCTTAAAGATGGTTTATTGATAACAAACCTTCTAATGAACTTCTAATCCGTTTAAAACTAATGCTGGATCCTCCATGCTTGAGTTCTTTTCGCCCCCTGGCAAAGGCTTTGAAATTTGTCTCTTTGTGGGCTTTTGCTTGTGTGATTTTCTACCGTTATAGAAACAACAGGATTTAGAACATGAGAATGCTGGAAGCATTAAGTGAGAAACGAACTTTACAAAATTAATATCCATGGTGGAAAAATATATTTTTGTGGTCTGGCGCTGTTAAAACTGTTCTTATCAGTAGAATGGGTGGGTAAACTGGATATTTTTTTTGGGGGGTGGGTGTAGGAATGGGAAATAGCAATTTGAATTCTCTCCTTATCCATTATAGTCTTCTCGGGTTTTCTTATTTGTTTGTATCTGAAAAGTCTCTTTCATATATCAAAATCAAAGCTCTAATTACCATCGTATTGACTACCATTTACATTAATTTCTAAGTTTTCACTTGCCTTAAAACACCGTGTGCTGCGTCTATGGCTTTGTAGTTGTAAGATATTTCTCATGTTCTAACCGAACTTTATTTCTTTTCTTTTCATCTATAGGCCAGCAATTCACAAGGGTCCGTATGTTTTGAACTCTGAAGCAAATCTTCATCCAATTCTTGCCTATCTCAGAGTTTTGGGATTTCATCAGTATTCTTGTTTTGCTTCAGCTCCTTGGAATTTGTTGCTTCTGTTGCCTTCACTTTATACTAGCGCTTACTACCATCCAACATATCAGGCTCATCCCCACCCGTTATTTAGCAGACCACCAAAGTTAACAGAAGTGCTTGCCATGGAGATAGTCTATAATTGTTTTTCTCATAACGCAAATTGAAGAATCTGTGGCATTTGAGATGGGTTTAACCTAGATCTTGGAACAGTTAGCTAGAAACCTTTTGCTTCTTGCTATAATAACGTTCTAGTTGATTCAAGCAAGACTTGATGACTGTGGATGAAGTGGGTAGCAGCTCTGTGTGGAGCAGAGAGCAGGATAAAGCATTTGAAAATGCCCTAGCAAATCATCCTGAAGATGCACCAGATCGATGGGAGAAGATCGCAGCTGATGTACCAGGAAAAACTTTAGAAGAGATTAAACATCACTACGAGCTATTGGTTGAGGATCTTAACCAGATCGAATCTGGTTGTGTGCCTATACCTTCTTATAATTCTTCTTCTGAGGGGTCAACCAGCCATGCTAGTGATGAAGGAGGGGGCAAGAAGGGTTCTGGGCATTATAACAGTGAGTCTAATCATGGAACTAAGGCTTCAAAATCAGATCAGGAGCGACGAAAGGGTATTGCTTGGACAGAAGAGGAACACAGGTAATTTTGTCATTGTTTATATGTTTGCGGAAACCTACTTGTGCTTATAGATCGTTATACTTTGCTGAAGGTTGGTTACTCACTTTAAATTTGCTCTATAATTGTTGTTCCATTGGTGTATAATTATATAATTCTGTTGCTAGATATAACTGATTGTGTACTATTTGTCCTGATTGATGTGTATTGCGGTATGGCTATAATCCATGGTTCATTATTGACCTTATTTTTTTTTATGATTTTTGCTGGTTTAGCATGCCGTAACCCCTTTTCTTTCTGATAGTTATCCAAAGGTTCTTCTATTTCCATACACACCGTGGCATTGTGATTACTAAACATTTTATATAGCAATCTTCTTTGGTGTTTTCTAATGTGTGTTGCTATTTCTAATATTTACAATTCTTTGGTGGGTCAATGACCACTCTCGTTTCTCAGGATTTAGTTAGGATGATGCCTGTAAAGGCCTATTTTTTTTGTATTGAGAATTATGGTCAATAAAAATGAGAGGTATTTGTTATTTTGAACACATGGTTGTTGTGTTAGAGTTAATGTCCAGAGTAACAAAGTTGTTGGAAAATTGTTAACTTTATTCCAAAGATTACGCAGCAGGGGGAAAAGAGAGGGAGCTGATGAACCATGTAACAGTCACATGAGTTCAGTGATGGGATTTTTAGATTTTAATCACTAATAATAAAAATGGCTTGTATAATTGGAGAGAGAGGGAGTGGTTGGTACAAGAGAACTTTGTTATAAGAGGGTTTCTGAATGTTAAGGTTCTTGATGTTGTCCTTCTGTTTCTGATTTTGTCATTTGAATTCACGTATACTTCGAGTTATGTCAATTTCAAATTCTGTTCTTCATGTAAACCATACACTTCCAGTTCAGCAATGAGCAATGTGGAAGGACCGGGTTTAGATGAACTCGAAGGTATTAGGGCTTGGTAAAGAAGAATCAGAAGTGGACACTCCAAATTGAGAAATGTTATATCCTTCCTTGATAAAATATTACAAATATTTCTTGTTGTACCTCGCCTTTTGAGCCTCTAACGCTCATATGAATATTGGAGTTCAAAAATTCCAGTTTAATCTAGCAATAATTTCACACCTTATACCTCTTAAGGTAGACATCCTTAGTCCAAAAAAAAAAAAAAAGCACTTAGGTCATGCTTGGTCGGATATGATGCAGCTATTTGTGAGGGAAATAAGAAGGGAGAGATCCTTTCATGAAAATGTGACTCCCCTGCGCGCTTTGGAAGTTGGGTATGTAGCAATCAAGAAAGGATAGGAACAAGCTAAAGTGGCCAAGTGACACATACCTTCTTTAATTAGAATACCTAAGTTGAGCATTCAAAAACAGGGCACTTGTAAAGTATAAGACTAACATTTGGAAGAGAAATAGCATATATATATATATAGAACAATACTTATTTTAAAAATGTAATTATTTTAGATCAAGAAGGGAAAGAATAGTCAAACTGTTTTATAATTTAGGATAGAATTGGCAACACATTTTTTGTTTTGTTGTAGGAATTACCTTTCCTTGGTTTAAGTGAAGGGATCATACTTTCCTTGTATAAGGAATCATCAATTCTTTGGTAACTAGATATATCAAAGTCATGACTTCTATCTCCGACCCGTCTTTTTTTAAACTCCTTTCATACATAACAAACAAGGCCTTAGTGTAATATTATTTCAAGATGGTCCAACCTTTTTGTTGTTGTAGCCAACCCCATCTAGTGGAAGTAAGGCTCTGTTGTTGTTGTATGGTGGTCCAACCTTTTATCCTATCAAGGTTAATTAAATTAATTTCACTATCTGAGGGTATGGGGTCCTAAATAGGAAGCACCTTTTCATCAGTTTCTCTGTTTTGTGTGATGTGAATAATTTTTAATATCTATAGATGGTGGTTGCAGTATGTAACTAGTATGTTAGATCTTCATTCTCATTTCAACAGATTTCTTATCTTAGTAAATGAATTGAATGGAGTTGCATATTTTTTAGCACATCACCTCTTTCTGACTTCCTATAATGTTTTGATATCTCTAATAGCTTGGAGATTTGTGCATGGAAAATTAAACTGACCCAGCTATGAAATGTTTCAATGGTTAGTTAACTTCTATTTGTTGAGAAAATGAAACGGCATGAGAGAAAAGTGACTATGAATGCATTCTCTCAAATTGTATGCATGATGTTGAGTATATAGGGGCCATGACTATGGAAGGGCAACTTTACTCTGGTTGTACTTCAGCTAGCCAAATTATTCCTTGTAACTTTCTATTATTCTCCCATATTCCTTAATGATATGGGTTTTGTGGAGTTCAGGACTTCTCCACGCTGCAAAATGACTGATATGGTCTCTTTTGGGGCCATTAAAATTAAAGAGAAAGGTTACTGCCATGTACCTACTTTGACTTTCGGTTGCTAACTTTCAGTTGTATTTGACACAAAGTCTATTACAAGTGGCACTGTGAGCAATGGAAAATCAAGTATATTTGGTGTCCTCAATACCGCCATCCTACCTATCGGACACAATCTCATGCAATGTTTGGCATGTAGAAAAGTGTTTCCTAGAAAGGAAATGGAAGAGGCACCTATCCCATTTCCTCTCTAGAAAACACTTTTCCGCCTACTAAACATTGCCTTAGTCTTGTGCGGTTTCACTTCTTGTTACTAACTAATGTCGTCTCTGGTTTTCAAAATTTTGTGATCGGCCAATGTGAATCCAATTCTGATATTGTTTAAATGGTGCAATACCCTTAAAGTGTCCCTAGAGAGTCATTCCACTTTGACTTTTGGGGCTCCTTGAACCAATGGAAACAAGAAAATAGTTCTAGTGGAGAGTTCATTATAAAAGGACAGCTCTCTTTTCTGAATTTCTTGAAGTTTTCCCAATAGTAGAATACTTTTTGTCTGGGCTGTATGCACAATTGGCTGAATCACCTGTCTTCACATTTTCTTTCCAGTTTTGTACCTTTTATTTTGCTTAAAATAAGAGGAATTTGAAATGGAGTAAATACTAACTTACTGTATCTACTCTTGTCCAAAACTTGTTATAGTATCATTTATCTACTTGGAGCATGCTCAAGGAGTCGTACCCAATTGACTCCATTTTTTTAACTTCTTCCATAGGTTCCTTCAAGGTTATAGGAAATTACTAACAATTGGAGTTACTAATTTGGCATTCCTGAAAGAAAGAATGCGGTCCATTCCCCATTCTGTTTGATTTTTCAGGTTGAGTTTGGTTTTTTTAAAGCACTTAGCAATGCTTTTCATGATCTATTCCTCATTAACTTCCTCTTGTCAATGCTTTTTTGCTATTACACGCTTGGTTAGAAAATTTTGTTTGATGGTATTAAATTTGATATAAAAAACTCGCAACATGATTGATAATTTAAGTGACTTAATTTAATAGGAAATTGGATTAAACAGGAAAGCGTGTTTGTAGTTAATTTTAGTTTTGTCGGTACTTGTGCCAGAAATCTGTTTCCATATACACATGTTAAACTGGAATTTATCAATTTTTTGTTGTAAACTTTTAAAATATGTAAAACAGGTTATTTCTTCTTGGCTTGGAGAAGTATGGAAAAGGTGACTGGCGAAGCATATCAAGGCATTTTGTGGTGACAAGAACGCCCACTCAAGTAGCAAGCCATGCTCAAAAATACTTCATTCGTTTGAACTCCATGAATAAAGATAGAAGAAGATCTAGTATACATGATATCACCAGTGTGAACAACGGAGACATTGCAACTCCTCAAGGACCAATCACCGGTCAAACAAACGGTTCTTCTACCTCCAATGCTGCTGGCAAATCAACCAAGCAAACCCCTCAAACTCTAAATGGACCTCCTGGTGTAGGAATATATGGTGCTCCAACTATTGGGCAACCTATAGGAGGACCCCTTGTCTCTGCAGTGGGCACCCCGGTAAATCTTCCTGGACCGGCTCACATGGCATATGGGGTCCGAGCGCCAGTGCCCGGCACAGTCGTTCCCGGTGCCCCGATGAACATGGGCCCTATGCCATACCCTATGCCACACACATCTGCTCATAGGTGAGGTTCTGGTAATGGTATTGGTATTTAGAGGCCAAATGTACAAAGAAACAGCAGACTAGATGGCCTATTCACTGTAATTTAATTCTTTCGCTAGACAGTTGAGTATATTATGCTTGGTCAGTGATTATTCAAATAAGCTTAAGCTATGCTACGGTGAAGCACTTGAATGAATTGTGCACATTAAGCTGTATCAGCTGCACTGGGGTCCCTGGCAGTGCTGCCATAGGACAAAGCATAAAAAGGATTGATTGGTTGCTCTGTTCTGTAGACCTTTTAAATTGATATTTTGTTCATAGAATTTCCCTCTGTGTAGATGAGTTCTATGGTTGTTTATTTTACCTTTTCTTCATGCAGAGCTAATCCCAACGCCACTGCAAATTTCATGAGTTTTACGATTTTGAGTTTCTTAGCGTTGTAGTAAATTGCGTTAAAAAATAATGATCTAGGAGATCTAAAAGAGTAAAGTAAATCTCCTATAAAGTCCCATGTAAAATATATTCGTTTATATTTAGGCAAGTTTATTTTATTTATTTAAATCTAGGGATAGTGGGAAAAAAAACGAAGCTGAAAATTGAAAACTCCCAAATTAGGTATTTCTAATAAAAATGAGTTTTGAATTACTTTCCTAGTATAGTTGTTAATTGAAATTTTCCAATTTTCTGATTCTTTTTCTGTTATTCCGTCTTTAATCTATCAGTTAAGTTTTAACGATGTCTCCAAAGGGTTCAATTTCAAAATCAGTTTATATTTTTTTTTTCCTGGCTTCTGAATGAAAATGAGTAAATACCTTTTCATTCAAAAAGAAAAGTAAATAAATGTTATAAAAAATGTAATAGTAATTTAAAAATTTTAGAAATCCAATGAACTCATGAACTCGCATTATTTTAAGGACCTACTTACCTTTTAATAAACTCCTAGTACTAAATAAATTTCCTATGCCTCAAAAAAAGACCTCAAGAGCTCCGCTAAGGCTTTCCGACGAGACTGAAGAGAGCTCTGCCACCTACTGTGACGAAGAAATGAGTGGCCCCTCCGTTCGCGTATCGCGAGGGGGGGGGGGAAGTGAGGAATTGATGGAGGAGGATCGATAGGCGTTGAATCAAAGGAAGCGAAAGGTGAGTGGTGCAACGGAAGAGTTTATACGAAGCAAATCTCTCTGCAATAGGGAGGAGAAGTGGATGCTGCCGGAGGATAAGGAACCTCCACCAAAGTCATATAGAGAGTCTTTGCTGCAAAATGTAAAATCGAAGTCCTGTTGATGGGAATAGATTAAGAATGACGAGGATGATGCGCTTGAGGACTATGGCGATGGAACTGACTTCGCTAGGGTTCTAAATCCGCATGATGGAATTATTGTTGATTTTTCAAATCCGTTGAGGCCGTTGTTTGATTTTGAAGAGAAGGAGAGGGAACGGCTGATGAAGCCTTTTCGGAGGAACTTGATTGTGAAGCTTTTGGGGCGCCAACTATCATATGGCTTTATGGTCAAGAAGCTAAGGCAGATCTGACAAAGGAAAGGTAATATCGAGGTGTTTGACTTGGAGAATGAGTTCTTTCTGGTTAACTTCGAACATCAGGAGGATTATATAGAGGCTCTCATCAGTGTTCCCTGGGTGATTGTTGATGCTTATTTGAATATTTCAAGACGGCGGCCTGATTTTAACCCTAAGAATGAGAGGATAGACTCTGTTGTAGCATGGGTTAGACTCCTTGACTTACCGGCGCTGTTGTTCGACAAGAAATTCCTACTCAACCTAGGGAATTTGATAAGGAAAGCAATTCAGCTAGACATTCACACAGCACAAAGGGCGAGGGGAAAATTTGCTCGGATGTGCATTGAATTGGATCTCACTAAGCCTCTGGTTCCAAAATTTATGGTGGATGGACAGATTTTGAGTATTGTCTATGATAGTATGGGATTACTGTGTCGTAAATGTGGAATGGTTGGTCATCTGATGGAGGGTTGCGAGAGCTTCCATAGGAAGGGATCTAATGGTGCAATGGATATTGAGAGTAGGGAGGAAAGAGAAGGTGATAAGGTTGTGAAGGAAAACGAGGGTGGGCCCTGGAAAACAGTACAAAGAGTAAGAAGACAAAGGAAGACTGTTGTGGGAGTGCAAGGTCCCCAAGGGGGATCGAGGTTTGCTGTACTGAGTGAAGAGTTGGGTGCTGCAGAGACTACAATGGGAGAGGAAAAGGAGCTGAGGAAGCTACAAAAATGAGGATGTTGGTGAAAGGTCTCTAAGGGAGGGATCCCTATGCTATCAAAAACGCTCAAAGAAAAATGGAAGCAAGAGTGGTGGATTAAGGAGCGCGGATAAAGTTAGTGAACAAGGGATGGAAAAAAAGGCTCAGGAGGGTAGGACTGAAAAGGGGTACAGAGTCAACAATGTGCTAGGTTTGAGCAGAAAAGGAAACATGAGTAAGAATAGCACTGGATGCTTGTCTGTGCAAGAAAGTCAGAAGGGTGTGCTTGAAGGTTGCTCGGATACGTTACAATGGACAGGAGTACAACTAAAGGATAAAGAAAACATAAATTCGGGGGATTAGCTGGCAAGGGCAAGGGACGTTGTTGAGCTGGACATGGTTAGCACGAAGAGCTCGAGTGGGCTGGTGGTGCAATCAAAAAATGTGGAGATGTGCATGGGGGAGGGGGCATGTCCCTCTGCTCCTACTGTACCGTTATGGTCAGTCCTCTTATACTAATATCTTTTATCTTGTTAAAGCTATTAGTATGGAACTGTAGGGGTGTTGCTAGTAAGGGGGTTGCATCTGTTATCAAGGATATGAAGGCTAGATATAAACTGGACATGTTGGTAATACTTGAGCCACATATTAGTGGAATTTAAGCTAATAAAGTGGTCAGGAGCTGGGAATATAGAAATTCGGTTACGAGGGAAGCTGAGGGATTTTCAGGAGGTATATGGCTTATATGGGACAGAGATGATTTGAAGGTGGAGGTTATTGTTATGACAAATCAATTCATCCAGTGTAGGCTGATGGTGGGCAGAGAGGAGTTGTTTTTTACTGCAGTATATGCCAGTCCTATTGAGCAGCGAAAAGTACATCTTTGGGAGACGATACAGCAATTTGTGAATTTTGTTAATGGCCCGTGGCTTCTGGCTGGTGACTTTAATGAGATTAAAACACCACTGGAGCAAAAAGGGGGAGGCAGAGTGAATGAAATGCGATGCTGGAGATTTAATGACTGGATCCAGAGCTGTGGTCTTATTGATGTGGATACAAAGGGACCTTTTTTCACATGGAAAGGGCCAAAGTGGGAGGGTCTTGAAAGAGTGTATAAGAGGTTGGATAGGTGTCTGTATAACGTGGAATGGTTAGAAAAGTTTGTAAATGCAGTAACTCATGTTATCCCACGTATATGCTCAGATCATCACATTAATTTGAATGCAGAATGGCAAAGGTACATACAATGAAATTTTCGATATGAGGCCATGTGGCAATTGCATGAGAAATTTGAGGATGTATTGAAGGCTAGTTGGTGTGGAGAAGATGAAGCTCATGTAAAATTGTCTAATCTGAGTCAAGCTCTCTCACGGTGGAATAAGGAAATGTTTGGCAAAGTTGAAGAAAGGAAGAGACGATTACTGAACAGACTCAATGGAGTTAAGTGTAGTCTTGATAGGCGTTGCAATCCGTTTCTCCTGAACCTAGAAAGGGAGTTGGAGGATGAACTAATGAGCACCTTGAGACAAGAGGAAGTTCTGTGGTTTCAAAAGTCCAGGGGTAGATGGTTGGAGGAAGGGGATAGGAATACAAGGTACTACCATACAAAAACCTTGATTCGACGAAGGAGGAACAAGATAAAAATGTTGAGGAATAGAAGTGGAGTGTGGATTGAAGATGAGGCTGAAATTGTGAATTTATTTCAGAACTTTTATGTTAATCTTTTTAGCGAAGAAAACAAGAATAGGGGGTGGTGCTCAAAAGTACAAAGATGGGGATGGTTGAGGAGGTACAGCTGCGATGTGTTGGGAGAGATATAGAGGATGAGGAAGTGAAGCGAGCTTTCTTTCAAATGGGAGGATTTAAGGCACCGGGTTGTGATGGCTTTCTTGCCATTTTCTACCAGCAGAACTGGAAGGAGGTGGGGCTAGCTGCAACTGAATTTATAAAAATGCTATGGAGGAACCCAAAGAGAATATGTGAGGTCAATGAAACTCATTCCAAAGGTGGACCTTCCAGAGCTAGTAAGTCAATTTCGCCCCATAGCCTTATGTAATGTCATATACAAAGGTTTATCAAAAATGATAGTTAATAGATTAAAGCCTATCATGGATAAATTGGTGTCATCATACCAAACAAGTTTTGTGCCCAAACGGAGTAGGCACGATAACATCATAATTGCAAAAGAAGTGGTTCATTCCATGAAAAGGGAGGAAGGGGTACATGGTGGTCAAGATTGATTTGGAAAAAGCGTATGATGGGATTTTATGGAAATTGTGTTAGCTGAAATTGGGTTTGATGATCACTTTAGAGCCGTGATAAGGGGCTGTATGATGTCGGCCAATATGTCCTTAATGTGGGATGGATGTAAAAGGAATGGATTTGAATCATCTAGGGGTTTCAGGCAGAGGGATCCCTTATCACCATACTTGTTCGTGCTTGGAATGGATAAACTCTCGCATATGATTGCTGACTGTGTAAGTGGTAAAGCTTGGAAGCCAATAAGGTTGGGGTGGAATGGGGTGGAAATATCCCACTTGTTATTCGCGGATGATTTACTCCTTGTTTGTGAAGCTGACCTGGATAATATAGGGGTTGTCATGGGTGTGTTAGACCAGTTTGGAGAGGTTTCAGGTCAAAAAGTAAATGCCCAAAAAACTTGTATTTTCTTTTCGCGTAATGTGGACAAGTGTATTCAAAATGAACTCTGTGGCTACTTTGGGTTTGAGAGGTTGGACGACCTAGGGAGGTACTTGAGGGCGTTCATAACAAGAGGAAGGAGTAGTATGGGGAAGTATCAATACTTACTGGATAAAATGAAGAATAAACTCAGTAGTTGGAAAAAGCAGGTCTTATCGCTTGCAAGGAGAGTCAGTTAGTGCAAGCTGTCACTAACCAGATGGCTGTGTTTTCTATGCAACATGCTTGTCCACCCATGGGTGTGATCCAACAAATGGAGAAAATGCAAATAGATTTGATTTGGGGAAGCGGGGATGGTAAAAGGAGGATTCATGCAGTGAGTTGGGAGATGATTTGTAAGAAGAAAGAAAATGGTGGATTAGGCCTAAGGAAACTAGAGGTCATGAATGAGACCCTATTAGGAAGATAGCTTGGAATATAATGTCTAATCCAAGTTGTCTTTGCTCCAGAGTATTGACTGGAAAGTATGGCAGGCATGTAAAGGAGATTAAGGAGTACAAAGTAATGAGAACAGATTCTGAAATATGGAAATGTGTGGCTAGAATAGGGCCAGTTGTTAGTGAAAATATATCTTCGGACATAGGTAATGGTGAGAGGGCACAGTTTTGGAGCGACAGATGGCTTGAGGGGGGTCGGAAACTCTGTGATGTGTGTCCTAGATTATTATCTGAGGCTGAGAAACAACTCAGAGTAGCTAACATGGCAGATTGAAATGGTCAATGGGATATGGCAAGGTTGCAGGAGAGGTTAAATGAGGATGGTAGATCCCTTGTATTGGCGACCATGGCCCCAAATAGACAGAGCCGTGAGGACGTTATTCGATGGGGGGACAAGATGCATCAGGATTATGCAGTATTTGATATGTACCACATGCTTAGAAATGAGCAGAGGGTGGGTGATCAAATGTGGAGGGTGTTATGGAAGTTGAAAGGGCCAAGGATAGTTCAAATGTTCCTTTGGCTAGCTATGCATGATAGGTTGCTCACTAATGAAAGGAAAGGGCGATTCATGGGGGGTGAACCTTTCTGTTACCGATGTCCTTATCAAAGGGAGAGCGTGATGCATGTTCTGAGGGACTGTGGAGTTGTAGGTGATCTATAGAGGGAGCTGTGGAAAGGTAAGGTTGAGACTCAGTTTCAGTTGAAATAAGGAACAGATTGGTTCACGTGGAATATAGCAAGACAGAGGGATGACTGGTGCTTAATATTTGGCTTGGCATGTTGGCTCTTATGGACTTGGAGGAATAAGGCCAAGGTGGAAGAGGGATTTGTAATGCCTGAAAACCGGGGAGCCATTGTATCTCGGTATGTTTATGAGATAAGAAGGGCTCGATTCGAGTTTGGGAAGCTGGGTGGTACACGGAGGATGGTGGAGATTAGATGGGGGGTGCCTGATGAGGGGTGGATAAAGCTGAATGTGGATGGAGCATTTAGAGGCAAGCATCAGTTAGCCGGCTATGGTGGGTTAATGCGAGGGCCTGATGGAAACTGGATCTGTGGTTTTACGCGTAAATTGGGGGTCTGTTCTGCATTTCGTGCTGAACTTTAGGCGATATTGACTGGATTAGAGCTTGTTGTCAGCAGACATTATGATAGCATAATTGTGGAATGTGACAGTGCTACGATGGTATCCTTATTAGCTAAGCAGCAGACTGAAGTGGAAGTGGATTCAAGATTGCTGTATATGATCAAGGAGGTAATGGTTAGTTTTTGCTAGGATCAAGTTTGTGCATATATATAGAGAAAGTAATACATATGCATATATTGTAGTTTTGATTACCCTCCGCAGTATCGTGCCGTTGCTGGCAAGAGATGCTATGGGTTATTCATACCCGAGGTGCATTTTGAGTAAGGAATAAGATCAGGCTAAATGCCTCGTTTATACCAAAAAAAAAAAAAAAAAAACCTATGCCTCGTTATCAAATGCATAAAACAATCATTCAAATTGAGGCATCGATGTCAACCCCTAAATTATTTTAATAAATAAAAAATTGCAAACTCTTTTTTGGGGTAAATTTATTGAAAACTTAAAAATACAACTAAATGATAGGGTTCCTGTGGAATCTATGGTGTGAGGAATCCCGTGCAACAAAATATTGATTTTCTGTCAGAATTTCATATTGATATAGCTTTTTGATCCTAAATATAAAATAGATTTGACTATTTTTTTTTTTAAAAAAATCATATTTATTTTTATCTCCAAACTATGTTGCTTACCTTATAAGCTATTATAAGCTTATAATATGATATGATTAAATAACATAAACTTTTTTAATCTCTCTAAAAAAATCAATTATGTCCCATGTCTCATATTTAGGACAGGAGAGAGTGTTCAAATAGAGATTCGCATAGAATGCTTAAATTTCTCCATCTTGAAATCAGTAGAGCACAAATAATTAATCATTTGATCCAAACCCAACGAAATGTTGAAGAGCTAATTAACAAGCCAATCAATCTACTTAATCAAGATCTAAGCGAGCCCCAAACAGAGGAAGCTGCAGGTAGAATCATTCTAAAACGATTAACAAAGCAGCAACATTGGAAACAAACAGAACCCATCCAATAAACTGAATTCTAAAGGATATTATCACAGACGCGGAGGCCCCAACAACAACAACCACCATCTCAGCCTAGAATAAACAGTGGCATCGAATTTTACATTTACTAATAACTACAAAGCATTAGTATCGACCAGAACATAACATCAAACAGTGAGAACGCTTGTTGTAAAAACATCCATACACTAGCTCCATGAACATGAAAATCAGATAACCAAATATTAACAAGCATGTGCTTTTTGGGGGGAAGGGAAAAAAACCAAGCCATCATACAGAGTGTTCACAGATTTTCAGCACCTTCTATATCAGACAGAGAAAACTGCAAATCTGTTATCCCCATCATTCACTGTGCGGTTCATGAAAGGCAAATAAACTTTAGTATATTCAGTGTTGGAATGTTGCAGACACAGTTACACGAATTGCACTTAAGCCAGATACAATATTGAGCGAACAAATGGAGCTACCAGAAGCTAAAACACATTACCTCAAAAAAGTAATCTCAGCTCCTTAGTTTTATACATAATAGTTTACCAATATTAGCAGCCCTAATCTAATAATTAATAAATTTCTTCGTTTCTTCTTCATACACACATACAAACAAAGCAGGTCAAATGATTTAGTAATCACTATAAAGAAACAAAAGTAAATCATTCTGACAAAAAACTTTCCACCTATATATTTTCCTAACTTGATTTAATTAACATAACTAATCATCATAGGTATCCTCCAGTGGGTGTCCCAGATGCAAGCTTCAGTAAATTATTTTGATCTTCCTCTATTGTACCAAGCAAACAATAATTTAACATAAGACATAAAATAACCACATGTAAGCCGACAAAATTACAAAGCTCAGCTAATAAAACATGGTATAAATATTCTCCGGGCCCTGGATTTATACCTAACAGTAACGAAATCCTAATTGCCAGAAGATTTGGTAGCCTCCCATATCAAACTAGCCTCATCCTTGACAAGCTCAACTCGTTTCACAAACAGCTCCAATTCTGCAATTTTCAGTTTCTTCCACCTGTCCTCCAATTCTGCCTTCTTGGAAGCTCCAATCATTTCATATCCTCTCTTAATGGCATCATCATCCAACCCTGACAGACCCAGACTTTTGTTGAACCTAATCATTTCACCTAAACTCAGTGGCGAACCTGCATTCCGATCAATGTCAACCTTTCTAGCTTCTTTAGAATCTGAAACCAGATCAGCCACTAGCTTCTGAGAAGCCGCAAAACTGCTACCTTCCTTCGTATTTTTCTTCTTCACTTTCCCATTCGTCTTTGTAATGTCTGTTCCCCCATTGGCTCCTTCATCAGCCCAGATCTTACTTGACAATTCAAAGACTCTCTTATCGTATGGTTTTGAAAAGTTAGGCCCTTCACCATTTTTCCCTCTTTGAGCATTCTTCACATACTTTCTCTTCAAAGTCCGAATCTTATTCGCCAATTGTTCATTTGAAACATCCACGTGGACCGACTTCTTAATAAAATCGTGAAATCCATTAATATCCTTAAGCGGCGCTTCTCCTGTCTTCGCTGCATATTCCGCAAAACCATTGAGGATCGCAATCTCATCGTCCTCACACCACAGTCTCTGAAAAGTCTTCTTGGACTCATCCCCAGCTTTTTTACCGTCATCCTCCGCCGCCGGAGCCTCATCAGTTCCGGCAGCATCCTTCCCCTTCTTCGCCTTTTTCGAGTCAGTGACCGGCCGATTGTCACTCGGTCGCTTGTTCGCTGATTTGGCCGGCGAAACGGGTGGCTGAGATTTCGTCTTCTTTGCTATAGGCACCTCTTCTTTTGGCTTGGAGGCGATAGGCTTGACAACCAGATCCGTATTCTCACCGGGGCGCTCATCATCGGAGTCAGATTCTGTCTCAGATTCCGACACTGAAGCTTTTTGTTGAGATTTTGCGATTGGAGTAGCAGGTGGAGGCTTTTTGGCAGCGGGCTTCTTCTCAGTGGAAAGGGGTTGTGTAAGTTTTGGAGGTTGATCATCGTCTTCAGATGAAGAACCTGCCTCGGATGAAGTTTCCTCTTCTTCCTCGGATGAAGACGAAGCTGAGGGTGGTTCATCCAAAGGAGAAGCACGTTTCGGCGCCATTGAGGATTAGGGTTTCAGAAGCTAGGCTAACCCTTTTTACGGCTGGATAGTTCACTGTCTTTCTTTGGTTCTGGCCTTTTCTTCCTGCCTATTCGAACTTGCGTCTTCCGTCTCTCCAAATCCTAAGATGAATGCATATGGTCTTTTTAACATCCAAAATTATACGATACTTTAATTAAGTTCTATATTCTTAATTAATTAGTTAATAGTTAATATCTTTTGAAGGTAAAAAAGTTAATGTTTTTGTAAAATTACATATTTTCTCATGTTTATTATGATAATATGTTGTCCCAGTTAAAAAAATCTTATTAATTACATTATAATTAAGAGAATTTTTTGAAAAAAATTATTAATTACACCTTAAAAATAAAAATGTTCTTAATTTTTTTTTAAATATGATACTTCGATAAAAATACCTTATAATTTGTATCCTGGTGAGGGAGTAATAGTTTTTTCTCCTTTTCAATAAAAATGCATTTAATTGTTAAATTTTAGTAATCAATTTTGTTATAACTCACACGCCTATAAGTTCTATGGTGAACTTGAACTCACAACCTTATATATAGAAAAGCTTTTTTCATCCCCCGACAAGAAAATGCAAATTTGGTTTATACTACTTATGAGGTGGAAAAATACACATTATGCTTAAATGTATCCTATTCCTTAAATAAATTATTAATATTTATAAAACATCAATAGAGTTCTTCACAGTATTTAAAAGAGAGAGAATTTAAATGTTATGGCCAATAACAAATAACACAAATAATTTTTATATTAAGGGAAATGCGATATCCAAATGACCTTATTTCAGTAATCTTAATTCAATGTTGTACAACGAAAATTCATTAGTTAATTTCTTTAAAATTTTGATGTAATTATCTTGTAAAAACTTAACATTCATAAAGTATACATGTCACGTTCATTTAACATATGTCTATTTTCTCGTACTCATTAATTTGGCAATGTAACATCTCAAATTTTGGGATTCGAAATTAGGAATATTATATGGAAATTAATTGTGAAATTGCCATAAAATAATTATGAAATTAATTATTGGAATTCAATGCATATTTTCCTGTAAATTAAAGACTTGACTTTTCAAGAAAAGAATAAAATTCAAGGAGAAACATTAAAAGAATAATTTTGGCCTAGAAATTTTGGAGGCAATATTTTATGGTCTAGAAGAATTGATAGGGAAAGAAAAAAAAATCCTTATATAAAATTTAGGAATTAATTTATAACATGCATCTAGTATTTGTAATTAAATGAGCAGAGGACTTAATTGCAAAAAGAGTCTTGTAGTGAATCAAGTGGGTTAATTTTAGTAATCATACGATATATATATATATATACACATTGGCATAAAAGCCATTTATCTTGCCTATCCACTTGACCCAACACGTGTAAACAACAAAACAATTCTAACCTATTTCTTACTAAGCCCATACGTTTTGCACTTGATCCATATCCATTAATTTATTATTATTTTTTTTTGATATAATTAATTTATTTAATCTCACCTCACCAAAACGCAGCAGGTATCCATACTCCTCCATTATTCCCTCATTTAGCCCAACCAATTAATCCCATTGGCCCAACATCCAAATCCACATGTCAGCCCATTTTGCCTTTTACTTCTTTGACCAAGCAATATCCATTAAACTTGCACAATATTATCCATTCCCTTAAAAACCCAAACCGTAGCAGCAAAGCAACCATAATGACTATATCATATTTTTGCAGACACGTAACCACAGCGAGAGATTAACCAACCATACCAACTTATACACGAAAACGCGACGGTAAAAAGAAAAAGAAAATCAACTCAGCGTGGTTTACGGAAAACACCATACTGATTATCTTGCTTTCGGCTAATCACTGAGCACACGCAAGAACAGTAATACCAGTGGCACCATACTCCTTCTCTCAGCAAATTTCATCGAGCCCTGCACCAAAAAGAAACCCGTTGGATATTTCTTCTCGGATCAAACCACCAGCCACTATATATAAACCCGTTTGCTCTGCGTCCTCCATTTCTTCACGTTGCTCCATCACCGTTGAGCCGGGAGAGAGGACGAGAAAGAGAGAGTGAGAGCTTTCAGCTGTGATCATCAAGGTGCTCTGTTTTAAATCCATAAGGCAGAGGTGATAGTTGTTGGTGGGAAGCTGAGAGTACAAGCTGAAAATCCAGCAAGGTAAATCATTTAGTTTACTATCTTAGTGCTACAAACTTAGGGAAAAAAAAATAAAGGAGAAGAAAGTTCTGTCATATTTTGTCGCTGCACATGATCCATAAATAAATAAATATATATATGTATACGTTGTGGTAGTGTGAAAAACCAAAAGAAAGCTTGCTGATTTATTAAATGGTTGCTGTCATGTGTTGTTGCATCTGGTAAATGAAGAGAAGGAAAGCTTGTGTTGAATGCATATAAGAAAAACTAAAGGTAGGAAAACTAAAACTAAGTGTTGCACGTGTGTAATAAAACCTTGCTGATATGACTTGTGTGTGTATATATATATATATATATATATGGTTTTAAAACTGAAATTGAAACTCGCGTACATATAAGAAGAAAAAGACCCAAAACTTGCTAGTTCTGATAGATGTCACGGCACAAAAAGAAATTTGCTATGTATATATATTTGTTCATGTAGCTACTGCACTAGGAAAAGAAATTATTTTGATGTCAAAATATACAATTCTCGTTGCACATGGTGTATGAGTGCAAAACTTCTTGTTTCCAGATATAAAATCATTGCATGATATATATATCTATAAATATGAGTTGCTGCACAACTTAGCTAGTGAAGGTGTGTGTGTATATCATATTTCATGATATTCATATTTATTAAACTCCTAATTAAGGTGTTGAGGTCATGCTTTAATATTGGAAAAGCTTTTGAGAGTTTAAATTAATTATGGGGAAGTAATAATAAATTCTAAAATAATGATAATGATAATAATACTAATAATAATAATGATTAGTAATAGATAAATAATAAATAGATATTGTTACCATTATAAGGAAAAAAAAAAGGGGGAATAAATAATAATGGGTGTCGTTAATTAATAATAAATAAATAAAAGGATATTATTAAATAGAAAAGGGTATTATTAATTAGCAATAAATAGAGAAAGAATTAATAGTTACATTGATTTCATTGACTTTTTAGTCTTGTCATAATATGCCCACCTCAAGCATTTCAAATATATTTTCATTAAACTTTGTATATTTTAATTTTATAGAATTATAGGTTATAATTTTGATTATGTAGAGTTTTAAAAGAGTTATTAATGGTTAATAAATTGGTTGTGGCAGATTGATTTTTGGCATGTGTTTGAGCTCTTGGATTAGGAGCAGTGTGATAATAGTTAGCTATGACGAAAGGTAACCACTTTCCACTTGTTATGTGTATTGATACGTTGTTTGTGAGTATTTTGTGAAATCTTATGAATATTTTAAAATAAATTGCCTTGCGGAACCTTATGATTTTTTTTTTTTTTTTTTTTTTGCATAACAAAGGCAAGCCGAAGCTTGAGATGAGAAAATAGGAGTTAGACCATAAGATCTAATCCCAAATACAACACAACAGGTACAATACTAAGACCAACAGGAACCTTATGATTTAAATTATGAATTTATACATATTTATTTATTTATGGATAAGAATTGGAAGTTTTGATATTATGATATTTATTATGACAATTATGGGAAGGGTTGAATTGCGAGGAAATGAAGTATTATATTCCACCACGTGGTGAGGCCTCCATTGATGCATGATGGTTGGCTTTATATTGTCCCACCTGTTTAATGAGGGACTGGCCCACTAGTTCAATGAGGGCGTACGACACCCCGATAGTTCAATGAGGGGGAAAGACCCATGGTCTGGGATATGTGCTCTGAGGATTTTGGCCGGTCCTCATCACATGACCAGTGAGCTTTTGAGTAACCAGTAACATGGATGTAACTTAGCCCATGGGTCTAGTCGGAGGAAATAAGGCGGTTCGGTTGGATTGGTTGGAGGTATCTTGGGAATTGTGTTAATGAAAACTGCGATACATAATTTATGATATGAAATTTTGTAATACCTAATTTATGATATTAAATTTTGTAATGTGGATATTGGTGAAATTATATTTTAAATATTGTTATATAAATTGTTCTACATGGCACCTCACTAGTACATGTTAGTATTCGTAATGAGTTGGATTGATGGTTACCACATTTTTCCATGTGATAGTTTCCGTCCGGGTCCGTCAGGAACAACTTCGGAAGCTTAGGCTACTTCTTCTGATAGTAGCGCTTCCATCTTTTGGTATGCATTGGATAATTGTATATTGCCACGTTAGGGCTCATTTTTGCATACTCTGATTTATTTTGTATATTTTAACAAGCAATGAAACATTACTTAGTTGTTAATCAACCCTTAAATAGTCATTATGTTAAGTAAAAATGGAGGACGTTATAGGTAATGTATCTCACCTGTTATTACAAGATATAGATTCATTAATGAGATATAATAGAAATCTAATTTATACTCACAGCAAATCAACAAGCTAAACAAATGAATTTATCTAAAGCGTTCCATCCAAAAGGTTTCGATGTTAATGACTACTAAGAAAATTCCAAAACTAAAAAGTTAACAAGGATAATGGTGATTAGAAGAAGAACACTAATGGAATGACATCAACTCTTGTGAAAAACTTCTCCCAAGGCCAAAGGTTCTTGAAAGATGGCTATGTATTAGGAATGCATAAGAGGCTTACAAAAGAGGTCTTGACCGCTTAAGTTTGAGATCCCGAGTTGTGTAAATGTTAAAAAAACGTCATTAAGAAATTTACCTTCAATTGCGCTTGGAAATAATTAAATCTAACCCAATCATCAGATAGCTTTGTCCAAAAAAGAAAAAGAAGATGACTATGCGTTTATGCATTAATAATGACTTATGTTTTAATTGCTTCTTATGCTTCTACTATTAGAGATTCTTAGAAAATATCTACATGCTTCATTTTCCTTAATTTCAATGGACACCTCCTTGATCTCAGAATTATGGTCTGTTTGAGAAAGCGGTGGGGAGGGAAAAAGCCACTGTGAATCTGGTGCATGGTGTTTGGGTTAACGATCTAGTGGAAGGGCTTATTGGCCAAAAGCTATGGTATTGTGAAAGCCATCTTGAGCTGCTTCTTACTTGCTTCATCCGATGAATTATTTAGAGAAATTCAAATTTTATAATTTTGAAAAACATAAACTTCATAATTTAGAAAAACAAAAGATGCAATCCCTTGTCACAAGTTGTTGTTTTTTAAAAAATCATAAAATTTTGATTTCTCCAAATGACTCATATGGCATGTAGGATTAAAATAAGATGAGTTGTTATATTTTAATTAGTCAGAGTACAAATGAAGTGACACTCCTAAAGTATGTAAGTATTTCTCTTTTACTTGTACAATATTAAGAAGGTTTATTTTGGTCTTATTTATAAAGCAAAGAGAGATTTTTCCATGTAAATTTACATTTATACCTTTATTTATCATGATATATTTGGCAATTTGTTTGAGAAATAATATGGAAAAGTTGGGAAAAAAATCTATTGACAATATTAAATCATTAACAAAAATTAAAATTTGGGGATTTGTTTGAGAAAGAATAGGGAAAACACAAATGACATTAGTTAGGAAAAAAATTTTATATGTATTATTTAATAAGATTCATATCATTTTCTATCTAAACTTAATTTTTAAATAATCATGCTAACAAGATTTAGTTTGAAAGGGGAAAAAAATCACTTATACCATTTGCCAATCTAAATATAAATCACATTTATAATATAACTATTATTATATTTTAATTGTACAAAAATCATATTAAAAAATAGTCACTTCTACCACTACTAATTCAAACAGCTTTCAATTACGATATCATTTACCTTTTATATTTTGCAAAGGTATTGACACTGACATCACTTCTGACGCAAGAATTGCAAATCATACTTAGCAGAAAAACCATTTCAAAATCTTTTCTTGGTGGCATCATGAGCAAATGGTTTCTTCTCTGTACTTTTTCTCATCACACTTGGACAAATCTTTCTTGCATCAGAAAGGTTCATGGACAGCACAGAAAGTTTCTCACACCACCACTGAACCACATATATATACTCCTCCAGTCCTTAATATAAAACAATTTTGAGGAATTAATCTTGGTTTTAAATATAAGATATAATTTTCATATTTGTTAACTTGTCCTAATTTGCCCCTATTAATATTCCCTCAACAGTAGTCATAGAGGAGAGAGAATGAGAGAATTAAAGAATATGACTAGTGTATTTTAAAAAATATGTTATATTAACCAACTCAACTAATTTCCTTAATCTAATAAAGTTTGGTAAATATATCTTATATTAAAGATGTGCAGGGGAAATAACTAAATAAAAGACAGGAGCTTTGATAACAGAAAGAAGTTTCCTTATTTAAGCAAGTTCATTCCACCTTTATTCCAAACCTTTTATATGCTTTTATTTAAAGTTGACATGAACACGTAGATAACATCTTTTACTAAAAGAAACCAAACAAGCCGTTCAATTTTTTAGTATATCAACTTTATTTTCTTCTTCTTGACGATCCATAAAGTCGAGGTTCACCTACTCTGCTTGCATTCTTCTATATATAACGTTGCAGAATACAAGAATTCATCAGCCTAAGTGAGCAAAGTTCTCTTAACTAACAACTTTTTCACAAATATCACACAAGAGAAATTTTATAGAAAGAGCAATTCAAAGATGAAGGCCTCACTTCTTCAGCAGATTGTTATTGGATTTCCAATCACCTCATCAAGCAGATATTTGCCTGATTCAGCTGGCCAATTCAAGTTTAGCAAAAGTTCGAATCAAAGTACGCTATCCTTCTTCCCATGACCAAAACTTGACTGATCAATCCGTTCTGTGATGTTTGATCACAATCTAATCCTGAACATCTTCATGTTTCCAGGTAAAGCAAGATCAGTTCTGCGTAAGATGAACAAGTTTGGGAAAAAAGCTGACAGTTTTGCGCATGAAGTGCAAGAGCATGGTATGAAGCCTTAAATGACTTTCAGATATTCAATTTGTGACCTTTTCTTCATAGGCCTAAATAAATGAAGTCTAAATGATCTCTTAAAACTGCTATCTTCACTTGCAGTGAGACTGGTACCAAAGATAACTGATATAGTTAAAGGAAAGTTAAGGTGGGGAGCTAGAATCCTTCAGGTTGGTGGAGTGGAGAAAATATTTATGCAAAAATTTATTGTCAAAGAAGGAGAGAAGTTGTTGAAAGCATCAAAGTGCTATTTATCAACCACATCTGGTCCAATAGCAGGACTTCTCTTTATATCCACAGAAAAGGTTGCTTTTTGCAGTGACAGCTCCATTAAGATCACATCCTCTGAAGGCCAAGTGATTGGAGGTGTTCACTATAAGGTGATTCTCACAGATCTGCACTAAACATCGCTCAATCTTGTATGGTCTTTTATAAAGATTTTCTGATATAAAACTTCAAACCTGTCCCTTATTTTCAGGTCTTGATTCCACTTTCCAAGATAAAGAGTGTCAACCAAAGTAAGAATGTGAAGAAGCCTTCGCAAAAGTACCTTGAAATCATTACCTTGGACAACTTCGATTTCTGGTTCATGGGATTCTTAAATTACTAGAAAACCTTTAAATATCTCCAGCACGTGCTTTCTCAATCTCAGAGGAAGATTAAGTAGATTTGTAATTGTAATTCTTCACCCTTATGCTTCATCAGTTATTATTTTGTGAAGCAACAAAGGGTCCAATATATGTTTTACTTTTGTACAAAGTTTTGTTGATAAGAAAAAGAAACCTTTGCCTTCAAATTCTTCTTCTTCTTCTTTCACACTTCAGAGAATTATGACATTCACACTTTAAATAATGGCTTCATCCAGGACTTCTGTTAAAATCAGAATGGAATTGGTATTCAAAATATTATTGCGTGGAAGAGCACGTTTCCTTAATAAGCCAATGGTTACCCTCTACAAAGGCATTAAGCTATGGTACTTAAATAACCAAGACAAGCTACAATAGATGACCAGGAATGATGAAAGCTCATAATAACATAAAGAAGAAGAAGGGAAAAAAAAACAAAAAAGGCATTTAACTTGTAGATTGATTCTACCCTCCTTTGATACTATGCATAAATTAGTGGTGATGAGTAGGATGTAGGGTTTCTCATTATGCCTAATATATTGGGAAAATTACACACAGGTCCCAAGGAAGGGATATATTTACGTTTAGGTCCCGTCAATTCATGAAATTACTCTGAAGTCCCAAGGGACTTCTGTGTAATTATTTCATATGAGTAAAAGACCTTATTGCCCTTCTACTTGAATTTGTGATTTCTGAGTTCCAGAGGCGAATAACAACACAAAATGCATAAATTAACAACACAAAATGCATAAATTAACCACAATTTCTGAAAACCTTGAATTTGTGATTTCTGAGTTGCAGAGGCGATTAACAACACAAAATGCATAAATTAACAACACAAAATGCATAAATTAACCACAACTTCTGAAAACCTTGAATATGTGATTTCTGAGTTGCAGAGGCGATTAACAACACAAAATGCATAAATTAACAACACAAAATGTATAAATTAACCACAACTTCTGAAAACCTTGAATCTGTGATTTCTGAGTTCCAGAGGCGAATAACAACACAAAATGCATAAATTAACAACACAAAATGCATAAATTAACCACAACTTCTGAAAACCTTGAATTTGTGATTTCTGAGTTCCAGAAGTGAATAACAACACAAAATGCATAAATTAACAACACAAAATGCATAAATTAACCACAACTTCTGAAGGGCAATAAAGTCTTTTACTCATATGAAATATTTACAATGAAGTCCCTTGGGACTTCAGAGTAATTTCATGAATTGACGGGACCTAAACGTAAATATATCCCTTCCTTGGGACCTGTGTGTAATTTTCCCTAATATATTTTCTTTTTCTTTTTCATAGCCAGTTGGATTGGTGTTTAGACTTATAAATGAAAAGGATCTGTGGGAATTCTATGCATTTATTATGAATTATTTATTAAGCCAGTATCTTATCATTATATTAGATATAGATATATTATATCATATCTTAAGATTAGATATAGATATATTATATCTTAACCGTTTTGATTTATTTTAATTTGATTAGATTTTATTAGATTCTAGGATTAGTTTTAGGTTTGCCTATATAAAGGCCCATATGTATTCTCTTTGATTCAGAGATTAAGATTAATGAATTTAAATTATTCAGATTAATTTCTCTCCCTCAAATTATTCCACATGGTATCAGAGCCTACAAGAAATTAATCAATTTAATTTCTTCTCGACCTGTTATTGAGCGTCTCTGCAAACTCAGCCTTTGTAGACCCTCCACTAGTCCGTCTACAGTCGGGCGCCGGGCGTCTCTGCAGACCTTCCTGTTCAAGCAGCTTCTGCAGACCCTCGACTCCGTCTTTTAGTCAGCATCGGCGTCCTCTGAAATCAGCATCGGCGCCCTCTGACTCTCTTAATGTCACAGCCCGCGACTCCCTCATCTGAACTGTGCAATCTCGCCATATCAGTCCGAACTGTACAGTCTCGCGGCCTACTCTGTACTGATCGACAGCCTCCGAACCAGACACGGAAGGTCCTTCTCGATTCAGTTCACGAGTCCTATTGTCACTCTGAAGCCTCAAGCTCATCTCCAGTCCGTCGGTCTCGTCATTCAATACAGTATCAGGTTCACGATTCTCAGTTTTTTGTCGATATCAAGCTATTATTTGATCTATCGGGTTTTTAGTTGATCTGGTCCATTGGGTTTCATTTATCATTGGTCTCAATCTGGAATCTCTTTCCGCCCTACGTCTGATCACTCCCATTGTAATTGTAAGCTGAGACTTTTCTTATCACACACTTGTCACTATGTCTACTACCTCCGACGCCACCTCATCTGTGCCACGGTTGGGTTTTAATGACATCTCTACGGTTCTCCTTGTCTCTGAGAAACTTACTAGCGATAATTATCGAGAGTGGTCTCAATCAATGACTCTTGCTCTTGATGGATGGGATAAACTTGAATATATAACTGGTGAAGCAAAAAGGCCCTCAACATCAGAAACCAAGGAGTTTCGAAAATGGAAGTCTGAGAATGCATTGGTATCTTCTTGGTTGATCAATGCGATGTCTTCCTCAATTAAGAAGAGTTTTATGTACCTTCCTTCAGCCCAAGAAATTTGGGAAGCCTTGCGTGAGACATATAGTCCTCTAGGGAATCGGTCCCGCATATTTGATGTTAAGAAAAAGTTATGGCAACTCAAACAGGATCACATACTACTTGATGATTATTATCTCCAAAAATCAGCTCTTTGGCAAGAATTTGATGCTCTAAGGAATAAAACTCATCATTGCAGGAATGATGCTAAAGAAGATCTCAAAGAGAAAGAAGAGGAGAGAGTATATGAGTTGCTGGCTGGCCTTAACGTAATTTATGACGACGTTCGATCTCGGATTCTCAGTCAAGAGCCTTTGCCTTCTGTGCGTGAAGTCTATACTGTTTACGTAATGAAGAGGATAGACGCAAATCAATGCTTCAGGATCATTCCGCTGCTACAACTCCTGAGGTCTCTGCTCTTACGGTTAGATCCAAGGACTCAAAAGGTTCTAAAAGTCGACCAGTCTGTGATCACTGTAAGAAGCAGGGGCACACAAAGGATATCTGCTGGACCCTTCATGGTAAACCTACAGACTGGAAGCCAAGGATAGAGAAAGGAAGCGATGATGTAACTGAAGCCTCCAAAGAATCATCCCAAACTGATCAGCTAAACAAAATCATGGAAATGCTAGCTGCTCTTCAGACTACAAAACAGCCCATTGCCAGCTCGGCCACGATTGTCAAAAGAGAATCTGTTGAAGTGGACGACGATTGGGAGTGCTAAGGAAGTTGAGAGTTGTATAAGCAAGTTGGACATGATTCACATCTATGATCCAACTTGAGGGGGAGTGTGGGAATTCTATGCATTTATTATGAATTATTTATTAAGCCAGTATCTTATCATTATATTAGATATAGATATATTATATCATATCTTAAGATTAGATATAGATATATTATATCTTAACCGTTTTGATTTATTTTGATTTTATTAGATTTTATTAGATTGTAGGATTAGTTTTAGGTTTGCCTATATAAAGGCCTATATGTATTCTCTTTGATTCAAAGATTAAGATTAATGAATTCAGATTAATTTCTCTCCCTCAAATTATTCTACGGGATCATTAAACCTTAATTATTCTAAAAGAAAATGAAAAACATTTCTCCCCCTTCTCTATCTTTGGACCCTACCTCCTTCAATCTTGGCTATTCAATACAGCAAAACATGGTATTTGGCTCTCAAAGGAGAATAGTGGTGATGGGGAAATGATTTGACAATTTGCTTTTACAAAAAATCCTTAAAGTATGTTTCAACTTGCATTTCCCACCACACATGATGTCCATAGCCGCCTTTGATCTTAATCGCTGACCCAGAATGTTTATTGTCACTGCCCTGTCAGCTTCCTCACTTTATGATATTGTCTAATGACCCATCAAACAGTATTAATGCATATATATTCAATTCTGTTTTTTTCGTACTTTAAGAATATTTTCCCAGAATAACTTACACATTAATCAAGATCAAATCTCTCCTGAGTCATCTTATGAACGCATCCCACTTTGTTGCATTTGGCTTTAAATTCTTGCATATGAAGATCAACATTGAATGATCTGTCAAATAAAATAAATACCTTCAACTAAGTATTCCTCAACTATGATAATTAGAACCTGAGGACAAGTATAGACAGTGACAAGGAACATTTGAATTACCTGCCGAAAGCATTTTGATACTGAATTCTCAAATCTGACTTTAATTAGTAATCGTGGGTGATATAAGCAAATTGGCTTTTCTCTTTACTTTTTTTTTTCCTTCTTATCTTATCACAACTAATCGCAGAGAAGTCTCGCATCAGAAAGGTGAATTTCCAGCACAGAAAGCTTCAATGACGCCACTGCAGAAGCATACGCACAAGTGGGAAAAAAGCAAAAGACAAGTGGCATTTATGGCACCAAGTTGTTTCCTTATTTGAGCTTGTTAGTTCCACCTTTGCTAATTTTTGGTATGCTTTTATTAAAGATAAACATCGGGTACGTAGATAAATGTCTTTTAACATTTATTTTCACCAAGTTGTTTTCTTTATTCTGCTTCATGATCCACAGATGAGTCATCAGACATAAAGTCAAGGTTCACCCTGTCTCCTTTTATTCACTTATATATATATAGATTTGCAGAATACAAGGATGCATCAAACAAAGTAAGCAAAAATCTCTCTTGAATAACATCTTTAGAAAGATCATTCAAAATGAAGGCCTCACTTCTTCAGCAAGTAGTTATTGGGGTTCCAATAATCTCAAACAAATACTTACCTGATTCAGCTGGCCAATGCAACAAATTTAACAGAAGTTCAAACCAAAGTAGGTCATTTTTTCCCTTCAAAAATTGGTTGATTTATATGTTTGATCATCTTTTGATATTAAATATCATCATGCTCTCAGGTGAAGCAGCTAGATTGAGGCCAAAGATAACTGATACGGTGAAAGGAAAGTTGAGCTTGGGAGCTAGAATTCTTCAAGTAGGTGGATTGACAAAAATCTTTAAACAATTGTTTCCCATCAAAGAAGGAGAGAAGTTATTGAAAGCATCACAGTGCTATCTTTCAACTACATCTGGTCCTATAGCAGGCCTCCTTTTCATATCCACAGAAAAGGTTGCATTTTGCAGTGACAGATCCCTTAAGATCACATCCCCAAAAGGAGAACTAGTTAGAGTCCTCTATAAGGTTAGTCTCTCATAGCTTTACACAAAAAGTTTCCATATTTCTTTAATCAATCTTCGCTAATATAAATCTTCAAACCTATCTCTTATTTGCAGGTCTTGATTCCGCTTGAAAAGATAAAATGTGTCAACCAGAGTAAAAGTATGAGGAAGCCTTCACAAAAGTACATGGAAATTGAGACTGTGGATAACTTTGATTTCTGGTTCATGGGTTTCTTGAATTATAGGCAAGCTTTCAAATATCTTCAGCTTGCTGTCTCTCAATCTTAGAAGATGAGAAAGTAGAATAGTGATTCTTCATCCCTAATGCTTCATCAGTTATTTTGAAGTAACAAAAGGGAATAATACATGTCCAAGAATTGTACATAGTTATGTTCACATAAGAAAAATCTACTTTGTTCTTCATCTTTTGGTTTTTTCTTTCAATGACATAATACTCCGCCAGTCCTTAATATAAAATATATTTTGAGAGTTGATCTTGGTCCTAAATATTAGACATAGTTTTCATATTTATCAATCTTTTCCTAATTTACCTCTATTAATACTCGTTCAACAATAATCAAGGAGGAGAGAGAATTAAGGAAGATGACTAGGATATTTTAGAAAATACATGTCATATTAACAAACTCAACTAACTTCTATAATCTAATCAAATTAAGAAAATATATCTTATATTAAGGACTGAGAGAGTATTAATTTTCTGAATTCTAGAATTTAAACTAGATAATTTCCAGACTTTATACCTTAAATATTGGATTAATTTGACACCAGCCGTTTCTGGAAAAATCTGAATGGAGTGGATCTTCAAAATTTTATTAGATAAACCCACAGCCAATTTGATCAATTTATCTCTTCCATTCATTGTTCCTACCAATAACATCACCAGCGTTATAATCATGCCCCGTTGAAAAGGAAACTATACTTTTTAATTATGTATAGCTAGCCGCTAGATTTATCTGTAGTCCTTATGTAAAATAACCTCAAAGCAGAGCTGAACAATGCTAGTAATCTCATTAATCCTGAGTTTAATCTTGACACCTCCATGAAATTAGTTGACTAATATTACAAATTGTGCCATCTTGAAAAGGAATTTTTTTCTGTTAGTTACATTTACTGTATGTAATTTTGAAGCATACATGAAAAGGATAGAGAGGGAAATTATTATTAAAATATTTTCACACTAGAAGTTAGACTTACATATGGATAAGATAATTTGAACTCAAACTTCACTTTTCAAAAACATTGAGCCGCTTCTTGTCTTTGGACCTAATTGTAATCTTCTTTCCAAACTGCACAGCTTGGTAGTTGGTATGCATGTGATAAAATATTTCTCACCTTACTGCCCCTAAAACCTTAAAGTATGTCTCATCTTATGGACCCACCACATGATGTCTATAACCGTCCTTTGAACCTGATTGCTGGCTCAAAAAGTTTGTGTTCATAGCCCTATCAGCTTCTGTTGGCGGGGTTGGATCTTTGAGGAGTATAAGAATAAAAGATGAAGAAGAAAGTAGTGCACAATGTCTTCAAGAAATGGGTAGCACTTTTCTTTAGGCTTAATTCGCACTCACCTATATCTATCTTATGGCATGCAATTTGGATTGACGGATGAATTTCCTACAGGACACAATGAAGACCCTTGAGTGTTGGGAGAGGCTAGATCTTTGAGGAGTATAAGAAGAAAGTAGTGCACAATGTCTTTAAGGCGTAGGCAGCACTTTCCTTTAGGCTTAGTGCTCCCCCTCCTATACCTATCTTATACGGTGCAATTTAGATTGACGGGCGAATTTTCTGCAGGATATAATGAAGACTCTTAAGTATGAATTTCACTCCCAACACTCAATCCAAAACAACAATGGCTTTTACAAAATGCTAATTTGACTTTATCTTTGTGTACACTCAAGGACAAAAACAATAAGTTTGATCTCTTATTGTTGCGTGATTTCTGATGTGTGTTCTATATGTCCCAAATTAAGTGATGGTGCTGAGTATTTATAAACCATAAAGTGATGCATTGAAGTGGTTCCTCTTGAAATAACACCTCTTCAATAAAAAGTCATAGCCACATGTTAAATTCACAAACTCTCATGAAACGACATAACTTCAATAACCCATGATTATTTAAAATAACTCTTTAAGGGTTACACCTTTATAGTATATAGAGTTTTCTTAAAAAACCAACACAACATTCTACCAAGTAGTAGATACGACACCTTTTCATAGGTGTTTTTAGGAATTAAAAGGACATGACCTTGGTAATCTTTAGTGTTATAACTCCTTAAACAACCGTTTACATAAGTTCCTTAATTTAATGGGTATGACTTTACAGAAAACACATATCTTTGTTTTGAAATATTCCAACAGCTTCCTTACTTTATGATCTGGCCTTTTGACCCATCCAAGAGCACTAATGAAATTCAATCGTTGCTTCTTGTGTTTATAAGAATTCCTGAATATTCACGAATAAATATGGACCTTCAGTGAAATTTCATTTGTGACAGGATTAAAAGCATATTGGCGACAAGTATATACTAGATATAGACAAAGGGACAAGTATATACTAGATATAGACAAGGTTGTGCAACTTTTCCATCGTTTAAATTTATACCTAGGATAAAGTAAAAGCCCCAGTAGGATATACTACGTTATCTTTGCCTTTAACATGCTATATTTGTTCATGTAGATGTCCTTTTCTTTCTTACTACTTCTGATCTTATCACAATAAAATTAAATTTGGACTATTCTCACATCAAAAGTTTCGCTGCAGCTCAGATATCTTAAATAACATCAACTCAGAAGAATGTTTGTGTGTGTTGGTCGGTATCAAAGACGGATCTTTTTTATGACATAGGGGGGCCATGGCCCCCCCCAAAAAAAAATGTTTAAAATTTTTAGTGAAATTTTTTTTTAGAGTAATAATACAACTTTGACCCCCTAAAGTAGTGAATATAACTTTGGCTCCCCAACTTCTTCTTCTTCTTTTTTTCTTTTTTACATTTTTCCCTCTTTTTATATTTTAGGCTTATAATTCAATCTTTGTTCTATGTGGGGTTTTATATGATTTATGTTAATCTTGTCATTCTTTTCTATATTTCATTCTAATTACCTGAAATTTTTAACTTATTAGTGAAATTTACTTTTGTGGTCTATCCCTTACTATGCTTTTACCCATTCTACACTACACTTGTAGATGAAGTTAATTAACTTGATTTTATGATTTTTTTTTTCATTCTTTTCATTTTTAATGAATTTAAAACTTTCCTTTAAAAAAATTTTCGGGGGCAGCACCCCCGAATCCCTCCACTACTATTTGGCCCCCCCAAATTTTTCTTCCAAGTTCCGCCACTGACTCGGTATAAGAGGAAAATCAATCAATCTAAAATATAAAATCAATATTTTCCATACTATTCATAAAACTATGAACAAACTATTCATAAAACTATGAACAATGTGGTTTACTTTAGATTTCGAGAGTAAATGTGAAAATGACTCTAGTTGAAAACGAAGTGGTAGCAGATTATACTCATCACCAAGAAGTTTCCTTATCCCAACATGTTGATTCCAAATTTACCTTTTGTCTTGGACATGCCTTTCTTTAAGATGACAAGGGGCTTTACATGATGTCTATTTTTTACCGCAAAAGAAACAAGATAAGCCACTCATACTCCTGTTTTCTTTCTCTTGAGTCTTCTTGATTATCCACACATGACTCATCTAACAAAAAGGTATGGTTCTCCTTCTTTACGTACATTCATTTATATATGTGACACTTCAGAATATGAGGATTCATCAACCAATGTCACAAAATCTCTCTGGATACTTTACAGAATCTAGTTGTTTCTCACACACTTAAGTTGCTGGGTTTGATTTGTCCATTGCCATTTCTGACTAGAGAATTTTCTCTATGATCTATTCCTCAGACATGCATTTTTCCCACCTCAGAAAATCACAATACCGGTTTTTTTTTTTTTTGGTTATAATTTTCCATCTAATAATATTTAGAGGAGGAACTTTTGACCATCAATATCACCTATAGACAAATTACTCTGTCATCTTAAAGCTTTTGGATACTTCCTCATAACCTTGGTTGAACATCACAAACATTAATCTCTAGGAAAAGAAACTATTTTATTAATTCTCTTTTCTGATATGTAACTTTACATGGATAGGGAAGAGAGGGCGAATATTAGCTTATTTTGTCCCTTATGCTTATACATGATAAGGATCATTGAACCTAGGAGCTTTTCTTATTAAAAACATTTTCCACTTTCTCTTTCTTTGGACCTTGTTGTAAACTTGTAATCTTGTTTTTTGAAATCTTGGAGGTTCAAGTAGGAATGATTTGGTGGCCTTCCTTTATTTCAAACTGTAATACCTCAAATTTTTTATTAATAGTAATAGCTCATTTTATATTATTTTATTTTATATAGCCTTGGTGGGCCAAATACTCCTAGTCCTAATTGCCTTAAGAATTTTCAACTTGTGCACTAAAAAATAGGTTTTAGGTAATAATTCTGTTACTTGTCAACCAAGTCATATTAAATTCACATCATGGTTGATTGATTTAATTTAATATACTCTATTAATGAGTTGACAAGAGTAAAAGAGCCAAAACTAAACCCTAATTCTAAGTTATAAATAGAGGCCTCTTCTCTTATACTATTTCTTCTATTCTTTCTCTATTCTTCTAAGAGACAAGCAAAACGGAGACAATGTAATCCTAATTCCCATGAGTCTTAGGTTAGCTTTATATAAGTTTTGATAGGATTGTTATATATGAAATATATTATATGTAATCCTAATCCCCAGAATAATAGGAGTTAAATGTGTCGCATGTCGATCTTGATCTTTGTGAAAAACCGTTAAATGTGTCGCTACATTTGTATATATATATATATATATAAGTTTCCCTTTTTTGTTAGCGTGAATTACTTTATACATATATTTTTCCTTCTTGATTTGCGTTTAACTATTTTGCAAAACCCTTTATCATTGAATATATATGTACACTTTGGGTGCCTCAGTTTTCGTTATTGAAACTTATATATATCCTTCATTAATATATATAATACATATACATCTTTTGCTTTGAGTGCTTCTACTTTTGTATGTATGTATATATGCATGTGTGTGTGTGTATCCTTTTTAATTTGTTCAATCTACACCTATGTTAAAATATATACATGTTCTCTTTTAAATGGTTTTGCCTAGGTTTCCATAATTGACAAATAGTAGTATATATATATATATATATATATATATATTCAGTTTGATTCCGTAAATTTGAGAAATCCATTTTGTATGTGATTGAAATAATTTAATTGTAGAAGGATATCTTTGGGATGGTACCTCCTATAAAGTGATGAACACAACCTTTAGGCTTTATGCCTCCGATATATTATTTGATGTGAACCAATTATATCCGTTCTTCTCAAAGTGGTGTTTGGCAGGGTCTCCCGGGACACTAGTAGCAAATTTAGGAAGAGGTGTACACATTAGGACGAAATGTTTTATGGCCAATTTGATTGATTGTGACTGATAGGGTCTCCCGGGTCTAAATAAATTTAAAAAGATAATGAATAATATTTAATTCGATGTGAATATATAGATATGATAAGTATTAAAGTTGATATTTTAGATTATATATATGTATATGATTTTTTTTAAATCATCATATGAATATTTATATTTATTATTATTTTTTTATATTATCTTTTGTTGATTTTGTGTTTTGGGCTGTGATGATCCTTCGAGGGAGTAGAAGAAGAGTCGGTTAATTCTATCTAGTTTTATTCTATTTTATGCTTTAAATAAAACATTTTTATTTAAGTTTGTATTTATGTTAATGTAATAAGGCAGCCTTGCACTTGTCCAGGTACAAGTGCGGCAGTAACACTTTCCAAATTTTAGTTATTTTGAAAAATTATTGCAAATTTTATGTTATTATAATTGTTATAAATTTGGGGGTGTTACCCAATTTCTAACAATTATAATAACATAAAATTTCAATGATTTTTTTTTGAATAAATACTATAATTCAAAATAAACAAATTTGGGAAGTGTTATCGCTGCACTTGTACTGGGATAAGTATAAGGCTACCTTATTACATTAACATAAATTCAAACTTAACTAAAAATGTTTTATTCAAAGCATAAAGTAAAATAAAACTAGCTAAAATTAGCCGACTATTCTTTCTCACTTTTTACTTTGAAACCTGTTTCACTGAAATTCTCCTCCCCCGAAGGATCATCACAGCCCAGAACACAAACAACACAAACATCAGCAAAGCTGATAATCCTAATAAACAAAAATAATATAAAATAATAATAAATAGAAATATTCATATGATGATAAAAAAAATATATCTTATACATATATATAATCTAAAATATCAACTTTAATACTCATCATATCTATATATTCACATCGAATTAAATATTATTCATTATCTTTTTAAATTTATTTAGACCCGGGAAACCCTGCCAGTCTATTTAGTTTAGTGGGAAGAGAACCATGGTAGACCCGGGAGATCCTGCCAGTCTCAATCAATCAAATTGGCCATAAAACATTTCGTCTTAATGTGCACACATCTTCCCAAAGTTGCTACTAGTGTCCCGGGAGACTCTGCAAACACCACTTTCGTCCTAATGTGCACACCTCTTCCCAAAGTTGCTACTAGTGTCCCGGGAGACCATGCCAAACACCATTTTGAGAAGAACGGATATAATCGGTTCACATCAAATAATATATCGGAGGCATAAAGCCCAAAGGTTGTGTTCATCACTTTAGGAGGTACCATTCCAAAGATATTCTCCCACAATTAAATTATTTCAATCACACACAAAATAGATTTCTCAAATTTACGAAATCAAACTAAATATATATATATATATATATATATATATATATATACATATACATACATACAAAAGTAGAAAGCAAAAGATGTACATGTATTATATATATTAATGAAGGACATATATAAGTTTCAATAATGAAAACTGATGCACCCAAAGTGTACATGTATATTCAATGATAAAGGGTTTTGCAAAATAGTTAAACGCAAATCAAGAAGGAGAAATATATGTATAAAGTAATTCACGCTAGCCAAAAAGGGAAACCTATATATACATATACAAATGTAGCGACACATTTAAGGGTTTTTCACAAAGATCGAGATCGACATGCAACAATTAACTCCTATTGTTCTGGGGATTAGAATTACATATAATATATTTCATATATAACAATCCTATCAAAACTTATATAAAACTAACCTAAGACTCATGGGAATTAGGATTACATTGTCTCCGTTTTGCTAGTCTCTTAGAAGAATAGGGAAAGAATAGAAGAAATAGTAGAAGAGAAGATGAATATTCAGGGTTAGACTAGACCTTTATTTATAACTTAGAATTAGGGTTTAGCTTTGGCTCTTTTACTCTTGTCAACTCATTAATAAGGTATATTAAATTAAATCAATCAGCCATGATGTGAATTATTACCTAAAACCTATTTCTTAATGCACAAACTGAAAATTCTTAAGGCAATTAGGACTAGGAGTATTTGGCCCACCAAGGCTATATAAAATAAAATGGGCTATTACTATTAATAAAAAATCTGGGGTATTACATTCTACCCTCCATAAAATAAGTTTCGTCCTCGAAACTGAAACAAAATTCACATGTTAATAATAATTAATAAAAATCTGGGGTATTACACAAAGGGTTAAGGTGCATTTTTGCCCTTAAAATATGCGCCCAGGAGCAATTTTGCCCCTAAAGTTTTTGACGTAGCAATGTTGCCCTTAAAGTTTAAAAACGGAGCAATGTTGCCCCTCCGTTAAAAACCCTAACTGTCAACTAAAGTTGACTATTAGTTGACCGTTAGGATTTTTAACAGAGGGGCAACATTGCTCCGTTTTTAAACTTTAGGGACAAAATTGCTACTTTTTTTTAGAACAATGTTACCCTGAAGTTTAAAAATGGAGCAATGTTGCCCCTCCGTTAAAAATCATAACGTTGACCGTTAGGGTTTTTAATGGAGGGGCAACAATGCTCCGTTTTTAAACTTTAGGGGCAACATTGCTACGCCGAAAACTTCAAGGACAAAATTGCTCTCCTAGATGCATACTTTAAGGGTAAAAATGCACCTTAACCCTTACACAAATATTCTCACCCCCAAATGTTATCCATCTATAGTTGACCCTACTGTTCTCAAAGAAGCAAAACGGAACCAAATTAATAGCAACACATGCAAGGTTTAAATTAAAGTTAGCCACCATAATTGTGGTTTTTTTTTTTTTTTGCCCAGAACCATAATTGTAGTTGAAATTTTCTTGTTTGAGTAAACTTTGTAATAACTTGATTTTTGCCCCATCGTCTTGAAATGCTATTTTAAAAACTTCTATGGATTTTACTGTCAACTGCTTATGGCCTATTTGACCCAAAAAAAAAAAAAAACTGCTTATGGCCTATGGGCATTCAGAAGCTTGATTTATACAAAATTTTAAGCATCTTGATAGATAGTGAATTCACATGGAAGTTGCTGACACATGTGTATACTAAAAATAGCTGCTTTGACATGGGAAAACACAAAATAGTAGTAGGTAAAGGGTCAGATCTCTGATGTAAAAGGTCCTTTCACCTTTTTTCCATCTGGTTTTCTTATCTCATCACAAGAGAACTTGGGAGTGGTATGGCATCAGAAAGTTAACTTGCCACCTCATAAAGCTTAAATGACATCTTCTCATAAGCAATATATGGAGAAAAAAGTGGGCCTTAGACGTCATCCTTTGTGAACCAAATATATGATTCAAGGGTTTTTTACCGATGTAATATAAAATCAGAAAAAAAATTACTAAAATGCTCCGAGTCAGAAAGAAAATACCGAAGTACTACGGTCAATGGCGTGCTTCAACGCACGCCATTGAACTCGCCAACCAATACCCGCCACCTGGACGTGGCGGGTGATCACACACGCCACCTTCATCACACACGCCACCTGGAAGGTGGCGTGTGATCACACACGCCACTTACAAAGTGGCGTGCAGAAAAGCACGCCACATTTGTGGCGCGCAGAAAAGCACGCCACATTTGTGGTGTGCTTTTTTTTCTTTTTCTTTTTTAAATTAAAATAATATAATTATATTTAAAAATATAAATAATATTTATATATAATAATTTTAATTAATAATTATGAAAATTAAAATATTTAAATTTATTATAAATCTTAAGATACAAGACTAATAATTATTAAATTAATTAATTAGTGAATTTATTATAAATAATGAGATAGATGACTAATTATTTAATATTTTGAATATTAATAATTTAGTATATAAATTGTTAAATATTATTAGCTAAATTTAATTAAATAAATTTGTGAGAATCATAATTACTGAATTAATAAAAATATTTTTTTGAAATATGTTGTATATTATTATAGGATAAACTTAGTTAGAGAATAATTAATTAGTTAGTTAGAGAAAAAATCTCTAACTAATAATTAGTTAGAGAATTTTTTTCTAAAAAATATTTATTCTAATTATTTAACATAATAATTAATTAGAAAAATATTTTTAGTTAGGATAAACTTAGTTTAGAGTAAAATAAACTTAGTTAGGAACCCAGACGGAACCCTAACGTGTTTGTGCTGATTTAACATTTTAAACCGTTAGTTGGCATTTAAGGTCCAATCAAAAGTTTATTGTGTTGGATGCTCTTGACCCTATAGTTTATTGGTGAAATTGGTCCTTAACCCTATATAAAATTTCCTGTGTTAAGCAAAGTAGCAAATGAACCAAAAGCTCTCTCTCTCTCTCTCTCTCTCTCTGGACCTTTGCAGAAACATTGGACATTCCATGCAGCAAAACTAGGAAGTTGGTATGCAGAGGAGGATGGGAGTGATGTAGGAATGATTCGCCATTCCCTTTTCCTCAAACGAATCTTTTGAAATCTCGGCGATGATGAAAGAATGATTTGGAAATTTTCTTTTTTCTCAAAACCTAAAGTATGTCTCTCCTGATTGTCCCTACCACGTGATTTGATTTCCATAGCCAGCCCTTTTAAGTCTCGTTTACTGACTCAAAAACTTTCTGTCATAGATCTGTCAGCTTACTCACTTTATGATATTTACCACTTTATCAACACTTTTATCATAAAAGGTATATTGCCAGCTCACGTGCTTCAATGACATAACTACTGAAGCACATACTCAGAGATAAATAAAAATATACATACACAAAATGAAAAAACAGAAAAATTGAAATAGAAATGGTAGAAGAACATCCTAGTCATCAAGAACGAGGTATTGATGGCACCTTTAAGTTTCCTTATCCTAGTTAATTCATCCTTTACCCAATCATCTGAACGCTTTTTATTGAACATGACATTAACCTATAGAGAATGTCTAATGCTAAAAGCAAAAGGCCAAGCCATTCAAACTTCTATAAACTTGATGTCTTTTGGTCTCCTTGATGAGCCAAGGATGACTCATCCAACCAAAAAGCAAGCTTAATCTCCTTCCCTTGCTTTCTTATATATATGCCTCTGCGGAATACAAGGATTCAACCAACCCAAGAAAATCTCACCTGAATACTAGTTTCTCAGCAAAACATTTTCCAGTAAGAAAAGCATTAGGAATGAAGGTCTCACTTCTTCACAATACGGTTGTTGGAATTCCAATCTCAGTAGCATGCAAGGTTGGAAAGCCATCAAACGAATACCTGCTCGACTGTGCAAGCCAATACAACAAGTCTACAGAATCTTCAGATCAAAGTAGGACACTCTTCCTTGAACAAACTTGATTAATTAATTCTCTTCTAAGGGTAATATCATATTAATCTTAACCATCTTGATTTTTCCAGGCAAAGCAAATTCAGTTCTTGCGAGGGTAAACAAGTTTGGGAGAAAGACCAAGAGTTTTGCACATGAAGTTCAAGAGCAAGGTATGAAGCCTCAATAACTTTACATTGTCAATTACTTTTTTGGTTCTTATCACTTTCATACATAGGCTTACATCAACTTAACACTGTGCATTTAACTTGCAGTTAGATTGAGGCCGAAGATGACTGATACCGTAAAGGGGAAGTTAAGCTTGGGAGCTCGAGTTCTTAAGGTTGGCGGATTTAAGAAAATCTTTATGAAATTGTTTGGTGTCACAGAAGGAGAGAAGTTACTGAAAGCATCACAATGCTATCTATCAACAACATCTGGTCCTATAGCAGGACTCCTCTTCATATCCACAGAGAAGGTTGCTTTTTGCAGTGACAGGTCCATAAAGATCACATCACTTAAAGGAGAAGTCATAAGAATCCATTATAAGGCAATTTTCACAAATTTTATAGAAAGATATATTTTTTTTTCTGGGTTATCTCATCATGCTTTGCTAATATACATACACCTTCAAATCTGTCTCATTTTCAGGTCATGATTCCACTTGAGAAGATAAAGTGTGTATGCCAAAGTAACAATGTGAAGAAGCCTTCACAAAAGTACATGGACATAGTTACTGTGGACAACTTTGATTTCTGGTTTATGGGTTTCTTAAATTATCAGAAAACTTTCAAATACCTTCAGCATGCTATTTCTCAATCTTAGAGAAAGAGAAAGTTGAAGGATAGATGTTCAGTACCCATGCTTCTTTTGTATAAAATTTAAGAACACAATAGGTGTTCCAATATTGTACATAGTTTCATTGATAAGAAAAATGCTACTTTAGCCATATCAGGTTAAATCAGGTTGTAAAAGCAGGGTGGGGTGTAAATAGTGAGTTGGGTTTTAGGCTCTCTGGATGTAACTAAAAAGGTTACGTGTATGTTCAGCCTTTGGTTCTTCTATCTTTCTCTCTCTTTTTTTAAGCCATTATTAGATCATACTCTATAAATTTCTTGAAGTCTTGCAATTAAAATTCGTATAATTCATCCACATTAGATATTTTGGTTAAAATCTGAATGGAACGGATACTAACAAACATTAAATGCTGCCTTATCAACCTAATGGTTATCCTCCTGAGGCCCTTAACTTATGGTTTCTAAAACACACTTTACCGATATAATCGAGGGAAGTTACACTAAATGAAATAAAGAATGATGAGGCCAAGTCAGATTTTTTTACACCAAAAAGAAAGTTTATTAGAAACTAAATAAATTCAATAGTAATCTCATTCACAATATTGCATATGCTGCTGTGTCTATGGGATTGACAATCTGTTCTGAAAGCTACGCTTAAGTATGGATAGGATCATTGAATTACGGAACTTCTTTTTTTCCGTAAAAGAAAGTTTTCCCCTTTCGTTGGACCTTGAAATCTTGTCTTCAAGTCTTTGGACACCAGATATATTTGTAACAAGCTCGGAACAGGACCATATAAGACACATGCTCCTGATTGAGGGGGGAACTGTTAAAAGAGAGTTTTTATCAAGAAACTCTATCTCATCTATCTTATCACCTTATCATGTTAATTGACTTAGGAGTTACCTCAATCTTGCATCTTTCATCCTACGAAACTTGTTTGTTGGTGTGCACATTTATATGTGTTGGAGCCTTGGAGGATGGAGTGTTGTGGTATTGATATGTTTGGATGGCGAGAAAAATAAGGGGAAAATAGGAAGGAAAATTTTCAAAAATGGTAAAAGAAATTTACTTTTTTTGGGAATTCTCCCTAGTTTCCTCCCTAATTTTCTTCCCAACCAAACATATGGAAACTTGAAGTATGCGCCAGCATACTCTTCCATTAAGTCTTTTGAAATCTTGGACATTCCACAATACAAACTTGCTTCACGTGTGGGACATGGGGATGATCAAAGAATGATTTGGAAAATCTCTCTTTTCAGAGAACCTTAAAGTATGTCTCTCTCACCACATGGCGTCCATCATAGCCAGCCCTTGATTCAAAAAAGTTGGTGTTCATAGCCCTGTCAGATTCTTCCCTTTATGATTTAGCCTCTTGACCCATCCCCAAACACCAATGACTCTCGCTTTTACTACTGCACGTGCTTCTTCTGTCCACAAAGATTCTGGAATATTCCTTTCATTCCTTAGATTTTACGTTACCCAATGACCCTCATTGATAAAATATTGACACTCAATTGAATATTGTTCAGTTATTGCAGTTACAACTTCTAAATTCTAATCTATGGATGACATTTATAGACAATAATAAATATACAAAAAGGGAAACAGTTAAAAAGAAAAGCCCGTGGTAGAATTTTTCTCAAGATTTACTACTTCATCTTTAGTTTTAACAAGTGATAGCAAGTGACCTTTCCCCTTTACCTTTTTCTGAGCTTATCACAAGTTCACAACTACACATACAGAGGAAAATGATAATCACAAGTAAACTTAAGGAATTCTCACATCAGAATTGCACATACTCCACTCAGAAAAATTCAATCACATCACCAAAGAAGCGTTCATGTGTGTGTGTGAGGGGAAAATAAAGTGAAAGAAACAGTGGTAGTAGATCATCTTTGTCCTCAAGAATTTGGTATTGATGATGCCTAGAAATTTCCTCATCTAAGCACTTGATTTAACATCGTCCTGATTTTCTGTATGCTTTGTTAAAGATGACATGTCTTTCGCTAAAAGCAACCAACCGAGCCTTTTTAACCTTTTTTACAAACTTTAATTCTTTAAGTCTTCTTGATGATCTCGAGATGAGTCATCCAACAAAAAGGCAAGGTTCACTTTCTTTCCTTGCATTCTTGTATATATCTATGCAGAACAGAAGTGTTCATCAACCAAAGTGAGAAAATCTCTCCTCAGTCCTTTTCAGAAGCTAGTTGTTGCTCAGTGACATCTTCCTGGAAGAAAATGAAGGCCTCACTCATCCAGGATCTAGTTATGAGAATTCCATTCGCTTCAGCAACTTACCAAGTTGGGAAGTCATCAATTAGATACTTGCCCGATTCTTCTGGCCAATACAACAAGTCTTCTCAAATTTCAAATCAAAGTAGGACACATCCTTTCGTTACAGACTTGATTGAACACTACAGTTCTATTTTTGAAATTTGAAATAACACTGGTCCAAATCTTAACCATCTTGAATTTTTTTTTCCAGGCAAAGCAAACTCGGTTTTTAGTAGGATGGACAAGTTTGGAAGAACGGCTGACAGTTTTGCACATGAAGTCTGCGAACATGGTAATTACTATTTAAAGACTTTCAAATTTTGTCTAATTCAAAGACCTGAGCATATAATTGATGTCCTAAAACTGTTATTTGAACATGCAGTTAGACTGGGACCAAAGATAACTGATACAGTGAAAGGAAAGTTAAGGTTAGGAGCTAGAATTCTTCAAGTTGGTGGGGTAGAGAAAATATTTCTGAAAGTTTTTAGTGTTCAAGAAGGAGAGAAGCTTCTGAAAGCATCACAATGCTATCTATCAACCACATCTGGTCCTATAGCAGGACTTCTCTTCATATCCACAGAAAAGATTGCTTTTTGTAGTGAAAAATACTTTAAGTTCGCAACACCTGAAGGAGATGTGATAAGATTCCACTATAAGGTAATTCTCAGAAACCTTAACTTTATCTGCATAAAAACTCACTGAGGCTTGTTGTTTATAATCAAGCTTTTATAATATTATTGAACCTTTTTAACCTATCTCATTTGCAGGTTTTGATTCCTCTTGAAAAGATAAAGAGTGTCAACCAAAGTAAGAATGTGAAGAAGCCTTCCCAAAAGTACTTAGATGTTGTTACCATGGATAACTTTGATTTCTGGTTTATGGGCTTCCTAAATTTCCAGAAAACTTTCAGATACGTTCAGCATGCAGTCTCTAGATCTTAGAGGAAGAGAAAGTTTTTGTATAATTGTTCATCCCCTGCTTCATCAGATATATTACTTTGTAATGTGGCAATGGGACCAATATAGTATCCAAATGTTGTACATAATTTTGTTGATAAGAAAAATATTACTTTTTTCTTCATGTTTTAGTTCTTTATGAACAATGATTTCAAATGCTTTTAAAAGAGTAGGAGGAACACTATCAAATACCGCAGTGAATGATAAAAAAGGATACTTTTTTTTCATAAATAAGCCAATTATAATATGCTTCGTATCAACTTATAACGCTTAACTTAAATTTAGACTTCTTTCTATGAAATTTGTATAGTTCTTAATGGATTTGATAAAGTAAATTGTTAGATGTTCTACAATATGGAATTTGTTACGGACCAGCCCAAAAGGCCCATATCCGAACCTCGGCCCAACTATGCTTAAGGCCCAATCGGCGCTATAACGGGCAAGGATATAAGATCCCACTAATTGAGGATCTCATTAACCAAGGATCTCCTCCAACTGTGATCCCAACAGATCAGCCCCTGATTTCTCAATCTCGGATATCGCTCATTAATACGAGGATACTCGCACCAGACCCCTCTATAAATATAAGGAAACCCTAAACAGGTGCACACGTTCTGATCTATGCTCTCTTTACTTCCTGTCACACAGAGCACACACACCACCCCCCTGGCTTCACGCCTTTACGTGTACTACAAACTACGTGGACTTTGATCCCTTCAAAGGGTACGTAGGCTCTAGGCTTGACAACCTAGTCAAGTCCAATCTTTTTGTGTTCTTAGGACAAAACATTGGCGCCGACCGTGGGGAACCATAAACTTCTATCCCCGTGACCACTGATGACAAACACTCGAAGCCACAGCAGAAATCCACCACCGCCGCCGGTGGGTGGGGACCCCCAGCCAAGCCGGCCTCCACCAGATCAGCCCCCGGAGCAACCACGGCGAGAAAACACCCTAGAAGGGTATGTCACTGACACGGCAACCTCCCCCTCCGCAGAAGAGTAGCCACTGCAAGAAGCGCGCACAGAACCCCCGGTGCGAGACGTCCAGGCAGTCGAAGCCGACGTCCGCATCCTTCGACAGACGTAGGAGTCATTCCTCTAGAGGCTGGAAAACAAGGAGAAACAAGACGACCTACAGAGACGGGCTGACTTTGAAGCCTTTGGCCGAATGATCCAGGACGCGCTCGAGAACGATCGCCGACAGGGAAACCGCCGGAGGAATCATAGGAGAAGAAGGAGGGCCCCCGTGGATGACAGCAGTTCCTCGAGCAGCTCCGAGCCGAGGAACCCACGCCGCGGCAATGGCGAGCCGAAGCGAAGGACGGATATGGAGCAAGGCCGACAACAGCCCTTAGAAAACGTCGGAAACCACGGTGACGGTCTTAACCGCACCGATCGGGCGGCCAGCGAGGGCTGAGACCCAGAAGAACGCCGCGTGGAGGACAGAACTCCCCGGGCTCGCAGATCACCTCGCCACGGATCCCCCCGGGAATACCGAGTGACATATCTGTCGGACTCCGGCAGATCCCCGTTCTCGAGGGAGGCGGCGACGGCCCGATACCCAAAGCATTTCGATCTGGCCGACCTTCTGAAGTACGACGGAACCCAAGATCCACGCAACCACCTTGACGTGTTCGAAAAACTCATGTGGGTTCGACAAATTAGAGGCTCGGTTATCTAGCGTCTCTTCGCAGCTACCCTGGCCGGGCCGGCGCATAGATGGCTGAGCTCTCTCCCGAACAACTCCTTCCGGAGCTTCGAAGACCTCGGACGCAAGTTCAAGTTGCATTTCGCCACCAGCAAAAAGCAGCCAAAGACCGAATTCACGCTGAGCAAAGTGCGACAGAAGAAAGGCGAGGCCCTGCAGAAGTACCTGGATCGATTCCGGGACGTGGCGATGCAAGTTCGGTCGCTACCCGAGGAAGTTCACGTCCACTGCCTCATCAATGGGCTAGATCCGTCATCACGACTAGCCCGGAACCTATGCAAGAACCTGGTGTACACCCTAACCGAGTTTTACACCCAGCGAAGAAGTACCTGGAAGTGGAGCAGATGGAAGCAGCCAATGCGGATGAACCCGAACGAACAAGGAACGCTTCGCCCAGTGAAGAGGATCGACCGAGAAGGAGTAAGATCGAACCAAGAAGGCGGAACCGTGAGGGCTGCTCCAAGCCAGACCGAGCCGACCAGAAGGCCAGGTATGATAACTACACCCCCTTGAACGTCTCTCGGTCACAACTATAGAAAGAGGTAGCCCAGGCCGAAATGAGGCGGGTCGACAAGCCGAGGCCGAACCAATACCGATCGCTCCAAGTTCTGCACATTCCATGACTACCACGACCACACCACTGACGAATGCCACGACCTCCGCGACGCAATTGAGAAGTTCGTGAGAGAAGGAAAGCTACGTCAGTATGTCATCAAGACCCAGGGAAGGACGAGCGGCAAGTGCAACGATCGCGGCCACACCAGAAGTCCGCCCAAGGAGGCCCGAAAGCCGAGGAAGAAGCAGAAGACGGCCTCGGACGACGAGTTCCCTGACGTGGAGTTCCAGTGCAACATCGTAAGCGGAGGATTTGGAGGAGGGGGAGACACTGTAAGCCAGTGGAAGAAATATCTCCGCGAGGTACTGACCGTCCGAGACCTCCCCAAGTTCAAGGAGGACCCCAAGAAACCGAGGCCGCCTACACTAACCTTCACCGATGAAGAATTGAAAGACGTCATGCCCGGCCATCTGGATGGACTGGTAATCACTGGTACCTTGGTTAATTGCCGTGTCAAGAGAATTTTCGTGGATGCAGGAAGTTCGGCCGACATCATAAGTTGGGATGCCTACAAAAGGATGCACCTCGACCCAGAAGACCTCAAGCCGTGCAAGACCACCTTGATCGGGTTCAACGGCGAGCAGCCCTTTCCAAAAGGTTACATCGACCTCAGGCTGACCCTCGGGACCAAAGAAGCCTTCAAGTCCGAGCGTGTGAGGTTCGTTGTCGCCAATTTCTGATCCCCGTACAACATCATCCTGGGCCGACCAACAATCCACAACTGGGACATACTAGTGTCCACCAAGCACCAGAAGCTGAAGATGGTTAATGACAAGAACCAGATAGTCATGGTATCCGGAGACCAAAAGGAGTCAAGACAGTGCTACTTCGAAGCTCTCCGGGTCGAGGAAGGAGGACCCTCATCTCCACCTTGGCTCGGATCCAATGAGCAAGTAGTCGAAGCCGGCTCCGACAAACGCTTCCGACAGCAGGTCAACATGGTGGAGCTCGACCTCCGGGAACAGGAGAATCTGAGGCCCGAGCCGGAGGGAGAACTGGAGGAGGTAGTATTAGGGGCGGATCCGTCCAAGACCGCCAAAATCGGCCGAGACATGAAGGACGACCTAAAAGCTCATATGATCCGCTTCCTCAGACAGAACCAAGACGTCTTCGCGTGGACCTCGGCAGAAGTACCCGGCATCGATCCCCACTTCTGCTGCCACAAACTCGGCATATGGCCGGGGTCAAGACCAGTGGCACAGAAGAAGAGGACCATCGCGGACAACAGACAGAAGGCCCTTGAGAGCCACGTCGAGGAGCTCCTAGAGGCCGGTTTCATCCGAGAGGTGCAGAACACCACCTGGCTCTCTAACGTGGTCATGGTCCTTAAACCCAACGGCAAATGGAAAGTATGTGTCGACTACACCAACCTCAACAAGGCGTGCCCAAAAGACTCCTACCCGATGCCAAACATCGACCAGCTTGTGGATAACTCGGCCGGGTACCAACTCCTCTCCTTCATGGACGCCTATTCTGGATACAACCAGATCGCCATGCACCCGAACGACCAAGAGAAGACCGCTTTCATGACCGATAAGGCAAACTACTGCTACAACGACATGCCGTTCGGACTGAAGAATGCGGGCGCCACCTATCAAAGGATGATGAACCAAGTCTTCGAAGACCAGATCGGGCGCAACATAGAGGTCTACATAGACGACATGATCGTCAAGTCGAAGCTTCCACAAGACCACATCCGGGACCTTGAACAGACGTTTGAGAAACTAAGAAGACATCGAATCAGGTTGAACCCAGCCAAATGTGCTTTTGGAGTTCCGGCTGGGAAGTTCTTAGGCTTCATGTTGACCGACCGAGGCATCGAAGCTAACCCAGACAAATGCAAGGCCGTCCTCGACATGCACCCCTCGAGGACAAAGAAGGAAGTACAGCAGCTAACAGGCCGATTTGCTGCCCTGACGAGGTTCCTCCCTAAGTCGGCCGAGAAGGCGTTACCTTTGTTCAGGTTGCTGAAGAAGGAGACCCGAGGTGGATGGAATCCCGAGTGCGACGCCGTATTCGCGGAAATCAAACGGTGTCTGGCAACCCCACCGGTGCTAACTAAGCCGGATCAGGGAGAGACCCTCTTCCTTTACTTGTCAATCGGCAACGAAGCCGTCAGCGCCGCTCTAGTGAAAGAGTCCGAGACCGGGCAGACGCCAATATACTTCATCAGCAAAGCCCTGCAGAGCTCCGAACTTCGGTACCAGAAACTCGAGAAGGTGGCCTTCGCCCTACTAACCTCGGCAAGACGACTCCGGCCCTATTTCCAAGGACACCGGATAGTGGTCCGCACCAACCAGCCGATCCAACAGATCCTCTATAAGCCCGACCTAGCAGGAAGGATGACAAACTGGGCCATTGAGTTGTCCGAGTTTGACATCACTTTTGAGGCTCGGCAGGCGATTAAGTCCCAGGCACTTGCGGATTTCATCAGGGAGCTCACCCCGGCCACTACCAACGACGGGATTTGGAAGGTCTACGTGGATGGATGGTCTAACGCAAAGGGCCGCGGTGCAGGAGTCATCGTGGAAAGCCCACAAGGGGTCGCCACCGAGCACTCTCTCCAATTAAAATTCCAAACCTCCAATAATCAGGCCGAGTACGAGGCCCTGCTGGTCGGACTGCTCCATACAAAGGACAATGGCGCACAACGAGTAAAGGTTTTAACCGACTCGCAGCTCATCGCGGCCCAGATTGACGGCACCTACCAAGCAAAAGGCCCTCTTATGGCGAAATACCTGAACCGTGCCAAAGAACTCATGGCCGAATTCAAGAAGGTAACGGTCTCCCACAGCCCAAAAGAGGAGAACGTCCGAGCCGACATCCTCTCCAAGCTGGCGAGTACTAAGGGGCCGGACAATCACAGGATCGTGACCCAACAAAACCTGTCCGAGCCGAGCTGCGTCATGGCCATCTCGGCAAGCCTCGACTGGAGGAAGCCAATAGAAGATTATCTCGAAAGGGGGATCATCCCTACCGATTCTATCGAGGCCAAGAAGCTGATCAGAGAGGCCGCCCTCTATGCAATGGTTGATGACCAACTATATAGGAAAGGGCTACATTGCCCGATGATGCGATGTCTCGGCGAAACTGAAGCGAAATACGTGCTGGCCGAACTCCACGAAGGCAGCAACGGCCACCACATGGGGGGCAAGGCCCTCGCCAGGAAAGCACTACGCGCCGACTATTACTGGCCCACTATGAAGCATGATGCTATGGAAAAAGCCAAAACATGCGACAATTGCCAGAAACATGCCAAGATCATATAGCCACCACCCACAGAATTGCAGGGAATGCCAGCCCCCTGGCCCTTCTACAAATGGGGCATGGACATCCTCTGACCATTCCGACCGGCGCAGGGGCAATGCAAATGGCTCATAGTCGCAGTAGACTACTTCACCAAGTGGATCGAGGCAGAGCCACTCGCCACAATTACCTCGGCCAGAGTTATGAAGTTCTTCCGGCACAACATCGTCTCTTGATTCGGGATACTAGCCGAGGTCGTCACGAAAAATGGAACCCAGTTCATGGACCACAGGTTCCAGGCGTTAATGTCCAACCTGGACATTAAACAGCACTTCTCGTCCATGGAACACCCACAGTCTAATGGCCAGGCTGAAGCCGCCAACAAGATCATCCTGGACGGGCTGAAGAGGCAGATGTTCCAAGCCGACACCAACTGGACCGAGCAGCTCCACAGCGTCCTCTGGGGATACCGGACAAGCGTACAGTCTTCGACCCAGGAAACCCCCTACAGGCTAACCTATGGATGCGAAGCAATGATCCTGGTCGAAATCGGACAGCCATCCTGGAGAAAGGTCAGAGCCAGACAAGAGGGGCAGGAGTCGAACGACGACGCCTTGAAGACCGACTTGGACCTCATAGACGAAATCCGGGTCACAGCGCACTGCTGGGAATTAGCCGCCAAACAGTTACTCGCGGCAAAGTACAATAGAAAGGTCAGACCCCGGTCATTTAACCGAGGGAACCTGGTACTCCGACGGACCGACATAGGCAACAAGAATGCCAAGGACAGTAAGCTGGCGGCAAACTGGGAAGGCCCCTACCGGGTTAAAGAGAAGCTCGACAGAGGGGCATATATCCTCGAAACCTTGACTCGGAAGCCGGTCAAGAGAACATGGAATGCCGACAAGTTGAAGATCTACTACAGCTAGATCCCACTTCGGCACTGTTTGTTTGTTTTCGCTTTGTTTGTTTCTTTCGTTAATTCAAGTTCAAGTTAGTTTATTTCTAATCTTGTTGCTTCGGCACTCCCCTTAAGGCTATTTCTTATCAATAAAGGATCCCATTGAGGAGATTTATGAATGTGCACAAAGTTCGCTTAAGCATAAAGCCGAAGCTATGAAGCTCGGCCAAAAACGATAGGACCGAGGCAAAGAAGCCTAGCCAAGAAACCGAAAGCCGAGGCACTAAAGCCCGGCACAGGCCAAAGGACCCGAGGTCGAATACCCGGCCTAACATTCAAAAACATCTAGATGTACGAAAACCAGCCGTTGTACGCCGACAGGCATTAGTTAGAGCTCGGCGAAGGCGCCATACGTGGCCTTTCGTGAAATTGATGCGTCAACGCTCGCCCGGCTAAGCAAGCGGACTACCATGTCGACCCTGATCAGGTCAAAATGTCCAACTAGAGGCAAGCGAAGTCTCGATTAGACATATGGTAGTTTGGCCCTTACGTCGGTAAAACAAAATCCAGCTAATTAGAAAGTTGGAAGTTTGACTAGAAGAAAGTCGGACCGAGGCAGTGCGGTTAGTTATGCCTGACGAGGCTGAGACAAGACAACCCTGCCCCAACCTCCCACACATTAATTGTGGTAGAGTACCAACGGCCTGCACGCATGCGACCGATAAAAACCTAGACTTAGATAAAAGGACGATAAAATTATCCATTGTCTGAGTTATCCAAACGGCCTGTACCCATGCGGCCGACGAACACTTGAACATAGGCAAAAGGATGATGAAATTATCCATTGTCGAGGGCATCCGAACGGCCTGTACTCATACGGAAGACGAACACTTAACACATAGACAGGAGGTTGACGGAATCATTCAGTGTCTAAGTTGTCTGGACGGCCTATACACATGCAGCCGACGCACATCCAAACCAAGGCAAAAGGATGATAACGAAAAGTAACTCATTCATTGCCTAAGGTGCCCAACTAAGTTAGAATTGAAGTAAAAGGATGACAAAAATATAAAGTCATTCATTACTCAAAAGGATGATGAAAATGTAAGTCGTTCATTACTCAAAAAAATCATCCCAACAGATTACAAGGGCACAAACACCCCCAAAACCAGAAAAGCAAAACAAAAGCTAAGACTAGGTGGCGGGCCCGGCCTCGGGATTCTCTGCCTCAGGACCCTCGGCGTCGACTGCGTCCTCCTCGGCAACCTCGTCAGGGCTCTCGACGGGCTGATAGGGGATGAAAGTCCCATCTCCCTGAACAAAGGCACGGTGGTCGTACCCGTCCACATTGAGCTCCGCCCCGAGGTTGAAATGCCGGATCTGGGCCAAGGCTTGCTTGAAGCACTCCTCGGCAGTCTGCACCAGGGCGTCGGAGATTTCCTAGCGAGCCACCTTCTCCTCAGCAAGGGCCTTCTCAAGCGCCTCCTTCTCGGTCGAAAGCGTAGCCCGCTGCTGCTGAAGAACCATCGCCGCAGCCAGGCTCTCCGACATCCCTGTTTGAGCCAGGGCACACTCCTCGGCCACCTTGTTAGCACGCGCCCGGGAAAGCTGGAGCTCTTGATCAGCCTTCACCGCCGCAGCCTTAGCAGCGTCACGTTCCACCCTCGCAGCGTCCCACTCCGCTGGGACGGCATCCAGCTCAGCCCGGGCCTCGTCCCGCTCCGCCCAAGCCGACACGAGCTCCTCCTCAGAGGAACTAGCCCTTACCCTAGCTTCAGCCAGCTCCCTCCCTAGCTGCTCGGCAGACGCGACTTTAGGCCTCAGCTCAGCCTCCACCTTCCTCTACCTGAGGCACTCGGCCTCAACCCTAGCATAATGATTCTGAACAAGGATCAGGGCCTGAACATACCCCACCGACCAGCACAGTTCCCTCTGGGCCAGATGTAGTTCGTCCAAAGCCGGGAGGGACAAGGGCCGACTTCCCTCCATAAAATGCCGGGGTGGGAGAAATGCAACATCAACCTCAAGAGCCACCCCCTTCTCCCATAAGAAGCTGCGTGGAAATACCGAAGAGGGACCCGTCGGCGAAGGAGGAGGAGAGGGAAGTCGCGTTAGGGAGGAAAGAATCGACGGCGAGCCAGCAGGAGAAAGCGCGGCCTCAATATCATCATCTGAGATAACGACTTCCTTCCCCTTGGAAGCCAATGGCGCGGCGATGACTTCGCGCCCTTCAGGAGCCTGAGACTCGACGGCCGGGGAAGGCTCAACAACAACCTCCCGACTCTCCAGAGCCGGGGTCTCCACCGCTTGGGCAGACTTGGAGACCGGAGTGGAAGAGGGACCCTAACCAACGGAGCCCTTTGACTTCTTTGAAGCCGCGGCAGCAGGAGCACCGGCATCAACAGAGGCACCCCGTTTCTTTGGGCGAGTCGGCGACACAGCGGCAGCTTTCGCCAGCCAAACATACATTGGCAGGGCATCTATGGTCCTAGCTGAAAACAAAGAAAGAAGAGACAAGTTAGCAAGACAGAAACAGAAATCCAAAGCAAAACGCAAAAGACGCAAAAACCTACAAATAGGAGGCAACGGCTATGAACCCGGCCCCGAGATAAAGAAGGCCGCGGTCTGGACCCCGTGCTCCTTCACAAAGGCGGCCAGCCTCGGGATAGAAGGGACGGTCTCGGGAAGGAGATCGTCGTCGTCCACCAGATAAGATGTCGGCGACGTGTCATAGTGCCTCTTGTCCCAGTAAAGGGGGAACCTCGCCCCCACGCCCGGACCCTCAGCCCCACTTAAAAACCAGGGCTGTTGGCCGGGCTTGGCCACCACCTTAAAAAAGGTGTTCTTGAAGCATTTGAAGGAGTCTGAGAAGGCCCCCATCAGCTTCCTATCCGACCCGTTCCGAAGCGAAACCAGGCCCTTGAGCTTATCGCCCTCCCTGGGCAAACCGGGGGTGAAAGGGCTGAAATAGTAGAAAAAGAGGTTGGCGGTGCAAGAGATGGGAATCAGGAATGAGCCGCACAGCTTCTCGAAGGCCACCAAGTAGCCCCATCCGTTCGGATGAAGTTGTGATGGAGCAAGGCGAAGGTGGTTCAAGGCTGAGATCTGGAAGTCCGTAAACGGAAAACGAACTTGAACCCGGGTGCACACATCCCGGTAGAAATAGAAGAAGGAAGACGTCCCCTCTTCCTGGCCAGAGCAGACTGGCTCTTCCGCCCCCGCAAGAGCGTACACGCAACCCTCCAACTCGGGCAACTGTAGCCGGGTGACGTCAGCCTCGGACATGAGGGACAGGGTCGTCAACATCTCAAGCGAGACCCAGTCGAATTTCCGACGCAAGGCCGCTGGCGGGCTAGAAGAGCCCGAACCCTCGGGCTCAGAACGCCGGTTTGAAGGCTGAGATTTGGGAGCCACTAAACCTATACGAAAATAAACAAAGCTAACATCAGTGAAGAGCAGAAATACCTGGCACAGACACAGTGGCAGGCAAAAAAGACTGCGGAGTCAAACGAACAGAGGCGCGAGAAGGGACAGCCGGGGCGGACCAATGCCGATAGGAACCAAGTACGGTAGAAGCCTCGGCATCTCCAGCGCGAGCCATCAACGCAGAAGCCTCCGCCAAGCAATCCCAGCAAGGGCCGAGATACCCCTCCGGGGCAGACATCTGACAGGCGACGGAAGGACCCTCGTAGAAATTAAGAGGTTGAGCCATCACCACCGGGGGTCCGGAATCGGAAGAGGAGCCTATCCTGGCCCCACTGGGCGACTCCATAGGAAGAGCGCGTGCCAGCGGCCGGAAAGAACGGCGAGGAAGTGAAACCGAAACCCTGGCCGAAGACGGGCGAGCCCCAGCTCGCCTTGGGCGAACAGCGCCACCTCGGCGCAAAGGATCCAAAACCCCCGTAGCAGGTGGTTCACCCCCAAGAACCCAGTAAGTGGCCCGCGGGAGACGCGCACGGAGGAACATTTCCTCCCCCGGCGTCAGTGACGCCCTTGGTCTCGGAACATTTCCGTCTCTCACCATAATCAAAAGCCTACGGTACTAAAAGCCGGTGTCTAAGGGAATTTTGGGATGAATTTCGGGTATGGTGGCACTAAAGAAGCCCAGAAAAACCCAGAAACGCGGAAGGACGACGACGCAAATGTCAATCTCAGAAAATAAACAGTAAAATGGAAGAAAATACTGAACAAAAATGACAAAAAGAAGACGGAATACCTATACTGAGAGAATGGAAGAAACTGGAATACTGGAAGGCGGCAAAAGTTTCGAACAGGGAAAATCCTCTCTGTGGACTCTAGAAGAAAAACCAGAGCAAAATGTCTGAGAAGAAGAGGAATAGCGGGAAAAGTAGAAAAGAAAAGAAAGAAGGCTATTTAAACCTTGACACAGGGACGCAACGGTCTATTCCCGTGCAAACGTGATGGGATTGGCGCAGCACAACGCCAGCGCAATAAATGCGCACAGGCCTCGAAAAGCGAAAAGACGCGGCGTTTGCAGGACACACCCATTTAGGGCCTGACAGCTGCAAAACCGCAATGATGACACGCGCGGGGGGAGACCCAAAGGGTCTAGAGAATTCGAAAAGGCAAAAGGCACGAAGCCGAGGTCACCACTGGACACTTGGGACCAGGGTAGAACGAATACTCGTCTTAGCTAGATGAACCCGGCCTCCTTGGCAGGACATCGAGAAAGGGCATGATAAGCCGACCACTGATCCGGACCGGACTGATGGTCACGGCAACCGAAAGCCGACCCAGTCAAGGGAGAAGGCCTCAGCCACACCAAGGACTGGGGGCAATACGCACCTCGGCCGTCCAGAAGTCTGAACAACCGAGCTAGGGGGCAACTGTTACGGACCAGCCCAAAAGGCCCATATCCGGACCTCGGCCCAACTATGCCTAAGGCCTAATCGGCGCTATAACGGGCAAGGATATAAGATCCCACTAATTGAGGATCTCATTAACCAAGGATCTCCTCCAACTGTGATCCCAACAGATCAGCCCCTGATTTCTCAATCTCGGATATCGCTCATTAATACGAGGATACTCGCACCAGACCCCTCTATAAATATAAGGAAACGCTAAACAGGTGCACACGTTCTGATCTATGCTCTCTTTACTTCCTGTCACACAGAGCACACACACCACCCCCTGGCTTCACGCCTTTACGTGTACTACGAACTACGTGGACTTTGATCCCTTCAAAGGGTACGTAGGCTCTAGGCTTGACAACCTAGTCAAGTCCAATCTTTCTGTGTTCTTAGGACAGAACAGAATTAATTCTCTATGTGCGCTTTCTCCATATTCTAATGCTTCTCTCATTACGTAATTTGAAGTATCAATCTAAGGTAAAAGACAGATTATCCTCCATATCAAGAAATCAAGAGAAAAATGAAGAATTGGTCATGCTATGACCATTTTTATTAGAAACCTGAAATTTTGTTCATTCAAGTGATTCCTCTTGGTACCTTATGGGTAACAAAAACTTATTATAATGAAATTGTAAAGAAGTTTTGATTTGAATATACAAGACATCAAATTTATGCTAAAGAAAGCTCTTTCAAATGAGATATCATCTTCCTTTTGAACCAAAGCTTGAGAAGCAATATCGAGAAAATATAGGGAGAGGATTCAGTTCATCTACATCACAGTATTTCAAATAAGATCTTGTGTCGGAATTACAAAGTCAATATTACCCAATAAAATAATATCCTTTCGTCTTTGAGATTTTTGTTGCTCTTCCAAGGCAAATTTGAATATCATATATAAGGACTACCCTCTTGGAAATGAAACCATCTTTGTAAATCATCTCTGCTGATGTGTAACTTTGCATAATAGGAAAGAGAGGGCAAGTATTAGAGTCTAAAATATTTTCCAAAAAAAAAAAAAAGAGTTATGCTTATACTTGACTAGGCTCATTGAACCTATATTTTCCAATTAAAACTTTCTTGAAATCTCGGATATTCATACTCCATTTTACAAAATCTTGTTAGAACGTTGGCACAAATTATTTGGTCATGTGGCTGATGTGGGAGTGATTTGGCTTTTTCCCTTTTCCTCAAAAATAAAGAACATGTGTCTCACCTCTTTCTTTCCTCACATGGTATCCATACACACCTGACTCACCTATTTCCTCAGAATGAAGTCAATTTTGGTGAAAAGTTTGAAAACCTTAAAAAATATACATAATATAGGCATAGATCATTGAAAGCGTAAAGTGAAAGGCTAAAAGAAGACACAATATCTAAGAAATTATTGTTTAGCATGTCATGTGATGTAACACTTTTTTTTCTTGCCCTCTTTCACTTGGTTTTCAGTTTTCTTACCACAAATAAAGCTTAAAAAGTAATCTGACAGCATCAGAAAGCTAAATTGCCAACTCATAAAGCTTCAGCAACTTCTTGGAGAAACCTTAATGCCTCATTTTTGCCAACCTGCCATATTATTTTAAGGTACTGCTTCTTAAAGTATTGTCTTTTGATTTTTATTTTATTTTTTTAAGAAAAACTTCATATTGTTTATGCTAAGAACTGCCTTGCAGGCTAAGAATTTACAACAGTTCGCTAGTGGGTAGTCATATTCCTTTGTTTTTTTTGTCAAAATCATATTCCTTATTCAAACAACTTAAATCTACATATATTAGATATGCTGACATGGATCTGACATTTTCTTAAAAGAGACCAAACAAGCCATCTTCAACGAATGAGTAGTTATATACCTTTTATTCTTCATGCTGATCTAAAGGTGACTCATCCAAAAAATAAAAGTCAACATTCTGTTTCATTCTTCTTCCTTTCATTTCATCCCTATATAAGCCTCTTGAGAACACAAGGATTGATCAACCCAAGTGAAAAAAAAAAATCTCCGTTGATATAGTTCATTACAGATAGCAACAGAACCAGTGAAGAGAAAAAAAAAATGTTAAATATGAAGGCATCACTTCTTCAACATTTAGCTTTTGGAGGTTCAATCACTTCAGCAACATGCCAGCTTGGGAAGTCATCAAACAGATACTTACCTGGTCCTGCCACTACCACAAGTTCAAAGCAAAGTAAGACATAATCCCATGTTTAATACTCCCTCTGGTCCTTAATAAAAAAACATTACCTAATTTAATTAGATTAAGGAAGTTAATTAAGTTAGTTAATGTAACATGTAATTTCTAAAATAACCTAATCATCTTTCTTAATTCCCTCATCCTCTCTCCTCCTTGATTATCGTTGAGGGAACATCAATAGGGGTAAATTAGAAAAAGATTGACAATTATGAAAACTATATCATATATTTAGGACTAATATTAACTCCACAAATATGTCTTATATTAAAGACTAGAGGAGTAATCATTTTTTCATTAGAAAATTATATTATAACAAGAAAAATAAAAAGGTTAATACAATGTTTAGTTCTTATAATTTGCTCTTATTTTGGTTTTTGTAACACCCCACATCGATTGGAAAGGTGAACGAAGCATGCCTTATAAGGGTGCGGAGACCTTTCCCTTGTGGACGCGTTTTGATGGGTTAGGCCCAGTCAGAAACAAAACCGTGAGGCCTTGTGTATGTCAAAGCGGACAATATCCACAAGCGGGCGCCTGGGATGTTTCAGTTTTGGTCTTTAAAGTTTCAAACCATAGTTTTTGGTCCCTCAAATCCCTTTCTATCTAAAATTTGACCTGAACCATTTTGGTTTTTAAGGGACCTAAACCTATGGATTGAAACTTTAAGGATCTAAACCAAAATGAGGGTAAACTATAAGGACAAAACATTGTATTAACCCAAAAGAAAAACGTAAAACCTCGTCTGATCCATGCTTGTCTTTTCTTATTCTCATCAGGTAAAGTGAATTCAGTTCTTTCAAAGATGAACAAGCTTAGCAGAAAAGCAGATAGTTTTGCAAATGGGGTCAGAGAGCATGGTAAGTACCAAGTGTTCTTCGTGAACCTAGTTGAACAATGCACACAATGAAGTTTTAAATAGACTGATAAATTAATGATGTTGTGATGTTATATATTTGCAGTGAGAGTGGGACCAAAGATGAGTGAGACAGTGAAGGGGAAACTAAGATTAGGATCTAAAATCCTCAAAGTTGGTGGAATTGAGGAAGTGTTCGTTGAAATGCTTGGTGTTACAGATGGAGAGAGGCTGTTGAATGCATCACAGTGCTATCTATCAACCACGTCTGGGCCAATAGCAGGCCTTCTCTTCATATCCACTCATAAAGTTGCCTTTTGTAGTGACAGATCCCTTAAGGTCTCTTCTTCAACAGGAACACTCACAAGATACCATTACAAGGTAGCTTAACAAAATCCTATATCTGTTCTCTTGAGGCTTTGCTTAACATATATATATTACAATGTGTGATTTTGGGTCTTTTGGCAGGTGTTGATTCCACTTGAAAAGATCAAGTGTGTGAACAAAAGTGAAAATATGAAGAACCCTTCGCACAAGTATATGGAAATAGTGACAATGGATGATTTTGATTTTTGGTTCATGGGTTTCTTCAACTATCAGAAAGCTTTTAAATATCTTCAGCAAGCTCTCTCATCAGCTTAGAGGAAGCCTGGAAGATTACACATAATTTTTTTCCTTCCTTTTTTGTTATGAGATTGTGCTTCAATCTCAGATTCTTTTTACTTCTTTCTTCTCGGGCTCCTTTGGTACAAAATAGAAATGAGAAATGAGAATGCAAAAGCCTTTCACATAAACATGGGAAGGTCTCTTTTACTTCTTTTTTCTCACTTTTGTGTCCTTTGTTTAAATCCATTTTGCAAATGCCAAATGCAGTCAAAGTCATCATGTATATTCTCAGAAACTTCTCATGTTGAATTACTATTTGGCCTCACTCTACTCATGAAATATTTGTTTCTTTTTTCTTGAACTTTTCGAATAAGGAAAAACTAATAATATAATATTAATTTTGTATGGACAAAACTTTACTCCCCATCTCCAATTAAAATTTGATGGGACTCAAATTTTAGCATACAATACCAATTACAAAATCTTATTGAGTTCAAACTCCAAAAGAGTAAATGAAATAGTGAAATGCAAATAGAGGTTAGTTGAGAGCTCGAATAAGAGAAGAAAGAAAGAATTCATGTGATGAATGTTAGCGATCAAATTTGCAACCTTTCAAAGATATATGAGGATGTTGTGTATGGATCTCGAGAGTTTTGGCCATTAGATGCAAAAACTAGTTATTGTTTTAAGATGCTAACAATTGAATTACCACATTTAGTGCTTCTTTGGATGCAACTTTATTGGACCTATGTAATTCAATTTTCGATTTCCGACTGCGCAACGACTACAAGATTCAAATAGGAATGAAACATAAAAAGAGAAGTAATTCAGTTTGATGTAGGCCGAGTCAAGTTTGAGTAAGTTGGAATTAAAATAGGCGATAGAGCATTGTAAGAATCTTTGAGTTTAGACGCACACGCATTGGAACTCAATGCTAGAGAAGCCAATTGGAAAAAATATTATTGGGGTGCATGTGAAATATTTGTAGAGCCAACAAGATGGAATAAGGCAAACCATGATGCCTAGCCTAACCTTAAGCGTCTAATCAAGGGTTCTTCCCTGGTGTATATGAAAAAGATCTCATGACTAACATTAAAGCATCGAATGAGTTAGTCACCGCTACCGGCGGTGGATACCTGAGCCTAAAAAAAGGATTGAACAAGACATTTTTTTATTGGAATCGAAATTAGACAAAGGCAATCCCGATAAAGTTGCAGGTGAACAAGTCTAAAATTGGATCCAAAATAACGAAGAGTTCCTTCCTCATCCGTTTCCAGAACTAGTAACGTCACAACTTCAACTATTTCCTTGTAACTGATTAGTTGTATCCTTTCTACTGATGCTCAATGTAATAGGGGGAAAAATACCCTTTTGAAAAAACGCTAATGGCCTTTTCCTTTCGAGCTGACTTTTTATTATCAATTTATACCTTTATAAATGGGCACAACAAACCACGTAAAGCAGATGGAAGAGGATTCTCACCTAAGCATTTTTCTCTTTTTTTTCTCATTGGCACTATTTGAACCATTGATTGAGAAGGTAAGAGAAAGGTTAAAGTGATATTGTAATTGATTAGATGGATATGATTTAGAAATAATGAGGGATAATAAGAAAGATTACGAGAGAAATCCAACCCGAAACAGATGGTATAAATCTAAGTCCAACACATTAATAAGAAAAATAAATATGAATAGACCAAATACCCTTTGACACTGACCATACCCCGTGAGCTTTTTCCTTATACGGCCACAGAAACAATGAAGGAGGAAAACACTTCTGCAAGACATACGCATACGTAATACTGCGGATTACCTTGATGACATTTCCTATACTCAATAGGGCCAACGTTGAGATGGAAAAAGCGGATGACCATTTTGGACGATAAATAAATGAAACATAACGCGTTCTGATTACACTCAAACATACTCCTGAATGCCCATAAACCATGAACAGTTGTAGGCTTGTAGCATCTCTAGAATATAAAATTAAGAAAATAAAGGAAAAACTCAAGCCAGGGCTTTCTCAAAATTTTTGGCCCAAGCTAAGTCTACCGTACAACAAATCTGGGGAAGGGCGAATCATTCGTGACTGCATTCTGCTTCCCAGCGAATGTCCAGCATCACATGAACATGCTAGACCTGCAACCACCTGCACTCAACACAAAACAACTCTTCGATAAATAAAGTGAATCGCGTAGTTCTTTTAAAAAAAAAAAAACCAAAACGATAAGGCAATCTAATATAGGAGATAATAGAGTGTCGCCAGCCATGCAAGACATCAAATTTTCATGCAAGGATCTATAAATAGAGCACCACATTGAGTAGCCATGATTCTTGTGATATTTAGGTGGCCACAATATAGGAGATAATACCAGTTGTGTTTTGCCTTTGAGAATAGATTACTAACTGGAATTTTTAAGTGAGGATTTGAAGATTGCATGTGAGCCTGTAGACTCGAACACACATTTATATGGCTGTGCAGCCACGGAAAAACATCTTGGCTCCAAATATTAAAAATTTAAAATGAGCTTCAGAGAGCATCATTCAGGAAACTTTGATATTGAAGTAAACCCTTAACATTCCTGCTTCATCAAGATGAAGCTACTTCCAACCCACCTCCTAAGTTCTCTCATAGATGAGAGGTTAAAACAATTTCTTGAACGGATATTAACAAATCATCCACAAAGGGTATAAGATAAATAACGTGCAAATAATAAGATAGAATCACTGAATTTAAAGGCCTCGTGAATTAACACAACTTTGGTACAAGTTCAATTATTAGAACTAAGACACCTAAAAAAACGTGCAAAACTTAACGCAAGAAACCCAGGCTCAAAGCATGTTCTCACCAAACTTGCAAAAGAAGGCTAAACTGCGACCCCAAAAAACCAAGATTCACAGAACACACAATCACATCGCACATATCATACAAAGATATAAAAGTCACACACACACACACACATAGAGAGAGAGAGCAGAGGCCAGAGGGAGAATAGGTTATGAACCCGAAGTTCTAGATAGAAAGGAACCTCACATAATTACCATTTAAGCTTGATCATCAATCTGCTTATCTTCCACATCATTCGTTGTAGCAGTTGCCTCACCACCATCACCACCCTCCGTTGGAGGTTGAACTTGTTCCTCCTCAGGCAGTGGCTCCTCCACATAGTCATTCTCAAATGCATCAGCCGGAACCTCATAGATCCTAACCTGGGGCTTAGATGGATCCTTCACTAAAACATACTTCCCCTCATTCAATTTCATGCACAAGTCCACAATAGACTTCACAATTCCCCACATATTATTTGTATTCAAATTAATTTGAGTTGCAAAATCTCTGGGTTTATAACCATTTACAGACAAAATCACATGATTAAAATGATCACGAGGATGAACCCTAGAAACGTAACCCAACTTCATCATATCTGCACTTGCCAAAAGAGCTTGGGCAGTCCATTTAGCCATCTTATTTGCGTTATTCTTCAGCTCTGTTGCCAAGACTGCACCCCTTTGTGTCTCCAACTTCTGTCTCCAATCAACACCAGAGTATTTGGGATCAAATTCATTCAAAGCATTCAATGTAAGGAAGGACCTTTGATTGTTCATATCAACAACACTCTGAACTTCACACCTTGCAACAAGATACATCTCATCATCAAGCTTCCACCTCCTGTACCTGTATGCCACAGAAGCAACCTCCTCACCCTCATTTGCAAAAGGATTAGGCTCGTCAAATGTCAACTTATTCCCATCTCTAATTAAAACTTGTTGCGAGAAATTCTGATTAATATAAGCTGCCTCGACGCTCAATGAATGGGCTGAGTTAATATCATCCTTGGCCTCTGGCAATGGCTCCTGCGAGGTTTCATGGACGGACAGCAAATCCAACTGCGATCCATCCCTCTTATCAAAAAACAACTTATTCCCAACTCGCTGAATAACAATGTCCCATGAGTAAACAGACCTGGGTGCACACATGAGCGTTGAAAGAATAGTATCGGTGGCAAAAACAGTGGCTTTGTCCTCGTTAGCAAGCCTTCGGATCACTGGGTCGTCAGTGGTAGTAACTTTGAAAAAGTTCCTATTCTTAAACCTCTCGAGACGACGTTCGTTCTTGGGAGTAATCCTATCATATGACCTGTCATAATACTCAAGCCCTCCACAGAGAAGAAGGTCTTCGGGTTCCGGAACAGCGAAGGATAACTTTGAAAAAGTTGAGAATGGGATCTGATCCAGCATGTTCCACTCGGGCTGAATATCCACAGAGGATTTGAAGACCGCGGCTTCACGACGTGAGGCATTCGCGTTGGATCTATTGAGATGGTAGAGACGGTCGCGGCGCGCCCTCTCCTTCTCAGCCTCACGTTTTCGGGCCTCCACCTCCTCGTCACGGCGTTGAGGGAGCTGTCGCTGCTGCTGGAACCGCCATTTAGGACCAAACTTGGGTCGCGGAGGGGGCTTTCCATCGATGAGGCGGAAGGAGGAATCATCATCAGCAGAGGCAGGGAAGGAATCGTCGATGGTGAAGTCGAATGCAGCGTCAGCCGAGTTCTTGGGTCGTGCAGGGTTGTTGAAGTTGCGGGTCCAGTCAGCGATTCGACCTAGTTTGTCTGAGCGAGAGAATGGGGCGTAGGGTATATTCACCGGGAGGTTGCTGGCGGAAGACGCGGCGGCGTCAGGTGGACCCCATCCATCTGGATTGAAAGGTACAGCTCCGATTTCAAGACTTCCAACCATTGATGGGACGAAAAGATTTCTGGCTGTGATCTGAAAAAACAAATAATGAAAAATTAAGAACCCAAGCGAAGAAATAGTGAAGAAAGAGCGAAACAGAACTCACACGAAATAGAAGTAAGAACGACTTACCTCGCCAGAGATTCTCTAACACGATGACGATGAAGCAGCGTCGACCTCTGCTCGTGGGCGATATCAGAAGCGAGGAAGACGATACTAGGCGCGGCGAAGAGTATAGGCTCGCGATTGATAGGGTTTATGCGTGTCTCATTAAGGCTATCTAGTCAATTTGAAAAATTGAAAGGATAACAACGTCTTTTTAAGGAGATAAAAGATTGAATTAAGGTGCGGATTAATCAATAAACTATTACATCAGAAGTACCTAACACAAAAAAATTTTAAATGGACCATATCTAGGAAAAATTAAAAAGTTTAAAATATCACAATGCCGTTAGAATAAAGTAATGCTGTTGAGTGTAAATTAAAAATGTCCAGGTGGCGAGTGAGATAGATAGGCTGATAGATGATGCAGTTAGAACCCCAAACTAGAATGGGTAGATAGATGATGCGGTGGCTGGAAGGATAGTTGTGCCTTCGGCCGCAAAATTGCAACCTTTTCGAAAATTTGGAACCCCAACTAAATCCATATACGCATTTAGGAACGGCAAGTTCATCGCATTCACTACAAAATTAAACCAGAAACACATGAAACTCCATGAAAACAGGGCAAGCAAGCTTCTAGCAGAGTGATCGTTTATTAGAAGATTATAGAGAAAATCAATGATTAGACGACCATCAAAATATCTGCGAGACATTATTTTGAAGTGAGTTTGTCCATTGGAAGGATATAGACTCTCAATGCCAGCAGCAATAAGGGCACCAGTATCAGAATTAGAATCGTCGAACTTGAAAACTGCAGGAAAATCCAAGTTCATAGATTTAGTAAGATTTGAAGAGAAAGAGATGATGGTGACTGAGAATGGCAAAGACACATGTTTTGGTGTTTTGAAGAACCTGTCAGAAGGGGTTTTGAAGAAAGTCTTCCATAGGGTAGGGGAGGCTAAAAGCTGAGTGTAATATCCCAGATTATTATTAATAGTGCTGATATTATTATTAATAGTATTAACCCATTTATTTTATTTTATTTTATATAGCCTTGGTGGGCCAAATACTCCTAACCTTAATTGCCTTTAGAATTTTCTGCTTACGCACTAAGAAAGAGGGTAGGTAATAAGTCCACTACTTATCAACCAAGTCATACTAAATTCATACCATGATTGATTGATTGAATTTAATATACTCTATCACATTAAATTCACATCATGATTGATTGATTTAATTTAATATACCCTATTAATGAGTTGACAATAGTAGAAGAGCCTAAAGCTAAACCCTAATTTTAAATTATAAATAGAGGTCCAGCCTAACCCTGAATATTCTTCTTCTTTTCTACTATTCTATTCTACTACTTTCTCTACTCTTTCTTTGTGCCAATTATTCTTCTAAGAGGCTAGCAAAACGGAGACTATACTATATCTAATACTAATCCCTTAAATAATAGGAATTAAGATGGAATATGTGTACAAATACATTTTTTCCTTCTCGATTGGCGTGAGCTGTTCCTTGCAAATATATATGTTCCTGTGCGTAGCTCTGATTGAGTTTAAGTAATTGAATATATATGTGTGTGTGTGTATAATTCCTCTTCTCGTTTTGCATATTTGATTTCTTGTTTTATTTTTGCTTTTGCAAAACTATTTGTGCATGGGTTCTCTAGACATGATCAATTACAATATACTATGGTAATAAAATATATCATATTATGATAGTTATGCCTATTGCTATATTATTTGATATTTCTTTTATTTATTCTTTCCCTATATAATATTTCCTCACAATAAAATGAGACATGAACAAATTATATGCAAAATATCATTTTATCCTATATTTAATTAAATAATAGAAAAGTGAATGAAAGATAATTAAATAAGTATAAAATATTAGTGAATTCAATTGCGGCACTTTAGTGCATAGAAATAATTCAGGAATTTTATTATGTGTGTATTTTAAAATAATTAGACTTTGCTCAGATAGGTATTTGAGTTATAATATGTGTTGGATCTTATATCGGATATTTGAATTATTATATTCTTGAATAATTTGGAAAGTCATGATGCCATTGAGTAACTGATATATTCAATGAAGAAATTAATAATTGTGACAAGATTGAATTTCCTGATCGTGTGTGATTGTAATGAATTAATAGTGGGAGGATAGCTTGGGACGGTACCTCCCAAAGTGATGAACACAACTTTTGGGTTTTGTGCCACCGATGTGAAAAGATAGTATCCGTTCTTCCCAAAGTAGTGTCTGACAGGTTTCCGGGACACTGTAGCAACTTTGGGAAGAGGTGTGCACATTAGGAAGATATGTTTTATGGCCAATTTGATGATTTGTGACTGGCAGGTTTCCGGGTCTATCATGGTTCTCTTCCCACTAAATAAACTGGAAGGTTTCCGGGTCTATATGAAATTAATAAAAATAATAAATAATATTTGATTCAGTGTGAATATTTGTAAGTGTCTGTATACACGATGAATATTGGAATTGATAGTTGATTCAATCACTATGTGATTATATATTTGATTTAATTAATATATATATATATATATATATATATATATATATATATATATATATATAAAAGTTGTATAAATTGTGTTTTGATTAGGATTACCGGCTTTTGCTGATGTTTGTGTTCATGAGCTGATTAGGATTACCGGCTTTTGCTGATGTTTGTGCTCATGAGCTGCGACGTCCTTCGGGGGAGCAGATTTTCAGTGAAACAGGTTTCAAAGTTGGGCTGTTGGGGCTAGAGTAAGAAGTGAGGAAGAACAATGAGCAATTCTAGCTAGTTTTTTTTTTTCTTATTTTATTTTAGCTTTGAATAAGACTTTTTTATTTAAGTGTGGGTTTATGTTATTGTAATAAGGTAGCCTTGCACTTGTCCCAGTACAAGTGCGACGGTAACTCTTTCCAAATTTGGTTATTTTGAATTTCAGTAATTATTTCTAAAAATTATTGCAATTTTATGTTATTATAATTGTTAGAAAATTTGGGGTGTTACACTGAGTCTAGCTGCAAGATCTCTGGTGTAGGAGTTAGAATCATGAAGTTGAAAACTGCTGGGAAATTGAAATCAACGGATTTTGCTCAATCGATTACAATAGCTTCATACACTATTTCACGATGAACAGTTAAAGAAGTGCTTATTATCAGACAAGTCATCTATGCTTAAAGAAGTCCATACTTGGTAAAGGGGGTTTCTAGGCATTTTGGACTGAATCTAAAGAACTAAAAGAAGAGCTATACCCAGAATAAGCAAAAAGAACGAGTAAAGTAGCTCCCACCACATTCTATCACAGCGATGGGCTCAGGCTTGGCTCTGACGACAATTATCTACGGCAGATTCAACCCCCACCAAATTCTCCAAATGGCTCACTTCCTTCACCGATTTTGTCTATTGGTTCCCTCTTTGGTCCAAATTCAGATCCACAGTGGTGACACCCATGACTCTCAACTTTGGGATTGAGGGAATATGGGGGTGAGAGAAACCCCCGTGAATGATTGAAGCAGTGGTAAACTCATGTTCACAGAGGCTCTGATCCACAAGGCTCAAGGTTAAAAAGATTCGAAATCCGAACGAGGTAAGAGGTAGTTAAATTTTGCTGACACATGTATGCCACATCTGCAACAATTCCAGTCAAAGTCTTACTGTAACACCCCCAAATTTCTAATAATTATAATAACATAAAATTGAAATAATTTTTATAAATAATTATTGAAATCCAAAATAACTAAAATTTGGGAAGTGTTACCACCGCACTTGTACTGGGACAAGTGCAAGGCTACTTTATTACAATAACGAAAATCAAAACTTAAGCAAAATGTTTTTTTTTTCAAAGCATAAAAATAGAATAAAACTAGCTAGAAAGCCGGATGTTCCTCCTCACTTCTCACTGTTAGTCCCAACAGCCCCAACTTTGAAACCTGTTTCACTGAAAATCTGCTCCCCCGAAGGATCGTCGCAGCCCATAACACAAACATCAGCAAAAGCTGGTAATCCTAATAAACAAGGATAATATAAAAATAATAATAATAAGAAAATAAATAACATATCTATATGATGATAAGAAAAATACCATATACATATATATAATCTAAAATATTGGTTTCAATACTCAACATATCTATATATTCTCATCGGATCAAATATTATTCCTTATCCTTTTAAATTTATTTAGACCCGGGAAACCCTGCCAGTCTATTTAGTTTAGTGGGAAGAGAACCATGGTAGATCCGGGAAACCCTGCCAATCTACCCTGTGACCCGGGAAACCCTGCCAGTCACAAATCATCAAATATCAAATTGGCCATAAAACATTTCGTCCTAATGTGCACACATCTTCCCAAAGTTGCTACTAGTGTCCCGGGAAACCCTGCCAAACACCACTTTGAGAAGAACGGATATAATCAAGTTTACATCACATAATATATCGAGGCATAAAGCCTAAGGGTTGTGTTCATCACTTTGGGGGTACCATCCCAAAGCTATCCTTCCACTGTTAAATTATTTTAAAAATACACTCATAATGAAAGGATTTCTCAATAATATATATATATATATATATATATATATATATATATATATATATATATATATATAAGCATTTAAAAGTTTCAATAAAGGGTTTTGCAAAATAGTTAAACGCAAATCAAGAAGAAGAAATATATGTATACAAGGAGGTGAAGTATTTTGCTTTCATAAAGTAATTCGAAAAAGGAAAACATATATATATACATATAAAAGTGCAGTATACATTTAAGAATTCTTTTTTTTTTTCACAAAAATGAGACCGACATGCCACGACTAACTCCTATTGTTCTGGGGATTAGGATTACCTATCAAGATATAAAATTACCCTAAGATTCATGGGATTATGATTAGTAAAATAGGATGTAGAGAAGAAGAAGAAGAATCATAGGATATAAAATTACACTAAGACTTATGGAATTATGATTAGTAAAATAGGGTAGAGAAGAAGAAGAAGATGAAGATGAAGATGAAGAAGAAGCACGAGATGCAAGGTTGTTCTGGGAATTAGGATTACCTGGTCTCCGTGTTTGCTAACCTCCTAGAAGAACGAGAGTATAGCGGCAGAGAAAAGTATCGGGTGTTTTCTAGGTCTAGGTGGTTAGACCTAAATTTATAGTTAAATCTAGGGTTTTGGCTATGGGCTGGACCTTTTAATTATTAGATATATTTTGAATCCAATAATGAATTCAAAAAGATTGAAATTATAATCTGATATAACTAACTCCTAGGATCTTGGATCTAATCTTAACCAATTATAATCTGATATAACTAACTCCTAGGATCTTGGATCTAATCTTAACCAATTATAATATGATATAACTAACTCCTAGAATCTAGGATCTAATCTTAACCAATCTAATAATACTATTAACAAAATAATATGATTACCACAAAAACAATACAACATTATTTATTAGTATTACTACTACTACTACTTCTTCTTCTTCTTTTATTTTTATTTCTACTATTAATCAATATTATTTTATTAGTATTATTTTAATCTATCATTATCATTACTATTTCTATTATTATTATTATTAATAAAAATCCGGGGTATTACACTTACCCTACTAATTATTTAAACGGTGTTACTTTATCCCTAATAGTATTGTGAAATTTTAAACTTTTTAATTGTTTTTTGGTAGATATAGTCCACTTAAAAGCTTTTTGTGTTGGGTGCTCCTGGTATAATAGTTTATTGGCCAATCTACACCTTAATCCTAAAAGATTCCAGGTTGTGAACAAATGGTTTAATGTGAAGAAACCAACTAGAAACTAAAAAGTGTGTCTAATCTTTTTTATAAGGCACTTATTTGTTTTTAAGTAGTATGAAATATATGTTTTTTATGTATAACCATAATCAAAACAAAATTAGGGTGTTAAATGAACTAAAAATTATTTTAGGACACAGGTTACTACTGAAAAAAAAAAAAAAGACTCTATGGTGCAATTTTTTAGAAAGTGGGTGCTACTAAAAAAATAATTGAGGTTGACCAATGTATCAAGAATTAATTTAGAATATTGCGTACCACTGATTAAATGCTTTCAGAAAGTTGAATATTATTTTAGAGGGAAAAACAAGAACTACATCCCTATTTTACACCCAAAACTCTATAATTTTTGGTAAAGGAGATGAAAAGGAGGGGGGAAAGTAAGGGAAAATGTCATTTAAATACCAAATGCAATTCTGAAACCCCAAAACGTTTGTTAAAAAATTAAAAGGACACAAAGGTGATGAGGAGGAATCTGAGATTTTAAAATTTACGTACTTGTACTAAAATACCCCTCATCTCTCTTCTCTTCATTCTTCCTCTTTACGGCCACTCTCTCTCTCTCCCCCCCCCTTCCTCTCTTCATTTTTACTTTCATCTACGCCTTTCTTTCCTCACCGGCGATAGCTTCCACCTTCGCCGCCGTTGGCAATTTCCACCTTAACCACCAAAAATGCCACGACTGTGAGTTTGATTTTCTAAAATTTTAATCGTTTGAGATGTGGTAGTTGCTGGGGGCTAGACTTCATTGTTGGAGAGGGAATGAAGGAGAGATGAAGAAGAAGGCAAACAGTAAAATGAGCTTAGGATGCCAAAAATTCTGTAATGAATGGTAAATGAGTTTGAGGAAGAAGAATGTGAATAGAAAATGTGAACTTTTAACAAAATTCATAATGAGAGTAACAAATTCGGGAATGAGAATAGCAAGTTTAGTAATGAGAATAACAAGTGTATTCGTCAGTGGGAACACATGTCATTGCTGAAACCAAAATGTCAAGACAATTAACAAATTTCGTAATGGGAATAAAAATTTTTTTAGTGATATTAACAAGTTCTGCAATGAAAATAACAAAGGTGTTCATCAAAGTGAGATGTGTACAACCTGACGAAGACACTTTATTTCAATTACGAAACTTGTTAATACCATTAAAGAACATGTTATTCCTATTACGAAATTTGTTAATTGTCCTCAAATTTTGATTTCAGCAATGACATGTGTTTCACTGACGAATACACTTCTTATTTCCATTACTGAACTTGTTATTCTCATCACTAAACTTATTCATCTCATTACAAAATTTGTTAAAAGTTCACATTTACTGTTTATTACTGGATTTTCAGCCTCTTGAACTCGTTTGAATGTTCACTTTCTTCTTTATCTCTCCTTCTTTCTCCTTCCAACAATGGAGTTCAGCCCCAACAACTACCATATATCTCAAACGATTAAAATTTCAGAAAATCAAACCAGAAACAAACTCACAGTCGTGACTCTAAGCCTAGGTTTCCAAACTCACGGTCGTGACGTTTTTGGTGGTTATAGAGGAATTCGCCAGCAATGGTGAAGGCGGAAGCCGTCGCTCGCGAGAAAAGAAAGGCGTAGGTGAGAGTAAAAATGAAGAGAGGGGAATGAAAGAGAAAGGGAGTGGCGAGGAAGAGAAACAGATAAAGAGGAGATAGATAAGAGGTATTTTAATAAAAACACTTAAATTTCAAAATATTAGATCTTTTCACATCATCTCTGTGTCCTTTTAATTTTTTTTAACAGCGTATTAGAGTTTTAAAATTTAATCTAGTATTTAAATGATATTTTTTCCAAATAGTGATGGAGAGGAGTCAGATCCTTAGTAATACACTAGTATATGTCTCTCTATATACGGCAAAAGGAAACGTCTCTTTATAGTCCTCTTTGAATTTGTAATGTCTACACGTTCTAAACGTTTTTTATTTTCATTCTTAGACTATATTCTATCCAAAATTAACGATATTTTGATTTTTTTTTTAGATATGAAATAATGTATTTTAAAATTTTTATGATTCTTCCGAACACCTTGAATTGTTCCATACTCATTTATTTTTCTTCAGAATCATTAAAAATTTGAAATGCATAATTTTTATATAACCCTTTGGGCTACTTAGGTCTGGCATTTTTTCTAGATCATATTATCATGTATCCTAACACCCGACTAATCCGGATTAAAGTTTTGTGAATGATTTTGAAGAAAAATAAATGATTATGGAACAATTTAAGGTATTTTTTTCTCAGAAGTTTAGGAGTTTTTTTGAATAAGGTGAGATTTGAACTCAATTTGTCCACTTTATACTCTAGCTAGTCCATCACTAGACCATCCTTAAGTAATTTGAAATGCATCATTTCTAACAATAAAACATCGTGCTGATAGTTAATTGATCAAATATGTTGATATAGTAAGTTCATGTGTCATCCATATCATTTTTGTTTTATGTTAAGGATCACATTTGTCTGAAAGTTTTCAAATCGTAACAATATCACCCCAGATGTTATCTAGGTTAAGTTTGATTATTAGTTAATCAAATATGCTCACATGATAGGTCCACATGTTATCCACTTTAAGGAGTAGAGAAAATAGAAGAGGTATCCACCTATCTAAGTGTCATTGGGTAAGACGGCGGAGGGTTTCAAGAGGCCTTTTTCTCGACAATCTCTCTTAATATGACTTGCATCTAGTAATTGAATCTGTTTCTTTGTTATTCTCTTGTGAAAGTAAGTTCTCCGCCATTTGCGATTCCTTTCTCTTCATTATTGTTTCGTGTTGTTAATTAATCATATTTAGTCAACTAACAGACAAATTTATTCCAGATAATAATTAAGGACAAATTACTACGATTTCAAAATTTATGAAACAAAATTGAACCCAAAAAACTTTTAAGACGGCATTGTTCCCGAGTGAAAACTTTTAAGCAAATTTAGACCTTAATAAAAATGACGTGCATGAGACATGGATATGTTAGCTTAACATATTTAGTTAGACAATCGAAGTCTGCAAGCTTAACATCAATAACCGTTAGGGCAAAATTATTTGGTTTTGGAAACTTTTTTACCCATATTGGACAACATTTGGGGTAAAACTAGGGCTTCACCCATTTCACATAGATAGAAGATTTTAAGAGAAATGATAAGTATATTATCAAAATGGTTTAGACAACAAAATTTCTTCACATCCAAATAAGATTGATAATGACAATGACTCTTGGACTAAATTCGCATTGCTGAAGTATTCTATGATCAGGTTTGAACCCGCACATTAAGATTTTCAATAGATCTGATCTGATGGAGAGGCAGTCAACACGTTTCAGTGAAACTACATGATTTTTTTTTTTTTTAGGTCCTAAGGACCAACAAAATCCTAAAAAAAGTCTCTAAAAAAATTAGGGAAAATTTCTATTAGAATTTTTTTTACAACTTTTTTAAAATTTTGTTGGTCTCTTATGCTGGAGATTCTTCTACTGAACCACCAAAAAGACAAATTGTACTTCAAACATGATTTGAAAATGTCACTAACTATTAACAATAACATTTTGTTTATAAATAATTTAGCCGTAGTATATGATACATTTATAGATTTTAACTAGATTAATAAATATTGTTAAGTTAATTAATATGATATGTATTTTTTAAAACACCGTAATTATGTTCTCTATTTCTCCTTATCTATCTTTTATTTGATTATTAAAGACAAACTAAGAAAAGATTGACTAATATAGTAAATAGGTATTATATTTATAATCAATATTATTAAGCAAAATATTTATGACTATTATTAACTTTATAAATAAATCTTACTACCTCCGGTCCTAATTATAAGAGCTAGTTGACTTTCTTTGGAGAGGTTAAGGAAGCTAAATAAGTTACTTAACCAATTCATATGTTATATATCTGTAGATTATATATTAGTTTATTTGTTAAACTAATTAGTTTGAAGAAAAAAATAAAAATAAAAATACTGTAAAGTAATTTAATTAGCTTCCTTAATCTCTCCAAAAAAGTCAACTAGCTCTTATAATTAGAACCGGAGGGAGTATATTAAGAACGTGTAAAGTATCATCTATATATATATATAGATAACAATACTAGTTGAACTTTTTCGAAAATTTGGATGAAAATTATGTTTTCAATGTTGTTGGACTTTTTAACTGTTTACGAACAATACGATTTCCTTAAGCTTTTTAATTTGTTGAACTTTTCCGAATAAATAGACCTTCTATTTATGATCTCCCTTATAAATTACACAATTTGTCGGAAAATAATCGTTAACTCTTTATTTTTTTAATAGTTAAGATTTTTAAGATAAGATTATATATAATATTTTCCCCCTAGAAGATGTTGGGGAAAATCTTTGAAAAAGAACATTAAAAACGCTAAAAGACGAATGAGTGTTTCAAATATTTATAATATCAGAGATGTGTGGATGCCTAATTTGTCCTTTTTAAAATTCAATGGAAATGATAAGAATATCTCTCTGAGTCCATTTTTTATAAGGGTTTAATAAGTTTAGATTAGGTTTTAATAAATTCTGATAATATTTTCATAAATTTCAATTTAAAAATCACCACTTGCCACAATGATAAGTGTTGATCCCTAATTCTAATAAGGGTTTTAAAGATTCAGGTAAGGTTTTAATGTCTTCTAGTAAGATTTTCACAAATTCCAATTAAAAAATTACCACTCGTTACAATGACAAGGTATCAATTTTGATAAGGGTTTCACATATAAGTTCAAATAAAGTTTTTATAAGTTATAATAAAAATTTATTAGAAATAAGAATCAATATGTTATAATTATAGTGAGTGGTGATTTTTTAATTGAAATTTGTGAAAATCTTATTAGAAATTTGTTAAGCTTTTATAAAAAAATAGGAGCACGTGTTTAAACTGAGAGGGACATTTCTGTCATTTTATTTAATTAGATTTTATATAATATAATATAATATATAATTGAATGTCTTTAGCATTTTAAAAGTTTTTATTCAGGATTATCCCAAGATTTTATATGATACAATATAATTTATAATTGTATGTCGCGTATATAATATAATATAATATCCTGTAAGACTTTTTTACGTCAACAGATTTAAAATAGAAGCTGAAAAATAGGGAAGAAAATATTATAATGGCTACATGGTGTTCCAATTCGTTTTTTTATCCTCGAGTGAAGAAGTACTCCAATTTTGTACTCAAAAAGATACTTAAGATAAGAGGGAAAAAGAGAATAAAATCAAAGAGATATCTGTTAAAACCCATGTTTAAAAAAAAAAATCCACTTTTTTAAAATCAGTTTGTTATCTTTTTATAAAAAAAATCAATTTGTTACTTGGATTTTTGACCTCAAGTTTCATTTATAAAAGGCGATTCACATGTGCGTAATCAACCACATTAGATTATTGGCTACTTGATCAATTGCAACCCGCGCATTTTTTAGGGGGGAAAGCTAAATTGAGGCTGATATTTCACGCGCATGTTTCGAGGAAGACTAAATCTGATAATCAAACCCTTTTAAGCATCAACGTAATTTCTTGGTTGTTGACAGAGCGCACAGAGGTTCAATCGGGCTGTCAAAACGACGTTGACAGTCCCGATTTCTTGGAAGGATTCCAACGTCAAGGTAGGAATAATCTTTTAGCACGATCGAATATCCTCATGCTGATCTAGATTCTTGCGTAGCTTCGCTTGCGCGTTTTCTTTACGTGTGGTTTTTTCGCTCATTCAATTTTGTACAACCCCACCTACCCTTTTTAAGTTCTTTGATTTTTCTTAATAGGTCCTCACTGTTCTCTCCTATTCCGCAGGCGTATATCGGTTTTCACACATTCTTGGAGGTCTGGGTTTTCTTGAATTTTGATTATTGTAATTCTTTCCCTGGGAGGTTTTGCATTGAATTTATTCAATGAGTTCGTTTTCTGGGGCCCTTCAGCGACCTCTGGTAGCCGCTGCTGCGGTTGCTGCGGCTTCTTTCTCTGTTGACCTCTCTGATAAATTGCCTTTGCCATCTCGTGGAGCATCGGATGTTTGTTCAACCACAGATTTGACAAATGCTTCCGCTTCTAATTCCATTCAAGGGTCAAGTTCATCATGGGTTTCTCATATTTCCGCTTCTAAGCTTGCTAACCTTTCTTTTGTTACCCGAATTCGAGTGCCTGTTCCTAATGTATATTTCCGTGACCCATCTTTGGACCCCAATTACGTGTCAAATTTGCACTATTCTTTTGTTGCTTCATCTCCACAGCTTCACAGTTTATATCACTCTGCCGGCTTGCCTAAATTGTCCAGGCCATCGACATACCCCAAAAGTATATCGTCTCCTCCTTCTGAGGCTATGTACCAATGGCATTTGCCTGAGGTAAATTCTGTGGGTCTTTTAGGTGATTCCAAATCTTCATTAGAGAGATCAAGGACAGTGGTGGTTTTATTGGGCTGGTTGGGATCAAAGCAGAAGCATCTTAAGAAGTATGCAGAGTGGTACACTTCAAGAGGGTTTCATGCCATTACATTTACCTTTCCAATGGGTGAGGTTCTAAGTTACCAGCCAGGAGGGAAGGCAGAGCAAAATGTTCACTTGCTAGTGGACCACATGGCAGGCTGGCTGGAAGGGGAAGATGAAAAGAATCTAGTATTTCACACTTTCAGCAACACTGGATGGTTAACGTGAGTGAATTCATTGCTCTTTGCTATTCACAAGCAAATGCACATATTAGGCACTTTTTACACTTTTGAGGAAGCCATTTCTCAATGTATGACTGGTTTGGTAAACCTTGCAGATATGGGGTTATTTTGGAGCAGTTTCAAAAGCAGGATCCATCAATAATGAATAGGATCAGGGGCTGCATAGTAGATTCTGCACCTGTTGCCTACCCTGACCCAGAGGTAAAGACTCTCGCAATTGTTAGACTCTGGTGAACTTGGCCTTTTTTTTGTGGGAATATTTCATATGCTATTTGTCATCCTTTCAAATATTCTTGATGTTGATGCTCTCTCTATGAAACGTAGGCATTTTCTGCAGGCAATTTGTAAATTGTTTGTTATCCTCTCCTCTGTTAATACTTTTATTACCATCTCTGTGTCCTTCCTACTTCAGTGTTGTTCTTCATGTCATCATGTTTAAAATAATCAAACGGACCCACTTGTTGAGTTGCAATAAATTGATGAATGGAGATATTTACATGTGAACTTTCAAAACAGTCTATTATTGTCACCAATGGGGATCACAGAAAATATGATGCATTGGCTCCCCCCACAACCAATTTAAGCCCTTTAAGTTCTTGGGCATTTTCAAAACTAGAGTGAACAGACTGATGATTCCTTCATTCTTTCTATGTCTCAACCTGCTTTTTAAATGTTAATTTCTGATGCTAGGTAGGATAAATCATGCGATTGTCTTTTCAGGTCTGGGCTTCAGGTTTCTCTGCAGCGTTTCTCAAGAAAAATAGTGTAGCTACAAGGGGAAGCATATCCTCAAATAATACAGGCATTCAGGCATCAATTGCCAGGAATGAACCTGCAGCATCTGAAGCAGCTTTACTTTTAATTCTCAAGAAATTTTTTGAGGTGGTTCTGAATCTTCCGGCAGTGAATAGGTATTTACTCTACATTAACTCCTCTTTTACTGATTAATGGACAAAATATGATGTTTGACCCCATTCCCACCTCTCATAAATCTTTGATACACTCCAATCCCAAGATCAGGTTGTTTTCGGAATATCATAACCCCTGAATGCTTCAGGTTCAAAGAAGAGAATTCAGGATCAAGTTTGTAAGAACTTTTGGAATAGGATTGTAGTAAGAAACACTAAAAATAGATGCTTTAGAAAAGTGATATTTTACAATGCCCAATCTAGTTTACACTAATGAATTACTCAAGATTTAGTAAAATTCACAGCTGGAGAGCTTGGTGAATGTGATGTTTTAGAAAGCTGGTATTGGACCGGGGACATAGTTATTTGACCTAGGAATAATTAATCTCTATGATGTTGATACGTGGAAGATAACGAATCCTCGACAACTCTGATACATAAAACTCATCATTGCTTTGGGAGGTCGTGTCCAATAATGAACGAACTAACTTTATTACCAACTCGTCTGTTATATTCCGTGCCTAACAGATATACGTAGCTTGTGTTTGCCATTCTTAGTAGAGGATAATATTCTGCAGCAGCCTTCTGTATAAACAGACATGATACATCGTAATAACGTGAAATCATATTTGCAGGAGACTCACTGATGTTTTGAACATGTTGTCTTCAAAGCAACCCAACTGTCCTCAGTTATACATCTATAGCTCAGCCGACAGAGTTATACCTGCAGGTTCTGTGGAATCATTTGTGGAAAAACAACGCAAGGCCGGGCATGATGTGAGGGCATGCAATTTTGTATCCACGCCCCACGTCGATCACTTCAGAAATGACACAAAACTGTATAGTTCTCAGCTTACCCAATTCTTTGACGAGTGTGTGCTCACTCGTTCCAAGCCTTCTCACTAGTTCTTGCTTTCATGGCTTTCACTTACAAGTCCTATAGTTGATTCGTTCTCGAAGCAGCCATCCTTGATTTATGGTGCTAATCACTGATTGTTATTGTTAAACTGGTAAATTTATAATGCAAATGAGACAGTTCTACCTATACTGTGCTGTTTCCTTCATGTACTTTGATAAGGACAAGACTGATGATTTATTAGTTGATATGTAGAGTCACAAGATTTAAGAAAAGAAGCATGATAGCTATTTTGATGTAAAATTTGGATTTAAATTCTGGTTATCAATATTTTCCCACTCTCAATTTCTTTTCTTGTTTTAAAAAAAGGAGTAATAGGCAGCAAACGAGAATGTCAATTTTCAAAATTTTGGAAGCAAAAGAGAGGAATGTCAATTTTCAAAATTTTGGAAGCAAAAGAGAGGTTAAAAGGTTGAACCAGAAACACCAAAATTAAGAAAAAGAAAGCGAAGGGGTCAGGAGTCAAACAACAGGAAAAATTATAATTAAGGCCTGAAAATGACCCTTAAACGACCTACCAACTGAGCACTAACTTGGACAAGGACATGTTACTAATACTGGACCCTTATTTCGCTTAATTAATTCATTGTTGATTAAAATTTAATCTTTTTTTTTGGGCCAACTTAATCAAAATAATTCGAGAGTGTTTGAGAAGCAATACGATCATTTATAAAAATAAGTTCTTTTACGTTCTACAAGATAAATCTTTTTTCCAATTAAAAAGAATTCACACTCTTGAGCCAAAGAGGATTATTTTTCAGGCGGAAAAAAGTTGTTGGATCTTCTTCCTCCATCATAGAGTCAACGTGGAGAGTTTTAATTTTTATAATTACTGCGTTATTTTATTGTGACAATTAAGAAGGCGCGAAACTGAAAAATGACAAGGAGGGTCATCTCAGTCTTGATTTGTACCGCAGGGAGCTTTATGTGCCCTTCTCGTATGAACAGCGAACGAAATCTGCTGGAAGTGGAACTTGTCATCTACTGGTATTATTGTATAGTCCATATCAAGCTTGTTTCACACCCTCCAAAAGCAACGATATATATATATATATATATTAGAGTCGTTTATTCCATTTAAACTTATTAGTCCCTTGTGCTAATCTCTCTACAATTGGCCCCCAAAGAATCTTTGGGGTAGAATTAGGGTTAGGGTTTGATCGCCGTTCCCCTGAATGGCTTCAGTGGACGCCGTTTCGGACTCTCCCCTCTGCATAAACGACGTTCTGACGGATGATGAGCTCCGGTTCATCCTGGCCAGGCTCGACAACGACAAGGATAAGGATATCTTTGGGCTTGTTTGCAAGAGATGGCTTCACTTGCAGAGTACCCAGAGGAAGAAGCTTGCTGCTCGTGCTGGGCCCCACATGCTTCGCGGAATGGCCACCAGGTTCACCAGCTTGGTCGAGCTGGATCTCTCTCAATCAGTTTCTCGCTCCTTCTATCCCGGGGTTACCGATTCCGACCTCTCTGTTATCGCCAATGGCTTCAGATACTTGAGGGTGCTTAATTTGCAAAATTGTAAAGGTTGGTTTCTTTTCTTTTCTTCTTTTGTTTTTATTTGTGATTGCGATCCTTGAATGGACTCATGTGGACTCCCATTTTTAACTTTTTCTATGTCAGTTATGGTGATTATTGATGATAAAATGTCGATCTAGTATTTACTGTCTGTGGAGCTTGGGCATTACCCTTTAGTTTGTGGTAATTGGAATTGTATTGACAGTGTTCTAGTCTTTATTCCACTTTTGCATTGGTTTCATTCTCCGTCGGTAGAATGATTATGATTACTCATTTGACAAGATGACTGGCAACCCTTAAACACTGGGGTTTTGGTTCAGAAAATGTTGAAGTCTAATATTCGAACCTATCTTCATATGATGTGTGACTTCAAAAGTTGTTTTTGCTTGCAAGCTAAGATCCTATGCTGTCACTGTTTTGAGCCCAAAAAAAAAAAAGTGCTGTCACTGTTGCACCCTGAAGGGTAAACGACTTATCCTTCCCTCCTTCCTTTATGGTTTCTCAGTTGTACTTTGTAAATGTGGAGGGAGATGCGATTTATAAATAGATAGATAAAGGGGAAAGAATAAAAAAAGAAGGGAAAAAAATTTGCATTTTGGTTTGAGCCTTTGAGGGGACTATAGTATCATAAAACTTCACTCTTAAATTAGAGTGATATTAAGGTTTCAGAATATCATCCAGTTGTTTAGTTTGAAAGTTCCAGAACGAGATTGACAGGATGCTGTTTGTGTTGGTAATATACAGGGATCACAGATGTTGGAATGGCTGCAATTGGTGAGGGTCTTTCAACATTACAGGCTTTGGATGTATCCTCATGCAGACAGCTGACAGACAAGGGATTATCAGCAGTTGCCAAGGGGTGTCCTGACCTACGAATATTGCATCTAGCCGGATGCAGATTTGTTGCAGATGGTATATTAGAAGCTCTCTCCAAGAACTGTCATAATTTAGAAGAGTTAGACTTGGAACGGTGCATAAGTATTACAGACAGGGGACTGACATGCCTTGCGAGTGGTTGTAAACTAATTAAGTATTTAGACATCAACAAATGCAGCAATGTTGGTGATGTAGGGGTTTCTTGCCTCTCCAAGGCTTGTTCATCCTCTCTCAAGACCCTGAAACTATTAGATTGCTGTAAAGTTGGGGATGAAACTATAATATCTTTAGCTGAATTCTGCAATAATCTTGAGACCTTAATCATTGGTGGTTGCCGGGATGTCTCCGATGATGGAATAAAGTCACTGGCTGCTTCTGGCAGAAGAAATCTTAAGAACTTGCGGATGGATTGGTGTTCAAACATCTCTGACTCATCATTGAGCTGTATATTAAATCAGTGCAGAAACCTTGAAGCTCTGGACATTGGCTGCTGTGAAGAGGTGACAGATGCTGCATTCCAGCTTATAAGCAGCGAAGAAGCTGCTTTGGATTTGAAGTTTCTGAAGGTGAATAATTGTCCAAAGATCACAGTGGCAGGTATAGGCATCCTTTTGGGTAAATGCAATTATCTAGAATATCTGGATGTAAGGTCCTGCCCACATGTTACCAAGGCTGGCTGTGACGAGGCTGGGTTGCATTTCCCTGAATGCTGTAAAGTCAACTTCAATGGTAGTATCAACGAGCCTGTTGAGCTTTTTTGATGCTATGATAATTTAACGAGGTTGGGATCATCTAAAGATGAAGACATTTGGAGATGTGAAGTGGATGCTTCTATTATCATCTGTATCACACTGATTTCTTCCCGAGTTGTAAATTGGGTCTGTATCTGTATATTTGTTTTTATGCTTTTGCAAGTTATTGCCTTCCTCTATTTGCATTTTGTTCCTTGTTTCACATCATGCATGAGAATCCTTACATCATTTGTACCTATTTCACTTCAAATTTCGTTGTTCCGTGTTGCGGTGTATGCTTGGTGTGAATTTTGTTTCAAATCTTCTGACCCGTAACATTGTGTTCAGATTGAACCGACCATTTCACCGAAAGGTTAGCCATAGATTCTGGTCCGTAAGTGTAGTTTATAAGTTTAATCATGATCAATTTAGATTACAGGATTAAGGTATGATTTTACCAATAAATTTTTTTTCTAGGAACATCGGGCTCAAACAAGTTTTGAAATGGGTAAGAATATCAATAAATTATTTTAAATAGTGTAGATTTATCAAAATGGTTAAATTTCATCAAACATCCGCTAGATTCATCAAAATCAGTTTAAAGTAAAACCTAAAATAAATACATTTGATGAAAATTGAAGACATTGGTAAATTTATGCCATTTTAAATTATTTATTACTTCCTCCGGTCTTAATTATAAGACATATTTAACCGATTTTGGGGAAATTAAGGAAAGGAGTTAAATTAGTTAATTTTACTTATTTTCCTAAAATGCCTTATATAAATTTAAAATGACATAAATAAAAGTGAATCAATAACCCCGCCACATATCTCTCCAACCAATTTTCCTTTCCATATGCTTTCTAATTGAAATAATGGTCTTGATATATATATATGTGTGTATGTATATGTATACATATAGATCTATCTACATACATACATACACACATATAGACACACACATATACCCCCATATATCTACACACACACATATATATACATTTCTACACACACATATATACATACATATGCACACAGATATATATACATACATATATACACATACACAAATACATACTCACATGTAGACATACACACATATACATACATACATACATACATATGTTTATAGACACACATGTGTGTGCATGTGTGTATTGCAATCCACATACATATACTCACCAAAAACTAAACACATTTTTTAGAATAAAATAGGGGTATTTTAGGAAGAATTTGATAAAAACTAAAAAGTTGTCCTATAATTAGGACCAAAATCAACCTCCAAATATTATCTTATAATTAGGACCGGAGGGAGTAATATTTTTGTTGCTTCCAAAATTTAATTGTCTCAGATGTTCTTTGGAAGAAGCTTTATTGTTAGAATTGCACCCCTAGATTATAATGGTTAACACAAATATGTGTGCGTTTTTGTATGTATGTATTTATTTATGTTTCTACTTATTAATGTATTGATTAAAAGTAAAGAAGGTAACAAAAAATGCAATGAAAGAAATACGCATGCTGCAAAATTTGAATTTTGGCCTGTTGATATTTAAAATGAAATTACCAAAAAAAAAAAATCTATTTTGTCTAATTTAAAAAAGAAACTGTAACTGTTTTTTTTTTTTTTTAAAGTTTTGGAGGGTTCGGCATCAGTCATCCTACCAAGGCCAGGGCACGGTCCTTGGCTACTAGGAGTCCCAGCGATGGTAGAGGAGATCGAACCCACGACCCAAGGGCCTAGTCCTAGATTCCTTACCATCTATACCAACTCACATTGACTAAACTGTAACTGTTATTCTAACTAATTATAAATAGTTTAGATTTATGAAATAAACATTTTATGAACAAGCAATTGAATTGTTGGAGGCTGATATTCGTATGATCGTATCCCACCGTTTCTAACATTTTCCCCCTTTGATTGTTTAGAGTAAAATACTCTGATCACCCTCCTGTTTTGCTTTAATTATACAAACCTCTCATCTATTTTGAAAACCCATAGAAACCTCCCTTAAATTAAAATATATGTTACATAAACCTCTCTTAAATGAGTAAATGCTCTAACCACTCTCCTGTTTTACCTTTATTACACAGACCGCCCCTTTATTTTGAAAATATACATTTAAGTCCAAATAATAACTCCATTAAGAATATTATAAAAAGATTCCAAAAATATAGTCTTTTTGAATTAAAGTTTATATAAAAATAAAATTTATATATTATTTTACCCTTAATATTATACTTAAACCTTAGTTTTACTTTTATATTTTGACTAATATTGTTTTAAATAATTTAAGAGTTTTTTTTTAATCTTTACAAATAGTTATTTCTTTGATTATTTTAACATTGGTTAATGTAAATATCACCGAATGTTGAATATTCAAATAAATTTTTAAATAAACATGTGCTTGATCAAATGTGTCTATAAATATTTGTGAAAAATTATTAAATTAGAAATTTAAATGACACATGAAATCTCAAACTTATATAGTTTATTATATTTGATAAAAATATATGTGTTTAATTTATATTTTTAAGTCAAAATTAATTTATAAGATCAAAACTAATAAATTTTTTAACAAATTAGAAAGTTAGAAAATCTATTAGAATACATTTTTTGTTGTATAAATTTGGTTTTATATACTTAAATAATTCTAATACTGAAGATGGACATTTTGGTTAAAAAAAAGTTCAAAAGTCAAATTTAATGGTTAACTAACGGTTTGAGTGGATGGAAATAGAATATTAAAATATAAGGGAGGTTTGTGTAACATAAATTTTAATTTAAGGGAGGTTTTTATGAGTTTTCAAAATAGAGGGGAGATCTGTATAATTAAGTCAAAACATGAGGGTGGTAAGAGTATTTTACTCTAATTTTAAAAAAAATTTCTATGAATTTTTAAAATAAAGAGGAGGTATGTGTAATTAAGGTAAAACAGAAAGGTGAGGAGAGTATCATATTCTTACTTTTATATTGGTAGGACTCTATCCTCAAAATCAACGATTCATATAGAGGGCGCCATTAATTTTTGATTATTAATTGCTTTAATTAAAAGCCTATCGTTTTGTTGGGTCAATTTTTATTATCTTCATTCTACACCCAACAACCTCTCCCCTTTCCCTACCCTCTGCTCATTCTTTCACTTCTCAGCTGAACTCAGGTGGGTCCATTCCCCTCTGTATCTCAGACTCGTCGGAGAAAACATGGCCGAATCACCCTCTCCGACGCCTGAGCAACCCTTACCGGAATCCGATGATTCGCAGTACTGGTGCTACCACTGCGACAAGCGTGTGTCCGTAGAGACGCATCCTGAGGGCCCGGACATTCTCTGCCTCGAGTGCAAGCATGGGTTCGTTGAATCGATTCCTTCGCCGTCTTTGGCTCCGCCCTCCACGACTTCTGATCTGATCGACGATCCTCATTTTGAATCGCAATTTCTGCGCGTACTTCGACTACTTGCAGAGTCTGCGCGTGATGAAGACGCGCCTCCTCCTCCTCCATCTCGAAACCGCTCCTCAGGCGATGATTTTCTCAGGGTTGAGTTCGAGGATTGGGATGACGATGAAGAAAGCAGCAACAACAATAACAACTACGAGGACGACGAAGATGATGGGGTGGAGATTCGAGATGAAGGAGAAGAGCACGAAGGTGCTGAAGAGCATGAAGATGGACTAGGAGTAGAAGACCTAAGTGGAGACGAAGCCGAAGAATATCTGAGAAGGAGGAGTATGCGGAACCGGATCAGAGACTTGACCAGTCGGATCAGAGACTTGGCAACCGGCACGAGGAGCAGGAGGAACAGGATCTTGGATTGGGCTGATATACTGATGGGTCTTGAAGACAATTCCATAGAACTAAGACTTCAAGTGCCCGATTCGGATCGATTTTTCGGAAACCCGGGAGATTACGTCGACGCTGCTGATTATGAAGCTCTGCTGATGACCTTGGCAGAAAGCGATGGAAGCGGGAGAAGAGGGGCTCCACCGGCCGCAAAATCTGCGGTGGAGTCGCTGCCGACGGTGGAAATTGTGTCTGAGGATCAAGCTTTGGTGTGTGCTATATGCAAAGATATGGTGGGTGTGGGAAGCATGGCAAAGCAATTGCCCTGCGGCCATCAGTACCATGGGGATTGCATAGTTCCCTGGTTGGGCTCCAGAAATTCATGCCCAGTGTGCAGGTTTGAGCTTCCAACGGATGACCAGGATTATGAGGAGGAGAAGAAGAAGAAGGTGATTGCCACCACTGCTGATGGGGCATCGGGTTCTGGTGGAACCGATGCGGTATCATGTTTATTCTAAATGGTATGTTCTATATAGTATTTATGTAATATATTATATTTGGTGATTTTCATCTCCTTTGCAAACTTTTTCACTTGGTTTCTCTTTCTTCTTTCGCCCCTTCCCCTTTAATTGAAATCTGCGCAATGTTGTTTACTGGAAGTTTCATGACGCTAGCTCCTTAGCTCTCTTTGTATATAGAATTTGGATCCATGTGATCACACTGCTTCAATGTAATTTCAAGTTTCCTCCTATGCCAGGGTGCTGATCTTGCTAGGCATGTCCTTTGTTTTTGGACACTTGGATTGTTGGAATCATAAAGTCATATTTTGTTCGTCTTGAGATAAGCCCAAAAAATTTAACTTTGGTGGGTTTAATCTCCTTGCATGAGTTGTGGCATATGATCTTTCAAAGTTCACTTGGGTTTGATTTTAGTATTTCTTTAGTTTTGTTGAACTTAAATGTTTTGAGTCTTGACTAACAGCATCCAGTAATTTTTAGCTCGAATCAAATGTAGACACGCGACTTATGAGTTTTTTGTATTAGAATTGATAGATGAGATTCAAAGCTTTAAGTTGGAATTAGAATTTTTATTCTGAACTTGTGTAGGAAACAAAAAAACAATAGAGTGCTAGATTATAATTTATAACCAGATGCCATCCTTTTGAGGAAAAAGTTAAGCTGAAACATAAATCTGATTGTCTACTTTATTAAAAAAACCATACCATCTTTGTTCAGATTATTTAGATGAACTAATTTCAAAGAAGGTTTTGAATCTCGTCTCTCAAGGCCCTGTTTAATAAGCTGTTTGCTGATAAAAAATCTGCTTTAAAAAAAAATGCAAGTGGCACTCTTCCAACTTTGAGCCAATTGCTAACACCCCCAACTTCGAACATAAAAATACTGCTTCCACTAACCCTTATCTTTCGGGATTTAAAACCTACTGCCCATTTGTTGGGTAACAGAGCTATCACGTCAGAAGCTATGATATGTCAAGTAATAGACTTTTATCCCTCCGGGAACAACAAATGAAGGAATTTGAATTGTCATCTTCATTACAATAGTTAACAACTTAACGCCTAGATGAGCAATAGGGTTTAAACTTCAAAGGGCGATAGCTGAAGGAGATATTTTTCAATTTTTCCAAGTTAAAGGAATGTTTGCAAATGGCTTAAAGTCGAAAAGGGTTGGTGCTTGCATTTTCCCAATTCTCCAACCAATTTACTTATATAACTTGATAAACTCATTGAATTTCTTGTGTGTTGTCTTGCAATTCATTCCATTCAGAACAACTGATATGCATGGGACATAATTGGGAGGTTGCTGTAGTTGCTCCTTTTGAAAAAGCATTCTAGTTAATTCCTGTTTTTGGAATGGAATTCCTTCCAAAGCCTTCTGTCTTGGGACGCTTTAATGATGTATTGGTATTTTAGAGACCATATAAAATGCAGAATTGATCTGGAAAACACTAGATGCACGAAACTGCTGCTGATTCTTTGCCACTTTCTTCTCTGGTACTTATTTTCCATTTTTTTTGCACCAGGTACTTATTTTCCATTGAGTGCCCTATTTTTCTTATTTAGAGGGGCATGCTCTTATAGTTTGACATAATAAGCGGAATTGAACCTACCATTAGGCCACAAGGCCATTTGCTTTGCCATTAAGTGCCTCTGTCAACACTGAAATTGTGACAGACAATAAGGCATTCTTATTCTTTTTCTACTCTGACCTATAGGCTCTACAATAAGGTCAGGTTCCACTGAGGAGTGTTCCTATTTGTAATTTCTCATTCCTTTGTGAAATTAATCAAGGTTCACTGGTACTTCCATTGAGGGAACACAGGAAGCCAAGCAGTTGTTTTAGGAAAGTAAATTCACCATTCAGGAATCTGTCTGAAACACGGATGCGCTTGTCTTTTTGGTTATACCACTCTGCGTATGCTCCACCAAATGAAAAATGCTTCTTTCGCAACTTGGAAATAGAAAGCCACTTATTGTCACGATGTGACTTTATGTCCCCCTACACTTCAACTTTTTTCGCATTGTCATTTTCTTTTTTTTTTGATACAGAAAGAGGAGGGGAAACCCTCAAGCAATACCACTACAATACACTATATCTCCTTTGTCCTTTTCCAGAACAGCAGCTAATCCATCGAAAGCAGTGTGAAACTGATGCAAGCCCGGCCAAGCGTCAAAAGCTTGCTTTGCAACATAGTCTGCGGCCATGTTGGCTTCACGTGGGATCCATCGCAGTTGCACCTCCCAGTTTCGTCCTAGCATAGCCTTGATCTCTCTGATCACATCGACATCTGGATGACTCATCGGAAGAGGATTATTAATCAGAGACACGACCATCTCCGCATCAGACTCCATGCACACTCTGCGCTCGCCACAGTCCCAGCACATCTTCAAGCCAAATAGCACGGCCCATAGTTCAGCCAACATGCAGTCTGCAGGTTCCCCAGCTCTGAACATGAACCCATGCATGAGGGAGCCGCTTGTATCACGCAGAACACCCCCACAGGTTGCAACCTGATTCTGAGCACAGGCCCCGTCCACGTTAATTTTGGTCCAACCGATACCTGGTGGCTCCCACGTTACATGACTAGAATGAGCCGGTCTGCCTTGGAGATTAACGCCCTTCAGTAAACCTTTCGCCTTGGCTACAATAGAAATAATGGACTGAGCTCTATAGATAATAGACTCATTGCTAGTGGATTTATTCTCAAAAGTTCTGGAGTTTCGTCGTTGCCATAGCAGCCAGCATGTTGTTGTGAAGAACGCACTCCATCCTCCCTTACCTCGATCATGGACTCGATGGATATTATGTCTAATCCATGTTTGCAGCTCCGAGTGGAAGAAGGTATTAGCAGACATTGGATCCACCATTGCCACCCATAGCTTCCTTGTATCCGTGCAATCTCGGAGCACATGACTGATGCTTTCTACCGCCGCCCCACACCAAGAACAGCTCCCATCCCCACTCAACCCTCTCCGGACACGCTCCAAACACAACTTTCTATTTGTCATTTTCTAATCATGAGGGGAATGAGTGAAAATATCATTCCTCTCAAAACACAACTTCATATCCATCTAACTTTTTTTCTTTTTCAATAAAGCAAAGGGAACTTTGCTGGTTAAATTCAGCTTTCTGGTTTCGGATCCATGATATTAGAACCAGCTGTCTCAGCAAAACCTTTATTGTTTTTGTGCTTCTGTGCAAGTGTAAGCTGATTGGAGAATGGAGAGTACCCGTACCCGAAATTCATTTATCATTTATTCATTATTAGTAAAAACAAGTATCAGTATGTTCATAATGATAGTAGTAAGATCTATCAATTACTCGACTCGTTGAAAGACACCTCCCTATTTCTGTTCATTATTTTACTTTATTCGTCATCGACTCAATCTTTTAACCACCATCCCCGGAATTTTTGCGAAGAACTGAGCACTAGTCCCGCAAGAAACATGGCCCCCCCCCCCCCCCCCCAAAAAAAAAAAAAGGAAAATATTTTTGTTACATCTTATCGAGGGAGGAGTCAACTCGTTCTTTTTGGGAACTCTTTTCCAACTCCAAGTGAGTGGTTGAATTTCAAAAATCGTATTTGCGAAATAAGAATTTTTTTTAAGAGACGTACCTGTTCTTTTGGTAAAATATCCGTAACAATTAAAACCCGCGTAGTTTTGCTTCTAACATTTAATTAAATTGCGTATATTAAATTATTGTTTTACACTTTAATAACAATTTCTGTTTTATATATAAAAATACAGGACACTTTTTTAACTCCAACTTTTTTACTCTAGCTTGTGTATTCCACTCCATGTCAAGAAAGGGATCCTGCACCTTTTTCTTGGCCAGGGATCTTCTTGCACTTCAGCAACTCAACGAATTTTAAAGGCTTGACGACTGACGAACAATTTTGTACTTCACTTATCTAAATTCACCTCAGAAGCAAATTATAGATATGTTAGAACACAATGGAATAAGTTTTGAAGAAAGTACTACGTTATTTCATCAGATGAAAATGTATCAACAGCGCAACACAATGTTCCTAGTACATGCTTAATCTCCGGAAACCTTAAATGGGAAACATCTCCCATTGAGAATTTTTCATAGTTTCCTTTCAATTCAACAAGACTGTAGCCTCTCTCTTTTCTTAATCCACTATCCTTCACCATTTTTCTTGCATTTGCAGCCTCATCCCACCTCTCATCTGAAGCATATAAGCTTGACAACAAGACATAAGGTGAAGAACTTACAGGTTGAAATTGAAAAAGCTGTCTTGCAAGCCATTCCCCTGTTTTTATATTTCCATGCAGCCTACATGCCGAAAGCAAGCTCCCTAACACAATAGGGTCATTCCATCGATGGAATTTCTTCAAGTAATCTTCTGCCTCAGAAAATCTTCTAGCTCTTCCAAGCATATCAATAAGACATGAGAAATGTTCAACATTGGGGATGATTCCATACTTTTCTTTCATGGAATTGAAGTAAAACTTGCCCTTATCCACGAATCCTGCATGGTTACAAGCAATCAATAGTGCAACTATTGTGATTGAATCTGGTTTTATACCTGCTGCTTCCATCTGCTCAAAAGTTTCGATTGCTCTATCACCAAGACCATGATTTCCAAATGCAGCAATCATAGCATTCCATGAGATGAGGTTATGAGAGGACATCTTATTGAATACTTTGTGAGCATAGTCAATGGAACCACTTTTAGCATACATGCTCACTAGGGCATTACTAACTCCTATATCCTGATATTCTCTTGTTCTGATAAGATATGCATGAATTTGCTTTCCCAGCAGAATAGAAGCATTCGAAGCACATGCGACGAGGATGCTAGCAAATGTGAAGTCATCTGGCCTTGTGCTGCATTCATTCCTCATCTCTCTGAAAAGCTTTAAACATTTGGTTTGATCTGATGAATGAGAAAAAGCAGAAATCACAGTATTCCAGGAAATTACATCTCTGTCTTTGATCAATCTAAAAGCCTTCTCCACTTCTTCAACGAAATTAGACTTCGCATACATTGCCACTATCATGTTGCCAACAAGGGTGGTAGAGTTCAATTTAAGTTTGATTGTTTGGCAATGCAATGACATCCCTGTTCTTAAATCATTTGACTCAGTGCAAAACCCTAACAGTCCTGTAAATGTAAAAGAATCCGGAACAAGACCATGTTTATGGATATATTTGAACACCTCAAACCCCTTTTCAGGTTCTTGGTTCTCAATATACCCCGTGATCAGAGCGTTATAAGAAACAGAATTTGGATTCTCCCCACCATTATGAACAGACAAAGCATTTCTACATTGACCGCATTTCATATACATAGAGATGAGCGAGTTGGAAACAAAGGAGGTGCATTCATAACCAGACTTGATTGTTTGAGCATGAATCTGCAGTCCCAGTTCAAGTGAAGCAAGACTTGCACAAGCACTAACAGCACTGGCAAAAATGTATTCATTACGGGGAAGTTGCATTTTAGAAAACAGGTCAAGTGCTAGCCAGTGCTCCCCACATTGGTCATATCCAGATATGATAGCCGACCACGATATAAGATTGCGTTCAGACATTTTATCAAACAATTTGCGTGCAAGGGAGATGAAGCCGCACTTAGCATACATATTGAGAACATGGTTGGAGATGAAAACAATAGATTGCAAACCTGTCTTCAGAACAACAGCATGAAGGCAAAGACCTTGCCTAAAATCCTTCGTTTTGGAGCAGTGGTGCAAGACTGATGCAATTGCTTCTGGGATCATTGGGATCTATCCACGTGGAAGTCTAGACATCAATGACCAAAATGCATATAGCTTTAACAGTATGACTTTACAAGTAAGAGAGAGTGCGGTCAAAATGCATAAGCTGATTTTCGGAGCTTTTGCGATAAAAAAGCTACTTATAACCGGAGCATTTAACTGCTAAACGGAGTGGCAGGGGAAGGCGTTAACGCCTTGAAAGCTCGGTGTGGGAGAAAAAGTTTGGAGTGTTTGGGTTGGCGGTGTGTTCCACTGGGCTTATCGGAAAAAGCGGCTTCTGAGGAAAAGCCGAGAATTGGAGCGTGAAAGAGAGAGAAAACCGATGGGAGGAGGAATGAGGTGAGTCGATGGTGAAGATGGTGATGTGGTTACCGGAAATGGTGGTTGACGGTGGTGAGGTTGACGGAGGGAGTCGACGGTGTGGTGAAGCTCCGTCTGATCTCCGATCGTCTCTGCCTCCTAGCTCTCCGCCTCGCTGTCTCGTGCAAAGCCGCAGCTTGGAGGTTACCGAAAGTAATGGTGGTGAAAAGAGAAACCGGCGGTGAAGAAGAAGATGGTAGCGAAGGTGAGTAACGGTGGTCACTCCTCTCAGTTGCGGCGTTCTCTGTGAAGCTCTGTCGCCGCTGTGTCTCTAAATCTCACTGCTGCTCCATTTCTGGTTGTGGAGGAAGGTCGCTCGCCGGTGATTGTGGTGGAAGAGGAAGTCGCCGGCAAGAGGGATGAAGAGCGAAGGTGAAGTATCTGAAGGTGCTCTGCTCTATTCGTTGGCGCCGACCTATCCTCTGTTCCTGGAAGGAATTTTCTTTGTCTCTCAACTTGTTCCTTGAACAAATCGATGACAGGTTTTTTTTTTTTTTTTATAAATAAACTTAATTAAAAATTTATATTTTAAGTTTAAATTTCACATACACTAAATTGATATTTTTTAAAATATCAAGAAAAACTCTTTAATTTAGTATTAATAGCTTCTCAAATATATAAAAAATATATCTGAAATCTATTTAAAATAGAAAGTCATCAATTTTAATTTATATAGAATTTTACCAATTAAATATATTTAATTAAGAATTTTGTTGTTTAATTTTTTTAACAATAATTTAACTTTTTCTCTTATATTTAAAAGCCCGTTTAGAACTTCTTATTTTTAACTTAAAATCTATTTTTAAGCTAAAGCTAAAAAAAAAAAAAGATTTTGAAAAAAAAGCTAAAAGCTGTTTGGATATTATATAAAATTTTTAGCTTAAAAGTTACTTAAAAACTAAAATAAAAAATAAGTTGTTTGACAAAATTTTTGTTATAAACACTTTTTCTAATAAAAATTAGGGAAAATTCTAAATAAATACCATTCGAATTTACAAAACCCTCAGAAGTCCGTCGAATTTGCAAAAAGACTAAGAGGTACAAATGACCTATAAGGGATATGCAAATTCGTGCAAATTACTATTTTGCCTTAATTTTAAATAAATAAAAAAAATAAAATAAAATCCCCTCCTACACCACCGCCTGCCGGCTGGTGGTGGTGGTGGGGGCTGGCCTGCGGTTGTTGCCGGCAGGTGGCAGTGGCCGCCGACTGGTGGTGGTGGCCCGCCAACGGTGGTGGTCGGCGATGGTGGCGGCCGGTGGTGGTGGGGTGGCGGCGGTGGTAATAGTGGTGATCAAGAGATTCTGGGTTCTCTTTTCAATTTTTTTAATAAAAAAAAGAGCTTAAAAATAAGCTCCTATGAGGAGCTTATTTTTAAGCTCTTTTTTTCTTCATTAAAAAATAAGCTCTTATAATTATAAGAGCTTATGTAAAATCATGTTTGGTCTAGCTTATGCTTATAAGTAAAAAATAAGTTAAAATTAAGCTAGGCCAAACAAGCACTAAATGTAATTTTTTATCTTTCATTATTGTAATATATATATAACTAAATAAGATTTGTGTATTTTTAAATCTTTTAACTGGCTTTTTAACCACCACCCTCAACACGTTTCTATTTGGAGAAAAAAAAAATCATTTCTCTCCTAGTCAATCAAACACAAGTCATATTTGCGATTTAATATTTTTCCTATCAATTTCTATAAAAATCAGATAGTATAGTAAGTCATCGCTTTTACTGCTAACCCAAACAAAGTAGCATTGGGAGTGATAATAATCTAATGTTTTATAATTCCTTATTCATAAGAATAACTTATAAATCCAATATTTTATAAGAATTCTTGAATCTTAGATTATCACTTTAAAATGACAGTCCTTTAAGTTTATATGAGGTATATTTTTGGTTCCTTAACTTTATAAAGTATACTTTTAGTCCTATATTTCTAATACCATTAATTTTGCTAATGGAAAATGCAAACCCAAGTGATAATGGTGTAAATTTAAGTAACGACTGTGTAATTAAATGCTATTAAACTTAAATTAAAGGGAGAATCCTTTTGGAGGCCCACATTACCAAAAAACACCTAAAAAAGGCCCAAGGAATCTGCAAATCCTTGAAAAGGCCCCAGGGCCTTTATAGGTATTATGTTAGAAAATGAAATTACATTGATACCCTTGCTGAAAGTCTGAAAATGAAGAAGAATCAAGTTGAAATCCATCTCTCCCTCATTCCAAATCGACGCTATTTCTGACCAAAAAATTGACGCTATTCACTCGCTCCCTTCCCTCTGCCTTATTCGAAATCGACGCTGCCCTTCTCCGTCGCTCCCTTCTCTCTGCCGTCTCTGATCTCTGGCCTCATCCAGTTGTCCGTCATCGATCTTCGCCTCTACGCCTCCGTCCTCCGAAAAGAAAGGTACGAAATATTTTAAACATTTGATTTTGAGATTTATCATAAGCTAGAAGAGAACCGATTCACAAAAGTATTTGAGATAACTTCACTGATCTTCTTTCTGTCTCCCATGATTAGTTTGTTTCTTTTCCTTCATCAGCTTGAGGATTAGGATTTTGGATCTTGTTCGAAATGTTTAGATTTTGGTAAGCAGTATATCAATTGGGAAGTCTCAGAGAAAGTTTCATGATTTTACACTTGCATCATGAATCTCATATTAGATGATGAATCCTTTTTTTGTACCTTTTGCTACTACAACTATGGGTTTTTCCATGCTTGCAATGGATCTGGTTTGGTTATATGAAATTTGGTGCGCATTATCTGGATTTTAAACAATTGCAATACCAAAGAATGAGATAATATTTTTGTAAAATGAATCAAACAGTTGTATGTTGTGATCTAACTTTCGATATTGCAGAAAAGAGGTGCAAACATATATGCAGAGTTTCTTGGTGGAAGCTTCACATGTGACGCATATCATTTTTGAGCATTTTTATCTGGGTTTTTTATCCATTATATTAAAACTATTTTTGTTTGTTCAACAGTTTCATTAAATGAAGAACTTGAGGTGAGGAAGAAGATTTAGTAGATGAAGAAGCTCGAAGTGAGGAGGAAGGGTCACTAATTAAAGAATATGATGGTGAGGAGGAAGAGTTAGGAAATGAACAAGAATCTGAAAGTGAAGATTCAACAAATGAAGAATTTGAAATTGATGATGAAGATTCAACAAATGAATAATCTGAAAGTGGGGATGAACAAATGCACTTTGTGTTGGGCATGACTTTTGCCAACCATGAAGAATAGAATAGGGCAATTAACCAATATGCAATAACGAAGGTTAAAGTCAGAATATCCAAGATTGTTCCCTCAAAAATTAGAGTGTGTATATAAACCGTTTATTGTATATTTTGGATTGAACAATATATATTTTGGTGTGTTCAATGTATATCTTATTTTGCAAAAGTTGTATATTTTAGCACCTTCGAAACTATTTGATGAGATTTTGGTCCATGGATTATGTCATCCTTTTGGGAATGACCTTATATTACATTAATTCATTCATGGATTAGTATATTATGTCCAATTTCAGATTTGAGCATTCTTTTGGAAAAGACCTTGTCATTCTTTTGGATGTTGAAATTTGACATTGATAGCATAAAGATGTTGTATTCTATGACAGCAATTTGTAATTGATCAGTCATTGTTATCACAGTATCATTATGTAATTGTTTGATTATTGTCATCACAGTTATTTACCATTGGTTTTCAATGATATACAAATGGATTGGAAATTCAAAGTAAATATTATTTACCATTAGATATTCATGAGCATCACAACATCTGGTTTAAGGTTTATATAACATTAATTGGAACTGTTTTAGTTGTTAGAGGGGGTTGATGTAGTTGTCAGTGTTTGCTGGTATAGTTGTTAATGGAGGCTGATGTAGTTGTTAACTTTTGCTGATGTAGTTATCTTTTGCTGATATTGATGTTAAAGGAATCTGATTTAGTTTTTTTTTTTTTGGTTGCTAATATTGTTGTTAAAAGGGGCTAGTGTAGTTGTCAACGAGGACTGATATGGTTGTTAATGGAGGCTGATGTAGAAGTTAATGGAGGCTGATGTAGTTGTTAATGAGGCCTGATATGGTTGTTAATAAGGTCTGATGTAGTTGTTAATAGGGGCTGATGTAGTTGTTAATAAGGGCTGATGTAGTTGTTAATGGGGTTGATGTAGTTGTCAATGGGGGCTGATATGATTGCTAATGAGGCCTGTTGTAGTTGTTAGTGGGACCTTCTGTAGTTGTTAAAGGGGGCTGATGTAGTTGTTAATGAGGGCTGATGTAGTTGTTTAGGGGGGCTGATGTAGCTATTAATGGGGGTTGATATAGTTGTTAATAGGGCTGATATAGTTGTTAATGAGGCCTGATATGGTTGTTAATAGGGACTGATATGGTTGTTAATGAGGGCTGATGTAGTTGTTAATGGAGGCTGATGCAGTTGTTAATGGGGGCTGATATGTTTGTTAATGAGGCCTGATGTAGTTGTTAATGGGGGCTGATGTGGTTGTCATTGGGGCTGATGTGGTTGTTAATGAGGGCTGATGTAGTTGTTAATGGGAACTGATTTGGTTGTTAATGAGGCCTGATGTAGTTGTTAATAGGGGCTGATGTAGTTGTTACTGGGGGCTGATGTAGTTGTTAATAAGGGTTGATGTAGTTGTTAATCGGGGTTGATATGGTTGTTAATAAGGGCTGACATAATTGTTAATGGGATTGATGTAATTGCTAAAGGGGGCTGATATTGTTGATAAACGGGTACCTTATTATATCTCATTTTCTTGCTTTAGCCCACAACTAACAATGACCAGAGATGCAAGAAACATTTGTCGCTCTCATTCATATTAAAATGTAATGTCACCTACATCAGAAAATTTACAAAACTTTGTCCTAAATACAAACTCAAGTGTTCTACACAATTGTTGTAATAAAAATATCATACAACCACTGAAATTTAGATACACTTACAAACTAGTCAGATTGTGTACATAAAAGGATTTCTTCACAACTATGTCCTAAATACAATCAACGTTATGTTTTCGTCTATAACAAGTCAGCCTATCTACCTAACAAGTTTGCTGCCTACTGTCTCATCTTCCACTTGTAGTACTCGTTGATGAAACCATCAAATATAACAAAACTCAATATTCATATGCCAGGATTATCAACCTTCGATTCAGCAACACTTTTCTTGAATAGCTCAGCTGCATTCTTAAGAAAAACGATTGATACAGAGCCAGTAATCCTATAATTCAACATTAACCTGTTTGACAAAAAAAATGTGAGATTTACTAAACTTAAAACACATGAATCATTTATCATGGAAAAACTTTTAGACAACAGCAACTGAGATCAGTTAAAAACATAAAATGCATTTCAAAGTTCAAACATAACATTAAACTGCAAGCATAGCACAACTTCTAAAACCATGAGGATCAGTGACTTGAAGAATTCCCCAATTGCTATATTCAGCTAATGAAGAACAAATGTTGTAAAAATCTTTAAAATGGAACAAGAAAATTTCCTGATATTCTTTAAAGCTAAAGTCCATAGAGGAGGCAAAGGGCTACTGAGCAAATAACATATGAATAGAACCTTCCATTAAAAAAAAACACACACACACACACATGAAAACAACCAGGACACTTCATGAAGCTTATTCAAGGACCAGAATGCAGGAAAACAAACTCCTATTTCACAATTAATGCCGCAACCTTTTGACATTGCATCAAGAATTGAATGCTTCATTCTAACAATTCCCTCAGCACATAGAGAGATTGCAATAGCTAATAAAACTGGAAACTTAATTATAACATCCATTATTCTTCTACTTTACTCTCCTCCACAAAACCAGACGTTGGCAGCAAATTCTAGCATTGAAACATAACAAATTGTAACAGCTAATAAAAGGATGACCACATCAGGACAAATAGAAGTAAAAAATGAAGTTGCAGAGGACAATTTCTCTTCACTCCTAATGGATGGTTTTCTGAATGAGATAACCAGCATTTCAGACTGAGTCAGATATTTCAGATCTTGGTGGGTTCTTAAGTATCATTTGTATCTAAATGACAACTTTTGGTGTTTTCTGACAGATTAATATCTGATTTTTTTTTTCTTTTTGGGTATTCAAGAAATTTCAATCACTCAACTCAAAGTTGTGTTAAGAGCGTTACCATCATTAGAAACATTGGTGAAAGAAATATTCATTAATTATTATAGAATCTAATATATATCCAGTCGTCAATAGGAGTTTATACCCTATAGTTCTTTGTGAAGCTTTGATAGGATCACCATTCCTCTATAAAAGTGCTCTGCATGCCACAACGCCTTCCAAACTTGAAACAACCAATTATCTTGGATAATTAGCAGCTTTTTGCCAATGTAAGTTCCTACAAGCAAAAGGAATGAGACACAAGAAATAAACATAAATACCAATAGGTATAATAGCAACATCAGAACCATCACAAAGCATCACATCCTGCAGATAAATTACATGATTAAGCAAATTTTTTAATGAAATATGGTCCCTTTCATTAAAATGACCATATCATTAAAGTATTAAATACTCTTTATGTCAGAAAAAGACAGAAAAGTTGGGGAAAAAAACCATAAATGGAACAATCCAATGAACAAGCAAAAGACTCACAGCTTCCCCTTGAATTTTCTGATTATCTCACACTAACACAACAATAATACAAGGCCACAGAGAAAGGGAAAGAAAAAACAAGGCAAACATATCACAGAAAAATTTGTGAAGTGCAACACATGCAAGTTGTTTTCAGGAAATTTAGTTCAACATTCAGGTTCATTAACAAGAGTGAAAGCAACAAGTTTGAAATTGAAGTTTTGAATCCAAAATCAGAATGGTAGACAAAAATTCAGCATAAAAGTATATGAGTGAAAAACTTATGATGCATGAATTTATGGCAGCAAGAATAATCTTTTCTTTCAACTTCAAAAATCAAACCAAATACTACTCACAAAACTTAAGCATCAAATCACAATCTCTAATAAAAAATAAAAACTCATGGTTCACAACAGTAAAAGTTACATTATAATGCAAACTAAACAAACTATTCATCATCTGTAACTTGAACAACGGCACATGTATCCTTCAACAAGAGAATTTGCTTTAATCATTCAAAATTCAAGAGTTACTGTTTCCATGTTAACGCAACTACAATACAGAAAGGAAAACTCCAACAAAGTAGATCTGGTATATTTTAAACCATAAGCTTATTTTCTTGTTCTTTTTCTTTTTTCCCCAACAAGGCAAAGCCAAATGTTGACTTCTTTATCCGAAGAAGTTAAGCACTTACAACAACAATAACAGCCTTGATAAAACCAAAAGCATGACAGTTTTATGACAGTGATGATTCAGCAAGCAAAGGTCAGAGTCCAATCAATTCCATTAATTACCTAATAAAGTGCACCAGTAAATTTTTTGTCAGCTTTTTTCCCCATAAGAACGGGTGCTTATAAAATGCTTAGATTTCCAATCAATTCCATTAATTACCTAACAAAGCCAAATGCTTGTGTGGTCTGGTTTGCACCCTGTATCAGAAAGAATAGAGTTACTTTTACTCATGCCAAATTCTAGCACAAGAAAGAAAATCCTTTTGGCATGCATACATGACTTCACTGAACCAATGATAATAGCTCCATGCCTCCACTTTAAATCAATGATTACTCGCTTTCACGTCACTCACTATATTATTTTGTAAACTTCACTTTAGAAGAGTCAAATTCTAGCATTCACTACAAATCTATAAATCTAATACCCTATTTGACCAAAAAAAATATAAATATAATACCCTATACAAATACTGAATAATCTCTGTATGAAATGATCAAGCAAGCTCATTCAAGTTCAACCACAAATCATGAAAGAAAAATAATTGCAATCAATTAAAAGAATAGCAATGAAATGCTCACTGCATCATTATCAGTTTGTGTAGGTTATCCCTTGCTAGCTGCCAGAGCTACAGCTACTTCTTCTGCCTGTTTGATAATTATAAAGATGATGCATTGAAATTTAGCAAGAAATATAAGCTTAGAGCAAACCCTATTAAATAAGGTCATATCCTAAAAATTGATCCACAAAATTAAGCAAACTAGAGAAACATGTTTAAGGGAGCAGATGATGTAGGGACTGAAGCAAAGAGTATACCATTGTCAGCAGTACCTTCCAGGAGCAATTTATCATTATTTGTTCATCATTTTCTTCTTAGTATTTGGCAATTTTTTCTTCAATAGCAACAACATTTATTCCTTCAATCAAGTTCAACACTGCAAATGTCAAATAAACATTAAAATTTCAAATATACATTAAGTGTTAAAACCACATATGAAAACTCAACTGACTGAAGTTATTGAAGTATTTTTAATTCATATTTAAATCAGACAAGAGGATCTAATCTTTCCCCACGTTATACCATAAGAAAGATTTGCAATTTTGTACTGACGCACTGATCCCCCAAACAAATAGACCAGTAAAAAGAATGGAATCATGTACCACCAAATCTTGGCATATTACAATCATAGAGCATATCATAAGAAGTGCAAATCAACACTGATAATCTGATTGGCCAACAGACCTTGATGAAGCTCAAAAACACAGTGAATTCTAAAGACTGCAACCCATATAGCGTCAAAACCCAAAGTTATTGGCTTATCGCAGATAAATCATTAAATTGGCGTGGTAATTAGGCCCAAAAAAAAAGTTTGATAATTGAGCTAAATGTATAACCGAACAATGAAACTTGAAAGAGGACGTACCAGAAAATCAAATCAAAGGAAGAATAGAAACCATCAATAATCAAGCAAAAGAAAGATAAGGACGGAAAAACCTAATCCCCAAATTGTTTCATACCTTTCTTTTTACGGACAACTACCATAAGCGAATCAGCGACGGCAACACACATGAGCTTCAGAAGGTTGACGGTGGCTGATGATTTCACCTTTCCCACACGAGCGCAAATGGCGTCGGAGTCGAGAGTGAGCGTCGACCGTTGAGCACAGAGAAAAGAGCGAAGTGATGAGAGTCGAGCAAGAGACGGAGAGAGAGATGGAATTAATGATTTTGAAATTGCCCTTTCTTTTTTCAGAGCAAGTGGTGGGCTTTTCCGTCATTTCTCTCAAACAATGTATGCCTATAAAGGCCCTGGGGCCTTTTCAAGGATTTGCATAATGCTAGGGCCTTTTTTGGGATTATCTTGGTAATGGGGGCCTCCATAAGGATTCTCCCTAAATTAAAATATGGGTAAATTGAAAAATATATAAAATTGGGTTAAGGTGTAAGAATACACATGTGCTTTTCCCTGAAGAGCGTCCAGTAGCAAGTACTTTTTTTAGGTGCAAAAGTGACAATATGGTTACAGATTATGTGCAAAAATATTGTTTAACCATTAAGTTTGACTTTTTTTGCTGACTGGACGATGACGTGACATTTTAAAAGTGTAAAAATATACATGTGGTTTGTCAATAAGAGCGTCGAACACCATTTTTTTAATTTAATAATTTTATTTTAATTATTACCGGGTACTAAACAGATATTCAGCATAATGACCTGTACTGAAAAATTACTTTATAATCTTGAAAAATTATTTTAAGATCTGAAAAAATATTTTAGGGTACTGACTGGTATTAAAAATATACTTTGAGAATATTGCCTGGTACAGAAAAATATTTCATGATCTTGAAAAATTATTTTAGAATCTTAAACAAATATGCTGAAATATATTTTTAGTACCAGTCAATACCCTGAAATATTTTTTCATGATCTTAATATAATTTTTCAAGATCATAAAGTATTTTTCAATACCAGTTAGTATCCTTTTAATACCAGTCAATAGCTTGAAACATTTTTTCAAGATCCTAAAATAATTTTTCAAGATTATGAAGTATTTTTTTTTTGTACCGGTCAATATTTTGAAAGTACTTTTTAGTACCAGCCAGTAGATTAAAATATTTTTTTCAGTATCAATCAATATCCTTTTGGTATCGGTCAATCCTAAAATATTTTTTCAAGATCCTAAAATAATTTTTCAAGATTATGAAGTATTTTTCTGTATCAGTCAGTATCCTGAAAGTACTTTTTAGTACCAGTAAGTACCCTGAAATATTTTTTTCAGTACCAGTCAGTATCCTTTTGGTATCGGTCAATACCGGAAATATTTTTTCAAGATCCTAAAATAATTTTTCAAGATTATAAAATATTTTTTCTGTACCAATCAGTAAGTACTTTTTAGTACCAGTCAGTACCCTGAAATATTTTTTTCAGAATCAGTCATTATTCTTTTAGTATCGGTCAATACCTGAAATATTTTTTCAAGATTATGAAGCATTTTTTCTGTACCAGTCAGTATCCTGAAAGTACTTTTTAGTACCAGTAAATATTTTTTTTCAGAATCAATTAGTATCGGTCAATACCTGAAATATTTTTTCAAGATCCAAAAATAATTTTTCGAGATTATGAAATATTTTTTCTGTACCAATCAATATCCTGAAAGTACATTTTAGTTCCAGTCAGTACCCTGAAATATTTTTTTTCATAATCAGTCACTATACTTTTAGTACCGGTCAATACCTGAAATATTTTTTCAAAATCCTAAAATTAAAAAAAAATGGTGTTGGACCCTCTTCTTGACAAAGTACATGTGTATTTTTACACCTTTGAAATGCCACGTCATCATCCAATCAACATAAAAAGTCAAACTTAATGGTCAAAGTCAAAATTAACGGTCAACCAGTATTTTTGCACCTAATTTGTAACCACGTGTATACTTTTGTACTTTAAAAAAGCACTTGCTACTGGATGTTCCTCGGAGAAAAGTACATGTGTATTTTTGCACCTTAACCCTATAAAATTTATGTAATTAAATGTTATTAATCATCACTTAAATCCGTAACATCAGCGTTTTCCATTAGTAGCATTAACGGTGTTAGAATTTTAGGACCAAAAGTATACTTTATAAAGTTAAGGGACCAAAAGTATACTTTATGTAAAACTTAAAGAACTAAAAGTATACTTTAATCTTTTAAAATAATAAGACTTCTTGTTCACAATCTATGTAATACCCCGGATTATTATTAATAATTATGATGATGATGATGATGATAATATAGTAATAATAATAACAATAATGTAGTAAATAAAAATTTAGAATTTAATAATGTTTGTATTATTTTTTGTTTATTAATTGGAAATAGTTATAGTAATAATAGAAATTTAAAATTTAATTGTATTGTTTTATAATTTATTAATTGATTGTAGTTAAAAAAGCCCAGCCCATAGTTAAACCCTAAATTTTAATTAGAAACTTAGGTTTAGCCGTCTAAACCTAGCAACGCTCGATAGTTTTCTTCCCCGCTACCTTTTCTTCTCAAATCCTCCTTCCGGACTGTCATCAAATTATTTTTTAGGAGGCTAGCAAAAACAGAGACCAGGTAATTCTAATCCTTATGAGTCTTAGGTTAGATTTATGAAAACTTTGATAGGTAATTCTAATCCTCATAAGTCTTAGGTTAGATTTATGAAAACTTTGATAGGTAATTCTAATTCCCATGAGTCTTAGGTTAGTCTTATGTAAATTTTGATAGTTAATCCTAATAACACTGTATGTATGTAAATACAAATCTAACAAATCAAGAAAACATTATACATACGTCCTTTAATTTGAAAACAAAGCTGACAGGTTTGGCATATTAGCTATCATATATAACTCCTTTCGATTACTTGACCAGACGCGGACCCACACTAGTGCCTATGGGGCCAAGTGCAGACATAAAAAATTTAAAAAATATATATATAGTAAAGGACTTTTATTTCAATTTGGCTGCTTGGAGTACATGGTTATTCCTTTCTTTTATACAACACGAAGTCCAGGGTTCGATTCTCATGATCCTCTGATTCCTCTCCATTTTTTTTCCTCAATTTTATTTATCCTCTCTACCCTCGTCACTCGTCGTCCTCTCCATTTTTTTCCCCCAATTTCATTTATCCTCACTCAGACACTCGTCACTTGTTGTCGATCCGCTGTCTCCAAATCGTCCTCACTCATCTCTCCTTGCCTCCGCCGTCCTCCAAATTGTGCAGCTGAGACAGCTCGCCGTCCGCCGTCCTCCAAATCGTACAGCTCGCCGTCCGACGCCTTCGTCTCTTTTTTTTTCCTCCCCCAATTTCATTATCCTCACTCGCTACTCCTCACATCCGGCATCCTCCAAAGTCCAAATCGTGCAGCCGAGATAGATAAAGACGTTCTCCGACAGGCGGCAGGCATTGAAGAAGGTTCGAATTTGAACCCTAGGGCTTCCTAAACTTTTTCATATGTAATTATTTCCCTTAACCTTTGAAACATTAGGGTTCGTGCAGCCGAGATAGATAAAGACGTTCTCCGGCAGGCGGCAGGCATTGAAGAAGGTTCGAATTCGAACCCTAGGGCTTCGTATTCTCCCAATCTTCTTCTTCTGTTTGCTTAATGCTTTTGGTTCTGTTTGGATTATTCTTCTTCTGTTTTTTGATAAAAGAGAGATCAATGCTTTTGCAGGAAAGTGGTCCTGCTTTCTTGAAACTTTCTTTCTAAAAATTTGGATTAGAAGGTGAGCTTTATTTCTGCACGATTTGCATTGATTTTTTAATTCTTGTTCAAGTGGATGTGATAAGAACAAATTTTTGTGTTTTTGTTGTAAGCAACACAACAGTTTGAAAATATTGTTGGTTCTTAAAAAAATCTTGGATTTTGACTTGTTATAGTATACTCAATGAACAATTCTGTTGAATTTGAGATGAATTTCATTTCTCATGAACTTTCAAATTTGAATTGATTCCATGGTGGTTTAGTTTTGACCCAGTCGAATCCACCATCTTCCGGAAAACAATAAAAGCTCAAAAGGAAGAAAGAACCGATGTAGACATCTTGTGAATCTCATATGAGAGTAAATTAACAGAGGTCAGTAATGTGTGTGGGGAAATTGCATCCATTTTGCAACTTTATGTAAATTTCTGCATCTTTAAATCTTTCCTTTAAAAAAAATTTTCGGGGGCACTGTTCCCGAACCCCCGTATTCCACCACTAATTGTGCACCCACAAACTCAATATCCTGGGTCCGCAACTGTACTTTACCTTTGTTGATTGTTAAATTGATCTTCTTGACACGTTGTAATATTCTTTCAACTATCAACTATTCATGTTTTTGTCTCTTCTAATTACTGTTACTTGACGTTATTACCTATCGTTCTATATTTTTGTCAAGCCTAGTAAAGCCAAAAAGGGCTAATGAATAGAGTCAGAGATTTAAATGATGGTCATGAGAACTTCTCATGACAACCTTATGAGAACCCATGAGTAAAATGGATAATGAAAAATTGAGGATTTAAATGATGATCATGAGAACTTCTCATAACAACCTTATGGGAACCCATGAGTAAAATGGATAATGAAAAATTAAGGATTTAAATGATGGTTATGAGAACTTCTCATGACAACCTCATGGGAACCCATGAGTAAAATAGATAATGAAAAAGGATTTAAATAATAGTCATGAGAACCTTTCATGACAGCCTTATAGAAACTTATGAGAATTTATTTTACAATTTAATTTGAGAAATCCATTTTTGTGTGTATTGAAATAACTTAATAGTGGGATGATAGCTTTGGGATGGTAACTCCCAAGTGATAAACACAACTTTTGGGCTTTATGCCACTGATGTGAAAAGATAGTATCCGTTCTTCCTAAAGTGGTGTCTGACAGGGTTTCCCGGGATACTAGTAGCAACTTTAGGAAGAGGTACTAGGAAGATATGTTTATGGCCAATTGATGATTGTGACTGGCAGGGTTTCCCGGGATACTAGTAGCAACTTTGGGAAGAGGTACTAGGAAGATATGTTTATGGCCAATTGATGATTGTGACTGGCAGGGTTTCCCGGGTTTACCACGGTTCTATTCTCACTAAATAGACTGACAGGGTTTCCCGGGTCTAAATAAACTTAAAAGATAACGAATAATGTTTGATGTAATCACCTTATGATTTATGTGTGTGTGTGTATATATATATATATGCTTTGATTAATATAGTTGTGCCATTTAAATTATGTTTTATTAGAATTACCAACAATTACTGATGTTTGTGTTCATGAGCTGCGATGATCCTTCGAGGGAGCAGAATTTTAGTGAAACAGGTGCCAAAAGTTGTGGCTAGCAGTGAGAAGTGAGGAAGCACCTTCATCTAATTTTATTTTATTTTGTTTGGAGTAAAACATATTTTGTCTAAGTTTGAATTTACTTTATTTGTAATAAGTATTCTTGCACTTGTCCCATACAAGTGCGGCGGTAACACTTTCCAAAGTAGTTTAAATTGACTTTGAGTAATTAATCTTAAAAATTATCACAATTTTAAATTATTATAATTGTTAGAAATTTAGGGTATTACAACCTATATATATAATTTTGGATATTTTCCGTTTTTTCATTCGCATTGAATTTAATTTACAAAAGGAGTTTTCCCTGTATTGGAAAAATGTAAAAGCAAAATATTTTGAAACTTGCTGACTTCCCAGTTTTTTTTTTCAAAAAGAACAATTTTATTAATAACAAAAAAAGAGAGGTACAAACACCAATAGTCGAAGCCAAAGTACACACTCAAAAAAAAAAAAACTATGGATACAACCTAACACATAACACAGATCTTACTAAACACACCTATAACAAATCAAATAAAATGCGACGGAGTATATATATCTATATCGAACAAAACCTATATCATACCAAAGCTAAATGCTAAACTAGTATCGCAGTATACCTATATCAGGGGAAAAAAAAAAAAACTGCTATATCAGTAACAGCAGAGAGTATATCAGCCCACGCCTTCCCTTTCCTTCAGGTCGGAAAAAAAAGAGGTTAAAATGGTTCTGGAACCAACTTCAAAGTCCGTCTTCCGCAGGGATAGACGCAGGAGAAGAAAAGGTGAAGTCCGTCTTCCGCAGGGATAGACGCAGGAGAAGAAAAGGTGAAAGGCTTTCCTGGTTTTATAAAACGCTGACCTCTTCACTCTAGGCAACGCAATGCTTGGCTCGAACTGAAATATTTCATTTTTGGACGGAGTTAATCTGTCAGATTTTCTTTTGTTACATTTACAATCCATTGGAAGCGAAAAGCATTGTTTCCGATGGAAGATTTTGGGAAAATGATTGAGGATTTTGGCCTAGTAGAATCAGAGGAGGGCCAGCATGGCGAAGCACTTAGAAGCAGTGCCTTCCTACAGTTAAAATCTTACTGTTTAGAGCTTCTAGAACTCGTGCGCAGCCCCAGCTCCATGAAGCAAGCTCCTGTAATTCCTGCGCTTCGCCAATTTCTTCAGAATTCTTCATCCAGTACTTTACAGCCCTTCTTCGAGTATGGCCACCACTTATATAGAAATCTTATATGTTCTTGCATCACTAACCTTAAGTGTTACTTATTTGAAAGAAATTTATTCTCCTCTATCCTAGCTTAAATGCTTAATTTTCAATGTTACGACGTGGTGCCAATTTACAGAGATTTACATAATGCATAAAAAAGGATGAAATGACCATGAAAAGATTGGTGCCTTCCAATATATGCATTCGATTTTATTATCTACTAAATTCACGATTGATATGTTTTAATTATATTGCTGAATTTTGATGGTAATCATACTTTTGGTTTTGGGTAGTGAAAATAAATCCTTTTCAAACTTTTTTTAACGAGAAACAATTCATTGATGAGATCAGAAAGCAATACATCAACACAGGACAGGTAATCCTCCCAGGGCATAATGGGGGGTGGGGGGACTGGAAAAGTTACACGAAAATTGTCTTAAAAGGGCTTTCCCATCCCTTTACTTTGCGAATCCACATGGGACAAACGTTTTGGCCCAATTTTAACTTTCCCATTTGGGCATTGTCCCGTTCTGTGAAATGTTTTGGCCAGGGAAATAAAAAGGATGCATTGGGAGAGCTACCCAATTTGACCTGATAACGTTCAAAACTAATAGATGTGTAAAATAATGATTCTTCGCCAGGCATGTTCTTCATGTGACCAATATGTAGACATAGTTTATTGGATATGGCGCAAAAGATAAGTAAGGTGATTCTTAGTTTGTCACATCTTTATGGAAATACAGTTGAAATCGACATCTGTGTCAGTGTTTTTCAAACTTTTCTCTGCTGTAATTAAAGAAGTCATTATTTAAATCCTGAAGCTTTGGTTGTTGAATTTTGTTGATTTGTTTTGTAGGATTGTTTGATGCTTACTTCAGCCTTGAATGTAACTTTTAAACATATACTTTTTTTTTTCCAGTTACACTTTGTTCCCATTACTTCTGCTCCTGGATGCTGCAATTGAATGCAGATCTATGCCAAAAGTAGATTCTAAAGAGAAGTTTACAATGTCTAACGTCCCAAAACCACCAAATCAAGTGAGTGATAGTGTGGCAGAAGGTTTAGTTAATTGTTTGGAAGAACTTCTGAAGAAGTGTCATTTGAAATCCATGGATCAGGTGGGCTGTTTTTCCTTCACATTTTTTGTAACTGCAATACAAATGTTTGAAAAGCTGCTTCGAGCCTTTATTTACTTTTCATTTTACATTTTATACATTACTGAACTACATTTGAATATGTTATTAAATGCAAGGAATAGTTTTTTGTTGAGTTCCTCCTTGCTGCATGCTGTTTTGTTTGTGAAAATACACTACAGAGGCCATATTGAAAACTTCAGATGCTATACAAATTGAGCTGTGATATTTATTTACACAAGTGGAACAGAGTTGATGAAACTGAACTGTGATGACATTCCTCAACAGATGGTTGTACTACTAAAGAAATTAACATATGGGGCATTGCTTTCACCATCTGAGGCTTCAGAGGAGTTTCGTGAAGGAATTATCTTGTGTTTCAGGGCGCTACTTCTGAGTTTACATTCCTGTTCTGATGCATCTTGCTCATGTGAAAAAATTCCTGGTTTGCCTGCACTTTCCGAAGACGCAGATGATACATCTCTTTGGAACTCTTTCAAATCTGCTGCAGAATCAGAAGTCTGTTTACTTGCTTTTCTTCGTTCTCAAGCTGCATCAGCAGCTATTGGACACTGGCTGTCTCTTCTTCTTAAAGTATGTTAATTCCTTTATTGTTGAGTATTCCCATGGAAATTCCAGTGGGAGTTCATTTTAAAACAATGAAATTTCCCACTTTGTTTGCTAGATTTCATTTAATAACAAAATAGCCAAAATTAGTCACTAGCATTTGAGCATTTTCTCCATAATGCAAGACAAGTTTTAGGAATCAAAGCAGAATACAATTCTTGAAAGGAACCTATATGTGGACATGCCTTTTCTTCTGTTGTCTGAATTTGGTTAAGTCATACCTTGGAATTTTATAATACCTGGTTTTATTAAAAAGGCTGCAGATACAGAGGCTGCGAGAGGACATCGAGGCTCTGCAAGACTAAGAATTGAAGCCTTCAAAACTCTGCGCTTGCTGGTTGCTAAGGTAGTGTATTGAACTGGTTCTTTGAACAGCTTGTAAGGTTTTGCGGAAAGTTTCTCTTCTGCAGTTATATGGTGCACTTTATTAGATTATATAGGCTATTGGATTAGATAAGTGTCATTTTTTTGGTTGGGTTGTTGTTTTTTCAGCTGAGAAACTGGAGAGCTCTGTTGACTAATTTCTTACCCCTTTTTTGTGATCCTTTCTCCTTGTGCCTGTTTCAGTAATTTCCTCTTGAACTTATAAATTTTCTATTATAAGGGAATCTGACTGAATTTTTGCAGGTTGGTACTGCAGATGCATTAGCTTTCTTTTTACCTGGTGTTGTCAGTCAATTTGCCAAAGTTTTGCACGGTGCAAAAACAATGACAAGTGGTGCAGCTGGAAGTGCGGAGGCTATTGATCAAGCAATCAGAGGGTTGACCGAGTATCTTATGATAGTCCTCGGGGATGAAGCTAATGCATCTGTCCTGGGTATTGAAGCTTCATCTAACTTTAGTTCTAACAACTGTGAATCCACTGTGTCTCTTTTGGAGGAACTCCGTCGCTTGCCTGTTAAAGCTCAACTTCAAAATGAAGTGATTGAAGATACAAGGGGTGAGTTAGGGAAAATCTCTTGTTCAAAAAATGAACCCCAAGAAATGGGGAGTGCTGATCGTAGCAAAGGGATTGGATCTTTGCATGTGAACCGAACAAAAGATTGGCTGGAGAAAACATCAGCACATTTAAAGAAGCTGTTGAGTGTAACATTTCCACATGTATGCTCTGACTTATTATTTTAGGAAATTTGTTTGCTTGGCCTTGTTATAGTCTTCCATTTGTTTATATTCATATATACATTTGTTCATGTGTGTGTCTGTATGTATATATTGCTTTAATGTTTTATTTAATTGGTGAAATTACTGAATTTCAGATTTGTATCCACTCTTCACAAAAGGTGAGAAAGGGACTTGTTAATGCTGTACGAGGACTTCTATTGAAGTGCCACTACACTCTGGGAGAGAGTAGACTGATGCTTTTGGTGAGCTCTAAACTGGTTAAATGGAAATTAATGGTGCTGGGCTTTTGTCCTCAACGTGTTTTCTTGATTGACATTTAGAGGATATTTGTCCTCAATTGGTCTCCTTATCTTTTTTTTCCCTTCCTTTTTAATCTCCATATTGTTAATTATGTAGGAGTGCTTATGTGCTTTGGCTGTTGATGACTCTGATGATGTATCTTCTACTGCACAAGAGTTTCTTGAATATTTTTTCTCTCTGAACTGGAAGCCTCTTCTAGCACAAGATGCTTCTGAAATATTTAGCAGGTAAATTTTTATCCAAGTTACTTTTGATGGTTTTCCCTTTTCTCCTCCTCATACCTCTTTAAAAATTAGGCGTGTTGAGAAGCTTCCCAAAGTGGTGCTTGGCAATGAGGAGTCCCACGCAGTGTTGAATGCGCAGCAGTTATTAGTGATAATATATTATTCTGGTCCTCATCTGATGGTTGATCAACTTCAGTCTCCTGTATGTGCTCCTATTGTAATTTTTCTCATGTGCTTTTTATGCATATCTCTTTTTCATATTTGTATATGTTGGATACTGATAATGCATTACAAAGCAAAATTGGAGTATCTTGCTATTTCAACACGAGAGGAAAAATATATATCACCTGCCTGTTATCTGTTGTGTAGCATTTAGGAACAGTAAGGGAATTATTTGGGATTGCTGTAATTTTTCTGCTTTGGGAATACTCTAATGTGATAATTTATTCTGGCAGTTAGTCTGCATTAATTAGTTTCATGTTTGGTTATGCTATTTGTGGTAATTGTATGATTTAGCAAATAGTATTATTTTATTATTAGTGAGAAAATATAGGAGGAAGTTAGATTAGTGAGATAATCTAGGATTACGTTAGATGAGATTCTATGTTTTTTGAATTTTGAATTTCCTAGAATTCCTAAATCTGTTACAACAGATTTCACTACCTTGTAATCTATATATTTCCATGAATAAGCAAGGAAAATGTATCGGACTAAAATTATATCTGATGCTAAAATCCTACATGGTATCAGAGCCAGGTTGTAGCGTCCTCAGCTTCCGCCGCAAGTCCGATCTGAGAAGTCACCCACTGTGACGTTCTCAACCTCCTCAGCTCGTGTTCGTTCGCCTCGTCACTCAGTCGACGACTCACCTCCAGTCGACTGGTTATTCATCATCGTCCGACAATCAGAAGCCTCATCATTGTCGAACGTCTCTGCAGGCTGGATCGTCGTCCTTAGTCTCTGTCAGGTCTCGTCTTGCCTTCGCCCAGAACTCGTTCCCTGTCTTGCATTTGTTGCTCGCTGGTTCCTTGTCTCGTCTCTGTTTGCATCCGTTGCTTTGCTCGCTGCTTCCCTGTCTCAATCTCGGCGTCAACCACTCCTGTTAGGCCGCCGTGACTTGCTCGAAACTCTTGGATCAGTTTGTCTCAATCTCGCTGCTACAGTGTGACTGTGTCAATCGCGATTCGCTTCTGGAGTTTGGAGTTTAGAATTAGCTGATCCTTCGAACAAAAAAAAAAAAAAAATTGGCTGATCCAATTATTGTTGGGCTTCATTATTATTTGGGCTTTTGGGCTGCTATTTTTTTATTTTAAGAGTTCTCACTGTGTGCTATTGGATTATTTTTTCCCGTTGGACTTTGCAGCCTTTTACTGTTACACATCAACTATTCTTGCTTGGTCTATATGGCGTCATCACCTGATCCAACGCCGCTCCCCAAAATCAGTGATAATCTGCTCCACTCTTCCGATAACCAGCTAGTGTCGGAAAAACTGAATCTTCACAATTATCATGACTGGGCACGCGCTATTTTGCTGTCCATCGGTGGACGTGGAAAACGAAAATTTTTAACTGGAGAGATCAAACAACCATCAGATAAAAACTCACCAGCCTGGATGCAATGGGATACTGATAATTCTCTTGTCTGCTCTTGGCTTATCAATGCCATGTCTCCTCAGATTAAACGAAGCTTTATGTATCTTCCTACTGCCAAGGATATTTGGGATGCTGTTCGCGATTCTTATGTCGATGCCAAGGATTTATCTCAACTATTTGATCTTCGTCATCGCATCTGGAAGTCTTCTCAAGGCTCTCAGGACGTTGCTGAATTTTGGTTTGAACTTGTCGCTCTCTGGCAAGAAGAAGATCAAATGATTAAAAATGAATGGGATTCTCCCGCTGATGCTACTCGCCACCTTCGAAATGTCGACACTGATCGGATTCTGATTTTTCTTGCTGGCTTAAACTCAGAATTTGACGATGCTCGAGCAAGGATATTGAGCAATTCGTCTCTTCCTCCTCTCTTGGAAGTATATTCGGAGATTCGCCGTGAAGAGTCTCGAAGAAAAACTATGCTTCGTAAGGCTATTTCTTCAGGTCCAGAAGCGTCCGGTTTCATCAGTAAGCACGTTTCCTCATCTGGTTCTGGTTCTAACAAATCTCGTCCAATGTGTGATCATTGTAAGAAGATTGGTCATACCAAAGACAAATGCTGGAAACTCCACGGTAAGCCATCTGATTGGACACCTCGAAAACCACGACCACCTTCTGCTCATCAAACTGTCATTGAATCAGATACTCCTTCAGCATCTATGCCTCCTTCTCTTAATACAGAACAGATGAGTCAACTTCTCAACTTGCTCCACAATTTACAGTCCTCTCAAGGACCAGTTGCCACTATCGCCAAACAAGGTAATGATCATCTTGCCCTTATATCCTCATCCTCTTCACCAAAATGGATAGTAGACACTGGCGCCTCTGATCATATAACCTCAGAATCCAGAAACTTTACTTCCTATTCTCCTTTGGCTGGTAATAATCGAATTCGCACAGCTAATAATTCTAGTGCTCCCATTGCTGGTACTGGTACTGTACCCCTTACAAGAGATTTAAAACTTGATTCTGTTCTTCATGTACCTCATTTGGCATATAATCTCCTTTCAATCAGCAAGTTGACAAAACATGCAAACTGTTCTGCTCACTTTTTTGCCACTCATTGTATATTTCAGGATCTCTCCTCGGGGAAGACGATTGGCACAGCTAAGGAGCTTGACGGCCTTTACTATCTTGATGATTCCTCTGCAAGTGCCTTGTCATCGCAAATAAAGACCTCTGTCTCTCCTACTTTAGAAAATAATTTGATGTTATGGCATAGAAGGATGGGTCATCCTAGTTTTCAGTATTTGCAAAAATTGTTTCCTCAATTTTCATTCAATAAAGATGCCAATTTCCATTGTGAAACGTGTGAACTAGCAAAACATCATCGTACTACCTTCCCTTCTACTCCTTATCACTCTACTCGTCCCTTTTCCATCATCCACAGTGATGTATGGGGCCCCTCTCGAGCACCTAACCGGACCGGTTCAAAATACTTTGTCACTTTCATAGACGATCACTTTCGTATGTGTTGGGTGTACCTTCTAAAAGAAAAATCTGATGTATTCAATATCTTTGTTGAATTTTTCCGCTATGTTCAAACTCAATTTAATTCTACCATTCAAGTCTTACACTCTGATAATGGCACCGAATATTTTAATCATACCTTTAGCCATTTTCTAAAGTCCCACGGAATAGTTCATAAAAGTAGTTGTCCTAACACACCTCAGCAAAATGGCATTGCCGAACGTAAAAATCGACATCTTCTCGAAATTGCCCGTGCTCTTATGTACACCTGCCATGTACCCAAGTATTTCTGGGGCGATGCACTCCTTACTGCCACCCACCTTATCAATAGACTACCTACTCGTGTCCTCTCTTATATGTCCCCTCTTGATAAACTCCGTGAGACTCATGTGACTTCACACCTTGATCACTCTCTTCCTCTCCGTGTCTTTGGCTGTACCGTATATGTCCACATTCACCATCCTCCTTCCAAATTTGACCCTAGGTCCATTCCTTGCATCTTTGTTGGCTATTCCAATTGTCAAAAAGGTTATCGTTGTTATGACCCCAAATCTCAACGACTCTTTGTCAGCCGAGATGTCACCTTTGCTGAAGCCATACCTTTCTATCCACACCCTTCGAGTCAGGGGGAGACTTGGAGTAACTCTCAGCCTACTATACCTGAACCTATACCACCGTCCTATCCTGTGATCATATCCTCCACACCTGATTCCTCCACATCTGATTCACTCACAATGCCATCACAAACAGGGGGAGACAAATATTATGACAAGGTTTACTCTAGAAGGAACAAAAAGGTAGTAGAGTCCGTTATGCCTGAGGCTCAGCCACTCTCCCAACCGAAAGAGATTCCTGACACCAATAAGGACCTAAACATGCCCATTGCATTGAGAAAGAAGACACGTTTCTGCACTCAACATCCTATTCAAGACTACATGTCATATGGTAATCTCTCCCAGAAATATTGTCATTTTGTCACTAACCTTGATCAGGTTCAGATTCCCACAAATATACATGAGGCACTTGAAATTCCTGAATGGAAAGATGCTGTCTTGGATGAGATGAATGCTCTTGAGAAAAATCAAACTTGGGATATCACTAACTTACCCCAAGGTAAAAAGGCAGTAGGGTGTAAGTGGGTATTTACCCCCAAGTACAATGCTGATGGTACCTTGAACAAGTACAAAGCCAGACTAGTTGCCAAGGGTTTTACGCAAACTTATGGCTTAGACTACAATGAAACTTTTGCCCCTGTAGCAAAGTTAAACACTGTCAGAATCCTTATTTCCATTGCTGTTAATCTCGACTGGCCTTTACAACAGCTAGACATCAAAAATGCCTTCCTAAATGGGGATCTAAAAGAAGAAGTTTATATGACACTTCCACCTGGTTTTGAGAATGGTTACGGCGAACAGGTATGCAAGCTAAACAAGTCCATTTATGGATTGAAACAGTCTCCTAGAGCGTGGTTTGACAGATTTTCACAAGTCCTAAAGGCCGAAGGATATAACCAATGTCTCTCTGATCACACTATGTTCACTATGAACCATGAAGGTATGATTACTATCTTAATAGTATATGTGGATGACATAATACTTACAGGGAACAATCCTCAAGAAATGAACAGAATCAAACTGGCGCTGAACAAGGAATTTGAAGTCAAGGACCTTGGTAACTTGAAATACTTCCTAGGAATGGAAGTGGCTAGGTCAAAAGAAGGAATTCACGTTTCACAAAGGAAGTATGTCCTTGATCTACTAAAGGAAACTGGCATGCTTGGATGTAAGCCGAGTAAGACTCCCATCAATGTCAAAAAGAAGAAGAAAAAAGTAGAACAGCCAACAACCGAACAAGAGGTGGCAGAAAAGAAGAAACAAGAAGAGGAGGAAAAACCAGCAGACACAGGGCGCTATCAGAGATTGGTTGGAAAACTTATCTATCTTTCTCACACACGGCCTGACATCGCCTTTGCAGTAAGTACTGCAAGTCAACATATGCACTCGCCAAAGCAGAAACACTTGAAAGCAGCATATAAAATCCTGAAATATCTCAAAGGAACTCCTGGTCGAGGTCTCTTCTTCAGGAAAACTAATCTGAGGACTATTGAGATATATACTGATGCAGATTGGGCAGGAGACCAAGAGAACAGTAGGTCTACTTCAGGCTACTGCACGTTTGTATGGGGAAATCTAGTGACATGGCAGAGTCACAAGCAACGAGTGGTATCCACAAGTAGTGCAGAATCAGAATTAAGATCACTATCTGAAGGACTCAAAGAAGGAATATGGTTAAAAAGGGTTGCCGACGAGACCTACACCAAGATAGAATCTCCATTAAAACTTTACTGTGATAATAAGGCAGCTTTAAGCATGGCATTGAATCCAGTACAACACAGTAGAACTAAGCATGTTGATGTTGATCGTCACTTTATCAGGGAAAAGGTTGAAGATGGAATTATTTGTCTCTCCTATATACCTACGGAATTACAGCTTGCAGATATACTCACAAAAGGACTACCCGAGGACATATTTGAAGGTTTTGTATGCAAGTTGGACATGATGAGTATCTATGATCCAACTTGAGGGGGAGTGTGGTAATTGTATGATTTAGCAAATAGTATTATTTTATTATTAGTGAGAAAATATAGGAGGAAGTTAGATTAGTGACATAATCTAGGATTACGTTAGATGAGATTCTATGTTTTTTGAATTTTGAATTTCCTAGAATTCCTAAATCTGTTACAACAGATTTCACTACCTTGTAATCTATATATTTCCATGAATAAGCAAGGAAAATGTATCGGACTAAAATTATATCTGATGCTAAAATCCTACACTATTAAATTATTGCTTGATCAAATATGCTTTATGTATATAGTTATTACATGTTCTATTAAGGTATTTCTTCTTGTTTGACACTTGTCCTTTTGCGTGGAACTTATTAGGTGGGAGCTGCTAGATTCCTGGATGTATTTGCCACATGTCTAAGCCATAAATCAGAGGTCTCTGGTTCACTTGACAAAATCATTTCACAATCATCAACATTGGGGTACCTACCCTCTGTTGACGAGTTGAAATCTGGTGTTAATTTCTTATGTCATGGTCTTCCTATTATGAACGCTGGTTTGTTGGAATCTCCAAAGTACAGCTTTATTGAGGAAAATAATACACAAAAACCCATGAAAGCAGAGGGCTATGAGCTTCCCCGTATGCCCCCTTGGTTTGGTAACATGGGTAGTGTTAAACTGTACCAGCCTCTTGCTGGGATTCTCAGACTTGTTGGATTGTCTATAGTGGCAGGTGATTACTGATTGAGTGTTTTCCTAGTATCTCTGAGATTGTGCATCCATAACTAATACTTACACTCTTTACCTTTGTGTGTTATCACTAGATAGTAGAAGTGAAGGGCTTCTGTCATATGTAACTGAGACTCTACTTGGTTACATCCGTGAATTGGTTTCTGAACTCCGTATGAAAGATTACAATAAAGAAAGCTGGCGATCTTGGTATGAGAGAACTGGTTCAGGACAGTTATTGCGGAAAGCGAGCACAGCTGCATGTATGCTCAATGAGATAATGTTTGGTCTATCTGATCAAGCGATTAATGGTTTTGCTAGAATGTTTCATAGATCTGCTACAAAAACGGAAGATGTTCGGGTTGAGTCTTTCAAACTTGATTGTGGTCTTCATGAATCTGTTTGGAAGATGCCACAAGATGAAGGTGGAAGAAGTCATTTAGTGGATTGCATTGGCGGGATCTTGCATGAGTATTTATCTGCTGAGGTGTGGAGTGTTCCAGCCAACTACAGATCTGTGGACATGCCTCTTAATGTTGAAGATGAAGAACTTAGCCCATACTTTTTCCAGGATACTGCAATGCTACACGAGGAAATACACATTTTCCTTTTGACTGGCTATTTATTCTCTGTGATTTGTGGTCCTTTTTCACTATATGATCACCTGTACTGAACAAGACGTTAATATCTTCATTCATTTGGAACAGGTTATTATTGATGGACTAGGAATCTTCAATCTATGTCTTGGAAGAGATTTTGCTTCAAGTGGCTTTCTTCATTCATCTCTTTATTTGTTGCTTGAGAATCTCAGTTCTCCAAGTTTCCAAGTTAGAAATGCTGCAGACTGTGTCTTGCATATACTTTCCACCACATATGGCTGCTCAACAGTTAGTTTCTCTGTTTTAAACTTGGATATACTCCCCAATATTTTCCTTGCATGACGTATATCATACATGCATTCGTGTAGGTTGGACAGTTAGTTCTGGAAAATGCAGACTATGTCATTGATTCAATATGCCGACAGTTGCGTCATTTGGACCTTAACAATCATGTACCAAATGTGCTAGCTTCTATACTTTCCTATATCGGGGTGGCTTCTAAGATATTGCCTCTCCTAGAGGAGCCGGTATTACCATATCCTTGATTCTCAATGCTGTTTTCTAGCAATTATTTTTTTTGTTCCAACTATCTAGTGTTTCCAGTCCTGTGCTTATTTTACGTTCAAATACCAAAAGATAGGCAGGGTTGCTTCATGTTTTTAAGTTGTTGAGTTTTTGAGTTGTGATCTTGTGGTCAAATGATGTTCAATCAACAGATGCGCTCTGTGTCATTGGAGCTTGAGATACTTGGTAGGCATCAGCATCCTGATTTAACCATTCCCTTCTTAAAGGTCTGTTACCATCTCACTTCTCTCTTTCTTTCCCCCTCACTTTCCATCTAACTGTGCATATGTTTATGCGTATGTACCCCTGTTTACCTTTTCAAATGTGAAATGTGCCCTCATGTCCTTATTATGTAAATTTTTAGAAATCAACGTCCACTCTTAACCCATGGTAAGTTCTCGCTGGGAAGTATTTTTATAGATATTTTATATTTGGGGTGCAGTGATTGATTTTGGATATAGCTTTTTACAATCTTAACCAATGAGAGAGAACAAATCCTGGGAAATTGAAATCATTATTTGCCTATCATCTTTCTCTCAGTTCTTCTTGCAGCTGGTATTCTCAAATATAGCCTCTGAATTTTGATTTACTGAAACCAGTATTTGAAATAATGATAATCCCACTTGTTTACCAACTCTTGATTTAGGGTAAACTCCTATGTCTATACTTTTTGTGACGCACTCCATGTCTTTTAAGCTTGTGAATTTGCTTGACTTGTTATCAATGAAATCCAGTCAATGGTGATGCCAGAAGGTCTAAATTTGTTGATTTCAGGCAGTAGCTGAAATTGCCAAGGCTTCAAGGCAGGAAGCTTGCTCATTGACCCCTCAAGCAGAGTCATTTGCCGTATATGTCAAGTCTATAATTTCATGTGCTAGAGAACAAACGGAAGGTCAGAAAATTGCTATTTTCTGATGACATTATTGTTTTTTTAAGTTCCTTAAGATAATTGATTATGAATCTCGGATTTTCTTAACTTGAATACAGAATTCATTCAGATCTTATATTTTGGTTATAATGGAGTTGTGACCAGAAAGAGTGATGAGATTACTCTTTCATGTATGTGTAATCCTCCTTTTTAGATCTTGCCTGTTTCTAATTATTGTGAGATCAAGACAGATATTTGTTATGAATGGTAGCTAGGGTGCGTGGTAAGGGACTTAACATCCTTTAAAGTTTCAACTTTGAGCTTCAGGTAGACGCCACACATGTAGACTTTCATTATCCAAGGCTCTGCTCCATTCAAATTCAGTTTAATCTATAATATGAAATTCTGGATGGTTTTTTATTTTTCTTAATGGATGGACATCTGTTCATTATACTGCAGTACCTACATTTCTTTGATTTGAATAGTACTAGTGCCATATACGGAGACCTGAAAGTGAAGTCCAAGCCCTTGGACCCAGGTTTTAACAAATCACTACTAAACACAAATGAAAATTCAAACTAAGGGAAGTTCCTTAGAAATAATTCTCACGTGACACAAAAAAGCACCTTACTACAAGTTCTAATTATAAAATTACTACAAGTGGTCTGATAGGGGAAAAAAAGGAAGGAAAAGCTATTAACCTTGGCATTAGACCTTCACTTCTGCTAAGATATTTCTAAATTATCAATGGAGACTTTCAATCTTCTGGAAATGTATGAATTAATTTCTAGTGTCCTTGACTATGTCAATAATACCATAGCATACATAAGGAACTATCCCTTCTCCACTAAATAGTGGCAGATTATACCATCTCCCTTTTTTTGAAAATGAAGGTTTTTCAATTCTGCTAATGGAAATGTTATACTTTTAGACCAGTGGGAGGCTGTTTTGTTCAAGTTGAATGATTCCAGAAGATATAGAAGAACGGTTGGTTCTATTGCTAATTCGTGTATCGCTACAGCAACCCCCCTAATAGCTTCATTGAAGCAAGAGACATGCTTGGCAGCTCTGGACATTATTGAGGTATTTCATCATGGAAACTCCTTTTACTTATCCGACAATCGTATAACAACTGATTTAAGGATGTATGAACATATGCCACTTTCCAGGTATCAGGAACAGTGGTTAGATATTGAACCAATTTTGGACATGGACGCAGTGATAATTCTTTTTAATATATGAGCAAATAAATATTTGTCTGCTGTTATTTGGTGTATTAAGTCTTTCTTATCAAAGGAAAATGATGAAAATTCAGATGCATTATTCAATTATCTTTTCTGTTCAAAGGGTGGCATGTTGGCATTAGCAAGAGTAGAAGCAGCATATAAACATGAAAGAGAAACAAAAGAATCAATAGATGAAGTGCTGCAGTCACAATCACTATATCAGTTGAAGGATACTTTGGATGATGCTCAAGAGGGGACTGATGAAAACAGGGTGCTTCCTGCAATGAACAAAACATGGCCATTCTTGGTTGCTTGTATTCGGAACAAGAACCCAGTGGTGAGATCCTTATTTCATGCTCATTTCTTTCTGCAATGGGGCATTTTGAATTTCCATGTTTTAATGAAAATGATGACTTGATCCTCTCTCCCTTCTCATCACAAAACTTCCTTGATGTATTATGTTTTTGACCAAATCATATGGATTGGGTTGCTCATTACTATTTGTTGAATTTAACTCATGGGCAGGCTGTCCGGAGATGCTTGAAAACTATCACTAACTTGGTGCAAATCTGCGGTGGAGATTTCTTCACGCGTCGTTTCTACACTGACGGGGCACACTTCTGGAAGCTTCTAAGCATATCTCCATTTCACAAAAAAGCCAGGGTCAAAGATGAGAAGGTCCCCTTACAACTCCCTTATAGAAGCAGTTCCATAGCTTCAGAAGATTCGGTAGCTGAGGGTTCCAATCTCAAAGTTCAGATTGCAGTACTCAATATGATCGCTGACTTAAGCCTTGATAAGAGGAGTGCCTCATCATTAGATAATGTTGTGAAGAAGGTAAGTGGCCTGGTGGTAGGGATAGCATGTAGTGGGGTTGTTGGACTTCGGGAAGCTTCTTTGAGGGCTCTTCATGGACTTGCTTCTATTGATTCTGATCTTGTATGGCTTCTCTTAGCTGATGTCTATTACACTATGAGGAAGACAGAAATGTTGGTACCACCAAGATCAGATTTACCCCATATCTTTGAAATTCTTCCTCCTCCCTCTTCCCCTAAGGAGTATCTGTATGTGCAGTATGGTGGCCAGAGTTATGGCTTTGACTTGGACTTTGACTCTGTGGAGGTAGTTTTCACTAAACTTTTCTCTCATTAAGTTTATCAAATCATCAAATGTACAGTATCACATCCGAATTCGTGCGCATAAAAGCTTCTGTTGTTCATACATGAACTGTCTCTGTGGATGAACCGTTTAAACTCGACTTTGAACAGAATCAAATGCTCTGGTAAAAGCAAATACGCTGTTACTCTTCCTACATATGGTTATTCAAAATAGAAATCGTAGTTGAAACACAGCATAACATGACTCTCAAGTAAAAATTAAAAATTTATTGGTCTAATTTCATCAAATTAGTTAAAAAAATACTACATTAAGGACCGAAGAAATATACCACATCATAATCATTGTCACTCAACTCGAAAGTTACATCTATGCACTCTTTGAAGCTTTTCAGGTTGGTATTACCATCGAAATCTCTCCGAGTTTAGTCATCAATTGTATGTACGTGTGCATTTGTGCTGTATCGACTGAATGGTTGCAGAAATGGAAATAATAATATCATGCGGGTACATACAACATATAAATTTCTATTTGATATATATATAACATATTAAAGAAAAAAATAGTAGCACACAAAGACCTCCCACTCGGCCAATCTGCATGTTTGACATAGCATTCTTGAAATATACAAAAAAGGGGTAGAGATGTAGCATGAATCACTTTTCTAGTGAACGTCTCGCAGTCGCCAATTCCTCTTCTGCAGTAATTTCTCAATCAAAAATTTTTAAAAAGGCACGCGGCTGGCAACAACTAACCCAATTACACTTAAGGCCAAAAAAAAAAACAAAACAAAACAAAATTATAACCCATAAATATTTCCTGCCACTCCTATTCTATCTTCCCTATTGTAATTTTCCTGATATTTCAATATATAATAATAATAGTTCGTCATGCGCTAGAAACAAATAGTGCATAGACCAAAATAAAAGAACCAGAAAAAGAATCAACTAAACCTCGTACTGTTCCTTCTTCCCCACCACCTTTTCTTCACTTTGTCCATTGCACCTTCTTCACTCCCAAGCTTATGTAAAATTGCTTTTGTTTCACGTAGTCTTGCTGCATAATCTTTCTTCCAAGCTTCAAACGTGTGTTTCAACCTTCTAAGCTCCTGGTCTGGATTCAAATTTGCCTCAACTTGACCAGATTTCACCTCAACCAAGAATTTGGCATCATCACCAAATACTTGACGCCTCTGATCCAATTCATGAGCCAACCCACTTATGACGTTCAAACCTGCACCCACTGGTCTAAACCCATTGCTTTCTTGGCGTCTGTGATAGTTTCCTACACTTGAGCTGCTTTCTTGGCGCCTATGATGGCTTCCTATATCTGAACTATAATCTCTATCATCACTTGCATTTACAGAAGCATCCGAATTTCTTGCAGAGTCGTCAATTGCTAAGCTCTTTTTTGCAATGGAAAGGCTAGATTGTAGTGATCTCATTTGTTTCTGCCACCCTTCTTCCATTGATTTCATCTTTGATTCATACTCAGACCAACGGCTCTCATACTGTTGGAGGCGCTGGTGAAGAATGTCATTTTCCTCTTTCTTCACTCTCAGAGCAGCTTCAGCCTTGAGTACCCGACGCTGTAATTCAGTCAGAAAAGAAGTCTTGACTAGCACTTCGTCTGAATCGTTCGTCTGTTTTCAAGTTCATAAAGTTATAATAATCATAATGATGTAATATTCACAAGCATTCAATGAGAGCACTCATTTTGAAATAGGAGGATACCTTCATCCCTATAGATTTCAACAATCCCATATCTCCTGAGCATCTTCTGGCCAACGAACCACGAATAGCTGCAAATTGAACCAAATATATTTATGAATTATGGAAACAGGAGGCATATATCCAAGCAGATGGTCGGTAGTGGGAAAGCAAGAGTAGTCACCTGATTGAATGACTATCGAAGCATTACAAATATTCTTCATTCTTCTTCTGGCAAACACTACTTTCATCTGCTTCTGTATAACAACAGCAGCTCTATGACGCCGAAGTGAAGCTGCATATTCGTTTCTTGTTTTCTCTCCCCTAATGACTGCATGAATAATAAATAGGTCAGAAAATATATATCCTTCCAAGAGAAAATGAAAGACAGAAAGAATCGTGAGGAGAAAAAAATGAAGTACATGACTGGAGAGTAGTGATTCCTCTCCTAAGCTCCCTGTGATAACAGCGTGCTTGGTGACCCCTGAAGCAACTTTGGACACGTAAGATACCATGGAGGGTTCGATTTCTAGTATCTTCAAGCACTCCAATCTGCAGTTGGTTCAAGAGGCATGAAAGGCATATTGAAATATCATAAACGTAATTCCTCTTCGAATTTTTGGCCATCTTTGTATTCTCTAAGGGCCTGTTTGGTACACGGAATTGGTGGGAAGGAAAAGGAAAATTAGCAAGTTCTTCCGTTTGGTACGCATTTTAGACAAATCTTCTTCTCAGACCCACCCCAGGCCCACCAATCTTCCCTTATATGTGGGAAGATCAAATCCCACAAAAATTGATGGGATCTAAAATTCCCACGTTCACATTTTTTGACAAATTTACCCCTCAAATTTGAACTTGACGGGAAAGTTTGAATTTAAGTTTGAACTCAAAAGGAAATTTTTTTACACAAGTTAGAATTTGACAAGAGCATATTTTTAAAAAATATATTTTAGCAAAAAAATTATTTTTCTTTTTTATTTTAAATTAATTTCTTTTGAAGGTAAAATAGACATTTCTTGATTCTTTACCAATTATTACCCCTTCATTTTCTTCATACCAAACAACTCATCTTCTCTCAAAACATCTTCCTTCATCTTTCAAAATCTTCCCTTCCATTCTTTCCTTCCTTTAAGTTCCTTTCCCTCCTCAAATTTTTCCCGTACCAAACAGGCCCTAAACAACCAAAAACAATCCGACAACATTCAAGATCGTCATAAAAATTTAAACCATTATCCTTAAAATATAAACTAAAAATATAATAAAAATAATTGAAAGATACGCATACAATAATAATAGTAATAAATCTATATATACCTGTCCTGTTCGGAAAAATAATTTTGTATAGCCAACTTGATACATCTCAGGCAAAATACTAAACTGATGTAGAATTGCAACTGAAACACTGAGTGGATCCTGAGATGCAACATTTTCAAGAAGAAGAAAACCATATCTGATTCACCAACCACAAGCCAAGAGAAAGGTTAGCTATGGAGAGAGAATGGGGAAGGGAGTTGAAACTGAAAGGATAGGAACGATTATGTAATTCATCTTTCATACCTTCTAGCAAACTTTTGATGAGACATTCTAGTAGGAAAACCTGATCTTGATATTCGAACCACTTCCAGGACTCCACAACATCTCAGTTGCTGGAGAACAAGCCCTTGCTCATATGATCCTGGTGACTGGAAGTTATTAGGCTTAATGCATCGAATAAAATGCGGTGTGGTGCTCTCCAAACGTTGCATCAGTTGAAACAGTTGACCCTAAATGCCAACAAAACAAGGTATATAGGTGAGAAAATATCACCACTTTGGAAGGAAAACAAATTAAAGACCAAAGATGCACTTAGTAAAGTTGACGGATCGGAGGGGGAAAGGAATAAATATGAATAATTTATCAAAGTATAATGTATGGTTTTGGTACTCGGCAATTTTCACTCCACTCCCCAACACTACAATTTTCATTCCTACAAAGAAGACCATTAGCATAATGCACTCTCTCCTACCCTGGAGAACCTAAACCAAGCCACAAGCCCTGTTCTTGAAGTAAAATATGTTGTAAATATTCGTGTGTAAAATTAAGTAAGTATTTAACAATTAGGATGACCAATATTGGAGCACCTTAATTGATAGGCCATCAGTCTGACATCCCACAAGTCTGATCTCAAAAAGTACCATCAACAATTACATGAGACAGTTTTTCTTTTCCCACAAAATGCAAGGTTTAAACACCGAACGAGAGGAATACTTCAATAGCATATAAAAAATTACATTGAAAGACTGGGAGAATCAATACACTAGTTTGCTAAGAATTAAACTATTTCACGGTCGTTCAAGTATTGGAAAACCCTATATCTGGTAACTTACCTTGAACTTTGTGGCAACACTTAGCTTCTGGGAATCTGCTCCACCTGACTTGTGTAAGGGACCAACTACAGGCTTCTCAGACTGCAAAAGCATATGGGCTGCAAATTGCTTGGGAAGATGGCATGTGCATGAGGATAAAAGTTGAATGGAATCCAAGTGCAATAGGTCCCTGTTCTTCTCCAAAAATCCGGTAGTATCATAGGTGACCTGTGAGGAGGAACAAGTGGAACTATCACAGTGAGTTAGGATAAGCAAACTTGTTAATTTTTTGCACTTTAGAATAAAGATGGCATTTAGGAGTTATAGAATATGAAAATTCAATCAAAGTTAAGACTAATTAATGCGTGGATCCAAACCTACTGGAATCTAGTGTCTCACACTTGCTAATGTCCACAAACACAGGCATCAAATTTTAGTGGCCACGCCCAAACCAGATGACAAAACCTAATGCTATTGGAAATCCACAAAGTAAATCATATTGACATGTTCACATATAATGGCAACTTACAAGCATCTTAGATATATAATTCATAAAATCATGAAAATGACAAGAGTAATACCTCCCCTGCATAATGACACACAGCAAAGGCTTTGCCTCGTTCTCCTTGGAAACATGAATTTGAATTCAGATGCTGTCTAAGCTTGTTAGCAAATGTCAAATCTGTACCATTTGGGAAAGTGGACTCCTCATCTAAAAGGGATAGTAACCCCAGCGGCTTCTGCACAAACATAAGAAAAAGTAATTCAAATTTCAAACCATAAATGGCAAGAGTTCCACGAATATAATAAATGCTAAACTAACAATTTGGTCCTGGATAATAATCACATCCAAGATATTAGTTTAACTACAGAGACAGATTTAGAGCGCACACGCACACACCAAGCTCTAAACCAGCAGCATTCCTCTTACCAAGTCACCCTATAGAAAATACTTCCAAATTTGTTGATAATGAAACTATAAAGCCATTATTCTGATTAGGGTTACCTTTTCAAAAAGATTAAGGCAATCTTGGTTGTCTTCAAATTCAACTTTAGTCCAGTCAATGCCATCCTGTATATATTCCTAAAACAACAACATCCAACCCAGAAGAACAAGAATATGCTTAGTTTAAGCCTTTAAGGATAAGAATTCAATATTTTCAAAAACAAAAATAAGCCTTCATCTTCCTATGGGAGCATTCAAAAGTATGGTTTCCATAGCCATGGAGGATGCTAAATGGTGTAAAAGTGAAGAATGGAAAAAAATTATCTGATGATCTCATATATGTTCTCACTAGTGTCGTATGTGCACAACACAAACATGTGGCCCATACATACCTCTTGTTCTAACTTGAATAAGTGACGGTTGAAGTGTTGCTGCAATCTCTCATTCGCATAATTTATGCAGAACTGCTCAAAACTGTTCCTCTGCAGATATAACAGACAAATGAGTAGCATCAAAAGGGAAAATATTTCAAAATTGATACAACACAAGGATTTTAAGAAAGATATTACAGAAAATTAATGCGTGAGAATAACATACCTCAAAAGATTCAAATCCATAGATGTCTAAAATACTGATTGATCTGCCAGTGCGTTTTTTACCAACAGCTAGTGAATTGTTTATTTGTTCAACCAGCCAATCAAACAGAGAAGCATATATTGACTTTGCCAAAGCATCTCTTGCATCAATTGCCTAGAAGATAAGAAAAATGTCAAAAATAAGTTAATAAGAAAGACAGAGTATAATTAAGGTACCTTTATTATGATTTATGAATATTACAGGGACAATGGTGATCCAATCTATCGATGCTGTGTATAAATTTCTCCATGGAGTTTGGACATGGCCAAACTAAGTCACGTATGGTTCAGCACTAGTGTTTTCACCTTTTTCATTTATTTTAATCAGTATAACCAGTGTACGGGGTTCAGCATAAGTGTTTCCTCCTTCTCCTTGTTCATCTCCTCTAATCATTATAACCTATGTAACTATGTCAAGCATAAACTTGGTGTGTTACTTTAAACCTCCTTAGTAAAGGGAACTTAGGCCCTGTAAATGAACTTTACATATCCAACAAGCTACCTCATATGGCAATGCTATACTAACAATGAACTATTGTAAAAATACTCATATTCTAATGTTGCTTGGTCTACCGACAAAGATAAAATATGAAGCAGTCCTCATCACCGATGATTCTTGATTACCTTTTCATTTATTCTAATATCAATTTTCACTAAATTCCATATGCTGACTGAAGAGTGCAATGAGCATTTATATCGTTCAGATATTCGTCCTTCCAAACAAGTTTGGGTTTTTCTCCATATAATAATAATTTAGACAAAGGGAATTTGACACTCAATTTACCTGTGATAGTGTCAACTTTTGGACAATGATGTCGTTACCAACTTTCATTTTGCGAGTTGATAAAGTCAACTTCAGATCCTCAATGTCACAGCCAATCAATTTAGCAACGTTGAACAAACCTTTAAAAGTGTTCAATTGAAAATACAACTTTAGGTGAGGAAACGAAAGCTTCAGAAGCAAAATTAATAACTTATAACAGGCGAAGGATATAAAATATCATCAAAGCTAAAATATTAGGTATCAAACGAATTTGTGTAACTATCCATGTAAATGTAATATGTGTGTGTGTGTGTGTGTGTGCCTGCGACGAAGGATCCAAGGTTTCCAGGGCCACAAGGGTGTCGTATTATGATCTGTAGTCTATCATGCAGAAAAGATATGTTGTAGATGCTTCAGGTAGATTCTGGAAATATCTTACCCTCATCTTCTACGGGTTGAACATGATTTTCATTATCAATCACAGTAAATGATATGTTCCCTAGCCATAACACTGCAGCAAGCATTGCAAATACATTCTCCTGATTTTCTTTGCTGATATGGACAACATCCAAGGCTTCCTGGAATTTATGATGAGGTCAAATGTATATTAAACCATCTTTTTAGAAGGTCAAATCAACTGACTGTAATCATCAAAAAATAGTGTACCATGACTATGCGGAATTCTTCCCCATCATTAACGCCAGTAATGGAAAAACAATTGCTTTGCCTCAGATATCTGTATTCTTCCGCACTTTGTAGATTTAGCTTCTCTGAGTTATAAAATAAGAGCAATAATAATAAAATAGATTAGACAAATATACCAAGTTAATTAACTGAACGAATAATTTGCGAAGAAAATAAAGATAAAAAGGCGCAAAACATGAAAACTAAACATCCATTAGAAAAACACCGCACAGCCGAGCTAGGTGACGCTAGCTTGTGACCTGAGTAGGGGCATTAAGATGATGTTTGAATAACAGGCTAGGGACTCTTTTAGTATTAAAGAAAAACACCGTACATGGAAGATTATTTAGCACTCTTTTTAGTTTATGACTCAGTGTCCTAATGCTTGTAAGTTGATGGAGTGGGAGCAAGAAATTTGACTGTCATTTAAGATAGGATTCTTAAAACACGACAAAATGGCCAATGTCTTTGTTGTTCTCAAAAACTGTAATATAATTAATAACCCTTCTAGTACGTCATGTGGTGCTCTTTCTAGGGTAAAATCTGCATAGCTGGTAGCATTGACTTCAGTACTAGGGTATTCAAAAGGCTTATTTTCTACGGTTCGGCGAGAGATTTGCATTTTAAGAATAAATTGGAAAGTTTGAAGACTCATCACTCCAGTGATAGATTTTTAGAAATTCCTTGTCTGGCTTGACTTTCGAGAGATAATTTCGATGTTCAAATATTGGGAAAGCTTCCTCAAGTTCCGGAAATACAATCTTATAGGGGAGGTTTGTCGCTTATATCAAAATGAACCTGTTTCTGTAGAATATTTAGGTGCACTAAAAGTAATTATGCTACGTGATTATATAAAGAAAATTTTAAAGTCGAACGACAGCTACTGTACAATGCTGTTCCCACAGTTTTATTATTCACGTACATCTTCGTATAAAATGTCTGCAAGAAAGCCTCTGCTAATTTTGGCCACAATATGCAACTAGTATATAACAAAACGAGAGAGGAAGATTAAGCGCCAACAATTACCCCTCAGAGAAGGCGGTGCCCCAGCACACAGCTGATAGAATATATGGTATGACCTTTCCCCTTCATTGCATTGGACTACTCTAGACTGTTCAAATACCAAATCAAAAGAGTGCGTGGTTATGTACAACGAGCATAAAATAAAACTTAAAGATAGCCCAGAGAAACGAATAAGTACCTTTTCTAGCAAAACTGTTTATGGTTATGCAGGGAACGCCGCATACATTCGACATGCGAATGGAAATATAATAGTTAAAACCTTCAAACGGAATCAGAGATATTGTTTTAACCACAAATACAGCAGTAAACTTACATGTCTGAATATTAGCACCCGATATCTTTCCAGTTTCACTGAAGTGAATCTCAATAAGTTTCCCCTGTCACAAATTCGGTTGAACTATGAGAACTTTCCGCAGAAAAAGAATACAATATCAAAGTTAAAAATGAAGAGAATCGCTGCTCCATAAGCTTAAGAAGGGTACACTAAGAACCAATATGATGAATAGGGGATCTTACAAAGCGACTTGAGTTGTCATTTCTCAATGTTTTTGCATTGCCAAAGGCTTCAAGAATTGGATTAGTCTTCAATATCTCATACTCTATTCCACTTCCACCTCCAAGGGCAGCCAAGTACTGCATTGCTATCTTTGCTGTCTCAGTCTTGCCTGCTCCACTTTCACCACTGAATAGTACAAAGAAAATTTATTACTGATCCCAGTTTAAATTGCATAGACAATTAAATGATCACAAATGGAAGTGTTAACAAGGTTCAAAAACCAGGAGAGCTCCAAATTAATGACAAAAAACTCCTGACAGCATGAGGAAGCCTTCATAGTCATTTAAAGATCAATCTCAGCCAATAAAGAAAGAAAGAAGTACAGAAAGGAACTCATTCTTTTCTCCACATCCAAGAAGTCAGGCAAAGTTCCCCTATTGTAATAGGAAGAGGAACATTCAAATTCAACCACATTGGAAGTAAAATCCAAAGCAGAACGTATTCCATTGCAAGATCAGGCACTTAGCAGATAAACTTGAGTGAAAGTTGAAAACAAGAATTAAATTCAAGGTCGTCTTGCATTGAATATAGTTTCAGTGGTAAGCAGCAACTTATAAAAGTGAATTCATAAGGAGGATTTACATGAATGATATCAAAAGTTCAGTAGTTTACTAACCTTATAATTATAGATTGATTCACTTCATCTGGAAAACAAAGCAGAAATCGAGTAAGTATTTCATGCTTAAGAAAAATGGCAGACCTCTTAACAATTACAGCCTATATTTATACAAATATATGGAAAGGCAAAACAAAAAAAGAACCTCTTATCATTTCCCGGATGGCTGTGTCCGTAATGGCATATACATGAGGGCTTTCCATAGCTTTATTCTTGTATCCTTTAATATAATCATTTCCATACAGAGGGACTTTCTTAAATGGGTTTATTGCAACCAAAACGGGCCCTGCTTTTGTCTGGATTGCAGACAGTTATATAAATAAAGGTGTTAAATTGGGAGGAGGGCACAAATTGAAGACAATACTTCAAAGAGGAAAAAAGGCTTACGTAAATCATATTTCGGTTGTATCTATATTGCAGGTTGTATAACACTGATGGTTCATTCAAATAACTAAGCTGCATAAGGTCATCCACTCCATCAAGAATATCAGGGTTTGCTGGAACCAAACCTTCAGCTTTAACCTTTAAAACCTACAATTAAGGGAGGAAAGGAGTGTAACCAATCAGACGTTGGGGATGAACAATAAAGAGCGCCACTGTTTGGAATTTTTAAAGCTTTTCTTACTTTCCCATCAGGCAATGTGATATCAGATTCCGTCCCAGAAGTGGATATTATCTTCCCCAGCTCCCAATTCCCATTTGGAAGTTGAAACCAAGAATGAATCTTCTGAAACATTGAATTTCAGAACTAACGAAGATGAGTAATGAATGTTTAATTAACAATTCATAATGGCATACATACAAAACAACAATTTTTATGGCTGACAAACAAATAATTAAAGTAAAAGAACGTACTAAGCATTGAATAGCCCATCCTTTCTTGAGTAAAGAATATTTACACACATCGAAAAAATGTTCAGAAACAAAGGATTTAAAGGGGAAAAGTACATATGCTTTTCTTTGACGCCCAAATGCAGACAAGAAATATAAGATATGAACATTGAATTTTGCATGAATTACCCTTGACCAAGAAATTTCAGCAGACGAGATAAAAATAGTTGAAGTAAACAAAAAGCAGAGATTTTTCCTACTGGGAATTTCCACTGATTTCTGTTGTCAATGCTAAAGGCAATACAACTACAATTTATGTAAGTTTTCCATCAGCTGTTTCTAAATTTCAAAATCCTACAAAGCACCAGTCCGATTGAACATTTTGAAGGATAAAGCTACATCATTTATCAGTGAATATCAGCCCTCAAAATGTTGCCAAAGAGTTGGCAAACAATTGTTTCCTACATGCGCCACAACATTCATGAGTACTATACTCTTTAGTTTTTACTCTCTGGTTGCTTTGATAATGGCTAAGCACGAGTTGCCTTAATCTAACAAGCATCGTCATTCTCAATAAACAACTTGTTTTGAACATGTTTCCAAATTTGAAACTTCATCAAAAGATTTTTAAACGATATGAATCTGATGGTTTACTAGCATTATTTTTGCAGCTTAGACACTTTCAGGTATAAGAAGAATTCACTCAGTTCTAAGCATCCTCCTTGTTCTACAGATGTTCCACAACCTACAAGGCTCAACCACTTATAAGTTATAATTCCTATGACTTTGGAAGCACACACAACATCTATTTTAATGCATATATTTTATAGGACAGAGAGCCGTAGTTTAAATTAAAGATTGCTGAAAGGCTCCTAAACACAAACAACACAGTTGTGTGAGATCTTATAAACAATATAAATAACCTACAACTTCCGAAAGTGTAAACTTTTCTTAAAACAAGTAGAAAACTGACAGAAACATAAATAAATACATGAACTCAATGATTGTGTATATATGAAATAAGCATTGATTAATCACCTATAATACAGAATAATCACAGAAAGAAGTCTACACCCAAATAAAAACTTCCGTAATGCTTGAGACATTATCCCAGAACAATGAAGTTATTCATCAAACTTAGGTGCCGAAAGTTATAACACAAGTGTGATTGACTGATTTCAAAACAGGGAGAGTGAAATTGGAATCAAAAGCCAAAAGTACCTTCTTTGAAACATAAGGTGTTGTATCACTCCACCAATGGTCACTGGACGATGGGGAGATTGATGGGAGTGGCTGAGGAGCAGATTCTGTGCCATCATCGCTAGCTGAAGGCCTGCTTTCTAACGTTGTAGTTCTTCCACCATATGGCGAATCCTCATCAAAAAGATCCATATCACCAGCAGGGTCTTGAACTTCCTCAGAAACCTCCCTTCCTAGTGAACCGTTTTCATGTTTTTTCACAAAGGCAAGTGCGGGATCAGCTGTGAACTTGGCGCTAGGTTGCAATGCTTCGAGAGGCTGGAAAGCAGGGCGTAGCCCAGATATCTGAGACATTTTCCCTTAAAGAGTCCTGGCACCACAAATAATAGTTACCCTCAACAATTGCAAATGAGATAAAGATCATTATTTAAAAAGGGGTTCACTTTTTGAAGCAAAAAGGCCGTTCCCCACTTTTAGCAAGGTCCCATTCAAGATGCAGACTCCACTCTTGAGTGCTCCTGAATTGTCATAGGCACGTTTCTAACCTCATACTAAGCTGTACATTATCAATCTGGCCCAACCAAAGCTATAGGAACCTAGTCTAAGGACCTTGAAGATCACGTAATCTAAACTTCACGATGTAAAACTGGACTCGTTTAAGAGTCGAAAAGGTCTTCAAGATGCAAACTCTACTTTGAAAATTGTGGGAAAATTGCTCCAGCTCATCTTTTGTTTCCCAGGAATTGAGCATGCCAAAGACAGAAGTCCAAAATTTTGATCCAAGTTTTTTTCTCCAGGAGACAATAAAAGCAAAAAACTTCACTTGAATTCCAATGTCCCAAGTTGAAACCGAAAAAAGAAGACCATAGGGCAAGGGAAAAAAGAACTCCAGTAACCAAGCGTGAACCCCTCCGTTTTCTCCTCCATCACTTCTCTCAGCAACAAGAGGACACTGGAATAAAAAATGAAAAAGCAACAAAGCAAAGAGCAAGCTGAAAGACACACATAAACGCACCTAATTTATCCGATTATGCTTGAGCCGATCTACCAGCCTTAGAAAAAGCAGATGGAGCTGAGAACAATCTGTGAAGACGATTGCAAAAGCAATTCAGACAGCAGAGCCAAGAAGATCAAATGACAGCAAGATCTTGAGGATGGAGAATTGTACGAAGTGAAGTTGATGAAGGAAGAGTATGACACCGGAGGTGTTTGGCAAAAGAAAATTAAAAATAAATAAATAATAATAATAATAAGCAAGCGATAGCAGGCGGGGGAAGAAGGAGGAGCAGCTTTTTTGTCCTTGCCTTTTCTCTTCGTCACAGAGATGAAAACAGTTAACGAAAAAAATAAAGTTTTTGAATAAATAAATAGAGAAATGAATAAATAAGATCAAAGTGAAAATGGACATTCAAAGCATGCCAATACCCTTGGAAACTTTGAACGATTTGTAATGACGGAGCTACCCCTATCTGGTGAAATTGGCGGTTTGTGGAGGCGGGTGCTTAAAATTCAAGATACTTGTGTTGTGGCCATACATTTTGAGCACACCCTTTTTTTTTTACTCGTGTTTTGTTCTTCAGTCCGAGTAAGTTTAGCCCAGCCGATGACTGATTTTTTTTTCCAAAACAATTAAATTTAAAAATACCATAATTGCAGTACAAAATAATAAGGCCCTGTTTGTTATAAAAAAAGTGGGTGATGGAATGGGAAGATCAGAGAGTTCCCACGCAAAAATCCTGTTTGCTTGGCGCATCTTCCTTCGTCTAACATTCCTACGTCTGTGAATCTTCCACCATCCATTGAAAGATGCTTTCCATCCGAAAGAGGCGGGAATGTTTTCATGTTCCTGGGAGAGTAAAAATTGGGACAAAAAAGCCCCTTTAAACCAGATGCGAGCAGGGTATGATAGTGCAGTGTTGCAGAACGAGAGCAGCGACCTTCGACTCCTCCGCTCGACCTTCCTCCTCCCACAACCACCGTCATTTTCATAGCCAACGAGAACTAGAGGAGAGAGCACCGCTGATTGGGAAACACCAGAATAGACCCAACATCCTTGAACACTAGAATGTCGTTACTTGTTGATTTTGTGAAACCTCAAGGTGTACTTTTATATACCAGAAATTCTGAATCTTCCTGACCCATCATTTATCATTGATTATACAAGTTCATTTGATACTGTAATCATAAATTCTTTCCATTTAAATTGTTCCTTCTCTACATGCGTCTCTGTTTTAGTTTCTGTGTTCTAGTGCTCTGGTTTTCTATCTATAGGGTTGTGAAATTGCTGATGTAAACTTCAAGCCACTGTCAGATTTTAAGTTGGAACACAGGTGATTAGGTGTCTATTACGTTTGAGCGTAACTTGTTTGTTCGAACGTCCGAGGGGCATTTTAGAAATTTCACCTCACCTTCCCACTTAACCAACACCCAATTCTTCATACCAAATAATTCATTTTCCCTCAACTTAAGTTCCCTTTCCATGTCTACGAAACAACTCAACTTTTTAAAGTTCTCTCCCAATCTTCCTTTCCATTCCTTTCCCTCTTTTAAGTTCTTTTCCATCCTTAAATCGTTCTCATAACAAATAGGGCCTAAAACATTACTACAATGGGGAAAAAAAGGGGAAAATTCGTTTGAGGGCCCCTATTGGGCAATTAATTCCAGAAAAAGCCCACAAAATCTGAAAATACGGAAAAAGGCCCTGAAATTCTGACAATACCCAAAAAGGCCCAAAGATTCTGACGGAGTTGTTAATGGGGCTGATATAGTTGTTAGTGGGGGGCTGATATAGTTGTTAACCGGGCTGATTTAGTTGTTAAAAAAAAATTAACAACTAAATCAGTCCGGTTAACAACTATATTAGCCCCCCGTTAACAACTATATCAACCTCATTAACAACTATATCAGCCCCCGTCATAATCTTTGGGCCTTTTTGGGTATTGTCATAATTTCAGGGCCTTTTTCCGTATTTTCTGATTTTGTAGGCTTTTCTGGAATTAATTGCCTAATAGGGGCCCTCAAACGAATTTTCCCAAAAAAAAAAGGGTGCTAGTCTCTACACTATGGAGAGAGGAAGATCCCATGTGATTGCATGATCTGGGAGGTGGAAAATTTGAAAAAACAAAGATCTAGTAATTGTGTAGTTTGGTTTTGGGTGAAATTGGAAGGTTCATTTATTTATTTATATATGTCTTTTTTTATAAGTCCGGCCAATACATATGTATGTTGACATGAATTACATGAACAAGCTTGGGTGATCGCAAGAGACTCAACCCAAGGCACCTTCAAAATGTAGGTCGATAAGATCATTATTTTAATCCTGTGACGTAAATAAGTCCTTATTTAATTTTTGGCCTGATTAAGTCCATGTTCTTTCGACCAAAAAAAAAAGTCTATGTTCGGTGACCCAATTTTACTTAAATTATATGCGACTGTATTATTTAATTCAAACTCTCAGGTGAGAATAATATTTAGATTCCAACTAAGATAAATAATATATTGACAAGCTTCATGAGTTATTAATGGTATCTGATCCACTTGTTAATTCTATATATTCACTTGTTAATAGAGACTTTTCTGATATTATTTCTTTTGTTTGAGATTTAAAATTTATTTTTTATTTTTTTTTAAAAAAAGGTATATCCTGCTATTATTTCTTATTCAAATGTTGTCCCATTTCCTTAGACCAGAGACTATGATGATATGATAAATATGTGAAGCGAGTTGTCTCAATTTTTACGGGAAAATAATTTAAAAAATCACAAGCTTCAAACCGATGCTTTGTGTTTAAATGATGTCCTTTTATTATAAACAACAGGTGGTAGTGTAAAATGCTTAGTTGAATTCTTGCATCGTTGACATATGTTCCATGCGTTCAAAATTACAAGCCATTTTTTCGTAAGTATTATGTTGAAAAAAATCAGACATTACCGTCCCTTCAAATTAAAGTGTAATTAATAAGTTTTTTTTTTTTTTTTTACGATGCCCTTTTATCGAGGTTGTACTCAGTAAGTATTCTTTTGGAAAATCCTTCTGAGGACCCTTTTTGGCAAACAAAATCCAAAAAGGGCCCTAACTTTCTGCCAATCCCAGAAACAGAATCTTGGTGAGTTGTAAATGAGATTGATATAATCGTTAAGCGGGACTGATATTGTTGTAAATGAGATTGATTTAGTTGTAAAAAAATTGTTGTAAATGTGACTGATTTAGTTGTAAACGAGTAAAAAAATTGTTGTGGATGAGACTGATTTAGTTGTTAAATTTTCTGACAAAAAAAAAATAATTGTTAAATTTTAATGAATTTATCTCAGAAATGGTCCAAGGGTCCTTTTTGGGATTGTCAGAATCTTGAAGCCCTTTTTAGGATTTTTTTCTCCAAAAAGGGCTCCTATAAGGATTTTTCCTTTTCTTTTATAATAATGGGCACCCCATAAAAATGTGTAATTTTAAATGTTATTAAGGAATTTATTTAGGTTGTAAAAATGCCTTATGACCTTGAGTGGAGGGAGTAACACGCCAAATTAATTGAATCAATGAATGAAAACTCAAGAGTAACAATAGTGTAACCCATAAACTGATTCATTAGAACCATACCACTTAAATTTGTTTGGAATAGTGATTAGAGTCTTCAAAAGTAACTTTTCAATCATAATTTATAATATATGAAGTAAATATATAATAAGAGATTTAATTCGATTTATATAAATAAACACTTTCAGAATATCTAAAAGTAATCATAAACAAGCATAAATTTTACAAAAGGCATTAATATTTTACATTGTCCTCCCCTTGAATGTTGAATGCTGTAGTCCATGAGGACGGATTTAATGTACTAGTTTATTGCTGTTTATTATTATTATTATTATTTGTTTGTAATTTAAAGTTTTAATTCAATACTACTATTTCCTCCTTGATTAAATATAAAACATAGTTGACTTTTTTTTTTAGAGATATTACATAAGCTAATTAAATTACTTTAAATTATTTATATTTATCATTTTTTCTTCAAAATATTTTACTATGTAATCTATTAATACACAACATGATGGTGATGATGATAATGTACCCATATAAATTCATTTCCATAATATATAGGCATTTAATTTGTTCTCTATTCTGCCATCGTGCACAATTAAGCTCTATAAATAATTAACTCGTTTATAATTAATATAGTATTAACATCAAAGAGCATGGTTGAAAGATTCAACAAATTATTTACGTATTTAATGATACAACTTACTTTTATTTATATCCTAAATGTATGATCTAATGTAGTGTAACTTATACCAGAAAGTATATGTGTTTTACGTTTCTGGATCAAATAAAAATTAAATCTTATAATTATAATTAGGACCTAGATTAGATATTTAATTCACCAAAATTGAAGTATTGACAATTATAATTGTGATTCCCTAAAAATAATAACATATATTATATTGGGAAAAAAAGAAATAATCCCTAAAAAATAACAAAAATGAAAGTCCAAAGAAGGCGCAGGGTGGTCCATTGGCGATAATCTAATCATGTGGGACTCATAATTGAGATTTAAAGCTGGCCACAAAAAAATAAATAATAATAAAGGAGTTTTGAAAGAAGGTTCTTAGTCGCCATCCCCTCAATGAATTGACAATTACATTATATTCGGCCCTCACCATAAAATAAATCATTATATTTTATTATTCCTCAACCTGTAAAGCAAATATATAATTTTTTACACTCTTATAATAATATCATAACACATAATTATAATGTTTTTTGGTATGAACTCCTATATTATTCTTCATATATTTAATTTACAGTCTTCCTTTCACACGTACCTTTTAAATAAGCATTCAACCAATGGAAAATTTATATTTCATATTTTAGCTGATGAAGAGTTATTTTCTTCTAGAAGCATAATTTATTTTATTAACGATAAATTGATGTTTAATATTATTTCCCCCCAACTTTCTTTAGGTGAGATTCCAAATTATTTTAAAAGAAATAATTTTCTGAAAACCAAATTATTTTTTTAGAAAAACATTGTCTTCTGAAAAAATTAAGCTTGCAAATTATTGAAGGTACGATGAGATTCTTAAAATGTTCCAATAAGAAGTTAATGGTAAAAAAGTAAGACATCATGTATGTATACGCGTATAAGAATGTTTTAAATGGGTATTAAAAGAGGTTGGCCAACAAAAACGGGTATTAAAAGAGAGGTAATAATATCCCATACAAAAAGAATACTGGACAGATGAAGATGGGAGATGCACAGAGCCTGGGCTTCATTTATATAATTTAATTAATTATTTTTGAATGCCAAAGATAATTATCCATTTAAATACTAAAGGAGGAGGAAAAAAAGGGAAAAGAGACATAAAGCTAAGTCCATTCCTCTATTTATCTTTTTCAAAATTAGAAGGAAGTTACATAAATTTTAATTCCTACTCTGCTGACGGCCGACAATACACCCACCAGCGTCAGGGCTTAGGTGGCCAATCAGCGTCAAAGCTCCAACAAGAATAGTTGTCATTTTTAAATGAATAATTATCATTTTTAAATCTGAATTAAGTATACTTATATTGAGTCTAGAAATTAACCCATGCAGCCTTTCCTTTTTTTGAATTAAAGGGGTAGGCACTACCGACCTAAAGTTACAAGCAGAATCGAACCGCGACCTCCCACTTAAAAGAGAGCTCTCATATTACTAGCTAGCTTACAATGTCTTTGGCCCATGCATGCCTTCTCATTTTCAAAAGTGATCATTTTGTAATAGATAGCTGTCATTTTCTATATTTGAAGTTGTTATTTTTTAATTTGAAATTATTAAACCTCTATCCATTTTATGAATTAATCTATGCATATCCAAAGTTGTTATTTTCAAATATAAACCTAATAAAACCATATCAATTCTAAGAATTCATTTATGATTGCATTCTTATTTTTATAAGTTGTCATTTTCAAATAGGGTGAAGGTGCATTTTTGCCAACATACTATTAGGGAAAGAGTAGCCAGCACAAGAATTAATTTTTGGTACCTTAAATACAAAAAAACAATTAGAAAGTGCTAAAGTACATAATCTCGTTAGTCTTGTTAACTAACGGACGTTTTTGCCTCTTAGACGAAATTAAGGGTGAAACCATAAGAAGAAGAAGGAAACCGATCATCCTCCATATAACTCTCAGTTCCATTATCAGCATCGTCTTCTTATTCGAAGCCAGAAGTCGAGTCTCATTCGTGTCAAAGCTGAAACCTCAGGTTCAATTTCTGGTTCTAATGCTCACTCCACTCTACTTTTTCGCTGATAGAAACACGAAAGGAAGGCCAGACACATGGCGCGTGGTTTCGAGTGTTGCATTTGCTTTGGCTTCTCTGTGTTTATCGCGGCAAATCAAACCTGGATTCGACGTTGGTCTGTTCGGTTTTTTCCTTGGACGTGTCACTGTACAATTGATGAAGATCCACCTGATTTTCATTCCTGTGGCTGCTGGTTTTTGTGATCCTCTAGTCGTCCTTAAAACCTATTCAAAGTCGCAGTCAGAGAATGGAGAATCGAGCGCTCAAGAAATTAAAGAAATACTAATTGATAAAACAAACAGAGCATCGATTGGAATGGGCCAAGATAAGAAGACGTCTGAGAATGGAGATTCGAGTGCTAAAGGAATTGATGATGATGATGATCGAAACAGATGTGCCCGCAGTCGTTCCGTCGAAGGCGGCTCCTCCTCCTCCTCCAATGATCCTCTTCTCGATCGTCTCCCTGCCCAACATTTTTCATTTTCTCTTAGAACCCTAAACCAAAAAATAACACACAGTCAAAGTAACGTCGGTTAATTAACGTGCCTAATGGGGGATTGTGTAGTTTAGTCCCTTCTAATTGTTTTTTTGCATTTAAGATACCAAAAATTAATATTTGTGCTGGCCGCTCCTTCCCTAATAGTATGTTGGCAAAAATGCACCTTTACCTTTTTCAAATATATACTTGTCATTTCCATATCCGAAATTGTTATTTTTAAGCCCATGCCAACTCTAAAAATTAATTTATACTCGCCTTCTCATTGTTATAAATGGTCATTTTAAATGTATAATTATTATTTTTATATTTGAAGTTGTTATTTTTAAATTCACTGCCAAAGCCACAGCAACGGTAGCTGGTAGGACGACAACCACAACCATAGTGCCAGTGGAACTGGTTTCCCTATCTATCTTTGGACAAGCAGGGAGAACCTATCCCATCTGAACTGTTCAGATGGGATCTAAATGGTCCAGATTTAAATTTTTTTACTTTTGATTTTTTTTAAAAAATATTTTAATAAGTAGAGAATTTAAAATAAAAATAATCTCTTAACTAACATTTTTTTTAAAATAATTTTTTCATTAAAAAACAACCAAACTAAAAACATTAAATCTGGACCGTTTAGATCCTATTTGGACGGTTCAAATAGGATGGGCTCTTTCTACCTATGTAAAAGATAGATAAGGAATCCAGTTCCAGTGCCAATGGAGTTGTCCGGTCGTGTGTGGGGTTAATTGTTTTTTTTAAAAAAATGTATGAAGGCATTTTTGTCATATATTTTTAATTTCAAAAAAGATAAATAGGCTACTAGTGTGTTATAGGGATTTTGAAATTTGAATAAGCTGTTCGTCCTTATGGGTTTTTGTTTTGATGGCGTCACTAAAGACTTTATCAGGGTAAAAAAAAAAAAACGGAAAAGCAAAATGGTAAGGTGTTAATTATTAAAGGTTTTTGAACGATAATATGAGCATGATTGGTTGATCCCAACAACACACCAATGGCTGTGATAGCGATGCCGAATCAAACACAAAGCGGTAATGTAGTCGATTATTTCCCCCACACAAGATTTTTAGTCGAGAGCCAATTACAGGAGATCTTAATATGGGTGAGGAAGCAGGTGATTATATCTCCCGGTGAAGACACCTGTCTGGAAAGGCCGGCAAATATTCGCTGCTTTTAGTGTGTAATGCACAGGAATTGTCTCCTTCGTATCGTTGTTTTAAGATCTGTGCACCAGATTAACTGGGCCCCACTCTTGCTCCGATGCATGATCTTTTTTGAGTCCTAACTTTCCAGGTTCATTCTTATCATATTCCTACCAATGGAGGGCTGGTTCAGTTTGGGTAATGGAGTGAAGGTACAGTCATATTAAAAGTGTAATACCCCATATTTTTAATAATAATAATAATAAGATAGTAAATAAATATTTAAAATTTAATAATGTGTGTATTATTTCACAATTTATTAATTGAAAATAATTATAGTAATAATAGAAATTTAGATATTTAATTGTATTGTTTTATAATTGGAAATAATAAAATAAAGCTCAGCCCATAGCTAAACCCTAAATTTTAATTATAAACTTAGGTTTAGCCGTCTAAACCTAGCAACGCTCGATAGTTTTCTTCTCCGCTGCCTTCTCTCTCAAATCCTCCTTCCGGACTCTCATCAATTTATTTTTCTAGGAGGCTAGCAAACAGAGACCAGGTAATTCTAATCCCTATGAGTAGTTTTATGAAAACTTTGATAGGTAATTCCCTATGAGTAGTTTTATGTAAATGTAATTCTGATCCTCATGAGTAGTTTTATGTAAATGTAATTCTAATCCTCATGAGTCTTAGATTAGATTTATGAAAATCTTGATAGGTAATTCTAATCCTCATGAGTCTTAGGTTAGATTTATGAGAACTTTGATAGGTAATTCTAATTCTCATGATAAAGCTCCTAAAGATTTAGATGGGATTCCCAAAGTACCAATTATTTTAATCACATGATTAGAAGTCTGAAAATATTAAATGATACTTATTATCGTGAGTACCATAAGAGTTAAAAGTTCTCATGATAACCTTATAGGAAGTAAAGCCAAAAAGGGATAATGAGTAGAAGTCCATAGATTTAGATGATGGTCATGATAACTTCTCATGACCACCTCATAGGAACCCATAAGTAAAAAGGGATAATGAGTAGAGCTAGGAATTTAAATGATGGTCATGAGAACTTCTCATGACAACCTTATAGGAATCTATGAGTAAAATGGATAATGAAAAATTAAGGATTTAAATGATGGTCATGAGAACTTCTCATGACAACCTTATAGGAACCCATAAGTAAAATGGATAATCGATAGAAGCAATATTAAAGGCGTTGCATTATAATACAGTTTTGGATTATGTAAATAACTTTTTTACAATCAATTGTCGAATTCTTGAAGGATAAATTGAATACATTTGACAATTGTTTTATTTCTTCATCTTGGCCTGTGTGCTTTAATTGCATAGATATATGATTGAATCCAAATTTGTCCCTGTGCGTCTCTTTTTCTTTGTGATTGAAAACTAATTTTTCACCTCGGCTTTCATGCGTCAGTTGAATACATGATCCTGTGCGTCATATTCTCTTTGAATTTTAATATAAATGCTTACGTCCCTTTTATTCATTTACTTATTTATTAATTGATTTTCTTTTTCTTTATATAATACCTCCTACGCAATAAAATAAGTCATGAACAGATTTTAGGTTAAAATATCCTTATATTTATATTTAATTAAAATAATATAAAAATATATATATAAGATAAGTAAATAATAGAGATAATTTAGGAGTTTATTATGTGTGTGTTTTAAAACAATTTAACAGTGGGAGGATAGCTTTGGGATGGTACCTCCCATAGTGATGAACACAACTTATGGGCTTTATGCCCTCGATATTTATTTGATGAGAAAATGATAGTATCCGTTCTTCCCAAAGTGGTGTCTGGCAGGTTTCCGGGACACTAGTAGTAACTTTGGGAAGAGGTGTGCACACTAGGAAGATATGTTTATGGCCAATTGATGATTGTGACTGGCAGGTTTCCGGGTCACAGGGTAGACTGGCAGGTTTCCGGGTCTACCATGATTTTCTTCCACTAAACTAAATGGACTGGCAGGTTTCCGGGTCCAAATGAAATTAATAATAAAAAAAAATGAATGATATTTGATTCAGTGTGAATATATGTATGTATATATATATATATGACGAATCTTGGATTTGTTATTTGATTAAATCACTATGTGATTATATATTTGATTTTACTAATACATTTGAGCCATATAAATTGTGTTTTCATTAGAATTACCAGTTTTTGCTGATGTTTGTGTTCATGGGCTGCGACGATCCTTCGGGGGAGCAGATTTTCAGTGAAACAGGTCTCGAGTTGGGGCTAGCAATGAGAAGTGAGGAAGAACAATGAGGATGCTAGCTAGTTTTTCTTATTTTATTTTACGCTTGAGTAAAACATTTTTATTTAAGTTTGGATTTATATAAATGTAATAAGGTAGCCTTACACTTGTCCCAGTACAAGTGCGGCGGTAACACTCCCCAATGTTGTTTATTTCGAATTTCATTAATTTATTTGTAAAAATGATTTAAAATTTTTGTTATTGTAACCGTTAGAAATTGGGGGTGTTACAAAAGGTAATAAATTTTTTCATAAAAATTGTTCTTAAAAAATATTGTTTTTTTTTAGTGCTAATATTCGTTAGTGCGTACAAATTTTAAAGTGGCAGTTCCATTGACAGTAAAATTGATTGCTTTTTATCTCATTTTATTGTGATTTTTTTTTTTTTGGGGGGGGGGGGGGGAGGAGTACGTTACAATATACTAAAATTGAAGCTTTTACAGATATCTAAGTGAATTTTTTTTTTAATTTTTAAAAGTGTTTTAATGATTTATAAGATTAGTTTGTGAGACGAATTTTGATCAAACTTACGGAAAATGACCTATCAAACTAACTAAACCATGGCTAAGACCAAACAGACACTTATAAATTCTAAGAGAAGCATTTCCTATGCAAAGGATCCTAAAAAATATAGCAAGCGAGAAAAAGGAAAAGGCAGTTAGAAAACATTGCTGCGGAATTGAGTGGTATGAATCGAAGTTTCCCAAAGCAAGCATTCTCTTAGAAAGTACTCCACAATAGATAAAATGAAGCTCGTGTCTCCAAATTGAAACATCAAGCTTGGAGGCATGTTTATGTAGGATTGAAGGACACATCATGTCTTCAGTGATCCATCTTCATACTCTAAGAGGTTGATGGAGCTAAGACAAGAGCACCTACAATCCTGATCCTGCCATTCCTATTTTCTTTTATTTCTTATTTTTTTAAAAAAACTTACAGATCATAGCCAAGAGGTCTATCACATCACATGACGTTTCAGATAAAGAGTTTTGCCTTTGCTGTTGATGGCAGATTAACTGTAAAGCCTTTCCTGTCCTCATCAACCACACACATTGATTGATCCACTACAATATATTGTGCAGTTCGCTTTTCAGTTTTCATGTCACTTGATACAATGTATGTAGAGAAGATGATAAAAAAAAGAATTTTGAAATTATAAAATACTAAGTCAAGTTTGTTATTAAGAATTAATAAGAGGGTGATAAAACCTAATTTCAAATTTTACAAATTTAAAGTTCTTTTTATGTCCTTTTCCTTTTAATGTATTAATATATATATATATATATATTGAGTTTTGATTGGTCTGAATAAGAAATTATGCTCAATAAGTAGCTAAGTTTGTATTAGTAAATTTTCTCAATTTTAGTTATTAGTTGGTATACTTTCAAAACATTTTTATTCTAGGTGTTTCAACCGTAATTATTTGTTAGTCAACCTGCACTTTAACTCTAGATTTTTAACTCTAGATTTTATATTTACATTACTATTGATGATTATGATCTTTGTTTCATCAAGTACGGATAAAACCCCCTTCTGGTCTTAAATATGACATATTTAAAGAGTCAATTTTTGTCCTAAATGTAATCAATAATTTTCATATTTGTCAATTTTCTTCTAACTTACCCTTATTGACTTTCTCTCAACAACAATTAAGGAAGAGAGGGTGAAAGAGAATTAAGAAAGGTGATTAAAGTATTAAAAAAAATACATGTTTTATCGACCAATTTTTTTAATTTAATTTAATTAAATAAATATGTTTTATATTCCGTACAGACAAAAGGAGGACAAAGATTGAACCCAGATCCATCACTGTCATGAGTAGCAGATATCTTGCATTCTAAGCACACAACTAAACCAAAAGGGGCCTAATTGAATGGGATGCTAATCTGGACATCATTTGATTAGACTGCCTGCGTTGAATCACATTAGATCAGACGATCGACCTAAGGAAAAAAGTAGTAATGTTGCTACAGGACACTCAATAATTTGGGACAAGTTTGGTCGAAACCAACTAGATTTTCCCCCAACTAAGTTCAGACCGAGAAGCCATAATCTGCATCATCACTCTGCAACAACCATGGTTTTGTTAAAATGCTCCAGACAAGCACATGTGTAAACCAAACATCCTGCAACTTTAAAAATGCCTCCAGCCACGTGTAGTGTAGCCAATCTCAGAATTGCGTTGAGAAGGAAACTGTTCAGCTTGTTTTGATGATTCGGAATCAGTGTGAAAGGCTGAGCATACAGCTCAGTTCACAACATGGTTTGACCTCCACTTCACAAATGGGACCCCAGACACAACTTGCCGAGAATATTCCTCATACTCTGTTCCAAAAAACTGTCTTAGAAAGAACTCTTCATATGGTATTCTCTTAGCAAAGAAGTACCAAACAACAGCTGCAAATGCTATAGTTGAGAAAGGATTGCAGAGCATTATTTGTGTGCCAACAGACCAAATAAGGAAACCACAGTACCCTGGATGACGTATGTACTTATAGATCCCATGCGTAATCAATTGGTGACGCTCTTCATAACGAATTCTTATTATATGAGTAAAGGCTTGCCCAGCTGTTATAATTGCCATCTTCCTTATAATTTCCCCAATCACAACCATTGTGAGTCCCAAATAGCTGATTGCCCAAAGTTCCTTTAGCTCGGGAAAAAAGGTAATCTCAATACCGTATTCCACCAATGAAAAGAACATTGCCAGAAGATAGCTTTTGCTAATCAAAAGAGAAGTAAGAGATACACTTGATTTCCCATGAATAGAAAGGGCTAAGAGAAATTCAGAACTGTGAAAGAAGATGATTGCAATGACCATCTGAGCCAACTGTCTGCAAGCTGTGGGACTAAAGATTTCAATCATTTTCGGTTCAATAAAGTGAATCAGAATCTCCAGAGCAGCAACCTGATCTGTGGGACTACGGTAATCCACGGTGCCTCAAAAGTACTTGGATGACAAAGCTTTCTGATCAAGAGACCTGAAAAAGATGGTGAGAACTGTAAAACTAGCATAGGAAGTTGTGTTTTGTCACCTAGAAAATTCTTCTAGAGGACCATCTTTTAAAATATGAATAGGGATACATCAATCGAAAAGCCCATGACTCAATAAATATAACTCCAGAGTAATTTGATGTAGCACAATAATACGATTATCCATAAGCCTAACACTTCCAAGCCAGATAATATATCTTCCATAATTCACGTTGATATAGTTGCTTTCTAAATTGTTCTAAACTTCTAATCAATTCTCTTTAACTGTTTAATTTCTTTGGTTATCCGGTCACAGATAGTGTGGTCTAGTATCTGAAGCATCAAGAAGGCTTATTATAAGTTTTGTTTTGATACAACAAAAAAAAAGAAAAGAAAAGAAATCTTGCTGATATGTGATGCATCTAACACTTTAGAGTTTAGAATGACAGCAACGACTAACTGAAGTCTGTAAATTCAATTTGAAAGATGCAATTACTTACAAGCTTACAACAAATTTAAGAAAATAGCAAATAAAAAATATAAATAGACCTATAGCAGAAATAACCATGCATTTCACCCCACAACAAGAAACGACCAAATGTAATTGATAGAAATTCCACCACGAGGACCAAAGATATCAAATATTCCCCTCTCAGACAGGTAGTAATACTATTATATCTATACATCAAATATCTCTAAGATACATAAAAAAAAATAGATGTATTTTCTTTAGCCTCCTAATTCTCCTCCGAGCCAAAAAAAAAAAAAAAAGCCTCCTAATTCATCTTTTTCAACCTGATAATAACAATGCCAAATACTAGATTTGCAAAAAAGTGAAAAACGCACATGAGAAAAAGCAGCAAATTTACTTTAAAGGATCCAGTCTCTAGACATATTTACTGCATTAAGACTATCCAGTAAAAAAATAGAAAAAGAACTTCATTTTCACTAGTCGTATGCCATCTTGACCTCTCCCAGAGAAAAAGACATCCAATGGATCATTTTTCCGACATATTACAAGGTCATGAAAGCAGTGGCATAAGCCGAGTGTAGAGCAGAACAAAAAATCAAGAGAAGCCATGAAATTTTTTTTCAGATGAAGTGATAAAATCAATTTCATCAGCAGCTACAAAAGCATTAAACACACGAGAAAACTACATATCAGAAACTCACCAGAAGGAAAAGAAAACCAGGGACAAGTCCGAGAACGCCACTGCAGACACCGAAAGCGGAGTAAGAAGAGGAAGGTCGGAGTTTTGCAGCGGCAGGGAGGAAGGAAACGACCACCGACGAGAATGGACGAACTGGCGCGAACAGCTCTGATCGGAAATGGATCCAGACAAGTTCGGGGGCGAGGAAAATTCATTCAAATTAATATAAAAGCAAAAAAAAAAAAAAAATATATATATATATATTCTTTTTTACCGCATTAGGGATCCGAATCCGTGTCCATGTAATGTGCCCGTGCTCGAATGGAGTTTTTTTTTTTTTTTTTTTTTAAACTTCCTTTCCCATGATTTTTATTTTTATTTCTAAATTTTCCCAAAAGAGATTAAAACCGAAAATTTAAAATTCGATTTGATAAAGGAAGTTAGTTGGTTTTTTGAAAATTTCATGGGTTAGACTATCTGAATTGGAATACCCTAGTTTAAAATATATCAAATCCTTAATTTGGTTCAGGTCAAAAATCTTTGATTTGATTTTTTTAAAATTTTTATAAAAACATCTGCTGGTTTTGGGCTTCGTACAGGAGCCCAAGTAAAATAAAGGCGCACTTGTTCCGGCTCCGAACTGTAAGATTTGAGAATCCAAGGTGCGATGTTTCTGTGAAAACGACGTCGTAACCTCGTCGTAGGAGGCCGTTCTTCAAGAACCAAGCTCGCGGGAGAGTGCTGCAGTCCTCCGCCATTCCCGACGGCTCCATCGTCCTCGAAAGCCTGCCAGTCGAACCACCGTATTATAGTTTGTCGACCTCGCACTTATTCCCACTTTCCTGAGCTTCTTCTTGGTGCTCTGTGCTGCTTGAAACCTGAGCTCTCTGTACTTATGTTCCCTTTATAAGAAACGGGAACTGGACTGTCACCTTCAAGCTATCGATATCGAGTAATAACTTCTCTATCCTGCTCAGCTTTTAAGCCTTTTGGGTATTGCTTTTCTGGGTACTTCGTTCAAGTTACAATTAACCGGGGATACTTGGAATTTCTCTATACTCATGGCTACATGGTTTTCGAGAAGGATATTGAAAGATGTTTTGCTTAAAAGGATATCTTCACGTCCTCTCCAGGGCTCCAGATGTTACTCATCTGTGGCAGAAAATGTTTCTAAGATTACTCACCCTTCGAAGAAAGTAAGCTTTTTAACCTCTTTTTGACATACATGTGTTCAAGTTCGCATCTTTTGCGCATGGAGGATTTTTTTTGCCATTTTTGATTGAAGGAAATCTTGTTCATCTCGACATCCATATGTGGACATGTATCATCGTAGCGTTTACGTTCGTATATTATTGTACCTATGTTTGGTAAATATCTTTTTTAAAAAAATCCGGGAAACCAATGTTAAAAAGGAGACTTCTCCAGTCGCTCATTCCTTGTTACCCTTAGGTCTTGGATCACGTTAGCGGGATCATATGCTAAGTTTGCATTTATTTTTTCGTTTTTGTAATCCAGGTACTTATGCTGAGATATATCCCTCAATTGAGTTTGTAGTTTTCATGAAAGTGTAAAGTCTAGTTTGTCTGGATTTGTTTTCTATCAGTAAGTAATTGTCCATTCAACCAGATGGACGTATTCTCAAGATGTTGACTCGATTTTCTGTCTTGGTTATCTTTGTGTGTGCGTGATCATTGTAGTTAATTGTGTTATTTACTCTCTCTGTTATATATTGATTTCATTAAACTAAGTGATAGGAACCAGGATATAAGATCAGAATAATTAAATTGATACTCATATGCTTACTGATTTTGGAAAGTGTCTTGCAATTCTTAGTATAATCAATGCAATATAGATTCGGGGTTCTTTTTGAAAATCGATTGTGGTTAATGCTCAAACTGAATCCTTGGTTTTAAATTTCCTTTTAGGTATGGAGATGAGATTGTAATCTATTCTCCTATTCCTCTTTCTTTCTTCTTTAATAATTTTCCAGTGTCAGATCAAATGGATAAGCTGTGATCAGATGAGAAAGATTCAATTTAAAATTCAGAAATGATAATTATTCCACAGCCCTTCCTAGTAATATTTTAAAATTCCATAAAGGAACTGAAGTTTGTCAAGTTGAGGTACCATTGCATGATGTGGTTATGGCTGCCCTTTTCAACCTTGTGTGTGCTTAAAATGCTGTCTAATTGGTCAGCTTTACTTCATTGATTAGCATTCCAGGCACCTCCCCCCCCCCCGAGGTTTTTCCCCTCTTGCTGCATATGAGGATTTCTTCTTTATTCTGGGAAAGTCTGTCTATGGATAAATCATATTGTACATTTTACAAATTTCTGCTTAGTATTTTTCCTTGATCAGGGGAGTTGACAGTCCTTTGTGGTTCCTTCTATATTCTCTCTCTCTCTACAAGTTTATGGCATTTTTCTGATTCTGAAGTATTCACTTTGATCACTTTAAATTGTAGGGAAGGTTATTGACAGGAGTAACCCTAGGCCTTGTTATAGCCAGTGGAGCTTATGTGAGTACTGTGGATGAAGCTACTTTCTGGTACTTCATTTGGGAGTTTGAGTGAAAATTTGCATTTTCTTTTACTTTTTTAGTTATGCCTTTAATATGGAAGATTTCCTTTTCCTTTGGAAGAAAGAAATTATTCAGCTACTGAAATACTTATTTTTTGTCAGTTGTCACTGTATCCTTCATAACCTTTACTTTTATGGAATGCAACAAGTTATTTACTTTGGACGAGAAAAGTGATTGATGATGATGATGATGTTTTCCATTTTTATCAATCCCAGACAGAAGTAGTTGTGTCGGTGGAACACAAATTTCTGATGGTCAACATAACCTATGCTTGAATCTGCTCCCAATGTTAAAAAGAGCTGTGTTTAGTGGAAATGTTGAGTAGATAGGGTTCGCAAGATCATAACAAATAAACAAAAAAAATTGCTCTTCTATAAAATATATTCTGACTTAAATGAGTGATCTTGGTTTCATGTTATCTTCTTTGCAGTGGATGGTTATTCTCTGCAACAAAACTCGTGAATCCTTTTTTTGCACTATTGGATCCAGAGTTTGCACACTGGCTTGCTGTCTCAGCTGCAGCTCGTGGTTGGGTTCCTAGGGAGAAGAGGCCAGATCCATCAATCTTAGGGCTGGAAGTTTGGGGAAGAAAGTTCTCAAACCCAGTGGGTCTTGCTGCAGGCTTTGATAAAAATGCTGAGGCTGTTGAAGGCTTACTTGGCATGGGTTTTGGCTCTGTAGAAGTTGGCTCTGTTACACCTATTCCTCAAGATGGCAACCCAAAGCCTCGCATTTTTCGGTTGCGATCAGAAGGGTATGGGCTTGTATAATGTTTTGCACTTCATTTGCTGCTGATAAGGCCCTGCACCTGTCATATTTTGTTAACTTTAATGATCACTTTTGAAAGTTGTTGAAAGTTCTTTGGAATGAGAAAGCTTTGCTTCAAAGAGCTAGACTTCTTAAAAATTGTTTATGTTATTTGCCCGCTGCTTGATCAATTCATTTTATATGCAGTGCTATTATAAATAGATGTGGCTTTAATAGTGAGGGAATTGTTGCTGTTGCAAAGCGGTTGGGTGCACAGCACGGTAAGAGGAAGCTGGATGAAACTTCAAGCGCCTCAAATTCTACCAGTGATGAAGTCAAGCATGGTGGAAAAGCTGGCCCTGGAATTCTTGGTGTCAATCTTGGAAAAAACAAGACAAGTGAAGATGCTGCAGCAGATTATGTTCAAGGTGTTCATACACTTTCCCAGTATGCTGATTATTTGGTGAGTGTCTTTTTCTTTCATGCCTTTTACAAACTAATGAAGCTTGTTTTCCATAAATCTTCCTTCATGATTGGTTGCAATTGATTGGAAAAAGAAATTTGCATCCTTTCATCTCTATCATGTACACTAGGTGTCTTCCTCTGTCAAGTTAGATGGGGGCTATAGCTGGTTCATAATTATCTAAGACGAGTCTTGGAGTTTATTATTGTTTAAGCCTTGTAGCTATGTTTAGGAGTTTATCCTGTGGTTTATATTTGTTTCCATAGTATTATAAATAAATAAATAAAAAAGGAACTTCTTGATGGAGTATGTGGTTTTGCAAGTGTTCCATTTATTATTTTTCTATTTTACCCTAACATTTCAACTCAAACGAAAAAAATATGAATGGGTTGTAGATATTGAGCTAGACTCTACAATGGGTTAGTGGACGGTCCAAGCTGATAACAAATGCAAATGAAGCCTCATATTTGAACCCAAATTCAAGCTGTGTTTTGAGGAAGATAACAAGATTAGCCCAGTCCACATTGAATCTCTCCTTTTTCAATTCACTTTTTGACTTTTTGGGTGCAAAGTTTTAAAGTAGACGTTCATTTAAAACAAAGCTAAGGCGTCAATTTATATGGTTTAGATATGTGAAATCTAGAAATTCCAGTACCCTAATTTGGAAAAGTGAAATAATTCGTTTGGGAGAATCTGAATTATTAAGATGGAATTTTGGTAGACGTAGGAATGTACCTTATATAGCAATTGTGGTGCAAGACAACCTATCTGGGGATCAAAAGTATTTCTTGTTAGAATCTTTTGTGCTACTTACTGCGGACTGTTAAGAGGAGTGCATTTTACTATCTTTCAAAAGAAAAAATGTTTGTTAAATCTTCTGTTTGATTATGCATGATGCGGTCCCTTTTAGGTGATTAATGTTTCATCACCCAATACCCCTGGCTTGCGTACGCTTCAAGGAAGGAAGCAATTAAAGGATCTTGTGAAGAAGGTAAATTAATGATGTCAAGCTTTCTCCACAGTTGCTTCTTTGTATTGCATCATTGAGGTTGACTCTAGCCAAATTTGCTTCCTCTTGAAGGTTCAAGCTGCTCGTGATGAAATGCAATGGGGTGAGGAGGGTCCACCCCCATTGCTTGTTAAAATTGCCCCAGACTTGTCAAGAACAGACCTGGAAGATATTGCAGCGGTGAGCATGTGCATACTAATAAATTTTCTTCTTATCTCTATGATATCAGATGGTGCATGACATTCAATGCTCTGATTATAGGTTGCCTTGGCTCTTCGCCTGGATGGACTGGTATCTTTCTACCTTATGACTAGTTTCAGCTCAGTGTTTGTTTTGCATCTTCTTTTGCTGTCTATTTCTCAGCTTTTCATAATCATTTTTATAACACAGCTCACAGTGGCTTCAAGGGTTACTGGAGCCTGCACACCGCACAATATTAAAGCTCATTGTGTGTTATATAAGAAATATGTAATCTAGTTAAATGGTTCTTTAAATAAAGGAATCAATTTTATGAAGAGGGAAGAAAAATACATGAGATGAGTACCAAAGTATCCATCCAAGTACTAGAAGCCCCAAGTAAAAACAGGAAAGAATAAAATAAACTTAAACATGCCGCAAAGCTGTCAATCCCTCTTCATATCTTCCAAAGGGATCCCCTTGAAAAGAGCCATGGGCTGAACATAGGAGGGTTGCAAAAGTTATTCTCTCTAATAAGGCTTCTAATATAAACAGTAACGTTGCAGAAAATATCAATATAACTGATGTTGGACTAAACCACAGGGAGTAAAACTGTAATCTACCCTTTTAAAAACTGGTTATTGAAAAGAACTGAGTACTTCTGGTGTTTCCCTTCAATAGCCACTGGGGTGGTGGCAGAAAGTGGCAGTTGCCCCATTTATACTTAGAAGAGAAAGTGACAGCTACCTCATTGCGCTCTGATTTCTTTCTTTTTTTGTGTGGCCAGTCATTGCGTGCTGAATTTAGTTGCATGAGTAAAATAGCTGGATTCTTGTGATTGCACCAGTTCCCATTAAGGATGCCCGAACACATTTTCCCTGTCTAATTATTCTTTACAATTATTTTCCTCTTTATAACTTGTGTATCTGGATGTGATGGTCCCTTCTCTACCCACAGTTAGTTTTAAGTAATTTGAAAAAATTGTATCTCTCATTTTACTTGTAATGCTTAAGTGTTTGATTAGTTCATTATCCCATTCCTTCAAGTTCATTTTGCTTAGCAACTCATTTATGCTATAGAGACCAAATCAGAATACTGTGTGATCCTCACTTCATTTGCTCATGACGCATTAATTGTATATAGATTATCACAAATACAACCATTTCAAGGCCAGAAGCTGTCAGCAGAAATCCAGTGGCTGCAGAAACTGGTGGTTTGAGTGGGAAGCCTCTCTTTGATCTCTCTACTAATATCTTGAAGGAGATGTATGTCTTGACAAGGGTATGCTCATTGTACTTGTAGTGGACATTTACTTAAAACAGTGTTAAATTACGAGTTCTTTTCGTGCATGCAATCCTATTTCTGTTTTAAGGCATTCTACGACCCCAACTTGGGATTATAGAAGCAAAAATTAGCATTCTAGATCACATATGTTCTCCACTTCTCCCCTTTAAACACCGAATAACAAGGGCATTGTAGAAGATACCCATATCCTGAAATATGTTCGTTGAAGTGTAGCTGTTTGCTGTGGATCAATCTTCAATATGTCTGGTGGTAGTTGTAGATCTTGTATCCTGACAGGTAAGTTATATTGTTGGAAGAAATGTTAGCGAAGCTATTCCATTTTCTCATTTGGTGAAAACTGGATTCAGAATTTTGTCTGTTGATATATGTTACAAGCACAAAGCTGTACTCAGTGCTCTTCAGGGATGTTTGCTTGAGCTCTTTTCCGAGCAAGGAAAACATTGTACCTCCCCATTTGACTGTTTAACTGATGCCTGTGCAAGTTATTTGAGCACGATTTAGAATATTTATGCTGACGCAAACACATTTGTATCATAGAGGAAAGTTAGAAACAAACCATTCCATTACCTGAGTGTGATGAAAATATGGGCTATAATTATATTGTCTGCAGACGGCTATAACAAGCAGTATGCTGTATTCAGTGGGGGTATCTCACTAGTTTGCTTGAGTGCTTTGCTTACAAGTTTACATTTCTTGATTTAATCATCTTGCCATTGTCCATTCGAGTAATATGAAACTCTAATTTTCTGTTATCTGATGAATTTTTGTCTTACTGTTTACTCCTTGTGGTTAGCCTATTGATGAGTACCCAACACCATGCTTGAAATCTTGATTCTGTTAATTCATGTTTATCAGGGCAAGATTCCTTTAATTGGCTGCGGAGGAATTTCCGGGTAAAACTACAAAGTCCTTTGTCGTTTGTTGTCGGCATTATTGGTTTCTAGCTATCTGTTTTAGTGTGATACATATGATCTATATAATTGTATAAAAAGGGGAATTAATTTTTCTAGGTTTCCTTAAGCCTTGTATAGTTCTTCTATTGACAAAACATTATGCTCACCTTTAATTTAGTGGTGAGGACGCATACAAGAAAATACGAGCTGGAGCAACGCTAGTTCAGCTATATACAGCTTTTGCTTATGGAGGCCCTGCACTTATCCCTCAAATAAAGGTATTAAATACCTTAGACATCTTGGAGTTTATCCTTATTGTTTCCCATTTACTAATCTGGAATTTGAAAATCTCCGAGCACATACGTGGTTTTTGAGTTAATTTAATGCATTTGTATTTTGTTGGTTCTAAGGCTGAGTTAGCCGAGTGCTTGGAGAGAGATGGTTTCAAATCCGTCGTGGACGCGGTCGGTGCAGATTGTGGACGGCTTTGATCCGTATTGAATGCCGGCAGTGAGGAACAAGAAACAAGTGCGGCACTAATAATTCTTGAAGTTGCAAGGTTAATTTAAAGTTTTGCCAATCTTTTTTTTCCTGATTGAAGTTCATTACTGTTCTTTTCATGAGTTGGGCAATGATTGGGACATATTCTAACTTATAATTTTGGGTTTCAGGAGCAGTTTAAATGTTCTTAACAAATACAATAAAAGATTTGTTTCGTGTTAGGGAAGCACCACTTTGATATTAAGGTTTATTGAGGTTTCTGTTAGCTGTCGAGTCGATCGATGAAATTTAAATTATTGCCCTACTCATTTTGCAGCCTATTATAAATTATAAATATTCTCTCTGATCCTAATTATAAGACCGAATTGACTTTTTTTAGAGAGATTAAGGAAGCTAATTAAATAACTTTAGATTATTTTTTCTCCAAACTAATTAGTTTGACTAATAAACTAATATATAATCTAAAAATACACAACATATAATATGATTAAGTAATTTATTTAACTTCTTTAGTCTCTTTAAAAAAAGTTAATCCTGGTTTTATAATTAGGACCGAGGTAGTATTAAATTAAATCTTACTACCTCCGGTCCAAAATAATCTTTATGAGTACAGATTTAACCCGTGATTCGTACAAATTTAACCCGTGATTCGTGTTATTGGTAGGTAACCGTGGGATAATAAGATTGTAGCAATGAATTGAAGTGAAGAGTACAAACGACTCATTTTTCTTTCAAGTTCGTTGAAAGTCTGCTTTCCTCTGGAAATACAAGTAAATTCTTGAAAGATTAATTGAAGAATTTTGAAACTTGTTTTCATGTAATTGATCATGAGATTACTCTTGAAACCAGATCATTTTTAAATATTTCACGCAAAAATCTTCTTTTCGACTTAGATCTGAACTCGAAACCGACAAATGTTGAACCTGGCCACCAACTCCAGATTCGATTTGGCCTTTAACAAGAACACTGTAAAATTAAATTGCGTAATTGAACTTCAACAATTTCAGTTCCCATGAAAATTGGGGCGGAGGCAATTCAAATACAGAGAATCATTGGCTTTGATTGTCATTATCTGAAAATATATTGCGAAGGAAGCAGAGCTAGGAGAATAGCAATCACGGTATTAACTGATGAAGCCCCATTTGGAGGCTTACGAACGACTTGATAAGACACCATAAAATGAGCACTTTATAATCCAAAATAAGCAACACCAATTCTAACAATCCAATAATGAATTACAGTTTAAAAGCTGGGACCGTAGGAGACTAGTGATGCGTGAGATTTTAAGAGGTCCTTGAAGACGCAGCTTTGTTGGCAACAGTATGGAAGGTCCTTAAACCACAAATAGTGAGAACCATCGTTGTCATGGTTAAGCTCTCTTCCCAGGAAACCATTCATAGCAAAACTTAATTATGAATCACGCTACTGATTTGCTCATCTATGGCACATTGTGTTGGCAAAAAGCACTAGTGTTCTGTACCAACTAGCTATGGAGAAGCAGCTAATTGCTTCAGTTTTGCCTGTAAAACAGCCCCTGCTTCGTCTGCTACACTTTTCTTTTTTGTCGCAACCTGCAGTTATTATATTTTCATCTTCAGTTACATATAAATAACTAGAATAAAACGTGATCATGTCAGTTCCGTCAATTGTATCTTTATAATCAATCGAGGGCATAGTAAGCATAAGAGATAGCATCGTCTTGTGAAAATTCAATTCATGAATACATATAAGCAAATCAAACTGAGCAAAAAGAGGGAGGTCTCCACAAAAACCAACCTGGAAAGTTCTCAATTCTACAAGAGTATATATTGAAGAGAAAAAGTATTCAGATCAGAATCATCTAACATGCTCTAAATAATGCCGTCATGAAAGGATGTCATAGAAACTACAAGTGCATATCAACAATCAAAATAAAGATTTGCTTCAGGAAACTTACATCAACAAGTTGATCATAGTTGGACTTAAGCAGGTTGATTTTGCGCTCACAATAGTCTTTTCCTTCAGTCATTGTTTTCTGTTAAGAGCATGAACACAAGTTAATTAGTACATAGGAAAGAAGAATAGACTATCCTTGTCTCTTATACTTCAGTGTAATAGGGAGAGAAAAGGATAGAAAGCAAGAATACTTCTTGGCTCTATTTGTTTCAAGAGTAAATTCAATTCATACAGCATAACAATTTTGAAGAAAATAGCACATTATAAACGAATTTTGTTATTTGAAACAAAAAAAGATAAATTGTGGTCGATGATAAGCAAAAAACACTGATCATTCTTGCCAGCAGCCAAACTCTTGAGGTTGCATGTGGAGAAAACTAGCAGTAGAAAGCCCTTTAAGCTAAATCCTTTGAGAAAATACAGTTTTATACACTGCCTCTTTAATCGGGTATACAACTTACTATATTGCACCCAGGACAGGCAAAAAAGTATACAAGTTTTTCGTGAATATATAATATGTGAGACAATAGAAAATTTTAATGCAATATAGATTGATAGATAATATATCAGAATTCGTGATTAACAGTCTTATTCTACCCAAGCAATTCATTCTTGACAGTTTTATTCCTTTCCAAACTTAATATACATTTGGTATAGATTCTCCCAAGCAATACATGATAAAAACAGCAATTGCTCTTCCTTAAACGTTTCATTCTTTCCTGAGTTGACCTCAAGCAGGCTACAACCCTTTCAAATTGTCCTTATAGGGAACCTTATATCTTATTCATCATTCTGTTTTTGTGTTTCCACAAGATCCCTACTTCTTTTCAATGCTGATTCTTCTTTTATTTTCACCTCTGTTTTATTTGTGTGCTTAAAATGAGATGCATCAATCCATTGTGCAGAAAATAAAAACAGAGCAAAGCTACAAGTTTTAGCATGTAAAGAAAAGGTGACTAACCGACCTCAATGAAGTACCCTGTTCCCACATCAACCAAAACTTTATCTGCATCATCAAGAGTGCCAGGTACATAGAGTGATGCAGTGAGAGGTACCAACATCTTCTTTCCTAAGATTGGAAAAGGATAATAAAATGAAAGACCCACGATAAGTAGGCACAAGGAAAAATATGCATCCACAAATATTTAGCATTGTGCAATCATGTAGATTCCTATAATTTATACATTTTATGTTGAAAACCTGATATTGATATTATTCTAGTTGAAACGTCCCTGTAATCCTCAGATAGGCTCAGAATCTATCACGGTCTTGCCCAAAATAAGAAGGCTCGTATTATACTATTATTCACTATTCATCTCAGCTCCCTAAAGCCCTAGATTATCCTGAGACATGAACGGAAATACCAAAAGTTTCGATTTTTCTAGAGGCACCAAATCAAGCTTAAAGAAGAAAAAGTTTCCAAGCAAACCTACTCAAACAGCAGATATTTTAGTAAGTCCGTGCTAATAAACTAAACAAAGCGACGACGATAAATACCAAATGAATTATACCATTATGATTTGCAAAATAGCAGAATGCTATGAGTTAGATAAGAAAGGGAAGAGACCTTGAGGGCGAAGAGAGAGATCTTGGAGGGCGGAAGAGGCAATATCGAGACGGGCAGTGGCGGTGCGAATATTGGTGATGCTATCTTGAAGAAGATTGACTTCGAGATCCGCTTGTTCTTTCAGAGCCTTCAGCTGCTCTATGCTCATCTTCTCTATACCAGAAGCCATTCTCTCCCTTCTACCTTCAACAATCGCTGCACAAACCCTCGATCAACCTACGACGACGACACGAATGTGAGGAACACACAAACTTTGTCATTCGGAAGGCTTTATTATTATTACGAGTATTTACTATTTTATTTTATATGGGATAGAATATTGTCAGTATCAACTTTTAACTTTATGTTACTACTAAGTTACTATCATTTTTTTACCGTTAAATCAGAATCTCAATAAAAGAGAGAAATAATTTATTGAGATTCTGATCTAATAGTAAAAAAGTGATAGTGACTTGATAGTGACATAAAATAGTAGTGACAATATCTTATCTCTTTATATTATATTGATATGATAATATTAATTTATTAACCGCAGAAAATGGGTATAAAAATAAAATAAATATACGTGCTTTAGACCTTTTACATCTGAGGTCTTACTTTCTCCACCTACTCCAATTTTGTGTTTTCCCATGAAGAAGCTATTTTTAGTATACATATATGTCAGCAACTTCCATGTGAATTCACTATCTATCAAGATGCTTATAATTCTGTATAAATCAAGCCTCTGAATCTCCATACGCAGTTGACAGTAAAATCCATAGGAGTTTTAACAGTATTTCAAGAAGATGGGGCAAAAATCAAGTTATTATGAAGTTCACTCAAACAAGAAATTTACAACTACAATTACGGTAGCCAACTCTAATTTGAAGCTTGCATGTGTTGCTGTTAATGTGGTTCCGTTTTGCTTCTTTGGGAACAGTTGGGTCAACTATAGATGGATAACATTTGGGGGTGAGAATGTTTGATGAAGAGGAATGCCACCAAATTATTCCCACCTGAACCTCCAAGATTTCAAAAAAACAAGATTACAACAAGGTCCAAACTCTTTGCAAGATTATAGCTTCCCTTCATTATTTAAGTGACTGATTAAGTAACATTTATAATGTGATTGCTATTTAATTGTCTAAACTCCTTGCAAGTTGAGTGCAAGAGTACTACAAAAATAAATACCAACAGAAAAGGCAGAAATTGAAGAACAAAACATGTTATCATCAACATAATTATAAGAAATATCTGGACAATGAATTGATTGCATTGATACTTTTTCATAAAAAAATTACAGGGGAATGAATAATGCACTTGAACTTTCTCTGTAATACCCGGATTTTTATTAATAATAATGATGATGATGATGATGATAATAATATAGTAAATAAAGATTTAGAATTTAATAATGTTTGTATTATTTTATAATATATTAATTGGAAATAATTATAGTGATAATAAAAATTTAGAATTTAATTGTATTGTTTTATAATTTATTAAATTTGGAAATAGTTAAAAAAAAAGCCCAGCCCATAGCTAAACCCTAAATTTTAATTATAAACTTAGGTTTAGCTGTTTAAACCTAGTAACGTCCGATAGTTTTCTTCTCCACTACCTTCTCTTCTCAAATCCTCCTTCCGGACTCTCATCAAATTATTTTTTAGGAGGTTAGCAACACGGAGACCAGGTAATCCGAATTTCCATGAGTCTGAGGATTAGTCTTATATAAATTTTGATAGGGTTCTTATATATGAAAAATATTATAAAACCTAACCTTAGATCGATAGAAACAATATTAAAGGCGTGGCTTTGTAATACAGTTTCGGATTATGTGAGTAACTTTTTACAATCAATTGTTGAATTCCTGAAGGATGAATTGAATACAATTGACAGTTGTTTTATTTCTTCATCTCGGCCTGTATGCTTTAGTTGCATAGATATATGATTGAATCCAAATTTGTCCCTGTGCGTCTCTTTTTCTTTGTGATTGAAACCAATTCTTCACCTCGGCTTTCGTGTGTCAATTGAATACCGATGAACCTGTGCGTCGTTTTTCTTGTAGTCGCATTATATTATATTTCGGTGCAACAAATTGCAATATATATTTATATGATACTCCTGTACGATGTTACAGTTAATATCACCTGAATATGTCTGTCCATGTTTTTCTATTAGTTGATTTTCTTTTCTGTATGTAATATTTCCCGCTTAATAAAATAAGATATGAACAGATTTTAAGTCAAATATCTTTATATTCTATATTTAATTAAAATAATAGGAAAACTTATAAAAGATAAGTAAATAATAAAAATAATTTAGAAGTCTATTTTGTATGTATTTTAAGTAACTTAACAGTGGGAGGATAATGAAAAATTACGGATTTAAATTATGGTCATGATAACTTCTCATGACAACCTTATAGAAACCCATGAGTAAAATAGATAATGAAAAATTAAGAATTTAAATGATGGTCATGAGAACTTTCATGACAACCTCATAGGAACCCATGAGAAAAAGGGATAATGGGTAGAGTTAGGAATTTAAATAATGGTATAGAAAATCATGAGAATTTATTTTACAGTTTAAATTGAGAAATCCATTTTTGTGTGTATTGAAATAACTTAATAGTGGGAGGATAGCTTTGGGATGGTACCTCCCAAGTGATGAACACAACTTTTGGGCTTTATGCCACCGATGTGAAAAGATAGTATCCGTTCTTCCTAAAGTGGTGTCTGGCAGGGTTTCCCAGGATACTAGTAGCAACTTTGGGAAAAGGTGTGCACACTAGGAAGATATGTTTATGGCCAATTGATTATTGTGACTGGCAAGGTTTCTCGGGTCACAGGGTAAACTGGCAGGGTTTCCGGGTGTACCATGGTTCTCTTCCCACTAAACTAAATAGACTGGCAGGGTTTCCCGGGTCTAAATAAATTTAAAAAGATAATGAATATTATTGAGATTGATATTTTAAAGTATAAATATGTATATGGTATTTTCTTTTATCATCATGTAAATATCTTATTTATTGTTGTTGTTAATATTATAATTATTATTATTTTCTATATTATCTTTGTTCATTAGGATTACCAGCTTTTTGCTGATGTTTGTGTTCATGGGCTGCGACGATCCTTCGGGGGAGCAGATTTTCATGAAACAAGTTTCAAAAGTTGGGCTGTTGGGGCTAGCAGTGAGAAGTAAGGAAGACCAATGAACAATTCTAGCTAGTTTTATTTTATTTTTTTTATGCTTTGAATAAAATACTTTTATTTAAGTTTGGATTTTTCTTTTAATTGTAATAAGTAGCCTTGCACTTGTATCAGTACAAGTGCGGCGGTAACACTTCCCAAATTTTAGTTATTTTGAATTTCAGTATTTATTCATAAAAATTATAACAAATTTATATCATTATAATTGTTAGAAATTTGGGTCCTACGTTCTCTTCCTCTAAGATATAGAGACAGCAAGAGTACTACACCTCCCAATTTTGCAGACGCACCGTTAATGACTATAACCTTGCAATTCTCAGAGCACTGGGATGATAGAACTGCCATATTTTTTCATCTAAATCACGATCAGTCTTACTTCCCTCAAACTTATTCCATTCCCCGACATAAATCCTAGCATTTCAAGTTCTCTCTCTTTGAGCAATTTGAGGTATGAAAATTGAACACCTTCAGGTGTGATGGAACACAAGATGGAGAGTCGCTGGTTTCTATCAGCACAACCGCAGCACCACCATCATCCAAATCAAGCAGGCTACACACAAACCTTATAAAACTAACAGAAGCAAAGAAAAGCATATATGCAATAGAACAAGAAGTTTAATTTTCAAACCTGATAGACCTCAAGAGTTTCAAGCTCAGGAAACTTTTTGAGACGCTTTACAATAGCAGACAAGTACCCAGAGATTTTTAGGCAGAAAGTTTCAAAAGTCGGAAAATCATCTCCAAGCCACTGATCATCCTGTGACCAATAGGAAAAATGGGAAATAATGTTCTGAATATTATTGATAACTAAATGTGTTTATATACACACCTGACGCAATACACAGGAAAGGAAAATTATACAAACTGGGTTACATAACTGAATAGTAATTACACAACTAATATGACTATACACAACAAATTAAACAAATACAAAACTGATTTGCTATGTTACACTTGTCAACACCCCCCCCCCCCCCCCAAGGCAAGCTGGAGTATGGATATTCTTGATACCCAGCTTGGAAGTAATTTCATGGAACTAGTAGGATGCAAAGGCTTAGTAAACATGTCGGCAAGTTGATTAGAGGATTGAACTGGAAAAAGACGTATAACCTTTGCTTGAACTTTTTCCCGGACCAAGTGACAATCAAGTTCAATATGCTTTGTCCTCTCATGAAATGTAGGATTGTTGGCAATTTGAATGGCAGAATTATTATCACAATACAGAACAGCAGGAGCAACATGAGAAATGTTGAAGTCATTCAAGAGATATATCAACCATTGTAACTCACATGTGGTTGAAGATAAAGCACAATATTCAGCTTCAGAAGAAGATTTAAAAACAGTGGCTTGTTTCTTGGCTTTTCAAGAAATTAAAGAAGAACCAAGAAATACAGCAAAACCAATTACAGATCGCTGAGTATCTAAACAGCCAGCTCAATCAAAATTACTAAAACTACGTACTTGTAAATCAGATTGAGCTGAAAAGAAAATTCCAACACCCAGAGAAGATTTAATGTAGTTTTCCCGATGAGCAGCAGATAAATGAGAATCACGAGGGCTAGATAAAAACTGACTTAACTGTTGAGTGACAAAAGTCAAATATGGCCTAGTAGTAGTAAGATATTGTAAACGACCAATCAGCCTTCGATAAGGAAGAGGATCAAGCAAAAGAGTACCATTGTCTTTGGAAAGCTTCAAATGGGGATTCATAGGACAAGTGGCTGGTTCACAAGCCAAAAAACCAGAATCTTCAAGCAATTCAATAGCAAATTTTGCGTTAGGGTAAAAATAAACCATCCTTAGATCTAGCAAGTTCAAGGCCAAGAAAATAACGAAATTCTCCAAGATCTTTAATGGTAAAAGCTGAATGTAATTGTTGTTTTACCAACTTAATTTCATCCAAATTATTTCCAGCAAGCACCACATCATCAACATAAACAAGAAGAACAGTAAATGCAATGAAAGATGCTTTATAAAACAATAATGATCAAACGCTGATTAAAGATAACCATAAGAGATCAATCTGAATATTATTGATAACTAAATGTGTTTATATACACACCTGACACAATACACAAGAAAGGAAAACTGTACAAACTAGTTTACATAACTGAATGGTAATTACACAACTAATATAACTATACACAACAAATTAAACAAATACAAAACTAATTTGCTATGTTACACCTGTGACCAAGCCAAACCATTTGAATTAGGATATAAAATCTGGTCAACAAAGAAACAATATAAAAATTAAAAATAAGTATCATAGGTCATTCATACCACACGTAATATTAGAGATGTAGCATTAGAAAACGTCTCTAGTGGTAATAGAGATGAAGCTGGCGTAACATCTGTGATGTCTGCGATTATCAAATGATTGAGCCTTCTAATAGCAAGCTTCAGCATTGGATCTCCATCAATCTCTTCCTCGTTAAGCTTAATACGAAGACTGAAGAGCCCTCACTGTCACTCCTCTTGAAATCATCCTTTTTCTCTTTCCTTCCATACACTAAAACATACTAAATCCTAACAAATACTTCTTCACCCTATTTTTCATCTTGTGAGTTGTCGCCTGTTAAGCGAGTCGGATGTTGTTCATACAAAGAAAATTGCACTTGTCCCAAGTACATCTACAACTTTACAGCTGTTCCCAAAAACATACAATAAGGGACGGAGGGAGTATTGTTGCTCAAGAGAGCACATACAAAACTTGGAGCTTTGAAGTGAATTCTTTGCATCATCGTCAACAATAATGTATAGATGACTTTGATTGTTTTAATGCAGAACCAAAAGTGTTCCTTCACTTCGTTGTTATACCTCCCTTGTTTCAGCTTTAGATGAACTGATGACAAGAATCATGCAATAGTAAACGGATGGTTTAGAATTTAGATGTTGCGTGGCTTGCAGTGCACACGAAATGATATTTTACTTCATTTACGCTCTCGATTTGAGTTCCTCACATTGTGAGAAATTATCAACCTAAAACTTCAACATGGTGAAGGAATTGAGTTCCTCACTTGGGGAGAAATTTTAAACCAACAACTTCGACATGGTCAAGAAAATTGAGCTTATTGTAAGAATCGGTCTGCACTTTTTTGGGGGTGTGGTCCAGATGATACTCCCTCATATCTTTTTATAAGTAACAACTATCACTTACAAGTGGATCAAAATGGTAGTTAAATTCAGTTAAAATCAATAATTATGTAATATATGCAACAACAAAAATTCCAATTATACATTTATTCATAAAGAGGGCTTAGGAGAGAGATAATGAGTGAAAATCTAATGTGAAGAAATAATGAGTGAAAATAAGAGTATTTAAGAAAAAAATGTAAAGCAAGTATAATTTATGGAAAATCCTTTATGGTTCTAAGAGATCAAGAAAATGTCAAACAAGTCCCAAAAAAATTCTGATATAAAAAACATGCCAGGAGTTGTTAAAGCCTAAAATGGAGTTCTCAATGCCCTACTGAAGTAGTTGTCAATAAAACTTCTTTAACATTATAATTTTTTCTAAAACTTTTTTAACATTTTTTAAGTTCCTTAAGACCTTAAAGGAATTTTTCCAATAATTTATTGCGGAGAAATGCTAGAAGGAGGAATTTCCTTGTTCTCAGTGCAAGTGTGATAGTAATTATTATAAAGGCAGGTATTTAATGAGGGTACAAGTGAAAAACAAATTTTCATTTTTAGACAAAAGGGAAATGTTACTCATAAAAGAGACGGGAAGAATAAAATCAAATGTCCAATGTTTATATAGCAAATATAAGAACTAATATTTAGATGTGAAGAAAATTAAAGAGGAAAGTTTTGGAAATTTTCCTTCATAATATTTTCTCCCTCCTATTTTTCTTTCAATTTTCCGTCCATCCAAATTACATGGTCGAAGTACCATTCATTATCTTAAAATCAACCGCAATATAGCCACACATGTTGACTCCATTCATCACATTTATCAGAGGCATGCAATAACAGTGCCCTTTAATTTATAAGGATTATTTAAAGAAGATCCAAGAATACAACTAACGCCATTCCTGTTTCTCGGTAAATTGCTTCTAATATAATCTAATTCATAAACCGCCCATGTGGACTAGTTCATTCAAATATAGCCATGAAAAGTTAGAAAGCATACAAGAGAAGAGATGGCAATCAACAATTGAAGATGATCTGTACAGTAAAGACAGGGGACAGATTGTCCTAAACACTCGACAACACCTAAAATCTCAATGTCTGTCTTCCTTGTCCTGTCAAGCAAATGCCATTCCATTTCCTGACAATGCACAAGACAACATTACCTTTGATTTCTATAAGGTTCCCACCCATAGACAATACCTCCCAATCCGCACTAAAGACTTGTGTAACCACATCAATGCCCAATAATTGCCTGAAACTTTACGCTGCACAAGAAACTGAAGAAAGTTTCCAATCTTGCAGGCATCAATCAGGGTCTGCAAATGAATTCAGGTCAGACAATCTATTATCTATCTATTAGTACATAATATCAAATAATATTCCTTCATAATCCTGTCCTAAATATAGGATATAGCTTGTAGTGCAATATCCTATATTTGGGACCAGAGGTAGTATTTATTTAATAATACTGAATGAAAACAACGTATAAAAGTTATTTTGCTCTATCCTTCAAGGGATTTAGATAGAGTTAATCTATACCATTATCTTAGTTAGAAGGCAGGCTCGTTGCCTTTATTTTGCCTATATAAACACTAGAAATTCATGAGTAATATTATCAGACTGAGGCAAATTAACTCAGCCGCTTTCTTCAATGTCTGATTCCAAAAAAGAATAAACTCTACTTCACCGGTTTTTCTATTGAACTAGTGGATTCAATCCGATTTTCAAAACATTGCCCACATACTCTTCTTCAACTATTTCTTCTTCTTCTAATCACACTATATGCAAAAATTTGTTGCAAATATTCTTTCACACATAATATAAGCCAATATCATCATCTCTCCTCATAACACACTTAAAATTGCTACTCATCTACCTCCATAATATATATGCCTCTGATAAAAAAAGGGGACTATACACGAAGAATCTTAAAAAGCATATTAAAGCTGATGGTCTCATGCTTATTTATTCATTTTCTTAAAATATTCTACTATCAGATAGTACTTCAACCATCCAGGTACCATCCGTCATGTCTTCAGGAACTATATGAAAATATCCAATAGAATTTCATTCAAACCACCTAAAAGGGAAGTGTAGCATTCGGTATGTATCATCACCTTTAAACAGCTTAACCAAAATTATTGATGCCCTAAAGTGAACATTAATTCTAGTTGCAAGTTTAATGTACCAAATCAGAAGATATGTGCATCAATCAACATGAGGAAAGACTTACCACTTACCAGTGTCAGACAAATACCAACTTACATTGAGTGTATTTGGGACACTTACAATCCAATTGAGCTGATATTATTCATTATTTAATTTCAGTTTCTTTGTAAACATCAATATATCAATATAAAAGGAGCTGCACTATTCATAAGCCATGAGTTAGTGTAATGTAGTTCCTACAGGAGTCCGTGCAATTTTTTATTGGATTTTTTTTTGGTTACCATTGTCAACCCTTTCTACTTTAAATTTGCATCCAAGGTTATAAACAAGAAGTTGGATATGGTTCTCAATAGTCCAAACTCCAAAACATCTCAGTACGTCTCATAATAAACAATCAGAAAATGAAACTCTTCCTTCCGTAAATCTTGACCAATATTCACACCAAAATAATACTTCCTTGATGCAGATTGTTGATTAGTAAAAGAAGTCAACTAATTAAGAGGAATAGATTTATGATATATTTTTTTCCTGGACAGAGTTTCATTCTATATGCGATCTATTTCTGGACTATGTTGCAACGTCTGAGCAGAAACGGAAATTAAGCGTTCATCAACTTTAGTAAACGATTTACAAATGAATCAGTCCTAAGAGAAGTGTCATTGGACAGTAATAGAACATACTAGAGAAGGAGGAAAACTACTTACAGCTTCAATCCAAATCTTCTTGCATATTCCCCAATCCTCGTTCGCTACTCTCCTGAGTAGACTCACGTGAACCAAATGGATAGCGCAATGATATCCTAAAAGTCCTCTGAACGGGTCTGCTACCCCCTCCGCTGCTGCTCGCGCTGCCAACAGGTCTCCACCCCGCATTAGCATTCCCCTGGGCCCTGTGGGCTGGGTTCTCATAATCAGGGTCATCGGTGGGCAGCTCATATCGACATACAGGGCAAGAGTTATGCAATTCGAGCCAAGGAAGCAGGCAATGATCATGATACACATGCTTGCAAGGCATTTGCTTTACCTGGGTACCCTTCTCGAACTCATCCTGACATACCGCACACTGATTCATTTCCGAGCTCAACAATTCATCGGTGACAGTAACAGTTGGAAGATTCTGTACGGCAGATTTCGAAGCAGGTGGGGTGCCATGACGGTTTGGGTCGTTCTCCGCGAGCTGTTGTATCAATTGCTCCAGGCCAGGACCAAGAAAGTAATCGCCAATGTTTGTGGGTAGCCGAAACGCTTGTTCAGAAGGATTATTGATCTCGAATTGGACGTTCGCGCCATCAGCCTGAAGATCTCGAAGGTGGTTCTGGAGAAAATGAACAGGGTCGAATATGTCAGCATCAACGGAATCTGGTCGAATCCTAGTGCGAGAAGCAGTGGACAGGAGAAGGGGAATGAAGGAGAGAGGATCAAAGCCAAAAGAGGACTCTGGGTCTGCAAAAGGGTTAGGGTTTTCAACTTCTTCAAGAAACCCTTGCAGGCACACAGGACAGAAAGGGTCGGAATAATCGGAGGCGGCAATATCGACTCTGCGATCGCATTTGTAGCAGAAAAAAGGTTTTGTTCCGCCGTCGTGATCGACTCCACCGGAGGAAGCCATGTTTCCCAGAGTGAGAGAAGGGGAGATATGAGATGGGGATGAATTACTTCGGTGGAAGCTCCTCGGAACTTCCGCTAAAAACAAAAAACCCAAGGCCTTACGGAGTAGGAGGGAAGGAACAATCTTCTTTTATTTTTTCCACAACAAAATCTTCTCTTATACATGAGTGAATTGGGAGATTTTACAATAAGACGGGGTGAATAATTTGGCGAAGCTATATAAGTTATCATGTTCGGTCCTAATTATAAGAGTTAGTTAACTTTTTTAAAAAAAATTAAAGAAATTAAATAAGTTACTTAATCATTTCATATATTATGAATCTTTAGATTATATGTTAGTTTATTAATCAAACTAATTAGTTTGAAGGAAAAAAAATGAAAATACAAATACTCTAAAATTATTTAGTTATCTTCCTTAATCACTCCAAAAAAGTCAAATAGCTCTTATAATTAGGACAGGAGGGAGTACTTAATTACTACCTCTGGTCCTAATTATAAGAGCTGGTTGACTTTCTTTGGGAAGATTAAGGAAAATAAATAAGTTACTTAATCATTTCTGTTGTGTATCTTTAGATTATATATTAGTTTATTAGTTAAACTAAATAGTTTGAAGAAAAAATAAAAATAAAAAATATTCTAAAGTAATTTAATTAGCTTCCTTAATATCTCCAAAAAAGTCAACTAGCTCTTATATTTAGGACATATGATGTATATTTTTAGATTATATAGTATTTTATTAATCAAATTAATTAGTTTGAAGACAAAATAAAAATAAAAATGCTCTAAAGTAATTTTAGCTTTCTTAATCTCTAGCGGTGGAAAAGTGGTAGTAACAATATACTATTCCTTAACTTTCTTAATTTCTCCAAAGAAAATCAACTAACTCTTATAATTAGGACTAGAGATAGTATATTATAAAAGGGTGGTGGCGGCGGCGCCGTGGGGATAGTGGTGGTAGTGGTAGGGGCGGCGGCGATGGTGGTGCCGGGCAATGGTGGTGGTGGCAGTGGCGATGACAGTAATGTTCGATCGATAGATTACGGGTTCTCTTTTCTTTTCTTTTCTTTTCTTTTTTAAAAAATAGCTTTATAAGCTCCTATAAAAAAAAGCTTTTTTTAAAGCTTTTTTTTTCTTCATTATAAAATAAGCTCTTATAATTATAAGAGCTTTTATAAAATCTTGTTTGACCTAACTTAGAGCCCGTTTGGATCCTCTTATTTTTAACTTAAAAGCTACTTTTAAGCTAAAGCTAAAAAAAAGAGCTTTTGGAAAAAAGTTAAAAGCTGTTTAGTAATTATATAAATTTTTTAGCTTAAAAGTTATTTAAAAGCTGAAATTAAAAATAAGCTATTTGACTAAATTTTTATCATAAGCATTTTTTCTAATAAAAACTATCATAAAAGGTATATTATAATAGGGCGGCGGTGGTGGTGACAGCGATGGTGGTGGCGGCGACGATGGTGGTGATGGTGGTGGCGGCGGTGACGACGGTGGTAGTGGTGATGGTGGCGGTGGCGGTGGTGGCGACAGCGGCGGTGGTGACGACAGTGGTGGGGTGGTGGTGGCTGCAGCAGTGGTGGCGGCGGTGATGGTGACGGCGGCGATGGGGGCTGGTGGTGGTGGTGGCAGTGTGGCGGCGGCAGCAGTATTAGTCGATCGAGAGATTACAGGTTTTCTTTTCATTTTTTTTTAAAATAAAAAAAGAGCTTATAAAAAAAGACCTTAAAAATAAGCTCCTATGAGGAGCTTATTTTTAAGCTCTTTTTTCTTTATTATAAAATAATCTCTCATAATTATAAAAGTTTATGTGAAATCCTGTTTGACCTAGCTTATACTTACAAGTATAAGATAAGTTAAAAATAAGCTAGGCCAAACAGGCACTTAGTCTTATAATTAGGACGGAAGGAAGTATTATTTATACTCCTCTAGTTCTTAATGTAAGACATATTTAAGAAGTTAATCTTAGTCTTAAATATAAGAAGGAATTTTTATATTTGTTAATGCTTTTCTAATTTACCCTTATTAATACTCCCTCAACTATAATCAAAGAGAGGAGGGGAGGAGGGGATTAAGGGAGATGATTAGGCTATTTTAGAATATATATATATATATATAGGGGAAATGATTTGTGCAGTCACTGCACCTAAGGTTTTTTCCAGTGAATACAAAACGACGCAGTTTAGTTTAATGAACATTGAAAAAAAAAACCCCATTCTCTCTCTCCCTCTCTCGGCTTCACCTCTCCTCAGTGTTGGATCCATCATTGGCGCCGGAATATTCGTTCTTACTGGCCTTGAGGCCAGGGACAGGGCCAGCCTGGCCGTGGTCATATCTTTTGTCATCTCCGGTGTCTCCGCCTTGCTTTTCAGTCTTTTGCTACACCGAGTTTGCCGTGGAAATACCCGTCGCAGGTAACTACTGATGATTCGTTCAAATTAATTTAATGTATTTAGTTTGAAATTTAAAAAGTAATTATCCCTATAGAATAATGTGAGCATGTACACAAATTGATTCTGTATTTTTTTTAAAAATGTTATTCGTGATCTCATACGAAAAAATTATTTGAAATTTCAGTATATGTTTTGTTTTAAATTGTATATTATTTTTTTTCTTTTTTTTTAATCAATGTTCATTAAACTAAACTGCGTCGTTTTGTATTCACTGGAAAAAACCTTAGGTGCAGTGACTGCACAAATCATTTCCCCATATATATATTATACTAATTATCTTAACTACCTTTCATAATATAATTAAATTAAGTAAATATATCTTATGTTAAGGACTGAAAGAGTGTACTTTTTACTTGAATTAGTATTATTTATATATTATATTTTTTGAAACTATATTATACTCCTTGGTTCTAATTATAGGAACACTTTACCAGAATTTGAAGAGATTAAGGAAGAGAGTTAAATTAGTTAATTATGATTATTTTCCTAAAATACCCTTTCTTAAAATTTAAAATGACACCATAGAAATGTTTGTTGGATAGGTCGGCCTGCCACACCCGGTACTTTGCGACTTATCTGAGATTCCGAGCTAATAATCCGAACTGACAACTTTACTTTTTTTCCCTCAAAACCTGACAACTTTACGGATATATATATGGGAAAAAGATTTCTCCTGTCACTGGAGATAGAGTTATCTCCAGTAGCCAGTAGAGTTATCTCCAGTAACCACAAAACTACGTCGTTTTGAATTAATGAAGGGTTTGTTAGTAATTTCAGGTGAATTAATGATGGGTGTTTTGGTAAAATATATATGATTAAAAAATAAACAGAATTACATAAACACCATTCATTAATCCAAAACGACGTAGTTTTGGGGTCACTGGAGATAACTTTATCTCCAGTGACAGGAGAAATCCTTTACCGTATATATATATATATATATATATATATATATATATATATATATATTTATATTATACCAAGTGATATTCAAGTTGTCCTTAGCAATTCAATTACAGAAGTATATTGGAATACCCCGGATTAATATTAATATTAATAATAATGATGATGATGATGATGATGATAATAATAATAATAATAATATAGTAATAATGAAGATTTAGAATTTAATAATGTTTGTATTAATTTATAATTTATTAATTGACAATAATTATAATAACAATAGAAATTTAGAATTTAATTGTATTGTTAATTTATTAATTGGAAATAGTTAAAGAGCCCAGCCCATAACCCTAAATTTTAATTATAAACTTAGTCTAGCCGTCTAAACCTAGCAACGCTCGATACTTTTCTTCTCTGCTCCCTTTTCTTCTCAAATCCTCCTACCGGATTCTCATCAAATTATTTTCTAGGAGGCTAGCAAAAGTGGAGACCAGGTAATTCTAATCCCCATGAGTCTTAGGTTAGTGATAGGTAATCCTAATCTGCATAAAACTTAGGTTAATGTATATGAATCTTGATAGGTAACCCTTATTCCCATGAGTTTTAGGATTAGTCTTATATAAATTTTGATAGGGTTCTTATATATGGAAAATATTATAAATCATAACCTAGATCGATAGGAACAATATTAAAGACGTTGCATTGTAATACAATTTTGGATTATGTGAGTAACTTTTTGCAATCAATTGTCGAATTCTTGAATGATGAATTGAATACATTTGACAATTGTTTTATTTTTATTTTTTGCCCGCGTGCTTGAACTACTATATTCATATTCTTGTGCGTTTTTCCTTATGAATTGAATACAGTTGATTCCGGTGCGTTTTTCCCTTACGAATTGAATAAAATTGATTTTTGCCTTGGCCTGCGTGCTTTAATTGTATATATATATATGATTGAATCCAAATTTTTCCCATGATCCCTGTGCGTCATTTTTGTAGTCGCAATATATTATATTCCTGTGCAACAAATTGCAATATATATGATACTCTTGTACGATGCTACAATTAATATCACCTGAATATGTCTGTCCATGTTTTTCTATTATTTGATTTTCTTTTCTTTATATAATATTTCCCGCTTAATAAAATAAGATATGAATAGATTTTACGTTAAAATATCTTTTTCCTACATTTAATTAAATAATAGAAAAGAGTATGAAAAATAATTAAATAAGTATAAAATGTTAATAAATTCAATTTGTGCTCTGGGTGTGTAGTTTTTTTCTTTTTCCTTTCCCTTCTTTTGGTGATTGAAACACGTTATCTTCCCTTAAAATGAATATAAATATATATATATTAAATACATGTACTCCTTAAATGTGTGAAATTAATAATCCCAGTTTTCTTTCCCTACGTGGTTAATGTTGCGTATTTCCGCACGTTGCTAATCTCCACAATAAGAGGGATTAAATTATTTAGTTTTTTAAATGTTTATTGTGTGTTGATTTATTTTTATATTATTAAAGGCATGTGGTTAGCTATTTTTTTGGGAGTAGTGAAGTCATTTCAATTTACCTTACCGGGTGTGTTGGGTAGTGATATTAGTAATCCTAAATATTAGCTATGATCCTAGATTTTAGCTAAAATAAATAGAAATATAAAATGTAATTAAAATGTTAAATATATTGTACCGTAATAAACTATAATAGGAATATATTGATTTTATTATTATTAATTAGATTATATAATATAATCGATTTCTATTAATATCTCATATTATATATCTTTTTTTTATTATATTATTTATATTAGAAAATCTTATTATATATTCTATTTATTATATAGAATATATATCGAATATATTGATTTTATTATTATTAATTAGATTATATAATAAAATTGATTTTTATTTATAGTAATTATATTAATATTTCATATTATATATCTTTTTTATTATATTATTTATATTAGAAAATATTATTATATATTCTATTTATTATATAGAATATATATCCATTTAGGGATAGGATATTGTTACAACCTTTTTTTTTACTACCACTTTTCCACCGTTAAATCAGAATCTTAATAGGAGAGAGAAATTATATAGGTAAATGAGATTCTGATCTAACGGTGGAAAAGTGGTAGTAACATTGGTTGTAACAAAAAAAAGGTTGTAACAATATCCTATCCCATCTATTTATTTTATATTTTATATATTTTGATCACATATCATGTGAAGCGATTCATTATTTATCAATAAAGGAAGCACAATAATTTTAATGTTTATGCTAGTTGTGTCTGATGCTATATTAATTAATATTCTTTCATTCTTTAGATAACATCCGCTGCATAATGAAATAGGACATGCTTAGATTTGATATCAAGATATCCTCGTATCCTACATTTAATTAAATGATAGAAAAATATATAAAAGATAATTAAATAATAGAAATAAATTAGGAATTTTATTATGTGTGTGTTTTAAATAATTAGACTTTACTCAGATAGGCATTTGAGTTATAATATGTGTTGGCTCTTGTATCGAATACTTGAATTATTATACTCTTGAATAATTTGGAAAGTCATGATGCCCTTGAGTAATTAATATATTCAATGAAGAAATTGATAATTGTGACAAGATTGAATTTCCTGATTGTGTGTGATTGTAATAAATTGATAGTGGGAGGATAGCTTGGGACGGTAACTCCCAAGTGATGAACACAACTTTTGGGCTTTATGCCACTGATGTGAAAATGATAGTATCCGTTCTTCCCAAAGTGGTGTTTGGAAGGGTTTCCCGGGATACTAGTAGCAACTTTGGGAAGAGATGTGCACACTAGGAAGATATGTTTATGGCCAATTGATGATTGTGATTGGTAGGGTTTCCTGGGTCACAGGGTAAACTGGCAGGGTTTCCCGGGTTTACCATGGTTCTTTTCCCACTAAATAGACTGGCAAGGTTTCCCGGGTCTATATGAAATTAATGAAGATAATAAACAATATATGATCCAGTGTGAATATATGTACGTGTATGTATACATGATGATTATTAGAATTAATAGTTGATTCAATCGCCATGTGATTGTATATTTGATTTGACTAATATATTTGAGCTATATAGATTGCGTTTTATTAGAATTACCAGCAATTGCTGATGTGTGTGTTCATGGGCTGTGATGATCCTTTGGGGGAGCAGAATTTCAGTGAAACAGGTGCCAAGAGTTGGGGCTAGCAGTGAGAAGAGAGGAAGATCATCATTCTAGCTAGTTTATTTTATTTTATTTGTTTTGAATAAAACACATATGTATAAGTTCTGATTTATGTTAATGTAATAAGTAGCCTTGCATTTGTCTCAGTACAAGTGCGGCGGTAACACTTCTCAAAGTAGTTTATTTTGACTTTCAATAATTAATCTTAAAAATTATCGTAGTTTTAAGTTATTATAATTGTTAGAAATTTGGGGGTGCTACATATATTTTCCAAAATCAATTACTTTACGGATAGTTACGGAAAATATTTAAAAAATATATTAAATTTATTTTATTTAAAAATACAAAAGAAAGTAGAATCTCTCATTTGATATAATATAAGCGTGTTGTTAAATTAATTATTGTAGACGAAGTATTAGTAAGGGTGATATGGAAAAAATATGACAAAAATTGTTCAAAATTATTTTATTAAAAACAATATAATTGAGGTGTATATGACACTAATGAGTTGTAAGCATTACTTACTTTATAAAATATATAGGTATATTATTAAATTATTATTGTCTTTGAAAATAAAAACTCCAACAACATTAAGTAAAAAATAAAATTCAACTTCTAAATCAAATTTTATTTTAAAAAAAAATCACATGGTCCAAACCAGGTGGTATGATCATCCGAATGTGATCCCAGCCTAGCTCGATCGATCAGGATGTCCAATCTAGTTCAATTTCATTATCTTATTTATTTGAACTAGATCAAATAGAGCCAGACTATTTCAAGTTGGACCAGACTGAATCAACCACCAGGTTTTTCACACCCCTACCTATAGATTATAGATTAGATATCATATAAATATAGATTATATTATACTTTATATTCCCAACTTAAAGAGGTGTGTGATTTAAATATAACTAAAAACAAATGCATTTGTTTGGTAGAATCTGGAGCCATCAATTACTTATCCCTTGTGCAATGTATCATAATAAATATCTAAATAATCTTTACTCCAATAAAGTAACATTGCATTATCGGGGTTTTATAGTTTAATCATCTTAAAAATAGAGGTTGTGAGTTCAACTTTTTTATAGTGAGAGAAGTGAATGTACAAGTTATGACAGAATAGTGACTATTGTTAAAAAAAAAAAGAAGAAGAAATTAGAAGAGATAAGATGATTGAGATGAAGAAAGACAAAAAACAATTTGAGAGAAAAGGGAGTTTTATTGACATCCATACTTACAATATGTGTTACAAAACCTTTATTTATAGGCCTCTAACTTTAACCAAGAGTTATATTATAATACCCCAGATTTTATTATTGAATTTTATTTCAGTTTCGAGGACGAAACTTATTTTAAGGAGGGTAGAATGTAATACCCCGGATTTTTATTAATAATAATAATAATAATAGAAATAGTAAAGATAATGAGAGAGTAAGATAATACTAATAAAATAATAATGATTAATAATAGAAGTAGTAGTAGTAGTAGTAGTAATAATAATAATATAGTAAAAGTTAATAATATTGTATTGTTTGTGCGGTAATCATATTATTTTGTAAATAGTATTATTAGATTATTTAAGATTAGATCCAAGAATAGTTAGATCAGATTATATTTGTAATTTTTTTAATTCATCATCGGACTTAAAATATATTTAATAATAAAACTCTACCATTTGTTTTAATTCATTTATCGGGAATAAGTAAAAAGCCCAACCCATAGCTAAAACCCTAGATTTTAATTATAAATTTAGGTCTAACCACTTAAACCTAGAAAAACATCCGATACTTTTCTCTGCCGCTATACTCTCGTCCTTCTAGGAGGCTAGCAAAAACGGAAACCAGGTAATTCTAATCCCCATGAGTAGTCTTATGAAAACTTTGATAGGTAATCCTAATTCCCATGAGTTTATGTTAGATTTATGAAAACTTTGATAGGTAATCCTAATTCCCATGACTCTTAAGTTAATTTTTAAATCTTGATAGGTAATATGATCCTAGGATATAGAAACCAATTGTGGATTTCCATACGTGTATGTATATATATAGAATATGTAATTGTCTTCCTTGGCATGCGTGCGTCTTCTTTAGCCATGCCTGTGCGTTTTTTTTTTTTTGGTAATAAGTAGCCTTGCACTTGTCTTAATACAAGTGCGGCGGTAACACTTCCCAAATTTGTTTATTTTGAATTTCAGTGATTATTTATTAAAATTATTGAAACTTTATGTCATTATAATGGTTACAAAATTTGGGGGTGTTACAAAATGGTATCAGAGCCCTAGGTTTCGACTTGGGTTTGCTTTTGATATTAACTCAAGGGATCAAAGATCCCAGAGTTAAGTAAATAAATGAGTAAAATAATAATAATTAAAACTTGAGAGATGGGTAGTAAAGGGTTATTTCCTTGTATTTTTAAATGATTTATTTCTTTGAAATTCTAATAATTGTATATTTTAAGTTATTTTGTGATTTGTTATGTGATTATTATTGACTTGTGAATTTTATTTAGAAAGAGATATTGGAGGGGTAATTAAAATTTATTTTGTGAATTATTTTGAATGATGAAGAATGATAGAATTCTTAATTTTAAATATAAGATGTTGATTTGTCGTTTGAATTTATATTGATTTATCATTTGAATCTATATTACATTATTTGATGATTGATTGATAATATAAATATATGTGATGAAAAAAGTGATAGCTAGCGTTGATAATTGTATGTTCAAAATTATTCGAAGAAGGAAAGTTTCGGGGACGAAACTTATTTTAAGGAGGGGAGAATATAATACCCCAGATTTTATTATTGAATTTTATTTCAGTTTCGAGGATGAAACTTATTTTAAGGAAGGTAGAATGTAATACCCCGGATTTTTATTAATAATAATAATAATAATAGAAATAGTAAAGATAATGAGAGAGTTAGATAATACTAATAAAATAATAATGATTAATAATAGCAGTAGTAGTAGTAGTAATAATAATATAGTAAAAATTAATAATATTGTATTGTTTGTGCGGTAATCATATTATTTTGTAAATAGTATTATTAGATTATTTAAGATTAGATTCAAGAATCTAGGAGTTAGTTAGATCAGATTATATTTTTAATTTTTTTAATTCATCATCGGACTTAAAATATATTTAATAATAAAACTATACCATTTGTTTTAATTCATTTATGGGAAATAAGTAAAAAGCCTAACCCATAGCTAAAACCCTAGATTTTAATTATAAATTTAGGTCTGACCACTTAAACCTAGAAAAACACCCGATACTTTTCTCTGCCGCTATACTCGTCCTTCTAAGAGGCTAGCAAAAACGGAAACCTGGTAATTCTAATCCGCATGAGTAGTCTTATGAAAACTTTGATAGGTAATCCTAATTCCCATGAGTTTAGGTTAGATTTATGAAAACTTTGATAGGTAATCCTAATTCCCATGACTCTTAAGTTAATTTGTAAATCTTGATAGGTAATATGATCCTAGGATATAGAAATCAATTGTGGATTTCCGTACGTGTATGTATATATATAGAATATGTAATTGTCTTCCTTGACATGCGTGCGTCTTCTTTTGCCATGCTTGTGCGTTTTTTTTTTCCTTCATGAATTGGATATAATTCCTTGCCTCGGCCGACGTGCGCCAATTACATGACATTGATATACTTGTGCGTCTTCTTTCGGATCTTCCCTGTGTGTTTTTCCATTGAATTTTTTTTGCTCTGAAACGATGCATATATTACTAAGCCAACACACCAATTTTTTTCCCATTGAATTGAAACATAGTCAAATACCTTGACTTAAACATATACAATTTCCCTGTTTCGGCTGGCGTGCTTTAATTAATTAACTAATATATATGTATATATATATATATATATGTATGCACCTGTGCGTTTTTGTAAAGATTAAATATAATTGCTTCATGAGGTATAGATCTCTTTATTTATTTAGTTATTATTTGATTTTCTTTTCTTTATATAATATTCCCTGCACAATAAAATAAGATAGGGACAGATTTTCAGTTAAAATATCCTTTTATCCTATACTTAATGAAATAATAGAATAATGTATGAAAGATAGTTAAATAAGTATAAAATATGAATAAATTCAATTTGGGCACTTTAGTGCATAGGAATAATTTAAGAATTTTATTATGTGTGTGTTTTAAAACATTTTAACAGTGGGAGGATAGCTTTGGGATGGTACCCCCAAAGTGATGAACACAACTCTTAGGCTTTATGCCTCGAAATATTATGTGATGAGAAAATGATGATATCCGTTCTTCCTAAAGTGGTGTCTGGCAGGGTTTCCCGGGACACTAGTAGCAACTTTGGGAAGAGGTGTGCACACTAGGAAGAAATACTTGATGGCCAAATTTGATTGATTGTGACTGGCAGGGTTTCCTGGGTCACAGGGTAAACTGGCAGGGTTTCCCGGGTTTACCATGGTTCTCTTCCCACTAAACTAAATAGACTGGCAGGGTTTCCCGAGTCTAAAGAAATTTTAAAAGATGATGAATGATAATATTTGAGTCGATGATAATATATAACTATGATGAGTATGAGAAATTGATTTTGTGGATTATAAATATATATATGATATTTTCCCTATCATTATGTAATTAATTTAATTATTTATTTGTTTATTTGTTACTATTGTTATTATTTTGTGACTATTAGGATTACCAGCTGTTGCTGATGTATGTGTGTTCATGGGCTGCGATGATCCTTCGGGGGAGCAAAATTTTAGTGAAACAGGTGCCAAGGGATGGGACTAGCAGTGGGAAGTGAGGAAGATCATCAGTGGAATTCTTGCTTAAGTTGTTTTTGTTTTTGTTTTTTTTGTAATAAGTAGCCTTGCACTTGTCCCAATACAAGTGCAGCGGTAACACTTCCCAAATTTGTTTATTTTGAATTTCAGTGATTATTTATTAAAATTATTGAAATTTTATGTCATTATAATGGTTACAAAATTTGGGGGTGTTACATATATAGAAAAAATAATAAAATGAATTCTTATAAGTGTACAATATGTAACCTTTGATTTATAGGAATAAAATATCCAAAGAACTATTCATTAGAGGTTACGGAGTGGAGAATACGAAAAGTTAAGGGTTTAAAGTTTATGAGCATCCATATCATCTAGTAATTTTACATTAATAAACAAATTAGATATCTTATAGCCTTATGGGTTTATGATTATTTCCTTTTTATTTTATAATATACTCCCTCTGGTCCTAATTATAAGAGCTAGTTGACTTTTTTGGAGAGATTAAGGAAGCTAATTAAATTACTTTAAAGTGTTTTTATTTTTATTTTTTTTCTTCAAACTTATTAGTTTGACTAATAAACTATTATATAATATAAGAATATTTAACATTTTGTAACACCCCTAATTTCTAACCATTATAATAACAAAAATTTAAATGATTTTCATAAATAAATTAATGAAATTCGAAATAAACAACCTTGGGGAGTGTTACCGCCGCACTTGTACTGGGACAAGTGCAAGGCTACACTCACCAAGGTTGTTTATTTCGAATTTCATTAATTTATTTATGAAAATCATTTAAATTTTTGTTATTATAACAGTTAGAAATTGGAGGTGTTACAAAATGGTATCAGAGTCAGGGCTCGGGTCGATGTGCCAGCGAGGACGCTGGACCCCAAAGGGGTGGAGTGTGAAGTCCCACATCGACTGGGAAGGCGAACGAAGCATGCCTTATAAGGATGCGGAGACCTTTCCCTTGTGGACGCGTTTTGATGGACTAGGCCCAGTCGAAAACAAAACCGTGAGGCCTGATGTGTGCCAAAGCGGACAATATCCACAAGCAGGAGCCTGAGATGTTACAATTGGTATCAGAGCCAGGGCTCGGGTCGATGTGCCAGCGTCGGACGCTGGGCCCCGAGGGGGGTGGAGTGTGAAGTCCCACATGGGAAGGCGAAAGAAGCATGCCTTATAAGGATGCAGAGACTTTTCCCTTGTGGACGTATTTTGATGGGCTAGGCCCAGTCGTAAACAAAACCGTGAGGCCTGGTGTGTGCCAAAGCGGACAATATCCACAAGCGGGCGCCTGGGTTGTTACAATTGGTATCAGAGCCAGGGCTCGGGTTGATGTGCCAGCGAGGACGCTGGGCCTTAAGGGGGGTGGAGTGTGAAGTCCCACATCGATTGGGAAGATGAACGAAGCATGCCTTATAATGGTGCGGAGACCTTTCCCTTGTGGATGCGTTTTGATGGGCTAGGCCCAGCCAAAAACAAAACCGTGAGGCCTGGTGTGTGCCAAAGCGGACAATATCCACAAGCGGGCGCCTGGGATGTTACAATTGGTATCAGAGCCAGGGCTCGGGTCGAAGTGCCAGCAAGGATGCTGGGTCCCAAGAGGGGTGGAGTGTGAAGTCCCACATCGACTGGGAAGGCGAACGAAGCATGCCTTATAATGATGTGGAGACCTTTCCTTTGTGGACGCGTTTTGATGGGTTAGGCCCAGTCGAAAACAAAATTGTGAGGCCTGGTGTGTGCCAAAGCAGACAATATCCACAAGCGGGCCCCTGGGATGTTACACATATGAAAAGTCAACTAGCTCTTATAATTATGCCCAAATTTTGTAATATTATTTTGATGGCCATAAAGACATTATTTTTCAATGATCATGGCAAGCCAAAATAGTATTGACTTTCAATTGTCAATTTTTTATGGGTTAAGTACCATTTTGCCCCTGAAGTACACCGCCAGGAGCAATTTTGCCCCTTAAGTTTTTGGGGGCTCAATGTTGCCCCTGAAGTAACAAAGAGTAGCAATGTTGCCCTCCTTAGTAATGGTGTGAATTTTGACCGTTAAAAGAGACATGTCACACGCTTCCATGGCAGACAAATCGCCACCTCATCGCCACCTAATTCTTCTGCCCACTCCCTCCTAGCCACCTCATCATCCCCTTCTTTCCTCCCTCTCCTTCCTCTAGGGTTCACCGTCACCTAGAATCTTCCCTCTCCTTCCTCTGGTGTTCATCATCACCCAGAAAAAAATTAATCCATACTCAATCATCAACCAGAAAAATCGAATAACATTAGTCCATACTCAATCATCAATAAACAAAATCGAATAATCAAAGGAACCAAAGAAAAATCAAAATCGAAGGAACCAGAGGGAAAGAAAAATTGAAGGAACCAGAAGGAAATCCAAAACAAAGGAACCGGAGGGAAGCCAAAATCAAAGGAACCGGAGGGAAATAAAAATCGAAGGAACCAGAGGGAAATAAAATTGAAGGAACCAGAGGGAAATCCAAAACGAAGGAACCAGAGGGAAGCCAAAATCGAAGGAACCAGAGGGAAACCAAAATTGAAGATCGAAGGAACCAGAGGGAAACCAAAATCGAAGATCGAAGGAACTAGAGGGAAACCAAAATCGAAGGAATTAGAGGGAAACCAAAATCGAAGGAACCAGAGGGAAATCAAAATCAAAGGAACGAATAATCGAAGGAACCAAAGCCCTAAAAACGAACGGAGTGCAGCCCCATTTTACAAACCCAAAAATCCCGATCTCCAAACCCAAAAATCCCTTTCCATTTCATGATCTCGCCGTCGCAGATCTCTGATCTCCGATCTTGCTCTCGATCTCTGATCTGGCCTTCGCCGACCACCTTCCTCGGGGGCAAGCTGAAGAGGGAGAGTGATAGAGAGGGGGATGGAGGACGGAAAGGGCGGAGGAGGGAAGGAGAGACAGATGGAGGAAAGAAGGGAAGGATGAGTGGAAGGGAGAGGATGACGTGGGAAGATGAGAAGGAAAATAAGAGACAGGTGGCTGCCCAGTAAGCAATTTCAGTTAAGTTGACAGTCAACGTTGGTCAAACCGTTAGACAAGGGCGACATTGCTACGATTTGGAACATAAGGGGCAACATTGCTCCTGAAAAATCATAAGGGGCAACATTGCTCCTGGCTGCGGACTTCAGGGGTAAATATGATACTTAACCCATTTTTTATAGTAACTTGGTCATAGTAATTTTTATTCTCATAGATATATTTCGTACTTTCATTTCAATGGTTCATTATCAATTTGGTTTTTTGAACCGCCAAAATTCTTTCATTATCAATTTGGTCCTTAGACCACAAAAATCTTTGAAAGCTACACAAGCTTTTTTTTTTTTTTTTGGTCATTTGATATTTGAACTTACAGCCTGCAGGGTTTGATATTTGTAAAAATAAAAGCATGAAAGTGTCAATTTTTTTTCTTGTTATTCCATTTATTATTAGAATTTATTATATTCTTTTATGAAAGAATAATTACAAAAATGATGTGACTTCTAGTCATCTAATCACAAAATTAAAGGTATAGCTACTAACCATCCACTAAAATTAAAATAATACTGTAGTAAAATAAATTGAATTAAATAAATTCAAATTTATAATCAAATGTAAACTACAAACAAACCCATATGTAGATCATATCGTATATAATACTATGATGGATATAAAACAACATACAATAGACCGGTAGATATAAACCAACAACATAAATTGTTAAAAACATGATATCAAATATAGTGCTGTGAACATGATAATAAATAATTGAAAGATAACATAAAAATATACCCAAAAAAAAAGATAAAAATATATATTTTAAAAGAAAATGATAAAATTAATTTGGAACAATAGATAACGTAAAAAGTAGAAAGGTAAATTGACGCAAGAGAACAAACATACAATATGAAAATAAATATAGATAATGAACAACATAACAAGAAAGTTTGAAAAATGACAAACAACATAATATATAAGAGGATACGATAATATATAGTAAATGTATAGAAAATTAAAATTACACGTACATGATAATTGGGTAAAAGAGATAATTGAGTAGAGGGAAGCTAATGGAGAGCAATAGAGCAACACCATACACTACAAGAACATCTCAATCTACAAAGAACCCATAACTTAGATCCTCATTGCTAGCTATCGATAACGTGTTATAAAAATAAAAATAAAAAATATAAGAGATGAGATGAGGGAGACATTGGCGGACCCACACATGTTTTTGTGGGTGCAAGTGCACCCCTAAATTTGAAGAAGATATATTTTTTTTGAAGGGACTTTGCAATAAGTTGTCTAGGTGGTGTGGTGGTAATTTCACTAGTCCCACAGCAGATCTTGTATTTAAACTCATGCATAGACAACTTTCTTACCTATTTTTAATATCTTATCACATATGAGAAATCATAATAATTTTTGCTTGCATGTTACTTTGGAATTTGATTGTGTAACATCTGAGTATTTGTATGCCATGGGATTAGAATATATTGTTATATTTAAATTGATTTCCTCGAAAATACTTTTTAATTGAACCCAATTTCTAATCCTAAATTTTACGAAGGTGCGGGTTACCTTTTATCCTCCTTAAAAAAAAAAAATCCCCCGAATTCTACTATTAATTGTGCACCCACAAACATTACATCCTGGGTCTGCCACTAGAGGAAGATGAAGTAACATAAGAGATAATTGAAGAGAAAATGAAGTCTTATTCATATGGATACTTACGATATGTGTTACAAAGTCTCTATTTATTAATCTTTAACCTCAAGTAATTTATCTAACTTTTTAAATCTTTTTTTTTAAAATCAACTGAGTTTTATATTTAAGATGAGATAGAGTATTTGTTATGCGAGGCAGGACATGTTGTTATTTTTATATTTACAATCAATTGAAAACAATTTTTTTTTTTATAGTAATATGATATCAAGCAATAGTGTGTGTATATATTAATATATATATCCACCGACTCTCACATTTGTTTGTTTGGCACTTATAGTTTATTTTCATTTTGTTTTTTCACTATAACTTCTTTTTTTAACCTAATTCATCCATATAATTTCAAATTATAAGTTTTAATCTTTCAAATTCTTTAGTCTAAACATTAGTTTTTATAAGGTATAATTACTTAATTTGATTGGATTAGGGAGACTAGTTAAATTGATTAATACGATATATATTTTCCAAAACATTATAATTATATTTCTTAATTCTCTCATTCCCTCTTTGTCTTGATTATTGTTGAGGGAGTATTATTAGGATCAAATTAGAAAAAATTGATAAATATAAAAATTATATCTTACATTTAAGACAAAGAAGATTAACTCTTAAAAGTTGTCTAATATCAATGACTAGAGAAATAATATAATGGTTGGAATTAGATTTCAAGCTTAGTGTATTATGATAGAACTTATTACTCTCTTTAGTTCTTAATATAAAATATATATCTAAGAAATTAATTTTTATTCTAAATATAAGACATACTTTTTATATTTATCAATCTTTTTTTAATTTATTTATGAAAAAAATTAAAAAAGATAATTAAAATATTTTAAAAATTCCACATCATATCAACCAATTTAATCAATTTTCTTAAGCTAAACAAATTATATAAATCATCAATGATATGAGTGAGTAGCCTCTTGATAATGGATAGGAGAGATAAACAAAAGATCATGTTAACGATCAAGTTGGAGCCACAGATCTGCGAATTTAAAAAAAAAAAAAAAAAAAACACTGGCCATGAAAATGACACCTTGGGTCCCGATCGGAGAAGGCTCATTTTCCTCCTCTCAATCTTCTCTTCTCAACTCTCCGTCTTTCGAATTTGTTCTCAGGAACCTCATCCACATAATATATATAGTATGCAGTCTTCTTTCTCTCATTCTTCTGCGTTTCACTCTTGTTTCTCAATCCACACATGGCCTATTCACCTTCGCTATCCAACAGGCCACCCCTCTTTACGCTTCGTACTGTTACCTCCGCCTCCGTTTCCTTCCCTCCCTCCTCCCTCAAGATCTCCTTTACTCCTTATTCGTGCCTGAGAACAAGACTGAGGCTTCCAAATTCTTGCTCGATTCCTCGGTTGAGGGTTACTTGCGGTGCTGGTATTGCCGAGATCAATGAGACCCAGTTCTCCGAGACTGTCTTAAAGGCAGACCGTCCAGTTCTTGTTGAGTTCATCGCTAATTGGTGCGGTCCCTGTCGTCTAATCTCTCCCATTATGGAATGGGTTGCTCAGGTTTCCTTTCTCTCTTTCAATTGCATTCGGACTCGGCATGTTTGCCATTAGCAGTCATGAACACTTTAAATGAAAGCAAGATAATGGTTTCAAGATGCCAAATTTATTTGAGGGGGGTTGCAATTCGTGTGCAGAGAGAGCAATTTACCTAGATATGCCCACTTACTCACTGTTGGTTTTTGAGCTTCTGGTCAACCTCCATTTTGGATAGGAGATGGAGGTTGTTGAGGAGTATACTTTTGAGCTTTTCTATTGTTTTTTGCCTTTCCCCTTGTTAGTGTCTACCTGTTTCTTCCTGGGAGAGGTAGATGCTGTTTTATCCATATAATAATAATAATAATAGAAAAAAAGAATGGTATCAAGATGGTGCAGTGACAAAAACTAAGGGGCCAAATGTGTTTTCTCTTTTGTTGTTGCTTTTTTTTTTTTTTTTCCCTGGTGTGTGTGTGTGTTTTTTTTTTTTTTGGGGGGGGGGGGGGGGTTTGGGTTTTGGGGTCAGTCAATAGTCATGCTTCACTGTCTAGAATTTTGCTTTTGTTGTGTGTGGGCAACACTTCCATTGCTCTCCATAAGGGAGCTTGTCTCTGTCGTTTCAGAGTTTCTGGGGATTAAAGATGGCAAGGCTCTTTGTTGGTGTGCAGTATATGCTGCTATTTGATGCATATGATTAGAGGGTAATACTAGAATTTTTAAGGATAAATTGTTGCTTCTCTTTTGGGATACAGTGGGGCTTAACGATTGACTAGTGATCACTGATCAGTTCATACAATTATGTTTGCGAGGTTTCTCTTTTAAATATGCTGAGAGTTTGCTGGAAGTTGAATATGAAGAGAAATTGTTGGACTTGGCTTAGTGGACATGCGTTTCTCGTTTTGTACGCTTTGACTTCTTTTCAGGGAATGTTTTGACCCCAACCTTGTACATTTTTTGTTAGAAATTTGGAACCGAAAGTGCTAAATTCCCTCCATGACCTCATTGCCATGGTTAATATCTTCTGATGTGATCCATGGATCCCCCAATGAGTCTGAAATGAGTAGTCTTGGTTGGAAAATCAAGGAACGGACTTTTCGCAAGTTCTTGCAATTGACAATATCTAGAAGCTTTCTTCTTATCTTGTGCCTGTACGAATATTGATTAGTTTTAACTGGATTATGTTAAAACTTGCAGGAATATGGCGACAGATTGACAGTTGTAAAGATTGATCATGATGCAAACCCAAAATTGATAGAAGAGTTTAAAGTTTACGGACTACCAACTCTAATACTCTTCAAAAATGGGCAGGAAGTTCCAGAAAGCAGGAGGGAAGGGGCGATCACAAAGATGAAACTTAAGGAGCATCTTGATGCTTTGTTGAAGTCCATATCAGTTACATAGTCATTTTTGTGCCTGCATATATTATACAATTCGTTAGTTCTGAAGTCTGATCCACCCAGAGAAGTTTGCAGTTCATGAGCAGATATCTTCTTTTGTTCTCATGTACTGTATGAAACAATGTTACAGGCACTTGACATTTCTGGTCACTTGTATAACCTGAATGTTCATCTTCTAAAGGTTCCATTGATTTTCCTTTCATTTGTTCCCTTGTTATAAAAATCTTGAGACTGCCATGCACCAGGATTAGCAAAAAAGAAAAATTAATCGAGTTGGATGGGTAGCTAAAATTGTCAAGGTTCAAAGGTTTTGTTTTTCTATACGCATACATGGAAGTTAGAAATGAATCACTATTAAAGCCCGTATTATCTGTTATCTTCCCTGAGTCATTCCTAAATATGACGTCACAAATGCATGAAGCAGCTTCAAATGGTTCATTTTAGTTTTTACACATCTCCTTTTCATGTTTGCTATTGAGAGAGCACTTCAATCACTCTTGCAAAATACTGTTCTCCCCCTTCGTTACATAGCTAAGCCCTTTTTCCCCCCTTTTGGCAAACCTTTCGAAAACCAATTTGTGTAAATTGTGGTATTACAGTATCATCGACTCGACCCCTTGTGTGTGCCTTGAGGTTAAATTGATGCTTTGATAGGCTAGAAAATTAGGGGCCGACTAAACAATGAGATTGGATTATCTATTGTTATTAAACTAAAACCAAATTAGGGGGGGAATCAAAATGAGAGAAGAAATCCCATTAATGCTAAATAATTACTCCAAAGAAAAAAGATCAACCACCCTGAGGACATGAAAATGAAATGGATTATCATTCGTTATTTTTTGTTATTTTAAACTTGAATACTGATCCCCTCAGCCCTCGCCAATATAAAGGAAATGCAGACCGAGCACAGAAGTCGAAGACTTGGGAGAATCTTTTTCCAACCTATCGCACGGTCCAAGACGCATTCATTGATAGTCGGATCAACGTATGCAAGGTTGTGTAGAAGGAAAAAGAATTGGCCCTGATGCCAATCATTCCATTACCAAAGGCATATACAATCCAGTTATCTAATTCCAAAGTTTCGATATTACATTTAAAACCGAAACAGCTTGGATCCAATGAAGCATAAACTACTTCCCCCACAAGGCATACTAGCTACCAAGAAAAGGGAAAGTAGCTTCCCAACATGGACAATTTTTCTCCATAATATAGCATCGAACAATCAATAAACACTACAAGTTGCTCCCAGAAACTGAAACCTCAGCACTGCAAACAGGGCAAACCTGCACCACAAGGATTCAAGTATTACGCCATAGCTATTACACCACGGAAACTTCTAGGAGGAACCTTTCATATGTCAAATCACTGAATCAAAGAAGAAGAAGCTGAAAAAAAAAATCAATATAGCTGTCTGATAGACCCCCAAATTAAATGAGATGTCACATCTGCTAGTAAGATATGCCTTTGCTATGACATTAAAACACACACACACAGTGAGAATTCTCATAAGAAATATCGGATTAAGAAAAATCTTAAAAGAAGTCGAGGGCAGCACACCAAACAGAGGCCATCAACCCATATACAAGCATATTCACCAGCCATATAATTATACAAGCATTCAACTACAGTCATATGCACCAGTAGACAGCAAAAGATGCACGCAACTGCAAAAAGCTTTGGTCTAGTCCATCCAAAATCTTAAACGCATTCAGCAACTGTCATCTTCAACATCTAATTATGCTCTTTATTTCTTAATTAAATCTTTAAATATTATCCATCATTTGACAAATATATTTGGGAATGTAAGTCTCAGTTACCAACAGAAATTTAGACGCAGGTTTTAGTACGAGGGATGTTTTACTATCCAAGTTCAAAATTAAGTAATTTGAGGAACCCTATGTAGGCCAAGGCTAACCATCAAAGCACTATGTATACCCGTTAACTCTCTTAAAAGAGTGACAATAAGGTAGATCTAACATCCATGTATTAGAACATTCATTCATGTCAAAGATTAGAAACTACTAAAACAGGATTTCTAAATTCTCAAAGTAACACAAAAAATGTGACAACATATATACGAGACCACATTTGATGTACACAACCAAAAAAATGCGTCATGCAGGAAAAGGACAGAACCGTACCTTGTTTATTTTCAACCAATTGTTAATGCACTCGGGATGGTACAAATGTTTGCAAGAAAGTGCAGTCAAGGATTCACCATCCTCATAATCCACCCGGCATATGACACACCTAAAAAAGGACCATAACAATTAGGTACAGCAGTATATTGTAAATAACAGCTGAGGTTAGAAGTAGAATTGTACACATACGAATCATTACTTCCGTGCTGATCACTACCCATCGTGTAGTTTACTGAAGGCAAAGAGGCAATAGTATCAGTAGAAAGACCTCTGCTCTCAGTTCCAACAACTTCAGCCAATGCCAGGAGTTCCTGATATAATTGAAGATTCAAAGGATGCTCTTATTATGTAAGATAGAAGGTGAAAGGAAGCATGGGCCACATCACAAAAATACAGTGCAAGCCTGAAATATTTACCTCATATGAAAGTTCATCAGGATCAACATCCTCCCATGCCTCCTGCATAGTCATATGGTTGATGAGAAACTTTTATAGAATACAACTCATTAGCAACAAATATTAGCTGAAACATTGAGTCAGGGAAAAAGCTTTGGTTGACCGGTGGAAAAGAGGTTTAAAAGGTCAGCATTCTAGGATAAAGTTTACAATGGCTGCAAAAATGAAAGGTAGCTCTAGAGAGAATCATAAAGAGCTGGGGAAAAGTGGACAGTGGCCGGAAAGATGATTGGACACCAATAAATAAATAAAGAGGTCGTTAGACTTGAATAAAATAATCCAGTCAGATCATACAAATTCTGTGAGTTTTTTGTTCTATAATGTGCCTATTTTCTTCCTCAATAAAATTTCTTTTTTAATCCAACGAAAAGCTAAATACGGAAAATAGATAACTGACCATTTAGGACTGAACAACCATTCATTCATGCACATTGCTCACTTGGGTTAATTTTTTTTTTTTTTTTTTAAAAAAATGAAAGTCCATTGTATAAAAAAGAAAAAAAAGAAAGTCAAACCAGAGATTCCTGGTCTTGAAAAATTCTACAACACTAGCCGCCTTCAGCGTCAAGTATCAAATGACATTCAATTTCATGATTGGGTTATCTTAACCTCAACCCCTACCAGCCAAACCATGTAAACCCTACTACCTTGTGAAGTGATAAACCAACTTCACTACAGCTATTACCGACAAAGACTTCCACAATCTTCATCCCCACAACTATAGTACCATTTTTTTAAAATCTCAAGACGAAAGTTCTTCCAAGGTAAGGAAATGAGAAGGAGTGGTGAAGAACATGGGAAATCAGGCTTGCTTAGTTAATTGAAGATTTAATAAGGATTCCTCAAACTTTTTCGGATAAATATCATCCTTTGTTGGAAAGCATATTATGACTTCCAGTTTACTGCCTGTCAGACTGCTACATTATTTCTTACTAATGACTGGGTAAAAGGCTATAAATGCCCTTCTAGGAACAACCTAAGAACTTTTTGCTTGATGTCGAATACTATAGAAACTGTGCAAGCTTCCCCCCACTATTTATGGTTCCGTTTTCTATTAAAATATGGGGGCTATGTGCTGCATGCTGAAGCAAAAGAGTTGAAGGGAATTCTGTTTCTTTTAGACTTATAAACATGGCAATATCTTTTTAGCCTCAAGAGGAGAAGCAATTGACAAAAAAAAAAAAAAAAGTTATTTACCATTTTATAGAATGAAGTAAGCAATATTTTCAGCCATTGCATCTACAATCCACAACATTAATAAGGTGCATAAATCACTTTCAAGTTAATGCTCCATAAACTTGTCTAATCCAAATCCAAAACAAGCTCAATCCAGATTTAAGTGAAAGTCATCTAAGTAACATTCAATGAACTTCCACAGGTGAAAATGTTAATTTAAGTTACAATGTTTCTCCACCAGGATTGCAAGACTAAATACAACCATAATTCCAAATAACCATGGAACATTACCCAAATCCTATTGAAAAGACGGTTTGCATTGAGATGAAGAAATTTAGCAAATATAGTATGCTAGGATATGCTTTTAAATGCTTGTATGTCCATAAGTATGTGAGATAGCACAAAGACACCGCCTATGACTACATTTGAATGCAAATGCACATGGAATAAAAATATTCTACCTGAGAATTAGCACCATGGTCTTCTATGTCCTCAGCTTCCCCTGCAAAGTAAAGAGTAATAAGCAGCTATGAATATCAGATAATTTCGGGAAAAAAATCCACTGATCATATATTCATGGCCAAGAAAACTGACGATCATTTATTCCAGCCATAGCAAATAGCCTAGCAGCCATATCCCTCTCTTCAGCCTCTTGTAATGCTCTTGCATAGGCTTCATCACTAGAGAACACATCAGGGTCAAAATCAATGCTGGTGTCATCAATTTCTCCAGAACTACCATGAGCATGGGCATCAAACGCATCTTCATCATCATATTCTTCATCAGCATTAATGTCATCATCGTCATCCTCATCATCAAGGTCATCGTCTCCATCATCCCCACCATCATCATCAGTACCATCGTGTAGATCTTCAAAATCATCCCCATCATCATGTAAATAGCTGCCAGCATCCCAACTTCCATAATCACTTCCTTCGTTGTTCATTCTCAGCATCATATATGCCCTTTCCTGAAACAGATATGAATCGATGCCAAATTTCATAATTAAAGAAAAAAAAAGAACTCCAAAGGGTAGCCGAAAGCAACTTGAGGAGAGGTCAAGTCGAATTGTTTTATAGTGAACATTTTTTTCCCAAGTTCAGCCCAAACCACAACAAAAATTAATGAGTGTCAAAGCTTATAATCTCATCCTTCTTTTCTAGCTTAAATTTTCTTACCTACCAAAACGAGCACAAAACTCGAAATAAATACAAAATCTTTAACAACATAAAGCACAAAAAAGAAAAATAAAAGAAAATTCCAAAGAAGAAATAACAACAGCGAAGTAAGAAGATTTAGAGGTAAACCTGCTCCTGGAGGGTTCGAGCAAGGGCGAGGTCAGCATCGACCTGACTGAGATTAGTAAAAGGGGTTCTGGAAGGGGTGCGATGAGGAGACTGGATGGAGCCAGATCCAGTTCTTTCTCCTTCTTCTTCACCCCCACCCCCACCTCCATTCTCATCTACATCCACTTCTTCGGTGTGCTCCTGTTCATTCAAATTGGAACGCTCTTCGTTGTCATTGATAGGTTTTGCTCCTCCTGAAACTGCTTTGGTGTTGTTTGCGGTGTTATTCTCCATGGAAACCAAAAAACGTGACAGAAATTCGAAGGAGAAGAAAGAATAGAGTGGGAAAAGATCGAATGAGAAGACACGAAAGTTTTGTAGAAAAAGAAAAAGGTTGGCCGAAGAGAGACGGCGTTGGGACGCTCCGGTTGAATTCGACCGTCGATAGGGGACATCCCAATGAATCTGGACCGTTGGTACAATGCGCTTGTTTTCAATCACAGCCACGATACCGGCACCTTTTTCCTTTGACAAAAAGATACCTTCATTTTTCATTTTAAAAAATTAAAATGAAATTATTTATGTTTCAATTTTTATGTAATTAAGAAGATGTTAATATTCAAATAATTATTTTTTTACCTGGTGGCTATTAACACATTTAGTTGGCAGTACAAAATTAATCCGTTGCCATTAATTTTTTGCCTCAATATATATATATATATATATATATGGGATAGAATATTGTTACAACTTTTTTTTTGTTACAACCAATGTTACTACCACTTTTCGACCGTTAGATCAGAATCTTATTTATCTATATAATTTCTCTCTCCTATTAAGATTCTGATCTAACGGTGGAAAAGTAGTAGTAACATTGGTTGTAACAAAAAAAAAAAGTTATAACAATATCATATCTCTATATATATCTAAACTATCTGCGTAAGAAGCGTGTTCACGTTAGAAAGAGTGTCGTAATTAGCTTCAAATGAGTTCAAACTTCAAATGCTGTGACTTGTGATGGCGTGAATCTTTCTGATTTTATGTTATATTATCATCAATATAAAATATAACAAGTTATTTTGGGAAAATCCACGTTTATAATTTCATTGATGAAAATAATCTCTATCAGAGATCAATGTTTTGTGTGCCTATTATGGAGGATTTATCTCCTTTTTTTTTTTTTTTTTTTTGCTATTGTACTCGGTTCACCAGAGCTTCGCCCTGCCTAGTCCAGATCGAGGTTCTGTCGGGCGCATACGTGGGGACCTCTCCCAGGAGAGTTTTTTGCATTTTTTGTACTGCACCCGGTTCATCAGAGCTTTGCCCTGCCTAGTCCGGATCTACTACAACTTGGCTATTTCCATTACACATAATTTAGTATCCAACCTTGGGTCTCATTGTGGGTCGAAAAACGGGCCAAATGTAACCACAGATCACTACAACTTTTTTTTTGGGCCTTTAATCACTTTCATTGGCGGCCCATTCAAAGGCCGGGAAATGATGTCTCACCGGAAACTGTAGACCAGCGCGGGAGGAGCGATGAGAAAGAAACCCTTTTGCTCCTTTGCCGACGTCTTTCGCTGCAATAGCTTTGGCAGAGTAGGCTCCTCCCGAATGCAGTGGCTTCATCTTCAGTCAGATCTAACGGGTGAAAATTTCCCACTTCATGATACCAATCCATATGTGAAGCGCCCATGATTAACAGTAATACTATCACTTCGTCTTCATTCATCTGAAGCCCGCTGCAACGAATCTCTCTGTCTTTTGGCTTGGCAAAGGATTATTGATTCTTCCTTCAAGTTGTTCTGTTCTTTGAAAGGAATATCGAAAGTTTATTTTCATATGCTTGGAGGATCATCCGTCTCATGTAAAAATGTAAACATCAGCCAAACTCTACTGCTCAATATCCTTACCAGGTGCAAGTCAATGCATGAACTGAAGCAACTTCATGCCATTTTGTTCTCTTTGGGCCTATCTCAAGATGACGCATTCACCTCCGAACTCCTTTCTTTCTCAGCTCTTTCCAATTCTGCTGACATCAGTTATTCCTACAGGGTTTTCTCCCATCTCTCCAACCCAACAATTTTTAGCTGGAACACAATCATTAGAGGATATTCTATCAGCAAAAACCCAAACCGTTCATTTTCAGTTTTTCTGAGAATGTTGCGACTTGGGGCTTCGCCAGATTATTTAACATACCCCTTTCTTTTGAAGGCATCGGCACGCCTTTTGAATCAACAAAACGGTGTATCCGTGCATGCCCACATTGTAAAGACAGGGCATGCGTCTGATAGATTTATCCAGAATTCTTTGATTCACATGTATGCTTCTTGTGGGAATATCGTATGTGCTCGAAAGGCGTTCGATGGAATGGAGGAGAAGAACCAGGTTTCATGGAATTCCATGTTGGATGGCTATGCTAAGTGTGGACAAATGGTAATGGCACAGGAAGTGTTTGATTCAATGCCTAAGAGGGATGTCGTGTCCTGGAGCTCTTTGATTGACGGTTATGTTAAAGCAGGGGAATATGGGGAAGCCATGGCTGTCTTTGAAAAGATGAGGGTTTCAGGGCCAAAGGCTAACGAAGTGACTATGGTGAGTGTTCTATGTGCCTGTGCACACTTAGGTGCTCTTGAGAAGGGAAGAACGACCCATGAGTATATAATTGAGAATAGATTACCATTGACATTGGTTTTGCAGACTTCTCTGGTGGACATGTATGCCAAATGTGGGGCAATAAAGGAGGCTTTGCTTGTATTTCATGGTGTGTCAAAGAGACATACTGATGTCTTAATTTGGAATGCAATAATTGGAGGTCTTGCTACACATGGGTTAGTTGAAAAATCTCTCAAACTTTTTAAGGAAATGCAAGTAATTGGTATTAGACCTGATGAGATCACATACTTGTGCTTGTTGACTGCTTGTGCTCACGGGGGCTTGGTGAAAGAAGCATGGTTTTTCTTTGAGAGCCTTGGAAAATTTGGTATGGCACCCACAAGTGAGCACTATGCTTGCATGGTGGATGTGTTGGCACGTGCAGGTCATTCAGCCACAGCTTACCAATTTATATGTGAAATGCCTATAGAGCCAACGGCTTCCATGCTAGGTGCACTTCTAAATGGGTGTATTAACCACAGAAAATTTGATCTTGCAGAAACTGTTGGTAAGAAACTTATTGAGATAGATCCATATCATGATGGAAGGTATGTTGGGTTATCAAATGTCTATGCAGTTGTGAAACGATGGGACGATGCAAGAAGCTTGAGAGAAGCCATGGAGAGAAGGGGTGTGAAAAAATCCCCCGGGTTCAGTGTTGTGGAACTATTTGGGGTCCTTCATAGATTTATTGCTCATGATAAATCACATCCCAATTCAGAAGAAACTTACTCAATGCTAAATTTTGTTGTGTATCAAATGAAACTTGACCTTGACCAAGAAAGCCAAGAAGGTTGTGCATTTGATATAGAAATGGAAGATGAGTAGCTTACTTTCTATTTCAGCAGGTGCAAGAAGTTTTGTCAATTGATTAAATTTATTATGCTCTTATGAACAATTCCAACAAAAAAAAAAAGTTACAATTTTTAGGATTTAAGTTTGGCTCAATAAAACCAGGTCAAAAAAAGGTTTGAGTCAATAATTTTGAGATCACATCTTGCTCATAATTTTTAGTAAAATAGAACTGTTATTCGTAATTTCACAAGTGTTGCAAGCCCATCTTAAAATCAATTGAAGTAAACCTCGATGAAGAAGATTTGAATCAACTGATATTTTGGAATTAAAATTGAAAAAAAGGATAATCCAGATCCTGTTTATATCAGCAAAATGATCTCCGCGAAAATAATATAATAACAAATTTGGATGTAGAAGACAAAATCCTCATGTACTTTTCGCTACAATGTGTAAAAACGCAAGATTTTTTTTACTGTCTCGTCGTTGGTATACCAATTTCTATAGGTACGAAGCTAATACTCTAAGTTTGGCAGCCCATCATACTATCAAGAAGTGGCTATCACTTACCAAACATCATCCCTTTTACAAAACTTGCGTCCATTTCAACTACTTTATTTGCTTCAGATAGACCCCAAGTGTCTCTCAGAAAGCCATCCCAAAGGCAATTTGCTTGGGAAATTACAAACAGAAAGTCAATAAAATAGAGCCACAATGTTTCAATCCCACACAAAAATGTTTATCCTTGAAGTGAGAAAAATAAGACTAATTAGTTGGTCGGTCTTCATCCGTTGCAGCTTCAAGTTGAACATCTCAACCTACTACTACAATAACTCTATTCTCTTCTTAAATATCTTATGGAATGAGATCAAAACTCAGCTTATTTACTACCTGCAAAAGATCAACGATTCTTAAAATATGAACAGGCTTCTATGGCTCCCAGAATCTTCAACATTCCAACCTGTATGGAATCCATATGATGTCCAAAACACATTCTTCAAATGCATCAGCTGGCAAGTGGAAGAAACCTTGGATGCCACGAGCTGCCCTTATCACTATGTCTGCGACAGAACGTACCCTGCAAATTTCCCGTTAGCCGTTGATGTATTGGTCCTTCTCTTCACATCAGCTTCTTACCTTGTGACCCTTTTCATTGTGATAATGGATTTGAGCTCAGGAAGAAGAGGAATAAGATCCCCAAACAGATACTTATTACCTTCTGGTCCAATTCTCCTTCCCATGATAATCTTAGCCTTTGCAAAAGGCTCTCAGATAAACACAATATTCCCGCTCTCTTACATGGGTCCTCCAATTCTTCAACTAGTTCTAATCTCTGCACTGTCCTTTGACCATGGAGCTGATAAGGACATAAAGTACACTTTTTTTGCAGCATCCACAGTTTCTGGGATTCTTCATGCAAGCCTGTATTTGGATTCAATTGTGCTGCCTTATTACACAGGTTTTGATGCTCTTGTGTCTTCAACATTTTCAGGTGAGTGTGAGACCTGTGTGTGCAGAAAAGAGGCTTTGGTTGTGGGAGGGAAGCTAGTGAAGTATAGAGGTTGGTCCGTGACCACATTTTTGGTGGTGGGTGTTCTGTGTTTGAGGATTTTATGCAGAATAGTAGTGAGTGAAACTGAAAATGCGAAGCTTTTGGTGCTCAAAGGCTTGATGGAGAGGTTGAGTTGGATTTCAATAGCCATTGATTGTGTTTATCTGACTGTGAAATCGCCACCAGAGAGAGGGTTGTTGAGAATTGCTGCTTTTGGAGGCATTTTGGTTTTGATTTGCCTTCATGTCCTCAAAGAGGCATGCACCTACGTTTATGCTATGGCCAATGTACCAACTCAATCGCTAACAAAATAGTCAAACATGCCCAAATGGTGAAGAGCAATATGAGTTTTTGGATATATGAAGAAGCTTACTCTCAATTGTAATTATAGCCACTTTTGTTGCCTTGAGATTCTTCTATCTTCTCTCGTTCTTTTAAAATGGGTTTATCTTTCAACTGATTTTGTCTGGAATTTAGAGAGAGAAAATAACAAATCATGATCTCCTTTTTTGCCCTACAAGTTCCTCTAAAATACTACTGCGTGAAAGGTCCTCGAAGACCCTTGTATTCGTTTGTATTAAAATGTTCATCGTTGAGTAATACAGAGAAAATCGGAGATACCCACTAAAACTTATGGTAGAGAAAATCGGAGATACCCACTAAAGCTTATGGTAGTATTTGATATGTACTGTATAAGCATGTAATCCTTTGCTTGTTAAATGATGAATTAAAAACTCAACATTTACATAATTTTAAAAATGAGAAGGAAAAATATCAAGTCAAGTCATAAAGGAGGTGAATAGATTATTTATTGGGTAGATTAAAAAAAAACTATTTGAACTTCAAAATTCTATTAACAACAACAATAATAAAATTAAAAGAAAAACAAAACAATTGATAACTCGTTTAGTTAGAAAATCACTTATTTGTTTAAGATATTAAGATTCAAGTGATCCTTATTCACTCACAACTCAAATAAGACTCTGGCCGTTTATACATAAAGAAAGAGGATACATGGGGGAAAAAATGAAACTGAAAAATGTACATCACGTCTTTAGTACATTGGACAAGTAATAAAAAGGAATAGAACACCAAATGGGCCTCAAGCTCTAAAAGCATGCCCAGAGTTTGCAAAGAACAAGGATGTCCAACCTATTAACGCAACAACAACGCATACAATGAAAGCAAGATTTTTTTTTTTTTTTTCACAAGTAAGATGAAAGGGAGATAGTTATCTAATCTAAACTATTTAGATACTTTTTACACAGATCTATCTTACGCTATCAAATGATGACAAGCATGTGAAGTCAGGAATTGTTTAAACTCTGAAAAAGCTCTGGAAGATGAGCATTGGTGAGCTTGGTCCTCTTGCTGATTTCATTCTTCTTCTTCTTAGGCTTGACCTTAGAAGAAATGCCTTGAATCTGCGCTGCGCTCCTCCTCTTTGCAGTGTTGGTAGCAGGTTTCATCCCGTTCTTCTGGAGATCCTTCTCAATGTCAATCATGTCACGAGGCAATTCGATCCCCCGGAAAAGCTGTTTTATGTCGTCATCTACCTTAATGGGCACTCTGGGGTCATTAGGGTATGCAATATCTTCCTGTGAATCAAAGTTGGACAACAGCCAAATCTGCCCCGCAGCTTTCAGAGCCTGGCAAGAGATATCAACATAAGGCCTTGTTCCAAGCAAAAACCAGAAATTTGGCTAGATTTCGACTCTTCTTCCCCTACTAAAAATGCCACCTGCCTCCTAAAATATATATAATCTCATTATAAATGTTGTAGACCAACTTATTCAAATGAGCCTCTCCTGCTTTATATATGTTGACAAACTAAACAACTCATCTATCAGAACCTCATTCTGGTAACAGAACTTTGTTCGTCTCAAACATCAAGCACCCCTGTTAAAACTCGATTTGATAGAGAAGCAGATATACGAAAGAGGAATGGTCCTTCACATAAGTTACCGCAAGCGCAAGGAATGCCAACACCAAATAGGTGATAAGATTATCAAAAAACATAACCAACCTCAGAATAGGACCATGAACGTAAGATTTCATGCTCCCAGTATGAGAAGTTTCTGCCCCCTCAATAATAGCCAAAATTCTCCAACAACAACCAAAAGTCTAAACTAGTAAATTATCAAACTCTAATAAACCCGGAATTAGTGCGCTACCCCGGGGCATAAGATTCTTTCTAGAATATAAAGATTGTGCTCATGGTTGTCCCCATGATTTATTGTGCACAGTAACACCATCGACTCTGACACCAGGTTTAGTTTTGCTCAATGGACCCAAAGCAACCAAGGAACCAGAAGAATATTTATGACTAATATTCCACAAATACTAATGAAAGATCAAAATTCATAAAAAGAAAAAAAGAATGATAAAATGTTCAACCTGCAAGTCCTCCATCACAGTTGGGTAAGCATCCTTCAGGTCAATAACAGCAATGCCCTCAGGAAATTTGCGAATCAGGTACAGAAGTTGATTTTTGTCCTTAAGGTCATGTTTTGACTATAGACCAAAGAGAAAAGGCAGAATGTCATAGACATTTATTGGCACAACAGGAGAGGTTGTAGTTATCTAAAACAACATTTGAACATATTAAAATCCAAATATATGCTTAGAAAATGTAACCTTGTAAGAGAACCGTTTTCCATCATAGTGAACTTTTGGATTTTTCGTCAGACTCTCGAAAACATCCTTGTTAGATTTCATGTCAACATAGCAAGCCTCATTTATTTGTTCAGGTGTAAAGGCCTGTCTGGTCTGCAAATAAGGAAGAATGTATTATCCACTTTTTTCATTTTTATCATCAACAACAATATAACTTACAGAGGGCTAAAAACACACACACACACACTCACTCGTAATCAAGTGAAATTACAATGGGAACACTTCAAATCAGCGCTCTATTCATGAGGTTCAGAAATTTCAAGCTTTCAACAAGTCATGACAAGCATAACTTATCACTTACTTTGCTATGTCTCCTCTTTTTTGTGATCAACGTTGAATTTTAACCCACCATCACTATAAAATATGGCGACAACACAACTTTCTCTCTTAAATCTTAACAGTCAGATTAATACTGTTCCATTATTAGCTCTAGAAATTCAGAAAGTACATAATTTTGCAGTATCTACTAAAATGAAGAAGATTCACGGTTCGGCAATTCTTTACTTTAAGAAATGCCCCATTTTTCTGTCACAACTAACTGTCAATACCCTTATGAACTTAATATGATATAGAAATCTTTTTATGGTCATTAACAGAGGAAAAAAATATGAAGAGAAAAATAAAACAAATACCTCCAGCAGTAGATCAATAACACGCTTCATCTGAGCTCCCACAGGGCCCTTCCTAATACTGTTAATATGTTGAAGCCTCTCTGTATCATTTGAAAATTTGACAGCAGGAGCTGGAGTTTTCCCATTGGCCAATGCAGATGCAACGGTAGGAGTAGATTTTTTGCTTGTCGCAGCCTTACTAGCAGCAATGCTTGTAAGGGTTGACTGACACTTCTGTTGCTGTTTTTTAAATCGATCTAACTGTTCTTGCAGTGCCATCTGAGGAAGAAGTAAACCATGCAAAAAATTAAAATAACTAGGAAAACATCTATTGCAAGCCGTAAATGAACATAACTGAGAAAAACAATAAAGATAAAAAAAAAATACATTCGATATAGACATAGATGCATCGAGGCTCTTTTGCCCATGTACTTTGTTTCCCAAAACAAAATACAATTCCACCCACCACATAAAGGAGGTGTTGATAAAACATCTTCAATTTAGGAATATTAATTTCACAAAAGGAGGCTGATAATGGTTATTGAGCAATAATGTAGGGATTCACCATTTTAGGCACCATATCCTTATCAAACGCATATCTAACATAGAAGCTGTCATGTACAAGTATGTACACACAAAAATGGTTTTGATTTCCCCTCAGTTCAGTGCATTCTGAAACATTTCAAAACGTGACACATGAGGAAATGGTGCCAAAACAGCATTGAATTTGACATGCCATTGTGCTTGGCAGTAAGTGATTCTTCTCATGACAAAGAGAGTATACCGAAGTAGAATTGGAGTGGCATCAGAATTCTGACAACAAACCAAAAAAAGTAATTTAGGACTCGGAAGGACTAGGGAGAGGGGAAGAGAAAGATTGATAAGCCAGCTGGAAAATGAAGTCCCGCTGTACCGTGCAAGTGATTATGAGGACAGCTTGTTGCCGCTAGTCCAAAGAGCATGACAAAAAACTAAGATGGGAGGGACGAGGCTTGATGGATTGAAGATGACTCCCAACAAGAGTGACCAAGGGTCTTTAGTTTAAAGACAATACTGATGAGAGGAAATACAACTTTTCATCTTAAAGACATTGCATCTAGAATACTTATTGCGTGCATTTAGTAAGAGGGAAAAGCATTCCTTTTCCCTTGAAAAAAAGAGATGTGCAAAGGAAATGAGACAAATAAGAATAGTCATATCGACATATAACTCAGTTGTTTTCCAACTAAACAGTCATCGTACTGCCTACCGGCTGCAACAAGGCCAAAAGATAGAATATTGCCTATTTCATCTTTTAGCTCAGTCCAGGAAATAAGGACTCTCTTTAGGGTTTCGAGTCATCACTCAAACTGAGTGACAATAATATTAGTATCATTTCGGTTTTCCCAGGAAAAAAAAAAATCGATATTCTTGGATATACCGATGTTGTTGGCAAAAAAAGAAAAGGGAAATGCTACAAACAGCACAGATGATAAATACGGATCCCGGCTTCAAGTTTAAATTTCGATGAGGACGTGGGCGTCAAAACATTTGGCCAAAGCACAGCAAGATATTTTTGTTTGCAGGGAAGGCTTGCTTTCAAGTTGCCATCAGATTAAGGAACAGGAGAGAACTTCCATGCTAATTGTAAACGCGAAAGAATTATCCAAAGCATGAATAGTTTTCAATCAAATAAGTATCTTCAAGTAGAGCACAATCCCAGTGGTATTAAAACCCAAGGCTTGTCCCACAATCCGCAGGATCGTGTCTATATGAAAAGTATCCGAGAACAATACCACAATCCGCAGGATCATGTCAATATGACAGTATTCGCAAACAACTTACCCTGATTCTACGACTCCTGACTTCTTAAACACGCTATCACCTGAGCTCCACCCGAAGAAACAACCGAACTTCGACCAACTGCGAAGAAATTGCAGGATTGGATTAGACAGACGACAGTCCAAGTACAGCAGAGAAGGACACGGCTTCTCTCCTATTCTCCCTCTTTTCTCAATCCTTATAAAGCCACGTTGCAACTACCCCTTTCCTTCTAAACGGTTCGTTTAATGTAAAGGGCCTGAAAACAGTTTTTTTTTTTTTTTTGAAAAAAAAAAAAACAAGAAACAAAGGTGTACCTGCAGGGCATAAACTCAACTTTTGCCTATTATTATGAAATAATTGATTTTTGAGAAAGTTGGAGAAAAATAAAAATAAAAATTGATTTTAGGGAAAATCAGTGTCTGTCTATTTTAGCGATAAATGAGTTTTATCTCAATTTATGAAAAAAATACTTTTAAAATCACAGTTTAGTTATTTTCCAAACATACATGTAAGAAAAAAAAAGGGTCCCCGTTAAAAAAAAAAAAAAAAGTGCCGGGGACTTAAATTAAACTATTAACACTCTATGTATAAAAAAAATTGTTAAGAAGATTAAAATTAAAGTTCTAAGTTAAAAGGGAAATACAAACAGAGACCAAATTAAAATTTGAGAAAAAGTTTAAGTACATGCAAAATGATTCTTTCGTTTTAAAACACAGAAGAGCTAGACCTCCAAAATCAATCAATCACCGCCTCATTAGTCTCCAAAGCCCTACCTAATTCCAGGGGCGAGGTAGGTTAAGATCAAATTCGATGGAGTTGGCACATACTACCTCCGGTCCTAATTATAAGAGCTAGTTGACTTTCTTTGGAGAAATTAAGGAAGCTAAATAAGTTACTTAATCATTTCATATGTTATGTTTTCTTGGATTATATATTAGTTTATTAGTTAAATTAATTAGTTTGAAGAAAAAAATAAAAAAAAATACTCTAAAGTAATTTAATTAGCTTCCTTAATCTTTCCAAAAAAGTCAACTAGCTCTTATAATTAGGACCGGAGGGAGTAATATATAAGATGAAGAGTTCAAATCTCCCAGAGACAATATAAAAACTTTGTTGGTAGATGATCTATAAATACTTCTACAACCACTCTTTAAACGTAGAAGAATGTCTTGACTGAGTGAATTCCAGAAATCAACTCACATAAATTTTTTTATCCAAAAAAAATGATATACACATCCACATATTCTTGAAAAAATAATTTCCCAATCAATAATAATGTTATAAATATAATATTTCATATATCTCCAATATCCCACTTTATCTCTTATTACCATAAATATGTAGATATTGATATAGTTAATTGACATTATAAAATTATGTCTATAAATATAAGGTATATATGTACCTTGATACACCTTGATAGTCAATAGACCTTCTTTCTTATTCTCAAATTTTCTCTTCCCCTTTTCGTCTTCCTCTTTCCCTTTTATTTATAACAGACAATATTTTTTGAAAAATTAGGTATTCTTACTAATTATTATAGCATAATGTTAAATCAACAAACTATTCCTGTCATTAATATTAAATATTAGAATATTTCTTTTCTTTCTATATCACTTATCGTTTTACAATTTACATAAGAAAATAAATTCATAATAAGAAAAAACTAAATGCGATTAGAAATAACTGTTAAATGCCAATAGGTCAATTTTTGTAATTGTATTACTCATGTATATTATTACCAAAAAAAAGGGTAGAACCTTTTCATTCTCTTTTAAAAAACTTGCGTGTATTTTTTCTAGTTTAGCTCTTGGTAGGAAGGGAAAGAGGAATTTGATTCACTCTCGAATTCCGTTTGACCAAATAATAATACTTCTATGGATACATTTCTGTGCAAACATTTTTCAAAAAAAGCACCATTACTTGTTCGTGCTCTTTCTGTCCCTGTTTAAATAATTTGATTAAATTAAATAAGTTAATTAAAATAGTTTTTTTCAAAACATCTTAATCATCTTTCTTAATACCTCTCTCTTACTTGAATATTGTTGAGGGAATATTTATAAGGGTAATTTAAAAAATGATTAATAAATATAGAAATAAGTCTTACATTTAAAATCAATATTAACTCTCTAATGAAGTCCTACATTAAGGACATTGAGAGTAATACACATCATTTACAGAGTTTGCATTCTGGTGTTACAAAGCAGCACATCAAAAGAGCCTTACAAAAATATGGCTGCTACTAAACACAACAGATCGTTAACATCCACACTTTGCCAGGCTTCAATTTAGGAAGATCCTGCTTGCAATTGAGCATTATCTTCAATCTTCCTGAAAATTAAATGAACAACAGTCAGTTTCCTAAAAGATCCATTAATCACAAACTAAAAACAACATATGCAGATGATAGTACAAAATTGCTTCATATAAATGCTTATCTTTTGCCAGTGTCACTCAAAATTCTTGAAATATTGCTTTTAAATACTTGCCAGATTAGACTGCACACATAGCACATGCAAACCAAGTCTAACAAATGTTGCCAAAATTACCATTAAAAAAGCCCATGAAAGAAAAATACTTCCTAATTGTTGTGGTTTGTGAACATGGTTACTATTACTGCAATATTGATGTGGGAAAAAAAAAAAAGATTACTGCAATATTGTGCAATACTAAATTTAGCATCAAACAGACAGTACGATGGGATCCTACAGTTAGTCAAGGCGCTGGAGGAGGCATCCTAGCTCTTAGGTGCCTAGGTTAACACCTGAAGGTAATAGACGACTCACCCTGCCCAACATCGGTATCACCTAGGAGGAAGGGAGATTTCGCCCTGTCCTTAGATCGTGGGTGAACCCAACCCTTTCCTAAAATTTTTGTATCGGAAAAGGAAAAAAAAAAAAAAAAAAAAGACAGTAACGATGGGGGGAAAATATACAGCATATTTCCTACTATCATCAAACATGAGGCATAGTGGTAGGGAAACAAGGGAGAGTGCATGATTTTAATCCCCTTGGCAGCCAAATACAAACAAATTATGCTACTTGCATTCAGAGATTAAAGAGCAGCTTAAGTATGAATAATTAAAAACAGCCCCAATAAGATTTCAAGATTTGGATAATGTTCGCAATAGACATGAGAAAGATTTACAATACTTCATATATAAAAAGAATTATATGAATCAACAGAGTCAATAGAAGTGCTATTCACTTCTAAGGTGAATCCAGAAAAAAGTAGCTTAGTTTGTACCACTAACCTTGCTCCCTCCAATTTCCCCACTACGTTGCTCATTGCATGAATGAGCATTTTTTTGACCTGTTTCCATAAGACCATCAAAAACTCAATTCTCATAATCAGTGCTTTAAAATTACACAAGAGACACAGATAAACAATGCTCATTTCAGTCATCTGAACTTCTAACCAAAACTTTGACCAACCAAATTTGACTAAGCACCAATTCCTTACGTTCAATTTTTTTAACCCTCATTATTAATAGACATCTTAAATATGCTTCAAACAATAAATTATTACAGGTAACAATCACATTGATTAATCCATTACAACTAACAGTGTAATTATCACAAAGCTAGTAAACAAACCTCTTTAAACATAGCTAATAACAGAAAAGACGATAAAAATAGAAATAATAAGAGAATTCAGAACTTCATCCTCAATCTGTCAATCATATAACTCCACTCATGTCTACATAACCATCATAACAAGACATACCAACTACCAACTATAATTACAACTCATCCACAATCAGAATACTCACACCATATTCTTACAGAGGTAGATATGAGGCAAAATGAAGGAAATATATATGTATATCTTTCATTCTTATACCTCCAATTTGTCCTCAATAGCCCTGTGATTGATGGGAAGTGTGCGAAATTCCTGTGTTAAACGAAAACACTCATCTATGCTTTCAGGTGACACAAAATCGAGAGCAACCTTGATGCATGACTGCAAAAGTAAAAGGCACATCAACATTTGCAGCAATTAAAATGTTGCCACTAGATAATTACTATAGGGTTAATATAATCTTTGGTCCCCAAATTTACCCTCATTTTGGTTTTAATCCCTCAAATTTCAAACCTTACATTTTGGTCCCTTAAGTTTCATTTCCTTCAAAACGTTGGTCCCTAACTTGATAAAAACTTGGACCATTTTGCCCCTAGAGGGACTAAAACTAAAATGAGGGTATACTTGAGGGACCAAAGATGGTATTAACCCATTACTATATATAAAAATGTCTACAAAGAATAAGCATGCGCATTCGAACTATTAAATTCAAGAAAACAGTATTAACAATTATCACGAAGCTTTCAAAGAACTAATAAGATTACTAAAGTTGAAGGACAGCAATGGATACTTAATTTTCTGATGAACTACAGGTACCCGCCCCAAAATCTTCAAAAACACTACACTGATGATTGACGCAAAGAAGTGTTATTGTTGCATCTAGTGTACATTTTGATATCCATGCTTCCCAAAAACCAACAAACTTCAAAAATAATATATGAATAGATCTAATCTAATCCATCCTACATATGCTTTCCTATTCAAGGAACTAAAGGTCAGGAATGCATAACAAGGAGTTAAAAACGTAAACTTACAATAAAACTAAACCTAAAATTCAAGGAAACTTTCTATTGTGTTTTTCTGTTACACCTTGAGATTTCTGACTTGGTGAGGACAACCAGCAGGAATCAAAACTGCGTCTCCCAATTTCTGAACAAATGTCCATGGTTCTATTCCTGCAAAAGGTAAAAGAAAAATGAATGCATCACTGGAAAATAAAAGTAGTTGTTGGAATGGGCCTAGCCGTCACTTATGGGCCTTTCTCACTTAAAACCAAATATGTTATATGATCAAATATGACCAGATCTGCTATGTGATCAAATCAGTTTAAATTTTAAATTATTGTTTCCTTGATTATAGGAGAGATTCTAGTGATCAGATTTCCTTGATTATAGAAGAGACTCTACTGATCAGATTAGGTTAACCACCTATGGATTTCTCCTACATATGTACACACATATCAGATGAATAGTATATGAAAAGCTGCGACTCTAAATATTTCATGGTATCAAGGCCAGGTTCTTGGCTTAATGTCATATAAGGCAGCTATAAACGGTCAGCCACGGGTTTGCCGTTGACAATAGAGATCATCATTCCTCGTCAACTGCAGATAGCCCAAAAAGGACTGACACGCTGAATAATATGTGAAACCATGGTACTGGTCTAGTTGGGGCAGTACCGAATTCCCTCTCCCAAATAATGATAGCGCATTGCTTGAATGAAACATCTATCTTCAATGGTCCCGGAACATATTGATGTACGTTCGAGGAAAGAAGAAGGTGAAGTATCTCACTGAAGATCCACCCTCAGCCAAGTCTGCTGAATTTGAGACCTGGTGTGTAGAAAATAATATAGTTATGGCATGGTTAGTGAATTCCATGACCGTTGAGATAAGTGAAAATTACCTTATTGCTACTTCTGCCATAGAGATTTGGGATTTTGCTCAAAGAACCTTCTCTATCCGAGAGGATATTATTGTTGCAATCATCCAAGTCAAACGAGCACTCCAAGAGCAACATCAGGGTCAGAAATTTGTTACTCAATACTATACTACTTTGGTGAAGTTGTGGCAGCAAGTAGACTCATTTGAAACTTATGAATGGTCCTGCCATAATGATGTCATGTATCATAAACGTTTACTTGATTGAGAAAGGTGTTGTGATTTTCTCCTTGGTCTCAATGAGTCATATGAAGATACCCAAAGACGCATAATGAGTATAAAGCCTCCACCTTTATTGGAAGATGCATTTAATATGATCAAATGTGAGGAAAGTAGAAAGTTTTAGACTCGAGGCTCACCTAGCCAGGAACCAATCACCCAGAAGACATTAAATTGAGGCATTTTAGGTTAGGCCACCCTAGTCTCACCTCTATGTAAATTTTGTTTCCAAATATTAGTACTAAATCTGTTTCATATTTTCATTGTGACTCTTGTCCATTTGCTAAACAAATTCAAAATTCATATCCTTCTCATTATTATAAACCCTCACATCAATTTTTGCTCATTCATAGTGGTGTATGGGGTCCTTCTAAGGTTGCAACAAATTCAAAAGTTAAATGGTTTGTAACATTTATTGATGATCATGCTTGGTTAACATCGGTTACTTTAATGAAAGAAAAATTTGAGGTGTTCACACTTTTCAAAAACTTCTATACTTTTGTTCAAAATCAATTTTAAACCTCTATTAATGACCGAGAGGACTTAAGCTCCAACTTCAAGAATTTTTTGACTGAAAAAGGCATACATCACCAAACTTCTTCTGCTAATACCCCCCAATAGAATGGAGTGGCTGAAAGGAAGAATCGTCGTCTCCTTGAGATAGCTAGGTCTATTATGTTTGAAAGTTATGTTCCTAGCAGATTTTGGGGGGATGTTGTTCTTACCTCAACCTACTTAATTAACCGCATGCCTTAAAAAATACTGAACTTTCATACTCTTCAAATATTTACAGAAATTTACCTGAATTCCCCACTTATTAATTCTCTTTCTACACAAGTGTTTGGTTGTACAGTTTTTGTTTACAATGAGGGAGAAGGTAAACCAAACGCACAAGCTCTTAAATGTATTATCTTGGGCTATTCTTAGTGTTATTGTCCAGTTACGAATAAATTCTATGTCACTTCAAATGTGAAATTTGTTGAACACGAACCTTATTTTTCAAAACCACCTATTCAGGGGGAGAGTAGAAGTGAATGGCTTGTTTATGAAACTGAACATAATCAGCAAAATAATGAAACAAAGCATGATCAGCAATATTATGCTTCTTCATCTGGACAACCTATTAATAGACTCCAAACACCACTACCACTACATATTCCAGATTCTTCAACTATTTCTTCTAATGAAAATCAATTTGTTCCTAGCTCTGTCCCAATCTCTAATTCCTTTGGAAAAAAACTTTGAATCTAATACCTCAGCGCATAAACTCCCAAAACAAGACGCCAGCACAGTCCCCAATTAGTTGAACTCCAAACCACAAATCCTTTTGAGCGTCTTAACTTGATTTCTGAATTTGAAACATATGAGACTAGGTCGGATGAACCTAGTACAGCAACGAAGCAGCAACATGATGTAGATACCAGCCCCACACCTCAGCATACTCATGAGTCATGATCCTATGCCAGAGACAAGTTTTGAGGATCTGTACTGGTCTATTGCCTTAAGGAAAGGGAAGAAAAGTTGCAGTCAACATCCTATAGCTAGGTATGTCTCATACAACAAATTTTCACCACACATAAAAACTTATGTGGTTCATGTTGAGAAGGAAAGCATACCAAAAAAATTTCAGGATGTTGTTTCTAATCCAAAGTGGAAACAGGCGATAGAAGAAGAATTGAGAGCTTTATATAAGAATGGAACATGGAAAATCACTAATTTACCTAAAGGGAAATCTATGGTCAGCAGCAAGTGGGTGTTTACTATGAAATATAATCCTGATGGGAGTGTGAATAAGTACAAAGCCTGACCAGTTGCTTGAGGTTTTACACAGACTTATGGCATTGATTATCAAGAGACCTTTGCTTCTGTAGCAAAACTTAACACTAAAAAGGTTTTGCTATCTCTTGTAGCCAACCTAGAGTGGCCTCTCCATCAAATGGATGTGGAAAATGCCCTTTTAAATGGGAACTTTGAAGAAAAAGTATACATGGAGGTACCATTGGGGCTAAGAAACTCAAAAAATTCCAACAAAGTGTGCAAGCTTTATAAGTCAATATATGGATTAAAGCAATTACCAAGAGTATGGTTCAAAAGACGGGCCATCAAGGCTTGTGGTTATGAACAATGCCAAGCAGAAGATACACTGTTTATAAAGGATTGAGATGGAAGAAGGACAATTCTCATTGTATATGTTGATGATATTGTCTTAACAAGAGATGATGAAGAAGAAATCACAATGCTAAACAAAAATTTAGCATTAGAATCTGAGATAAAAGATTTTAGCCTACTAAGATACTTCTTAGGAATGGAAGTGGCCAAAACCCATAAAAGGATTAGTGTCTCACGAAGAAAATATGCCCTGGGTCTCCTCAAAGAGACTGGAATGTTCAGGGCAAGGCCAGCCCATCCTCCTATGGAGTTAAATAAAAAATTAACTACTAGGCCTGATGGTATAGCATTCACACGACCTGACATATGTTTCCCTGTACGTGAGGTAAGTCAATTTTCAAGTAACCCACAAAAGAGCATACGACAGCAGTAAACAAGATACTTCGGTACCTAAAGAAAACTCCAGGCAGATTTTTTATTTTTTGAAAAAGGAAACACTAAAAGTGTTGAATTGTTCGCTGATGCCAATTGAGGTGGTTCAAAAGTTGATAGACGCTCAACCACTGGTTATTGTACCTACACATGGGGTAATCCAGTGACTTGGAGGAGTAAAAAGCAACCAATAGTATCTCAAAGCTCGAAAAAATCTGAATATAGGGCATTATCCCTTGGAGTATGTGAAGATATGTGGGTAATGCGACTTCTTAAGGAGATTAAGGCTGAAACAAAAGAAACTATCAAAGTATGGTGAGACAATATGTCAACAATTAGGATTGCAAACAATCCTATTCATCATGACCAAATGAAGCATGTGGAAATAGACCATCATTTCATTAGAGAAAAATTGGAAGCAAAGGTGATGGATTTATCATACATTCCATCAAAAAAACAGGTTGCATTATGACCAAGTCTCTCACGCAAGGAAAGTTCGAAGGCCATAAAAGCAAGCTGGGGATGATCAACATCTATCCACCAGCTTGAAGGGGAATGTTGGAATGCGCCTAGCCATCATTTAAGGGCCTTTCTCACTTAAAACCTAATATGTTATGTGATCAAATCGGATCAGATCTGTTATGTGATCAAATCTGTTTAAATTTCAAATCATTGTTTCCTTGATTATAGTGATTAGATTTCCTTGATTATAGGAGATATTATAGTGATCAGAATAGGTTAACCACCTATGGAATTCTCCTATATATGTACACACATATCAAATGAATAATATATGAAAAACTGCGACTCTAAATATTTCAGTAGTAAAGACACAATTTTTCTTCATCGTCAAAACCAATGTGTTCAGCATATACACAATTCCCCACAATTAACTAACGCTTCCAATACAGACCCTGAGGCATTGAAACACAAGGGCCAAGCTTGAAGGCATTGAATCTTGAACACCCAAACATCTCTATCTAGCAACCCAACCTAAACATCTCGAATTAATTTTTCTTGATTCCTACATGAACCATAGATCTCACCAATTTAATGATCATAGTATTCATTACTTAAGGAACAATTACCACGTCATTGTGCGGAATTTTAATCTCTTACCAATAAATATAATTAAGAAAACAAAACCACAATAATATGCAACTATTAAAGTGAAATAAATAGAATTGCATTATTTATTCATTGGATATAGCCTCTAATGTGGTTATTGTAGAAGAATAGAAAGAAGAGAGCAAAGAAGAGAGAACAGAGAGATCAAAAGGAGAGGAGGGGGATTCTGAATAATCCCTAAGTTTCATTCATTCAATTAAATGTCAACAACTATCTAAGAGAGAGGAAATCCCCTTATATAGGCATACCGCTTGGTTAGCTAATAACTAACTCCTAAACCTTCCCTTAGGCGCTTAAAGGACTAGTGTATAGCCTCTTAATCATAACAATTATATTAGGCGTTTATTGAATTAGTCCCGCCTAAAATAATTATTTACAATTACACATCGATACCCCCTTTTAAAAAACCCTTGCCTCAAGGATCAAGCACTTGGAAACCTGGAAATAGCTACTGCAGCTAGAACAAAGACACCCAACCAGCTTCTTCTTCAAGCAGTTCCTTCCACTTCACAAGCACCTCTATGACCTCTCTTCCTTCCCATACACTTATTCAGAATCTGTTCTGGCTCCAAATGTTGAGGAGGTTCAGGCCAATTAGTGGGTGGAAGTTGCTGCTTGATTGATGGATTAGGGCAAAGTTTCAAAGAGAAATGTGGAAGGTAGAATGGAATCTTGAATCTTCTGCCAGCTCCAATTGATAGCGACAGCTCCCACCTTCTTCAATACTCAGTAAACACCAAAATAGCAAGGAGCAAGCTTCTGAGAACTCGAAGAAGCCGATATCTGCCTATAGGACTGAAGCTTCAAAAATACACATTGGCCAACCTAAAATCCACGGTCAGTCCTGTCGGAGTCTGCCTTTTGTTTCATCAAGTTAGTTGCCCTACATAAATGATGTTTGGCAATTAATGAAGCCTCTTCTCTTGCGTGGAAAGACATGTCCAAAGCCTCAACCATAGCTTTCATAGGTAAATAAGGAACATAAAACCAAGGTTTCTGCCCATAGAGAAGTTCATGAGAGTCACCTCAATTGAAGTGTGATAAGTTGTATTCTACCACCATTCTACCAATGCCAACCATTTGCTCCAATATTTGGATTGCTCCCAGCACATACATCTCAAGTAGGTTTCAAGACTTTTGATTTGTGAGTGGTAAGAGGATGTCAATTTCTATTCCACTCCCAAAATTTTGATGAACCTTTTCCAAAAACTACTAATAAAAAGAGGATCTCGATCACTAGTTACCTCTACCAGTGCCCCATGCTATTTGTAGATAGAATCCAAGAATTGTTGAGCCAAGGTAGATGCTGAAAATGGGTGAGATAGAGCAATAAAATGAGCGAACTTGCTCAAACAGTCAATGATTACCCATTCTTTGACATTAGATTTAGGCAGACCCTCAATAAAGTCCATATTTATACTTTCCCAGACTTTACTAGGGATAGGAAGAGGCTATGCAAACCTGGATCAGCGAAAGCATCATATTTACATCCAGCACACGTATCACAATGACAGATGAACTCTCTAACATCACCAAATAGGTTCTTCCACTAAAAGAATGACTTGACCCTTTAGTAAGTAGCGTGCACCCCTGAATGGCCACCTTGGGAGAAGCATGAAGTCATTCCAAAATTTTCTACCACAAACTAACCTCATTTGCAATCACTAACATGCTACCTCTTCTCAAACACACTCCATCCCAAGAGAATTTGCCCTCAGCACCCCCTTGATGGTGGAAATGTTCAATAAGAGCCTTCAAGTCTGCATCATTATCCTAACCGCTCTTAATTTCCAGCAGCAAATCCTCAGAACAAGTAGAGTGCAATATGGAAAATTTCCATCTTAGGCATTCAAGAGAGAGCATCTACAAAATTATTGTTGTTTTCCTTCTCGTAATGAATTTCATAGTCGAACCCCATCAATTTTGAGACCCACCATATCTGAAATGAAGTCTTTAACTTCTAATCAAGCAAGTATTTCAAGCTTTGCTGATCAGTTCTGATTATAAAACGCCTTCCTTACAAATACTAATGCCAATAGTCCGCAGCTTGCACAACTGCAAGTAACTATTTCTCATAAATCGACAAACCTTGGTTATTTTATGCCTTCATGACATATGAAGATCCTGCATTTTTGACTTGTAAAACATGTTTGTCGGTGGTTTCTGGTTTCTTTCATTGAATTATTGGTGTTTGAATGCAGGGAGACATCAATATACACCAATTTTTTACAGGGTACTCAGAAGGTCGAAAAGATTTTGCTATGAGGCCTCAGTTATTGAAATTGAAAGATTGACCTCCTAATTTCTTTGAGGAACGATTACCATGTTGGTGTTCTAAACCTTTATTCAATGTTGTCAAACAATTGTATAAAGCCGGATATTGGTCCAAAGACATATATAGCATATGGAATTCCTATGGAGCTGGGGCTATTCAGTGGCAAAGCTTCATTGTGACATGACTGTTCCCTTAATACCAGTGTGTTCAGCATATACAAAATACCCCACAATTAACTAACAGTTCAGCATATACAAAATACCCCACAATTAACTAACGGTTCTAGTACAAACCCTGAGGCATTGAAACACAAGGGCCAGGCTTTGAGGCAATGAATCTTGGGCACCAAGACATCTCTTTCCAGCAACCAAGTCATTCCATTTATTTCATTTTATTTCCTCCATGAAGGGAGAATAAGCAAATAAATTTACAATAATAACTAGGAATATGTTCAGATAGGCCGAAGACAAAGGGAGGAAGTAAATGTTGGAGAGTTGACTCTCCAAATGAGGAGAATAGCTATCAGCTATATTTTAGCTATCAACCCAACAACGCCTGACATAAAAACAGGGTATTGAGAAAAAACACATTAAACCCAAGCAGTCTAGGGCATTATGGTGCATGCATGTGAACAAAAATCAATTACAACAAAATAAATGACCGGGGAGGGAACTAACCATATTCCTCCTTCAGCTTCCTCTTATGATCCATAGTCAAATAAAAGGTCTGATCATGGATGGGATGGACAACCTGGAAAAAAAAAAAAAAAAAAGGAGCAAATCCTTTTAGGAAGAAGCATATAACCATAACAATTTCAGCTATCAGCATGCAACAACCATAGATAGCAATATCGACTATCAACAATTTAATTACCATAAAATTCATTACTTAAGCTGACTATGCAAGAATGGTAAGAACAATAATCAATATTTCATGTCTCAACACACATAAACCACTTGGTATTCACTGTTACATAGAAGTAAAAAAAAGGGGGAAATCTTAACAGAATCTACAGCATGCTTAACTAGGCTCACATAATCATAAATTAGGTCAAGATCAAGGGCAGATACAATTTATATAAACTTAACCAACTAGTTGCCACATTCATTTAACCCACTTTCCCCATACTCAAACTATATTTATAATTTTCTTTCCATGAAAAAATATCAAGAAGCCAATCAAATCGTTACAGACCATTTAGAAGACAGTTTTTCATTGTTTTTTATTCAAAATTTGAGAACAGCAAAGTATTCATTATTCACGATTACATTTCTCAGTTATTCAAACATCTCAGTTACGCTATGAGATTTTGGTTCCTATCCCTACCCAACTAGCAGATATTGCACACCAGCTAGTAGGATTACGGTGTGTGGTTTGATTCTAAATACAAGACCTAGTTGATGGTTTGGTCCTAAACATAAGACCTTGATCCACTTTGTCTCCCGCATTTAATATTTTTCCCATGTTGCCCTCATTAATTTTACAGCTTCTCTTTCTCTATATTTGTTTCTCCCATTTAATACACTCATTAAAAGAGAGGTATTTTAGGGAAAGTGGCACAATCTTTTACATCATAAGGCAAATAACCACCTTAACCAATTTTCTAAATCTCTTTACCAAGTCTATTATTTAGAAATGGAGAGAATAGTATATAAGTTCTTCTTCCCACAGTTACAACCTTGACATAAACAAAGCAGCCATTCCCAGGGAATCAGGCATAAAAGTAATTGCTAACCTCAAGTGAACACACAGCTTTTGACAATGACAAGAAAAAATCATCGTTCATTTAATTTACCTCCCGCAATGGAATGCAGTTGACATGCCTGAATTCTTTTACGTGCTTCTTAAGGTATTCCTGCAGTTTGGGGACATCCTGTCTCCTAAAAATATCCCAGAGAGCACCTCCCTCAACAGATTCATATCCAACAAACTTATTTTCAAAAACTGTAGTATTTTCATTTTCATCATTAGCTTCCGCTTCTTGCAAATCACCATGTAGATCCTCCCTGTCTTGTTCAAGGTGTTTTTTTTTCAAATCCTCTATTGTTGCAAGGAGACTAGCATCAAGGGGCGTCTCAAAAGTATGAGTCAAAACATTCACCTAAAACAGACCAAGTCGCCAAACAAAAAAAATCATATTTCCCATACACAAGTATGAAATTAAAAAAGGAAATAACAAAATATAAAGAACCAACAACGATTGCAACAAAATAGTCACATTTCAATAAAATATTTAATAAAGTGATACCACACCTACTATGTTGCCTTCAATAACATTAGATAACAATAACAGTCTAGGATCCACAAAATTTCTAACAATAACAGTCTAGCATCCACAAAATTTCTAAGGCCCCAACACCAGAAAAATTAGGGATATCAATGGATCAAAACTACCCAATCTCCACAAAACAAATGGAAAACTAGACATAAAGATATATATTCATCATGTATAATATACACTTTATTTCACAGAGCAGTAATAACCATTTAAACCACATTAGCATGACAAGGCTACTAGGTGGGGGAGTAACCAATTCCACGAAGACAATAACATAAAACAATTCCACTGATTATGGAAAACTAATAAACAAAAAAAGGACCAAACATCTATAAATGAGCTAAAACAATGCTTGCAATCCTAGGCATTTAGTCTTATTAAGCCAATCTCCAATACATAATTAAACATAAATTTTAGAACTTCCAAGGAAATAACATTCCTCAATCTTGTAATTTTTACAGCTCCATTTGTATATGTCAGCAATCACCCTGTCTCGAGGAATAATTTGATCAATCACTGCTCTTGAAACAAGCAAAAAAGCGGAATTCTTATTGTGCTATTATGAAGTAATTCTCCATAGTCAGGGTAACAATAGACAAATATTTGATTGATGATCACACGCATGCCCAAAATAAACTGTAAAATGGAAAGAACTAACAACTACCAAGACCAAATTTATGGCATTGGCTAAAAAATTACAGCCTCATAAAAATGGCTAAACTAGAAAGACCAGATTTTTATACTTATAAAAATGGTCAAGACACCATTTCAATTGTAAACTTATGAAGAAAATTTAAAGCAAACAGGTATTAACAAAACAGAGCTTACTGCATCAGACATGTCACAATGAAGCTTTGTCACTGAATCACCCCGCCCAAGCTCCATAGGAATTCCATATGCTATATATGTCTTTGGACCAATATCCGGCTTTATACACTCGTCTGGCAACATTGAATAAAGGTTCAGAACACCGTTATGAGGATTTGTATATTCCTTGTACGGTAAGGAAGAAATGAACTCGGCGCAATGACGTGGTAATCGTTCCTCAAATAAATTTGAAGGAGGCCAATCTTTCAATTTCAATAACTGAGGCCCCATAGCAAAATCTTTTCGACCTTCTGTGTACCCTGTAAAGAATTGGTGGATATTGATGTCTCCCTGCATTCAAACACCAGTAATTCAGAAAAAGAAACCAGAAGCCACCAGCAAACATATTTCACAAGTCAAAAACGGAGGATTGTCATATGCAGGAAGGCATAAGAGTGAAGGTAAGGGGAGAGGCAATATCCAACAATTGAAAAAAAACAGTGGAAATGACAGCAAAAGGAAAACAGAAGGAATACAAACATTGGGGACCAATGACACAAGGAAATTCCTTCCCACAAGCATCAGGAAAACAGGAAAGCATAACTTTTGGTAGAGAAATGTTCACCAAGCATCTAGATTACCTAATTTAATTTCAGAGAAGAAACACTAAGGACAATAAATATGGCAAAAGAATCATAAACACCAAGAAAAACCAACCTCACACCAGTCCAAGCAATCAAGGACCTTCACTTCCAAATGTTGATTGTGCTTGGTACTAGTCATCTTACGGAATGCACGCCACATGACAAGTGGTTCCCAGCTTAAACCAGATGTACATTCGAGCACATTGCTGACAATCACTGGCTCTCCTTTACTCCAGTGCCACTGAAAATGCTTCAGGTCCAACGGTCCTAAATCTACAGCCCTTGGACAGTATATATAGTTGTCAGTAACATTGGGATCTTCACGAGAAGCAGCCTTCCTCTTATTCTCATTTCCAACATTGTTTTTGATGCCATCTAGGTTGAAACATGAACACCACTGGTTACTTTTCTGGGTTGCATCATCAAGCTTATACACTTTGGCCATATCTTCTGCTTTCTTTACAAGTTCAGAAATCCAGTTATCAGGAAATACACATCGAAGTCCAAGATAACCACAACCACCATGATCCCTTGGACAAGAGATGCTACCATCACTTGTCACTTTCAAACAAGATCTGGACCAATCACGATCCTCACTCTTCGTCTCAACATTTAATTTAATTGTTCTTAACTCCTTTTCCCCACCATGCATATATTTTAGCCCCCAGCTGATAAACTCAGACTCAATTGGCTCTGCACCTCCAACCAATTGCCCCTGACGAATCTCACGGCAACAGACCAGACAGAGGTCTAAAGAACATTCTTGACAGCTTCGGTGACAATCAAAAATTGAAGTTTTACAATTGTCACTGTACAAAAATTTAATAATCAATTAATTAAATAAATAACAACCAAATATGACCTTCACAACTCACAAAATAAAGAAGCGGAAAAAGAGCCTAACCAGTAAACACGCTCATTATCTGTGCAATCTGTCCTTCCTACCTGGATCTCTGAAAGTGAAACGCCTACATTGCACACCCAATAAAAATTATGCCAAATCTGCGCTAAGGCCTAATGAGGAATATCAGATTTGCTGGGACACCCAACAACTACGAAAAAAAATATATAGCTAGAGAAAATTAAGGCTTAATTTTAAAATGAAAAAGACAATGACCCAAAGGGATAATCCATTCAAAAAAAAAAAACTGCAAAATGCAGACTGCACAACATCAACAGTTTAAGGACCAGGTAATGAGAAAGCTTCATCCTCAAATGATAGATAAAGCAGTAAGCTTTAGTCCCATTTGATTCTAATAGATCATGTTCCTTTTCCTAGTCAAGACATGACAGTTAAGGAAACAGATACTTATGGTATTTTCTCTAGATCCCATTGTCAGTTCCTGATTCATTTTCCAGCAAAGCACAAGCAAGCACTTTTCTTCCTCATGAGCCAATTTGGAACTCATCCTACGCTCAATGGCAACGTGTGAATAGAAATACATGTTGCCAGTTGAAAGGCCCAATAAAGCCCTTTTGATAGATCCTTAGATTAGGATCTATGTAAAACACTTCAAGAACCAGAATCTGAAATTCTTGACCAAAGGGACAATAACGATCTGAAAATATATTTCATAAGTCTTTTGTTTACATCCTACGGAAATATATAAAAGAAACAGATAACTACAAAAGGCTAACTGCAACTAACTTCTAAAAACTACCGAACAGTTCCTATACCAATAGATAACTATAACGATAACTTCCTAATAGAACACATTTAAAATCCTAACCACCACTTTTCTATTCAACTGTCTTCCTTTTCCGTGAGTACACCAACAACGGTTGGTTTGGCTTTGCTGTCTTCTGATTATGATCAGATACAGAGATCCTATCACCTTCATCCTGACAAGTCTGTGACGTTCTAATATTGTTCACAAACTTTCCCCATGAGAGTAGTGGCAGTTAAGATAGCGTATCTTATTCAGATGGCATCAAGCAATGTATACAAGTTTCCCAATTAAATGTTAGCTATAAATCTGGGATTTACAATCAGAGAATAATCCTAAAGATATACACTATTAACAATAATGATAAAATATTCCCATATCTTCACAGCCCACTTATTTATCCAACTTCCAGAAGTGAGTTACTTGCGGGTAATAAGACTCATTATTTTAGCAATAAACCAGCATGTGTTGCAGCTTTGGAAATTGTAAGGGTCTGTTTGACAGGAGAGAAATGGAGGGGAAGGGAGGGGAGGGGAAATTTTTGTGAGTTGAATTTAAAAAAATTGGAGAAGTTGGGTTATAAAATTTTAATAAAGATAAGATATAAAATAAAGAAGAAAAATTAATTAAAAACCTTCAACCCCACTTCTCTTCTTTTTTTAAATTCAATTCATAAAAAATCTCCCCTCCAAATCCCTCATACCAAACAGCCCCTAAGAGGTTTTGATAACAAGAAAGGAAACATCAACATTTATATTATTATGAAGTTTACATGGATGTGGTAAAAATGCTCTAAATACTTCATCGGATAAAACTCTGTACAAATCTTCCCTTTGGTGCTCAGCATTCTAGTTCTTTAAGGAAATCGCTATCATCCAATGCACAACAAGATCAGACAGCTTCTATACCCATGCAAACGCTATGGAACTGCTGTTGAAGTATCATGTTGAGAGCATTTTCTTGTAATTTTGGTTCGAGGATTCAAATCCTTCAACAAGTTTCACTTATTTGAAACAGAATCTCTTCACCGATGAGAATTAATGTTTATCACGTCAATTTATGCTCTGATGTTAGGTCCGTATGGAAATATAATGGATAATTATGGTTATTTAAGCGAAAACATTAATGGAATTAAGTTGTTTTCATGGTTTACCTGATTTTCAGTGTCTGTTCTACATCACCACTCTATAACAAAGGCAGAATAAATTGTATGTATTCCAGGAATCCATAATTTCATCACATGATTGCATACAGTAAACATAGTTAGCTCTTCATGAACTAAACAAATTAGAAAGGAAAATAGCATTGCTTTATCGGCTGGTAAACTTGATTAAGACAGTTCACGAGAACACACCTTGTCTCTTAGCTTCAATCTCCTTCTCCATCATTTGTTCTTCATTTAGCTGCCTTAAATATGGAAGAAGCACAGATAGCAAATACTTATAGTATTCAACTTCCTCAGTTGTGACATGTTTTTCTTTATTCTTCTCTTTTGCTTTGTTCTTCATTGTCTATCAAAAATAAAATTCGTTTAGATTTAAAATGTAGAACACAAAATCACCGTAAAGAGCAATTTAGAAGTCGGGGACTGACTGTAATTAATTTATCAGATTTCAGACATGCTTTGCAATTGCAGTTTCCACGGCACACCGGACACTCCTCAGCAATGTCTTCCTCTCTCAGTTGAGGATACCTTTACAATACACCAAAGACATGAAGGGCCAAAAACGACAATTAATGACAATCTAAAGGATCAGAACGCACAAGTAACTTCAATTTTTTATTTCAATCTCATCCAAGCAAAAGGTATGACCTTTATTAAGTTCAAACTAAATAGTAACCCTGAATCTTGGAGCATTTTAACAAAGCCACATCATGTTATTTAAGCAGCAGCTCAAACAACTATGTGCAACACAACTAATGTTTGTACATTCGTATAGTATACCATGTAGCACATATGCTTTTACCTATGATGCCAATATTCTAGTTTAATGATGGACACCGACCTGTATGAGTAGCCATATAAATGTGAACAGAATATAGATCTTACGCAACCAAGGATGCTTGCTCAATAAAATATTAAGAGCAACACATGGAACGAAAGTAAGCAAAATAAAGTAGAAGGAAGATAAATTATACCAACTCTGTAAACACGGGATGCAAAATCTTTTCCGCTTACATTTTGTACACCTAACAACCTCCCCCTTATCATTTCTCTGACACTGATGGCACATTAAGGACACCTTTTCAATCCACTGTTAAGAAGGAAATAGAAATTATAATCACGACTTGCAAGCTATAAATAATGTACACCTCAAGCATGGCAAACAATAATGAAGAAGGAAATTTCTTACTTCAGGATCATGCTTGTTTATTTTGTTCGTCTCCTGCTTCTTAACTTCAGATTTAGAAGCCCTCAAACTATAGCCTTTAGTCGATCTGCTTTCTGAAGAATCCCTAACCGTTCTCATTGAACCATGATCATCCGATATTACGTGTTCTGCCTTCGCGTTTTGAGCCAGCTTCCCCCGCCTTGGAATTTTCTTATCTCCGCTGTCTACTTCTTCGAGACCATAGTCCTCCGAGGAAACCCCAGGATCACTCTGCTTCAAATGTCCTAACTTCTCCACAGCTAAATCACCATTGTGCTCCGCTCCTGCAGCTTCTTCAATTTTTGTCTTCTTACGACCTCTCCTACGTTTCCTTTTTCTAGGTTCGTCTTCGTCGTCGTGAAAGTAAACAGGACGGGACGATTTCTGCGATGCTCTAGCACTACGCCTCGTCGCCTCTGCCGAAACCTCGTTCCCAGAGGCCTCCGTCTCTGACTTACGCTTTCTGCCGCGTCTTTTCTTGACACTTTCGGTGCCTTCCGTTAAGTGGTCGATTTTCTCTTGTTCGGTGTCAAGTTCAAGATCGAAATTTTCTTGCTTTAACCCGATTTTCACTTGTTCGGAGTCAATATCGAAACTTTCTTGGTTAAACCGGAATTTTGCTTGTTCAGTATCAAGATAGAGGCTTTCTTGCTTTACACCCCTTTCTCCTTCATCGCTGTCTTCCGCCGAAGGCTGATTCTCGGAACGATCCTTCCGCCGCATGCCCTCTTCATCATCGCCGTCTTGCTTCTCAGAATTGTAATACTGCGGCGGTGGACGCGTGTCGTCATTCTCCAGCCGCTTGCTTTCGTGAGTCATGGAAACCTAGGTTTCGAAATCCCGAAGAACAGAATCAATTTACAAAACCCAGGGCTGCAAAGGAGGGGAGTGATTGAGTGGAAACTGGGAAGTACATGTTTAGGGAGTTGTCACGTTTATATAGAAGGGAGAAACTAACCATAGAAAGGGGAAAACTGTGGGTAAAGAATAAAGATGGTGGATTTTCAAATCTGGCGCCAAGGTGGGGGGAAAATTGGTGACAGCTTGGGCGTACGTAGTAGAGTTTTTGCCCGGTATCTATCAATCAAAGGAGGAAAAAAGATTGCTCTGTTTCTGTTTCTGTTTCTGTTTCTGTTTGAATTTATGGTAAAAACTATTTTTTAAAAAAGTGATGAAGAATTTTATCTCAAACTTATTTACGTAAATATGTTTTTTGTACGGCAACTCAAAAATAGGTTTTGGTATGATGCTGCTCTTACGCTGGATGTTTCAATAGCCCTGGAGCAAAGGAGTATCTTTGAAATTTAGATAATCTTTTGTCAGGTGGAGAGGGATGATCGGGTCTCTAGCAAGAAAAGAAAAATGAATGACCAAAAACAAAAAGAAAAGAAAAATGAATATTATTTAACAATCACGAATAATAATTTTGTAAAAAATACCAAACCACGGCTGAAAATTTTGTAATAATTTAGTATCTCTCATCGTTGCCAAGGAGGGTGTGCTGGGGAGTGTTGGTTGTGGGGGTGGTTCTATGCCCGGTGAGGGAGTGTTTGTTGTAGGGTTTCCTTGATATGTGTGCTGTGGCTTGCCTGAATCTATGTGGCGAAAATGGCTGGCTCCCATCTTCTTCTTATTATCTTCTACATCTCAGTCATTGAATTAAAATCTGAATGGTTTAGTTTTAATTTTTTTATATAAATATTATGTTTAAATATTTTTAAATTTAATATTTTATTAATATTTTTATAAAAGATTAAATATAAACAATTCAAATTTCAATCTAACTTCTGAGATGAAGAAGAGGATGGGAGCCAAGTCCAACAACAACGGCAATGATGGAGAAGATGGAGGAATTAGGGACGATGTCAACGAAGCTATGGATGGAAAAATGCGACTTGAATAAGTTCTTGGGAAAATATCAATAAGGTCCCAAAGTAGATAAAAAAAATAAAAATAAAAAGAGTCTCAATCCCAAATTCCCTCACAAAAAAATCCCTAACCTTAGGAATTTTTTTGATATTAATTACGAAATTCTTCTCGCAAAAAAATATCGTCGTTGAAATAGTTTTATTAGTTGTTAAAACGTCCCTATGAAAATCTAGTTGTAAAAATGACTTCTCATATTGTCAAAAATTCTCCGAGTTTTTCCTCCTGCACGTAAAATTTTAGAAACTAAGAAAATTTTTGACAATAGAAAAAGTTATTTTGACAATATAAAAAACCATTCTAAGAGCAAGATTTTCATAGGGACATTTTAACAACTAATAATTTTTTTTCTATTACACCCAGTTCACCAGAGCTTTGCCCTGCCTAGTCCGGATCGAAGTTCTATCGGACGCATACGCGGGGACCTCTCCCAGGAGAGTTTTCTGCATCCACAAGGACTCGAACTCGAGACCCCTGTTTAAGCGGCCCAAGTCCCTTCCATTTAAGCCAACTCTCGCTGGTACTAATAAAATTATTTTGACAACGAAACTTTTTTACGAAAAGAATTCCCTAATTTATATCAAAAAAGTCTTGGGACTTTTTTGTAAGTGGGTTTGAGATTATGGCCTTTTTTATATTTTTTTATCTACCTTGGGACCTCATTCATATTTTTCCTAAGTCCTTTACTTTCAATATTTCTCATTTATTTGGATTTGCGGTGGATACTGGGGACGTGCGTGGACCTAGTGGTGTTTGGTTGGGTGAGCTTGTTAACGGCATTGTTTGGTGTTGTAGGTAGCCATTGTGGTATTTCACCAGTAAGGTTGTTAAACTTACTAGTTTAAGCAAACTTATAATTATGGGGTAAACTCGTATCGTGAACTTAAATTATTAACTCGTAAGAGTTTACTTTTACTATTAAATATATATTAATAGAATAATAGTATATAATTAAATAATTAAAATATAAAAAGTAACAACAATTTAATTTAAATATTTTTAAAACCCAAATAATTGAAATTGAATCCATCAATATTTATATTTAACGAAGAAATTTCTATAAAATTTACATTTAAATTCATTGAGTATGATCAAATCGAAGAAATTAACACGAATTTAAAGATGAATAAACACGATTTGGTAAGTTGGAAATGTAAACACAATTTGGTGAGTTTAACTGAATTTACCGCGATAACAAATTTACCAGTGACTCGATACAATTTTGTCAACTAGAAACGTAAAAACGCTAGACTTAAGATGTTAACTCATGACTCATGAGTTTGACAACAATGATCACCAGTGTTGATACTCAGACCTTAAGGTTAATGGACCTGAGGTATATTTAAAACTGCTATGAAAATATTAGTTATGTCATTAAATGGGATGATTCGTGGTTCAATGAACCCCATTTCACACGATATGATAGCATTTATGCTACTACTACATGGGATGAGACTGACTGGTGGTTCAATGAAGCCCTTCTCTAGTTCTCGCATGTTTTTTACATTCTCACTGCCTACCTATACGACGTGTTAATAGGTGTTTCCTTCTCCACTCTGTAAGCAACGACGCCGTTTTCCTATTTGCCGTTCCAAGTTAGGGTGTATAACGGTTGGGTATTTGTGTTGTCCTCCTTGCATACTTTAGGTTCAGGGTTAGGATTTCTTCTTAATTGGGCTCAGGGCCTTTTATAAATTTTCAGTCTAAAATTCAAAATATTTCAACATTCATTCATATTTAAATTGCTTAAATTCACTGTCACTTCGGAATTATATTTTAAGTAAAAAAAAAAAAGACGATGATAATGGACACGGTACTGTATTTTGTTTAGATAATACGATAAGCCAGAGTTTGAAAGAGTAAAACTGGAACTGCTTAATATAAAAAATAGAAAAAAAAACACTAAGAGTCACAAGATCATTGATCCCTCAAAACCATATCAAGGCAACCTATAAGATCTTTAGAATCATAACCCCATCGGCACCAACAACAACACTATAACTCTTTTTTGTCATGTAATCAACACATGAAATCTGAGATGTTTTCTCTTGGGAAAAACACCAAAATAAGAATCTTTTCAAAAAAATATACTGGACAGAAGCATTTTTGAACATATTTACCAAAGTAATGCAATCAAACACGTTGACTGACAAGATGTTAGTGGCTACGTCAGAAAGTCTGACACTACCAGGTACTAACGTCAGACCCTGTCAGGCCACTAGTGGTGTGATAAAGTATCGCACCACTAGTGGTGTGAATACACTTCACGCCGCTAAAATGGCGTGAATACATTATCAGTGGCGTCCTGTCATGTTTGATTACATTACTTTTAGTAAATATGTTCAAAAGTGCTCTAATTAGGTATATATATTTTTTCAATTATTATTTTGGTGTTTTCCCGTTTTCTCGTAGAGTATGATGAAACTCCACATCTCAATTCCAAAACAGAAGATCTCTAGTCTTTTCAATAATGTCTTTAAGGGAATCATCGATAAGGGTAATCTCTCATATTGGACAGTACTCTATTATTTTGTACCACATGAAAATCAAGTGAAAGTAAAGACAAGTGTTATGGAGAGACTGGGAAGTGACCTAACCTGATGCAGCCAAAAGTGGAAAAGGGAAAACCAAAGATGTTTCTCCACACTCCACGACTTCGACGCTCTCTCTCGGCCTTCTCAACATTAGGGTTTCTAGCTCGTCAGTGAGCCTTGTAATACCCTAAAATTTATAATTCTCGTAAATACTATTTTTGGGCAAATAATACATATTAAAAATAGGAGAATATGCTGTCTCCAATTGTGTAGTTTATTTTATTTTTTAGGCAAATTTTCTCTAGAATTTTAATAGGGCAAAACCCAATTTTCTAAATTACGTTATGGATCATAAAACACCATAAAATTATTATAAATACAACATTGTTCATATTTAATCATAAAGAGCCATAGAATGTTATCAAAATACCCTAAAGTCTCTAAAACTAAATATAATCCTAATTTAATCATAAGAGACAATTAAATGGCTTGAAAATACTTATACCAGTTAGGACAAATTATCAACAACTAAGGAACAATTAAATCTACAACAATTGGAATAATTGTATTAATTTTCATAATTAATCAAAGGGTCTTAAACACCAATTTTTATAATTGTTTAAGAGACTAAATTTTCTAATAACCTATAATTAATACCAAATCCATATTTAATTCATAGAAGGTCATAAAGAATTATCACAACACTTGGAACAATTAAGGGGCAATTACTAACAATTAATGAGCAATTAAATTTTACACTAATAGAATACTTGGATAATTATTTACAATTAATATTAAGTAGTCATCAATTAGAGGTGTATTAAGGTGTATTACCCTAATTAAAGACCAATGGCCAATAGAGGTTAAGTTTAACAATGAAAAGTCTCTAAAAGCCATAATTAAGTTGGGAACCAATCATAATTTGACAACTTCACTAAAATACTTTATTAGGAATGCTAATTAAGGATTAGTTGTGGAGGGCTAGGATTAAACCTTATAAAACTAAATCCTAAGGCCTTAATTAAATACCATAAAGCTAAATCCTTGTGAAATTGAATTGGCCAATGATAAATCAAGAAAATATTCTTAATCCATGAGAAAAGGTTTTGACCAATGAGAGAGGGAGTTGTAAATGTGTGTGTGTGCAAATGTTGTGAGTGTTGTAAGTCTAGTGGGAGGAGTGAGAAAAGTCAAAACATTAGCCAATAAAAAAATTAAACATTAAAACAATTAGATTAATCCATGAAATTAACTCTAGACATAAGCAAATGAAAATCTATACAAACTAAATTGTATCTTGAAATCCATTAATCATAGATCAAATATAAGTAGTGATTATTGACAAGCATAATTTAAGCTTGAGATTGGTTATAACCAAAGCCATTTCCTCAACTTTTGAGGATTTCTTCTAATTCAGAAAATGAGTGTTTTAGGTCACTAAATGAAGCTAAGAACTTCAAGACTTCAAAACCAAAGAGGAAATTTGAATAAAACTTCATTGAGATCCACAAATATATTTTTATCTAGAGGAAAACAAAGAATGGAAGAAGGGGGAATTTGTTGGCTTGGAAAAGAAAATAGGCTTAATTCAATATAATTTGAAATCCACCAATAGGAAAAATCAAAGAAAAACACAAATAACACCTAAGCTTTGATTATGTCATCAAGATGACATCACAAGAGCACATGTTTTATAGTGGATGGAGGAGATTAAAACTTTTTAACTAAGTTTAGATCTAATGGTTAAGGATAAAGGATGAGGCTTTGAACTTTTCATATAAATAGAGAGCAAACCTCTCTTCATTCTTCACACCAAACTTAAACCAAATAGGTGAGTTTAAGAGAAGAGTGAAGCAAGAAGGAGGAGGAAGTTCTTCAAGAGGTAAGCAAGCTTTTAGTTTCTAGTCTTTAGCTTTTGTAGTTTTTGAAGTTCTAGTTTAAATTCATAGTTAGAAGTAGCTTTGATTCTAATTATGCTAGAGTAATTTTAATATCATGTTTTATAGTCAAAAATAGTGATATATCAAAAATTAAATGAGCCACTTGATATAGCAAAATTTCTGGAAAAACTATGAACAAAGTAGCGAAGCTCTAGTGAAAATTCATCGGGTAGAGATTTCTGAAGTCGATGTTTAAAATGCCGATATTTTATGTTGAAAATGGAATTACAAAATTTTGGGATAAAGTAGACATATATGGCTTTTCAAATATGTCAAGAACATGTTAAAATGAGCTCTGTACACTGAGATAAAAATTCTCAAAGTTGAGCTACGAATTTCTGGAAAAATTCAGGGCAGAGGCTCAAAACTTTAAAATTGGGAATGATTCGTGTAATCTGGGTAAAAGTGAGTATTTTTACTTAAAAATATACATCCTGAGGATTCTGAGGAATTTTACGGATTCTCGTTTCGATTTTTCTAGAATTAGTTATGATTTTTCAAAGTTAAACGAAAAATCAGCCCAGAAATGTTGTACCAGCGTTTTTCTGGAAACTAAGGGAAACAAGTTGAAAAGTAATTCCACCAAGAGAAAAAGGTCATTTGTGATTAAAGATATCTAGTAGGATATTATTTGTAAATTAATAAATGTGAAATTACTATTATAGGATATACGTGACCATACCGACCGGCGTACGTACCGCGATCCCCAACGAAGGTACGTTCGCATACTGTAACACTAACTCTGATGCTTATAATATGCTTATATATGGTAGATAACTTTACATCTGCTGTGTGCTGGGATACATTTGCTGTGTGCTGTTAGAATACATCAGCTGTGTGCTTATGTACTATTGGGATACATCTGCTGAGTGCTTATTGCTATAACGCCGTGAATATCTATCATATACTGTCATATATAAGCATGAGGTTAACCATTACCTGAGGTTCAAATTGAACCTCAGCTCCTGTTATAGCCTTAGGGTCCAGAGGAACCAGGGCCAAGGACAAGAATAAGGAGCCAGCGTGAGAACGCAAACGAAGATATTTTTATTTTGACTTTATTTTATCAAACTATATTCAAATTACTGTACCGCTGTGTAAGCAGCCAGATACTACATCAGTTAATGTTTATCAGATACTCGCTCTTTTGAAATTATTCCGATGCTTTACTCTGATCAATTATTTCAAAAACGCTTTAGAAAATTGGGATGTTACAAGCCTCCTCCTGTACCATATCCGCAGTATGGAAGCAGATCGGGCTTGAAGAGCTTGGAGCATGTGGGTTTTAGTTCGGAACAAGACATATAGGGGCGACCTCGTGTCTTCACCGGCGCCAGCTATCCTCTGGTCCCCGTCCTCACCACCACTCCAATAGTGGCGTCGCTTTGTCTTCTTTGTGCGGTGGCAGTGGTCCTTTTCCTCTCCCTCCCTAGATCTGTCTTGATGGGGTGGGGTTTACTGTTAGGGCTGCTTCCTTGCCGGCGTTTTCTGGCGTCCAAGCGGTTTCCGGCGGTAGAGGGGAAGGTCCTCTACCCAATTATCTATGTTTTTGGTTTTCAGTGGTTGTGTTTTTTTTTGTGGTTCAAATTCACGTTTTTAGAGATAGGGTTGTGTTGATGGTCTTTCTTGTTAAATGTTTTACTTCTTAGAGGGCCATTGTTAGGATTGTTCGATGGTGGCGAATCCAAATCTCTAGTGTTTGCCTTAGTTTGTTCGGTAAGTGTTTGCCAGATTTACTTGATTGGAGGAGAAGAAATATTCTTAAGGACTTCATTTGTTTTCTTTCTGAGGTTGGGTTTTTTTTTCTGATTCTTGCCCTATATCGGAACAATTGTGTAGCTGATCTATTTGCAGCCTTATAAGAAGGTGTGCCCTGTTGGGTGTGTAACATCCTGATTTTTGAGTCTACAGACTAGAAAATTAGCCTATTTTTGGAGGACTATTAGACCCTATTTTTGAAAATGAATTTAGAATCAGTATTTTATTGGACATGAATAGTGTTTACTATTCACAAATACGTACATGAATAGTATTCACTATTCACAAATACGTATTCACTTTTTATAAATACGGTATTTAATCGATATTTTGAGAAATATGAAAAGTATTTACTATTTACAAATACGTATTTACTATTTAAAAATACGGTATTTACTATTCCTAAATACGTATTTACTATTCATGCGGGACCCACGGCCAAAATAATTCTCTGCAAACTTTCCCGTGAGTGACAAACTTTCTCGTGAACTTTGAAAAAATTTGGCCGCGGGACCCACTTAATATTAATTATAATAATATTATATTATTATTATTTTATTTTATTATTTAAAATATTAAAATATTATTAAAATTCTTTTTAAAAGGTTCACGGGGCTGAGTCACGGGGAGATTTTTTTTATAATTTTGGGAAAATTACGTAAAACGACCCAGAGACGAAAATTACACTTAAGGACCCATTTTCCAACTATAAATAGACGTTCCATTTCATTTCATTCTTCACAATTCCTAGAGCTACTTAGAGAGAGGAAGAGAGAGAGAGAGAAGGAAGGAATGAAGAATGATGGTATGATCTGAGGTTGAATTATTTGGTGATGGTAAATTGAGAGTATTGAAGTATTGGTAAAATAAGCTTGGAATTGAGGTAACCTTGGTTATTCTTTTATATACTTGTCAAATATTTATATGTGTATATTTATTTACTGTTTTGGGATTTATTGTGCCTATAGAAGGCTTGATTTGGAATCTGATAATGTTGTTTTGATGAGAGTGGATATTCTTGGAGCCCTTGGTATCACTTTTCTTTTAACCGGGTCAAATATGACACCTCCTTGGTTGTGATTTTACCAGGAGGGGAGCCATGTTGAAGTTATGAGTAATGGATATGTTATGATGAGAGATGAGTTATGTGTTAGATTGCTCCAGTCAACGGTTATAAGAGGTGGTCAGGGTAATAAGGGTGATCTATTCATCATTGACATATTTTATATTGTGAGATCTCTTGTGAATTATTGGAAAATAAATTATGATGTTTTTGGAACCCTTTTTGGGAGGAAGTTTTGGTAACCGAGTCGAGAACTATTTTGTGAAAGGTTTTTATATAAAGGCATATATTTTAATTATTGTGAATTTATAAATATGTTCTCGTTCTTGGTTTGCATGTATATTTCTGAATAACCAATGGTTACGGGGATCTTTGGATCTTACGGTTACTTTGTTTATTTTTTTTCAGGTAAATGATTTAGTAGGGAAATCAGGGAAGGCACATATGGAAAGCTCATGCTGTTATTTTATTTGCCATGACCATAAGACTTCCGCATTTTGAAAACTCTGATATTATTTTGGATTTATTTTGGCCCTATATAAATGAATTTGTATCTTTGGCCAAGTTTTTGGGTGTTAAAATTGAGGCGTTACAGGGTGGGTTTTGTAACCAACACCTTCTTACTTGTCACTTCTAACCTTGGATGTCCAAGAAGCCGGTGCAGTCTTTGAAGCTACTTTTATTCCTACTTTTTCAGTGATTTTGGTTTTTACTTTCTCTTTTATTTGGTTTGTATTGTTTTTCAGGTGTTTGTATTCCTGTTGTTCTTGTTTTGGTTTAGCTATTTCAGTTGTAATTATTCTAGTTCATTTGATTTCAGTTGTAATTATTATACTTTGATGTATCTTTTGTTTTGAGTATTAATATAAGTACATTTTTGACCCCAAAAAAAAAAAGTGCAAAAGGAAAATATCTGTCAGAAAATATCTCCTCGAACTGTTCTATTCTCGCCTTGTATCGTGGTGACTGCATATTATAAGACTGATAATAGCTGCGATCCCCCCAACGCCTTATCCTTATCTGCAAAATGCATTGTGCTGCATCTGCACCCCTTCCTCTTACCTCTCCTCTTTCTTCTCGTGTCACCAGAACAGAGTTAACAACCCCAAAGTCTTGTTCCAGAGGCTCAATTCTGACGTGCAGGGCTTCTAATTCCATCACACAGTTCGACCTCTATGATCTTCTCGGCATCGATAGCTGCTCCGATCAATCCCAAATCAAGCTCGCTTACCGCTCTCTTCAGAAACGGTGCCACCCTGACATCGCCGGCGCCCCCGGCCATCAAATGGCCATCATTCTCAACGAAGCTTACTCTGTACTTTCTAATCCCGATTCACGTTTCGCCTACGACAAGGTTTGTGATCTCATTCGCCTATATACAAAGGAACAAATATCAAGATTAACTGACTCCCGAGTCCATATGTAATATAATCTTATCGAGGATCGATGCTGTAGAAGAAAAGAAAAAATAGTCTCAGAAAGTTGAGACGAGTTGAAAAATATTTGAACAGTGGAGTATTTCAGTATTTGAACTTGAAGCGCATGTACCATCACACTCTCTCAAGTTGTAATAGATCTTATGGCGCAGGAGCAGAAAAAGATTGCAGAGTTCAGGGGTTTCACAGGAAGGCCCGTGTACTCAGTTTGGTTCGGGTCGGAAAGCGAGCAGCGAGCAATATTCGTCGACGAAATAAAATGCGTTGGCTGCTTAAAATGTGCCTTGTTAGCTGAGAAGACTTTTGCAATTGAATCGGTTTATGGAAGAGCCAGGGTTGTGGGACAGTGGGCTGATCCTGAAGAGAAAATCCAAGGGGCAATAGATTCCTGCCCTGTCAATTGCATTTCGTAAGTTATGTTACCATTCTACACTGCATATGCCATGCATTTCATTCGCTGAGATTTCATTGTCATCAATTTCTGGTACTGTACAGCACTTTTGTTACCTTTATAGGAGTAGAGTCAAATTTAGTGGCTTCATACTGGAGTTTCTCTTATGTCACTTCATTTTTCTGATTTAGTTTCTAAACCAGCTGCTTCAGCTGTTTAACTATATCTTGAAAAGGAACATGATCTTTCAAGTGGAAAGATAGATTGCGGTACTTGGGCAATTCGCTTCGGCATTAAAAGAAAAAAACAGTTCTGAAACTGAAAAAGCTTTTGGGTGCTTGTGTGGATATAGAGTTGTTGAAAGGTGCAACCTTGCAGCTCTGGAGTTCTTGATGTCGAAGCAGCCACGAGGCAACGTAAGAGTTGGTGCAGGCAATACAGCGGGTGCTCGTGTCTCTAACATATTCACAGAAGTACAGAAATTCCAAACCAGGTTCCAGGAGGCAACCGGAAAGGCTTCGATCAAGTCTTCAAAGGTTAGTCTGTGTTGACAAGTAAATGAATAGGGCAGTTAATTAATTCTCACGGATTAACCAGAAAACCTCTTTATCAGGAAACAGACCCTCTGAGAGAAGCAAGGATGTCAGCAATTCAGACAATAAGATCAATCTCTAACTGGCTATACTGGCGAGCACCTGTTGCTTCGTCAGGACCTGACAAAAGCCTCGCTGTCATTGCAAATAGACTATTACCTGAACCAAACATGGAGAAGCTTCGAGAAGCTGCTGCGAGGAAACAAGTCAGTGAGAACAAAAGGGTCAAGTGTGAGAGTTCTGAGGATGAGTATTGGGCTCCATCAGCTTATGCTCTTGCGTCTTCAACTGATGATACTGCAACTCCAGGATCAGCAGCTTCAAAGCCTTCATCATCCGCTCAGGAACATATAGAAGCAAATGAGAGGGAGTCTGATGAAATATATGAGAATGAAGATAACCCAAAAAGATGGGCCTTCCCAATGGTGACTGCCATGATTGCTGTGGCTACAGTTCGATTGCATGGAGGAGGGTCAGTTCATGAATTGAGTCAACATGCGGGAGGCTCTCTAGCTCTGGATATTGTTAACAGCCCTTGGTCACAGTGCATACTCGCTGCTGCTACATGGTACATGATTGGATTGGCAATAATAGATCTTGTGGCTATCATCGGTAGAAAAAAATAGATAGTATCTCAATTTAATTTCAAAGTAGCCCATCAATACTTTGGAATGTATATATAGTATAACATGTAACACAGACAGCAGTGCATAGAATTAAATTTCATTGAAACAATGATATACACAGCTTCCGCCTTGTTTGCATTGGCAAATCTTAAAGACAAGGTCCACGTTATCTTAAAAACATAGGAAAAATTCATCTCATGCCCAAACTAGCAAAAAATGTCAAAAAAGGTTTTTTTTTTTTTAAAAAAAAAATCTGTCATCATTATTGGTTCGTTACAGTTATTATAGTGATTAGTCCATATGTTTATTAATTTGTTAGGATTGATATAAATGCTATCTAAATACTGACATTTAAGTTATCACAAAATCGAAACCAGGAAATAGTTTTTTTTTCCAAAAAAAATACCAACCTAAAAATTAAACATATTGCCGTCAGCTTCTTTACAAACACTTCCTTCTGTCCTAAATAGAAGATATAATTAACTTTCCTAAAAAAATTAAGGAAGCTAATAAATTACTTTAAAATATTTATATTTATCGTTTTTCTTTAAATGATAATGTCTAACTTATAAACTAATATATAATATTTATGACAAAGGGAGTAAGACACAAGCTGGACTCTTGATTATTGAAAAAGCGACACAAGATTTACTATTAAAATTAATATAGCATAATTAAAAATAAGATAAAATTTTAGTAATTTGCATCTCTAGTTTAAAACAGTGCCTTTTTTTATTTTCTAGAGTTAAGGTTCAATTTTGTCCTTAAATTTTAGGGGCAACATTGCTCCCAAAAAAAGTAGTAATTTTGCCCTGAAGTTTAAAAACATAGCAATGTTACCCCTCCGTTAAAAACTCTAACATTAAGGTTTTTAACAGAGAGGCAACATTATTACGTTTTTCAACTTCATGGGTAAAATTACTCCTGGACGCATATTTTAAGGGCAAAATTGGACCTTAATACAAAAAAAAAAAAAAAAAAGAATTGAGAAAGAACATATCGACATCGACGAAATAAAAGTAGTTGACTAGCCAATCCAGTTCATACTAATGTGAAGTTGTCTGGACCATATGCTAGCCAGCTCTTGTCAAGAAAGAGAGGAAATAAATTTTATCTTAAAGTTTTCTCTCCCTTTTGAAAATACCAAAAACACTATAAGCTGCTGTAAAATGCAACCTCATCATCGATTCGGGCAAAATCTAGTCTAGAAGTTTCATCTTCAATATAATACAGTATTGTTGCCCATGCAAAGTCGGTGGAAGACAACCAAATAGGAATAGTTCTTTCTTGCATTAACATTTGGAAGAGAAAGATAGTCATACAAATACGAAAAGAGCACTTGTCTCAATATGCTTAGTAACGGTATTTGGTGGAGTAATCTTTGGGAGCAATCACCAAACCACGTCCCTTTCTTGCACCTCGGTACACCGTCTCAATAATGTCAATGAACTCCTGCTTGTCCTTAAGAGCCCAGTTAATCTTGTTGTTGTTTCCAGTGCCAAGATCTATCATAATGTGCTTGTTCCTAAAGAAAAACATAACCGTGGAGGGATCGTACAGCTCATACATGGTGTTAAAATCAGGAACCTCAGTTATGTCCACCAGGTAAATAACAGCAAAATTCTTTATTGTCTCAGCGACTGATGCCAGCACTTCATCCATCTAAACTTGACAGAAAAACAATACAACACCACATTATAACTTAGATAGCAGCTTATGTTCATAAACCAGAAATAGAAATCCATTGCACAATCAACTAATCAGCATAAATCAAATGGGCAAAGATTGTAATTGAAAGAAGATATCACATCGTTTAAAGGTTTCATCAATGAGATTATGACTTCATCAGACGTTTATTTAAACAAGAAAAGCCAAAAGTTTGAGACATTTATCCCCACTATAAATAGTGAGACATAGTCAATCTGCCATCTGTTATTCTGTTGTACTTCACAGTTCAAACTTATGTATTTAGTTAGTTATTTAGTTAATAGTACAATTACAGACTTGATTCTGAATAAGTAAGGAGCGTAATGAAGGTTTCATATAGAATAAAACTTCAATTTACTAATACTGGTTTACACTATTCATGTGGTTATAGTTCTGACTGATGGCCAATCTGGGTGGAAATTACATGGATAGATAACAACCATTTTTCTTTCTTAATCACAAACGAGGTTCTCAGACAACGGGAAGTAGTCAAGTGGGGACAGCAGAAAGTGGGTAAGCATCAAAGCCAGACATCAATTCTAGAATCAACTCTGACGCCAAGTGAGCAAATTATTAACTATAGGAACTGCAAAATTTCAATTAACCGTAAATATCTCCAACAAAAAGTCGACAGATGGCACAAATCAAACCTATATGAGGTGGTAATTTGCACGAATAATACATCCCAATACTCAATTTCAAGAAAAGGCCGCTGTTTTACAGCTAAAAGCAATCAAATACACAAATTCCTCTGAGAGATTCAGACACACAAAAAAAGGGCCTGATAATGGCAAGGTAAAATAAAAGGTTTTACTTTAAGAAGCGGCTTGAAATCTGGTTTAGTTTAGGGTTCCAAAAGACCGAAAAATAGAGCAATTTAAAATCAAGGGTTTAAACAGTGATTTGAAGAAGAAAAATAAGAAGAATCGGGAAAGGAAATACCTGCATGCAGGTCTCATCCCAATCGTGGCCAAATCGGATGACAACGAGACGCTCCTCCTCGGCAAGGATGGCCTGATCTACAGCCCATCCTGAATGAAGGTGAGGCAGCAAGTACGACATGTCTCTCTGTGTATTAGAACGAGGCAATTGCTGGAAATCTAATTGGGGGCTAGCTCAAAATCTGCAGTCGGCGTCAGATTATGATACGGGTTTTGTTCTTATATTGACCCGATTCAGCGGGTTGCGTACTTGTGTCGATCCATTTCATATTTTTCCTTCCTCTAAGACATGATAATAGTGGCATGAAGCCCGTATTAAATGACCTTTAGGTATGAAAATAGGTCAGGTTAGGTTGTGGCTAAATAGGCCTGAGACTGTAATGGGGTTAAAAGACCTGAGTCTGGGCTAAGCCTGAATGCAGGCTTTTTTTTAGGTTCAGACATAAGCCTTCATATACTTTGAGCCTATCTATCAAAATCTATATAAATATAAAAATGAAAAAATAAATATTTTATTATTATATGATATAAAATATATATATATATATATATATATATATATATATATATATATATATATATATTTAATATGTAAACAGGCCAGACCTTAACAAAATAGGCTTGACTTATTTACACATATAGGCCTTGGCCTGTCCTTTTTAACAAACAGGTCAGACCTGACTAGGCCCTAAACAGGCCAAGTCGTAGGCCGTCTGATAGGGGCCTAGCCTATTTCCACCCCTACTGGCCTCCTTCCCCTATGTCCAGGGTTCGAACCATGTCCCCTTCCCTATAATTATGTATACAAAAATAATAATAACCAAAAGATAGACAATTAAGCATAGATAAGTTTTCGTTTTCTTTTCAAAATTTCACGTTCACCCTTAAGGGCCTGTTTGGTACGCGGAAGATTTAAAGAGGGAAAAGAATTTAAAGGAGGGAAATGAATGGAAGGGAAGATTGCGAAGGAAATTAAAAAGTTGAGCTATTTGGTAGACATGGGAAGGTAACTTAAGTTAAAGGGAAATGAATGGTTTGATATGAAAAATTGAGTATTAGTTAAGTGGGAATATGAGGTGAAATACCAAAAATACCCCTAAATAAAAAAAAAACAAATTCGCCCTGTGCGTCTTGTTTGGCGTCGTGACCCACCGCATCGCCGCCACTCCCCCGCCTTGGACGCTACTCTCGCCATCGTCGACGCCGCACCTGCCGTCTTGGACGCCGCCACCGTTGTCAGCTTCGAGTGTTGTATGTGACGCAATTTAATTAATAAAAAAAAATCAGACCTGACAAACTCTCCATGAATTCTCGAGAATTCAACCTGATGGAGACTTTCTTCCTTACAGTGGCGGACACAGGATGTAATGTTTGTGGGTGCACAATTAATAGTGGGATTCGGGGGATTTTTTTTTTTTAAAGGAGGATAAAAGCAACCCACACCTTCGTAAAATTTAGGATTAGAAATTGGGTTCAATTGAAAAGTATTTTCGAGGAAATCAATTTAAATAGAACAATATATTCTAATCCCATGGCATACAAATACTCAGATGTTACACAATCAAATTCCAAAGCAACATGCAAGCAAAAATTATTATGATTTCTCATATGTGATAAGATATTAAAAATAGGTAAGAAAGTTGTCCATGCATGAGTTTGAATACAGGATCTGCTGTGGGACTAGTGAAATTAACACCACACCACCTAGACAACTTATTGCAAAGTCCCTTCAAAAAAATATATCTCCTTCAAATTTATGGGTGCACTTGCACCCACAAAAACATGTGTGGGTCTGCCAATACTTCCTTATTCCTTCACTTCCTTTTATCTTTATGCACTGATGGAGACTTTCAAATTTGAGTTAACCTCGTGCTGCGTCTCCAACTGCCCCATCGTCGATTTCAGGTTTCAGCTCTATCTTCAATTTTAGCTTCGTCAAGCTATGGGGTATCCAAGATATCTGTTATTCCTCCTTCTTAATCTCTGACTTCCCGACGACAGAACCAAAAAAAAACTTCAAATTTCTTTTTCATCCTTGCAACGTTGGTGTCGGGATTTGCAGGGGGAGGAGGAGGCGGCGGCGTCGGTGTCAACAACAATTGCAAAGAAGATAGATGATTGAAGAATGAGAAGATGATCATTTGGAATTTCTTCCCTATGGAAGATCAACTTTCCCACCGAAAATGAAGAGAAGTGGTTTTCCCATGAATGAAGGAAGATCGAAGGTTCTTTGAAGGCAGTTTCCCGGAAGGTAGTGCTACCAAATGTGTTCGATGATGGAAGATCTGCAATCTTCTCTTTCCTTCAACCAATCTTCCGCGTACCAAACGGGCCCTAAATTTTTTTAAAAAAATGGATGGTCCATAAGTAAAATAAAAAATTTAACGTCTAATATACCAAAAAAAAAAAATTAACGTATAAAATATTAATTTAAGGGTGGATGTGACTATGAGACCAAAATGAGGAAAATCACGTTGAAGAAAATCTTTTTCCCGAGATAGAGACAGCAATTTGAAACGGTAATACCCTTTTTCACAAGGGAGAATAATGTATAAATCGCGAATGTGAGTTGGTATAGATGGTGTTTGATTTTCTCTGCTGTCGCTAGGACTTCTTTGGTAGGCGATTTCGTAAGTCCCCAATAAGTGTTCATAGAGCCCGGGACCGTGTCTTGGCCTTGGTAGGGGGACTGATGCCGAACCCTCCAAAATTTTTTCTTACCAAAAAAAAAAATGTATAAATCAAATTGAATTATCAAAATTTAAATTTATGTCTACACTCTACACTTTTAATAAATTATTGATGACGTCAAGATGTCTAATTAGGGATTTTTGGATGGAATTAAAAGACTAAAAAGCCCTCCTATAATTAAAAGGAAAATTTGAAAGTAGATGTAACCCAGTTTTTAATATTTTAACGGGATTTATTTAAGTCTTCCTTTATTTTTAATTTGTTTGTTTTATTTTTTTTTATAAAACAAATAAATACTTATCTATATATACAATATATATTTTAAAAAAACTATACTATTTATCAAAATAAAAATATTCAAAATTTATATATACCCTATATGATCGCAACAAAATATTTTTATCCAACAAAAATATTATATGAAAAATATATCTATATGTACAATATATATTTTTTAAAAAAAATTATACTATTTATCGATATAAAATTAATCAAATTTGTATATATCATGTACAATGCTAACAAATATTTTTATTCAATCAAGATATTTATAAATATAAAAATATAATGGGCAGATTCATTCACCTATTCATGAAAAACCTTGCATGTGATGGATTTATCCTATATACAAAAACATATATGCCCATTCCATCTTTGAATACATATTAGAGCATGGAGTAAAATTTATTGGTCTCTAATTAATACACTGATAATCATAACTAAAAATGAGAAAACAAACAGAAAATTCAATTAGCTGGCAATGGTGATTTGGGAAAGAACATATGATTTTGATGGGGAATTTGGTTATTTAACAACATTCAGAAATTCCTAATTAGATCTCTCAGCCTGATCAAATTAAAAATAGAGACCAAAATTTGATTTTGATATTTCAGCTGGATTTATATAGGATTCTCCTTCTCACAATCCTTTCTCTTTTTTTCAATTAAATTTTTGCAATCCTTTCTATGCAAGTGATTAAGATCAGCAAGAGATGATGTTATGTCCCAACTACTGATATATCGTATTTAAATATTAGATTTGGTTTGACTCTCGTCAAAACTTGAACGAAACCAAACCAATGGATTCAATCAAAATCAGGAATCAGGACCTTGTTTGTTTTTAATAAACCATATTGATTTGGATTTTTTGAATAAAAATAATTGAATTTCTTCAGATAATTATCCATAACTTTTTCCTTTCAATCTTTTTTCAATTTCAAATCAATATATCACTAAAATAGTGAATATTATTATTCTGCTAAATTCAACTTAGCGAATTGCGTCATCCCTGATTTAAGTACATAATTTTTTGGTAATTCTTGATCATCTTCCATGGGCTTGGTATTAATAGTGGGGTGGTAAAAAGCATATACTGTGTGTGTGTGTATAAAAAAAAATTCAAATTTGATTCAGTTTATAGCTCTATTAAAAACATAAGACATGAACAATTTATTTAAACAACCGCAGCCGTCATCCAAGCTTACAAGGTCGAGAGATGTAACATAGCATATATTCAGGAAAACGTCCAAAAAGGGAATCTCTTTTACAGCAAACTTATTGGAGGAATCGAACAGAGTGAACATTAGTATTAGACATGCCCAACAGCAGATCATTCAGCTAGTCTCGTGCATGATCTCCATGCTAATGCCTGCTGAGAAATCAATACATGCATGTTATTCACCACTTTGTACATTTTAATTGAACACAGAGCTCCCACAAGATTTTGACACTGGCCAATAATTTCTAAGGTTGTCAAAAGAGTTGTGTAAGATGCACAACATGTTTTTATATTTTAAAAAAAACATGGAATTAATACTCAATCTTTCAATGTATATGAAATTTGAATGTTCAGGTGTGTCCTTCAAGGTACTTCATGAAAAGAACAAGAAAAAATAATCCTTTCTAGTCCATATCAAATTCACAAAGAATCCAAGCTAATTGCATCTAGAATTAGAAGTAATGGTGGATAAGTCAGCACTTACAGCCACAGGACATTGTTAACGTATAAACTTTTGCGTCCACATCTTAAGACCAAATTATTGAAAAAGGTTGATCAAATTCGCAATAACGTTGTTGGCTATGGCTATTACATCATCAGTCAGATACATGGTAGCAAAATTTTCATCAAATCAAGTTATAACACAATAAATGACAATTAGACCCTGAAATAATAAAAAATAAAACTAATATAGGAAACAGTTAAAAGAGGATCAACTTCATAGGCTTTTTTTCCTTTTCCCTTAACATTGGCTTGCAAAGGGACGCTTAAGAAGTCAGAACCGCAAAACTAAATTAAGAGAACCTTCTGCCATGATAATGTCCCTAGTTTATTCAATAGAAGCTGTGCAAAGCAACGCTTGACAACTAACTGACTCGTAAATTTGCTGGGATCAGAAACATCGAGTGAAGGTACCTAATTTTAATGTCCATGGCCATGATCATCATGACCCTCCCAAGGATGTCTCCAGCCCTGGAAGGCACCACAAATAACAGAAGAATATATCAGAAAAAGTAAAACTGAACCAAAGTATAACTCGGCTGAATACAAGTGAACAAAAATTAACTTTCAGAGTTTTACCAAAACTACAGGACCATCTTGCTTTGCCCTGTACAATACCCAGAACCTGAAAAATAAATTTTGAAATGCGCAGTAAGTTCCTAGGCAGTCAGAATCAACTCAATTGAATTACATGACTGCACTCTGAAGAATAATCTGGAAAAATGAAAACAGTCTCATGAAGTTTGATTTCAATAACGATTAACCATGTAACTTGACACCAATCCTACCTAAATCCTCACGATAAACGAGTGAAAGAAGCCCTTCCAACTGACGATAACAAATTTTATGAATTAAACAGGAACAGAAAATACAAAAAAAATTACTCATTTCCTCCCTCATTACGAAGGTAATCCGCCAGAAATTTAGAGCCCTTGTCAACAAGAGACCCACGATCTAGCCAAAAATCAAATGAACCGAACATTCAATTCCGCTTTGAGGCGTAAATCTGGTGAATGAAAACAGCGCGCAGGGTGAGATAGATAGGTGAGGGTTATTGCATACCACATAACAGCGCAAAGCCCCTTGCCAGTGACGGTATGCCAGCGCTTCGGAGCATGCAGCGTCATGCCTTTGTAGGTTGTGCCCTCACCATGGCCTCCTCCCATGTCTCTCACAACGCACTGCGAGCTTCGAACACAGCAAACCCTAAACGGAATAACGATTTCGAATGGGGAATGGAATCGCTGGCAAGAACTCGCGAGTTCAATGGTGTATTGGATAAAAATTCTAAATAACAATTTGTTATTGGGGAAAATTTGGTTGAGGGCCCCTATTAGGCAATTAATTTCAGAAAAGGCCCACAAAATCTGAAAATACGGAAAAGGCCCTAAAATTCTGACAATACCTAAAAAGGCCCAAAGATTCTAATGGAGTTGTCAATGAGGCTGATATAGTTGTTAGTAGGGACTGATATAGTTGTTAACCGGACTGATTACTATATATATATATATATATATATATATATATATATATATATATTTGTAAAAAGCATCCTATCTAAGGGATTAGAGACAATGAGGTAACAACATCACATATGCTGAAGAGAAAATTAGAGAGGTATTTGCCTATCTCAACATCGTTGAAGTATGGCGACATTAAGTTTTTTATGACATTGTTCTCAACAATTTTCCTTTTGTGTCATGCATTTAGTGGTTGAATTTTTTTCTAAATTACTCTCTGACTAATGTGAGCTCTTTCTCTATATGTAACTTTTTATTCTTCAATGTTGTTCACGTGGTTAACTCAATATATTCTGTCAATTAACAATCAAATTTAACTTATATAACTATTAAGGCAACATTGTTACAATTTAGAAACTTCCAGAGGAAAATTTGCATATTAATAAAAATAACGTGGAGTCATAGACAACATGTGAACTGTTATCTTAACATATTTGGTCAACTAATTATCAAAATTAACAAGGTTATGACAAAATTGTTTGAAATTTGAGCCTTTCGGGCCAAATTTGCCCATCCCTAATTCCTTATTTCCCTCTCCTTCTCAATTATTGTTAATAGAGAGCGGGTAAATTTAAAAAAGAATAATAAATGTGAAAATTTTATCTTATATTTAATACTAAAATTGACACTCTAAATAGATACTTCCACCGGTCCTAATTATAATAGTTAGTTGACTTTCTTTGGAAAAGTTAAGGAAGCAAAATAAGTTCTTTAACCATTTCATATGTTGTATATCCTTAAATTATATATTAGTTTATTAGTTAAACTAATTAGTTTAAAGAAAAAAATAAAAATAAAAATACTTTAAAGTAATTTAATTAGCTTCCTTAATCTCTCTAAAAAAGTCAACTAGCCCTTATAATTAAGAGCGGAGGTAGTATTATTTTAAGGATTAGAGGAGTAATGGTCATTAGGCAGTTTGTCGTTTTACAAAGAAACAAAAAAGTTTTGGCGAAATACGATCCCTCGTTCCCTCCAGTTTTTCCCGCCAAGGGGAGGTGGAAAATTTTATCGTAGAAGGCGAACTTATAGAGGGTGCAAAGAAAAAAAATTGAAGAGCAACAGAGCGAAATGGAGGCGGCCCCAACAGGATGCTTCAAGTGTGGTCGACCGGGCCACTGGTCCCGTGATTGCCCCTTTTCTCCTTCAAACCCCGATTCCTCTTCTCCCAAGCCTACTCCTGCCGGCGATGGTGCCCCTTCTGTTCGCAAGCCCGTCGAGAAGCCCAAGAAGCTCCCAAGATCCAGGCCTAAACTCACCCCCGATCTTCTTCTATCCGACGATGGCCTTGGTTACGTTCTTCGTTATTTCCCCCGCGCTTTCAAGTACCGTGGCCGCGGGAACGAGGTATTTGCTGGATTCATTTTCTGGTTCTGTTTTTTATCTTTTAGCCAAATTCTGCAATCACAACGACTTTAGGACCATACCTGAATGAAGCTAGTGAGGTCTTTATTTCAGCAAAGTAGTCATGTTGAGATAAATTATATCGACTATCAAACTTGACTCTCTGAGGTGAGTAGACATCAACTTTTTGCCAATAAACGTGGTTTATAAAATCATTAATTAAAAAAGAAATTCATAAAGCTGTCTTTGACGAAGAATAAGTACATCCTTTGGCACAAGTTGTCCTAGAACAAACCAAACTATATTTTTTTGGAGAGTCGATATCAAGCACTTTCTTTACCGACAAATGTGATCCATCAAACGGTAAATCCGCTCTGATAAAGATTTTTGTTCTTATAGACTCTAGGTTATGATATGATTGTACTCATTAAGTTTATGCTGTTTAAACTTTACATTCTAGACGTGCATTATTTTGCCGGGCCATTTCAATTTCTTTCTTATACATCTTTTTTGTATGCTGCCTTATTTAGGTTGGTGATTTGGGTAACCTTCTTGAGCTATACAGTGAATGGCACTCTCGCTTGATCCCCTATTACTCATTCAATCAATTTATTCACAAAGTGGAGCAAGTTGCTGCTTCAAAGCGTGTCAAGGTACGGCTATACATCAGAATATTGAATATTGAAAGTTGATAATAATGTAAATTCCACCTTCATAACTTCAAAAAATTAGTGAACCATCTACATACATGAATGCTTATATAGGTGCAAGGTCTATTTGCATTCTGATACCCTATGGTCCATTTCTGTCACTTGTTTTACTTATGCTATCCCGCACCATCATTTAACGTTGGGTTAAAGGGCATTTTTGTCTGGGAAGTTTCTGTGGAAGAGTACACCCAGAAATATCATTTCGGGCAATGTTGCCCCAAGGTACCAAAATCGTAGAGCTGTCGCCTAATCCTAACAGATGATGAAAGGGAGCATTTTGATTTGTTCAGATTGGTTGGTCCCGGAATGCCGATGGTGATGATGAAAGGGGGAGGGATTCTTTTTGATTTTTTCCAGTGAGGAGGATGGTGATGAGGTGGCGTCTTATGTGGTGTCTTACGTCTTATGTAGCAGAGCTAACTCAACACAATTGGTCAACAAACGGTTGACCGTTTGGGTCTGTTAGAGTTGGGTGACATTGCCCAAAACAATACTTCTGGGTGCCTAGTGTCCTCTGTCAAAATTTTTGGGGCACAAATGCCCCTTAACCCTTTAATGTTTCATAATATTTTGGTTATTTTTAACATTTTAAAGCAACAATTTTCTTAATAACTTAGTTTTATCTATATTTTCCTTCAAGATAGTCACGTTTGCGAAGTGACCAAAATCAATTGAGAGCATGCAAAGGGAAAATTAGATTGCATCAGTATAATTAATTGGAATCTGATCCATTCGTTCTCCTCAATTACCAACACATACTCTTTGGTTGAGAAAACATGTAACCTCCTTATTGTTAATAGACGGACACGATGCATGTTGAGCATATGATAGTTTTGTAATTGTTACTGCAATCTAGCAGATCATAGCAATGTCTGTGTTGTGCTTGCATGCATGTTAAAATTCCACGGGTGCTCACTTTGATTCACTTCCCCCTCCCCCGGGGAAACTAGACTTGTCTCAGAGAATTAAGAGAAAGAGTTGCCAATGGTGGAGATCCAACAAGGCTGCGTGAACACCCAGTTGAGCATGATTTTCCGGCTGACAACGATGGTATGCTGTTTGCGTTACCGTTTGCTATTTAACAAGTTCTCAAGTTAAATTAGTTTCGTTGCATTAAATGTTATTTCTGGAAACTTGTGATTATAATCTCGTAGAAGGAAATCTATAGTGGCCTCAAGTCATTCCAACTTGCCTATTGCTCGTCAACCCCCCCCCCCCCCCCCCAAAAAAAAAAAAGAAAGAAAGAAAGAAACAGAAACGCTGGCATAAAGATGCACAGTACCGCAACTTAGTTCGACAGATGAGAATATCTTTTTCTTCCCCCGGACCAGAGACACATGAAAATATCCATTATGGGCATTACTGTATCCATTTTCGTCACATACATTTACCGTGTATGTGTATTTCTTAGACCGTTTTTTCACATTACTATTGCTTTTAATGATATTTTTGTGATTTTTATTAGCTTTATTAGTGTAATTATATTTCAAATACTAACTTGAATAAGTGGGAGGATCTTGTTATCTTTGATTTGATCCTGGGAGGCCTTTGACTGTTTCTAGGGAAGATCCTTTCCGTGACAAACTTGCTAACTTGTACACCTTGTTGACAGAAATGGGGTTAAAATTTAAAAAGTGTTGCAGCAGCTCTGCTGGCATGATGCAGTCATTAAATGTAGTTACTAGAATCGATTCTTTGCTGATTGACAAGAGCGCTGACCCTTTTTTTAATATTATCAAGCATTTCTTCCAAATCTTTTTATTCTGGCTATATTTGCAGAAGCTGGGGAAGCCAATCATCAACAGGGAGACGTGTTTCCAGAATCCCAAAATGCTGAGAACATTGAAGAAGATATTTTCAATGAAGTTTTCGACAAGGCCACTGCAGTAAGTTCAATTTTTTCCAAGTCCATTTTCTTCAATGTCATGCAAAATGATCTTCTATTTTGAGGGAAACGATTCAAGGTTTTGCTTGGCGAAGGAGATTAGTCATAACCTTCTGCCGCTTAGCTAAAGAATAATTTCTGAGAACATCAGTATGATGTGATTGGTTAGAAGCTTGGTGTAAGTTTTGATGTTCAATTTCTGAAAAATGAGGTTGATCGTACGCTGAGTTTTTTACGGGGAATATGTTTATTCTGGCTATGGTATAAACGATACTAATGAGTCCTGAATGCTTGATTGGGATTTCCATGAACATAGGGTTAAAGTAGTAATTTTGCCTCGGAAATACAACCCTTTTTTATCTCTGCCTTGATTTATGTATTTTGGCCTGTTTAAAGTAGGTATATTTTTGGCTTGTTTAAAGTAAACCTATTTTACAGTGGGGCCTGTGGCCTGTTAGCTTAATTATAAAATTTTTAAAAATATAGGCCTTCTTAACAAGGTACAGGTCAAGCTCAGGTTGAAAAAATGGCCTCATCAGGCCACAGACCAGACGAGGGCCACTTTGTTGTCGAACAGGCCTTGCCTGTTAAGGACTTAAGGGTGAAGCTTGGGCTGGCCTGACCTGTTTCCACCCCTGAATATTGTATAAATAAGAATTAAAAATATATGATATCATAAATAGTAGTTTTAACATTTTTTTTTTGGTTACGTAGCAATTTTGCTTTGAAAATTTTTTTTAGAGCAATTTTTCCTCGGAAGGTTTTTTTTGAAGTAATTTTGCCGCTTCATTAACAACCCGGGAAGTTAGGGTTGTTAACGGAGTGACAAAATTGCTCTAAAAAAAATTTCCAGGGCAAAATTGAACATAAAAAAAATTCCAAGTTAAAATTGTTCTTGATGGTGTACTTCTGAGTCAAAATTGCTACTTAATCCATGAAAATAATCAGAGAATCTGTCCTTATGAATGTTACTAGCTTTCCGTTTTTGAGAAGCAATTTTTAATTAAACAAGGGTTACGGCCAATAACAGAAGAGAATGAACAAAAGCTGTTGATAAAGCATTGGCTGAGGAAATTCCTTGCCTTTGTTGTTACAGGAACCTTCTCAGTTCACAGATTCCGTGGCGGAAACATCAAATGGAGTTTCAAATAGTGGATCCAACTCTTTTGGTGCAGCTGAAATAACAGAAGAGCAAAGGGCTCGTATCGAAGCAAATAGGTTAAAGGCACTAGAAAGGCGTGCTGCTCGAGCCCTCTCATCACAGGCCACCTGACTGTAACGTGGAGACTTTTTTAAAAATCCTATTACGTGGTGTGCAAAAAAACCTGCTTGTTGCCCATAGAGTCAAATATATGCATCAGGGGTTATGTGCTTATATATATCATAACAATTCTCAACGAAGATATGGCTGCATTTTCATTTAAAATCTAATTGTACCAGCCCCTAGAAATATTACATTTTCTTAGAAACAATAATAGTGCTTCCAGTTTCGTAACATTATTTTTTAGCCTGTTTGGAAGACGAGCTGACAGTACTTTCCCCAAATGCAACAAATTGTTGGACACTTCGATTCGGGCAAAACACATTTTCCCTTGTTGCTACAATTGCCTCAATTCATGTAAAGTCAGACTTAAATTGAAAGAAAGCTTTTTCGATGTGTGTTTTCATCCCGCTTGAAGTGAAGGTACTTAGGCAATGCTATAGCTTTCTACACTCAATTCCACTGCAAGTTTTATTTGGAATTTTAACTAACAATTATACCGGTGGTTTTTGTTTCTGTGAACGTGTAGCTTAATGCTTATCAAACGATGGCTCAATATCGGTCCAACCCTGAGTTAGATCCCCGACTGAAGCATTGACCCTTGAATTTGTGCCGTCGCCGGTTCATTGCCTTAGTCTAGTTTTTTGTTCCATGACTTTGGGAGATTCTGAGAGGACAAAGATTACAAAAAAGAAAAACAAAACATTTTCATGGACGTATTATGGTCATTTGCATGTATTTTGGCCCTTCAATCAAATTGTAATTTTCAAGGTCCTTCATAATACATATTCACCCTTTAATTGTAACCCCCCCAAAAAAATATATCACCCCTTAAATCCTTCAACGTAATATTCCCTAAAATATATCAATAACAAAAAAGGGAAAATCCTATTAAGATCTCAATTAAGGAAAATAATATAAAAAAAGTCTCATGGCCTGTCAATAACAAGTAAAGGAACAATCACTGACAAGTAAATAAGTTAACATTAACAAGAGACTTTTCTGATATTATTTTTTTTAATTGGGGCTTTATTATCATTTTCCCAACAAAAAATGTTTGACGTCATATCTTAAACATGTCAGAAGCAACTTCTACTTTGGACTAGACTAGCCATAAGCTTCACCAAGTACGTTCAATTTAAGTTTAATAAGTTTATAAATCGAGATGTCAATAAATGACTGAGATTTGACCTCTATAAGAAAGGATAAAAGAAAATAACACAGCAAAACTTCATCATACCTAGGTTCCTGAAACAAAAAAGGGAAAGGAAGGAAAACCTCTCAGTATGATCTCACAAGAGATTGATACGCAAGGACGAAACTCGCAGCTTTAGAGACCACAGTTAAAATGGTGTCTTCATAAAGCTGGCATGAGAATAGAAGAGGCATGTTTAAGTTTAACTCCATCTTCTTCTGTCCTCTTCTTCATCCACTGGGGCATACCATTCTGGCCTTCGCTTAGAGTTACTCAGTCTGTAGTTCAAGAGCAGCTCTTCATCTTGAAGAGCCCTGGTAGCTACCAAAACCAGGGTTTTGAGAGTAGGAACATTTGAATCACTATTTCCTGACATTCTAGATTTAAACCAAAAGCTGCCAAATCTCCTCATATTTACCTCTGCATTTCCAAATAATATATTTGGAATATATGCTCTCATGTTATTTTCGGTCAATGGAAAGTCATAGGGGCAGATCATCACATTTGGTAGCATCCCTTTAGCCGGGTGGTTAGCTAAATGAGCAAAAGCTAATGGGTTTCTGCGCTCTAGTACATCACCAGTACTGCCTCCTACGGTGCCTTCCAAAGGCTTACTCAGTAGTTTCCAGAACCGGTCAGAACCTTTCTCAAATCCTTTCTGGTCGGCCTTGATTTCCACAATTTTTGTGCCATTCCATACTTCTCGCTTGTCGCCTCCAGAACCCCAAGGTTGGGCATTGATAACAGCCCCGTCATATCTTGAAATTAAATATGAGTTATCTGCATCAACCCTCGGGTATCCTGGAATATACCGATAATAAGCTGGATAGTAAACTACACCAGGATAAAAGGCTACAACTGCGCCAACATCAGCTTCCCCATCTAAAAAAAGACCTTGGCCAGCCTCTTTGTGGGGTATTTTTGAAGTTTTGACATTAAGGGTGTAGCCAAGTTGGTCCTTCAGCTTCTGAGAAACTTCAGCTTGGCTTAGTGGTCTTGTCTGAGGGATAGCTGCATTCACAACACAATGTTGACAAGTGCTCCAGTAGACACAGCAAGTAGAATACCTCAAAAACGTTGAAATTATCATGGTAAAGAAGTCATTGTTACTAAAAATTAGCCTTTTTGCTTACATAGTAGATCTAAAGGTCAGTACAAGATGACCAAACTACAAACAAAATAGATAATTTGCAGCATCAGTATGTTATACAGAAAAGGGCATTCCTCATCCATAATAATCTAAGTAGCCAAGGTCAGTATCATTTGCTAGGTATTTTTATCCTACAGGCAATAAGGTCATGTGTCAACCACATATATAAGATGCACTAATTGAGCTTATGTTCTATCGTTGTTAAATTATTTAATTACCCAGCTCCCTTGTAGCCTTCTGGATCATTGTTCATGAATGTTTTACGGGTTATCAGTTCAAGACATGGTGTTATCAACTTCGTCCTCTGAAATTATTTAATTACAAATAAGTAAAGTGAAATGATTCCTAAGGCTTGATGAAATGATGAATTTCTGATCTACTGATTGTAAAAATTAAAAGGAATCCCTCTCAAGTTAGCTTATGACTAATGACCCCTCCAACAATATATTTCTAAGTCACTAAACCAAGGGGTGGATCTGTTTAAGTGGTAATGATGAAAGAATGGAGCAGTATTATTTAAAGTGATGAAATCAATATCAAAATTATCTTCATTTCAGTTGGCATTACAGTCGCAGCTTAATCACACAAATTAAGATGAAAAGAAGACAGAAACAAAACTACTTGTAAAGGTAATTAGTTATACATTCAGGATATTTTCTGCATGCAAAATTAAAGGATGAAACAGAAACAGCTATGAAGAAGCATGTAGTCGTGCATGTTATGAGGTGCCAAATATATGTTAGCAGTGACAATCCTCAGTCTTTCAGCTGCTGCTAATTCCTAAGGCTTATTATACTCAATTTTTATTTAAATTAAAACCCCAAATGAAAGTATTTGATTTTTTTTTTACCAGAAAAGTATTTAATGATTACCAGAAAATATGAATCATAAAAAGTGCAAAAGGAGGGTTATGACGAAATAAAGGACCCCCAGCGGACTCACCAGGATGATTCGGAGGTGGGCCACTCCTACCAACAGCCAAACTAAGCCCACTTCGGTGGGGTAAACTGCTTACTTGTTGAGATGACTCAAGGGTGTCACTCATTATCTTATCACTAGGAAGAAGAATTTCATCCATGAACTTGCAGAAAGCTTTAATTTGACAATGAACATTTTCTTGCACTTGCACTTGTTGATCAGCAACAGAAGCTTTGCTCGCCATTTCTATAATTTCTTCTGCATCACCCTCGACAGAATTCTCCCCCAACCGATTGTAGCTGGATATTCAAATCTTTGCATGAGCAAAAATGTTTAAGACATCGAAAATGGAATAGAAACCGGAGACATTATAGTATGCAAACTGATAACGGGCTTGTTTGGGTTAGCGGTGGGAGCTGTAACTCATTTTCTATCAGACTTTTTTAGAAGCCCGATAGGAAAAAAGTCGTGTTGTAAATATGATTTGTGTTTGAATTGATGGTGATAAAAATGACAGGCCCACATCAAAAAGCTACCAATTGACTTTTAGGAGCTTTTTTTAGAAAAACCCAGTAAACTTAAAGCCTAACCCAAACACTCCACTTTTGGTTTTTTTCTATTGCTATTTTTTTTCTGACTTTAAGCTACTTAAAGCTCTCTCCAAAAAGGCCCAAGTCCAACAACTTATCAACATATTATTGACAGTGAATACGTTGCTTGACTGCAGATATTATATCTTATCCAACGCAGTTACAAAATGTTCTAAATAGAAAAAAGGGTGTAACAGACTGATAAAAGTGTAATATTGAACAAACATTTCTGCCTCGGGCATACAAGTGATATTAGTAGCTTGGTTAAGGTAACGTAAAAGTACTTACCTTGTGTAAAGGAACAAGCGATTGATGTCAGCTTCAAATTGTAAATGTCTAGGATCCCTAGCAAAAGTAGGACTTTTGGCAAGTGTTTTTACAGCCTAAAAAAGATCAGACAAATTGTTGTGGTGAGTTACACAGGAAGCACAAGCATAAAAAGATAAAGTACAGCTAATAATTTTAGATTATCATAAACTGGAGAGAAACCTCCTGAAATTTCTGAAAGAGGAAAGCCATCAGCGATTCGATGGAAGAGAAGGTGCTATTCAGAGCTGAATATATGTTGAAAGCGATAACGAAGTTCAGATGCTGAAAAAATGAACAGAAAAAGAAAAGGCAGGAAATAAATTAGTTAGCACAAAGAAGAGAGCTGGAAATAGTTTCAGCATTTGAGCGATTTGTATGACCCGCCGAGTCCAGTCGACTCAATTGAAGCATGATTGTTGGAAAGAAAGCAGCTAGAGGGCCAACATCGCCAGAAAGAGTGGAGTTAGAGAAGCAGTGAGAGTGAGATAGAAATGAAGAAAGTAAAAGAGGTAGATGATGGCCGAGACGATGATACAACCAGGGTGGTACCTGGCTTGACCCTCGTTCCCATCATCTACCAATCCTTCTCAAATCTGTCTCACTTTCCCGCCAATTTAATGGCATTGATTCAGTCTTACCGGATTGCTTTCGCCGGCGACAATGAGTAGAAACGGAGCTTGCTTCAGCAGTGACCTAGCCTCCTCCTCCTCCTTCAGCGCGGGATCTCCCTCTCCAAATGGCGCCGTCAGCAGCCACCTCGGACGGCTCTTCTGAATTCAGCTCCATTTTAATGGTGTTATTGACACGTTGGAGGCATATATGATTTTTCTTGGAAAATCACCCAAAAGAAATATTATCAGAAAAGTTTATTGAGGCTATGAGATTTTTCTGATATTATTTATCTTGATTATGACCCAAAAGTGATTTTTCCATTTTTCTTTCTTTAGGAAAATGACAAGAAAAGAACCTTGAAATTACAAAATTTTAAATAAAGTTTCTTGCCAAAAATTGATTAAAAAAAAAAGAGAGAGAAGAGATTTGATAAGTAACTTACCACTCTATCTGATTTCAGATTTTGTAATTTCAAAGTTCTTTTTCTATCATTCTTCCTTTTTAAAAACAAAATAGGGAAAATCTCATTTAAATACCATATTAAATTCTAAAGCACCAAAATATTTGTTAAAAAATTAAAAGGACACAGAAATGATTGAGCAGAATATGAGATTTTAAAATTTAAATGTTTTTACTAAAATACCTCTCACATATTCTTTCTCCCTCCTCAACTCTCCTCCTCCTCTTCATCCTAACGTCCTCTCTGTCTTTCTATGAAGCAAAGGTGATGACGATAGTGGAGCGAAGGTGGAGGTAGAGCATAGTTAAAATGGTGGAAGATAAAAGTGTCTCAGGTTCATGAGTTCACTATGCTTCCCCCGGTCTAAATTGTCGACCAAAAAAATGGAGGAAGGTAATGGTAAGGTTGTGAAGGTCGTTGGCGGAAAAAATGGAGGAAGGCGATGGCAGAGTCGTGGTTGAAGCTCGCTAGAGACGGTGGAGATGAAAGTTGTCCCTGGTGGGGAAGGGAGGCGGAGGTGGAGAAAAAGTTGAAATTTGTGTTGTTGGAGGAAGTCAAGAAGTTGAGGAAGAAGAAGGTGAACAATAAAACGGACTTCAAAAAATTCGTAATAGAATTAATAAGTTTAGTAATGGTTTTGATAAGAATTTATAGAGATTTTGACAAAATAATTAATTTTATACTTAGATGATTGCCAATCAAAGAGTAGAAGGTAGAGGATTAGAGAACCAAATTAGGACAAAATTTATGGAATATAAAATAAATCACAAATTATAGTACATAAATTTTCCCATATCAATAATGGAAGACTTATAAGAATTACCTCTTGTCATTGCTAAACTTTGATAAGAAGTAGAACTTACAAATCCTGATGAAAGAGAGCAGCAAAAGAAAGTAAAAACATAACAATTGTCAGGTTTCTTTCTGACTAGCTGTAAGGCAAAAAGACAGTAACTGGGTTAAGAGCCGCCACCAGTAAAGGAACCTCAAGCGAGCCGTTTAGGTTTTCTAACACTCGTATATTGATGGTCGTCGTAAACTCAAGTGTGTATATTATTCCACCATGAGAGATATCACATTAATAACCAATAGGTTACCCCAATTTCGAATTCGGTTTGAAACTAACTTATGAGCCACTCTTAGGATATTTTAATTAATTACTAAATTAATAATAACTAATAATTATATCATAAGATATTAGAATATCTCACAACCTCATTTGAGTATTCTATGTTGTTTGTGTTACCAAAATCCCACCCCAGGAAGCAGTACGTTTGGACTGAATTGAGAAAACAAATTACATATTGAAAACCAATAGGCCATAAAATAGTGTACTAAATGAGAAAGCATATATAAGGAATCTGTTTTTTTTTTAAAAAATATATATATAAATATAAGGAATCTGTTGAGTACTCGTCTTGGTTTTGAACCAGGGATGGGCCAATTTCTAGTGTAGCTCCATACACAATAGCTGAGCACCCCCTGCAAACTATCATCACCACACGGCACATCATATCAATTCTTATATTTTTGTGGAAAATTCTTATCAAATTTTAAATTGTCTTGCACGTTAATGCGTTTTAATCTGCACTATCAATCTACATAGATGAATAAAATTCATTGAATCAATTAATAATAGGGTCCGTTTGGAACAATGGTGGTAAAAGTGATTTTTTTTTTAATAAGTTTTCTTGGATGAGTTTTTTTTTCCTCTAAAAATTAAATTGTATATGTGATTTGTGTTTGAGATAACGGTGAAAAAAAACTTTTTTCCATAAGCTAAAAATACTAACTTCTCTTGAGAATTCTTTTTTTTTTTTTTGCCAGAAGCCCACCATAACCCAACACCATCTCAAAACTAAATTTTCCTTTTAGATTTGTTTTAATGTTATGCCAAACAGGTTGGAGTTTTAAGCATGCTCTTTCTTAAAGTTTTTTTTTTAATTGACTAAGTGTATATTTATTAGTGTTTTAAAAGCACGTTCATGTAAGTTAAGACAAAACTCTTATAACATATTTCTTGTAAATCATGTTAGTGAAGCAACTTATATTGCTAATCCAAACAAACACTAAATTCCCAAACTACCAGGATTTTATATGACCATATTTTGATTGAAGATGTTTAAAATCTAATATAAAATTAACTTCCTGTTTGAATGTGTAGAAGAAGAACAATTTTTGGAATTTAATGTAAAAAATGCACTAAAGAGCACACCCAACCAGGATCAGAGTAAATATTCTTTTCGTAATCATGTACCTAAAAGTAGAACTAAAAAACCCTAGCCGCGTGCGTCGCTCTCTCTCACCCGACACCCCTATTCCTCTCTTCGGCTTGTGATTGTGCCTCGCCGGCGGCTTCTAAGCCACCGGCGAGCCTCCTTTTGGCCGGCCAAAGTGCAGATTGGCCCTTGGAGGGTCAGGTGAAAGTCAGAGTTAGGGCGGAACAGGGACACAGAGCGGTGGCCGTCCTCCGTCGTCGGCGCCGGTTCTCCTCTGGTCTCCGTCCTCAGTGCCTTCCCAGCTCCGGCGGCCGTCGGTTCTCTGGTGGCATCGGTGGCTCTCCCTCGTCTTTGGCGGTGGGGGTTTGTGTTTCGTCTCCCTCGTCTTCTCTGTGGGTGGTCTCTGGCCTGCCAGTCGTTGCTAGCTCGACAGTGGTCTCTGCGGTGGCGTCCGACGTGTGGGGGGCTTCCGGCGGAGGGGGTCGTTCTTCCTTCCTGTTACTGGTGTTCTTTATGTCTTTTAATTCTAGTTTTCTTCTATTATTGTGGCTTTGTTCCTTTTGTGGCTGTGCTTGGTGTTCCTTTTGTGGCTGTGCTTGGTGTCTGATTTTGGGGTTTTGGATAATTATGGTGATGTTATTTGTGTTGGACTGGATTTGTGATTTTGGGGGAAGGGTTTTGTCGATGGTTACTGCTAGTTTGTGCTTGATCTATGTGAAAACCATTGCTAGGATTGTTAGATGGGGGCAAATCCATGTCGCTTTTGTTAGCCGGAATCTGTGTGGTGGGTGGCTATTATCACTAGGTTTACTTCAATGGATGAGTAAGAGTATTCTTCAGGGCCTCACTTGTCTCTTTTTATTTAAGGTTGGGTGTTTCCTGTCCTGTACCCTAAGTAAGGGTGTTTATGTAGCTGATCTATGTGCAGCTGTTGCTTATAAGGAGGTATGCCCGATCGGGTGGGTTTTGCAACCAACACCTTCTTTCCTGTCCTTTCTAACCTTGGATGCCCAGGAAGCAGATGAAGTCCTTAAACTTACTTTTATTACTCTGTGTTTTGTGGTGACTAGCTCTCCTTATTGTTGGCTTGGTGTTGTCTATTTGTTAGTCTCTGTATTTTGTTTTGTTTTCCGTTTAGGTTGTTATCATCAGTGTATGTGTTTGATGTATCCATATTATTAGTATCAATATATGTTCCTATTTCGACCAAAAAAAAATACAATTAATTAGAAAAGGTGACGCGATTACTTAACGAATTTGTATTGTTAATTTTGTGATAGTAGGTGATCAACAAACTCGAACTCCGCCTCTTTTATTGTATTCAATTCCTTCCTTCCTCTGTCTTTTTCGCTTTTTTTCTAAATCGGTACACATCGGAAGACACGTCAGCAGAATGAAATCTCAACCGCACATCTCTCCATGTGTATGGCTCAAACTATTCTTGAACCAACGTCCAACCAATTTCCACCTATTGCAATTACAACACATCCAAATACAAAATTTGATTGTTCCCTCATACTTACCAATTTATGAGAACGAATCAATTCAATAGTTTTTTTTTTCCTTTTTAAAATAAAGCAATAAGTTTGAATATTATATATAAAAAGTTTCTAAATATGAGACATAATTGATTTTTTTTTGAAAAATTAAGGAAATCAAATTATTTTAAAATGATTATATTTACCATTATTTTTTAAAATTAATTTATATAACTTATAAACTGATAAAATTTAATTATATATAATATATAATATAATTAAGTAATTTATTTAATTTCCTTAAGCTTTTTTTAAAAATCAACTAAAGTCATTTATGGAGGACCAATTGAAAAGAAAAGCTGCCTCCATTTAAATTGGACAATATTTAAATTTGAATTATGAGAGTATTGGATATGAGATTATTATTCCAAAAGAAAACATATTTCTTTTTTTTTTTTCCAACATTTATTATCCCTTGTGTTTTCAATTTGCTGCTCCTTTAAGCAATTGCCAATGTACCGTGTACAAGTGTAGCCCATTTAAGACATCTCTTGACTTGCCAATGTACCGTGTACAAGTGTAGCCCATTTAAGACATCTCTTGACTTTTAACTCTACGATGGTTCGCATGTCACAACAATTATTGGATTGATTAGACCATTTTTAATGTACCCGACTATGTTTTAAAAAGATATTATCTTCCTTAATAAGATTATGTTTCTACTGTATTTTGTCTGGTGTTATACATGGGGCAAACGATTTTTTTTTAAAAAAACAAATTATAAGATACCTCATTAAAGTTTTGAGGTGAATTTACAATTTAATCATTTATTTATTATTATGCTGACTTTATTTTCATTTGATATTATGTTTATTAAATAAAGTTAGAGTTAGAAATTTATTGAATTTTATGGCAAAGTTTTACCTTAGTTTGTGTGAAAAATTTTAGAAGATCAACCTAGCAAACGAATTATTTATACTTAAGCGACATAAAAAGTGCCAATCAAACTTCAACAAATTTTCAAATATAAACAACAAAATCTTAAAAAAAATGAAACAGTTATTGATCACCAGATCACAGTTCATTATACAAGGGAAATTTTTTTTTTCATAAATTAAATTATGCACAGTGTACATGCATACTTTGTGATAAAAAAGGAAACGGTTGAGAACAGTGGACAGTAGAATGGCATAAGTGTGAGTGATATAGCAACAGCAGGAGTCACATGAAGCATGCAGAGAATCATGTTGTTTTTGGTAATCCTGTGTGCTGAACCTAGGATTAGACAAAGGAATTTGATCAAAGGATGTGTGTGGCAATGAAGAGGAAACTTAGGACACTAAAAACAGAACAAAAAGTTGCTACTTAGGTAACCATCCCACACCCACTTCTCATCCTCCTGTTTACCCCAACAGAAAAAATGTATCAACACATCTAATTAATCCCCATTTGACACTCAACCCTCTTGCACTCTCACATTCTTCCTTTTCACCCTTCAAGTGCACAAAAACCTTAGTCCAATAGGCAGATAATAGCGGTACAAGCAATAGGTAGAGTAGCAAGTAATGAATAGGTCATTTGAAAATGACTCTGATTTGATTATTCCTTGGATTTCAGCTTACCAAACCAAAAAACCGTTTTAAGCAAGCCAACAAAGATAAGCCACCCCTAACCCCCCACATATAACCCTCATGACCACCCCCACCACCACCATTACACTTTGTTCAAAACATACCACATAATAGCATGCTCATGCAAAATTCCCACAATATTCCCTATCATCCCACCACCACCACCACCATGTCACTGCCTAAACCTCACAACTATTCTACCTTCTCTTCTCATCGTCTCTCCCTCACCGGAGACTCCTTCTCCGGCAGCGGCCGCCTCTTTCTCCTGCGAGATGTCCAAGTCTTGGAGATCCTCCTTGCTGCCATGGTCTTCATTGTCATCCATTCCTTGAGGCAAAAGAAACGCTATGGTTTGCCTGTTTGGCCTGTCTTTGGGATGTTACCTTCCTTGGTGTTCACAGGGCTTAGAACCAATTTGTATGAATGGATCACCGATGTCCTGAGCCGGCAAAACTGGACGTTTCGGTTCAAAGGGCCCTCGTTCAGCAGCCTCAACTGTGTTGTCACGTCTGATCCCCGCAACTTGGAGCATCTTCTCAAGACCAAGTTCCCTGTTTTTCCTAAAGGAAGTTACTTTAGGGACAATCTGAGGGACCTTCTTGGAGAAGGGATTTTCAACGCAGATGATGACACATGGCAGAGACAGAGGAAACCAGCAAGCATTGAGTTTCACTCTGCAAAATTCAGGAACATGACCACAGAGTCTTTGTTTGAGCTTGTCCATTTGAGGCTGTTGCCTGTGTTGGAAGCATCCGCTGAGAAATCCACGTCCATTGACTTACAAGACATCCTATTAAGGCTTACGTTTGACAACGTTTGTATGATAGCTTTCGGAGTTGATCCAGGATGCTTGAACCTAAGCTTGCCGGAAATCCCATTCGCTAAAGCATTTGAAGATGCAACAGAAGCGACGGTGATTCGCTTCGTTACACCAACATGGGTGTGGAAAACTATGAGGTTTCTCAACCTGGGGATGGAGAGAAAGCTGAAGAAGTCGATAAAGAAGGTGGATGAATTTGCAGAGAATGTGATTAAGACGAGGAAAAAGGAGCTGTCTTTGCAGCGTGAGGAGGAGAACAAAAGGTCGGATTTGCTGACAATATTTATGGGGCTCAAGGATGAGAAGGGAGAGGCATATTCATATAAGTTCTTGAGAGATATATGTGTGAACTTCATATTAGCAGGGAGGGACACATCTTCAGTGGCTCTGAGCTGGTTTTTCTGGTTGCTTAATGAGAATCCTGAGGTGGAGGAGAAGATACTGCAAGAGATTTGCAGGATAGTGAGTGAGAGGGAAGAAAATGAGGCAGTGATGAAGAAGGAGGAGGAGGGACATGAGTTGAGATTTAGAGCTGAGGAGATTAAGAGGATGGATTATTTGCAGGCTGCTCTTTCTGAGTCACTCAGGCTATACCCTTCCGTCCCTGTGGATCACAAGGAGGTAACGTTTATGATTCTTTAGTTTTTAGTTTTTAACTTTCATCCATTCATACGTTTTCTTTGTAGATTATGCAAGCTCTATTAATGATAATTCAAGATCAGAAAGTTATCACTGTTAGTATTTCTTAAAGTTACTATGGACCAGTAACTTTTTCCTTCTGTTGATTATAGTATATTCTTATGTTTAAAGTCTCAAGATGTGAAACTTTTTATGTCTCAAGGTCCTTACTGTCTCTCTCTCTTGATTGATGATTTATTAATTGCCTTTTTGTAGACAAATAAATGACCGGTTAGTTCTCCTTCCCCCAACCAATTGATACAGGTGTTCCTTAATGTTTTGAGAGTTGAGACTGACGTTAAAGTTGCCACTTTATTAGATCACTGTGGTCAACTATCTTGGTTACCAAACGCCCGTCTTCTCCTTTTGGGGCAAAAAAAATTAGACTCAGGTGACCAACAGCATTGAAGTAATGAAGAAATTATACCTTGAAAACAGTAAAAGCCAAATTTTATTTATTAGTCCTTGACTTTATTAATTTAAAAGATCTTCTATTCAATGTATCTTACCACTCAGTCCTATTTATAAGTCTTTTTTAATAAAAATTTTTTTGTCTTATTTATAAGTCATCTTTTAGATAATAAATGAGATTGTGACAATTTTACTCATATTAATTTACTAATGAAAATTGTGAGAGAAGAAAGAGTTGAAAGATACTTATTCATAAATGAGGGCAAAATTGAAAATTTACCTCATAATCATTAATCTAACTGCCTATTCTTGGTATATGTGATTTAGTTAAAAGAACTAATAAATAGGACTAGAGTGGTATAATGCAGATTATTTATGTTAAAAAATCTATTTTTACCCATTGATAGTGCTTCTCAAAATCCCAAATACCCACTCTCCTGCCTTTTGGTGCAGAAGAAAAATCGGCCACGTGCCGTTATTTTAATTTAATTTAGCATGTCACACAGTCCAATGTGACAGTTAAGTCCTGTATCTAGGGGCTTAGTTGAAGTCAACCGATAATAATGCTCAATAATGACTATTGTTTTCAGGTAGTTGAAGACAACACATTCCCAGATGGAACAGAGCTGAAGAAAGGCACCAAAGTCATATACGCAATTTATGCAATGGGGAGAATGGAAGATATATGGGGAAAAGATTGCAGAGAGTTCAGGCCAGAGAGATGGCTCAGAGATGGCCGTTTCATGAGTGAATCTGCATACAAGTTCACTGCCTTTAATGGTGGCCCTCGTTTGTGCTTAGGCAAAGATTTTGCTTATTACCAGATGAAATATGTTGCTGCTAGCATCATTTATCGCTACCATGTGAGGCTCGTTCATGATCACCCTGTGCTTCCCAAGCTTGCATTAACTATGTACTTGAAGCATGGCTTGCGAGTTCATCTTGAAAGGAGGGAGCAATTATCAGATTGAACTCATTATGGATTGGCTTGCTACTTGCTAGGGTTTATAAAGTATTCTACGTGCCTTTATTATTATTTTTTTACCCTCTTCTTGTTTCTCTGGTTCATAGGTACTTGAAGGGTGCAGGGTGATAAAGAAAAAAAATGGTTGTATTTACTATGGTGTTCTAGGGAGATGAAGTTAATAATGTTCATGTTGGATGTGATGCAGAAAAACTCGGGTTGTGAAGAATGATATTGTCAAATAATATATTTTCTGTTCTTGTCAAGGCACCAGTTTTATACTAGTGCATTATTTGTATTGATGATTGTGCGAGTAAAATATTGGATTGCACAGAATGGGTTTACCAGAAAACTGTAAATAACTTGCACAAGACAACTTTAAAGGAAAATGGCTGCATTTACTAGTTAGTTTGAAATGCAGTAACGCACTCTCCATGGTCCATACCAAGTTTTAAAAAGTTATATATGCACACTCCATATATAGTGATGGTTCTGGTAAAGAACAAGATCCTCATATTAAGCTACACCGTTCCATTCCTCATAAAACTCTTTCAGAAACTCCTCCATAAATTTGTGCCTTTTCTCGGCCCTCCTCTTCCCAGCCTGAAATTTATAGCTCAGAGTCAAACTCTGACAGACTATTTCAAAAGCATGTCTGGGTGAAAAAAAAAATGTCTGGGATAGTAAAGATGGAAAATACAGTTGTACCTTGGTTTTCATCATATCTTTAAGCTTCAAAAGCTTCTCATGAAAATGATTGATGGTAGTTTGCTCATCTTTGTTCACATATTGCTCCTTCGATAATTCAGACCGTGGCATAATAGCAGGATCATGCAACTTTATCTTCCTACTTCCACCAAAGGTAAAGCAACGAGCAACACCTAAAATTGAGGGGACACATGACGGTCAAAACAGAATTGCCCTACAAAGTAGCTCTTACATTAAGGACTAAAGGAGCAATATATTAAGACAAGGTTCAATAAAATGTACAAGAAAAATCAACGTATATAATAAGTGATAACATTACAGTAGCATCAATTGATGCTTCACAAATCACCTATGGCGCCAATTGCATCAAGTCGATCAGCATCTTGCACCACCCCGAATTCAGGAAACCATTCACTAGTTGCATGTCCTGTCACTTCCTCTTTGAAGCCTGGATTTGGCAATGAGCATCTAGAATGAAAAACTTTTAAACTGAAATGAATAACAAATTTGAAGTGGAATGAGCAAAGATATTATTAAGAACATAACAGGCCTTTTAAATCATGTGTAAGCCCAATAAGGTATGAGCCCACACCAACAAGGAAAATAGAGAAAGAGCTGAGAGAATTCATTCATGACATCATTCATAACTCTTCCTGTGGCTTGCACAACTAGTTTATTATGGGCAGCTGGAACCAACTAAGTACTGATAAAAGATTCAGTAATCTAACAACGTAACTGCCAAAACTAGCTTCCTCCTACATATTCCTTTTGTCTATCATGTTAAATATAGAGAAAATAATTAAAAACAGATTCAGTAATCAAACAACGTAACTGCCAAAACTAGCTTCCTCCAACATATTCCTATTGTCTATCATGTTAAATATAGAGAAAGTAATTAAAACATCACCATATATCCTAAGTTCTACTTACCCATTCCCTTTATTATCTTCAAAATGACCGACTTCTTGTCCTTCTCAACTCCCTCTTCCTCAAGGAAATTCTCCACAATTTTTCCCTCAGATGGATCCCTGTATTACGATGTGGTAGCTTGTGTGAGAGGAAAAGCGATGGAAGAGGAAAAACAATGCAAAGATGGAATATACAATATTATAATAATTAAAAGAAAGGATGGGATGGAAGCATAAAAGAAATAGAGCAGCCACATAGTGGAAGATAAGGATGTTTAAAGAAAATTAAACCTGATAGTATCCACATGTTGCAATTAGGCACATATAACTAGCTTTTATAACATACTATCAGCATGTTTTACATATTGAAAATATGACATAAACGCTCCATTCTTCATCCTTTATCATGTCGTCAAAAGGTGGCAATGTTTACCGGTTCATTACAAATTTTGAAGGATGCCAACCAGCACACAAGAATGAGGACGTGAGCAGTCCCTATATATATGTATGTATGTATGTATCCAATACAAGCATAAAAATATCATCTATGGACCAGCGAAAGAACAAATTTCATTGAGCAAACAGTGGCAAGAAAAATCTGAATACATATGATATATTACTTATTTGGTATTCCTCTACCACTAGTGAACACTATAACTGATAATTAGGAAACCATACTATAGTTAACAACATCATAAGAGACCTTTTGCAAGATTTCAACAAGAGTCCTTAACATTCACTTAATACAATAATGTTGTGAGGACATACTGAAAAACAATTAGGAGACTTATTCCACAAATAAGAGATGAAGAAAATTACAAGCATGACATACCTCAGGTATTTGTAGTCACCTGAAATTATCAACCAGAGAGAAACATTATTAATATTGCATCCCTTAAATAAAAATGCTAACATAAAGAGGTACTACTCAGAAACATGATTTGTTTTTGTACATAATAGAACCCTGCTGAACAATAATTGAAAATATGGCAGAAGGTAATGAAAGGGGAAATCCTGAGGTTTTGATATTAATAATACTCAAGAAAACCGAATCAGTGTCACAGAGACGCTCACTTATTCTGCCCAAAAAACCTACTAACGTCTATAATCAATACAGAACTAACACAGCAAGAGAAATACAGAACTCAAGGAAACATTTGCTGCAACATACATCTATGCCTTCCCTCACAAATCAGAAGGCTTTTGATACTCAAGAGATGGCTCTCATACAGCCCCTACCCCAAAAAAGACTCTAACACAACACTAGACCATGATTTACTTTTCCTTACGGCCAGGATCCAAAGGATAAACATCTGAACCAGTCACAGTGTTTCCCTCAAAGCTACTCTTCTTCTCTGGTTTCCTCTTATAGGTCTTAGTGAAATTATGAGCTCTATCAGTATGCAATATTATAGGGACTAGAAAAGGTGATTAGGTTTGAGCTCTACACAAAGCCCTCTGTAATTGGAAGTTTACGATTACGATAGCCTTAAATACAATTTTCTTGGTTTGTAAACCCTCTCAACCCGTCCTTTGTTCTCCTTCTGTTTCTTTTACTCTCTACATTTCCCCGTTCTTTTCCTTCCACATCTCCCTCCACTGCACCCCCCCCCCCCCCCCAAAGGTTACAGCATCAGAGGTATCAGATTCAGCAATTTAACTGGATAGTGGGCATTACCTGTCTAAATTAGACCATAAAACTAGAAAGCCTTTAACTATAGGGAGCATTGGCTGGAATTTCTTATCCGTACAAGGGAATGAATGTTTGTCCAAATTTTACCAGAATAAAGTTAAATATCTCTCCATCATCTTGAGGAAAAGCTTCTCAGAACGCTCTTTATGGATCCTTGGAATTTTTTCAATAAGAATATGAAATGCCATTCTATAAATATAACTTTATTTGTATGGGGAAAGGAAACAGATCATTTCCTATATCATGGAGCAAGGCAGCAAGTTCTACCTGCAAGGAAATATGTCAAGATTTAGAACGATGTGAGGATGGTAAGTAAAGAAAATGTTACAGACACAGATGCTAAAAAGAAACGAGATTGGTAAAAGACCAGAAGAAGGCGCTTACAATTTCCATGGAGGCGGGGCTGGAAGAGAGGCCTTCCTCGCGAGCAAGGGATAAAGCAAGGTCGCGGACCCTCCAGACGTGAGCTGGGTCATGGGAAGCATCGTTCCCCTTCATGGTTTTCTCCACAAGAAGCTCGGCGTTCCTCACCGTCTCCTTCCTCGCCATATCAGCCGTGCGGTATGAGAGTAGGAGTCTGCGGCGAGAGAGCTACTTCAGAAGTTCGGGCACTGTCCTCGTCATGCGTTGAAGAGCGGCGGGCGTCCGGATTCAGCGCACCATGATGAAATATATACTTTTATTTGGGAAATTGATAATTTGGCCCCCATAATTTACTCCTTTTTTAACGAGGTCCCGACATTAAAAAATCACGTGAAACAATCCTGAAAATTTTGTCCATCCATGATCTTTGTAATATGTTGATAATCATCGTTGAGTTCTTCGAAAAACCGAAAAGGAAAAAAAAAAAAAAAAACCCCTCAAGTTGTGTCTGATAGAGTGGGAAAAAAAGTTGGGGTGGCAAACAAAACTTAATTTAATCTTTTTTAATACATTATAAAATCGCATAATACAATCCTTCGAAATTTTTTTCATCGATCGCTGTATTCTGTAGATAATCATCCTCAATTCTCAAAAAAAAAAAAAAAGAAAAAAAATTCCTCAAATTCTCCACATTGTCTGATTAGAGCGAAGAATAGTTGAAAAAAATACTTTTATAATTGGGTAAAGGAGCATCTAGAACCACAAAGTTTGCCCCTAGGAACGTCCAGCACTACGAAGATTTTTCAGGAGCGCCCAGTACCACGAAGTTACGTTTTGGAAGCGTTCAGTGCCACGACCGTTAGTTGACCGTTAACGCTGACGTATAATAAAAAAAATAAAAAATTTTAAAAAAATTTCAGAAAAAATAAAATAATTATTAAAAAAATTTAAATAATTAGAAAAAAAATTTCTGCTTTTTTAAAATTTTTCTAATTATTTTAATTTTTTGAAATTTTATTTTTTTTATAATTATTTTATTATTTTGAAATTTTTTCTGAATTTTGTCCAATTTTTCTGAATTTTTTTAATTACACGTCAGCATCCACGTCAACGTGTCAGCACCACGTCAGCATTAACGGTCAACTGACGGTCAACCATTGGCGGACCTACATTGGTTTTTGTGGGTGCAAGTGTACCCATAAATTTGAAGGAGATATTTTTTTTTTAAAAGGGACTTTGTAATAAGTTGTCTAGGTGGTATGGTAGTAATTTCACTAGTCCCATACAGATCCTGTATTCAAACTCATGCATGGACAACTTTCTTACATATTTTTAATATCTTATCACATATGAGAAATCATAATAATTTTTGCTTGCATGTTGCTTTGGAATTTGATTGTGTAACATCTGAGTATCTGTATGCCATGGAATTAGAGTATATTGTTCTATTTAAATTGATTTCCTCGAAAATATTTTTCAATTGAACCCAATTTCTGATCCTAAATTTTATGAAGGTGTGGGTTACTTTTTATCCTCCTTTAAAAAAAAATTCTCCCGAATCCCACTATTAATTGTGCACCCACAAACATTACATCCTGGGTCCGCCACTGCGGTCAACTAACGGCGGTGGCACTGGGCGCTCCCAAAACGTAACTTCGTGGTGCTGGACGCTCCTGAAAAAACTTCGTGGTGCTGGACGCTCCTGGGGGTAAACTTCGTGGTGCTAGATTGCTGAGCACTCCTTTACCCTTTATAATTAAACAAGAGAGAATCACATGCCAATTCCAAGGAAGTTAAAAAATTACAAGTAGATGCCATGGAATCATTAAATTGCATTGAGGTCCCATGTATTAATTTGAATTGGAAAAAACCCCGCAAAAAGTCAATACAAACTGACTACCAATTTTCAACTAAAATTTTGGAAATTCTAACTCTTTTTTCTTTTTTAGCAAGAACTTGGGGAAATTAATTAATTGGTTATAGTTTCATCAGAGTTATCAACCCAATCCCTACACTTTAATACTTTAGTCCTTCTAATTTCTAAGTACAAGTAACTTGGTCATTGACCTAGTTTACAGTGCTAAATAAGGACTTGAGATGCAGCCACATCAGTGCTAAAGGATTTGGCTTCAGTCTTCTTCCTTTCCCATCCTCTTCCTCATCTAGACCGTCGGATGAAGATCGGGATGATGTAGATTTTTTTAATAATACCGCATGCGGTAAAAATTAAAGGCAAAATAAAGCAGAGGACGGTCCACTGCGGTGGACCGTAGTCAAGTCCAGTGCTAAATAGGATTTAAAAAGTCACATCACCATGCTTCACATTACACGGAGGAGGTGACAGGGAGCAGAGAGAGGAGGAGGATTTGAGGAAGAACACATCCAAATGAAGCAGGAGGGACAAGATCAATCTTGAGTTTCATGGCTGGATGAGCTTAAATGTCGAGAAATGGTCCAAGGTGTGAATCTACTAATACCATGTTTTTCTATAAGGTTTGAGGTAAGAAAAATATTTGTTTTTCAAAGTCCGATCTCAAAACATCAAGGTTAGGGTGTAGGGTCCAAAGGTTACTATTCCAAATTTTAACTGTTTTTCCTCTTTTTTTTTTTAAAAAAAGAAATATAATTAGTAAATTACAACAATTAAAGTTCTAATTTATCAAATAATTGTTATCAACATTAATATCCAAACAATACGAATCATCCAAATTTAACATTGTTCACATTAGTTTAAGCTCTGGCCCTTCAAGGACCAGGTTTGAAAATTAGAGGAGCTAAATGAAACTCTTGCAGGGCCTCGAGCTTAAAACTGCCGGCCCTGTAGGGCTAAGGGCTGGTTCGTTAGGCCTTTTTGATTTTTTTTTTTAAATTACTTGCCACCTAGACTTGAGAGTTGATAAGTGAGAACTCTAAAAATTTCAGTCTTGTTCTCTCTTTCTTTTTTCTTCGAAAATCTCACTCACACTCACACTCACAGACTCACTCAATCTTAGTTCTCAATATATATAAATAACCTAAATCCTTTTTTTCTTCAAAAATATATATAAATATATTTGCCACTTAACCTAAGAAAATAACTATAATCTCAACAAGTGATGTGCCTTTACCTTGACAAGTCTTCATTAGAGAAAGCTAAAGTCTATTAGCTAGATAAGCCAACAGTTATAGGCTCCAACAAAATAAGTGGGAAAACAAGGTAATAAACATGTTACTACCTCTCGTCCTAAGCTTTTACTAAAAGTGTAAAAGTGAATAAAAATGTCCATAAATTTTTACTAAAAGTACATACAGGACCTGTAACACCCCCAATTTCTAACAGTTATAATAACAAAAATTTAAGTAATTTTTATAAATAACTAATGTATTTCGAAATAACCATCCTGGGGAGTGTTACCGCCGCACTTGTATTGGGACAAGTGCAAGGCTACTTATTACATTAAAATAAATTAAAACTTAAATAAAGAAGTCTCATCTAAAGCATAAAAAAAAAAAAGAAACTAGCTAGATCTTTTTATTATTCTTCCTCATTTCTCACTGCTAGCCCCAGCGGCCCCAGCTTTGAGACCTGTTTCAATGAAAATCTGCTCCCCCGAAGGATCGTCGCAGCCTATAGACACACACACATCAGCAAACGCTGGTAATTCTAATAAACAAAAATAATACAAAAATAACAATAAAATATTCTCATGTTATTAAAAAAAATAGAAAAACTTTATATATTTATATAATCGAAAATATTTGTTTCATATTCACTGTCATTCATTAATTTTTATTAAATTTTATTTGGACCCGGAAACTTGCCAGTCCATTTAGTTTAGTGGGAAGAGAACCATGGTAGACCCGGAAACCTGCCAGTCTACCCTGTGACCCGGAAACCTGCCAGTCACAATCAATTGGCCATAAACATAATAATCGTATCTTCCTAGTGTGCACACCTCTTCCCAAAGTTGCTACTAGTGTCCCGGAAACCTGCCAGACACCACTTTGGGAAGAACGAATTCTATCTTTTCACATCGGTGGCATAAAGCCCAAAATTTTTGTGTTCATCACCTTGGGAGGTACCATCCCAAAGCTATCCTCCCACTGTTAATTTGTTTTAAACATACACAAAACAACCTCCTAATTTATCTCTATTATTTAATTATCTTATATATATTTTTTTATTTTAATTAAATATAAATATAAAGGTATTCTAACCTAAAATCTGTTCATGACTTATCCTATTACGTAGGAGGTATTATATTAGGAAAAAGAAAGATCCAATAGTAAAAACTATAACAGGGACAGTACATGCATCTTAATCAAATAAAAAAAACGCCCAATGCGAACACATAAAGAATGAAACAACGCCCGCAAACCGAAAAGAACAGAACGCATAGGGGAAATATATCTGTTTGCAATTCATAAAGAATAGAAGAACTACGTACAGGGGAAATATGTGTGATTGCAATTCATAAGGAATAAAGAAACACGTACAGGGTGTTTTCAAAAAAAACGCACGCAACCCAAAAACTTCAATCAATTCGCAAGGACAAGATAAAGAAGCACAGGCATGTATATATATATATATATATCCTGCACGTAGATCGAGGAGAGAAATCTTCAATTATTCAAATTGAAACCTATGACTATGGACTTATGGTAATTAGGATTACCTGGTCTCCGTGTTTGCTAACCTCCTCGAAGAACTAAGAGTATAGCGGCAGAAAAAAGTATCGGGTGTTTTCTAGATTTAAGCGGTCAGACCTAAATTTATAACTAAAATCTAGGGTTTTGGATATGGGCTGGACCTTTTAATTATTCCTAATAAATGAATTAAAACAAATTGTAGAGTTTTAATTATTAGATATATTTTTGGGTCCGATGATAAATTCAAAAATTGAAAATATAATCTGATCTAACTACTCCTAGATTCTAGGATCTGATCCTAATTAATCTAATATTACTATTTATAAAATAATATAATTACCACACAAACAATACAACATTATTAATTTTTTTACTATATTATTATTATTATTTTAATCTACTGTTATTATTATTATTATTATTTTATTTCTATTATTAATCATTATTATTTTATTAGTATTATTTTAATCTATCATTATCATTATTATTACTATTTCTATTATTATTATTATTAATAAAAATCCGGGGTATTACAGGACCAACATCATATATATTTTAAAGGTGTAAAAATACTCATGAACATTTAGAATGAGAGTAAAAATGTGAACAGAGTTAAATTTGGATGATTCATGTTGTTTGAATGTTAATGATGACAACATTTATTTGATAAATTAAAATTTTAATTATTAAAATTTACTAATTATATTTATTTGAAAAAAAGAGGAAAAATAGTTAAAATTTGGAACAATAACTTTCTGACCCTGTAGGACCGGCCTTAGTCTTGGTGTTCTGAGGTTGGGCTTTGAAAAACAAATATTTTTCTTATCCCAGACCCTGTAGAAAAATGTGGTGTTAGTAGACTCACACCTTGGATAATTTCAGGGCAGCCTCTAGTATGGGTAGATTCGACATTTAAGCTCCTCTAATTTTCAAGCTTGTTCCGACAGGCCGATTTCCCTGTCTCAAGTGCTAGCTAGCAAACTACTATTAGTTATGCTCTTGTTTTGAAATTTGAAAGCATTCTGATGCCTCCACAACTACCAAGAAGTAATGGTGAAGAGCTCCCTCCATTCCTCATGTTTTTTGTTCCGGGGGTTCAGGCTAAGATTCCATTGGAACCATCACATAAAATGCAAGGAGTTAAATGTTTGCCATGCTGCTGGATTCACCAATTCTTTCCATAATACTGAGGTAGCTGGACAATCTCGGAGCACATGTTGGATCTTCCACCTCAAAACTGCACACAGGACAATTAGCATCTGTACTTAAACCTCTTTGGTGTCTTGATGCATTAGTGAGTAAATGTTTGGGTTCCACCAAACATAAGAACATTATGCAATGTTTTGGTACCTTGATCTTCCATAACTTCTCCTAAAGTGGGTCTGTTTGTTGGTTCGCATGTCTCAACTGTTGGAATCTCACCAGAAACGCGGAAGCATATCGTACCACGCGATAAAGGAAAAGTTAAAACCTTCATCGTTTTGATTACCTGGAAAAATACAGCGATCTGAAAGCCTCTCCACGAACAGTCCTCGTTTGCTCTATGATCGATCTTCCAGACTATCTCTCGAGGGAAATAGGATGGTTGTGTGGGCAACTATTCAGATGATTAACGTTTGCCTCTAGGGTTTGTTTCTGATGAGAGCCTCCTTATGCGTGCATTTCTCTCAAGCAGGTGAAAGTAGGTTTATATGCTACTACACCCAAGACCTAACCCTAAACCACATGGGCCATAGAGTTTTTGGGCTGTAGTCTCAATTAAGCCTTATTGGGCTTAAGTGACTAAAGAGCACATTAACCCAACAATCTCTCACTTGCTTTTTAAGATACAAACTTGAGTTCGTAAACCCAAGACCATGTAGCCCATAAGCCATCATCATCTGATAATATATCCCATCCCTTGTCTCGAGCTAGCCTGGGGATCTACCATTTGTCATTCATCAAGGGTCATGATAATCTACAGAAGATTATCTAGTTCGGTGCTACTTCACTAAAAGCCCGAACGTGATCTCCAAGAATAATGACACTTATAACAAGAATATGCATTACCCTTTTATAGAATGTCTATAACTTGATTGACTAGTTTTCTGTAACCCAATCAATTATTTATTCCCTTGACTTTAACAGTTTCTCTAATGGATTACATGCACTGGCCAGTGTCTTCAATATCCAGGTACCGAAACATATCAATGGGACATTTCCTACAAATTCCATGTTGTTTATCTCATAAACACCGATAACCAAACAGTCTCAATCCCAAAATACCGAGTTGTTGGCCGTCATATAGATCAAACCTCACCCGTTAGTAAATCAAAGAATGAAAACTATTTGACTACCTATTTAAAATAAACTCAGGATTAAAAGCAACTACATGACTATAGTTATTTGGAGATTTGATTCCTTATGACAGAAAGAACAACCTTAATCAAATCTCTCATTGATCCATTCAATGTGAGTATTAACTCACACCAATATTTTATAATGATTCGGACAAAACCATTTCATAAAATATTGCAACCTAAATAAAGTGTCTAACTTAATTTAATAGCTGTGAACCAATTCATCAATTGTGAGAACCTATGACCATGTCCTTTATGAATGTATTCATATGATCATATACTCCACAATTGATCCGAACCTTAGAGTTTGTAAATAGTGTGAGAAATAAATGAAAAACACCTCGTTTATTAACATTCAGAAAAAAATGCAATGTCATAATGTCTTGCTCCAAAGGTACAAAATAACAAAGTGAAATAACAACTACTTAAAGCTATAGCAAATCTGGAATCCTCCTAAGACCCATAGATGAAACATGCCTCTCGAACACACGTTCAGGCAAACTCTTAGTAAAAGGGTCAGCAAGATTCTCGTCTGATGCTATCTTTGCTACCAATGTATCTCCTCTTTTAATTATTTCTCGGATCAAATGGTACTTCCTCTCTATGTGTTTTTGTCTCTTGTGACACCTTGGTTCCTTGGACTGTGCTACTGCCCCATTGTTGTCACAGTAAAGTGTGATAGGATAATCAACACCTGGTATCACCTGAAGGTCCGTTAGGAACTTCTTTAACCATGTAGCTTCCTTTGTAGCCTCAGAAGCAGCTACATACTCAGCCTCATTGGCAGAGTCAGCCACACATGATTGTTTTACACTTCTCCAACAAATGGCACCGCCATTAAGGGTGTACACATATCCCGAGGTGGACTTACTTGAGTCAATATCTCCTTGAAAATCTGAGTCCGTATAACCAATGGTTTCAAGACTCCCACTCGAATAGACCAACATATAATCTCTCGTTCTCGGTAGGTACTTGAGTATATGTTTAACCTCTACCTAGTGTTCCTCTCCAGGATCAGATTGGTACCGGCTTACTAGTCCCACTGCATAGCAGATATCTGGTCTGGTACATAGCATAGCATACTTGATCTTCCATAACTTCTCCTAAAGTGGGTCTGTTTGTTGGTTCGCATGTCTCAACTAGTCATAAGCATATTTCACAAAGAAGCCACCATCCTATGTCCACTTCTATCTTGCTTGCCCACCCTCCAGTATCTCAATCCCTTCATGAACTTTTACCCATGTTCGCTTCATTCCATTCCACATATTAGAACCCTATTTTTCCATATCAATCTTTGGGATCAAGCTAGAGCCAAATTTGTATTTATTTCTAATGACTGAGGCCCATAAGTCTTCTTTGCAAGCTACTAGATTCCAACCTACTTTCATAAGGTGGGCATGGTTATAATATTTAACATGTCTCAAGCCCAGCCCGCCTCTCTTCTTAGGTTTACAAACCAAATCCCAAGCCACCAAGGGAATCTTCTCATGTTCCTCCGTATTCCCCCATAGAAACTGGCGATTGCATTTATCCAAGTTGTCATATGTATTAGTAGGGAGAAGGGAGATTTACATGACATAACCCGGGATTACCAAAGTTACCAAGGAAATAAGAGTTGATCTACTTGCCGAAGACAATGAATTTGCTTTCAAATTTGAAAACTATGTCTTTACCTTGTCCATAATATATTGAAAAAACTCCTTGTTCACACACTTGTGGCGAAAGGGCACGCCAAGGTATTTAACCAAGTCGTTAGTTAAAGAAAATCCAAGAACCAAGAATAATTTACAGTATCTATTAGGATTTACATTATCAAAGAAGAAGACTCTCATTTTCTGCTGGTTCACTTTTAACCCTGAACCTTTGCAAAAGGTCTGTAAACAAGAATTTATCACACACGCATGTTTTATGGAAGCTTCAACAAACAAAATGATATCATCGACAAAGAAAATATAGGAAATGGGAGGGCCATTCTGGGTTAGACGGATTGGCTTCTAGTTACCTTCTTGAATGTCTGCTTGAATAAGGTGAGCAAGTTTTTCCATACATATAACAAATAAATAAAGAGAGAGAGGATCCTTATCGCATACCCCATGAAGGGCAAAACACACCTACTTTGTCACCATTCCATACATGTTGCATGCTAGAGGTAGAAACACAGTGTGGGATCACCTTAGTGAGCTTATTGATAGGGCAAAACTTTATAGCTTATAACTCCACAAGTATACGGGTCGTATCAAGTAATAAAGTGATAAGAAAAGTATCATTCCCACAAGGACTTAGTATTACAAACTTCAGTTAAGCACTGATTTTATATTTTTATTTAAGTTGAGAAAATTACAAATTGAATTTAATTAAGATAAAAGAAATTAAAACTAAAATTAAAATAAACGAACTACCACACTAATCGAACGAGCAACTTAGAGTTACCAATCCCTTATTTGTTTCTTAGATTTTATCCCCATTAAATTAATTTGACCTAACCTAATTAGCAAATCAAGAGTATTGGTGTCTATAAATGCCTTTAGGTCCATTTATATACCTACCTTAATTAATTATGTAATACCCCACACAACTAAATAAGATACGTTTTAGATCGGACTCACTCTAATTTGATTATACGGAGCTTCTAGATATATGTTTATCCTAGACGTAAATTATATTAAAACCTAATTCCACATTATTTAATCTAAGGTCAGTTTAAGATTCCCTCTTCCAAGTTCAACCCTAAATCCCCAAAACATGCTCAATGATGGCCAATCAATAAGCAATAACAATAAATACAATATTAAATAAACTGAAATAAAATTAAGCAAAACCAATCCGTGGGAATAATATCTAAAACCCAAACAAGTTCATAGGTTCTCTAAGTTGCAAAACCAACTAGCCACACATGGCTCTAATAAAATCCATAATAAAAAGATAAGAATTCAGGTTCAAAGTATAAGGAGAGGGAGGAAAGAAAGTTTCTATGTCACCTCCACAGTCCTCTGGTCCTTCCGTGGAGATAATGAAGAAAACCGAAACGCTCAGCCGCTACTCCTCTACTTCTTTGTTCCTTCTTGTCCTACGTCTTTCGATCCTCCCTCTTGCTTCTTCCTTTCTTCACACACACACACACACACACACACACACACACACACACACACATATATATATATATACCCTGAATATAACTTAGGCCTGTTGGATTTTTGTTTGAATCCATGGGTTATGAATAAGAAGTCGCGTCGGTTCATCACCGCCGATTGCGTCGGTTCACCGAGGAGACTCCATCTGATCATTTCATTATCTATAAATAGTCATACGTATGACAGAAAAACTATCTCGTTTTTCTAATACATACACTCTTTCTACATACTGCATATACATTCTGTGCGTTTCGAAAGCAAACTCGTTGGATTCGCTTGGGCTTCAGACAGACAAAGTCATCTTTCTAGAGACGAATAATCCGCTCTATCCTGGGAGGCAATTGCTAAAAAAACCTTCGGTATCCGTATTGAGGGAGCAAAATTGTTTTAAGGACACAACGAAAGTTGGGCCCGGATTTTTGCATAGTTCATTATTATTTTTGGCAGTCTTGTGAGTTTTTACTGGTTTTTCTTCTTAGTGCAGTAATATTGTATGTTTACAAATTATTCATATTGACTACACAGATTCTTATTTTTAGTGATATTTCTATATTGAAAGTATTTTCACCAACAAGGCGCGGGTCACTAATTCTTCTTTTCTTATTAAAAAGATATCTTATATCTTGTAATCCACTCTACCAGATCATGCAATTTATTTTGTTTCTATTTTTCTTGCGTGGGACCACTGAGTTTGGCTGATTGCATATCCTCTTAATTGCTTTTTCTACTTATTTCCAAATCAGCTAATATTTCCTGCAAAATATAATAGGAAATAAGTTGATTTTATATCAAAATATCTTTTTATCTTATAATGATAGTAAAGTATATAAAAGATAATTAAATAGGTATATAATATCAATAAATCCAACTAATTCTCATAAAATATAAACCTATTTAATCATAACATATATACTTATCACTTATATGATAGATTTAATTCCAAAAGACATTTGGAAAGGAAACTCCAGTTGACCTGATCATAAGCTTTCTCAAGGTCAATTATAGCCATAAAGCCTTTCTTCTACTTCATATTTTGCATGGAGTGAACAACTTCTTGAGCCACAATAATATTGTAACTGCAGTGCAGGGGCGGAGCTTGAGACAAAAATTTGGAGGGGCCAAATCTATACTCATTAACTAACTAAAAAAAAATTGATTATATAACATTTTTAAAATATTCATTTATAATAAAAGTCGAGAAGAGAAAAAATAGGGAGAAGATAAAATCAAAGAAAAAATATTACAGTATTGCTCCCTGTATTTTGATGGACCAGAAAAAACACAAAGAAAAAAAACTTTATAAATTAAAAGTCATATGTAGAGAAACTTTTTATCTTCTGTGTTATAACTATGATGATACACCGAAGATAAAGCAGCTCTACTTAAAAGAAACTAAAAAAACTCTATAATGGTATTGTTGTACTTCACTTTGATTCAACAACATCATCTGTTGGCAATGTCTTTTTCCTAGATCAGTTAAATTTACAGAAAATACTGCTACTTCTGAGGTTGAGGTTGAGGTTTAAAATAAAAAATCAATTAACTTCATCCATAGGTGTAGTATAGAATGGGTAAAAGTATAGTAAAGAATACACCACAAAAATAAATTTCATTGATAGGCTAAAAATTTCAGGCAATTAGATTAGAATATCGAAAAAAATGACAAGATTAACATACCACATAGAACAAAGATTAAATTATGAGTCCCAAAGATATAAAAAGCTGACTTGCAAATGAAAAAATAAAGGAGGGAAAAATGTTATAAAAAAAATTGGGGGGGCCAAAATTAGAATTTACATTATACTAAATTTGTTTTAAAAAAATTCTAAACAAAATTCTTTTTTTTGGGGGGGGGGGGGGCACGGCCCCCTCTAGTCATTGTAAAGCTCCGCCATTGCTGTTGTGTCTCCCCGGAACAAAGCTACATTGGTTAAGAGATATTACATGAGGGAGAATTGACTTTAATTTGTTTACAACGACCTTTGTAACTGCTTTAATCTGGATTATCCTTCTTCGGGATAAAAACTAGAAGAGTGCCATTGATGTCTTTTATAGTTTATGGGTTAGAGAATAAATATTTAATATAATTCACGACAGAGTTACATACCATACTCCATTGGTTCTAATAAAATAATGCATTAAACCCATCCAGACTCAGGGATTTGAGAGCACCCATGCTAAAGATGGCCTCCTTAATTTCATTATCAAAGTTCTTTTTCCTCATTACAAAGATTATAAAAATAATCAATGACCATGCTTTTTATTGATGACATATCAACACCCATATACCTTCTTGGTTCATAATTGCCTCTACCTTATTATTCTTCCTTCTGTGGTTTGCACGAGCGTGAAAGTATTGAGTGTTTCAGTCTCCATAAATTGACTACTTCGCTCTGGCTTTCTATGCCCAAAGGATTTCTTGAAGTAGTATATCTTCAAGCTCCTTCCAAAGATCAAGTTGAATTTCCTCCATATGAGGAGTGATGCCCTGCTCGAAACCGCCTTGTTAAACCATATAGTCGACAGAGCAATATCTTTTTCCTGCTTCTGTGTGCTTAAAGACATGTTGATTCCAGTGAGAACAACAAGCAGCAGGTTGAGATATATTTTCAATCCACTCAATTTCCCTATGCCATTTTTGTTGTACAAACTCATCAAAGTTTTCATGAAGCACACAAGCCATTATGAAACGAAACAAGCGATTATGTGTTTCTCGATCCTCAACGGCATCCATCTGAAGTAATAATGGCCATTGGTCTGATTTAAAGAAAGGAAGGTGAAAGACCGAAACAGAAGAAATTTTATGCACCCATTGTTTGTTAACAAGAAGTCTATTTAAACAAGCTTCCATCATACCTTTCTTCCAAGTAAATTTAGGACCCACAAACTTAGCATATAACATGTTAGTATCGTCAACCCATTGCACAAGGTTATGATCATAAGATTGTATATGAACTATAGTTGATAGCCTTTCATTGTCCAACAGAGTTATTCAAATTGCCACCAATAGCCCAAGCACACAAACTAGCAAATCAGGAAAGATTCTCCCATAGTGTTTGACGAACAATGCAGTTTGGGTTAGCATAAACAATAGTAAACAACTAGGAGACATTTGGTGCAAACATTACTTGCAAGTGAAGGAATTAGAGGTTTCGTTCAAGCACAGTGATTGAAAATGAAAAAGTATTCCACAAGCACCATATTCCACCACTTTAGCCCTCAGAATCATTTAGTTCAAAATTGCTAAACCCCATTTGTTGAACAGCCATTGAGACATATCCTTATTAAAACGCGTCCCCAGCATTGTGAAAAAATGCATATGATAATGGTTCTTCAAATCTCTCATCAAGTCAGGAAAGCTTCTTGCCTCAGTTTCACTCGAGTTCTATATCTTGTAATTCATGAGGAAACAATAATAATTTGGTGGGGTGAATCATATCCTTACCCTCAGATTTATCTTGAGCATCCATGTCTTCATCTACCCCTTGTTAGCCATGCATGTCACTAACAAAATCCATATTAGTTATTACTCACAATTATGGGCAAATTATTCTTCATACAATCGACCACTGTCCTTGTGCGCTCAATTGGTGCAAAAGGCCCATTGTCAACCAAGCCTACATGAGCATCCTGTAGTGGGCCTTGCATGGGCTAGGAACGGGTTCATGTTAGAGGGGCTTTTGGGCTGGTCCACCACAACATATTATTTGGGCTTATCATGTGTAGGAGGCCTATTTTCCTTTCCTTTGAACATTTCCTCATTATCAATTTTCCTCTTCACCCAACTTGGACCCATTTAGACTTAGTGGTATGGGAGTTTGACTCCCCTTCCCCATGTCCAAGGTTCGAATACTACCCCCTCCCCTACTATGTGTAAAACTTGGACCTATTTAGACTTACTCGAGTCCACATCCTTTTCAATTTCCCTTTTATTAAGATCCCAATATTTCAGCCTGTTGTCTTCATTACCTCTTTTAGTATCCTGATTTCAAGAGATTCCCTGCTTGATATCCTTTCCAACATCATCCTTCCCCACAAGGTTGAAATATCTCAATGTGCTTGATTATGGAATGTATTTGGAGTTTTTTTTAATAGTATTGTATTAGATATAATTGCAGTTTTTTTTAATAAAAAAAAATGACAACGGTCAGGAGTTACCACTTAAGCAGGGAAGTCCGTCTTGCCTAATGCACCCTTGTCTTGCTTGAAACAGTTAGGGCTTCTAGGGGCAGGGCAGGACAACAAGCTGCAAAATGCATCCCGTTCATCTTTCGGGTAGGGGTCTCACCTTGCCCACTCCCCTCCCTTCTTTGATATATCTCTTATCTCATCCTCCCTTGCCATTTTGGCGCTGTTCTTGTTAGTGGAGAGTGAGGAGGAGACGACTGGAAATAGAGCGAGTTAGTGTAATGTGAAGCATGTTGATGTGCCATTTTAAATCCTCTTTGGTACTAATGTGGCTCCATCTCAATTCCTTATTTACATAAGGAACTAGTCAAGGACTGAGTTACCTATACTTGAAACTATAATGATTAGGTTATAAGGTTTTGAATTGTAGGGTAAAAGGACCAATAAATTAATTTTCCCAAAAATCAAATTTAATGTCTACAATTTAAAAAGCCTTAGCATTCTATTCTAATTATAACACATAGTTAATTTTTTTAAGATATTTAATCAAATCATATTCCATGTATGATTAAATTATATTAATTTATAAGTCAGAAAAATTAGTTATAGAAAAAATGATAAATATAAATACTTTAAAGTAATTTAATTAACTCTATTAGTCTCTTAAGAAAATTAAATGTCTCACAAATTTTTTTTTTTGATATAAAAATTTTAGGAAAGGGGTTGGGTCTACCAACGATCTAAGGGTAGAGCGAAATCTCTCTTCTTCTTAGATCATATTATGTTAGGTAGGGTGAGTCGTCTATTACCTTCAGGTATTTACTTAGGATCCTAAGAGCTAAAATGTCTTATATTTAGGACATGAGGTAGTACTGATTTTATTTTATTTTATTTTATTTTTTTAATTTTTTCCAATCATGTGCCTAGGGAGGTCAGAACCTACGTGCCAGGAAGCCTCGGCCCATTTCAAGAGACGGATTAGCCCGCGCGTCCTTCGTCGCTGAGACGGAAACCCTACCCTACGTCCCTACCCGTTCTTCTGAATTCTGATAATCTCCTGAACCGCCCGCCATGAGAGGGCTTTTCTCCCCCAGCAAGCTGTTCGGCAGCGCAAGGGCGTTGTTTGGAAGAAGCAATCAAATCGCACAATGGGGTCGTGCATTCAGCCTCATCCCAATGGTGATCGAACACTCTTCCAGAGGAGAGAGAGCATACGACATCTTCTCGCGTCTTCTCAAGGAGCGGATCGTCTGCATTAACGGACCCATTTCCGACGACACCGCCCACGTTGTCGTTGCTCAGCTTCTATTCCTCGAGTCTGAAAACCCTTCCAAGCCCATCCACATGTACCTCAATTCTCCCGGCGGCGCTGTCACTGCAGGTACGTCCTCTTTCAACAGGTTTTTTTTGTTCTCCTTTACATAAAATTTCCTTGTTTTCTGTCGACAACGGTACTAAATAGCAATGGGCGAGTGAAAATTGTCATTGTTCGTGCCTGCGGTCATGTATTTTCAGTGAATGTAACGGTGTTTCCTGGACACGCTGGTTATTTCAAATTTCAAATTTAGTATGCATTCTTTTGTTTGAATTTCTCTATAAGAGGATAGCTTGGCTATATTAGATTGCTCGGAGATGATTTATGGAGCTGTAACATATGATGCACACGCTGTAGTTGTTGACGGCTCATGTAATCGTATAATTAAGAAGAATATGAATGACTAATAAAATATAACGCGCACATATGTGGAAACTAAAATATACAGCGAGTTCTCAACTTCTGTTATGATGTACCCTTAGGGTCTGTTTGGTTCAACGGAGGGGAAGGGAAGGGGGGGGGGGGGGATTTTAATGGAGGGAAGGGGAAGGGAGGGAAAGGGAGGGATTTTAATATTACCTTGTTTGTTTGGATTGATCAGAAGAAAGGGGAGGAGAGGGATTTTAATGTTACCTTGTTTGGTTTAGGAGGGGATGGAAGGGAAAATTTTTTTACATTGACAACTTTACCCTTATATTATAATATGGATTTTAATGTTACCTATATATATATATATATATAGAAATAGGAAGTATGTCTTCAATGTTCAAACTTCATAGGAGACATATTTCTTGTTTAAACAAAAAGAGCATTCAAACCTTCAAACCTAGAAATAGGGTGTTTGATAAATTTATGATTGAACCTAGATTTTTTTTTCTTGTTGTTTTTTTTTTTGGACAAAATTTCTTCTGGGTTTTGATTCCTCTTGTGAAAAGCTCTTCCAGTGGTTATATTTTTGGGACTTTCCTGTGATTTTTTTTCCTTCCAAAAAAAATAAAGAATGTTAAGGAAACAAAAGGAAGTTTCATTTCATGCCCTTTAAAGTTTTGAGGTCACCAAAGATGAGATAGTGCGTGGAGGAATGATTGAGCGTATCAGCCATTCAGCATTATGTCAAAAATTCAATTCAAATGCTTTCTGATTTTAGGCCACGAATAACGAAGGCCAAGTTCTTTAGGCCACGTCAGGACTCAGGAGTGAGTGCGACCCTGCTGTAGTGTAATGGCACCACCATATCTTCTTAAATCCCTTTCCTTCATCCTTCTTCCTCACTCGCTCTCCTCTCTTCTCATCTTTCAGCTTTCTCAATTTTTGAGCTTTTTTAGCCCCCACCCACATGGACCCCACTGCATCTCGCCATCGCCAATCGTCTTCCTCTTCCCATCGTCTACTCGAAATTTTCACCTCATGTCCGCCCTCTCTCGCCACCGCTGGTGATGAGCTCAACGAGGCTGAGCTTTTTTGGTCTGGCGATGTCCCTGAAACTGAGAATCAACCCCCTCTGCCCGCTAAAAACAACTGGCTGAGCCTCACTTGCTCCCAAGAGTTGATGACCTCTGGTTCGAACTGGAGGAGCTTGGGTGGGTTCGCAAAGTGGGCTGGAGATGAGCCGAGGGTGAACCAAGTAGGTACGTGGTCGGAGATTGAAGAGGGTTGAGGTTGAGGAGACCATAGGTGGTGGAGGTGAGAGAGACGATGTGGTGGTTGAGAGTTGGTCCCGTTGTCCAGATGAAGAGTCGGAGTAGGGGGTGAGACCAGAAATCAAGAATGAATTTCTAGTTAGAAGGGGCTTGGTATTTTAGGAATAATAGAACAATTTTAGGGGTATTTTAGTCCACTGAGACATCAATTTTCAAAATCCCTCCGAATCCGTCCGATTTGGGGGGTGAAGGTTTTGAGGGGAGAGGAGGGAAAATTTTAAAAAATTTCCCCTCCCCTCCTAAAAAATGTCATTAGCCAAACGAGGGGAGGGGGCTAAAATCCCTCCATCCTCCTCCCCTCCCCTCCGATCCCCTCAAACCAAACAGACCCTTAATCTTTCTCTGCAAATTCTCTTACTCTCTACTTCATCAAATCGTCTAACCTGATCCTTAGATATGCATTCTGACCACTGTGATGTATCCCTTGATCCTTACGTTTATGGGAGAATTAGAAGAAAGAAATAGATAATGGGAAATAAACGGCAATAACATAGAAGAGGTGAAAGAACTGGGAGGGAGATAGAAATTAACAAAACTGATGAGGAAGAATTAGAAGAGATTCCAAACCTGATGCTTGAGGCTCGGAGAGAGGGTGAACTAAGCCCTTGAACCTTTGAAGGGCTGGAGCTAATTGGCGTTAAAAAACCCTTAAGATTGGCCCTATTTATTTTGCCCATGTCTTTTCCGTTTGAACTCATGACATTTGCCTCTTTGTATCAAGTGAACTGTTTTGATGCCAAAGCTGCAGCATTGCGCTGCCTGCTTTTGACCACTATGATTTGCGCTATGCATGCAGAGTGCTAACTAGTTTTGTTCCCAATTAATTCTCTCTCTCTCTCTCTCTTTTTTTTTCCCCAGAAAATCATTTGGCTGAGTGCATTTTGTAGACCACATTATTAAGACATTGCAGATACCTTGCATTATATGGAAATTTTCTAGAATTTCTGCCACCATTTTCATTTTCTTCCAATCAATTATACTTTTCCTTCAAGTAATCTTTCCAAAAAGGAAAATAGTAATGACAATAATTATGTATCAACTGAATTTCTGAACTGTGAATCTGATGCCATGCGGTACAGCAGTAGTTTTGGCCTTTTAGCACTATAGCGTCTTAACCAACTGAACGTGCAAAAATCTTCACCATTTTAGTAGCTTTTAACTATTAGTTTAACTTAATAATCAGTCTAACAGTATGTGCTTGTTTGGGATAGCGGTGGTAAGAGTGATTTTTTCCTGATGGGCTTTCGTAAACAGAAGGTAAGATAAAAGTTAGATTGTAAATGTGATTTATATTTCCCATAGCGATGGCAAAAGTATTTTTTTTTTTCCAGATGGGCTCTTATTTAGGATAACGTTTGAAAAGTCATTTGAGATGGAAAATAACATAAATCTTATTGAATACTACACACACTTATATGTATATATTATTTTGTTATAATTGAAGATAAAAATTTAAATTTAAATTTGATAAAAAATAAATTATTATTTAAAAACATTTAAAAACTCTACCATACTTAATTAAATATATTTTAAAGGATAAATTTGAATGCATACAAATTTATATTTAATAGTACATTGTTTATTGGATTACCTATTCCTAACATTTTTCTCCCGAAGCTAGAAAAAAGTGATTTCTATCTGAAGCTATTTTTTTTTTACAATAAGTACATCAACTCTTTAAGCTATCTCAAACGGTCTAGATTAGCTTTTTTTCTTCCACTGGGCTTATTTTACTGTTTGATGAGCTTTTTCACTGTTTGAAGCTATCCCAAGCAGGTCCATAGTTGGTGATTAAGAGGTTTGCAATCGTCTTAAATCTAGGTGCGATCCATCTATACTATAAGTTTTCATTCTTGAGTATCCTTCTATGCCCTAAAAAACCCAACAAATAATTCCTGAAATCTGACAAAGCATATATTTGTGAAATATTTGAAACTTCGTTGATCTGTAGAAGTCCAGCGTGTGGAAAATTTGATGATTCTTGTTATTATTACTTTGGTGTTCTTGTTGTTAATCCTATGCCATGGGCAGGCCTTGCCATATATGATACTATGCAGTACATTCGCTCTCCAATCAACACAATTTGCTTGGGCCAAGCTGCATCTATGGCTTCTCTCCTATTAGCGGCAGGTGCGAAGGGTGAGAGGCGGTCTCTTCCAAATGCGACAATCATGATTCATCAACCTTCAGGTGGTTATAGTGGGCAGGCTAAGGATATTACAATCCATACAAAGCAAATTGTTCGGGTTTGGGATTCGTTGAATGCATTGTACTCAAAACATACAGGACAATCATTGGAGATTGTTCAAAAAAATATGGATAGAGATTATTTCATGACTCCAGAAGAGGCAAAGGAGTTCGGGCTTATTGATGAGGTTATTGATCAAAGACCAATGGCTTTGGTTACTGATGCTGTTGGTAATGAGAGCAAAGATAAAAGTTTGAATTAGAACTGGTAGGGTAAAATTTGTCTGAATAATCATTGTTGTGTTTAAGTGCCTCTTTGCCGCCTAAGTTATACATGGCTGTTCATAGAACATTATCCTTATCAATTGGATATAATCTTTGTCGGCATGTAATTGAATTTATTTAGCTTTCTTTCACTCCTTTCTGGTCTAACTTTTCATGTTTAATTTCAATGGATTGGACGCCTTACCTCATATGAATAATTATTTTCTCCTTGTGTTGTTCGTTCAACCTTTACTTTCACTACTAAGAACTTGTGAATGCTGGTGAAGGAACTTTTGAAGTGTCCTGCATGTCAATAAATCTTTTACAGCTTTTTAGGGAGCATGATTGGAGGTCTAATTTCCCACTCACTGTGATTTGTAACTTGCTATTTATCTGATGCATTCTGAGATTGTATTTGTTTCTCATGCTACGTCTTTGTCTATATGTCAGCTTGACTATCTGTATGCTAGTTTCTTAATGTAGTTGATGAGTCGGTTACCTTCGTAGCCACACAGAATTTGATATTGAATCTAATAATATGGATTTTGTTAGTAGATTGTTAAATGTGATGGTATAATAGAGATAGAGATTACATGGAAAGACAATTATTCCACCGATGACCCTTTTCCTTTCTCTCATTTGCTCCTCATTCTCTTACATTTCATTTTATTATCATCCTCTTGGGTAACCAAAGGCGCCCTAACTTTTACCTAGAGGCTTGAGTTAGAAAATTACCACGTAATGAATACGAGTAGTTTATAATTTAGTGCTCGGAAGTTCAATTTCCTCTTGACCTGATATTTGATACACATGTTTGTAAAAGTCTCTAAAAGGTTATTCTTTTGGTTATTTAATTATTGAAACAAAGTCTTGTACTTTACACTACTATTTGTAATCCCCCTTTCAAAGTGGGAAAAGGGATCACATCTGGTCACTAATTGATGTCATGAATCTGGGTAATTTTCAATCCCCGATTATTGTTATTCTTATTTAAATGTTTATGAGAGTCCTCAATTAATTTTCATTGTTAGTAGATTATTGCCTTCTGAAAGGGCTGTTTTAAATTGTAACAAGGAACACTGGCTGCTCTCACAAACAAATATCAAACGCCTTGAGTGTATTCTCTCTTAAAAGCACGAGGAAGCTTAATCAGTAAATTGTTTCCAAATATACAAAATATTATCAAGCAGTGATAAGAAATGTGGTAATATTATTTGCTCATATTATTACAGGCCCAAAAAAACAGGCTTGGATTTGTATTTTTATAAAAACATGTAATTGTCCCCAGTAATGACGTGATTTGTATGATACGCAATTATATCACTATATTCATCACACTATTACTATTGAAATTTTATATTTTATTAATACTGAACAATATGAAAATGTGATGATATCTGTTATCTTTCAAATATTAGATTATATAATTATCCGATAATAATTTTAAAGATTACATATTTATCTAAATTGGATGGTTGGGGCAAAGTGAAATGAAAAATTGAAAATTAGCAATAAGTGCTGTTGGGTCTGTTTCACAGAAAGTGCAGGAATTGAGAGAGAGTGAGAAAAATAAAAAAAGAAGTAACAAAGGAAAAACATCACGAAATTCCTTTAGGTCCCGTAATCCCCCTCTCATCAGCCATCAGGCCGAAGCCACCCTCCCACAAAATCTACTCTCTCTCTCTCTCTCTTCTCGTCCCACCGCCTCAATCTCCTCCTCGTCCCCTCCCTCTTTCTCTGCAATCTTCTTGCTCAGATTCTCTTGGTTGCCGTATCCTCAATGCTGGGCCCTCCTTCGCTCTCCCTTCCTCCGATGCTTTAGCCGACTGCTGTGACGGTGCTCCGCCGCGGAGACAACCCCGCCGAGGATCCCCGCGGTGGTTCTGCGGGATTTTTCTAGGGTTTTCCAGATTGTTTGGGTTGCTCAAGTTTTACTCACAATACTCCTGGTTATTTGATTTTACTCATTCTCTATCAGCATCCGTCCCCCATCATGGGTCCGCCGCGTCGACGCGGAGCGAACAAGGCCAAAGCCAATGGGCACTTGAGTCTCGGGGATCTTGTTCTCGCCAAGGTCAAGGGATTTCCAGCTTGGCCTGCCAAGGTGTGAATTCCTTCATTGAACTTGTTAATCTTTGAGTTTGTTGTATCTCAACTGTGATCATGTGAATTGCAGGGCAACGTCTTTGTTAAGTTATTCTTAATTGAAATTTGAATAGTTAAGCATGTCCGACCAATTTGTCAGCTAAGAATTGCTCCAATGGGGGATTTGCATTCTTGATTTGTGATATACTTATTTTTAGTGCGTTTAGAGACTCCTTTCCTCAATCATTACTTTTATGTCCCCTTCCTTCTTACTTTATCCTTTGATTTTATTCAGATGATAGATTTTAGTCATTAATAACGGGAACACTGTTCTTTTTTCTTTGTCCTCCAACAGATAAGCAGGCCGGAAGATTGGGGGAAAACGCCTGATCCAAAGAAATATTTTGTTCAATTCTTTGGTACAAATGAAATGTAAGTCTCTCTCACCTGTCTTGACTGTAACTTTTAGCCTAGCGTTCTCTTGGAATGCCTCTAATGAAGGACCGTTATATGACCTAGGTAAGAGGAACAAACTTAAACAACACATCTAGAAGCAGAACTTATTAGTGGTGAAAAAATGTTAGATATAAATAATATCTGGCAGATAATGTCTTACTGTTAATCAAGTGTGCTCTTCATTCTGAGCCTTTGACTGGTTGTTGCTTAAAAATTACGTTGTATTCAAGGTTCTATTTGTTGGCTTGTGTCATTTATCCTAGTGTCTAGAGTTCAGAATTATTGGAACTGAAATGGCAAGATTTGTTGCCTACCAAGCCTGTGAAGAGCCAGTAGGACTAGGGTCAAAATACATTGGATTGTCTGATTTTTGGTAAGGTTCCCTTAACATATGACTAAAAGAAATATACAACAAGATGCTTTCTCTGGGCCTAAAGGTAGAACTAGCTGGGGGTTTGTTTTGGTTTAAATGTATGACCAATCTCCTTTGTCTCCCATTTTAATTATTTTTCCTCTAACTATCCCTATAGTTAGATTCCTGAACGATGTGTTAGCTATGTTAGTAATACTTCAATGTAAATGATTAACAAGTGGGGCATTTCAGGAAAACCATCACATATTTTTCTACAAATAACTGATTTATCTGATTTCCTTAATACGGATGAATTAGTTAATTGACCCCTACATTTAGGACAGGAGGAATTAGCCCCTACATTTAGGACAGGAGGGAGGATATAGTAATTTTGAATAATCATAAAACTATATAATCTCATCATCCTGTAATTAAACAAGTAGTAAATTGCAAGTTTCACAGAGTTTCACCCATAAAAACAACCTAATAGTCACCGAACTGTCAATATTCTTTCAAATACAAGTTTTCAACATGTAAATACAACAGATTTCAGACACCTAGAAGTAGCAAATATCGAACTCCAATAAATCTCAAGTACTAACAAACGTGAAAACAAAAAGATGAATTTGCTTAGAGGCCTTGGAGATGGTAGGGCTGTTGGAGTGTTGGCATAATCAGTATTATACGCTGTAGATGAATTTCAGTTTAAATTTTACTATTTCCTTGGGTTTGAATACTGAGACCAAGAAATTGTCTACCTGTGGCCCACCTGGTGGATTTTATGTTGGAGTTGGGAAAGAAGTATTGCGAAATAATTTGGAATCTTGATTGCAAGGTTTCAGTTGGGATGCTATTGTGGAGTGGTGGTACTTGAAAACATTTTTTTTAGGACTAGAGGTTGACTTTGTAGTTATTGCTTTCTTGTTTCTCCATTTTCATTTGAATCATTCAACATCTGTTTTGTTATTAGTAGTTCATGATTCGTTATAGGAAAATGGTTGATGGTGGACAAGTCATCTGGAAGAGCTGCGGTGTTAACTAAATGTTCTGAGATTTCATCTTTCTGCTGGTGGCAAATGTGATCTTATAGTGACAGTGGAAACTATTCTTTTTGTTCGCATGTGTATTAATGCCATATATCAGTGATGATTTCATGTTATATACATCATGCATTTATTGGGTGATGCCTATACTTACTATTAATTTTCAAATTCAAATATTTTTCTGAAAAGCTTAGAATTATATAGCATATCCTACTATCCTAGTACTAGAACTTGTTATAGAAGATAATTTATTGCGGGGCACTTGGGTCAGTCAAGTTCAAGAGGGCATTGGAATGATATGAATCTGTTGTAAATTTTAATTCAACTCAAAGCTAAGCAATAATAACTGAAACTGATATTTCTATCAGGTCAATGAAAATAATCTCCAATCTACGAATGAAACATAATTTGATAAAAAGGAATCTACTGCTTTCTTCAAATACATTTGTTATCTGATTTTGCGATGCCTCTGATGATTTACTCTATTCACCCTTTCTACATGCTCCTGTTCATTAGATTGACTGTCTTTCCTATTATCTTCTTACATTGCATCCATCTTGGTTATTTTCTTTCAGTGCTTTTGTTGCCCCAACGGATATTCAGGTGTTCACCACTGAGGCGAAAAATAAATTATCTGCTCGTTGTCAAGGCAAGGCAAAGTACTTTGCCCAAGCTATGAAGGAAATCTGTGTGGCATTTGATGAGTTACAGAAACAAAAAGCCAGTAGTTTGCGAGATGACACTGATGATTCTCTCGTTGACTCAGAGGTTCCTTCTGTTGATGGAATTACAGGTGACTTAAAGGATGCTACTGATAATGTTGTATCAAATGAAGAAAAGGCTAATGATTGTGTGGGCAATGCTGGCTCTAAGTTAGAGCGCTGCACACTGAGATGTGGAGAAGGTAGTGGTCAAGATGAAAAACCCTCTGGCCATTCAAATGACAGTTCATCTCCTGTTCTCCCAAATGTGATCAAATGTAAACCATCTAATGGTGCTGAGCTTAAGAAGGATGCTAGCACATCTAATCTAAATGATTTATCATGTCTGAAGGGGGGAACATCTGATTCTAAGGATTTAAGCAAAGTTAATGACCTGAAGCAAGATGACAATGGACAGAAGGCATCGACAAATGGGAACAAATCAAAAAAGCTTGTTACTGTGACAAAGAGAAGCGATGGTGGAAATAAATACGGTGGCTCTGATGCTGTAACACCTTTGAAGGCTGAAAAATCTGAACGTTGTGCCAGTCTTTCCAGGTCTGGAGAGTCATCAAGAGGTGGAAATAAGGGAAAGAATGTATTTGGTGTTAAATCAGATTCTTCAGATGCTGTTAAATCAGGCTCTGATGTTAATGGTGGAAAAAAAGATAAGAATCTACAAAAGGTCAAAACAGGTCTTAAGATGAAGAATGATTTAAAAGAGATGGTTGAGTCAGAGGAGGCTGATGGTGGAATTTCCAATAAGCCAAATAAGACCCAACTTGTTTGTGCAAAGCGTAAAGCAGGAACAAATGAAACTTTACACGCAACGAAGAAATTGAAGCATGTAGATGCTAAGGATGATTTGACTTTGGGTTCTCCTCCTGAAAAGACAAAGAGTGCTTCACCTACTGTTATTGAAGACAAAGAATTTAAAAAATCAGAGTTGAGGAGGTCAATGTCACGTTTGAAAACAGAAAAGAGTTTGTCTTCTAGTGTTCAAACTGGTGTTGTTGGTTCTGATGATACTATCCAGGAAGTGCTACCAGGGACAAAACATCGTAACCAAGTCCGACAAGTCAAGTCTGATTCTACTAGTCCTGCTTCAGATGGAAAAATGGATAAGAGTTCTGTTAGGTTGGAAAGTGATGGAAATAATGCTGCAGAAAAGGCAGGAAGGAGGAAACGTAGAGCTGTTTGCCTTTATGATGATGACGATGACGAACCTAAGACGCCGGTCCATGGAGGTGCTACTAAAAATATTAAATCACCTTTGTTTCCTAGAGAGTCAAAGGGAAACAATGCACATTCAGGGAATTCTGATGCTCCTCAGCTGGCTAACAGAAGTTCTAGTGGACTTGAGGATAGCCAATTGAAAGAATCATCTTCTCAAGTAGAAAATGACTTGTCCAGGCAGGTTAAAAAAGAGAAGATTGAAGATGGAATTCCTGTCCAGATAACCCGAAGCCCTGAACAGTCAGATTTAAAGCAGTATCCAACCAAAGTGGCAAAAAAAGGAAGCTCCTCATCTCCTATGAAATCACCTCAATTGGTTCCCTCTTCAAAGCCAAATGCTGAGCGGAACAAATCTTCCAAATCTGTGTTTAAAGTTTCCACTCAAAAGAAGGCTGATCTTGGTTCTTCAAAGGGTCTGAGTAGTACCAGCTCTTCTCAGAATCAATTGACAACTCATAAAAAGAAAACCTTGTCTTCGATGGAAGCATCTAAGACTACTCCTACCTTGAGAGCTGGGGAAGTTCCTGCTGCAACAGAAAATTTGAAGGAGCATGATGGATTTCATGTTGATAGGTAGTTATGCTTTTGACTATGATTTGTTCAGAATTATTTACTTGTTTCTTTCCTCCTACCTTGTTTAAATTTATTTTACGATTTATTACAGATTAGAAGTGGTAATGGATGAGAAAAATAGTCTGCACACTGGTTCAAAGACTCCTGAAGCTGCAAAAACTATGAAACATCTTATTGCAGCTGCACAGGCAAAGAGGAGGCAATCTCATTCTCAATTTATTCCTCTTGGAAATCATAATGTTCCGGGAGAGACTCCCAGCCCATCTTCTGTTCAGCCATTCCTTTCTGCCTCAAGCAATTTTCCACAGGTGGATGTACAGGGAGTATATGAGCACTTGACATTGGCTTCTCCATCAGCATACCACTCTGCTCCTCTGAATCAACCTGAAGCTGAAGAAGCTGAGGAAAGAATAGTTGGTTCAGTGCAAAGGGGGCCAGGTGGCTCACTGAGTGGTGGTACTGAAGCTGCTGTTGCTCGTGATGCCTTTGAAGGAATGATAGAGACTCTATCAAGGACTAAGGAAAGTATTGGACGTGCCACTCGTCTTGCCATTGATTGTGCCAAGTATGGCATTGCAAATGAGGTATACTCCTTTCTATTATCAATTATGCTTTTTCTCAAATCAAGGAATCAACTAATGAAGCTTGGTCTGTTTTCTCTTGCCTATATCTTTGTTTTCAAAGTCTTCTTAATCTTCTGGAGATTTGCAATTCTCATAGGAAAGAAGCTTCATAGTATTGATGTAATTTCAAAGATGTGATTTGTAGAATTTTTAGGATAATGGCCGGCTATAGTCACTATACTCCTTTCTTTCTTGATGCACCAGTGGGTCTGAAATATATACACAAGGAAATATGAGGTTGCTATGTAACCCCTGAAAAATAGTAGAGAATATTGCAATAATCCTACAGCCTAACAAAGATCCTAATCTGGTGGAATAAAGATAAATGGAAGAAAAAGACAAAAATTATCAAATTCCTTATATCACGGTACAACTAGCAACAGATAGTTTTGACGATATCTGACAACTTGAAAGTGTGCCTAAGGAATTGCATTGTGTCTTCCAAACCCAAGTAGCCAACCTTGTTGCAATATTGAAGGGAAGCGCAACCTATGGAAAAAGCTCATCCTTAACTGATAACCAAGGGTTGGGAATAGTTTTGTGTTGCAAACATGGTGTGGGTTGTAATTAAATTTAAACTATTTTTTTTTAATTATATACATTGTGTTTATATTTTTTGCCTGTGTGGAGATTTAAAGATTTTAGACGGTCATACAGAGTTCTGGAGTAGGAACATTGTGGATTGGTAAAACCTATTTGATGGTTATGGTACTCTTGTTTTTACTGTGACTAGTGTGTAGTGAACTTACTTGCGAAGTGCTTATGTACAGGTTGTTGAACTTCTTATCCGAAAACTGGAAAGTGAAACTAGTTTTCATCGTAAAGTGGATTTGTTCTTCCTTGTTGACTCTATCACTCAGTGCTCACACAATCAAAAAGGTGGATGTCCATGTGCCTGTTCTCTACCCTGCATGCCCAAACCTGAAAGCATGTCTTTTAGGTAGTGTTCTCTTAACAACTTTGTTAATTCTGGTTGTCGTGAAAATTTCAGGCATTGCGGGATCTTCCTACATCCCTACCGTTCAAGCTGCTCTGCCTCGCCTACTTGGTGCTGCTGCTCCCCCTGGAGCTGGTGCCCGTGAAAATCGTCGTCAGTGTCTCAAGGTTGGTCCATCTTATTCTTGTAGGATATGTCAAATACCTGATCAGAGTCTTCTTTTTCTAAAGCTGAAAACTTTTTTGTTTGATGAAGCAGATGGTGCCATTTTACTTTTTATATAGGTTATGTACGTGGGACATTTATTTGCTTTATTGTTTGATTGCAGGTTTTAAGGCTGTGGCTTGAGAGGAAAATTTTGCCAGAGTCTGTGCTTCGTCGCTACATGGATGACATAGGTGTGTCTAATGATGAGATGGTCGTTAGCTTTTCTTTCAGACGTCCATCTCGGGCAGAGCGGGCTGTCGATGATCCAATTAGAGAAATGGAAGGCATGCTTGTGGATGAGTATGGAAGGTGTGATATTCACTTTTGTTTTGTGAATCTTGGTGAATCATCTTTGAAAATTACATAAGATAGTGAGATGGGGCGGGGTTGAGGAAAATACGGCATCTTTTGTACAATTGGATAAAGAGAATATGTTTGTGTACACAAGACACCTAATGGAAGGGCAAGTCTTTAATTTTTTATTGATGCGCATATAGGATTTTACGGCTTACCCTTTTTTGGAGTTAAGTAAACCTCATCCCAAGTGGAATGGGGGATCATGGAATAATAAGGAAATCTTAAGCTGTTGGCATATCACAGGTGAATATCAAAGAAGATAGATTTGACCTATAAAGGTTTTTGTATTGATTTGTTAGTACAGATTAGGTGTGGAATGGTTTGATTAAGGTGCTAATTTGCATTTGCCTATTCTTGTTTGGACTTGTTATCAACATTAGCCTTTATTATTCATATTGTATATTTAAGAAGAAAATTTTATTTGTTGATTATTAATTTTCGCTACATAATTCCTATTTCTGATTTTCCATATTTTGTGTGTTCATATCAGCAATGCTACATTTCAGCTGCCTGGTTTGTTATCCTCGCATGTGTTTGAGGAAGAGGAGGAGGATGATCTTCCTAATGGTTTATTTAAAGATATACATGATGTATCTCCAGCTGATCCCACTCCTACTATTGGAGAATCAGAAACTTCTACTGTTACCCCGAACGATAAACGCCACTGTGTCTTGGAGGATGTGGATGGTGAGCTTGAAATGGAAGATGTTTCAGGTCATCCAAAGGATGAAAGGCCTGTAATATTAAATAATTCATCAGAAATGGATTTTCAACTTGAGAGCTCAGATAGGAAGTTAGATTCCTCTCTGAACATTTCTGCAGAGATACCTGCTCCTGATGGTTCTCCACCATTGCCACTTGATTCGCCCCCTCCTCTCCCTCCTCTGCCTTCTTCACCTCCTCCTCCACCACCACCACCTCCATTATCTCCATCCCCTCCACCACCACTGCCTCCACCACCAGTGTTGCAACCTGCACCTCCTCCCTTGCCACCTGCAGGTCCTCCACCATCGCTGGCTCCTCAATCATCTGGACTAGGTTGGCCCTCTATGCTTCCACAACCTATAATGCCACCTCAACCATCACTTCAGTCATCCCCGCCATTGGGGTTTCAGCAGGGCGTGTCTCATGACTATAATAGTGGTAGCACAAGTGTAAGTCTTTTGAAGTTTACATCTCACTTATCTTATTAGCATCTTTGTACTAGTGATGCTGACTGGGGTTGTCTTTTATTCAGGGTAATCAAATAGTTCAAATGTCTGGAAACTCTTTCCCTGGCGGTCACAATAATGCAGTTGTGAAGGGTGAAATGTTCCCACAGCCTGCTCCAACAGCAGGCTGCAGTTCGCAGGAGCCTAATGGTTTTAGGCAACTAGAGTATGGGCAGAATGATGTGTACCTAAATGGTCAAGTTCCTCAACTTAATCAGCAATTTCAGCAGGGTAACCCCCAATTTGCCCAGAGACACATGCATTCTGCTCCACCTCAAAATCCATCAAATCAGTTCTCATATCCAAAGCCCACAGTTCAACAACTTCCTCATTCATTCCATCCTCCCTACTCTATGCCATCCCTTCCTGATAGCCGGAGGCAATTTGCTGCTGATGATCAGTGGAGGATGCCATCAAGTGATTTCAAATCAACAAACCAACTTGGTACATGGAGGGGGAGAAACCCTCCATGTCCAGGTCCACCCTTTGGACAGGAAGGTATGTGAATATTCTTTGCTCACAATCTGCAAGGTTCATTATAGTTTTTTCTTTATTTTTTTGGGGGCTGATCTGTACTACACCATGAAACATGATTTTATCTTCTAGTCTGTAATATATTTCTCTTGCTGTTGCATCTTGTGAAGGTTATTGGTTCTACACCATGAACTTGTTTTTTTTCATCATGTAATTTGTCTTTCCTGTTGTCATTAAGTTGTGCGTGGTATTGTCATAAGATGAACCAAGGTATATTTCAGACTTCTCATCTTGATAACTGCAGGGTATTTTCGACCTCCAATTGAAAGGCCACCGAACAACATGGGTTTTCAGTGTTCCACTCCAAGCAACTTACCTGCTGCTCCTCCAATATCAGGTGACTTTTGTCTATTGGTTGATCTTTTTATATCTTCCTTTGAGACATGAACCTTAAATCTTTTCTCTTTTGCTCAGGACACAATGTTCCTCAGATGTTGCCCTGTAGGCCAGACATGCCCACTCTTAGTTGTTGGAGACCCTCTTGATGCTAAATTGAAGTTTTCATTAGCGTTAAAGTAAGTTTTATTATATTTTGGAGATTTACTTTCTACTGGTCGACTGTTTAGTTGAAACAAATCTTTTCTCAACGGCCTCCTCTCTTTTTCCCTTTTTTTTAAACATAATTTACAAAACTTAAAATGAGATTTTAACTGATATTGCAAATCGTGCAAAATGAGTGTATGATGCCTCATTTCTTTTTTGTGTTTTTCATGATCAAATTTATTTTAACTTCAGTCACTTGAGATTGGGCAATAATAATTGTGTTCCTGATTTCTGACTTTCATGGGGCACCTCCTTCTCTAGTTACTCAAATGAGAATAGTGCGAAATGTTAGGGATGTGTGTAAGGCTTCTAGAATGCAAAATAGGCATTGGTGTTGTTTCACACGTTTAAAAAATACTTGGTAGCAGAGGCTAGGACCCTTTTATCACTTAGCCTCACCCCAGCGCATTAGGCACACTTTTTCTGCACCTTTGACTATGCTTCTTCAGGGAGATCTTCTCAGTTCTAACTTGTTTGGGTTCAATTTCATACCGGTGCATAGAATAGATATTGGACACGATCTACCTGTTTTATGGGTTGAAACTTTCTTTTGAAACAGAAGATTTTAGTTTGTTTTAATTTACTTGAAAGACAAATACTATTTACTTCTCTGTATTGACTTATGACTACTTGTCATCTTTCAGTGATGTGGTTGGTAAATAAGCAAGGTTACTTTCTGTGCCTCAGTTAGACTTACCTGTGTAGAACCTACAATTTCCACTCAGAAAATTTTGAAGACTTGTGGAGGCTTTTGGCAGGACTGTGTATATTGTAATTTTTCCTGACAATGTATCCCAGGAACATTTGCTTCCAAGTTATAGGCCCATTTTTCTGACTTGGTTAGTTTTTCTGTTTCCCATCTCTTGTAAATTGTAATTGTAATTATTACATAATTTTTAGATATAGAAATTAGTTGTAAGCACTCGATTTCATCTAACTTGATTTAATTCTGATTCATCATAGAACAAAAAGGCCAAACATTGCAAACAATGAGATAGACATTTTAATTTGTCGTCTTCTATCAACTAACTTTAAAAGCTGCTTTTGGAATGTGCAACACTACTAAGCTGAACCTTTGTAGTATGAAGATATTTAATACCAATAATGCCACCATTACTGTTGTATATGATGTTTAGCTGATATATTTATGCCTATGTCATTTCCATGTTCTATAGTAATATTTGATCTTTATTCTTGGCTTCATTGTTTGCCATGAGGGAGAATTCTGTTGCAAGTTTGGGCTATGATGAACTAGTTTTTATTTATTTGTTTTTTGTTGGGAGATTAACTTCACTAGAAAGATTTAAAATTTTCAATGCATGCTCGTCAAATTAAAATGGGAGAGTATGGGCTCTCCTCATGATGAAGTACAAAATATTTTTGTTTATTTTATTCTGAATTGAATTGAGTAGCTAAACCTTTCTAGTTATTGGTATAAAGGTCCGAGAAAAGTTTTTGTTTTGATGTGATCGGTGCAAAAGTAGGATGGCAAACCCTCTCCCAGAAGTTAGCTATTGACATGGAGCTTTACATTGTGTACTCAACGTGTGGCCTTAGTATCTCATATCTCAGTCTCCATCAATTGTTCCCTCCTCCCTTGTAGAGCAGTCATCTTGGCCACTACACTTGATTACACTTGACTGGTTGATACTTTAATCAACTTATTAATTAGAATTCTCTGTATTACTTACCACTGACTTTGATAATCATCGATGGGCACCCAAATAGGGTGGGGAGCCCTCATCCAAGGGCTACTCGCCGTTTAGGTTCAAGAACTGACTTACTTAGCCCCTTGGAGCATCTCATATTGCCCAATGTTGAACTAAGGCATTTCAACTATCTGGGTTTCCAGCACAACGCCTTTCTATCAAAGATTCTTTTTTGTATTCTTTTTCTTTAAATTTTGTGGTCTTTGAAGTTCTGATACGATTTCTTAGTTGGCATCATTTTGTGAAACAGTCAAAAATCGAAAGAACTGAATAACATGGATTTTAAGTCTTTAAGGATAAGCAAATAAATGACAGAGTTAATAGATCGGCATTGTCTTTGATTCTTACAGCCGCTTCTTATTTATTTATTTATGCATGCTTCATGGCTTAGCTTTACAGTGCGCATTGCTTAAAAATTGGTGCATTCAAATGTTGGGATCTAGGCCTCACTCAGGCTTAAAATGACCCAAATAGGTGCAAAAATCTAACCTGGAGCAGTCAAGTAAATTTATAGTATATTGACCTTATTATGCATGATGAAATATCTTCAATGTCTGAAAAGAATAAATCTTTAATGTATTGTATTTAGTGTGTACACCACACCAATGACGTGCGTGTCTATTTTTTATACGTGATATATGTGTGGTTGTTATATCTAGAATTTCATTTTCAGCATGTTCTAGCTTACCTTTTGCCTTTCTGCAAATAATTACTTGTGGATAGAATAGGCTTCAGTCTACCTTCCCTTGGATTGGTGCATGGTCTTGAAACATTTCAATGTTGTTGATATGTGATAGTTTATGGGAATCAGCATATATGAAAAAGTTTTATTGTCCGTTAATCTTTTCATGTTCCTGAATGCTGAGGAGGAATCTGGTCTCTGAATAAGTTGATTGCTTCAGGTTTTGGCAAAACACAGATGGTCGTTTCTCAGGTTTTAAATGTGATCACCTTCCCTAGGAATAAGGTCAAACTTCATCACATACAAACACTGCTGGCCATTGAGGTAAATATCTGACACGGAATCTAGACCAGACATTAACTTAATTATGTAGTTTACTGACTCCAAGTTCTATGCGATGGCATCTATCATTGTAAAGATAGTTCTGGTTGATGCTTCAGAACTTCAGTAAATACATTTTGTGAATGTTTGCTGTACATTACAATCTTAAGTTATTTCTTCTTATTGTCTCTTCGTACAGTTAGTATTCTTATAAAAAAGACAAATAGGAAAGCTCTCATTAGCTGCTTAAATGATCCTTGGTTTACAGCCCTGCCTATCTATTTGGAGTGCTATTATGTTGCTGACTTGCTACTATAGATATCAACTGATTTATCATTTCACACATAGATTTCACATACATAATTGCGAGGGGAGGATAGGAGTCTGTCGATATTTTCTTTCTCGCTCTCATGTTAAGTTTGTAGGAGGTTAAAATTATGGTGATTCTCTTATTAATAAGAAAGATAGAGGCATGAGACTAGCAGTCGTAAATGAAATGGCTGCTTGTGATCGGGATAGAGGAGAGTAAAGGGCTGAGATGAAGTGTTGAGAAGGGCTGTTCAAGGAAATGTATTTACCCGGTCAAATAAAATATATAAAGGCTATGAAAAGCAGAACTGAATTCCATTTGTTGTGGGAGATGAGATGACTAAAACACATCTGATAACTGATTTTTAATGTTGGATTGGGGATACTTGGTTGATATTTGGGTATAATTGTTTTGAGATATAATAGTGCTGATTGTTAGTTGACTTGGGATTACTTGTTAATTTTGCGTCCTATTCTACCTTCAAGATTGACGGGGACAAGGTTTGAGGAAAGGAAGATTTTGTTGTGGATTTTTCTCGATGGTTGAAAATAAAACCTAATCTTACTATGGGTTTGTATTTGATGCGAAATACATATGCACCGCACCACTTAAGAGTGATTATGTGGGTTGTCCATTTTTTATATTTCTTCTCACATTCACAGTTGAGTATGATTATTTTCCTCGTTTCCATTTCATATTGTATTTGGAAAAGAGGAATGTTGCAGTCGCTAAGATTCCTCCTCCCTACAAGCTAATGTATCTAACACCATATATCAATTAATTCCTTAATATTCTTCTGAAGAAATTAGAAATAAATAAACGACGTCCTATTTATTGCTCAAGTAGGAATTCCATTTCAATTCACGACGTCAAAATTGATAGTATTGGTTTGTTTTAATATTTTATCTACTGTGGAATTGCTTTGAGCTTGTTTGAATAGTCTAGTTCTTTGGAATCATATCACGTCGTTTATACTTTATATATTAATATTAAATTACAGAACATGTTTGTAAAGTTATGTAATTTTATTGCAACGAATTCAATAATTTTATTTCGTATTGTATTGTCAACGACATAAACAGTCAATACGATGCTGATGTATTTTCTAATTGATGATATTACGTTTACATTCAAATTATCACTAACAATGGTTGACCTCTAACAAATTACAAATTTATTATTATTTTTATACGAGAAGTGATGAATAATAGAGAGAGTAGGCAGGTGAGTGTTACTTTTACCATGCCACGTACTCCCTTTCCAATCAAGTACATTTATGCGAAGATGTTGAGAGGAAAAATTGCAAGCTGGAGCCTAGCCAAATTGACAAGTATAATTCTTGTTGAAATAACTTATAAATGGCCCCTTTTTTTCCTTTTCTAATCATTATGCGCAATGAGTGACTCAGCCTCTTGAACTGGAGGCCTATTGGACTTATTTTCTGCCATGAGTTGTGCAAACCCAAGTTGGTATAACCAGAATTGTATGCCATGTATACTTGTATGAATGCTATGAGCTAATAAGTTTTTCCCTTCGTTTCTATTCTCGTAACGTGGCTAAAGAGCAAAAGACTATCAAAGTTTGTCTCCATGGTGAGACATTGGTAATGCGATCATTGTGTTCAAGGATTAAATGTGAAGGAGCAACTAGACTAAAGATAAACTTGTAGATGAAAAATAGCGAAGTCGGTTAAAGATTGAGGTGTGATATTTGATTCTTGTAAAAGAAGGGAGGGGGGGGGGGGGGGGGGGAAACCTAATTTACCTCCAGTAGATCCATTAAGATTGTAGCTTGTGATGGGAGAGCTGATAAATGGATCAAAATTGTTGTGGTAAACTCCTATATATGTTTATCAAGTGCAGCTTTGTTTCTGCGACCAGCTGTGGGTTTGGGCAAGCCATCAAATATTGGTTTTGCAGCTGCAAAGGCCTGAAAATCTGATGTCAAACTCCATTTTGAGGTTGGCCAGATAGATGTGGGGCTACTACCCTCTTCATGTAAGCATGATGCGCTCGATGATTTCTTAACACCAAGGGTACCGACAGTTCGGAATATATCCTCCACACCAATTGGCCCAGAATTTGAGCCACTAGCTTCAGAATCTGTGATCAACGAAGCTCGGCTTGCTGATTTCTGTCTGAGAGCCAAACCTTTTCCTGTTCTTGATGGGAATCCGCAGCTGCTGCTATTATCCTCCCTCAAGAGCGTCTCCTGTGCAGCGGGCACGATATCATGCTGCTCCTTAATCTCACTCAAAATGACATCAACTAGACTTCTGGATTTTCGGTGGCGACTCAGAGGTTGGAGGGGCGAAGCTGAGTCTGAAGAGAAATTAGAAGCCCCTTTTCTGCTCCCTGCCACCTGCAAGTCATCGGATATGGTTTTCTTGTCCGTTGGTTTTATTCTATAGAAACCCTGCAAAGAGTTGCCAACAGGGGAGGACTTCCGCTGGGGAGAATTTGTTGTCAAAGAATGTTGCGAATCAAACAGTTCATCTGGTGTTCTGTTTCTGCAGGGCAGGGAAACATTTTGGTCGTCAATGTATTTTATGCCAAATAGAACATCACCCAATAGAATTATAGACATGCCATTAAGAGACTTCGTGTACTGCAATTAAAAGTGATATGATAATCATTCATGTATTTTCATGCAAGAGGGATGCTTTCATTTCACTCGTTTGGTTTACACATCTTACAATCTGTTACCTAATTCAGCAAACTATTCAAATTCTTTACTTTTTATCTATCTTGCTTGAGTTTAAATTCTTACCTTCAATATTTGCCGCCTTTATATATTGAAGTTTGGTAAATGAAATAAGCATCGTGGTTATCAGATATCCAGAACAGCTAATTCCAATCACGTACTACAGCGGAAGAATTAAACTGTTATATATCTACTAGCCTAGAGGATCAGAATTATGAATAGTAATACGCGCAATTTCTCAGTATAAGGGATTTGGAACAAAGAAATAATTTGAAACGGTAATTGTATCTTCTACGTCTTTCTTTCATATCAGTGACATCATAATAGCATTATAATTATAGAAGGGTCTGAAATAGAAGTTAAAAATGTGTAATAACAGGAAAAAAAAAAAGGAACATTTATAAAGCATATAACATATCTAGTTTGCTCTGCTCTTCTCTTCTCTTTCACTCCCCTTTCTCCTTTTTAAATTTTTGGCGTGTAAGGCATTCTTTTTCAATAGATCTTGCATTAAAGAATATCTATTATTAAAATTCTGTTTATTATTTGCAAACAATTATACCATAACATCTCATTTTAGACCAAACCTCAGCTTCAACTCTATATTCTTGCGTTGTTGATCAAAAAGATTTTATATTCATGTATGATCAATACGAATGTGCATCAACATATGCATGAACGAACTATGTTAAAGGGACTAGGAATACCCTATGCCTTGTATCCAATTCCAAGTTTAACAGTATCAGACCAGTTATTCAATTCCAGTCTCTAGGAAACAAAATAATTAAAAGACTGAATTCCCCTGTATCGTTCCTCAATTTAGCAGACGTACATACCCTGAAGTAGTAGAATCATCTGGTGGGGGGTGTCTTCCCCCAAGTGGGATGTGAAGAGTTTTAAGAGCAAACATCTGAAGGTCTGTAACGAGGCCATTCATTCTTTTGATGTCTGATACCTGCAATTTATCAAGGTGTTACATTTGAGGAAAGAATGAGATTCATATGATAAAGTGAAGCCAACTTTGGGGTTTGGTTCTCTTTTCTGTGTAGGTGGGAGAGTGGCGCATCAAACTCGGAATGCAAAGTATTCGCAAAAGCCTACTTAGTAACTTGTCCAAAATGGATTTCATATCAGGGGATTGTAGCATCAAAAAGATTCTCATGCTTTAGGTACATTCATTTTCTATTCCAGTCAACTTGTATTGCTTTAAATTTTCATGATCGAACCCAAAACATGGTGCACCCGAACAGAAAAATGTTCTACCCTCAACATCGACAATGGTCTGATTGACATTACTGTTTGAACAGGGATCACTCGTCCTGAAATCAGATTATAGAATGAAAAATGATGGAAGAAATACCTCGACGCCGTACTTGATTGCGATTCCAGCAAGAGTGTCCAATTTTGAGACAGGGTGTTGGATGTAGCCTAGGCTAGGAGGAAATGCAGTGGGTGGAAGGGGCGGGCTATGCTTTCTCTTGGATACGCATCGATCATCATATTCAGACAAAAACTGATTGTCATTTTCTTTCCACCTTTGGCTTTCCATTTGAATTCCCCAAATCATCAAACGAATTCCATATGAAATGTACTCGTAATTTTGAGCGATGTCAGCTTTGGGAATTGAAATGAATAGTTCGATCAGAGAGAACGAATGGGATGGAGGAATTTCCTGTGTTGTTGTCTCTTCCTCAATTCCGATCACTGTTTCTTCCCCAATCTCCGGGTAGCTCCTTCCCCATTCCTTCCTTTGGAGAAGAAAAATAAAATATGGAGATACGAAATTCAGTCAAATGCTGAGCCGTAAGTCATTTTATTTTTTTTACTTTAGTTTTTCGTAGTTAATAATCAAACTAGGAGTTAATTATTTGAACCTGATTGTTGTCTTAATGATAATGTTGTCCTCGTTGAGAACGTACATAGGAAGATTAGAAACTTGGGAAAATTCATTTTAGGGCCCCTATTTGGCCAAAAAATTCCAGAAAAGGCTCAAGAAATCTGAAAATTCGAAAAAAAGCCCAAGGATTCTGACAATTCCGGAAAAGGCCCGGTCAGAATTTACGCAATTGCTAGCGGGGTTGATCAAGTTGTTAGCGGGGTACTGATTTAGTTGTCAAATGGGCTGATGTAGTTGTTAAAAATTTTATTTGAACCTTATTTTTAACAACTACATCAGCCCATTTGACAACTAAATCAGTACCTCGCTAACAACTTGATCAGCCCCATTAGGGTCTTTTCCGGAATTGTCAGAATCCTTGGGCCTTTTTATGAATTTTCAGATTTTTTGGGCCTTTTCTAGAATTTTTTGGCCAATAGGGCCTGAAACTGATTTTCCCTATAAACTTTCCTATTTACATTACAATATTACAAAAATAGGGATTTCAATTGTTTGGAGGCCTATGTCCATTCAGATAAGATTTCAATGTTACCAAAAAAAAAAAAAAAAGATAACTCGTTTCCGGCAAACTAGATATACTATAAATTTTATAGTTTTATTTTTGTCAGGTTTAGAACATATTAAATCTAAAATACCAATAATTCTTTCTTTCGTTTTTTTTGGCCCTGAAGCAATAATTCTTGGTAAAGAACTAATCATTCGAATTAATCTCTATTATTATATAAAAGACGACAGGAGTTCTCAAAGCGATCATCATATTTATCTCTCGTAATCTCGAGATCTTCGTAGATCTTAAGGAATCATTTTTTGTCATCAACAATGAGATGAGATGCTAATGCCATTTATATATATAATTTATATTTAAAAAAACACACACACAGAATGCAAGCTACAGCCACCGGAATTCTGGATGAAAAATTTTCTGGGGGCAACTTAACTTCTGTATAGTTACGATGACTCTCACACAAATACCCAACGGCCTTTAAATAAAACACTGCATTTCTTAATAAACAACATGGTTCAATCAATCCTCTGAATCTTCTCCATTCCCATCCTCATCTTCCGTGTCCTCTGAATCTTCTCCGTTCCCATCTTCATCTTCACCTTCACCTTCCCTATCTCCATTCTCCTGCGTCTTGTCGTCGTTTTTTCCCTTGCCACCATCGTTCCCTAACAAGGGAAGGGAATCCAATTGAGGATTAAAAAATATCATGTTTGCGGGAAATGAAGAAAGGAAGACAAAGGAAACTGTCAGAGGAATACATCTATGTATGGTCTTGAATATGTGAAAACCAGGTCAAAACGGATGAAACCAATCTCTAGTCTACTACCAAGAGATCTAACAAGTATCATCACCTCTCCAGCAGTGATTTCTTTCAAAACCAATGATAAATGTTCCATGAAAGAATGCTGGTCGATTTAAGAGAAAATGCATTAACGGTGGTGAAGGGTCTGAAATACCAATACCTCCCCATTCAACAATCTACCATGCCTAGTAACAGATAATGTTCTTTCTGAAGGAAAGAAACAGTACGATATACTGTGCCAGGTTCACTGAAGAGGACTTGACCCAAACACAGCCCTTTCTCAACCTTGATTAGTTTGAGTGTCATCCTGGGCCCAACCTCTTGAAGCTTCACAGCACTTTTTGTACAAGCACGATTAACTCTACCAAGATCATTTGCCAGAGTCACAGTTGCTGCTTCATCATCTGCTTCACTCTCTGACCCATAGCCAGCCCTTCCAAAGCCACAAATAGACAGAACCTTAGAAGTTAGAACAAGAACAAAAACAAAGAGGAATATTCAATATGGTTAATTCTTTTTTGTTGTTAGCACAATTTTTCTCTCATTTCCCAATTCCTGTTCTTTCTCAGAATGTAATAGATTCTCGTAAAAAATTGAGCAAGAGTACAATTTGAGAAATATCTCACAGAAGAAGAATCCTTGAAAGACCATTGGGAGAATGACAACTTAGATCCTCCGACAAAATTTTCTATAAAATCAATTGAAAATAAAACTTCAGACTATTACAAATACAGGAATCTCAATTGCAAATCAGACATTCATGTTTTAAATGAAATTGTAGGTTTGCAACTGAAATTTCCATTTGCAATTATACTTGTAAATTATTTTCCAAAAAATTTTGTTTGGAACCTAACTGCCATTCTCTCAAAGCCATTTGGTCGTTTCATTTGCATAACTGTTTCAGATGCTAATCTCAAGTTCTCAGATAAGCATATCTCACCCTTTTAAGTTCTCGGATAAGTAATTCAGAAAATATAACGGTTATAGTAGATCAGGAAAACCTAACTACAGATACCAAGAATAAACCATAATATCTCTCTCCCCAACCACTATTTAAAGATTAAAAACAAAAAGCGAGATAAATAAAATATTAAAGCGAGTATCTTACTTTGTGATAAAATCACTCACATCATGAAGATTCCTTAAATCAGGGACTTGATGGTTTTGCACAAATTTTCTTATTCTGCGTGAAACACCTACAGGTTGCAATCTTATGGAATAATGCCGAAAATCAATGAGCTTTGTCTCTTTATTGTAATTGAGCAACACAATCCTCTGGCAAGAGGAGAGTTTGACCTAAAACAAAACATGAAGCCAAAAAAAAAAAAGATGAAGGACTAGAACGTCAAGTAATCTATTAAGTGAGCTGTGGGGTTTAAAACTTACAGTCTTAACATCAATTGTTGGGAATATGTTCTGAAACATGTTAGTTGTAAGCTGTAGAGGAAGGTCCCCGCTCACAAAACCAGAAAGCACAATCTACCAAATAATTAACCAGCATAGTGAATAGTGATTCCTCAAGATTCTACTAGCAACCCATGAAATATGGAAATAGAACACAAAAGCAAGAAGCTTTCAGAGAACAGCTTGGGGTATGATTTTTTACCAGAGCTGAATTTTTGAAAAGATCTTTCGGGCATCGAGGACGCAACTGAGACTGAGCAATGTCAGCAGCCAATGAGTATTCATTTATTTTAAAAGTAAGAGTAGGTCCTTGAGGAGTTGTTGCAACTTGCAACCCTCAAATATGGTCCAGTTGCAGTTTTTGACAATATCAGGAAATGTGTGACACCCATAGGTCCAGCAACATTCAGAAAGTCTTTCAGATTATTTCGTTTATTTTCCTACAGGTATTAAAAAAAGTGCATAGTCAACAAAAAGGATTCAAACCTAAAGTTATGTATGCAAATACATGCAGAGGGCAGTCCGCAGCAAGGTAGTTGAAATCGAGATTTTATGTAAAATCGGAAGAGGGATAAAAAATCGTAAAACGTAAAATTGTAACGTAAAAACATAAAAACGTTTGAGAAATTAGTAAAATCGTCTTAATGAAAAAAAAAATCGTAAAAACATAAAATCGCAGTGATAAATCAAGATTTTAACTATTATGGTCTGCAGATTCCAAATAAATAACATCTTGCTGCAAATCAATAATGTGGCTGAAAAACATGAACATTTGCAAACTTCAAGCAACCAGTAATCAACTTTAATTCTGATAGTGGCTAGATTCCTTAGTTAGCGTCAAGAAGCAATTTTCTTCATAGTTTAAAGTTTATACCCTTCATGGTATGTCAGTAATTTTACAATCAAGTAGACACTTCATAATAGTAAATTCCAAGAATGCACAGTTTATTAGTTGACTTCCATAATGATAAGTATGCACGCTTCATTCTAATATGTTCGATCTGTCTATTTGCTAGACTTGCAAGCACACAATAGAAAGTAAATTCATTCTACTGGTTTTTTTAATCTTGTGTAGATGAAATATACAGCAGAGTATGAATAAAAATTCAATAAAAGCAAAAAGCAATCTAGAAGCATCCACCTTGAGGTTGAGAGCGGTAAAAGGCAGCATCAACTTTCTCAGGTCCATCTGAAGTTGCCTGAGAGGACCAGGCAACTTCCCTCTTGAGAACACAAAACTCTTGGGGATCTTCTTTCCTGTAATAGGATCCACAGACGGCTGCTGTTGCTGCTTCTGATTCTTGATGACAACAGGCTTTCTAAAGAAGTTTTTCTTTTTCCTCTGTTTCATTCAAAAGGATAACGAGTAACAACAAACGGTGAAGCCAAAGCTTAAGACCATAAAATAGAAGAGCCAGAAGCGGGGAGAAATTTTTGTTGGATGGCCCAAAAGAAAATTAACGCCCCATTCAGTAATAAGAAGAAGAATACCGTACATAGACAAGAAAAGCTTCAAACTGACAGTGTTACAGAAAGAAAAGAGGGAATAGCTCATCTTACCATGGTTAGAGGTAGAATGACTCTGCGGATTTCAAAGGAATTCAGTCCCTCTTGGCGCAGTACTTATGGAATCTGAAAGTGAAAAAAGAGTTGCAGCAATTCTGTCAAGTAGATAATTCAAACTCACGTTAAATCCAGCAAATTTTGGATTAAACATTTAAGCACAAGTTTGAATAAGCTGTAGGATAAATAAATGAACAATAACCAGTCCCATTTAGACATTTTCGTAGGCGGAGGGGGGAACGAAGTTACCAGGTGAGGGTTTTTAAAAAGAAATTGACTTGGGATAAAAAAGGGAAGGAGAGGGCACCTAAGATGGAAGACAGGGAAGTGAGGGAACAAGCCGCATATGTAAAGGCAATGACGACGGCGCTGAGCTCAAAGTTCAGACGCCAGGAACAGAGGGCTTGAGGGGAGGGATGGATGGTGAGGAAAAATCAGCCCCTCTCTTATTTAGTTGGAATTTTGAAAAATGGGGGAAGTAGTGTTTGGGAAAAGCACTAAAGTAGCAACTATTACCCAAAAAAAAAAAAAAGTACCTAATTAGAACACTTTTCAAAAGAATTACTAATCTAATGCAGTCCAAAGATGGCGACTAACAGGACGCCATTGGTAGTGTCTACTGGCGTCAATGTGCCTGATGCCATTAAGGCGTCAGTACGCCCCCTACTAACACCCCACCCCACCCCACCCCAACCTAACCCGTAACTCCCCATGGCGTCAGTGTGCCTAACGCCATTAAGGTGTCGGTACACCCCCAGTACGCCTCCCACTGACACCCCACCCCAGTACCCCCACACCCCCACCTGTAACAACCCCCCCTCCCCGGGGGCCCCCCCAACACACAACCTCACCGCCCTCCCCAACCTGTGACTCCCCCTCTGACCCCCAAAACCCCCCCCCCCCCCCCCACCCGTGACTTCTTCCCTTCCCCTCATCATTCACTCCTTAACTCTCCCTCTCATCATTCACTCCTTCCCTCATCTGGAAACTCCCTCTGTAATACCCCAGATTTTTATCAATAATAATGATAATGATACTACTAATAATAAAAATAATAAAGTAATAATGAAATTTAATAATAATAACAATATAGTAAATAAAGATTTAGAATTTAATAATGTTTATATTATTTTATAATTTATTATTTGGAAATAATTATAGTAATAATAAAAGTTTAGAATTTAATTGTATGGTTTAAGAATTTATTAATTGGGAATATATTAATTAGATTATATAATATAATCCATTTCTATTTATATTAAATATATAATTGAGTCATTTTAATTTACCTTACTGTTGGGTAGTGATATTAGTGATCCTATATGTAAGCTATAATCTTAAATTTTAGCTAGAATAAATAGAAATATAAAATGTAATTGAAATATTTTATATATATATATATTGTATCGTGATAAATTGTAATAGGAATATATTAATTATATTATTATTTCATATTATATATTTATATTTATATTAGAAAATCTTATTATATATTCTATTTATTATATAGAATATATATTTGATTATTTTATATTTGTAATACCCTGATTAATAATAGAATTAATAATAACATATTAAAATAATAATAATAATAATAATAATAATAATAATAATAATATATTGGAATCTAGAAATCTATACTGTTTGTGTTGTTAATTTATTAATTGGGAATAATTAAAGGGCCCAGCCATAACTAAAACCCTAATTTGTAATTATAAACCTAGGTTTAGCCGTCAAAACCTAAAAACACATGATACTTTTCCTCCTCCGTTGTTTTCTTCTCAAACCCTCTTTTTGTACTTTCATCGCATCAAATCAAATTAGGTCGCTAGCAAGAACGGAGGCCAGGTAATCCTAATTCCCATAAGTCTTAGGTTAGTTTATGTAAATTTTGATAGGTAGACCTAATTTCTAGAATACCTGTACAAACCCTTTTGCAAAGTGGTTTAGTATTAAACATAAGATGCCTTCTGTTGCATAGCCGTGGGTTTCAATTTGGATAATTGAATCGAATATGTATAGATTTCTTCTTCTCGATTTATGTGCTGGATATATACATGCCTGTTCATTTTTCCTTACGAATTGGTTGCAATTGAATTACCTTGGTCAACGTGCTTGAATGTAGTAATATGATTGCATCCAATTTTCTTTGTTTTCCTGTGCGTCTCCTGTTCACTTTGGGTTTGAAAACCATATCCTTGGCTGGCGTGAATCATATAGATGCTCCCTGTACGTTTTTTTTAAATTGAAAACTATGACTGCGTATCGGCTTACATGCACAAATTGAATACTCTCACCATACGTCATTTTTTTTTCATTGAATTGGGAATCCATTAGACCTGGGTCTCAATTTTAATGGTTTTAATATGTATACTCATACGATAAGAAATGTCTCCTCATCATAAAATATGATATGAATAGATTTTAGGTTAAAATATCCTTATATTTATATTTAATAAAAATAATATAAAAATATATAAAAGATAAGTAAGTAATATTAGGAGTTGATTATGTGTGTGTGTTTTAAAACAATTTAACAGTGGGAGGATAGCTTTGGGATGGTACCTCCCAAAGTGATGAACACAACTTTTGGGCTTTATGCCACCGATGTGAAAAGATAGTATCCGTTCTTCCCAAAGTGGTGTTTGGCAGGTTTCCGGGACACTAGTAGCAACTTTGGGAAGAGGTGTGCACACTAGGAAGATATGATTATTATGTTTATGGCCAATTGATTGTGACTGGCAGGTTTCCGGGTCACAGGGTAGACTGGCAGGTTTCCGAGTCTACCATGGTTCTCTTCCCACTAAACTAAATGGACTGACAGGTTTCTGGGTCCAAATAAAATTTAATAAAAATTTATGAATGACAGTGAATATGAAACAAATATTTTCGATTATATAAATATATAATGTTTTTTCTTTTTTTATAATATGAGAATATTTTATTGTTATTTTTGTATTATTTTTGTTTATTAGGATTACCAGCGTTTGCTGATGTGTGTGTGTCTATGGGCTGCGACGATCCTTCGGGGAAGCAGATTTTCATTGAAACAGGTCTCAAAGCTGGGGCTGCTGGGGCTAGCAGTGAGAAGTGAGGAAGAATAATGAATAATTCTAGCTAGTTCTATTTTATTTATGCTTTGAATAAAATACTTTTATTTAAGTTTGGATTTATCTTAATGTAATAAGACAGCCTTGCACTTGTCCCAGTACAAGTGCGGCGGTAACACTCCCCAAGGTTATTTATTTCGAATTTCATTAATTTATAGCTGTTAGAAATTGGGGGTGTTACACCCTCCATCCTCCATCTCCCTCATTCTGTTTGTTACACCCCTATCGACCTCGCCCTTTCGGGTGGCGGGTTAAAGGGATTCCTTTAATTACTTACCTTTCCTTTTGAAAATAGGTCCATCTAACTTGTATCAGAGTGAACGCAACAGAGTTTTTAACCGGTTTGGACTATCTACTATACTGGTAAAATTAAAAAAAACAGAAATTAAAAGTCCCCGAAGGGTTAAGGGTACAGTCATCCAAAAATAAACACCAAATATGTACAGTCATCCTCACAAATATAAGTACAAAATATAATAGGGCATCCCCTATTCTTCGTACTGCACTGCCATACCTTACTTTTTCGAAAAGGTTCTTTTATCTCAGGCATGTCCCTCTGTGTTTACAAAAGCGTCTGGAGTCCAATAACGGCCCCCAGAGTAACTATCAATACTCATGCACTAAATTTGTAACACCCCCAAATTTGTATGCTTGAAATTACTTTGACTCATTATGTGATTTGGGATTTTATTGGCTTGTAATTTATTTTATTGGAGCAAATGGGTATTCTTTTAGGCAAAAGGGTTCCTTTTAGTTGTAGTTATCTTTTGAATAACTTAACTCTTATTTTGTTTACTTAATTTTAAAGATGTTAGATTATTCCTAGGATTTATATTAAAGTTATTACTTGAATATATGATTGATTATTGTTTGAATTGGGTTATGGTTTGGATTTATATTGCATTAACTGATTATTGATTTTTTTGATATATGATATAAATATGTGTGGTGAGTGATGGTTAGAGTTGATGAAAACAAAAAAACAAAAATCGAAAAAAAAAATTTTGAGGACAAAACTTATTTTAAGGAGGGTAGAGTGTAATACCCCAGATTATTATTAAATGATTTATTTCTTTGAAATTCTGATAATTGTATATTTAAAATTATTTTTGTGACTTGTCATGTAATTATTATTGACTTGTGAATTTCATTTTAGTAAATATCCGTTGTTATTCGGAGAAGGTACGCGATTAAGTTTCGAGGACGAAACTTGTTTTAAGGAGGGTAGAATGTAATATCCCTGATTATTATTAATATTGATGATATTATTATTAGTAGTAATTACCCATTTATTTTAGATAGCCTTGGTGGGCCAAATATTCCTAGTCTTAATTGCCGTAGGAATTTTCTGCTTATACTCTAAGAAAGAGATTTAGGTAATAAGTCCTCTACTTGTTAACTAAGTCACATTAATTTACACCATTTTAGGTAATAAGTCCTCTACTTGTCAACTAAGTCACATTAATTTACACCATGATTGATTGACCGAACGTAATGTGAACCATGATTGGTTGATTTTTTCTATTTTAATATGCCCTATTGATGATATTAAATTCACATCATGGCTGATTGGTTTTTAATTTAATATACCTTATTAATGATATTAAATTTGTATCATTGTTGATTGATCTTTTTTTATGTACCCCATTAATGAGTTGGCAATGGTAAAAGAGCCGAAGCTAAACCCTAAATTTTTGTTATAAATATGAGCCTAGCCTAACCCTGAATACTCTCCTTCTCTTCTCATATTCTCTTCTACTATTTTCTCTATTCTTTCTCTATTCTTCTAATTCCTCTATTCTTTCTCTATTCTTCTAAAAGCTAGCAAAACGGAGACCAGGTAATCCTAATCTCATGAGTCTTAGTGTAATTTTATATTTCGATAGGTAATCCTAATTCCCAGAACAACCTTGAATCTCGTGTTTCTTCTTCTTCTTCTTCTTCTTCTTCTCTACATCCTATTTTACTAATCATAATTCTATAAGTCTTAGCGTAATTTTATATCCTATGCTTCTTCTTCTACTACTCTACATCCTATTTTACTAATCATAATTCCATAAGTCTCAGCGTAATTTTATATCCTATGCTTCTTCTTCTTCTTCTCTACATCATATTTTGCTAATCCTAATCTCCATGAATCTTAGGTTATTTTTATACTTTTATATAAATTTTGATAGAATTGTTATATATAAAATATATTATATGTAATCCTAATCCTTAGAACAATTCTCTTTTTAAATGATTTTACCTTGGGTTTTCATAATTAACAAATAGCAGTATATATACTCGGTTTGGTTTTCGTAAATTTGAGAAATCTATTTGGTGTGATTGAAATTTATAAATGTTTTCATGTGTATACATATATTATTGAGAAATCTATTTATTATGTGACTATATATAAAATACTTTAAATCGTGGGAGGATAGCTTTGGGATGGTACCCCCAAAGTGATGAACACAATTCTTAGGCTTTATGCCTCGATATATTATTTGATGTGAACTTGATTATATCCGTTCTCCCCAAGGTGGTGTCTGGCAGGTTTCCGGGACATTAGTAGCAACTTTTGGGAGAGGTGTGCACATTAGGACGAATTGATTTATTGTGATATGGCCAAACTGATTATTTGTGACTGGCAGGTTTCCGGGTCACAGGGTAAACTGGCAGGTTTCCGGGTTTACCATTGTTCTCTTCCCACTAAACTAATTGGACTGGCAGGTTTCCGGGTCCAAATGAAATGAAATTAAAATAATGATGAATATCTTTCGATGAGAACATATAGATATGATAGTATTAAAATTGATGCCTTGAATTATATATATGATGTTTTCTTTCATCCTGTGAATATTGATATGGATATTTATATTTATTATGTTGATGAATACTATTATTATTATTACTGTTATTATTGTTATTACTATTATTACTATTTTATATTATCTTTGTTTATTAGGATTACCAGTTTTTGCTGATGTTTGTGTTCTGGGCTGCGACGATCCTTCGGGGGAGCAGAATTTCAGTGAAACAGGTTTCAAAGTTCGGGCTGTTGGGACTAACAGTGAGAAGGGAGGAGGAGCATTCGACTTTCTGGCTATGTAGTTTTTTTTATTCATGCTTTGAAAAAAAAAACATTTTTGCTCAAGTTTTGATTTTCGTTATTGTAATAAAGTAGCCTTGCACTCGTCCCAGTACAAGTGCGGCGGTAACACTTCCCAGATTTAGTTATTTTGAATTCAAGTATTTATTCATAAAAATTATAGCAAATTTTACGTTATTATAATAGTTAGAAATTTGGGGGTGTTACAAAATGTGTAATGTGTATGTATGCAACCATGTAAATATGTAAACACAGATAAGTATGCCAAATATACCACAATATGCAAACAGAAGCACACACAATAACACGTCTTCGCACTGTCCGCCTTACCAAGACAGGCTCCGGAATTACCAGAATCACAAGCCTGTTTTCGTTGAGCTGCCACTCAGGCAGACCCCAACAGGCACCGTGTAACATCCCAGGCGCTCGCTTGTGGATATTGTCCGCTTTGGCACACACCAGGCCTCACGGTTTTGTTTTTGGCTGGGCCTAGCCCATCAAAACGCGTCCACGAGGGAAAGGTCTCCGCATCCTTATAAGGCATGCTTCGTTCGCCTTCCCAGTCGATGTGGGACTTCACACTCCACCCCCTTGGGGCCCAGCGTCCTCGCTGGCACATCGACCCGAGCCCTGGCTCTGATACCATTTTGTAACATCTCCAAATTTCTAACAATTATATGTTGGGATCCGTACACGCAGCGGATTAAAATTTCTTACGAATCCCATCCCGAGGATCACTCAGGTGCGTTTAAATCAAGACTTAGGAATCTGAATCATACCTTTGGAGAATTCGTTCGTGTCTCGTTCTTTCTTTAACAGGTGGGCTACCTCCTCGATCAACAGAAGACGACTCTTAGAATCCTCTTCCTCTACCGGTATCCACACGAACAATCTCCGAACACGGACGCGGCAGCGTGCTAGCGCCTCGAACTGTGCGTCTCTCTCTTTTTTCTCTCTAGGGTTTCTCGCGGCTTTCTAATACGCTCGACTAAAAGTCCCGTAGGTTTTTCTAAACCCGATAGGCGTATTATATAATCAAAATTAATCCTCATTAATTTTGAAATTCGAATTTTGAATCTATTTAATATAGTAATTAAATCTATCTCATAAATGTAATCAAATATATTAAAAGCCAGATTTGAAATCCGAATCTTGAATTTAGATCAAATCTAAATTTAAAGCCTTTTGATTTAATTTATCATTATAAATTAAATCCGAGATATGATATCTATCCATTTAATTAAATCTGAGATAGCATTTCTCAATTTTATATTAAACAGATATATGATATCTTTATTCGAAATTAAATGAGATACAATATCTCTATTTATTTCAGATATTTAATTTATCAAATAAATTAAATACTAAACAAATATCATATATAATATTATAATCTCTATTTATAATATATATATTAATTTTGAATTATATATATATATATATAAATCCTAGATCAAATTTAGTATTCATTTAATCTCAGATTAATCTGAGATTCAATGAATCTGGACACTTTTACCCGTGTTGGATTATTCTTGTGTGCGACCCTGCAGGCCCATATGAGATTGGCAGTGGGCCAACACCGTATCAGCCCACAAGTCGCAAGCGGCCTCTAGCAAGACATTGCGACTACCCAATTCACATGGGGATCGATGACACAATACTACCTATCGTACAACCATGTTACGTCCCTTTTGTCACGCGATAATTTGGTCAAGGATGAGGCATGGATAATGTCAACTTCCTTTTCTTGACCATTGCTTTCTCGATTCTCGAGTAGTCTAATAAGTGAAATGGAAACTCTTTTCTTTCATAGTATGACCATACATTTCTTAGACTCACTCATCGAGGGGCCCAGCATTATCTCTCTACATATGTGAGGGACAAATCCCATCTTGACCACTCACATTCCTCCGCATGAAAACCACTGATCCCGATCCGAGCCTTTATCATCACCCGGTCAAAGGTGACTTTTGACTAGGTCAAAGACCAGTGACTCATCATGTAGGAATTTATGATGGTCTCAGGTCATAGGGCGTCGTGACGCGGTTATACATGAGATAAGCTTATATGACTTAATCCATGCAGCTTTCTCATAGTGGGTCGGTCCAGCACCTTGTACTCTTACAAGTGCCCATGACTTTGATTCGTATCTCCATAACTCATCAAAGTCATACTGGTCTTATTTCATCTTCACTCCTGTGTAAATGACCGACCAGGGACATTTAGGATAATCTATAAGATTATCCAGGGATGCAGTTATCAATACGAACATGCAAACGAAAATGATAACAAAAGAGAATACTTTAAATAACTTAAATATCCAAAGTACAATGAATTGCCCCTATGGCATAATTTCCAACATTATAATGACATAAATTTGCTATGATTTTTATGAATAAATACTGAAATTCAAAATAACCAAAATTTGGGAAGTGTTACCGCCGCACTTGTATGGGACAAGTGCAAGGCTGTCTTATTATATTAATATAAATCCAAACTTAAATAAAAGTATTTGGGATAGGATATTCTTACTACCATTTTTTGTTACTACCAATCTTCCACCGTTAGATCAGAATCTCATCTACCTTTATAATTTCTCTCTCCTATTAAAATTCTGATCTAACGATGGAAAAGTGGTAGTAAGATTAGTAGTAACAAAAAATGGTAGTAAGAATATCTTATCCCAAAGTATTTTATTCAAAGCATAAAATAAAATAAAATAAGAAAAACTAGCTAGAATTGCTCATTGTTCTTCCTCACTTCTCACTGCTAGCCCCAAACAGCCCAACTTTGAAACCTGTTTCACTGAAAATCTGCTCCCCGAAGGATCATCACAGCCCAGAACACAAACATCAGCAAAAGCTGGTAATCCTAACAAACAGAGATAATATAGAAAATAATAATAATAATAATAACAACAACAACAATAGATAAGATATTTACATGATGATAAAAGAAAATACTATATACATATTTATACTCTAAAATATCAATCTCAATACTCATCATATGTATATATTCTCATCGAGTCAAATATCATTCATTATGTTTTAAAATTTATTTAGACCCGGGAAACCCTGTCAGTCTATTTAGTTTAGTGGGAAGAGAACCATGGTAGATCCGGGAAACCCTGTCAATCTACCCTGTGACCCGGGAAACCCTGCCAGTCACAAATCATCAAATATCAAATTGGCCATAAAACATTTCGTCCTAATGTGCACACTTCTTCCCAAAGTTGCTACTAGTGTCCCAGGAAACCCTGCCAAACACCACTTTGAGAAGAACGGATATAATCAAGTTCACATCACATAATATATCGAGGCATAAAGCCTAAGGGTTGTGTTCATCACTTTGGGGGTATCATCCCAAAGCTATTCTCCCACTGTTAAATTATTTTAAATACACTAACATGGTAAATGGATTTTTCCATAAAATAAATATATATATAAAAGCATTTATAAATTTCAATCACACAAAAATAGATTTATCAAATTTACGAAAACCAAACCGAGTATATATACTGCTATTTGTTAAATTATGAAAACCCAAGGTAAAACTATTTAAAAGAGAACATGTATATATTTTAACATATGTGTAGATTGAGCAAATTAAAAAGGGTATATATATATATATACATACACACATGCATATATACATACATACACGCAAAAACTAAAGCACCCAAGGCAAAAGATGTAAGGTATTATATATATTAATGAAGAATATATGTAAGTTTCAATCACGAAAACCGAGGAGTTTTGCTTTCATAAAGTGATTCGGAAAAAGAATATATATACATATAAAAATGCCATTTAAGAGTTATTCACAAAAATCGAGACCGACATGCAACAACTAACTCCTATATTTATATATATACACACACACACATAGTTCCATAATAATAAAAAAGAAGAATCTTAATTTATACTTATCTAAGTTAATAACTTGGATTTGTGATAATAATTTTTTTTAAAAAAAATATATATGCTTGTGACAAAGAGAATACGTCACAAAAATTATGTGAATATATATGTATATATATATATATGAAAGCATTTATAAGTTTCAATCACAAAAGCCGAAGCAACCAAAGCAACCACATGAGGTATGTATATTCAATGGTAATTCATCAATATATATATATATATATATATATATATATATATATATATATATATATATATATATGTTTCAATTTCAACAAAAAACCAAAACCCTCAAAGTTACCACGTACAGGTAGGTATATACAATCATAAATGATTTTGTAAAAAGCTTCTTCACGAAATTCAAGAATGAAAGGGTATATACATATAATTCAATCACCCATGTATCTACGTTCAAAGTGATATTCAAAAGTTGAATGGTTTTGAAAAATGTTAAGTAGGATTATATAAAATATATTTTACATATAACAATCACATATGATATAGGATCATAATTACTTATCGAGATTCATATGAAATTAACCTAAGACTCATGGGATTAGGATTAGCAAAATAGGATGTAGAGAAAAAAAAAAAGTTTAGGATTAGAAAAATAAGATGTAGAGAAAAAGAATAAGTTTAGGATTAGCAAAACAGGATGTAAAGAAGAAGAAGAAGCACGAGATGCAAGGTTGTTCTGGGGATTAGGATTACATATAATATATTTCATATATAACAACCTTATCAAAACTTATATAAAACAAACTAAGACTCATAGGATTAGCAAAATAGGATGTAGAGAAAAAGAATAAGCACGAGACGCAAGGTTGTTCTAGGGATTAGGATTATATATAATATATTTCATATATAACAACCCTATCAAAACTTATACAAAACTAACCTAAGACTCATGGGAATTAGAATTAGTAAAATAGGATGTAGAGAAGAAGAAGAAGAAGAAGCACGAGAAGCAAGGTTGTTCTGGGTGTAACATCCCAAATTTTGGGATTTCCAATTTGGAATATTTTATAGAAATTAAATTATGGAATTTGCCCTAAAATAATTATGAAATTAATTATTGGAATTTAAGGCATTTTTTTTCTGTAAATCAAAGGCAATCTAGTTGGGAATAATTTTTGGCTAGAATATTTTGGAGAATGATATTTTATGGACAAAATAAATTGATTAAGAAAAGAATAAAGTCAAAGAATATTTGGAATGGAGCCCATGTAAACCATAAGTCCAATGTGTATAATACCTAGGCCAATTATGGTTCCCTGTTCATTCTCACACGCCATAAATGATAAGAAGCCCAGCTCAGTTTTATTCAATTCATTCAGCAACAATCATTCCTTATTTTGATTCATAAAGCAACTTCTCACTATTCATTAAACCCGTCAATTCCTCTGTATCGGATAGAACCACGCAGGAGCAACAAAAGCCCATACTCCCTTCATCCATAATTATTTATATTAGGCCCATAACTCAAAGAAATACCCCAACCATTAGTTTCATCTAAACCAAACCCCTTTACACGTGATTTTACTTGATCCATTACTTTCTGCCTTAAACAAAAAGCTACTCCCTCTGCACGCACGCTGTCACGAGACAACACGCTAAACAAAGTCAGCGAGATAGCATCGGCGGCAAACACGAGATAACCAAAGGTCAAGCAATGATAGCACCAAACACCATTTTTGATCCATTAATATATTAGCAACGCAATTTTCTTCTACTGATCATGTAAAACACGCTGATAAATAGCAGCGAACCATATCTCTCGGCCAGACAACAGCCGTAAACCCAGAAAAAGAGATCACGCAACTGCAACATCCATGCTTCTACTTTCAGCAAATCCAAACTCCCATACCTTCTTGAGCCACACGCCACCCTCCCCTCTCATTATAAATCAATCTGCATTTTGCAGCCACAAGACAAAAGTAGAGAAAGAGAACGTTGAGAGGGAGAGACCGAGAGTTGAAACTGAGATCAAAGAGTGAGCCCAAGAGAGAGGGAGTCTTAGCCATTTGTTTGCCCTGCATCTTTTTACTGAAACAGAGGGTGTTTGGTTCTGTCAAAGTTCACCTCTTGCAAGCTAGGAATTTAAGGTAAGCTATTAAGTTCCTCTTCCTTCTAGTTGCCGTCAGTTTCCAACAAAAAGTGTGAGGAATAAGCCATTGGAAATAAAAACCGAGTCTCTGCTATATGAAACTGAAAAAAAAAAAAGAGTATGGCTAAGGCTTAAATATTTCATGTATGAGTTAGTGTATTTAGATTAGTTATCACTAAACCAAAGCTTAATGTTTAAGTCGTTGGTTATATATATGCTTGTTGCATGAGTCCTTGAAGTCTAAGCTGGAGAACCCAAAGCATTTCTTTTATTGGCATCTAATACATATATAAAGGTGTGTTGCTGCACATTGAATCAAAGAGAAGGAAAACTCATAGTGTATATATATATATATATACATATATATATCTATCTATATCCATATATGTATGTGGTTGTGTTCATTGCACTTAAATCATGGAAAACTGATAGGTTAAGTATTCATATATGTTGCATGAATGGAATTACTAAAAACTAGAGCTTGCTGGACCATAACCGTGAGTGTATGTGGATATATTTATTGCTACACTTGAACAAAATGAAAACAAAGCATGGCTACAGTTTAATAATTATATTTATATATATTTGATAATTATATTTATATATATTTGATCTAGCTAGTGCATTAGAATGAAGCGAAGAAAAGAGATCAAACCTCACTGTACATATAAATACATACGCATGTGTCATTGCATATATATATAAAAAGAGAAGAAAAGCTGGTTTTATATATTTATATATGCATAAGCATAACGTTGTGTGGGAAAGAAAAAGAAAAGATTTAGTACTTATATATGTGTGTATATGTGTGAGTGCACGTCACTTCATAATGAAAGGGTAGGAAAAAGGGTGATCTAATATGTATAAATATATGCACTTGGAAAAGCTTTATTGAAAAACGTATATCTCTGTACATGAAATGAGAAAATCATAAAATGATGCATATTTTATAGATATTGTTTTATATATACGTATAGGTAAATCATATTTAATGGGTGTTAATGTTTTAACTCAAATTTCGTGAAGCATATTTTTGTAGCATTAGTATTTATCGAAGATTTTGCAAGAAACATGAGAAACATTAAATAAAATGCATTAAACCATAATTTACATGATGGTTGGTATTTATAAGCTCCTAATTTAAAATGTTAGAATAGCCTTGAGAGTTCAAAACAATTGTAGATAAATGATAAAAATAACGAATCAAATAAATAATAATAATAATAATAGCAACAATAATAAAATAAATAATAAAGAGAGTTATTAATTAATATAAATAGAAAAGGAGAATTAATATATTCAATGGTCTCCCTGACTTTTTAGTACTGCATAATTTACCTACTTCAAGCATTCCAAATTTATTATTGTCAAAAATTTGTATACTTTTAATTATGTAGAGTTTTAGAAGAGTTATTAATGGTCAGTAAATTGGTTGTGGTAGATTGACTTTTGGCGTGTGTTTGAGCTTTTGGATTAGGAGCAGTGTGCTAGTAGTTAGCTACGGCGAGAGGTAACTCTGGATATTCTTCCATATACTTGTGAATTGTATGTGATTCTGAATAACTGTCTTTTATTTAAAATTAAAGGACTGAATTATATGTATATGTGTATGTATTGTAAATTGATATTTATGTGAATTGAAGCATGAATTATTGTACCTTGAAATTTAATTATCTTATTGGTGATTTAATATATGTATTGCATGGCGGATGCATATGTGATGGGTTGGAGTAAGGAGGGACTTGTATGTTGAGATCTTTTACCACGTGGTATGTCATCACTCGGTGCACAGTGGATGACACTTGTCAGGGCCCGTTCTTCCATGCTTTTCCTTTGGCCGGGAGTTGCATTGGAGCTGTGGGACATGTATGGGACACCTCCTTAGTCGTATTCTTTTAAGGAGGGGAGCCATAGTCCATACTTAAGCTCTATACCTTTGGCCGGGTATATCTTAAGTTTTGGTGAGCTTGTGACAGTCCAGTCAAATGGATGAGTTGCTATTGGACTATGTGTTAGCCTATGGCTCCGGTCAGCAGTTGAGGATGGATGGTGATATAAGGGAGGCTGCATAATGCATATTGTATAATTGTATGGTTTACATTGACATAGTGATAATTAATGTTGCATGAAAGTATGGTATATACAAATATATGTGTGATCAGCCCTTACTTTTTGTCATATGTGATTTGCTTGTGTACGGTAGAAACTTTCAGTAGTTACTGGGATGTCAAATCTCACTCTATATTACTAATTTTCAGGTGATGGTTTTAGTAGGGGGCAAGGGAAGGATCATATGGAGTGAGCCTTGAAGGCTCGGTTGTGCTCCTAGAGCCTATGTTATGATGTTTTATTTGCCATGACTTCAAAACTTCCGCTTCGTATTTTATTATGAAATATTTTGAGAGTTTATGATGACTCAAAAACATATTTTGGTTTGACTCAGTTATGTAATTTTAAGGATTTGAGATGTTGAACGTTTATGTTGGGAGATATTCTAAGTGTTTTGGCTAAGGTTTTAGGTGTTGGATTTTTGGGTTGTTTCACTGGGGATTATGATTACCTATCCAGATATAAAATTACGCTAAGACTCATGGGATTATGATTAGTAAAATAGGATGTAGAGAAGAAGAAGAAGAAGAAGCACGAGATGCAAGGTTGTTCTGGGGATTAAGATTACCTGGTCTCCGTTTTTGCTAACCTCTTAGAAAAATAATTGACTCAGAGTAAGAATAGAAGAAGTAGCAGAAGAGAATAGTAGAAGAGAGAAAATGAATAGGGTGTATTAAATAAAAAAAATCAATCGACCATGATGTGAATTTAATATCATTAATAGGGTATGTTAAATTAAAAATCAATCAAGCCATGATGTGAATTTAATATCATTAATAGGGTATATTAAAATTAAAAATCAATCAATCATGGTGTGAATTCAATGTGATAGGGTATACCACATTAATTCAATCAATCATGATATGAATTAATGTGACTTGGTTGGCGGTAGTGGACTTATTACTTAAAAACAATCATGGTCATCAATCAATCATAGCGCGAATTTAATGTGATAAGGTATATCACATTAATTCAATCAATCATGATTTGAATTAATGTGACTTGGTTTTTCTTAGTGTATAAACAGAAAATTCCTAAGGCAATTAAGATTAGGAATATTTGGCTTACCAATACTATATAAAATAAATGTGTTATTACTATTAACAAAAATCTGGGGTATTACATTCTACCCTCCTTAAAATAAGTTTCGTCCTTGAAACTGAAATAAAATTCATATGTTAATAATAATAATCACACAGCAAGTCACAAAACAATTTTAAATATACAATTATAAAAATTTTAAAGAAATAAATCATTTAATAATAATCTGAGGTATTACATTCTACCTTTTGTTAAAATAAGTTTTGTCCTCAAACCTTTTTTTTTTGGTTTTCAATCAACTCTGACTATCACTCACCACGCATATTATATATCAAAAATCAATCATCAAATATGGCAGTATAGATTCAAACGATAAAACAATATAAATCAGAATGACAAACCAACATCTCCCTTTAAATAAAATGCACATGTCAATAATAATCGAGTCACAAAATAATTTTAAGCAAACAATTATTAGAATTTCAAAGAAATAAATCATTTTTAAAGACAAGGAAATAACCTTTCACTACCCATCTCTCACGTTTATTTTTTTTTCTACTCATTTATTTATTTATTCTATTATTATTATTATTTATTAACTTTTTTTAAAAAAACTCTGGGACCATTGATCCCTGAGTTAGTATCAATGACCATTGATCCCTAAGTTAGTATCAAAAGCGAAGCAAAGGAGAACCTTAGGCTCTGATACCATCCCAGGCGCCCACTTGTGGATATTGTCCGCTTTGGCACATACCAGGCCTCACGGTTTTGTTTTTGGCTGGGCCTAGCCCATCAAAATGCGTCCACAAGGAAAAGGTCTCCGCATCCTTATAAGGCATGCTTCGTTCGCCTTCCCAGTCGATGTGGGACTTCACACTCCACCCCCTTAGGGCCCAGCATCCTCGCTGGCACATCGACCCAAGCCCTGGCTCTGATACCAATTGTAACATCCCAGGCGCCCGCTTGTGGATATTGTCTGCTTTGGCAAACACTAGGCCTCACGGTTTTGTTTTTGGCTGGGCCTAGCCCATCAAAACGCGTCCACAAGGGAAAGGTCTCCGCATCCTTATAAGGCATGCTTCGTTCGCCTTCCCAGTCGATGTAGGACTTCACATATCGCCTGTTTCTGTTGAGTTGCCACATAAGCAGACCCAAACAGGCACCCTCAGTGCTAGGGACACAACCAAAAACATGTTCAGTATGCATATTTGACTAACAATACAAAAACAACATATATGGCAAGCATATACATACATCACACACATAAAAGTGCCGGAGTCAAGAGGTTACTACTTGGTGTGCGGACACTGCTTTTAATATTGTTTTTATGCCTGGAGATTTTCCAAAAATACCTTTAACCTAAATACATCAAAATATACCATTTTCAGTAATTATAGAAATGCCCTTACATTTATTTTGCTAAAACCGAGCTCAATACAGAATTTTCAGAAATCCAGTTATTTTGGCCCAACTTCCAAGATTTTTAATAAATTCCAAAAAAATCATTTTTACATGCAACCAGAGCCATCTGAACCATTAAAGAGTCTATTTTCCAGGAAAAATATACCCAGACCATGAAAGTACTTGTATTTTTTAGTGTTTCTTATTTTCTACACCTTGGTCAGATTTCACCCTGATGCACACAGAGCCAACTTTGACAATTTTTATCTCTTAGTAGGAAAATCAAAAAATTACAAAATTATACATCTTGGTGAACCTTAGGAAGTGTACTTTCTGCATGAAAAATTTCAGCTTCATTAAATGTCATTTGCTATTTTTAAAACCGATTTGAAACACCACTGCCAGAAATTTCCAGAATTGCTTAAAGGCTTGGTTTCACAACTTCTTCGGTGATTTCAAGTTCGGAAAGTAAAACCATGACTAAACCCTACACAAAATCATGTTCCAAAGCCATTGGTGACCTTAAAAATGAAAAAATCCAACCCTAACAGCAAGCACCAGCCTTTTGCACGAAATTACCTTATCAAGAACTTGAAAAGATGAAGTTGTCGGTGTTACATAGAATCAGAAGATCTATGGATGAACTTGGATTCTTGAGCTTCGAGGGTTAACTATGGTGGCTGGCTGGAGCTTCTTCTTTTCTCTGGAAATTTCGTGCTCAAGGGTGAAGAAGAAGAAGAAATTACCTTTTTAATAAAGGTAAACTTGATCCATTGAGTTTGGAATTAACTGGCGTAAGTTTCTGGCTTTTGTGTAATTAATAGGATCTAATTTTTAACTTAATTCCCAAGTAATTCCAGAAAAATACAGAGGGATCCAGGCTTCAGCCATGTGGCGAAATTCCACTTAAAATATCTAGATATTTTCCTACTTTTGGGGCAAATTACCCATTTTGGCTCGAAACTTTCAGAAATTGCAATTGTGGCCCAGAAGTTTTCAATAATAACCCACTTTCCCCCATCATTTCACCTGCCCAAAAGGACCCTTTATGCGCCATTTGGGGCCCACTTTTCTGCACAAACTAATTTTTGTCCATTTATTCCCATTTTGCCCTTTTTCTCTGAATGTAGAACCAACGGTTTGACTTTTACACTGACCTTTCTTTCTTTTTCTTCAAGTAATTATTTTTAATGGTTAAGGGGAGTGTATGACACATAAGGGTCCCCACACATCTGGTCCCTAGTATTTAATTCCCTTTTTCCTCACTTTATTAGTCCAGTTCCCGATCTACTGGTCCGTGTGGATCCCACCTGTCAACAGGGTGGTTCCCTTTGCACTCTTCTTTATCTTTTTCAAACTTTTTTCTCTTGAATAGACACTCCTATGGGGCTATAGTACCCCAGATTATAATAATAATAATAATAATAAAAGCAATAATAATAATAACAATAACTATAATATAGTAATAATAAAATTTAATAATAATAATAATAATAGTAATAGATGATGATGATGATGATAATAATAATAATAATATAGTAAAATCTAGAAATTTATAATGTTTGTATTGTTAATTTATTTATTTGGAATAATTAAAGAGTTCAACCCATAGCTAAAACCCTAGATTTTAATTATAAACTTAGGTTTGGTCACTTAAAATCTAGGAAAACACTCGATACTTTTCTTCGCCGCTATTTTCTTTTTCTCTCCGCTACTACATTCTCGTTCGGTACTCTTGTCAATTATTTTTCTAGAAGGATAGCAAAATGGAGACCAGGTAATTCTAATTCCCATGAGTCTTAGGTTAGTTTTATGTAAATTTTGATAGGTAATCCTAACCTTTAAAACAAACTTGCGTCTCGTGTTGATTCTTTTCTTTGCATCCTGTTTTGCCTTGAGTATATGCATATGTGCATCTTGCTACTTTTGATAGATATAGTGTAAGATCTTTGCATATTACTACGGGTCCCACGCCCTTTTGTTTTCTTTTAGTTGGACCTTTTGACCAATGCATTTATTCCATTAGATTACATGTGATTCCAAAATCCTCCTTCTTGAATTACGTGATGAGTTTTTGTTGAAAATCTTGTATAGATGAATATATATCATGTTTGTACGTGTGTTCCCTGGGTTTTAGTTTACGGTATTGAATGAATAATTCTTGTTTTTTTCTCGTTTTACGTATTTGTTTCTTTTACAAAGTCATTTAACATTAAATGTAAGATGCTTGTAGCCTTGTGCGTTGCTATTGCTCTAGGTTCTCTGGATATTATCAACTATAATATATTATGATAATATAATATACTATATTATGTTATATATTATGTTAGTTGCGCATGTTGTATTATTTGATATTTCTTTTATTTATTTTTTTCTTCATATAGTATCTCCTCATAGTAAAATAGATATGAATAGATTATATGTAAAATATCCTTATATCCTATATTTAATTAAGATAATAGAAAAATATAGAAAAGATAAGTAAATAATAGAAATAATTTAGGAGTCTATTTTACGTGTATTTTAAATAATTTAACAGTGGGAAGATAGCTTTAGGATGGTACCTCCCAAAGTGATGAATACAATTAGGCTTTATGCCTCTGATATATATTTTGATGTGAACCGATAGTATCCGTTCTTCCCAAAGTGGTGTCTAGTAGGTTTTCAGGACACTAGTAGCAACTTTGGGAAGATGTGTGCACACAAGGAAGAAAATGTTTTATGGCCAACTTGATGATTTGTGACTGGTAGGTTTCCGGGTCACAGGGTAGACTGACAGGTTTTCGGGTCTACTATGGTTCTCTTCCCACTAAATAGACTGGCAAGTTTCCGGGTCTAAATGAAATTAATAAAGATAATGAATAATATTTGATTCGGTAAGAATATATAAGTATAATGAGTATTGAAATTGATATTTTAGATTATATATATGTATATGATATTTTTTTTATCATCATGTAAATATTTTATTTATTATTAGTTTTCTATATTATCTTTGTTTATTAGGATTACCAGCAATCGCTGATGTTTGTGTTCATGGGCTGCGATGATCCTTCGGGGGAGCAGAATTTCAGTGAAACAGGTGCCAAAGGTTGGGGCTAGCAGTGAGAAGTGAGGAAGCACAATTGGTTTACATTATTGTAATAAGTAGCCTTGCACTTGTCCCAGTACAAGTGCGGCGGTAACACTCTCCAAAGTTGTTTATTTCGAATTTCAGTAATTCATTTATGAAAACCATTCAAATTTTAGATTATTACAAATGTTAGGAATTGGGGGTGTTACAGGGGCACTCTCCAAACTTCATGGAGTGACCCCATAGTTGACCTACTCAGTCCAAAGGAACCCCTAATCGATCCCTATTAGCCCCTTTTTGTCGGTTAATCGCCTGTGGGACCCGTATGACATGTTTGAGCCGGAGTACGACTTAAATCACCTGGTTTTCTCTTCTCTCTCATGGTGGATGAATTTTCAATGTTTTAAGGATAAGGAACTGACGGTTTTGCCCTTACTTTTCTTCTTTTACCCACCCCTGAAATGACACGTGTCTCAATGTAACCATTACACTGACTCTTGCTTTTTGACATATGACCCTCCAGTGTCTCCTTCTCTTCTTATTTTCCTCTAAGACGCAGAGGATCCTTCTCTGTCCAGGAAATGTCATACTTCCTAAACTGGGCTTAGTAGTCTGCCTAACTCAGGCTTATTCTCAATCCTCAGGGTCCAAAATTCAGGATATTACACTGTTTCTTCATTTCTTTTCTTTTTTTTTTTTTTTGCAAAAAAATGAATCAAATTCATTCATTTGTATATTATAATGGTTCTAAAAATATAGGTGCAAATTGATTGAGCTTTGAAGGTGAAAGAAAAGCAATATATATTTCTCGAGGCATATCTGCTGAAGATTTAACTGAAAAGATCCGTCGAAAGTTAAACTATAAATAATAAGATACAACATATTTCAAAAAATCTTGTTATTAATTCACTAATTATTATTCCCACAAATTTCTTCAATCAAATCTAGCTAATAATAATATTTTACATTTTATATATCAAATTATTAATTAACAAAATATTAAATAACTTGTCATCTATCTTAAGGTTTATAATTAACATACAAAATAAATAAATAATTCACTAATTAACTAATTAGTCTTGTATCCTAAGGTTTATAATAAATTTTAAATATTTTCATTCCGTAAATTATTAATTATAATTATTATTTACTCTTTTTATTATTTATAATTATTAATAATTTGTAAGTAATTAAGCATCTATCCTACCGTTATACATTTATTAAGCATCTATAATAAATAAATGTATATAATTAAAAGTTAAACTAAATTATTAAACAATAAACATAAAGAAAAAAAATTAAATGTTACCTGTGCAATCGTGAAGTCAAGAGTTCGAGAGAGAATTTGAGCTTCCTTCTTCTTCCTTCCCGTGATTCTCTCTTCTCTAAGTCTCAAAGTTTCTTAGACTCTCTCAGTGTTTTCTCAGCCTCAACAAAGAAGGGAACAAGATGGAGATTGGAAGGATGAGGTGGTGTGTTTGTGTGTGTGTGTGTGACGAGTGGCTGTTGTGAGTGACGGTGAAAAAAGAATGAAGAAGATGGACAACGAATGGAGTTTTCAGATGAAGTTGAGAGGGAGAGGGAAGGATTTGAGGATGAGAGGGAGAGGGAAGAGTTGCAGCAGGGAGGGTGAAAGAATGAATGAGAGAGAGTGTGTGTGGGGTTGGGGGGGGGGGATGGTTACGTGTGTGTGTGTCTAGAGGTGGGGGGTCCTAACGACCTACCATGCGTCAGGATTCCTGACGCCACTACTAGTGGCGTCGGTCAACGTGCCGCCACTACCCGTTGACTGTATTAGATTAGAAATTCTTTTGAAAAGTGCTCTGATTAGGTATATTTTTCGGTAAAAGTTGCTACTTTGATGCTTTTCCCAGTAGATTTCCCTTTCCTCCCCTTCAACACCTCGCTCCCTAGATTGAGACTTTTGGAGGAAACCAAAATCTTTACTCTTATAATTTATCCTATATTTCACTAAAAAATATATATAATAAATTAAAATATTTTACACAAAAAATATTATAATTAAAAATAATTTAATATATGAAGTATATATTTATGAATAAAAAATTACTCATATTATAACTACAATGTATGCCCCTACAAATTTAAATAAAAAAAATATTAATATAAAATTAATTTGAATAAAAATATATTTTTATCATAAAAAATATTATTATAAAATAAAATTTTAAAAATATATATTCTTATAAATAAAAATTATTATTGTAAAATTATTTAAAATAAAAAATGAATTTTCTTAAATAAAAAAAGGCTAAAGTATATTTTTAATCATTTAAGTTTACATGAAGTATACTTTTAATCCCTTAACTTTATAAAGTATAATTTTAGTCCTATAATTTTAACACTGTTAATTTTGCTAACGGAAAATGTAAATTCAAGTGATAACAATGTAAACTTAAATGATGATTGTGTAATTAAATGCTATTAAGATTAAATTTAAAATATGGGTAAATTGAAAAATATATAAAATTTATACAATTAAATGCTACTCCCTCCGGTCCTAATTATAAGGCATAGTTGACTTTGTTTGGAGAGATTAAGGAAGCTAAATAAGTTACTTAATCACTTTATATGTTGTATATCTTTAGATTATATATTAGTTTATTAGTCAAACTAATTACTTTGAAGAAAAAAATAAAAATAAAAATACTCTAAAGTAATTTAATTAGCTTCTTTAATTTTTCCAAAAAAGTCAACTATGCCTTATAATTAGGACCGGAGGGAGTATTAGTCATCACTTGAGTTCGCTCTGTCAGCGTTGTTCATTAGTAATATTAACTATAATACCCCTGATTAATAATAAAAATAAAAATAATAAAAATTTAAAATTTAAAAATGTTTGTATTATTCTATAATTTATTAATTGGCAATAATTATAGTAATAATAAAAATTTAGAATTAATTGTATCGTTTTATAATTTATTAATTGACAATAGTTAAAGAGCCCAGCCCATAGCTAAACCTTAAATTTTAATTATAAACTTAAGTCTAGCCGTCTAAACCTAGAAAACTCTCGATACTTTTCTTCTCCGCTACTTTTTCTTCTCAAATTTTCTTTCCGTACTCTCATCAAATTAAAATTAGGTCGTTAGCGAAAACATGTAAGATAAAAAAGTATGAAAAATCAATAAAAAAAACTTTGAACCCCACTTCTCTAATTTTATTTTTTTAAAAAAAAATCAACAAATAAAATTTCCCTGATCTCCCTTTCTCTCCAAATCCCTGGCAATCAAACAACCCTCAGTTATAAATATAAGCTGCGTGGTAAATTTAAAAGGTTGAATTTTAATCGGCACTCCCTTAAATTTTTTTATAAAGCCTTTATCTATTTTCTTAAAATTTAGAAAATTAATTAAATTTTAAAAAAAATTGAATTACCATTTCATTGATATACTCTTTTTTGAAACAATTTCATTGATATGCTCCTACCGGTACTTAATATAAAACTTATTCAGAGAATTGATCTTAGTCTTAAAAATAAAACATATTTTTTATGTTTGCCAATTTTTTTTCTTAATTTACCCTATTGATACTTCTCAATAATAATTAAAGAGAAAAGAGAATGAGGGAGTTAAGGACCGGAGGGAGTCGTTCATGACAAGAGAGAGGGATGAAAAGAAAGAGAAAAAGACATGAAATGAGTCACAAATGTTTCATTGATCATTACCAAAAAACACCAAATGTTTCATTGATAAAGGAACCTAAAGTGGTGTATTGGTATGTTGGGAACAGAAAGATGCTGTTAACTTGGAATAACCATGTGCATATGAACAAATATTCGAGCAAAACCGTGTGTATATATAACACCAGCAAATTTTTGTGCCGACTTGGAATTACCTCTATCAGTCATTGACTCCGCAACCAATGTATTCTCTCTTAGTACAACACATGTGACATGGAATTGCATTCCAAAATAAATAGTACAGTAACCATTGCAGTGTGAAATTGAACTAATCTAACACCCTACAAAGCAGAAGTTTCTTCTTCTTTGTCTACTTCATGTTTCTGGGCAGAATCAGCACCATCTTGACTTGATTTTGGTTCTGAACTCTCTCCACAGCAACCGGCGATAGGGGGGACATGTATTCTGCCACAAATTTGCAAGCACTGCGTTAACAGACTGTAAATTCTAAATTATATTCAGACAATCAAACTATCAAGATCAACTTAAACTGGTTTTCCAACTTGTCCTTGCTTTCCGCTATAATTGTTTTGAGTAAGACTGTGTAAGAGGGACTGTGATCCCTTATTTGAGGGCCTGGGTAACCCTTCCACACATTGGTGAATCCCTAAGATAGATGACGTTCTAGAAAGATCAACAACGAGTGATTTTCACATATACTATTCCTGACTACAGCTGAAAAATGCCTTCAAGCTACTTGCAAGTTTGTTCTTGTCCAGGTTTAACCATTATTCTTCTCAATCTATTCCTTTCATTCACCCATTCTATTTTTGCTTTCTGGTTTATCTTTCTCTTTAGACTAAAAATTAATCCATAGAGATAGAAAGATGTTCTGATGGCATATTTGAGATACAATTTTAAATCTCATGACAATGTCATAAATCTGAACAGGAGTTTGATGAAACAGCTAACAACTTACAGTTTGTCATAACTCAACCAAAAACAGAACATTAATAGTTACCGTGTTGAATTAGAACTTTATCCTAGATAGCGAAGCAAGACTCCATCGTTCCCCAATACAAATCCCTTCTTATCGTTAATGAACCTGCAGCACATTCAAATTGAGATTTTGTTGGTAAAAGCTCAAGAGCTTTAAAAAACAATCTTCTCCTTTCTCACAACTCCTGCACAATAGAAGTTCATGTGCTGGATCTCTTTCCATCCAGTGCTATGATTAAACATTATGGTCCAGTTACTTTCAGTTATATTCTTGCTTGCTCTCTGACAAATGAAAAGGGGTAAAATCACGAGATAGGTGGATAGGTAAAGGGAAGATAACTCATATAGACAATGAAATCAATTATTTAACTGAAATTAAATTTAAAAATAATAAAGGACCTAAAGATCTAATATTTGAGATATTCAAAGAAAAAGGCCCTTAATGTCATAGGATGATAATAAACATAAACTAGGCAGTACCATAAGTAAAAGGACAAGTAACTGTTGGAAGTCTGAAAGAACTAATGGGAACATTAACTCGTTGTAATTATTACACATAGAGTAACTTAGTTGAAGTGACGGAAAACTTCGGTGGTATTATATTGCTTAGGTGAGTTACAAATTACAATATGAATTGTTTCCATTGAAGTTTTAAGGAGTGCTTGTAACTGACCCGGTTTAACAAGCTTTGCAAAACCTTAAGTCACTCAAAGCAATTTTTTACCCCAAAAAAACAAAAAAAAGATCCTGTAAAGAAATCTCAAATTAAGGTCTTCTAGGATAAATTATTTAATTTCATGGTACTTATTAGCAATTTTCCCAAAAAAGAGAGTGGAGAATACGTCAGCCACTTGAGAAGGACTATAGAGTTGGGACTTGGGAGGGATGCTCTCGCAAGTTAATAAATGCGACCAGCTTTAATTTAACAGACGCTTATAAAAAATGTGTTTGCTCTAGCAATAGTAAGACTAACTTCACTGAGTATAAATTTGCAGCAATGTTATCAGCTGCTTTGTCACGGGTCCATGACTTGCCACCATTAGTAGTTCTCAACAGAACACCACTTCCTCCTGCTGCCCAAGCCTCCTCCTGCATACATAATTGATAAAATTATAACTAGAAGCCTCGGCATGATTCTATGCTTAGCATTAGTGAGGGTAATGCAGAATAAAACGCAAATAAAGAATAATCACAATTGATAAAAATATTGCAGGCAAAAAAAAAAAAATACAATTAATAAAAATATTATCATAATTATCTTTTCATAACCCTTCGGGCCACCTGCACCCTGTATTTGGCACTTTTATTGCATCCTACTACCAATTATCCAAGCAACCAAGATGTCTCTACCTAGGGTTCTTTTTTAACAAGGCGTGAAAATTAAACCTCAATCCTCCCACTTTGTGATATTACCATAATTATTTATCAATGAAAAGGAATGAGAATTGTTAGGAAATATATCAGCGTAGATATATTATAATTAATTAGTATCGCATATAATCAAGGATTGTAGGAATTATGAGTGATTAGGGAATCAATCATCATAATGAATCATTACTTTCTTGTCTTCTCTCTTGTGTACAAATACCCTATTGAGTATATGAATATGACATTCATTTGAGAGTATATTTTCTCTATCTTTCTTTTTCTAATTTCTACATGGTATCAGAACTAGTTAGTTCTTAGCCAATTTGAGTTTTCCGGTGGCCGCTGTCACTGTAGCGTAAACCGTATTGTCACATGAACAATGACAATGGCCAGACAGAGTGTGTGTTGGTGAGGTTGCTTTTTACTGAGGCTTTCACTTCCTGCAAGATTTTCTATTTCCGGCGCACGTTTCCAGTTTCCAACATACTTGTGAATTTCCAGTGTGTATATTCGTGTCATCTCTGTTTCTGGTTTGGCTCCTTAGCCGATGTTGGATCTTCTTTTCCGATAAAACTAGGTCGGTTTCGTGTTTAGAAGGCTGCATTTGGTGATTGAGTTTTGTTGTTTTGCTAGGTTTCGGTGTTTTGCACTTCCTCAGTTTATGTCGATTTGCTGTTTTTTGGTTCTATCCGTGTTGCTGGTTCGTGAACAGTGACATTACTCGTCACTATTCACAAGGGGAGAGAGAAAGTGTTTGTCGATTCCTCTGTTGTTTGGTTGCTGCATTTTCTGGTGTTCTAAGATGTCGAGCTTTCATTCCTGAGGTGTGTAGGCCGGTTCTTTGCTTCGAAGGTTTGCATTGTGAGACTCAGTTCAGTTGTTTTAGCATAGACGGCATTTTGTTTTGTGCAAGTTCACTTGTCTCTAGTGGCTGGGTTCTTCATTTGTTTCATTTTCCAGCATGTTAATGAAGTGCTCTTTTGTCTTGAATGATGTATTTGTGGTTGGGTAATTTCATTGGCCCGTTCGTTGCTTTGCCTCCGATGAGGTGTTTGTCTTAGATGAGACAATTTGGTGGTCCTTGTGTGACCCGTTTGCTGTTTTGCCTTCAGTGAGGTGTTTGGTTTCTGATGAGACGTTTGAAGTATTGTTTGGTCCCTTATGAGTCCATTTGTTGCAACTTCTACTTTGGTTTGGTATTCTTTGTTATTCGAACTCTTGGTTTAGGTGTTTGGATCGTTTCTTTTGAATATCCTCAATGTGGCATTTGGTTGAACTATTTTTTAATGTGGCTGAACTTGTTGGTGGATTCAAGGTCTCATGAAGAAGAAAATTATTTTGTTTGGATTTATTTATATTATGTTTTTTTGTAACAAGTTGAGCATGATTAAAATCTATACTTCAACTTGAGGGGGAGTGTTAGGAAATATATCAGTGTAGATATATTATATTTAATTAGTATCGCATATAATCAGAGATTATAGGAATTATGAGTGATTAGGGAATCAATCATCATAATGAGTCATTACTTTTTTGTCTTCTCTCTTGTGTATAAATACCCTATTAAGCATATGAATAATGACATTCATTTGAGAGTATAGTTTCTCTCTCTTTCTCTTTTTGATTTCTACAAGAAGGTTTGTTGACTAGAGGGTTATATATAAGAAACAGAAAGAATTAATCCTAAATGCTTAAAACATACTTTCGTCAACAATCCCTACACTCCAATGTGTTTAGTGATAACAATTACTAATTCTAAAGTTACACGATCAAGTAATAATAAGACCATACTTATCCCGATCACTAATGTCATTCATTCAAACAACCAATAATTTTTCCTTATCACTCAGCATCAGTGGGTATCATTTTACTTTTCAACAAGTCTAGTTATGGGCAAAACAGAAGAGACAAATAAACCCATAACATAAATGTAGCTGTCATACAATTTAACAACTAAGGTATCTTCAGCTCACCTGAGCCCTGACCATGACCCCTAACAGCTCTCTATATTCATGGACTTGCTTGGATAACCAACTCCACAGGTGCTCAGTAACTATTTTAATCACAGAAGTGATGATAATACCAAAAGAAAAAAAAAAATTTATATAACCTTCTAAGGCATTCAATTTTGCATGAACTGATTCTTTAAGTCACAAAGTGAACTTTTTGCTTCAAGTGAGAAATACGTGATGAGACTGATGTGCAAGAAACGGTTAAACAATAAGGCAATTCTCTAAATTCAGGAATTCATTACCTCTGAGCGATACCCCACATCGAGAATACCAAAACCTCGGCTTTGAACAGGAACCTCCTCAAATTCTTCGGTTATCTAAAACAATGAAATATTTCCTCTTCTCAGAAGCATGCAACTAAATATCAAAAGAGAAGGCAGAATTCTAAAAGCAACAATTGATCAACTCACCAAAGTTAACAAGGTCAGTTTTATGGTATTAAGTTAAAGATATTAGTCAAGGGAAAGCTTTACACTACTATCAAGAAGTAGGTGAAAACAATTAATTTTTGTTTAAACATTATTTACCATTTTACTTGTTATTAGCCAATCCTCCATTATTTACATTTAAATATTTACTGTACTCTCGGAATAACTCCCAACGTACTTCTTGATACATTATAATGACATTCTTAGTGTTTCATACCCCTGTGCCCTTGCTAAGGTAAAGGCCCCCACCACGAACCAGAAGCCACAGGCCACCATCAGCTCTCCATCCCATGTTCTGTATTCTTCTGGCAACTGCTCTATTATGTGGCTGCCAGAACGCCTGAAAATTATGGAAAGGAATTAAGCAATATTTATTCAGATGAACAGTCAAGCAAAATGACATTGATAGAATACCAGCTAGAAAGCAATATTCGTCTTTAATTTAAATTTATCTTTGCTAGAATAAAGAGTATCTTGTCTCTTAGGATTATCAAGTTTCACTAGGATTAGGATTTGTGCTTCCTAGACCTTTCATTTGTATTCACCTTTACTTATTGATCGAATTATTGAGTATTGCAACATTTCTTCTTGGAAGAATGAAATTTAAATACCATATGAACTTTCAAAACCCAAAAACGTCTACTGAAAAGGGAAAATGACAAAGAGGTACGCAGGTAAGAATCTGGGTTTCGACTATTTGGGCAAAAGACCAAACTACTCTTTCCTTCACCTCTTGTCTCTTCACTCCCAGCTTCTTCCTCTGTCTTTCCACTGTTGATCTCTGCATCAGAACCTCTCTTCCCAAAGCCATTAATCTCTTCTTCAAACTTTCCCCAATCTTACTATTGTTGTTGCTTCTCTTGCCCCTTTTTTGGACATTGATGATAGCATACCGTTTGCCGAGCTACCTCAAGATGTGAAAAAAATGGTTGATCCTGAGAAGATCAAACCATTTGCGTATTCTGAGAGATACCGTAGACTGATTGGGAAATTGAACTATCTCACGATGACTCGCCCTGATGTGACCTTTCCAATTAGTGTGCTTAGCCAATTCATGAAAACACCGCCTGTTGCTTAGTGGGAAGCTTTCGAGCATGTCTTGCATTACTTGAAGGGTTCACTTGGTCGTAGTATATTGTAATACCCCATATTTTTATTAATAGAAATAACTCATTTTTTTTATATAGTCTTGGTGGGCCAATGTAATACCCCAGATTTTTATTAATAGTAATAACCCATTTATTTTATTTTATTTTATATAGCCTTGGTGGGCCAAATACTTCTAACTCTAATTGCCTTAAGAATTTTCTGCTTATGCACTAGAAAAACCAAATCACATTAATTCAAATCATGATTGATTGAATTAATGTGATCACCATGATTGATTGATGACCATAACTGTTTTTAGGTAATAAGTCCATTACTGTCAACCAAGTCACATTAATTCATATCATGATTGATTGAATTAATGTGATATACCATATCACATTGAATTCACACCATGATTAATTGATTGAATTTAATACATCCTATTAATGAGTTGACAAGAGTAAAAGAGCCCAAAGCTAAACCCTAATTTTAAGTTATAAATAGAGGTCTAGCCTAACCCTGAATATTCATCTTCTCTTCTACTATTCTCTTCTACTATTTCCTCTATTCTTTCTCTATTCTTCTAAGAGGCTAGCAAAAATGGAAACCAAATAATCCTAATCCCCAGAACAACCTTGCGTCTCGTGCTTATTCTTTTTCTCTACATCCTATTTTGCTAATCCTAATTACCATGAGTCTTAGGTTAGTTTTATATAACTTTTGATAGGGTTGTTATATATGAAATATATTATATGTAATCTTAATTCCCAGAACAACCTTGCATCTCGTGCTTATTCTTTTTCTCTACATCCTATTTTACTAATCCTAATTACTATGAGTCTTAGGTTAGTTTTATATAACTTTTGATAGGGTTGTTATATATGAAATATATTATATGTAATCCTAATCCCCAGAACAACCTTGCGTCTCGTGCTTATTCTTTTTCTCTACATCCTATTTTACTAATCCTAATTACTATGAGTCTTAGGTTAGTTTTATATAACTTTTGATAGGGTTGTTATATATGAAATATATTATATGTAATCCTAATCCCCAGAACAACCTTGCGTCTCGTGCTTATTCTTTTTCTCTACATCCTATTTTGCTAATCCTAATTACCATGAGTCTTAGGTTAGTTTTATATAACTTTTGATATGGTTGTTATATATGAAATATATTATATGTAATCCTAATCCCCAGAACAATAGGAGTTAGTTGTTGCATATCGGTCTTGATTTTTGTGATAAACCCTTAAATGTATAACTGCATTTTTATATGTATATATATGTTCGTTTTCCGAATTACTTTATGAAAGCAAAACGCTTCACCTCCTTGTATACACATATTTCTCCTTCTTGATTTGTGTTTAACTATTTTGCAAAACCCTTTATCATTGAATATATATGTACACTTTGGTTGCTTCGGCTTTTGTGATTGAAACTTATAAATGCTTTCATATATATATATTTATTGAGAAATCCATTTATTATGTGAGTGTAATTAAAATAATTTAAATCGTGAGAGGATAGCTTTGGGAGGGTACCTCCTAAAGTGATGAACACAACCCTTAGGCTTTATGCCTCCGATATATTATTTGATGTGAACCGATTATATCTGTTCTTCCCAAAGTGGTGTCTGGCAGGGGCTCCCGGGACACTAGTAGCAACTTTGAGAAGAGGTGTGCACATTAGGATGAAATGTTTTATGGCCATTTTGATTGATTGTGACTGGCAGGGGCTCCTGGGTCACAGGGTAGACTGGCAGGGCCTCCCAGGTCTACCATGGTTCTCTTCCCACTAAACTAAATAGACTGGCAGGGTCTCCCGAGTCTAAATAAATTTAAAAAGATAATGAATAATATTTGATTTGATGTGAATATATAGATATAATGAGTATTAAAGTTAATATTTTAGATTATATATATGTATATGATATTTTTTTATCATCATATGAATATATATTTATTATTATTATTATTATTATTTTCTATATTATCTTTATTTATTAGGATTACCAGCTTTGCTGATGTTTGTGTTCTGGGCTGTGATGATCCTTCGGGGGAGCAGAATTTCAATGAAACATGTTTTAAGGTTGGGGCTAGCAGTGAGAAGCGAGGAAGAATAGTCGGCTAATTCTAGCTAGTTTTATTTTACTTTATGCTTTGAATAAAACACTTTTATTTAAGTTTGAGTTTTTGTTAATGTAATAAAGTAGCCTTGCACTTGTCCCATTACAAGTGCGACGATAACACTTCCCAAATTTTAATTATTTCGAATTTTAGTAATCATTTATAATTAAAAAAATCATTGAAATTTTATGTTATTATAATTGTTAGAAAATTTGGGGTGTTACAGCCAAATATTCCTAGTCCTGATTACCTTATGAATTTTCAGCTTATGCACTAAGAAAGAGGTTTTAGGTAATAAGTTCACTACTTGTCAACCAAGTCACATTAAATTTACATCATGATTGTTTTAGGTAATAATTCCGTTACTTGTCAACCAAGTCATATTAAATTCACATCATGGTTGATTGATTTAATTTAATTTACCCTATTAATGAGTTGGCAAAAGTAAAAGAACCCAAAGCTAAACCCTAATTTTAAGTTATAAATAGAGGTCTAACCTAACTCTAAATACTCTCCTTCTCTTCTCCTATTCTCTTCTACTACATCCTCTATTCTTTCTCTGTGTCAATTATTCTTCTAAAAGGCTAGCAAAAGGGAGACCACGTAATCCTAATCCCCAGAATAATAGAAGTTAATTGTTGCATGTCGATCTCGATCTTTGTGAAAAACCCTTAAATGTGTCGCTGCATTTGTATATGTATATATATGTTTTCCTTTTCAGTTAGCGTGAATTACTTTATAAAAGCAAAACACCTCACTTCCTTGTATACATATATTTCTCCTTCTTGATTTGCGTTTAACTTTTTTGCAAAACCCTTTATCATTGAATATACATGTACAATTTGAGTGCCTCGGTTTTCGTGATTGAAACTTATATATATCCTTCATTGATATATATAATACCTGTACATCTTTTGCCTTGAGTGCTTCAGCTTTTGTATGTATGTATGTATGTACGCATGTATGTGTGTATATACTTTTTGATTTGTTCAATATGCACCTATATAAAAATATATGCATGTTCTCTTTTAAATGGTTTGGCCTGGGTTTCCATAATTGACAAATAGCAGTATATATATATATATATATATTCAGTTTGATTCTGTAAATTTGAGAAATCCATTTTGTGCGTGATTGAAATAATTTAATTGTGGGAGGATATCTTTGGGATGGTACCTCTTAAAGTGATGAACACAACCTTTGGGCCACCGATGTGAAAAGATATTATCCGTTCTTCTCAAAGTGGTGTTTGGCAGGTTTTCCCGGGACACTAGTAACAACTTTGGGAAGATGTGTGCACATTAGGAAGAAATGTTTTATGGCCAATTTGATTATTTGTGACTGACGGGGTTTCCCGGGTCACAAGGTAGACTGACAGGGTTTCCCGGGTCTACCATGGTTCTCTTCCCACTAAACTAAATAGACTGGCAGGGTTTCCCGGGTCTGGATAAATTTAAAAAGATAATGAGTAATTTTTGATTCGATGTGATATGATGAATATTGAAATTGATATTTGATTCAATTACTATGTGATTATATATTTGCTTTGATTAATATACTTGAGCTATATCATCCTTGTTTTTATTAGGATTACCAGCTTTGCTGATGTTTGTGTTCTAGGCTGTGATGATCCTTCGGGGGAGCAGAATTTCAGTGAAACAAGTTCCAAGGTTGGGGCTAGCAGTGAGAAGTGAGGAAAAACAGTCGGCTAATTCTAGCTAGTTTTATTCTATTTTATGCTTTAAATAAAACTTTTTATTTAAGTTTGGATTTATGTTAATGTAATAAGGCAACCTTGCACTTGTCTCGGTACAAGTGCGGTGGTAACACTTCTCAAGATTGTTTATTTTGAATTTCAGTAATCATTTATAAAAATCGTTGAAATTTTATGTTATGATAATTGTTGGAAATTGGGGGTGTTACATATACTCTATACAAATCATGGCTACACCAAGATTGAATACTTTTGTGATGCAGATCATGCGGAATCAAAGGCTATTAGGAGATCCACCACATGATATTGTGTGTTTGCAGGTGGAAACTTAGTGTCTTGAAGGAGCAAAAAGTAGGATGTGGTTTATCGGTCTAGTGCAGAAGTTGAGTATAAAGTCATGGCTTAGTCAGTATAAGAAATTGTATGAATTCACCAGTTAATAAAGGAGGTTGTTCTTGCTACATCATTGCCTACAAAATTGTGGTGTGATAATAAAGTTGCTTTACACATAGCTTCCAACTCTATTTTTCATTAACATACAAAACACTTTGAAATTGATTGTCACTTTGTATGCAATAAGATCAAGGAGAACTTTATTTCTACAAGACATGGGCGGTCTAATGATCAATTGAGCAATCTTTTGACTAAGGCCTTAAATGGAACTCGTGTTTGTAACAAGTTGGGTTTGATTAACATTTACGCTCCAACTTAAGGGAGAGTGTTATGTTAAGACATATATATTTGTAATTATTATATAATATTTTATAATCACTAGAAATCAGGGATTAGATTAGATATTACTATTGTTAAGAGCCATAGTTGCTAGAGCTCCTTCTCATATATGTATAGACCCTTAAATTCAGATTACTTTGCTCTACATAACCATAGAACTATATAAGCCATCAACAGAAAGATACATATAGCAATTTCTTCTTCTTGTTTTTTTTTTTTTTTTTGGTTTATAAAATACCTTGCCATAGTTTAACTTGCTTTCTGGTCCCATAACAAATTAGATGCATGGTTAATATTCTAATGATACATTCGAAGGGTTAAACCATTATTTTACAATCTATTCAACATAACTTGGACTCATGAGACAGAATCTTTAGCTTAGCTCTCCTCTCTTTTCTCTTCTTTCTCTCCTCCTCTCTGCACTTCATCTTCTTCATCGCATGCTCCCTCGCCGGCAACCACCGCCTTTGTGCCACAGACGAGTCTGAGTGGTTGTTGCCAGTTCATATCTTTGATTTGCGGTCCAGGTGTTTCGGAGTCGAGATCCTTGATTTATGGTCCTCTCCCTCAGAGTTCTGTCAGACGTGACCTTCTCTCGTCTTTGTGGCGAGCCCTTTCCTCTCCTCTCCAGATCTGATTTGTGGAGGTGAGATTTATCTGTTTTTTTATTACTTTCTATGATACTGGGTTTTCTGGTGGTGTTTTTGTCTCATGAAATAAGTAGATCTGTAAGATCTACATTCAAATCCTCTTGGTTGGATGGCTGTATGAACGTTATAAGATCCGATTCTCCCTTGGTAGTTCGGATCTGCGTTCCTGGGGTAAATCTAAAGAGGCGTTGCTTGTTGTGTGGTCAAGATCACCAGATCTGATTCAACAGAGGAGCAGAAGTTTTCTTATAGGCATCATGGGTCCTCTTACGTCTGAGGTTGGGTTTTTTGTGTTATTAACCCCAATATGGGGTACTTGTACAGGTGCTCTCGTTTCATCTAATGCTTATAAGGAGGTGTGCCCGTTTGGGTGAGTTTTACAACCATCAACTTCTTCGTTGTCACTTCTAACCCCAGATTTCGTTGTCACTTCTAACCCCAGATATTGAGCAGGCTGTTTCATCCAGAATTATACTTCTACTTTTAAATATTTTATGTACGATGATTTGGCTGTTTTTGTTGTTGTTTTTGTCTTGGATGTATTTTGTTGTACTGGATCTGGCTTTACTTGTATCCAGATATTGTACCTGTTTGTATTAGTATTAATATAAATATCTTTCCGATAAAAAAAAAAAAACAAACAAAAACAACATAACTTGGAATCTATGCGAGGAAAAAATTTATGTGCTTTTGTCTTAGAGTAAATTGAAAGTATGAATACAGTTGTAAGGCAGCCTTACCAAAAGCACCAATATGATATTGAGCCAAAACAAATTTCAGCAACAAGTAAAAACTTCACCTGGCCGGGTTCCCATGTTAAGTAGAAGTTTCCACGACTTGAGACTGCAACATATCTTCCATCTGGTGAGCGATTGACAGTATTGAAAGTTCCAGTATAATAGCTTGCACCACTAATACCGCTAGAAACTGTTCTGAAGAGGCAACATAGATAATTGTCTCAACATATACAAATGAGTAAATGATAGGAATGTAAATTATGTGCAAATCAATACACTATTTTGAAGAAATACACATTTGTTTAATAGCATCACAAGATGATATAGGAAAAGATGGGGAAGAAAAAAGGAAGCAGGAGGTTTGGATAAAAATGATAACTTTAGCAATGAGGCGTTATTTTAAATCATGTTCGATTATTCTCTATAAGCCACTTCAGCGTCAACAAATGGAAGTGAAGAAGGAATAATATTGAAGCAGAAAAAGAGTTTGGTTCATGGCCCATGAGCAAATCGACTGTGTAACTGATTAATTGATTTTGTGTGTGTGTGTGTGTTTTTTTTTTTTTTTTTGGGGGGGGGGGGGGTGTTTGCAAAGATAAATTGCCACATAAAAAACGGAAACAAAATGTGGTGTTCTTTAGCAAGGTATCATTACTTTGCATGAACACAAACCACAGTACTTTAAAACAACAACAGGAAAAGGGGGGAAAATTTTAAGGGAAAGAAGCATTGTTAGCACATATTATTTGACTCTTGATCATCCTATCCTAATTGCAGAAAAAGCATATCATTGTTTTCACTTTTTATACTTCTTCATTTTCTTTCTTTCTTTTTTTCCAAGAATCTAATTCTTCAGTACAAGCATAACCCTAATCAACTCCAGCTGCAGTCAATGTTCTTTATTCATACAGATGAGTTGAAGAAGATTAAAGAAAGGAAAAGAATTTAACCAACAAAAAAAAAACGAAGAAAAACGGAAAAGAAAACAAAGAAAGAAGCTAATAACATCAAGACAGTGGCCAAGAGCTTATAGCTCAATTGGCAGCCCATGCCTCATCCCATAGATGAGGTCATGGGTTCTATACCCCATGTTGTCAAGTACGGGTACCTAAGTCTCCTCTACTTTTTTTTTTTTTTTTGGGGGGGGTTTAAATTGTCTGTCCCAAAAAAAATAAAATCAAGACAGTGAATAGCGATTAGATAGCCGTTTATCAAAAACTCACCTATTGAGGGTAGCTGATACGGTTTCCTGAACCGCAGCTCTCCAGTTATAACCCCTGTTTGACGTAATATATATTGCCCCTTCATCAGTCACCATCTCTGCACTCTTCTCACCAGTTGCCTTTATGTATACCTGCAGATTTGATAGCAGAATTGCAATCCTTACCAATAATAACCATATAAGAGGATGTGATAATTTTAGACTTTTGTGCAAGGCAATGAACAATAGAATTTCATGAAGGCCATAAACTAGAGAAATAAAACTGGGGAGAAGTATCAAATTAAAACAGCACATATAACAAAGAATTAAGAATTAAAAAAATTATAACACATAGTCAATTTAATTTAAAAATATATTCATTTTTTATGAATCACAAACATCACTTCAATATATTAAATTGGAAAACATACTAGAAATTTCTAACAAGTATACCATATCGCCAGGAAGTTGATCACTAAGTGGTATCCTTTCCCAGCTCTCCCCCGCATCAGAAGTGTACAACAGGATTGCTGGTTTTCCCACTATCCATCCTTCCTTCCCTTTGAAGCTGATTGAATTAAATCTATAGTTGAAATCCTCATCTTCAGCTGAAGGTATTGATCGGGGAATCCAATTGTTACCACCATCTTTTGTCTCCAAAATAGTTTGCCTGGTCCCTAGCAGAAAGCCTACCATGAGAAGTGAGGCCATATTTTAGTAAGAAGATCAAATTTAAATGCAATTCATTGTATTAAGAACGTCATAGTAGTAATTAAAAAAAAAAAGATAAAATAAAATAAGAAGAAGCTAAAAAGCATATTATAGCATAATTTTAGCAATGTAACATTTGAGATCCCAAATAGCAACAACTACAAACTTCAAATAAATTTTTTAAGGGGGCAGCAGTAGTCTGTACTCTGTAGCTTATTATGGGGACTCTCAAGAGCCCATTCATTGCAGTACTATACAAACCTGGAGCACCCTACCAATTGTAGTCTAAGGCCTTAAGTCATTAATTTCCCACTCACTCATTCATTGCACTACTATATTTTCTCATTGAAAGCTGATAAATGATTTATTGCTATATATATTCCATAAGATGCGCATAATACAAAAGGCCCTTTGTTCTTGAAGTCAAGCTTAGATCATCCTCGTTTGAGTTAATTAAGAAAGTGGCAGGCTGGCAGCATTAAGCAAGGTGACGGAAAACAAGAAGGAACAAAAAGAAATAGAAATAGCCTTATGATACTAAGTTTCCCAATCTAACCAGGATACTAAGATACAGAATAAAAGAACTCTTGGAACAATGGCCATTATTCAAATCCCTTTTTAAATCCTGAATAACCTCAATTGTCCAAGTATGAACTCTTATCCCTAAATAATATTACATTGTTAAACAATAAAATAAATAGTAAATTGTATTCTGATAATGCCTTTGATTTTTTACTACGTTTTTTTTGGTGAATTCTATCAAGCAGTTTCTAGGCCAATGAACCAGACTGGCAAATTATATTGGTAGTTAGCAGTTAATTAATCAGAAAGTGATAGATTTTCTTCAATATATCCTGAAAAACTAGGAGTTGCAGAGGGACTCTGCACCATAGTTTAAGGTTGAGTAAAGACTGTGTTTAAAAGCGGAATGACCAAACAACATCATGCTCTAACAAGTCCATAATTTTCCTGTACTTCCTCAGAAGTTGGAAACCAGACAGCGAGACCCAGAGAAATAATGTAAAACTATTAAACCGACCGTGGTTCAATTCATCGGGCACAAAAGCGACGTCAAGAAGTACAACACCGGGGTCTATAGGGAGGTAAACTCTTTCCCACTCCGACAGGGCTTCTTCGGACCTGGCCAATTGTTCAAACCCGAGTAATGAAGGTAGAGAGAGCGAAATCGTAGCAGTCTCAGCAATGAAGCGCCTCCGATTGAGGGAGAATTGCTGCAGGGATGCTTTGGGAATGAATCGAGCAGGAGCTGAAACGTTTCGCCAATGGCGATGACGAGAATTGGAGAAGATAGAGGTGAAGGACCTCAACAAGATCACTGGCTTGGAGCAGTCAGTAAATTGCAGAGTCGCCATTGTCGAGTGAGCTCTCTCTCTCTCTCTCTCTAGCTAGCTTTGAGCTTCTTATCCGTCTTTGTTATCCGAAATGTATTTTGTCCAACGGCTTCGCGGTTGATTTGAAGGCGCCTCATTGGACACGTGGATGTCCAAGGCTCTCATATTCCTAGTGCTGCACCTAATCGACGCCGTTTGCACATGGGCAGGATCCTTTTGGTTGTGCATAACGGCGCAAGAAGAAACAAGAGAGATGGCCAATCTTTCTTCAGTAGTATATCTCACTTATTTCGTCCTTTGTCTACTATCACAAGCATTACCTATAATTGCATATTAATTAATTTTGTCCAATCTATGAATCTAAATTAATTAACTTTTACATATTAATAAAAGTTTGCTAACTCATTAATTATAGACTAAATTTTCAATTTTGTCATTATCTATAATTAGTTTGAAAAGTTAACATAAATAGATTCTTTTTGTTTATTGTGATTAATAGGGGCAAAAATATAATGAAGGTACTTATTATTATGAAACTGGGCTTATAATAATGACAAAATATTTTGTTAAAATATATTTATAAATAAAATTAGAGTGACCAAATATTTTTTGTGCTATTACCCCTGCATCGACTTTGAACCCATCCCTAACTAAGCCACACACATTGTTGTTCTCTAACTCCCCCAATAAGTCTCTGACTTCTTTATCTTTGCTCTTAGCTAGAGTTACTGTTCACATAGACTAAGAACAACTTTAAGCCTCGTAACTCTCTCTTAAAGTTTAACAACTTTGTAACACCCTCAAATTTCTAATAATTTATACTAACATAAAATTTCTAAAATCATAAATAACTGTGAAATTTAAATTAACTAAATTTGGGAAATGTTACCGCTGCACTTGTACTAAGACAAGCGTAAGGCTAATTACATTAAAATAAAATCAAAAGCTGAAGTTAAACTAAAATAAATATGTCTTATGCATTTTATTTAATTCATTAAAAAAAATAGCTAGAAATCTCTGAATCATCATCCTCACTGCCCACTGCTAATAACCCCATCATTTGAAACCTGCTTCACTGAAAATCTGCTTCCTCGAAGAATCATCGCAGCCACACAAACACAAAAATCAGCAAAGTTGGTAATCCTAATCAAAACACAATCAAAGATAATCAAATCCAATATATATTGTAATTGCATCAACTATCAATATATGCGCATCGAATCAAATATTATTTATTATCTTTATTAAATTCCTTTAATGTAATTAGTGGAAAGAGAACTATGGTAGACCCAGAAATCCTGTCAGTCTGCCCTGTGACCCGGAAACCTGCCAGTCACAAATATCAAATTGATCATAATTAAAACATCTATTCTTAGTATGCACACCTCTTCCCAAAGTTGCTACTAGTATTCCGGAAATCGTGTCAGCTGACACCACTTTGAGAAGAACGAATAATATCTTTTCACATCATATAAATATCAGAGGCATAAAGCTCAAGGTTTGTGTTCATCACTTCAGAAGGTACCATCCTAAAGCTATCCTCTCACTATTAATTCATTACAATCACACACAATCAGGAAATTCAATCTTGTCATAGTTATCAAATTTCTTCATTGAATATATCAGTTGCTCAAAGGCATCATAACTTTCCAAACTATTCAAAAGTATAATAATTCAAATATTCGATATAAGATCCAACTCATATTATAATTCAAATATCTATCTGAGTAAAGTCCAAATCCAACTATCATTTCAATCATCATGAGTTTTAGGGTATCGAGATCATAATTTTCCTATCAAAATATTAATCTAAGACTTCTAAGGATTAGGATTATCTGGTCTCCGTGTTTGATGGCTTCTATAAGGAAAATTGACACTACTACAAAACGGGGCTACGGAGTCCTATTTTTTGTACTTTTGACGTCCTTTTCCGAGGGGACATCTATCTGGGGGGCGCCGTAGGGAAAACTTAAGGAGTCCTTTTTTTTTTTAGACTCCTTAAGTCACGACTGTAACGTTCTCTTGCGTCACTTAAGGAGTCTAATTTATTTAAATGGACTCCTTAGGTCTCACTTCAGAAGTCTAATTCTGGAACTTAGACTCCTTAAGTCTCACTTCAGAAGTCTAATTCTGGAAGTTGGACTCTTTAAGTCTCACTTTAGGAGTCTAATTATAAAAATTAGACTCCTTAAGTGTTCTTTTTTTTATAAAAAAAATAATAATTGCTTCCTATATTCACTATCCCACAATTTCTTACAAAAAACATCCTTAAGTGAGACCTGAGAGCATAGGGAGGTAACTGATCAGACAAAAGGTTACAATAGACCAATGACAGTTTATAGAGAAGTAAAGATACCAAATACTCAATAACAGCTAGTGCCTAAAACAGAAGTAGCTTCAGGAATTGAAACATAGAAAAGTAGCATGTAATATGAACAGACTTGGGAAATAAAACAGACACCATTTGATTAAGAAAGAATCAGTTAGTTACATCGGTGAATAATCCACAATACAGATATATGTGTTGTGCAATTGTGATATGCTTGCCTCTATATGTCACCCTCAAAATCAAGGGTTCAAGTAGTCAATCTAAATCCAAATTCTAATAATCTTTCAACCAACAGTGTTAAAGTGTCTAGCATCAACCAACAGATTATGATCATAAATAAAGGAACCAAATACAAAATAGGAATAAATTCTTCATGGGATAAAATGAAACAACAATACAAGATATAAATTCTAACTTGAGGTATATATTTTATGACTGTCAAACATGCTTGGAATATGCTGCATCATCATCAATTTTAACAAAAAGTTAGACAGGATATACTTCACATCTAAGCATAATCAAGATTTAAAATAATGGGTTTAAAATGGATTTTTTAGTCTAGGGAGAATTTGCACAATTTACAGAGAGAACCAAATCAGATGAAAAATATTCAAACTGGATTTATCAATGTTTCGATATTTAACTAAATCTTGAGAAATATAAAAGGTGGCTATCATATAAAAATTACACCGTAATACTAGACTAAGATATAGTATGGACATTCTGTTAAAACCATGCAAATACAAGGTAATGCTGAGATAGGAAAGAAAGAATAGCAAAAGAAAACAAACTGAGATAGTATAATGGGAAGAAATAACTCAAATTCACTGGCCAAGGAAACTGGAAGTGGTTTAACTGCTGAAACTTTTCCATGTCATACTCTCGTACTCCACAATCATTATTGGATGCCAGGAAATGAGTTCCAGCCCTGCAAGAGTTTCAATGTCAAAAAACCTGATCCAGAATTAATGACAAATAAATGCCAACTATTTTATTACCATATCTTACATCAGATTTGGTCCTTCACATAAAGGACCCCCTATACTCCACTTTCTTCTTAATACAATTTCTTATTCATCAAAGATGCAAACCAATATTCAAAACTTTGCTAGAGAAATACCTCAAATTGTCGTATATTTCAATTGCATTTGTGATTGCATTGTCATCATGTGTGGTCCGGGTACAAAAGCTTACTCCTTTCCTGTCCAAATGCTACATTTAATGAACACACATCAAAATTTACATCAAACCATCACAAGAAAGCACTGGAAAATACCAAATACAAATGACATTACTACAAAAAACGGATTTTGCGTCTCAAAAAGACGTCCTATTTTAAAAAAAGGGAGTAAAAAAAAAAGCGGTGGCATTTTTGTAATTATATGTGATAAAAGTCCTGCCTTTTGGAGTCTAAATTTTAAACTTAGACTCCAAAAATGTCTCTCGCGGGCCCCCCACAACCCCCTGCTACACCACGTGATACCCTGCTGCACGATGTGACCTGCTTTTCTGTTGTACGACATGGCTTTTGGAGTCTAATTTTAAAACTTAGACTCCAAAAGACATGCCTTTTGGAGTCTAAGTCTTAAACTTAGACTCCAAAAGTCTGCAGCAACAGACCACGTGGTGTAGCAGGGGGTTATGTGGGGCCCGCGAGAGACACTTTTGGAGTCTAAGTTTAGAACTTAGACTCTAAAAGGCATGCCTTTTAGAGTCTAAGTTTAAGACTTAGACTCCAAAAGCGTAACTTTTGGAGTCTAAGTTTAAGACTTAGACTCCAAAAGCATAACTTTTGGAGTCTAATTAGTAAACTTAGACTCCAAAAGTTATGCTCTAAATTAAATATTCCACCTTTTTCACATCCCGCATCAAAAGTTCCTCAATTTTCATATCCCGCCCGCTGTGATCCTTTCACTTTCATTATCATTTCACTTTTCATTTTCTTTCAGATCTATAGCGTTCATGACCCACCACGCCACCGGAGACGGCGGCGGCGGTGGCCGCGACCTCCCTCTCCATCCCTTACAGCGACAACGTCGCTTGGTTGCAGATCTACAGATTTGGGTTGCAATAGCTTCAACGATTGACAGATCCGTCGACGACAAGGCGCGACATTGCCAGATCGAGGTTAAGTGCAACTTGGATTTTCCTTTGTTTCGAAATCTTCATGGTTCTAGCCCTCCGTCTGGGTGTCTATTCGGTCGACCTCCGTTCTCTGATTTTGTGTGTGTAGATCTGATTAAAGTTTCTGATTTTGTGTCTGTAGATCTAATATTATTAATAATTTTTAGTTCGATTTGCCTTTTTTTCATTTTGAAATTTCAAGCCATCAAGCATTGATATTATTGATTTAAGCTTCTGATTTTTTGTAGTCGATTGTTGCTTCTGGTAATCTGTATTCTTCTTATCTAGCTAGTTGTCGGTTCTTCTTGGTAGCTGCAGGTTGCCTACATCCCAAACCTAAGCAGGTTCGGGGTTCTTTTTTAAAAAAAAAATACACAAAAAGGCGTCTAATTTTAAAATAGGACTCCTTATGTTAGGCGTCTAATATTAAAATAGGACTCCTTAAGTTTTCCCTATGGCGCCTCCCAGATAGACGTCCCCTCGGAAAAGGACGTCAAAAATACAAAAAATAGGACTCCGTATCCCTGTTTTGTAGTAGTGTGAGCCTCATCGTTAAGTGCACTATCAGCAGCCAAACAATCAATCCCTATGATAAGCTATCAATCATGTGGGCTCAGCTTACAAGTAATCTCTCCTTGGAACCCACCGGCAACAAGGAAATTTCCCTTGATAGCCAATGTGCTGATCTGGGTTTGTGAAAAGCCTTCCATCAAACTTCCTGCATGTTTCTACAAGGCAAAATAATAGGCTTAGTAGATAAATTATAAATGTACAAGTCAGATAAGTAAACCACAGATGTTTAAAGAACTTTTGTTGCACAAGTTTTCTTCCACTTGAAGGGTAAGGCACCAAATACCAATTATAGCATGTTTGAAGTAACAAACTTCAAGGCCTAATATTTTACCAATCACATTTGTATTTTCTATTTTTCAATATATAAATGCAAAGACAAAGTATTATCATATCCTATTGAGTTTTAAATAATATATGAGCCTAAAGATACATCTGTCAGCAGTCACATCAGGATTATTTGAGGAAAAGTCTCCTATTATTAAAATACAAATTCCCTTTGTGCTCCAAGACTTAAAAGGGGAAACCTTGAACAGATTAAAAAAAAAAATACAAATCCCCTTCCTTTACAACTTTGTTCATGTTAATTTTTCACACTCCACAGCTTACAGCATTGCTCTGGATGTATCTATTTGTAACTAACTCCTACTTCAATATAGCAAACTGAATAGAATGCCTAAGGCTTTCGCCCCATAGAGCACTCAATCATTCCTACCAAACAGACAATTGAAAGAACTCATTTAAGTGCCTCTAAATAATTCCAGGGTTCCACGTTTTGTTATTCAGCAACTACCCTCAATTCACAACAACCAACCTAATTTGTTCACACTCCAATGGGCCCAGCACCGCCAGGAGGCCGAAACCACTATAAAAATACTGCCACCCAGTAAGAGATCGTCTTGTGACAAAGGCAAGTAAACAAATTAGACTTGCATCAATAAGAATTAATGCATATGTAGATCTCATATACAAGGTAACGCTGAGGATAGAGAAAATTAAAGTTTAAGAATGTGAAACATTGTAATGGTTGTAATCAAATTAGTTTTACATATATGGAATACCATAGTGGCTTCAATCTATCGATGATACCACAGAAGTTTGAAACAACATACTGATCTAATTGCAGCAAATAAAACTAAATAAATTCAAGTACACATAAGTTTGAAAAAACAGAGATATCTAATTGCAGCGAATGAAACTAAATAAATTCTAGTACACAGAAGTTTGAAAAAACATAGACATCTAATTGCAGTGAATGAAACTTGTTAAAGTTAAGCAAGTGACGCTACCAAATTTTAAATAGGCACCACAAGTGTATAGGCTGTAAAATAGTAAATTGGAAAATCAAGGTCGTCCTCAAACTAGTGATTTGAAGCAATATACTGATGTCAAGAGAGCATTAAGAAGAGCAAAAAGCATTTACTTGTCATTGAGATGTTGAGTAGAAACTATAACAAACAATACCTGATTACTGTGAGGAGACACAGAAGGGGTATTAGGGTCGGTCTGATCATTGTCACGCAAACCCAGAAACTCTACAGCCTTGCTACCGGAATCAACAGTGGTAACCGTCATTGACATAACAGAGTTCATTAAAACCAGATAAGGAATCATCAATCAAGAAAATAAGAGTATTTTTTTTTATCTTACCTTGATAGGAGGAGGTTTTGAGGAGCCTCTCAATAAGCTTCCGATCGATTAAGCTGTCGTCGACGGCCAGCACATGAAATTGGGACTCACAGGCCATTCCCATTTTCAAATGGAAATAAAAAAAAACCTAGAATCACAAGAATGTAAAGGTACTAGAGAAGATAAGAGAATAGAAGAGAGAGAGAGTGGCAATGCTTGTCTGGGTTTTGTGGATGAATGGTTTGTAGCTAATGAATGGTATTCGTCAGATCTGAAGAAACAAAAAAGCAAAGCAAATTTGTAGATCTACAACCCTGAGACGCCGCTGCGGTCGTCGCTGTTGCCAGTGGACTTGTGGGTCGCGGATGCTACGGATCTGGAGCACGCAACACCAGTCCACAGCGACGACCACGGGAAGGAACACAAAGGTCCGACTGTGTGAGAGAGGAGGCAAGGAGGACGGTGAGAGAGAGGACGTTGATCGGAGGAGCAACGGTGGAGCGAGAGAAGAGACAAGGCGGGTTGAGAGGAAATCCGAGATTGAGAAATCGACGGGCACGCGTGCGGGAGACAGTACGAGGAAGGGTATGTTTTTGGTGAAAAACAAAAAATTAAGGCATCTAATAATTAAAGTTAGACTCCGAAAATAACTTTTGGCTAGTATAAAAATTAGACTCCAAAAATCATCCGATAATTACAAAAATGCCACCGCGATTTTTTTTACTTTTTTAATAATAGGACGCCAATTTGGGAAGTAAAAGCTATTTTCTGTAGTAGTGTGATTAGAGAAGAGAAGCAATTTGAAATAAGAAGAAGGAGAAATGCTGGGGATTGAAAGTGATTTGGTTTAATTTGACTAAGCTCCTATTTATAATTGAAGTTTGGTAACTGAGACATTAATTATCACGGGTAATATCAAAAGTTACCATTAATTATCATCGGTAATATCAATTGTCATCATTAATTATCACAAATAATATCAATAATCATCATTAATTATCACAGATAATATGAAAAGTCATCATTAATTATCATAAGTAATATCAATGGTCATCATTAATTATCACAGATAATATCAATGTTCATTATTAATCATTACAGATAATATCAATGGTCATTATTAATTATCATTAGTATAATTTTATTTTAATTTATTTCTTTGGTTATCACATTCCAACTTCAACCCAATTTAATATAATACACCACATGAAAATAAAATAAGCATAATAATAAATGAAGTTGAAATTTTAAATTCACACACACACACACACAAATGATGTAACTTATAAATATTATCAAAACAAACATTTTATATGTGTCTTATAAACAAAACCAAAGTAGTTACGCCAAAAAAAAAAAAAAAAAGGACCAAAGGAGTATTTATAAACGATAAGGGGAGTAGTCTTTATTTTCACAAGTGCTAATTCTCTAGTACGTCATTGTTATATGTCTAATTGTAGGGGGCAAAAAATTAGTCCTATATATCAATCTATTGGGATGTTATAAGTGACTGTGCTTTATAATTTCATAATTTTTGTTAGTAAGAGAGAAAAATGAAAGATGTGGGGATGATTTGTAAAGGAGGAAAAGAAATAAGGGTAAACTAAAATTTTTTAACATTTTATTAATTTAATGATATTAAATAACTTAACAAACATTTATTTGTATGTGAGAATTAGTTACAATTGATTTATTTGTATGTTAGAAGTAGTTAAAATTAATTTATAATACCCCTTTCATTTATCATATAAGTTATTTTAACAATTCATAAATAGTATTTAATTCATTAAATATGTTTTAAATTGCAAATTTTTATAGGAAAAATTAAAATAAAGGACCTAGATAAAATAATATTTAATTAGATGGACCATAAAAATTATAATTATTAAGGAGGACCAAATAAATTTTAAAGTACTAAATTACCCTTCAAATTCTCAATGCTTCCCCAACCCAGAAAAACAAAGAAAAAAGCACCTCCCTCCCCTCGTCTAAGCAAAGGAATCACTTGGTAAATGGGCGTAACACAGAGTGAATGACATCGACAAATAGTTAACTAATGTTCTTAAAGTGAAGGAAGTAATCGATAACTATCTTTCCCTCATAAGCTTCTAAGACTTCTTTGAATTTGGCATCAACCTCTTTCTTATTGTTTGGGTTCTTATCAGGGTACCATTTCATGGCAAGTTTTTGGTAAGCTTGCTTCAAATCTTCACTTGTGGCATTCTTATCAACCTACAAAATCTTATAATAGTCAACACCCATACTCCTTCGTCTTCTGAGGGTTAGAAGTTCGGAATGAGATTATGCAAATACTGAGATATTCCCTTTAATGCTTCTGTTCTTTTGCTATTAGGTGCCATGAACACCAGGAAAAGATAGATAGAAGATATAATTAGAGTATAACTACTCGGGAAGTAAAAAGATATGTCTGGTGGATATGCATTTCAACGAAATGACCTTCAAGAATTGAACCCCGCAAGTCCGCAACAGGAAATTTAAAGATATTGTCGCGCGCATAATCTCCCCGTCATTGAAAATGGCAACCATAAGGAGGAAGGTGGTGGCACCGATAAATTGGTCAGTGGTCACAGGAGGGGAAGGGAGGCGCTCTTTTCTTTGTTTTCTGGGTTGGGGAAGCATTGTTGTAACTCCCCCAATTTCTAACCGTTATAATAACAAAAATTTAAATGATTTTCATAAATAAATTAATAAAATTCGAAATAAACAACCTTGGGAGTGTTACCGCCGCATTTGTACTGGAACAAGTGTAAGGCTACTTATTACAAATAAGGTAAATTCAAACTTAAACAAAATATATGTGTTTTTAATTAGAACAAAATAAAGTAAAATAAACAACTGACTGTGCTCCTCACTTCTCACTGCTAGCCCCAACCCTCGGCACCTGTTTCACTGAAATTCTGCTCCCCCGAAGGATCATCACAGCCCATGAACACAAACATCAACAATTGCTGGTAATCCTAATAAATCACAATCAAATCTAATGTACGTAGTAATTGAATCAAATATCAATTTTTATACTCATAATATACATACACGTCAAATCAAATATTATTCATTATCTTTATTAAATTCATGATAGACTCGGGAAACCCTGCCAGTCTATTTAGTGGGAAGAGAACCATGGTAAACCTGGGAAACCCTGCCAGTTTACCCTGTGACCCGGGAAACCCTGCTAGTCACAAATCATCAAATTGGCCATCATCAAAACATCTCTTCCTAGTGTGCATACCTCTTCCCAAAGTTGCTACTAGTGTCCCGGGAAACCCTGCCAGACACCACTTTGGGAAGAACGGATATCATCGGTTCACATCGGTGGCATAAAGCCCAAAAGTTGTGTTCATCACTTGGGAGGTACCGTCCCAAGCTATCCTCCCACTATTATATTCATTACAATCACATACAATCAGGAAATTCAATCTTGTCATGATTATCAATTTCTTCATTGAATATATCAGTTGCTAAATGGTATCATGACTTTCCAAACTATTCAAGAGTATAATAATTCAAATAATTGATATAAGATCCAACTTATATTATAACTCAAATACCTGTCTGAGTAAAGTCTAATTATTTTAAAATACACTCATAATAAAATACACTCATAAAATACACAAAAATGAATTTTCTCAAATTAAACTGTCAAATAAATTCTCATGAGTTTCTATAAGGCTATCAAAAGAAGTTTCAATAACCATCATTTAAATTCTTAGCTCTACTCATTATCCATTTTACTCATGGGTTCCTATAAGGTTGTCATGAGAAATTCTCATGACTATCATTTAAATCCTTAATTTTTCATTATCCATTTTACTCGTGGATTCCCATAAGGTTGTCATGAGAAGTTCTCATGACCATCATTTAAATCCTATGAACTTCTACTCATCATCCCTTTTTGGCTTTACTTCCTATAAGGTTATTATGAGAACTTTTAACTCTTATGGTACTCATGATAATAAGTATCATTTAATATTTTCAGACTTCTAATCATGTGATTAAAATAATTGGTACTTTGGGAATCCCATCTAAATCTTTAGGTGCTTTATCATCAAAATTAGAATTACCTATCAAAGTTTTCATAAATCTAACCTAAGACTCATGAGGATTAGAATTACCTTCTAGGGATTAGGGTTACCTATCAAAATTTACATAAAACTACTCATGGGGATTAGAATTACCTGGTCTCTGTTTGCTAGTCTCCTAGAAAATAAATTGATGAGAGTCCGGAAGGAAGATTTGAGAAGAGAAGGTAGCAGAGAAGAAAACTATCAAGCGTTGCTAGGTTTAGACGGCTAAACCTAAGTTTATAATTAAAATTTAGGGTTTAACTATGGGCTGGGCTTTATTTTATTATTTTCAAATATAAAACAATACAATTAAATATCTAAATTTCTATTATTACTATAATTATTTCCAATTAATAAATTGTGAAATAATACACACATTATTAAATTCTAAATATTTATTTACTATCTTATTATTATTATTATTAAAAATCCGGGGTATTACAATTATGAATTTGAAGGGTAATTTAGTACTTTTAAACTTATTTAGTCCTTCTTAATAATTATAATTTTTATGGTCATTTTAATTAAATATTATTTTATCTAGGTCCTTTATTTTAATTTTCCCATTTTTATAACCTTACCCCTACTAAATTAGGTTTTGAAAGAGAGAGAAAAGGTCATAATTACCATTAATTACACGAGCAAAGACAATAAATAAGTACTCCCTCCGGTTCTTTTTATAAGAAAAAATTTTTTAAAAAAATGGGGTTCAAAATATTATCACTTTTTCAACATGGCAATAAAATTTAGTTCTTATTATCAGTTCAATTTCAGAATAATAAATTAAAATGTTACAATTTTGCCTCTATTCATAAATGAAGGTAAAACGAGAAAAATTATTAATTTAGTCCATATTTATTGAGTTAATTAACTTTTCTTGAAATGTGATAATTAAATAATTTAGAGTTATAAATAAGATTAGAGTGATAGTTAAAAATAATAAATGTGTAAAATTTGTATTTTTCTTACCAATTATACTCCTATTTGTAAAGAGGGTGAGATACTAAGTAAAAATTATTGCAAAGAGATAATAAATAACTTGTATTTGATGGGGTTAAAAAAGGAAAGAACAATTTAAAAATTCAGACATAAGGGATTTATTCCTTATACTAAAGACTATCTTTATTAGAAATAATAGAGAGAATGTTCTTTATAAAAAAGACGGATTACACTATATATTAATTATTTTTTAAGTGTGTATTGTGGATTAATGCATTTTTGTAGTACTATGATGGACTGATTAATGCATTTTAATAAAAAAGTGTCTTACCGATATATATTGTGGCCCTGAGGAAATAAAGATAAGAATGGTGTTATTTTCAACTCGTAAAAAATGAATTATTCATTTAGTCTTATTTATATGGTTTTATAATATTTTTATACAAATAGATTAAGAAAAACTTTAAACCTAGTTAACTTTATTATAAAATTCAATAACTTTTGACTGTATAATTACTTAATATACATAATACTAAATGAAAATAGAGTTAACGTACATAATAATAATGTTAAGTAAGATGTGTTATAAATAGGGGGGGTGGGGGGAAATTCAATCTATCCCTCCAACAACGATTCTTCACACAAAGGAATCGACTTTGTATTGGAAAGTTGACATTTCCTGCAATAAACGATTATCCTCGATCAAACAATAAATAAGTTTCCAAAGTAAGCCACATTTTGTGCTAGGACATGAATTCAAAGTATGGATTTTCCAAATAAATTTCTCCTAAATGTAAAAATAATTAATTAATGCTTTTAAATCTTAATTGAAAGGATTAATTCTGACCTAAGAAATTTGCAAGGTCAAATTAAAGGAATTAATGCCCCCGAAACTCCGCATAAATAAATCCATGTATGGTGAGCGTGTGTGTATATTACTATTTTTTTTCGATACATCATGGTAGGGGAGGAGGCAGGGTTCAAACCTGGACATGGGGGAAGAAGACCAGTTAATACTGGCTCCCATGCCACTGCACTACTAAAGCACTGGCTGTGTGTATATTACTATTGTTTTTCTTGATTCTGCACTTTTCTTAATATAACATCTTAATGTAAAGTATTATTTTTTCTCATATAATATCTAACTATTAAAAACTAGTTAATGACTTTTATTTTATAAGGAATAATTTAAAATTTTATAAAAAGCATTAACTAATTTTCTTAATTTATGTAATATTATTAACAGAATTGTATACAAAAGGAAACAACGTACGTTTACATAAAATTATTTGGAGCAAAGAATTAATATATGGCGTAAGTGCAACAAGTGCACGTGTTAGGCAATACTGAAAGAAGGGTTAAGTATCAATTTTATTCTTGAAGTACGTGTACGTGCTTAGGAGCAATTTTACTCATGAAGTTTTCGGTGTAGTAATGTTGCCTCTGAAGTTTAAAAACGTAGTAATATTGCTCCTCCGTTAAAAACCCTAACGTTGACCGTTAGTTGACTGCAAGACAATTAACGAAGGGGCAACATTGCTACGTTTTTAAACTTCAGGGGCAACATTGTTATACCGAAAATTTTAGGAGCAAAATTGCTTCTAAACGCATACTTCAAAGGCAAAATTGATACTTAACCCTTCAAAGAATATACAGCATCTCAAATTGGCAAGAAACTGTTGCAATTAATTAAGGATACAAGGATATTATTTCACAGAAAGTCGATGAAACAAAATCACATTCATTGTCTTATAAAAAAAAAAAAATCACATTCATTGAGAGCATCGCAGGACAATTATAAAATGATACAGACAAGGAATTGAAATTTCACTATTAATGCTCATGATTCCAGAGAAAAATGAACACAGTTGACTCAGGAAGTATTTTAAAGATGATCGAATGAAAACAATATGCATCTTATAAATAAGCTTATATATATGTGTGATAGATGAGAAAGTGGACCAGATATAATATCAAAGCTTTTCTTGAGATCATAGAAAACATGGCATTAAGCAGAGGGAAGGTCGTAGCAGTATTGGTTGCGCTGTGTGTGGCTCTGATGTTTCATGATGTTGCTAGTGCAGATTATGGAACAGCATTAACAAAGTCATTGTTGTTTTACGAGGGTCAACGCTCAGGAAAGTTGCCTCCCAATCAAAGAGTGCAATGGCGAGCAGATTCCGGTCTTAAGGACGGTCACGATGCCAATGTACGTAATTAATTAATTACCCTCTTCTCCTTCTTCTCTTCTAGCTAATCTCTTTTTCTCCCTCTCTCACTCTTCCTCCTTTTTAATTAGCTAGCACTCTACATTTCTACTGGACTTGTTTCGTCTCCCAACGTTAACTAAGTTTGTTTGTTTTTTTTATTGTTCATTTCTAAGTGATTAATATTAATCTTTTTGCAATACATTAAACAAAATTTTAAAAATATAGAGAGAAGTATGGGCGTTTCATATCATCAGTATCTATCGCAACGCAAGCAGTTAATCCATCGTCTCTTGAATTCCTCTTTTTTTGTTATACCACTATTTTTGTTCGCACATGTATAGATATTGACCTAATCAATGTCTCTGGTTTGAAATGGTTTGACCTTGACGACAAATTATGCAATTAATAAATAAATAGATTGATCTTGTGGGAGGATACTACGATGCCGGAGACAATCTGAAACTGGGGTTTCCAATGGCATTTACAATAACGATGCTGTCATGGAGCACGATAGAGTTCAGAGACAAACTGGCAGCTAAAAAGGAGCTCTCAAATGCGTTGGCTGCCATCAATTGGGGCACCGACTACTTCATGAAGGCACACCCCCAACCAGACGTACTGTACGGAGAGGTTGGTGATGCTGATTCCGACCATGATTGTTGGCAGAGGCCTGAGGACATGACCACCCCTCGATCTGCTTTCCGAATCGACGCCGACCATCCCGGCTCCGATCTTGCCGCCGAGACAGCCGCCGCCTTGGCTGCCGCCTCCATTGCTTTCGGACCAGTCAACGCCGCATACGCATCCGGACTGCTCACTCATGCAACCCATGTACGTACATATATATATGGCCAAAACAGCATTAATTGTGGAGATCTATTATATATTTTTTGGTTTATAAATGATTCAGAGTAACCTAATTGCCTTCTGATAATATCGAAGCTGTTTGAGTTTGCACGAAACAAGCCAGGCCTTTATCAAGATAGCATCCAAGTAGCAAAGAAAATATATGCCAGCAGCGGATATCAGGTAATGTTCATGCACTAAAGAAGTGTACGTAAGAGATAAAACCCGATCGAGTTAATTGGTTTGGCAAATCACATGCATCAGGATGAAATGGTGTGGGCGGCTGCATGGCTTCATCGTGCCAGTGGATCAAAGACGTATTTGGAATACGTGGCACAAAATAGTGCCGGAGGCCAAAGATCTTCCTTCTCCTGGGATGACAAGTACGTGGGCGCTCAGATCCTTGTTGCCAAGCTGGTGCTGGAGGGCAAGGTAGACGGCAAAGGGACGTGGGCAGATTACAAAACCCAGGCCGACAAATTCATATGCTCCTGTGCTCAGAAAGCCGGAGGCAGCGACTTCAAGAAAACCCCCGGCGGTCTCCTCTGGTTTCTGCCTTGGGCTAACCTTCAATATGTCGCCACCGCAACCTTCTCACTCTCCGTCTACTCTCAGTATCTCTCCGCTCATCACTCCTCCGTCCAGTGCGACGCTGGCACCCTCTCCCCTTCCGATCTCACTTCACTTGTCAAGTCGCAGGCGGACTACGTGTTGGGCTCAAACCCTAGGGGAATGAGTTACATGGTCGGATACGGGTCCAATTATCCGCAGAAGATCCATCACAGGGGAGCCTCCATTGTGTCGGTGAAGAAGGATCCGTCTCCGGTGACGTGCAAAGGCGGCTATGAACTGTGGTTTAGCAGAAATGCCGCGAACCCTAATGTGCTGGAGGGAGCAATTGTCAGCCCTGACTCCAATGATCACTACGATGATTCTAGGTCCGACTACCAGCTCGCTGAGCCCGCCACTGCTACTAATGCTCCTATGCTCGGAGTGTTTGCTTTTCTTGCTTAGATAATCTAGTTACATTCCAAAAATTGCTGGGAGTGATTAATTAATGCCTACATGCAATGTATACCGAAAGTTAAGGTTCGGGACATGATATGCATAATTTGATTCAGATCTCCAGGCCCTCCATATATAGAAGAGCAACATTAATTTCTGGCAATCAGCTTTGGCTTTTTTTTTTTTTTAAAAAAAATTTCAAAATGTTTCTACAAAATTAATTATTTTAAATAAATAGTAATGATATCTTAGACAAGGCTTTTATTTTATTGTTGTAATAAAGCATGATACATGCCACTGGAAAAAAAATAGATAAGACCACTGTAGACTTTATTATCAACCAAAAGAGAACAAACAGAAAATCTAGACAGCGACTTAGAAATAATCTACACAAGAAGCTGAACCCTTGCTTGGAGGACTAGTTACAAGGTAAGACTGTCGCTATGAACTATCCGATATTCCAATTCCAATCGAGCTGTAAATATCTCATAATGCTGCAAAGATCAGCATAATGTTTTATTTTTTTGTTGCAATTTACCACCTTTATTATGGTTGCTTTTTTTTTTTGGTAAAATATTTTGGTTGAATTTTTACCGACTTCTCCTGTTTTCACTCGCGCGCGCGCCAAGCCCAGTGACCAGTACTACAACCCGACGTGGACCCCAACACCCTACAACCAGCCCAGGACTCTGTCAACTCAACACCAACCCCTGAATTATTGACATTTTAAATTTCGAGATTTTTAGTCATTTTCCCTTACACTTGTTACTCGTTTGGCTAAGTCGCCAATCACCATAACCCCTCTGAGCAAAAAAAAAAGATCACCATAACATCCCCCCCCCCCCCCCCCCCCCCCAAAAAAAAAAAAGGAAAAAAAAAAACATTGGCTGCGTCGGCGTTACTGTGTAGAAAAGGTGATGACGGGGAAAGGCGGAAAGGAACAGAACAACATAAACTGATTCATCGTGTAACCTTGGACAAGAATTGGAACCCAATTTCGCATGATCTAGACCACCGGAACTCCCAATCTCCACTGTTGCAGGGGAAGGGTTCATAAATTTGCCGGACCTTATGGAGTCTCCGGCGCCGGAGTCAATCTTTCTGGAAGACTTTGGCCAGACGGTTGACCTGACCCGTCGTATCCGAGAGGTTCTCCTCAATTATCCGGAGGGAAACACAGTGTTGAAGGAGCTTATACAGAACGCAGATGACGCTGGTGCCACCAGGGTGAGCCTGTGTCTGGACCGTAGGTCCCATGGCTGCCAGTCACTATTGTCGGATTCATTATCACAGTGGCAAGGCCCCGCACTTTTGGCCTATAACAATTCAGTTTTCACGGAGGAGGATTTTATTAGTATCTCCAGGATTGGAGGGAGTAGTAAGCATGGACAGGCGTGGAAGACCGGCCGCTTTGGGTAATTTCCTTCTCTACTCCCGAGTTCATAGGAAAAGTAGATAAGTAGTTGCCTGTGACTGTAGCTTTAAACAATTTGTGTTGTAATGACAAAGGCTTCACTGCTAGAGAATGCAATCTCTGACAGATGTCAAATTTTATTCTGACAAGCTTTTGAGTTGTGCAGCACTACTCGTTCAGGTAAAATGCAGATGATAGGTATTAATGTTACGGTTATTTGTTTTCCTAGGATAGTGGGGTAATATCGAAGTTTGCATGTTCTCATTTTTCGTATTATCGTGACTATGTCCGCTACAACATTTGCTATTCATCTAGAACTTACTGGGTTAGGCAGCGGCTGGACTTCCCAAAACTACAATGCCAAAGTTCTTATAATGTGGTAGTCCCATTTGGGAATTCTTTAGTGGTTTTGTACTCATTATTATACGTCACCTTAAATTTTTTTTTTTTTTGAAACTTAGTTTATGATAGTGTTAATGCTAGTATTGCTGACAGTTAATATCTTTTTCAGTTCTTTCACCTTTAACATAGCTTGGGTTTTAGTATATCTCTAACATTTTGCGTTATTTTTCTTCTCTCTGTGTTTTTAGTGTAGGCTTCAACTCAGTCTACCATTTGACAGATCTTCCCTCCTTTGTTAGTGGCAAGTATGTTGTATTATTTGATCCTCAGGGTGTATATCTTCCAAGAGTTTCTGCAGCCAATCCTGGGAAGCGGATTGACTTCACCAGTTCATCTGCTCTCTCTTCCTACAAGGACCAGTTTTTTCCATATTGTGCTTTTGGTTGTGACATGGAAAGTCCTTTTGCTGGAACTTTATTCCGGTTCCCTTTGAGGAATGTGGATCAGGCTGCTGGAAGTAAGCTCTCAAGGCAAGCATATTCACCAGATGACATTTCCTCCATGTTTCATCAACTGTTTGAAGAAGGAGTTTTGACTTTACTCTTTCTCAAGTGTGTACTGTGCATTGAAATGTATGTGTGGGATTCTGGAGAAACTGAGCCAAAGAGACTTTATTCGTGCTCTGTTTGTCCAGCAACGGATGATATAGTTTGTCACCGGCAGGCACTACTTAGGTTGTCAAAGTGTATAAACACTAAATGTGAAATGGATGCGTTCTCATTGGATTTCTTAAGTGAGGCAGTACTTGGAATCAAAACTGAGAGGAGAACAGAGAAATTTTATGTGGTGCAATCTATGGCCTCAGCTTCTAGCAGGATTAGGTCTTTTGCTGCCACTGCATCTAAAGAATATGAAATTCACTTGCTGCCATGGGCATCAGTTGCGGCATGCATATCTGATAATTCAGATTCTCTGAACGTAATTCTCAATGTCTTCTACTATCTTCCTTTCATACAAAGCCACCAATTCAAAAAGATATAAGTCGTTTCTTTGTTTCTGTATTTTGCTTCTTGTTCACTTCCTTTAGATTAAGCATAGTTATGTTTGAAGACCATCTTAAATTAATGTCCCATTTTCTTGCATTGTATGTTCATCCAGCAGGGTAGTCAATGCAATCACAACTTTTTATCTGATGTCCTTTTGAGATTATTATTAAAATATTTATGAGTCTTCACTTAACAACTTAAGCTCTTGGGTTTAATTGGTCCTTGACATATTATCTAAGGCTCAAAGGCCAATTGTTTGATCTTTGCTACATGCATTCTTCTGACTAAAATTGAGTTTAAACTTAAGGTATGATGGGCGTGCACTTTCTTCATGCTTCAAGCCTAAAGGGCTTTAATGTGAGAGGTTATGTAAAAGATTCTAAATCTATACTTATAATAGAAATGTCCATAGTCCTTCACCTAAAAACTCAAGTATTTTGGTTGAAGTTGTCCTTAATAATGCCTTGGCATTTTTACTGTTTAGATCTTGAAGCTTTCCAGGCTGGTCTTTATAATAGAACAAATACAGATCCTCAGAGTAATTCTAATGTTTAACTTCCTCAATAAATTATTATAATGCTTTTTGTAAGTTGCATCAAGAACCAAAATTTGAGGAATATTTGTTCACATCTTCAAGGTGGAGCCTGGGTCCTCTCCAGGTCGCTGCTCTTTCCTTTGCATCTGACTTAACAAAATAAAAAAATAAAAAAAATGGTTGTTGGTTACTTTATTAAAGAATAAATTTTAGTGTAAATGGTGTTTTTTCACTTACTATTTTACATGTTCTTTACATTGTGTTTCATCAGCTCATGTTAGCATACATAATTTTTCAGAGTGATGCTGTTAGGAATGGTCGGGCATTTTGTTTTCTTCCATTGCCTGTTCGAACTGGACTAAATGTACAAGTCAATGGATTCTTTGAGGTCTCATCAAATCGTCGTGGAATCTGGTATGGGGCTGACATGGACAGAAGTGGGAAAGTTCGTTCCATCTGGAATAGGCTTCTTTTGGAAGATGTTGTTGCTCCTTCTTTTATGCATATGCTTCTTGGTGTGAAGGACCTGCTTGGGCCAACAGACTCCTACTATTCGTTGTGGCCCATTGGATCTTTTGAAGAGCCATGGAACATTTTGGTTCAACAAATATACAAAAATATAAGTAATACTCCAGTTCTATATTCTAATGTTGAAGGAGGAAAATGGGTATCACCAGTTGAAGCCTTTCTACATGATCAGGAATTCACCAAAACCAAGGACCTTGGTTTGGCTTTGATCCAACTGAGAATGCCAGTTGTTCATTTGCCTAATCCTTTGTTTGAAATACTTTTAAAATATGATTTCAGCAAGGTGGTTACTCCCGGTACAGTACGCCAGTTTATTAGAGAATGCAAAACTTGTGTAACTTTGAGCAGACCATTCAAGCTCCTATTGTTGGAATATTGCTTGGAGGATTTGGTTGATGATGATGTTGGCATGGAGGCATATGATTTGCCTTTGCTTCCCTTGGCCAATGGTGAATTTGGCTTATTTTTGAAAGCTTCAAAAGGAATTTCTTATTTCATTTGTGATGAACTAGAATACACGCTGCTGCAGCCAGTTTCTGGTCGAGTAATTGATCAAAGCATTCCCTCCAACATATTGAGCAGACTTTCTGCTATTGCCAAGTCTTCTAAGACCAACCTTACAGTTTTCAATATTCACCATTTTATTGAATTGTTTCCTGCATTTATGCCATCTGACTGGAAATTTAAAAATAAAGTGCACTGGGACCCAGAATCCACTCAAAAGCCAATGTCATCATGGTTTATGCTATTCTGGCAGTATCTAAGAAACCAGAGTGGAACGCTATCACTATTTGGTGACTGGCCCATTTTGCCTTCTACATCTGGAGATTTATTAAGACCTTCCAGACAATTGAAAATGATCAAAGGAGACAATTTCTCTAATTCACTAAAGGATATTCTTGTGAAAATTGGATGCAATATATTGAACCCCCGCTATGTGGTTGAACATCCAGATTTGTGTAATTATGTCTATGATGGTACTGCAGCTGGTGTTTTGGAATCAATTTTTAGTACATTTTCCAGTGCTGGCATTCTGCAAACTTTTCTTGACAATCTAACAGCTGGGGAACGAAATGTGCTCCGCAAGTTTCTTCTTGATCCTAAATGGTATGTTGGGGGCTCTATGGGTGAAGTTATCTTAAGTTATTGCAGGAAATTACCTATATATCAAGTCTATGGCGGGGAGTCTACTCAAGGTTCCCGATTCTCTGACTTAGAAAATCCTCGAAAGTACCTGCCACCTTTAGATGTGCCCGAGTTTATTTTTGGAATGGAGTTCATTGTCAGATCCTCAAATATTGAAGAGGATATTCTGTCAAGATATTATGGAGTTAAGAGAATGGGGAAAGCACAGTTCTATAAGCTATACATTTTTGACACAATTAGGGAGTTGCAGTCTGAGGTTCGTGACAGCATCATGTTATCTGTTTTACAAAATTTGCCACTTTTGTCTCTTGAAGACATAACTTTTAGGGACTTGTTGAGAAATTTGGAATTTATTCCTACCCTTAATGGTGCTCTTAAATGCCCTTCAGTTTTATATGATCCCAGTAATGAAGAATTATTTGCATTATTGGAAAATTCAGATTGTTTCCCTTCAGGTCCTTTCCAAGAATCTGAGATTCTTGAAATTCTGCGAGGTTTAGGTCTCAGAACTTCTGTGTCTCCTGAGACAATCGTAGAAAGTGCTCGACATATAGAGCACCTAATGCATGAGGATCAACAAAGGGCATATTCAAGAGGCAAAGTGCTACTTTCTTACTTAGAAGTTAATGCATTGAAGTGGCTTCCTGATCAAATTGCTGATAATAAACGAACAGTTAACCGAATATTATCTCAAGCAGCAACTGCATTTAGGTCTCACAACACAAAATCTGACCTTGAAAAATTTTGGAATAACCTTCGGCTGATTTCTTGGTGTCCTGTTTTAATTTCTGCTCCATTTCAGTCATTACCGTGGCCAGCTGTGTCATCAAAAGTTGCTCCTCCAAAGGTGGTAAGACCACAAACAGATTTATGGCTAGTCTCAGCTAGCATGCGAATTTTGGATGGAGAATGCTCTTCCACAGCTTTATCATATAGCCTGGGCTGGATGTCTCCACCTGGGGGGAGTGTGATTGCTGCTCAATTACTTGAGCTTGGAAAAAATAATGAGATTGTGACTGATCAGGTTCTTCGGCAGGAATTAGCGCTTGTGATGCCAAGGATATACTCAATACTGACTAGCTTGATTGGTTCAGACGAGATTGAAATTGTTAAAGCTGTTCTTGAAGGTTGTCGGTGGATTTGGGTGGGGGATGGATTTGCAACCTCTGATGAGGTTGTCCTTGATGGTCCACTTCATTTGGCTCCGTATATTCGTGTCATTCCAGTTGATTTGGCAGTTTTCAAAGATCTGTTTCTAGAACTTGGTATCCGTGAATTCTTGAAACCTTTTGATTATGCTGATATTCTTTGTAGAATGGCAGCTCGGAAAGGTTCCTCTGCTCTTGATGCACAGGAAATTAGGGCTGTCACGCTAATAGTGCATCATATGGCTGAAGTTAGCCTCTATGAACCAAAAGTTCAGATCTATCTGCCTGATATCTCGGGCAGACTATTTCTTGCTGGAGACTTGGTTTACAATGATGCCCCTTGGTTACTTGGCCCTGAAGATCCTGATGGCTCGTTTGGTAATGCATCAACTGCAGCTTGGAATGCTAAGAAAACAGTTCAAAAATTTGTGCATGGTAACATTTCCAATGATGTAGCAGAAAGGCTTGGTGTTTGTTCTCTTCGCAGGACCTTGCTGGCTGAGAGTGCAGATTCAGTGAATTTAGGTCTGTCTGGTGCCGTGGAGGCTTTTGGACAACATGAGGCTCTGACGACAAGGCTGAAGCATATACTTGAAATGTATGCCGATGGACCCGGCACTCTATTTGAGCTGGTGCAAAATGCAGAAGATGCAGGTGCTTCGGAGGTAATTCTTCTATTGGATAAATCTCAATATGGGACTTCCTCTGTTCTCTCTCCTGAAATGGCTGATTGGCAAGGTCCTGCATTATACTGTTTCAATGACTCAGTTTTCAGTCCCCAAGATCTTTATGCAATTTCACGTATTGGCCAAGAAAGTAAACTTGAGAAACCTTTTGCTATTGGAAGATTTGGGCTTGGATTTAATTGTGTCTATCACTTTACGGATGTTCCCATGTTTGTTTCTGGAGAAAATGTTGTAATGTTCGATCCTCATGCTAACAATTTGCCTGGGATATCTCCTTCTCACCCTGGCCTGCGAATTAAGTTTGTGGGAAGACAGATTTTGGAGCAATTCCCTGATCAATTCTCTTCATTGCTCCATTTTGGGTGTGACTTGCGACACCCTTTTCCTGGTACACTATTCCGGTTCCCTCTCAGAACTGCAAGTGTTGCCTCCCGGAGCCAAATCAAGAAAGAAGCATATGCGCCGGAAGATGTTGTATCTCTCTTTGATGCTTTTTCGCAGGTTGTTTCTGAAACACTCCTATTCTTGCACAATGTGAAAAGCATCTCTATTTTTGTGAAAGAAGGAATAGGACATGAAATGCATCTTCTTCATCATGTACACAGAACTTGTATCGGTGAGCCTAATATTGGATTTGCTACATCCCAAGAAATGTTCAACTTATTTAATAAAAATCAACAAGTTGGACTGAATAGAGATCAGTTTCTAAGGAAACTAAACAAATCCATTGACAAAGATTTGCCTTATAAGTGCCAGAAGATTTTGATAGCGGAGAAAAGCACAGCTAGGAGTAATTTACACTGTTGGATAACCACTGAATGTGTCGGTGGTGGGAATGGTCAGAAAAGCAGATCCACAGATTCCAATAATAACTCACAATTTTTTATTCCATGGGCATGTGTTGCTGCATATTTAAATTCTGTTACGCTTGATGGAAATTCAAGTCACACTGTGGAGATGCTGGATAATCAGTCAGCGTATTCTGATTTATTTCAAGCTGTCATTTCTCCTACCCATGCACGGGATGTTTTCGAAGGACATGCATTCTGCTTCCTACCCTTACCAATTAGTACTTGCCTTCCTGTACATGTAAATGCCTACTTTGAATTATCATCAAATCGCAGGGACATCTGGTTTGGTTCGGATATGGCAGGGGGTGGAAGAAAACGTTCAGAGTGGAATATTTACCTTCTTGAGAATGTTGTTGCACCTGCGTATGGTCGATTGCTTGAGAAAGTAGCATTGGAGATTGGTCCATGTGATTTGTTCTTCTCATTTTGGCCTAAAATAATAGGATTAGAGCCTTGGGCATCAGTAGTACGGAGACTTTACCAGTTTATTGCAGAATCTGGCATCCGAGTATTATATACAGAAGCCAGAGGAGGTCAGTGGATTTCAACCAAGCATGCTATATTTCCTGATTTTACCTTCCACGAGGCAGTTGAGCTTATAAAAGCATTATCTGGTGCTTGTCTACCTGTTGTCACGGTTCCACAGTCACTTGTAGAAGGGTTTACAGAAATATGTCCATCATTGCATTTTCTGTCACCTAAGTTCCTCAGGACATTGTTAATCAGAAGGAAACGGGAATTCAAGGACAAGAATGCAATGATCTTGACTCTTGAATATTGCTTACTTGATTTGCAAATGTCTATGCAGTTTGATACTCTTTCTGGTCTGCCTTTGCTACCACTTGCAGATGGTTCCTTTACAACAATTGATAAGAAGGGGGTTGGAGAAAGAGTGTACATTGCACGGGGTGACGAGTATGGCCTTCTCAAGGATTTTGTTCCCCATCAACTCGTAGACTTTGGAATTCCTGAAGAAGTTCACAAAAAACTTTGTTACATTGCCAAGAGTGATAGCACAAATATTTCCTTTTTGTCATGCCAATTACTTGAGAAGCTTCTGGTGAAATTACTCCCCATACAGTGGCAACATGCGAGACAAGTTAGTTGGACTCCTGGCATTCATGGTCACCCAAGTTTACAATGGTTGCAACTACTGTGGAACTATCTAAAATCTTATTGTGATGACCTCTCTGTGTTTTGCAAGTGGCCTATATTACCTGTTGGAAACAATTGTCTGATGCAGTTAACTCCAAACTTAAATGTGATAAAAAATGATGGATGGAGTGAGAAGATGTCTTCTTTGTTGTTGAAGGCCGGGTGCTTATTCTTGAGGCATGACATGCAATTAGATCACCCTCAGCTGGAATGCTTTGTTCAGCCACCAACAGCATTAGGTGTACTAAATGTGCTTTTGGCAATTGCTGGGGAGCCTCAGAAAATTGAGGGGATCTTTGAAAATGCATCAGAAGGAGAGCTTCACGAACTTCGGAGTTTTGTTCTCCAGTCTAAGTGGTTCTCAGAGGAGCAAATGGATGACACACATATTGAAATCATCAAACAACTACCAGTATTTGAGTCATACAAAAGCAGAAAACTAGTAAATTTGAGTAATCCTACGAAATGGCTTGGCCCTACTGGTGTCTGTGAAGATCTTTTGAATGATAGCTTTGTAAGAACAGAATCTGAAATGGAAAGAGTCATTATGGGAAAATTTTTAGAGGTAAAAGAACCATCCAAGGTGGAATTCTACAAATATCACGTTTTCAACCACATGTCAGAGTTTATTTTGAAGGAAGAAGCTGTGTCAGTCATTCTACATGATGTGCAGAAGTTGCTTCATGAGGATATCTCGATGAAGTCTGTACTTTCATCTTCATCATTTGTTCTGGCAGCCAATGGATCTTGGCAGCAGCCATCCAGGTATAGTATAATATTTTTTTGGGTTGTAAAATTTTGTGTCTTGTATGAAATTTTACAGTCCATCATTGAGTCTTTCGGTAACACATTTTGTTTACTCTCCATTATTTTTTAGTAGATCAGCAGTACTTATTATTATTATTACAGTTTTATTTTTTGACTAACTTTTATTTATACGCCTATGGAGTTTTCTTACTAATGTGCCTGCTAATGTGTCATGTATTATTGACAATCTCTACCATCAGAGTTATGCTCATTTACAATTTTTACATTGATAAAAATGTCATACTTGTCTATAAAAAAGTATTGCTCTTATTGCTAACTAGATTATCATGTCAGGCTTTATGATCCTCGGGTTCCACTGCTACAAAAGATGCTGCATGGAAATGCATTCTTTCCTTCTGAAAAATTCTCAGATCCTGCAGTTCTGGACATTTTAGTGAGCCTTGGACTTAGGAGAACTCTGGGGTTCACTGGTTTGCTTGATTGTGCTAGATCAGTCTCTCTATTGCATGATTTGGGGGATGCTGAGACATTGCAGCATGGGAGAGAGTTTTTTAGTTTTTTAGATTCAGTATTGCAGGAGCTTTCGAGTAAAGCTGAAAATAATTTTGGCCATCCACAAAGTGACATAGCTTTGAGAGAAAGTGGCATGATGGATGGTCCTGTTGTGTTTGATAGCTTTCACAAATCAGATGAGATTTTCCAAACAGATGGTAGTGATATTGATTCATTTGTAGGCAGCTTGATTGATGGTATTTCTGAAGAAGAGTTTTGGTCTGAAATGAAAGTAATATCTTGGTGTCCAATAATTTCTGATTCACCTGTTTTGGGACTTCCATGGTTAAATTCCGGTAGTAAGGTGGCATCCCCCACAATTGTTAGGCCTAAATCACAGATGTGGATGGTATCATCCTCTATGCATATATTAGATGGTGAATGCCACATGCCATATCTGGAAACAAAACTTGGGTGGATGGATTCCCCAAAAGTGGGTGTTTTGTCAAGACAATTAATTGAACTATCTAAGTCCTATAGGCAGCTTAAGATTGATTCATTACTGGAACCTGATTTTGATGTGCAGCTGCAAAAGGAAATACCATTCCTTTATTCAAGGTTGCAAGAATATATAAACACTAATGACTTTGTTAAGCTGAAAGCAGAATTGGATGGTGTTTCATGGGTCTGGATTGGAGATGATTTTGTGTCACCAAATGTACTTGCATTTGATTCGCCTGTAAAATTCACTCCATATTTATATGTTGTTCCATCTGAACTATCAGAATTTAAAGATTTGCTGATAAAGTTGGGTGCCAGACTGAGTTTTGGTGTTGGGGACTACCTTCATGTATTACAACGGCTGCAGAATGATGTACAAGGGGTTCCTCTTTCATTGGATCAGTTAAATTTTGTCCATCGTGTCCTTGAAGCTATAGTAGAATGTTGCTTGGAGAAGCCACTTATTGAGCCATTTGACAGTCCATTGTTGATTCCAGATGCTCATGGAGTTCTGATGCCTGCTGGGGATCTTGTCTATAATGATGCACCTTGGCTGGAAAATAATTCTCTCGTTGGAAAACATTTTATACATCCCAGTATCAGCAATGATTTGGCTAGCAGGCTCGGCATAATGTCTATTCGATGCCTTTCTTTAGTCAGCGAAGATATGACTAAAGACTTACCATGCATGGACTATGATAAAGTAAATGAGCTTTTGGCCCAGTATGGAAATGAGGAGTTTTTGATGTTTGACCTTCTTGAGTTGGCAGATTGTTGCAAAGCCAAGAAATTGCATCTGATTTATGATAAGAGGGAACATCCCTGCCAGTCTTTGCTGCAACACAACTTAGGTAATTTTCATTATTGATGTTTATTGTATCGTTGTTGGTATACTTGGACAGCTCAAGTTGTTTCTTGTAAGAATCTTTCTACAATTTCTAGTATGATAATTGATGAATGAACACCTCCGATCAATTTTTGTAGATTTTGACAAATAACATGATGGTAATTTTTTTTTTTTTGGGGGGGGGGGGGGGGTTCTTGAATAAGAAAACAGAATTGGAGTTTCATAATTTTGGACCTGTTGGCTTTGTTTTTCTACTTTATGCCATGCTTTGCCAAAAAATATTATTCCTCCTTGGTGGATTCTTTAAGTTTCTCTTTTCTCAAAAAAGGTATTTCAAACTTAATTAACAGTTTTGGAATTATAGTCAAATTTATTGACATTGATGATGCACAGTGAGCCAAGACTTGTATACACTAGAAACATGAATTCAAAGAAAGAATCGTGTGGGTGGAATAAAATCAGGCATACTAAGCCATGTGATCTCCCAAGACCACTAACTGACCAATCCTAAATTGATCACATTTGATTATGAAAATTAATATTGATTACCAGATAACCCCAACATTCAGTGTTTGGCATGCTGGTGAAACTTTTTATTTAAAAGCTTTCTAAAGTTCAGTTGCAACTAAGGGAAATAAAATGTCTCTGCAGTTATTCAGATGTCAATTAGTCATACTGTATTGTTGTAGAATATGTTTCAGGGATCATAAAACATTTCATAATATACTGAGCAGCTAATTTGTTCCTTGTTCAATACTGTGGGATTTATGCAGGTGAATTCCAAGGGCCTGCCCTTGTAGCAATCTTTGAAGGAGCCTGCTTGAGTAGAGATGAAATTAGTAACCTCCAGCTCCTTCCTCCATGGAGATTACGGGGAAACACACTTAATTATGGTTTAGGATTGGTTTGTTGCTATTCCATATGCGTCCTTCTCTCAATTGTATCTGGTGGCTACTTTTACATGTTTGATCCTCGTGGTTTGTCACTTGCTGCACCTTCAACATCTCTCCCTTCAGCTAAAATGTTTTCCTTGATTGGTATTCTGCATATTCCTCGTATTTAAATTCATTTAAACTAGCTTCCTTTATATTCCATTTCAACCGCCTTCTGAAATTTTACTGCATTATTGCTGCAATTTTTCTGTTACTCCTAGTTTCATTAAGTATTCTAAAAATATGAACTAACAAGATTGATTATTATTTGATGCCATGTATATAGAGATTAAGTATTCTAAAATTTCTGATTAAAAAAAAAAAAATCCTTATTCTAAAAATATGGCGTTAGCCCTATTCAGTTCCTTTTTGTTTAGATTAAGTTTTTCATGGGGAAGCAGCGACCTTAATGTCCTCTAAGAAATAAGGTTATACAAATATGGAAGATGTTCATAGAAGATTGATCAATCACATACCCCAAAATCAGGAAACAAATAATATGAGAAACAATCGACTAGATCCAGTAAGGAAACATGGAAATCGAAATTTCTTGTTTAATTTTATAGTTATAAATAATCATTAATGAGAGAATTGATTCTTGAGCTGCTAATGCTTTACAATGTTTCCAAATGCACATTATCTGAGTAGTTCGTACTCGGAAGTCTATTAGAATATTTTGCTTTCTTTGTGCCTCTTCTATCTAAACCTATTCTACCATAAAGTCAGTGTTTGCTTTCAGTTGCTATGCTTGTTCGTTGATGTGGGATATGCAAAAAGCTTTTCTGGTAAATTATATACAACATAGACTTGTTTTAAGGGTTACATTTCTTAGTTAATGGTTGAGCATAAGAGGTGCTTTCGTTAGATATTCTACTAAATTGGAAGTTTTTTGGTATTGATATTTTCCTTTGGAGTTTTGTTTCCTACTCTATTTCGTGGAGGTTATCTTGTTCATTTTTTTAAAAAAATTTTGTTGCTTTTCTTGATCGTTTGTTTATGGAAGAAAGGGACATTTTTCTAATTTGTTTTGAAAATTTGAAAATATTAGATATTTTATTAATTTGAAATGCAATATTAACTCGTCTAGAATTATAGAGTTTTGACATCTTTACTTTGAGCTTTTAGGTACTGACCTCACACAACGATTTAGCGATCAATTTAGTCCAATGCTCATCAATGAGAGTGAATTATGGTCGTCATCAGATTCTACCATCATCCGAATGCCTCTATCATCTGAATGCTTGAAGGATGGATCCAACAGGTTAAGGCAAATCATTGACAAATTTATAGAGCATGGATCTAGGGCACTACTGCTTTTAAAGTCAGTTTTGCAGGTAATATTAGATTTGCTGTTCTGGATATATTTAGTGCATTTGACCATGCTGGGTTTGAAAAATATACATCAAAACCATTACACAATAGCTCAAGCTTTTTAATTCTCATGCTTGTTCGCTTCCAAATATCTGTTTTATAACTCCATTTGTTTATTATTATATCGTTTTATCTTTTATAAGAAAAAGTTTTTCATGACCAAATGGTAACGTTTTGATTTTGCTACTCTATTCTCTTAATCAGAATTATATTTTCACTCAAGATGGAAACATCTGCTTTTTTGCTGTCTGAAGCCCAGAGGGCTTTCATATGCAGTACTCTTTTAAATTTATACACTGAAATAAAATCATTTATGGGCCGTCTAATGGTTTATACTTCTGGGTTAAAGTTGCTCTTGACTAAAAAGCTTACAGTATTCTGGAAACCACTTCATCTGACAGTGCGTTTTGAAAAGCATTTTCACATATACCAAGTGCTAAAGCCTGATATCCTGCTTCAGTACGGCTTCTAGGAAGGGTGAATGACAGTTAGGTCCCTAAACTTCAATTTGATGAGTTATTTTCCCAAAATTTTTTGTTAAAAGATAAGTCGAAAATATTGATTTAGATGGTTGCAAATCATGGATTAATGACAATTAAGTACCATAATTTTCAAACAAGATTTCTATATTTGCAACTTTTTTTAGCAAAATTTTGTGTGCCTGACTGCCATTAAATTGAAGTTCTGGGACCTAACTTTCATTTTCCCTTTTAGGAACCACGTTTTTCCTCCTTTTTTCTTGTTTTGCTTCTTCAAGTTATATGATTCCCCTAAAAATAGGTGCAGTACCTAGTGTTTGACCTATGGTCAGTGATAAATCTTGCCCATTCAGCATCACAATAGACTTTTAATTATCACTAAAATTTTTTACATGTTGTCAGGTATCAATACTGACATGGGAGGATGGAAGTTCATGTCCGTGCCAGAATTATTCTGTTTGCATTGACCCACCATCTGCTCTTATGAGAAATCCTTTCTCTGAAAATAAATGGAGAAAGTTCCAAATATCAAGATTATTTAGCAGTTCCAATGCTGCTATTAAGATGCATCTAATAGATGTGACTTCATATTCTGAAGGAGTTGCATCCATTGATCGATGGCTTCTTGTACTCTGCCTGGGTTCTGGGCAAACAAGAAATATGGCTCTTGATAGGTATTATTCTATGCAAAGTATATAATGTTCATGTCTTATAATAACTTGCTCCATATTTAAAACTTAATTATTTGCATTTTTGTTATTGGATTCTCCAATCAAAATAAGCCATGTGAGTCATTTTTTTTCAATAACATGGTTGTCTGATAATAATGTGACAAGTTATGGTCTGTATAATTTTGTTAGAATCTGACAGGAAAGATGTAAATAACTGCATCGAAGACTGATCCTTTGACTTATTGCTTGTTTGAGAAATGCATTTTGCTTGCTGGATGAAAATCAGTTCCTCTTACTAAAATAGCAAATTAGGACCTCTTACAATCCCTGCTAACACGTGTTACTCGTGGGCATGCTAAGCTACTTTTTTGTGCAATCTATCTGTAGATGCAAAGAACGGCTGAAACAGGTTTTTTAAGAGAGACTGATACGTTTTCATGAACCACTTCCATTTCACTTGGTAAGAAAGGAATCGGAGTCTTACAAAAAATATTTAAATTCTCCTTAGCCAAAATGAAAAATGTTATGCTACAATATTGTCTGTCACCATCTCCGAACAAATAAAGCTTCACTGAGGCCATGATGACTAGTTTCATGGGCTAAGGACAGAAAAAGAAACTGAAGGGAAGAAATTCCACGGATGTATGATATTTTCCACATTTTGTTAATTATTCGAGTTGAGAAGAGTGCCACAATGTTCAAAATCACTTTCACTAAGGGGTAGAGTTGCTCATCAATTTTCCACATTTTGTTAATTATTCGAGTTGAGAAGAGTGCCACAATTTTTAAAATCACTTTCACTAAGGGGTAGAGTTGCTCATCAATTCATTTAGCTTGTACTTAGTGCTTGGAATAACACTTGTTTTTTGGGATTTGCCAAACTTTTTGGTCTTGTTTAATTTTTCATTACCCCTGTTTATGGAATACTTTGTCTGCCTCCTTGTAATGTTCTTTCCTGTGATGAATTCTTTGCCCTGACTTGGTTTGTTTGACAACATCCTAGAAAGCTTGGATACTTAGAAACATGGGACGTGACTTCCATGTAATAGAGTGTTGTTCAGTGCATGTCATGTCTGAGATGAATTTTTGATAAATGTCAGACACAATATAGTTCTTTGTATTTTAAGCTTCTCTGCTTTGTAAATTAAGGGAACCATTTAAACATATCTTTTTTCTTCTCAGGCGATATCTTGCCCACAACTTGACTCCTGTTGCTGGAATTGCAGCACTTATATCAAGAAATGGTCATCACTCCAATCCTTCCTCCTCGAGCTCCATTATGTCCCCCCTTCCTTTGTCTGGTTGTATAAACATGCCTGTTACTGTCCTAGGATGTTTCCTTGTATGTCACAACAGAGGTCGTTTCCTCTCCAAATACCAAGACAGGGAAACATCCGCCGATGTACACTTTGATGCTGGAAATCAGTTGGTTGAATCTTGGAATAGAGAGCTGATGTCTTGTGTTTGTGACTCCTATGTTGAGATGGTTTTAGAAATGCAAAAGTTAAGAAAAGATGTTTCAAGTTCTTTTATTGATTCCAGTGCCTATCCTGCAATCAATCTCTCTATGAAGGCTTATGGAGATCAGATCTATTCCTTCTGGCCATGTTCTAAGGCAAGTGTTCTGAGTGATCAACCTAGTGATTGCAATATGACACCTTCAAGTTCAGCAGCCATTCTCAAAGCAGACTGGGAGTGCCTTAAAGAGCGGGTGATACGTCCATTTTATTCTCGTATTGTTGACCTTCCAGTATGGCAACTATATTCAGGAAATTTAGTCAAGGCTGAAGAAGGCATGTTCCTTTCACAACCTGGGAATGGGATGATTGGTAGTTTACTTCCAGCTACAGTTTGTAGCTTTGTAAAAGAGCACTATCCTGTATTTTCAGTACCGTGGGAACTGGTAAAGGAAATCCAAGCTGTGGGTTTTCCTGTTCGTGAAATTAGACCTAAAATGGTTCGTGATCTCCTAAAAGCTACTTCAACATCAATTGTATTGCGGTCTGTTGACATGTATATTGATGTTCTTGAATACTGCTTGTCAGATTCTCTGCAAAAAGATTATTCAACAACAGGTTCCAGACAAACTGATGTTAGTCGCAGTTCTCATCCAGAGTCTAATATGCCCAACTCCTTTGGCTTTGCCACCCAAGGTACAGCCAGCTCTGGAGATGCACTTGAGATGGTGACAAGTTTAGGGAAGGCTTTATTTGATTTTGGGCGTGTTGTTGTTGAAGATATTGGTAGAGCAGGAGGACCACTTGTTCACAAGAATGCTGTGACAGGAGAAAGTCAAAACAGGGACCAGAAGATTATATTCATGGTTGCTGAGCTCAAAGGTTTACCATGTCCGACAGCAACTAACCATCTAGTAAAATTGGGCTTTACTGAACTTTGGCTTGGGAATAAGGAGCAGCAATCATTGATGGTTCCCTTGGGAGCAAAGTTTATGCACCCTAAAGTATTAGACAAACCAATAATGGGTGAACTGTTCTCTAATCTCACGATTCAGGCACTTCTGAAGTTACAGAATTTCTCTCTTCATCTTCTGGCCCATCATATGAAACTAATTTTCCACAAAGATTGGGTGAATCATGTACTGGGATCAAATATGGTTCCATGGCTTTCATGGGAGAAACTACCAAGTTCTGTGGATCAAGGTGGGCCTTCCCCTGAATGGATTAGAACATTCTGGAAAACTTTAAGTGGTTCCCAAGAAGATTTATCTCTCTTTTCAAGTTGGCCCTTAATTCCTGCCTTTCTTGGTAGGCCAGTTTTATGCCGGGTAAGGGAGCGACATCTGATCTTCATTCCACCTATTTTGGAGCATCCACCATTGATAAGTGGTGTTTTGGAAAGAGAAACAGTCATCAGTTATCTGGGTGAAGCATCTGGTAGTGATACTGTTGAAGCTCAGCTAATTGAATCCTACATTTCAGCTTTCGAAAGATCCAAAACTAGGTATCCTTGGTTATTTCCTTTGCTAAACCAGTGTAATATACCCATATTTGATGTGGCATTCATGGACTGTGCTGCTTCATGCAATTGTTTTCCTATGCCTGGTCAATCACTTGGCCAAGTGATTGCATCCAAACTTGTGGCAGCTAAGCAAGCTGGATATCTCTGTGAACCTACTAATATGTCCACTTCCAGTTGTGATGATCTTTTTTCCCTTTTTTCTAGCGAGTACTCAAATGGCTCCAGCTTTACTCAAGAAGAAATTGAGGTTTTACGTTCACTGCCTATATATAAAACAGTTGTTGGATCTTATACTAAGTTGCAGGGTCAAGATCAGTGTATAATCCCTTCACATTCGTTTCTTAAACCGTGTGATGAGCATTGTCTTGCTTATGCCACAGATTCAATTGAAAGTTCATTTCTTCGAGCTCTTGGGGTGCTGGAGTTGCATGACAAACAGATCTTAGTACGCTTTGGCTTGCCTAGCTTTGACTGCAAACCTCAAAATGAGCAGGAGAAGATATTGTTATATCTTTATACCAATTGGCATGATCTTCAGTCCGATCAATCTGTAGTTGAAACTTTAATGGATACTAAATTTGTGCGAAATTCAGATGAATTTTCAACAGATCTCTTAAAGCCCAAAGATCTTTTTGATCCCGCTGATGCTCTGTTGATCTCTATTTTCTCTGGTGAGAGAGCAAAATTTCCTGGAGAAAGGTTTAATACAGATGGTTGGCTTCATATATTAAGGAAACTTGGCCTCCGAACTTCTATTGAAGTAGATGTAATTCTTGACTGTGCTAGAAGAGTTGAGTTTCTTGGGAGTGAGTGCATGAAATCAAGTGATGTGGATGATTTTGAATCAGACATGAGCAACTCAAATAATGAAGTATCAAGGGAAGTTTGGATGCTAGCAGGATCTGTTATTGAATTTATTTTCTCAAACTTCGCTCTTTATTTTAGCAACAACTTCTGTGACATTCTTGGCAGGATTGCATGTGTACCTGCTGAATTGGGGTTTCCAAGTGTCCATTGCAAGAGGGTGCTTGCTTCATATAGTGAAGCTATTTTGCCTAAGGATTGGCCACTTGCTTGGAGTTGCGCTCCCATTCTTTCTAGACAGCAGATTGTTCCTCCAGAGTATTCTTGGGGAGCCCTCCATTTAAGGAGTCCTCCACCCATTTCCACGGTTTTAAAGCACCTGAAGGTAAAAAATGATGCTTCTATTTTACTTCTTTAACTTTATTGTTTATCTAAACGTTTGTCATGTTAACATGGTTTTGCCATAGTTAATTGGAAAAAATGGAGGCGAAGATACTCTAGCTCACTGGCCTATTGCATCAGGAATGAAAATTGAGGAATGTACTTGTCAGATCTTGAAATATCTAGACAAACTTTGGAGTTCCCTTTCTTCCTCAGGTGACTCCCTTCGTGTTCCCCTTTGGTCATGGAATTCTCATTTTGATTAGGATTCTCTGGGTCAGGGTTGATTAAAAAAATAATTGTTAGTTTTAACAGATTTGGACGTGAATCGGTAATTATTTGCTATGTTTGCTGCTATGCTCTTGCTTGTTAACATATTTAAGGCGGGGCTACAGAGATCCCCAATATTTTTTTTCTTTCAATATTTTTATCAGTTGCAAATTCTATTAACCAATCTTCAGAAAAACTTGTAGAATTAAATTGATGCTTCAACATAAATGATGCTTATGTTACTCAAGTTTCTATCATTTGCATTAGTTTTTTTGACCGAGGATAGGTCTGTATTTGACTTGTTTAAGTTTAGCTGATTAAGAATGTAAGGTATGGATGGCACAGGTGATGTCATAAACCAATGAAACTAAGAATAAATAGTTTTTTCCCAATTAAAAAATGACGACATTCTTCGTTGTACATTATAAGTATATTGATTCTTGTATTCCTAATAATCAACCAAAAAGATTGGAAATAACCATTGTGGACAATTTGAGGGAAAATAATTATTCTGAATCCACTAATCTCTAAATAAAAGAGAGTACACATGGGCCTTTATTTGGCAAACCTAGAGCCCTGGAATCTAATTTAATCTAATCAAATCAAAATAATTAAGATATAATATCTTGAGATATAATATATCCATATTTAATCCTAAGATATAATGAACATCAAACTTAAAATAAGATAATAATTAATCTAAATGATCAATAATAAACGTTTAATATTCCCACACTCTCCTTCAAGTTGGATCGTGGATATTAATCACATCCAACTTGCTTATATAACTTTCAATTACAGGTTTGAGTAATCCTTTTGTAAAGGCAAAGGCTATCGACTGGCACGGACGAGAGGACCCCGAGACTGGATTTGGCTGACTTCAAGACAGCAAAGGAGGTTGACGATCACAGGCTCGTTAGAGAGCAATGAATACTCGACAATGTTGGGAGTTGGCCCGTTGGAGAGTAGCGGATACTCGACAATGTTGGGAGTTATTGGCTACAACAAGATCAACAGGCAGCAAATACTTGACAATGTTGGGAGTTATCGGCTGCGACAAGATCAATGGGCAGTGGATACTCGAGGAGTTACTTCTGCAAAAGTGCTCTAATTATTAACGAGCGACATGGCAGTGGTGAATCCTCGATCACAAGGTGCGACAAGATCGATGGGCAGTGGATACTCGAGGAGTTACTTCTACAAAAATTCTCTAATTATTAACGAGCGATATGGCAGTGGTGAATCCACGATCACAAGGAAAGGGCTTAATGCTCGACATTGTGATCAGACGGTGAGCGCCGGATCAAAAGATGAAGGTCTCACAACTGCTTGGGGTTCCAACAACACCATTTCTTTGGTTCTTATCCCTCGAATTTGACAAATGATAGTTTGGTCCACAAATTGTGAGAAAATGACATTTTGGTCCACGAATTGCAGACTCAGACGAAGATGACCAACTGATTTTACGGACTGAGGTCATAGACGAGATCATAGGCTCAATTCGTTTACCTTGGATAAGATCACCGATGAGATTGCGACTAGACGGCAACGTCGAGACTGATGTCAAAATTGTCGGCGCTAGACAATCGAGAGTGCGCAGAGATAGATAGTGCTAATTAATCTCTTCTTGATTGATGATGGTCCGAGATTGATTCGGAAATCGTCAATCAAACCGTCGGGATTGATTTGAGAAGAACCAGCCGAGACTAGTTCGAAGGCTATCGATCAGCAGAAAGGAAGCCGCGGGAGATGGCGAGACTGCACAGTTCGGACTGAGATGGTGAGACTGTACAGTTTGGACTGAGATGGTGAGATTGCACAATTCGGATGAGGAAGTCGCGGGAGGTGATGTTGAGAGAGTTAGAGGGCGCCAATGCTGGTTCTAGATAGTGTCAATACTGACAAAGGGTGACGTTGAGAGAGTTAGTGCCGATGCTGATTCCATAAAGTACCGATACTGACAGAGAGACGGATTGACTTGTGACGATAAGGAAGATGAACTTTGGGGTCGACTTACTTGGTATCTTCTTCTTCACTAGCTTTGATACCATGTGGACAATTTGAGAGAAAAATATTATTCTAAATCTACTGGTCTCTGAATAAAAGAAAGTACATATGGGCCTTTATATAAGCAAACATAGAGCTAACTCTAGAATCTAATTTAATTTAATCAAATCAAAATAATTAAGATATAATATCCTAAGATATGATATATCCATATCTAATCCTAAGATATAATAAATATCAAACTTAATAATAAGATAATTAATCTAAATAATCGATAATGAATGCATAATATTCCCAACAATCTTAATAATCTTGTCGAGGTGGTTTTTCCATTCTCATTCTATCCTCTATTTTTCCTCTTTCTGTCAGCTGTGTCCAAATTGTGTGCCCACTGCCCGATACATGCAAGGCATGAAAAGAAAAATTGGAAGTATTTGACATTTATGGACACAACATCAGTTGTGCCATTTTTAGCATACAAAATGCCAAGACTGCCACAACACGTTGATCCATAGTCGCCTCTGGAGCATATAAATATATATTGATTAACCTGTTTTTTTTAGCACCAGTGAAGATGATCAATCAATTTTTAAGCTGATGAACTTCATAAACAACTATGTAGTTAAGCTTAAGTTAATGTTACAGTGATCTAAGTTGGTTGTGAAAGTTCTAATAGTTTTTTCCTCAGATGTATTGGAGCTACAGAAAGTGGCATTTCTTCCTGTTGCAAATGGAACACGTCTGGTGACTGCTAACGCTCTTTTTGTGCGTTTGATGATCAATTTGTCTCCATTTGCTTTTGAGCTTCCTACAGTATATCTACCATTTGCGAAGATTCTAAAAGATTTGGGTCTTCAGGAGACACTGACCCTTTCTTCTGCAATGGATCTTCTCCTAAATCTTCAGAAAGTTTGTGGATATCAGCATTTAAATCCAAATGAGCTGCGTGCTGTGATGGAAATTTTGAATTTTACAAGTGATCAGATTATTGAGGGAAACACGCTCGATAGGTCTAATTGGAAATCTGAAGCCATAGTTCCAGATGACGGCTGCAGGCTCGTTCATTCAGCATCATGTGTCTATGTTGATTCCTATGGTTCTCGATATGTCAAGTGTATTGATATTTGCAAAATAAGATTTGTCCACCCAGATCTCTCTGAGCAAGTATGCAGTGTGCTAGGCATTAAAAAATTGTCCGAAGTTGTTCTAGAGGTAGCAGGATTTCAGATATTGATTTGCTTTACAATTTATTTCACTATCTTGCTTTCTTAATTCTATTAAACTTTATTTTGTTTCTAAGTTTGTCAACAGAAAGCTGTTATTTACTTGAAAGTTTCTGCTTGGGCTTTTAGGAAATCGATGAGAATGAGCAGTTGCAGACTTTAGATTCTGTGGGATGTGTTTCTCTTGTGACTATCAAACAGAAGTTATCATGCAGTTCGCTTCAGACTGCTGTATGGACCATTGTTAATAGCATGGGAAGTTACATTCCTGCAGTTAATAACCTAGCTTTGGATACGATACAGTCCTTACTGAAATCAGCTGCCGAAAATCTGCAATTTGTTAAGAATCTTAAAACGAGGTTCTTGCTCTTGCCCAAATTAGTTGATATTACCCGTGTGGGTAAAGATTTCATTATACCAGAGTGGAAGGGTGAATCTGCACATCAGGCTCTTTATTTTGTGGACAAATCAAAATCCTGTATTCTAATCGCAGAACCACCAACTTATGTATCAATTTTTGACCTCATTGCCATTGTTGTCAGCCAGGTTTTAGGCTCTCCTACTGTATTGCCTATTGGACCTTTATTTGTTTGTCCTGAGGGATCTGAGATTTCAATTGTTAATGTCTTAAATCTGTGCTTTGACAAGAAAGAAGTTGAATCCACGAGGGGAAGCAGTAATTTGGCGGGAAAAGAAATATTGCCCCAAGATGCTCGTCTTATTCAGTTCCATCCGTTGAGGCCCTTTTATTCCGGTGAAATAGTGGCTTGGCGTTCTCAAAATGGAGAAAAGCTAAAATATGGAAAAGTTCCTGAGGATGTCAGACCATCAGCAGGCCAAGCTTTATACAGATTTAAGATTGAAATTGCACCAGGTGTTACACAAGTATTACTTTCTTCTCAAGTTTTTTCATTTAAAAGTATAGCAGCAAGCAGTCCTGTGTCAGAAACTTTGGTGGTTGATAGCCTTGTAGTAAGCAGTAACAGGCCTCATGTTGAGGTGTCAGAGAGTTCGGGAAGGGTCGGAAGCAGTTCTAAGGTTCAACTCTCTGGGCTTTGCTACTTAATGAAGTTTTTTCTTATGGATTGCCTACTTACTTCTCCAACCCTTTTTTTCATACATGTTGTGCGGAACTCTTGTCTAAAGTCTGATCATTTTTTTTTCTGTTTAGGTCTATGTGAAACGTAAAGTATTTAAAATGTAAAACTGGAGAAAAAGAGAAACAAGGAAGCCAGAACAAGCTTTTCAACTACTTGAATTTTATGGAATCCTCTTTTAGGAAATATAGAATTTTGTCAGGAACTAACTTTTTCATATCCTGTTTGATGTGTTGTTACGTCCTAGTCTTGCTTGGGTGTTTGATATGCTTTAACTGAATACTGCAGCCAATGAGAGAAGTCCAGTATGGCAAAGTTTCCGCTGTAGAACTGGTGCAGGCGGTTAATGAGATACTCTCTGCTGCTGGAGTCAATATTGATGCGGAGAAGCAGGGTTTACTTCAAAGAACAATAGCTTTGCAAGAAAATCTCAAAGAATCTCAAGCGGCACTCCTACTGGAGCAGGTTGGTCTTTTGTGATCGGTAATCGTTTGATTTTTGAGTGAATTGACGGTTTTTTTTTTTTTGAAGAAAGGTGAATACGCTTATACAGAAAGGAAAAAAAAATGATATGCAAGATATAATCGTTGCATGTTGGGATGGTTTAACTTTTTAGCATTGTGCGTTGGGTTTTGAAATGAAGTTGATGAAAGTGAGTTGCAGGTGTTTGATTCTTTTGTGGTATCACTTTTTCTTATTTGTTGAATGTTTGGACTGAAATAATCAACTTATTGTTGAATGAAGTTTGGGAGGATTCAAAGGGAAGTTGTTAGTAATTAGTAGTACTCTTTAATGTTTTCCTTTTTCGTCGTAATTTTTTAGTGGAATGAATGCTATTATTGCACGCATGTCATGTCTTCACTCGCGTGGACATGACGGACACCCCCTGCATCAATTATGTTTTCTTTTAAAATTTAAAACCGTATCTCCATTTCTGAGATGACATGTATTATGATAATTGTACAGGAAAGGCTTGAAGCTGCAACAAAAGAGGCTGATACAGCAAAGGCAGCATGGCTTTGTCGGGTTTGTCTGATCGCTGAAGTTAATGTCACAATTGTGCCTTGCGGTCATGTGCTTTGTCATAGATGCTGTTCTGCAGTAACAAAGTGCCCATTTTGTAGACTTCAGGTTACTAAAACCATTCGAATTTTCCGACCATAGCATCTCTGCTGCTTATACTCTGTGTTCCAGTTCGGCAAACAGGAATAGCTTAGCTTCTGACTCCCAAGGGGTTTGTCTGTTTGTCATGTAAACTTCTTTCGAGAAGTTTTGACGGAAACAAACCCGCAATGTACAGACTATAATGTGAATATAATTTTTTTGAAATGATTTTTTATTTATATTTATAAAGATTTAATAAAATTATAACGAACTATCGCAAGCCAGTTTTAAGTCGAATGATCTTGGATGCGTCAGAACCTGACATGACATCAATGCTTTGTTCAGTTGTCCTAAAGTAAGGAGCCTTTGTAGTAGTCATTCTCTGTCAAAGGAGACGGGAGCCGAGTCCGCGACAATGTGGCATAGAACAAAACACACTACCAAAGATCATAGTGTACCTCAGATCTTAATGTTTCCCTTGACTTAAAAATCTAGTACCTTGGTTTTCCTTGATTTTACCTGATAACAACAAATATACAGATTCAGCTCACACAAAAAGCGCCAAGACATAGGATCGATGTAGAGATTATAACGTTCATAATTATGGGACCTGTGCAGCTGAGCAGCACAATACAGATTTTTTTTTTTTTTTTTGGGGGGGGGGGGGGGGGATCTTATGGGAGAGAGGTAACAAAGGAGCCTACAAAAGAGCAAAAACTTATCATTGGCAACGGGGGTTGGGGTGAAAAAGAAAGGGATAGCTAATATCAACTCCTGTATTCCTAATTGGGGTACTTAATGCTGGTCCTTGGGAATGTTCAGGTCTTTGAAAATTGGACTGTCAACTCCAACGCCCATAGCATTGAGGCCATTGTCCACATATATAACAGCACCAGTGATGGCAGATGCCAACGGGGATGCTAGAAAGGCAGCTGTGTTGCCCACCTCATCTGTCATGTGAAATTTTAGATCAGTCGTGACAGAGAAAAGACATTGTGCAATACAGCTAGGAAGAATATTGAAGACAAATCAAAATATAACCTGCTGATAGTTCTTTCTGTAGGGGCGCATTTGCTATTGAGTAATCAATCATCATGTCAATGAATCCAATTGCTTTTGCAGCACGACTTCTCAAAGGACCTAAATGCAGTTCTACATTAGTGGGGAAGAGACGAGCAATAGAATGAAGACAAGAATAAATGGAAATAAGCAATAGGATGAAGACAACAATAAATGGAAATAACTGTGCAACAGTGTCTCCATCCTACTTCACGAGGGCCCAATTCATGTTTCCTCTGAGGATTCAGTTTTGAATAACAGAACAAAAACACATTGTCAGTCGAAATGAATTCATGGAAGCAAAAAATACAGCTGTGATAAATGTTGCCAGTAAGGTAGATGCTTGGATCTTAATGCAAAGCAATTGCAAAATATTTGTCTGAATTCACCAGAAAGTATTTTTTTATAGAAGGCACCACCACTTGATTAACATATATGGGAGATTTTGAGCATATAATAGAATCTGGCATGCCCATGCCATATAAGATCAAATTATCTAACATAGGCCCCTTCAGGTAATAACCCATGTAGAAACCAAGGCGCCCACTGTTATTTGATCTTGACTCACTTGAGGCTGACAAATTATAGCAATCTTGTAACCCACTAAATATAGAAATGGAAAAACTGTATTACATTAAAAAAATTGTCCAAAATACCCGCAGATATAGTATTGACTCTGATTTTGTTCTTTCTACCCGCCTCAAAAGCAAGCACCTGAAAGAACATACAGTTGTATAAAATTTCAAACGTCCAGAGGCAAGGAGGAAACAGAGAAACAAGAAAATAGAATAATTCCAAGCAAGTCAATCTGCAGAACTGAAATCCCAAAAATAGATCAGACACTTACTCGTGTATCACTTTCCAATGCAGCTTTTGCAGAACTCATGCCCCCACCATATCTGCATATTACAATCAAGTGATTAAGTAGTTCAAGAACGATAGTCACACAAAAAATCAGGACAACAGAATTACAAACTCTTCAAGGCATAATTAACACACCCAGGAATGATCCTCTCTGAAGCAATGTATGTAAGAGAGATTGAAGATCCACCTACAACCAAATCAGAAAAGTGAGAATATGATATAAAAAGCAAGAAGCAATACAATGGCAGTCATATTAAATAAGATACATGCCTGGGTTAATAATAGGAAGGAAATGCTTGAGTAAAGAGACATAAGAGTAGCTAGATGCAGATAATGCAGCAAGATATCCTTTTCGAGATGTCTCCAGCAATGGTTTGGTCACCTATAACAAAGTCGACTGCTAGCTAAGAGCAGAGATAAAAGGCATAAATAAACTTAGTTACTGCATCTACCCTACCTCGGGTCCATTGGCAAGTGAGTGCACAAGGACATCTATACTGCCAAAGTCTTTTTTAACAGAGTCAGCAACTTCCTACAAATAAGAATGACGCACAAAATACCTTGCAATTCAGTCACGCAGGAAAATAAAACAGTTCGTAAATCACTATTTGGCTTAATGCTTTATTAGAGATAAAGTTCTCTGCTCCCAGAAATATATAACGAGTTCATTTTACTCAAGTATGAAAAGATAGATGTGTAGAGTAAAATCTGTACAGAAAATGTAGTGTGATGAATTAATTCATATATTTAAATTTGAGAAAAAAACTTAAAAAAGGAAGTTGGAAAGAAAGGCATCATGCTTGAGTGACCAAACAAAAAAGTAAAGGAAAAAGAAAACATGGTAGATGATACAAAAATTACAATTTACGGAGTAGACTAGCTGAAAAGATTAATACAAGACTGAAAATTACAGAAACCTTCTATTATCTCCAAAAAAAAAAATGCAATACAATTATTCAAGAGCAACACAGTAAATTTTAACAATGGCATCCAATTCCCAAAAGAAAGTCACTTGCGATATGCAGGCATGCAAATGTTGAAAGATCAAATAAAACGCGAGAGAAAAACGACACTTTAGTAAGGTAGGGCTTCCCTTTACTGCAATTTCAAGATGTCCAAACATATCAGGTGAGTTAAAGACCGTGAAAACATCTTGAAAATCATTTTGCAAGGAAAAATTACAATGCTCATCCACAAACTTATAGTAAGTTTAACTGCATACCTGAACAGTCCAATTAGAGGATCCAGCATAACGCTTGTTTGATTTTATCTATACAAGTTTTCAAAAAACAAAGAAGGAAGAGATGAGTATGATCACATCAGAATATTCAATTTTTTATGAAATATCATCATGTTAAAGTTTGTGTGTCTGGAACTTTGAAAAAGAACTATGTATTTTTCCCTCACATCTTCTGGTACATCCTCAAGGTTGTCAAAAACTGCATCTAAGGGATAAACTTTAGCGATGTCCATCAACGAACCATCTGGTAATCTGGAAAATTGAGTTTTATTATGAGCGAAGTGCACCAACTTCAGATAACCAACCAAACTAATTCAATAACAGCAGTTGGCATCATACAGGCGTGAGTCATCAAATTTTCCACGTCGCAAGCTAGACTCAAAAATGTTCAGAGCCTATAGAACATTTTTATGGTCAGTAATTTCATCATTAAACAAGGACTGGAAAACAGAAGAAAAAATTGTCAAAAAAAAAAAAAAAAACAGAGACAAAATCCCCTCATATTGCATATGGACTACTTACAGGTACCCATGTGCCAACAAGAATTTCAGCTCCAGCTGCCGCGAGGGATTTTGCAATCGCCCAACCATATCCATTGTCATCAGCCACACCAGCAATAAAAGCTCTTCTACCTATAATTATAACTAATTTCAGTGGAAAATTACTTATATCATCTAAAAGAACAAAAATGGGGTCCCAATTAAGTTGTGTGAGAGAAAACTATGACAAAAAGACCAAAAGCTGTTTACAGGCAATAAATATGAAAGAAAACAAAGTGATTCATATCGCATTTATCAAGAAAATAAGATATTATAAGATGTTAGTTTGTTATCTGTATATAATTCTCCTATTACACAAGCCTTAGGGGCAAAGGTCTTTCTATAGTTTACACATCAGCAACAACAATTTGTTATGTGGGTGAGAGCTTACTTGTTTTGTTCTCTGAGAAACTAGGAGACCAATTTTCAACATTCTCAGGAATACATGAAATAGTTAATATAGGAAAGGGCAGTTTATGCTGTCACAATATTTACTTAGACTTCAAGGAGATGCATACATAGAAACTAAATACTTGACAGAAGGTTTTAGTCCAGCAGAAAAGAAGAACCACCTTTCAAATCAATTGGCAACCCTGAAACTGGCTTGTTTTTACTAGATTCAGCCACTGCCCTTGTAAATATTTTGTCAAATCTTATGGAAGAAGATGTAAAGCTCCGCTGGAAAGGTTGCAATGGTGCAATATGACATGCAGTTGCAAGTTTATTCCATGATCCCACCTTGGATTTGCCACCAAGAACCACAACGCCTGCATCTGCAAATCTTTGTGATGAACAAATACAGGTTGTAGACATTGCAATTTGCAAGCCAGAAAATGCTGTTGCCGCCATCTTCAAAGAATGTAGTATGGCAGAAGAAAAATCAAAGCTACATTTAAAAACAAAAAACAAGTATCAATAATAGTTAATTAGCACCAGTTTGAATTGTATATTTAGACAATGTACAGAGAATACAATAATAGGAAATACCAGTTTTACAAACAGCTGAGAGATTGGACAGTTAAGGATGCTCAAGGGTTATTTTATTGAATTAACCACCTTTATAAGCAGTTCTTAATGAACTTATCACAAAATACATTCTTTATTTATTGCAGCGCTGTGAGCTATACTGCATTCTGGAAGCCATAAAGGAAAAATATATAGAAAAAAGCAACGCATCATCAGTTCATAGTTACTTCTCCGAATTATACAGACCCTTAGTTAGAATTTCCTTTTTCATTCATGAGGAAAAAGATTCAACTAATCAAAAAAATTTGCGGCATCCAGACAGAAGAATCAATCGTCATGAATCACTGCGATTCAGTAGCTTCCAGCGAAAAATTAAAATCCGAGCAACTACCCAAATTCAATGCAATCAAGAAACCAGCAATGACCAGTTTACCAGACATGTGGGCAATCAGTTGCACTCATCTGGTTAAAGTTTTCAGATTTACTCCGTCAATCTGCTTACTGGACAATATACTCAATAACAAGCGCAATACCACATTGCAAGCAAGCAGCAACCTCACATTTTTTGCACAACCCTAAGAGTTAACAATAAACACGAAAAAAAACCGCAAGGGTGACTATTTCAAGCCCAAATTTAGACTTAGGCACCTTTTTGCCAAATCATTCGGCACTGTAAATCTTCACTACCTGGCGACAGGACTGGTATCAAAGACTTGGTCCGGTACACCACACATGCTGCAGATAATGTACCGAAATATCCATGGAAGTACAAAAAAGGAAGCTCACATTTCATAGATCAAGACAAAGCCAAGTCTTGGGCATACTTACAAATCGCCCATTCCTGACAAATAACCACAACAAAATTTACAAGGGAATCCGGAAATCTAACTACCAGTAGACATAACGCTAGCAGAGAAGGTTGGTTGTCACCTCTTGGCAACGATAAGCGCCAATGTGGAAAGAAAAGTGAGAGTTGGGCCTTGAGTGTAGAGACTAGAGAGTAATAGATTATCCGAGTTGGCTATCCGAGTTCTTATCAGGAATTTGTTGAACAGAGGAATGAAAAGGTTTTGGAGTGAGGAAAATGCAGAGCCTAATGTGAGCGAAGTAGCGGCTGGTCAGAGAGCAACAGTAGCTGGGAAGCTTTGGAAGTGTCGAAATGCAGCGAAGGCACATTTTTACCGCACGTGCATGGCACGTTGAAACTTTAACCCTCGTCAACTCCTCCGCATGCTTTTGAAAGAAGATATACCACTCTAGTCCTATTTATAAATTCAATTTGACCAAATCTTACATACCAAAGAAAGGTAAGTATCACAATGATTATAGAACAAATTTTCAACTTTACCCTCATTTATGATGGGTACTTTTTAAAATTTATTGTCAAATCTCTCTCATCTTTTTCTCTTTCCAACATGGTTAATTAATCTCTCTCATCATCATTACTATGGGCAAAATTGTCACAATCTCATTTTTTGGTCAAAATGGACTTATAAAAAGGACCAATTTTTTTGGTCAAACTGGACTTATAAATAGGACCAAAGTGGTACTTCGTATCTATTTGAGTTGATCTTGATTTGGAATACGAGACAAAAAATTTTATATTACCTTGTTTTAATTATAAAGCCTAGTTAATTTGTTTTTAGAAAGATTAAAGAAGTTAAATAAGTTATTTAATCATTTTATATGTTATGTATCCTTATATTATAGGGTTAAGGTGCATTTTTGCCTTTAAAGTATGCGCCTAGGAGCAATTTTACCCCTGAAGTTTTCGACGTAGCAATGTTGCCTCTGAAGTTTAAAAACGGAGCAATGTTGCCCCTCCGTCAAAAACCCTAACGGTCAAAAACCCAGTGGCAACATTGATCCGTTTTTAAACTTTGGGGCAACATTGCTACAATGAAAACTTCAAGGACAAAATTGCTCCTAGACGCATACTTTAAGGGCAAAAATGCACCTTAACCCTATATTATATATTAGTTTATTAGTCAAACTAAATAATTTAAAGAAAAAATAAAAATAAAAATATTCTAAAGTAATTTAATTAGCTTCCTTAAACCCTCTAAAAAAAGTCAAGTAGGTCTTATAATCCGGAGGGAGTATTTTTTTATATTCGTGAATATTTTTTTATTTATTTTTATTGATGAATAATAATTAAAGAAAATAAAAAATAAAAAAATGATTAAGATGTTTTAGAAAATTCATGTCATATTAACTAATTTTTTAATATAATTAAATTAGATAAATATATTTTATATTAAGGATAGAGAGGGAGTATTTTTTTTTTTGGCCTTGGAAAGATCACACAATTATGGAGTATGAACTTGTGATAATAACAATGAAGTATCTTTTCCCCTGCATAATAGATATGATAGTTTATGAGGTTACGCCAATGTTTAAAATATATATATATATATATATATATATATATATATATATATATATAAAGTCAAAAGGTTTAAATCCCTCTGTTACTTAATAAAGCATTTGAAATTATAAAATTGATACGTAACACCTGAAAAATAAAATTGCCCAGCAGGGATCAAATGTCAACGCCCTCCCCCCCCCCCCCCCCCCAAAAAAAAAAAAAAAAAAAGTACTTCTGTTTGTACCCCATGTGGGTTAAATAGGTGCGAGTAATGTGGGTCATTTCCCATTATGGATTTAAATTGTCTCACTAAGAAAATGAAAATATTTTAAACATCAACTAATTTAACTATTTTTTTTTTAAAAAAAACGAACTTAACTAATTCTTTTTAACATTAACGCTTAACTCATGAAAATTTTCTCACCTTCCCTCGTCACTAAACTACGTTGGTCAAAAATAATTTTGAATGGCCGTAGAAGGTTTGGGAGAATATCACTTAAATCCCAAGCACAAAAAAATAATATTAGAAAATTTATCATTGATAAGTGAAGAGTTACTATATTAATAAATGAAAAAACTATCATTGACAAGTAATGAGGCTTATCAATGTATTATTTCCCTTAACTGAAATGTATAAGATGTTCTCTTAAGTTTTTAATACCTCCTATTCTTTTTTTCTTTTTTTTGATACATAGGCGATATGGGATGGGGGGATCAAACCCAGTACAAGGGGGTGGAGAGACTACTCTCAATACCACTGCACTACTAGTAGTGCCGGTAATACCTCCTATTCTTTATAGAAGAATAAATTTCACGGCAAGAGTGAAAGTGATATTCCTATTTTTATTTCCTGACATAGTTTTTTGTTGGCATACATGAAAATATGATAATGCAAGTATTGTTGGTGAAGAATCGTAGTGAAAAATGATAATCAAAGTGGCTGAGTGAGAGAATAATTCAGATTGGACGTTCAATGCCACCTCCGGCCATAACCCTCTTCCATGATCCCATTGGCCACCTCCATGAATGCCGAGGTCACCACCACCTCTACCATCTTGAATGCCGAGGTCTTCTTTTCTCCACTGACAATACATAAGAACCTCAGTTCCCTCTAGTTCTGGTGCTTTATTGAAGCCATCAACATCCATGAAGTCTATCCAAGCATACCTGTAATGAGCACGCATTTACAAATCAAGGTGGACAACAACTGACCAAACATGCTCCATCCATAGTTTTTTTATTTATTTACTATATATCTGGGAAAATGCATTTTCATGAGTTGCCAATGGAATTTAAGGCCCTATTTTGATCAAAGAAAAGGTGGGAATGGAATGGAAAATATTTTGCCTCAATGCGTTTGGTTGACATTGGAAAAGAAAATGGGTTGATAGGAAAAATTTTGTTTAGTTGGAAGAAAATAAAGTAGAAAAATGAGGTAAAATACCATTTTACCCTTACAAATAAAATATTTTTTTATACCACACAAAACCAACTACGTAGTGCATAGTACACTCTCAAGAATACCTTACCAATTCTCGAGAATTGGTAAGATATTCTCTCACTCTTAGTGGTTTTTTCCCATTTCTGACGCACACACTGGAGGATGCTTCACTTATTTAGCTTATGGATCTCAATATATTCAAACTGGGACTAGAGAGCACGTTATCCTATTAGATTACGACTTTGTCCCTGCTTAGGTTGTGACAGGTAGAATTACATGGGTCACACACGGACACACATATGTGAAGCTTGTGGTTACGACTCTGTCCCTGTTTAGGTTACAACTATTTCTGTATCAATAACTGCACACACACACACATAACAGTTAAATGGCAAAAAAAATGATTTTCGCCTAAGATTTTTGCCTTCTCCTTCCTTCTTCTTCGCCGTCACCTCTCTCGCTCTCTCTTCCGCCCCTTCAGTCTCAATAATAGAGGTCATACCCCTCATCAATATTATAATCAAAATCTTCATCTTGTAGGGATGAATGGAAGGTCGCGGTCTCATCCGAAGCCATGGATCACTTTGTTCAATAAAAGAAACAAAGAAAAAGAAAGTAAGAAGCAATTGAGCGAGGGAAGCAGAGACAACAACGACGCTAAAAAGGATAAGTCGGTCTTCCCTCTCGGTCAGAAAATGGGTTCCCACCAAGGTAGATGGGAACAGATTTTCCCATGTATAAGGGAAAATGCCTAGCCGCTAGAAAATATTCTCCAGGGAAAATGCGAACCAAACATCGGCCGCCGACGGAAAATGACTATTTTCCCTTTCCTTCCCCCAATTTTCTTTCAACCATACGGGCCCTTAGTTGACTGGTTTCTATGCCAAATACAGGTCTCTTGGATTCGATGTCCTAAAAACCAATCATGAGATGATTGTTATGACATGCATTGTACCAAGATTTATTAAAAAACAATTGAGTTATTATAGAAAAAGCAATATATAACTAACTCCCACTAGAATATTATTCTTAATACCATCTCTGGTAAAGTATTATTGTGAATTGTGATAACTATAATATATTGAGACTTGTATATACGTTGACGACTAGTGCATGTGTCGGTTGATGACTATACTCATGGATATGAGAATTGTCAAATCAATGCACGGGTGCTTGTTGGAGAACACCTACTATGATAATGTTGCATGGATTGATAAAAAGTGTCATCAGTGATTCATATAGTCATTTCAGACTTTAAGTCGCTACGAGAGTTGTACCCTTTGGCCCATTTCATGTTATCAAGTGACAGACATGTGGCCTCTTTAGATCCTTCTGTATTGGAAGGTACGACTTCGAAGTCCGAACTAGATATGGGATGATAATATTAAAAAAAATGAGCAAAGTGAGAAATTATATGCACACTCCTTGCTGTCAAATCACTTAAGAGGGTGGGAGAGAATATTGGGCATGATAGCTGAGTGAGGTGTCTTCTGGCAGAGGTGATGAGGGGAAGTCCAAACAGCTCTGTAGATACACACACCGTTGAGGCGAAATGATGTTTCCCTCGCAATTATTCCACACGCAAGTCTAGAGTAACATCATGCCTCCTATCCTCAGCTATAATCCGTTATTCTTCCTTCTCATTTACAGGTTTCTCACAAGGATCTTCAGTGGAATCCCTCTTGTATGCATATAAGTTACTGCCTACATTGACTTTCAGTTACGAGGTGCCAGATATATAACATCTTTAATTTGCCGTACTTTATTTACTCTTGTTATTTTGGAGTGTGTAACTTTTATTGTATCACCAACGCATTCAATTTTATCTGCATCATTTGACTTAAATCCTATTGGCTTGTGAAGCCACAACTTCGCCATTTGGTTGATAGTAATAATTTAGAGAATGTCTCTTAGTGGTACGGTTTTGAAGATGTTGGGTAGTTCTTTTTAAGACTTTTCATCCAGGGAAAAAGTTAGTCCTTGAAGTTCTATTCAAATTTCAATCTAGCCTTTCAACCTTTTGTGTATGTTGGTTCAAATAAGGTTCAATGTCATTCTTCTTTGTCCACTCAATTAACGGAATTGTCTGACCCGACTCAGACATAGCTTAACGGACAGAATAGCAGCACTGACATGAAAGTTACATCATAATTTATATCTATAGCCATCTTTTGTCATCCCCTCATATAATTCCCAATCACAGTTTGGGGTTCATGCCTCACACATTCAAAGTAGAGTTTAGATTTGGATTTGGAGGTTCAATATTTCAGTCTTTCACATGTTCTTCAATTTCATGAATCAAAAGGGTCATTGACTTCTCAAGCATCAAGGAGGCATTGCATTGATTACTGTGATTGCAGTGATTCCACAGTATCCTTTTTTTTTTATAACAAAGGATTCCACAGTATCAATAACATCTCAATCGATGGAAAATCCTGGTTGAAGTTTTTGGGAGTGCTGGAACAACAGGAATTGCATTCTAACATTACAAAATATAAGGGGCTTGCGTGAAAACATTTAAAAAGATGCAAGGGACTGAAAAGAAGTCCTTTACAACTTCTGAAAGCACAGGGGTTTAGCCTCAGGCCAAAAGATTAAATTCGGGGTCTAAATCAAAGTTTGAGTAAAACTTCAAAATTTAAAATGAAAATTCGCCTTTATATCGAATAAATAATTTTCTGTATGTATTTGTTGTCTGGCTTGTAACGTGTGCCTTTTCATTCTTCTCTTGGATACGATTTGGGGACGTCGATAACTTTTGTTGATGATGAGCAGTGCAAGATAATTCTTTTGCTCAAGTTTTGTTGATTGATGAGAATCAAATGGATCAAAGCATCATAAATCAGTTGGATTTGGGAAGTTTTGTAGTTGTATAGACCTTACAATCTTGTTGAAGATAATTAAAAATAATAATAATAATGCCACGTACATGTCCTTAATATAAAATCTAAGTTTGTAGTGTAAATCTAAATCTCATATTAAGGACGGAAGGATTTAGTATGCTGTAGCCCCATAATTAACTGTGGATGGCATCTAATGGATGATACATGTGATGTTGAAATTAGAAATTGTCAATATGGTGTCCTCTTAATCAAAAATACTTTTGATTGTGGGTTTTGTGCATTGCACAATTTAAAAAATAGATAGCACTGGTCATGAGTAATGCATTTCGTTAGAATTTTTCTATAGCTGGTGTATAAGTATAAATTATTAAAATCGATGGAATGCGTTTGAGAGGAAAATACAAATAACTGTAAGGGTTGTCAATTAAAAATGGTGATCAGATTGAACGAATTTTAGTGTGACAACCATTTGATTCTCCAATACAATATTGAGCAATCATTTAGGCCCTGTTTGTTAGAAAGAATTGGGCCGATGGAAAGGGAAGATAACAACTTTCTGAAAGAAATTTAGGCGATCTTAACATGCTGAACAACCAAATAGCATAAGATCAATGCGGAAAAACAGTAGAGATCACAAATACCTCCCGCCATTGATTTGTCTCCTGAAGCAAATAGGGACGAACTTCAAGTCTCCAGACACGAACAGTCCTCGCCAGCAACCAGGAATAATCACGGAGTCTTTTCCTTCTGACCCTTTTCTCTGAATCTACAGATGGTGTGCTTCCCGAAGGTCAAAGCAGGTTCAGGGGACCAGACAGAGATTCTGTGCATCGTTTCCACTCTGGCCATCACAGAGTTACAAAAAGGGAAACAATTTGAATACGCACTTATTGCGTATTAACTGTGCATTAATTGGGACGTTACAGTATTAATGGGCGGTTACAAAACCGGCAATAATGTGGGACATAAATAGAAATAACGGAAAATTAATTGCTGAATTAAATATTTTCCAACATTCTCCCACTTGGCCCACATACTTCAGTACATACCAATGAAAAACAAAAAGCATGGATCATGGCGATAGGTCCTCTTAAAGCGAGTAATATCTCCCATGTATCATGTTTTCCAAGCCCAAGCAACTTAATGAATAAACCCCATGTTTATTCTAGGTCCAAACTTTAATGATATTTCTCAAAATGAATTTATGCGCAATACTGAATGAGAAAATATCGCAAATAGAGTTTCATAAAAAACATCGTTCTTACAACGAAAAGCACATAAAGGAACTAAGTCCCATTCTTTCTGCATGATCCTGAAATTTCAATGTAGGCATGCCTTTAGTTAAAGGATCAACAATGATCAATTCAGTGCTCATGTGTTAAAAAACCACTGTTTTATTTTAAACACGCACTTTTATGGCTAGACACTCAATGTCGATATGCTTGATTCGACTACCACCTTTATTGTTCTTAGCCATAAAAACAACAAATGAATTATCACAATATAACCTTAATGGCCTAGAAATTGGATCCATAATTCTAAGCCTAAAAATGAAACTCTTCATTCATACACCATGTGCGGTAGCCTCAAAACAAGATACAAACTCAACTTACATAGTGGAAGTAGCAATTAAAGATTGCTCTTTACTACTCCATGATACAGCTCTATTGGCTAGCTTGAAAATATATCCTAAAGCGGATTTTCTTAAGTCAATGCAGCCAGCATAACCTGAATCATGATAACCAGTTGCTTCCAAGTTGTTGATTCGTTTGTACTTAAGCATGTAAATAATATTAATGATTTGCAGATTGTATGACTGCAAAGTATTAAACATACATGCTTATAACTAAAATTTGAGACTAACAAATCATATTATGATTTACCAATGTAAATCATGCTTAAAAAACATGAAAACATGAATCTACTGACATACAACTTGCCTGTGGGCTAAAGTTATAATTCAATTAGATCCACATATAACTTTATGATAAAACTATCAAATTATTTCCTTATTCTTAATTCTTGTAGGTAAATTAAGAATATAATTTGATGTTCTATTCCAATTAACCATATCATTATAAATTCGTATCACTAAAGTCTACCTGTGGGCAAAGACATTAGCATAGCATGAATTTATCTCGAATGGATGAAACTAGAATGCAATTATATCTCCTAATACCTGTGGGCTACTTAGAAGATATAAAGCCTTTCCATTCCACCCTAATTAAAACTATGATTATAATTATCTACCTGTGGGCAAAGATTAATTATAACCACATATTTAATTACAATGGACGTCTTCAAATCTTTATGTGATGTATTTTGTTCATTAGAACAAAATATAGCTTATGTGCCTAGTGAGGATGTTTTAGATGCTCCTTGGTTCTATATACTCATCACAAAGACATCACACCATTGTATATATTAATTGTACATATGGTCATTATTTTGATATGGTATAACCTTATGTGATTAAATATGCATATATACAACATGTGCATAAAGATGTTGTAGCTATTCCTTTAACAAATATGTATGCTAATCACTAATATCAAATATGTACAATATAAATACCATACATACAATGTCAAAAGAAATATGAATTTAATCAATTTAAACAACTAAATCATTAATGTGAGTAAAAAAATATTTACTCACCTTCATAAAATGATATTCTAAAATCCATAGGTGATTGCTCTAGTATACGAGTTAATCACAAATATCAATAATGTGCACTAAATCCGTATATGCACAGCTTTATGGAGGACTTAACCAATTAATTTAATCAACATAAGTGACTAAATATTATCCTCCCACTTTGATTAAATTAATATTACTAATATTAATCACCAAAATTAATCTTGTGCATTTGGATCCCAAATATGCACAAATCATTAATGAGAATTTAATTGATTAATTTAATCAACAAAGTGTGATTAAATAATCATTTTAGACAAATTCTCCCACTATTTTGTACATTCAAAAATAAATCTAATATATGCACATCTTAATGGAGGGATTAATTGATTAACTAATTAATCAAATTAAAAGAAAAATCCTCCCACTGTTTTATGTATCCAAATATTGTTTAAATTGGATTAAGCCTTTTCAATTTGAATATGTGCTCTCTGCTTACAATTTATTTTAATAGTTAAAATAAATTGCAGAATGCCTGTATATTAAATATGAAACTCTACATATGCGTTTTTTTTTTGTTTTCTAAATCGATGCACATATGAGAAATCTTTTTTCAGAGATTTTGTTTGATTCCCTTGATTGTTAAAACCTTTGATTCATCTGCTATATATGAATTTTGACTACGCTTGTGCAACTACTCGGATTGGTTGCTTGATCCATTGATGAATCATGCTTTGATTACTGCTATGCATATTATTCTCTCTGAATCTGGAGTTGCGTCAAAGCCTTCGTTTTTTCAGAATTGATTACATCTGATTCAAATCTTTGATAATTTGTTCTAGTTTTGAAATTGATTAATGTGAAAATCTGGATTGAATTTTTTCATTAACAATGATGGTTGCATCGTTGCCGTTGGTTTTTTATCAGTGAAAATAGACGAAGTCAGAAACACGATTTCGGTTTTTTGATTTTAAGAACTCAAAATTTTGGTTTTGATTTGGAGTAGATCTCGTCGGACTATACGAAATCCTTGTTTAGAAGTTTTTCCAGTGATTTTCGCCGTTAAAAACCGTCGGATCTGAGCCTAAAATCGTCAGAAATTGTCGCCTGAAAACGCCGTGGGTCGCGGCTTCTATTACCGGGTTGAAGGTCGGGTAGGGCATTGCAAAACGGGCGAAGAAGAAAACTTGAAACGGCGTCGTTTGGTTCCTTAAGTGAAACGCTGCGCTTCATCTAATGGAGCTGGGCCAGACGCATAAGGGCTGAGGGTTTTTTTTTGTTTTGGGCTGAGGAATTTCTGGGCTTAGTCTATTTTGCATTTCTGTTTTCAACAAAAAAAAAAAAGGGGAGCATCAGAATTAATTAAAACGCGCAGGAGGTCTCATATGGATTCGAACACCGGACCTTTTGGCGCGTAAGCGCCTTAAGTGCTGGCACTCTGCCAGCTGCGCCACGCGGCTCCAGTGTGTTATATTGTCAGAGTTTATTTTATTTAAATAAATCTCCAGCAAAAATCAGTTTAATTAAAAAGGAGAAATGGTCTCCGCTGAATTTGATCCCAGGACCAGCAGGTGCCCACGCGCCTTAAAGGCTGGCGCCTTGCCAGCTGAGCCATGGGCTCCTCTGTGACTTTTGCTGAGTATTTATTTCATTTAAATAATTCTTTTCAGCAAAAATCAAAATTTTAAAAGCGTTACCAATGGGATTCAAACCCACTTCCCCTGGGTCCAAAATCTTACTCAGGCTTTTTTGGACATCCAGAAAAGGTGACACTAGATTATATGTCTAAAATTTTATTTTTGCCTATTATGCCCTTTTGGATTTAAATTTAAATCTGAAATTTAATTTAAGTTGGATTTTCATGTGATATTGAATTATATATTTTTTGTAATTTGCATGAATTAATTATTGTTAAATTATTCATGCAATTTTATGTTAAATAATTTGCACAGAATGAAGTATCCAATTTTAATATTGCTTATAGTTTTTCATGCAATATTATATAGTAATGTTAAGTGATACTTATGTTTTTAATTAATTAGAGAGTAGCCACAGCATCTTTAATTAATTGAAAATGTAAATAGAGTTGCATGATCACATAATAACATTTGTTGTAATAAATCATATGTAGTATAATAAAATTTTGTCCCACAGGAATATTTTATTATATGTTTTGTATGATTAATTAGGATAAAATGTCAAATTATATTCTTAATTAACCCACAGGTATTAAGAATAGGGAAATAATTTGATAGTTTTATCATACAGTTTTGTATAAATCTAATTGAATTAGAACTTTAGCCCACAGGCAAGTTGTATGTCGGTAGATTTATGAAATTTTTGCATGATTTACATTGGTAAAACATGATTTAGTTTATTAGTCTCAATTCTTGTTTATTAAGCATGTATTTCTTAATTATGCAGCAAAACAACCTGCAAATTTCTCTGATATGAAAAATGATATTCCCGAACTTAGGGGTGACAACTATAAGGTTTGGAAAGAAAGAGTTCTTCTCCAATTAGGGTGGATGGATATTGATTATGCTATTAGGAAAAACGAACCACCCTCCATAACTGCAACCAGCATTCCAGATCAGGTTAATCTTTACGAAAAGTGGGAGCGATCTAATCGTCTCTCAGTGATGTTCGTAAAGACTCATATCTCTGCTGGTATTCGTGGTTCCGTCGAACAGCATGACAAAATCAAGCCACTTCTGAAGGCGATCGATGATCAATTTCAGACTTCAGATAAGGCACTAGCCAGCACCCTGATAATGAAGTTTTCATCCCTAAGACTTACTACAGTGAAAGGTGTGCGTGAGCACATCATGCAAATGAGGGACATTGCAGCTCAACTAAAGAAACTTGAGGTTGACATGTCTGACTCCTTTCTCGTCCACTACATCCTGAACACTCTTCCACAGCCATATGGACCCTTCAAAATATCCTACAACACACATAAGGATAAATGGTCAATTAATGAACTTTTGACCATGTGTGTTCAGGAGGAGGGAAGGCTGCAAATGGAAATGGGAGAGAGCTCATTTATGACGACTGAGAAAAGGGGTCAGGCTCAAGCCAAGAAGAAGGGGAAGGGAAAAACACCACCCCAAGGTGGAACTAAAGCACTACCCCAAGGAGGAATTAAGAAGGAATCCAAGTGTTTCTTCTGTAAAAAGAAGGGACACATGAAGAAGGACTGCTCTAAATTCAAACAATGGCTTGAGAAGAAAGGTATGTCAGTCTCACTTGTCTGTTATGAATCTAATATGATTGATGACATTAATGGCACTTGGTGGGTTGACTCTAGTTCATCAATCCATGTTTCGAATACCTTGCAGGATATGCAAAACCTAAGGAAGCCGTTGGGAAGTGAACAATTCATCTACTCTGGTGGAAGGATTCGTTCACATGTGGAGGCTGTAGGGACTTGCAGTTTAGTTCTGAGTAGTGGTCATGTTTTAAATTTGGAAAAGACTTTTTATGTACCAAGTTTCACTAGGAACTTGATTTCTGTTTCAAGACTTGTACGTTTGGATTATTCCTTTATGTTTTATGAGACATCTTTGGATATGTTTTATAACTCAAATAAAGTGGGGAATGGTACTTTGTCTAACGGTCTTTATCATATTTACTTACAACATGATACTGCTTATGATGCCATGCATGTTTCTGTTGGTTCGAAACGTAGTGTTATGAATGAGGATTCTTCTATGTTGTGGCACCGGAGATTGGGACACATCTCCATTCAAAGAATTGAAAGATTGGTGAAGGAAGGGGTACTTAGTACTCTGGACTTTACTGATTTTGAGACTTGTGTAGACTGTATTAAGGGAAAGCAGACTAACAAGTCAAAGAAAGGTGCTAAGAGGAGTTCTGAATTGTTAGAAATCATACATACAGACATTTGTAGTCCTGAAATGGGCGCATATGGTCAGAAATATTTCATCTCCTTTATTGATGATTACTCACGATACATGTATCTCTACATGCTTCATAACAAGCACGAAGCATTAGATGCCTTTAAGGTATTTAAATTAGAAGTAGAGAAACAATGTGGAAAACAAATTAAGATAGTGAGATCAGATAGAGGTGGTGAATATTATGGTAGATACACTGAAGATGGACAAGCACCTGGTCCATTTGCCAAGTTTCTTCAAGAACATGGGATTGTTGCCCAATACACCATGCCTGGTTCTCCAGACCAGAATGGCGTGGCAGAAAGAAGAAACCGAACATTATTGGACATGGTGAGAAGTATGCTTAGTAGCTCTAAGCTGCCTAAGTCCTTGTGGATAGATGCACTTAAGACGGCAGTGTACATATTAAACCGAGTTCCAACCAAGGCTGTTCCAAAGACGCCTTTTGAGTTATTCAAAGGTTGGAAACCGAGTTTGCGACATGTACGCGTTTGGGGATGCCCGTCTGAAGTTAGAATCTATAACCCACAAGAAAAGAAGTTGGATCCAAGGACCATTAGTGGCTATTTCATTGGATATGCCGAAAGGTCTAAGGGTTACAGGTTTTATTGTCCATCTCACACAACTAGGTTTGTGGAATCAAGGAATGCAAAATTTCTTGAACACGACTTGATTAGTGGGAGCGATCCATTCAGAAACCTAGTTTCTGAAGAAGATCATTTAGATAGCCAACCATCTACTTCAAGTTCAGGATTGATTGTAAACAATGCTCCTTCAGCCCAACCGAGTGTTGTACAACCAGTCATACAAGATCCACAACCGGCTGATGATGATCTAGTCGATCAAGTTGTTAATGAGGAACAACTAGAAATTGTTGAACAACCAGTTGAACAACAAGTTCCTCGAGAAGATGGCGAAACAACATTAAGGAGATCTACTAGACCGCGAAGATCAGCGATACCTGATGAATACTTTGTGTATCTGCAAGAATCTGACTATAATGTCGGAGCTGAAAATGATCCTGTAACGTTTTCACAAGCCATGAACTGTAGAAATTCAGCATCATGGCATGATGCTATGAAGGATGAGATGAATTCTATGGCATCCAACAGAGTCTGGGATCTTGTTGAGTTGCCTAATGGGGCGAAGGCCATTGGGTGTAAATGAGTCTTCAAAACCAAGAGAGATTCATTAAGCAACATTGACAGACATAAAGCAAGACTTGTGGCCAAAGGATTCACTCAGAGAGAAGGAATCGATTACAAGGAGACATTTTCTCCTGTATCTAAGAAAGATTCTCTTCGCATCATTCTAGCATTAGTTGCACATTTTGATATGGAGTTGCAACAAATGGATGTGAAAACAGCCTTTCTCAATGGAGAACTAGAGGAAGAGGTTTACATGAAACAACCAGAAGGATTTTCCTCTAGTGATGGTGAGCATTTGGTTTGCAAGCTCAGAAAATCCATATATGGATTGAAACAAGCTTCCCGGCAATGGTATTTAAAATTTCATGACGTTATCTCTTCATTTGGTTTTGTAGAGAACGTTGTGGATGAATGTATATACCAGAAGGTCAGTGGGAGTAAGATTTGTTTCCTTATTCTATATGTGGATGACATTTTGCTTGCAACCAATGATAATGACTTGTTGCATGAAGTGAAACAATTCCTCTCTAAAAGCTTTGAAATGAAGGATATGGGAGTTGCATCTTATGTCATTGGCATTAAGATTCAAAGAGACAGACAAAGAGGTGTTCTTGGTCTGTCTCAAGAGACCTATATCAACAAAGTTTTGGAAAGATTTAGGATGAGGCATTGTTCACCAAGTCCAGCTCCCATTGTGAAAGGTGACAGGTTCAGTTTGAACCAGTGTCCAAAGAATGATTTGGAGAGGGAACAAATGAAAAATATCCCTTATGCTTCAGCTGTAGGAAGCCTAATGTATGCTCAGGTCTGTACCAGGCCTGACATTGCATTTGCTGTTGGAATGTTGGGAAGATATCAGAGTAATCCAGGTATGGATCATTGGAAGGCTGTGAAGAAGGTATTGAGATACCTTCAAAGAACTAAGAGTTACGTGCTTAAGTACAAACGGACAGACAATCTAGAAGTGACTGGTTATTCCGATTCAGACTATGCTGGCTGCGTTGATTCAAGGAAATCCACTACTGGATATATTTTCATGCTAGCCGGTGGAGCTGTATCATGGAGTAGCAAGAAGCAATCTTTGATTGCTACTTCTACGATGGAAGCTGAGTTCGTGTCTTTGTTTGAGGCTTCTTCTCTTCTTGTCAATGAATGAATCCAGCCCAAAACACGTATTGCCCACCCTTCTTGTCAATGAAACACAGCGTTTCATTAAAGGCAGAAACGACAGGGTTATTTTTTTTTTTGTTTTTTTTGTTCTTCTTCTTTACCCGGATCAGAGACCCGACCCGACCCGAATGAAGACCCAGAAATAACGCGTTTCAGCGACGTTTCAGGCGATCTCAAGGCTCAAAAACAATGATTTTGACGGTGGTTTCAGGGCATAATCTCGGGAAAAAACCTCTGAACATAAATTTTTAACAATCTCCAAAGATCTCCACCCAAAATCGAAACAAACAATTTGAGTTTTAAAAATTAAAATGAGATTACGTTTTCACCTATGGAGGGCGAACAACGACGTTTCAGAAAACCAAAAATTGTTCGAATCTAAGGAAACAGATTTTGAAAAACTCAATCCAGTCATAGTTTCAGTGATCAATTACAAAAACAGAACAACTGATCATTATTTCAACCGAAACACAATCAATCGATTGAAACGGACAAAAAATCCCTCAGTTTTTGAGTGTGTTTTCGACAGCAAAAAGAAACTCACAAACGCCAAAAAGAAACTCACAAACGCAGTCAGCAAGGCAATAATCCAGACTGAAAACATTTAAGCATGAAACCCAGATCAAAACCAAACGGGCTCAAATTGAAATCGATCAAGGCAGAACCCAAATGAACAACAGTGAGCATTAATCATTAATGATTCAACCATCATTGACAGAACCCAAATGAAGTCTCTGGTTAAACGATTTTGCAACGTTGATTAAAGGCATTTGAGAAATTTGCAATTACTCAAGTATCAGGTTTCATGAAAATTACAAGGCATTCTGCAATTTATTTTAACTATTAAAATAAATTGTAAGCCGGGAGCACACATTCAAATTGAAAAAGTTTAATCTGATTTCTTAATGAAATGAACATACATATATTTAAAAGAAATCCAGAAAAACAAAATGGAACACAATATGTTTGATATAATCATCAAATCGATGTAAATAACAACCAAAAGAGATTAAATCAAACAATCTAAAAAATTTTCCAGAAAATTCAGATTTCATGTAAACCAATGAAAATCAAGGCAGAGGCAAATTATACGTGCTCTGATACCAAATGAAAGAAATTTAGGCGATCTTAACATGCTGAACAACCGAATAGCATAAGATCAATGCGGAAAAACAGTAGAGATCACAAATACCTCCCGCCATTGATTTGTCTCCTGAAGCAAATAGGGACGAACTTCAAGTCTCCAGACACGAACAGTCCTCGCCAGCAACCAGGAACAATCACGGAGTCTTTTCCTTTTGACCCTTTTCTCTGAATCTACAGATGGTGTGCTTCCCGAAGGTCAGAGCAGGTTCAGGGGACCAGACAGAGATTCTGTGCATCGTTTCCACTCTGGCCATCACAGAGTTACAAAAAGGGAAACAATTTGAATACGCACTTATTGCGTATTAACTGTGCATTAATTGGGACGTTACAGTATTAATGGGCGGTTACAAAACCGGCAATAATGTGGGACATAAATAGAAATAACGGAAAATTAATTGCTGAATTAAATATTTTCCAACACTTTCCCACACAAAAAACGTGTTTGCTTCCCCCATCTTCCGTCGAGTATACATTCGGCGAGGCCTAAAGTTCCATCAACCATGGGAACTTTCATTCCATCCAAAATAGGAGGGAAGGTGAAAATCTTCCCGGGAAGGTGAAAATGTCGAACAAAAAGGCCCCTTTGAAAAAACTGTACCCATAAGCACAAGCAAGGCGCGAGCTGGACGAAGGTGTCGGTGAAGAAGCTTGTATGTACAGTGGTCGTTTTTCAGCGAAGGAGAAGTTGAACCTAAGCTGCATTTGAGGTCACTATTAATTGGAAATCAATTTAAATGTGAGATCTATGGGTTTGAGCTATTCGTTGCAGTGTTACGAGCTTGGGGGGGCTTCTGAAATGTTCGTCGCCTTGTTGCTTCGAGGTTGGGGGGCTGGGCTTTTCGTGGCCCTATTGCTTCCAGCTTGGGGGGGGGCTGAGCTTTTCACAGTCCTATTACTTGGAGCTTGGGGGCTGAGCTTTTCGTTCCTCTGTTGCTTCGAGGTTGGGGGGGCTGAGCTTTTCGTTGCCCTGTTGCTTCGAGCTTGGGGAGGGGGGACACACACAGTGGAATGCATTTTGAAGCAATATCCAGACACAGACACGGTTTACTTGCTAGGAAATATGTTGTTTGTTTCTGTACAATGTGTTGTTGTTTTGTTAATGATCCCTTTTTTGAATGATGTGAAGTGTGCTTATATATAAAAGTTGATTGTCTGGTGATGGTATGTTTACTAAAAATGAAAAATGGGTTTTGTTAAGTCTGTTAAAGGTGAATTGAAAACAAGTAATAGCAAAAGTTCGAACTTTTAATTTACGTTCGAACCAGACACCCCAGTTCGAACATCAGATATGTGTCGTTCATTCAGTGAGTGAGATGTTGGGTGGTAAGTAGTGGTGTAAATTGAGCCCATGGCATGAAAGATAGGAATGTATAAATGTTAATTGTGGTAGTTTGTAAAGAGGAGAGACAGATTATGATAAAAAAGATATTGGTGTGGTGAAAAATTGTGTAGGTATGGAGCCACGTTTACGTGAAATGATCGTAATGTTGGCTGGTTGCATAACTTTGCTACTAGCAGTGAGGACCTTGCTTGTGATGATGATGGTCGCTGTGGGAGCAGGTAGACCAAAGCATGTATACCTGCAAAATTTTGCCTCAATCAGTGTTTGTTTTAGATGGATCCAGTCGAACAGGGAACCGGGACGAGGATCAAGATGTGGACAGCAGTAGAGGATCGGGTCTTGGTAGATTGCCTTATGACTTTGAGATTGGATTAAAAGTGGATAGCAGATAGTGGGTATAACACCCCCAATTTCTAACCGTTATAATAACAAAAATTTAAATGATTTTCATAAATAAATTAATAAAATTCGAAATAAACAACCTTGGGAGTGTTACCGCCGCACTTGTACTGGGACAAGTGCAAGGCTACTTATTACAAATAAGGTAAATTCAAACTTAAACAAAATATATGTGTTTTTAATTAGAACAAAATAAAGTAAAATAAACAGCTAACTGTGCTCCTCACTTCTCACTGCTAGCCCCAACCCTCGGCACCTGTTTCACTGAAATTCTGCTCCCCCGAAGGATCATCGCAGCCAATGAACACAAACATCAGCAATTGCTAGTAATTCTAATAAATCACAATCAAATATAATCAAATCCAATATACGTAGTAATTGAATCAAATATCAATTTCTATATTCATAATATATATACACGTCAAATCAAATATTATTCATTATCTTTATTAAATTCATGATAGACCCGGGAAACCCTGCCAGTCTATTTAGTGGGAAGAGAACCATGGTAAACCCGGGAAACCCTGCTAGTTTACCCTGTGACCCAGGAAACCCTGCCAGTCACAAATCATCAAATTGGCCATCATCAAAACATCTCTTCCTAGTGTGTACACCTCTTCCCAAAGTTGCTACTAGTATCCCGGGAAACCCTGCCAGACACCACTTTGGGAAGAACGGATACTATCATTTTCACATCAGTGGCATAAAACCCAAAAGTTGTGTTCATCACTTGGGAGGTACCGTCCCAAGCTATCCTCCCACTATTAATTCATTACAATCACACACAATCAGGAAATTCAATCTTGTCATAATTATCAATTTCTTTATTGAATGTATCGGTTACTCAAGGGCATCATGACTTTCCAAATTATTCAAGAGTATAATAATTCAAGTATTCGATACAAGAGCCAACACATATTATAACTTAAATACCTATCTGAGTAAAGTCTAATTATTTAAAACACACACATAATAAAATTCCTAAATTATTTCTATTATTTAATTATCTTTTTTTATATACTTTTCTATCATTTAATTAAATGTAGGATACGAGGATATCTTGACATCAAATCTAAGCATGTCCTATTTCATTATGCAGCGGATATTATCTAAAGAATGAAAGAATATTAATTAATATAGCATCAGACACAACTAGCATAAACATTAAAATTATTGTGCTTCCTTTATTGATAAATAATGAATCGCTTCGCATGGTATGTGATCAAAATATGTAAAATATAAAATAAATAGATATATATTCTATATAATAAATAGAATATATAATAAGATTTTCTAATATAAATAATATAATAAAAAAAGATATATAATATGAAATATTAATATAATTACTATAAATAGAAATCAATTATATTATATAATCTAATTAATAACAAGAAAATCAATATATTCTATATATATTCTATATAATAAATAGAATATATAATAAGATTTTCTAATATAAATAATATAATAAAAAAGATATATAATATGAGATATTAATAGAAATCGATTATATTATATAATCTAATTAATAATAATAAAATCAATATATTCCTATTATAGTTTATTACGGTACAATATATTTAACATTTTAATTACATTTTATATTTATATTTATTCTAGCTAAAATCTAGGATCATAGCTAATATCTAGGATTACTAATATTACTACCCAACAAACTCGGTAAGGTAAATTGAAATGACTCCACTACTCCCAAAAATAGCTAACCACATGCTTTTAATAATATAAAAAAAATCAGCACACAATAAACATTTTTTAAAAAATAATAATAATAAAAGAGGAATTGGTGCCGCAAGCTACACGCACAATTGAAAGATGTAGTTAGACGCACAAAGTGACTTTGCAAAAAGCTACTTCAAAAGAAATATATATCATTCGATTACCAAAGTCCCAAATACCAAAATCTAAAACGTATGGGGATCTTATGTTAAAGGGTATGTGACTTTTGCAAAAACAAGTTATCACGCAAAGCGAGAAAAAGCAATATATGTATATTCAATTGCCAAAGCCTAAAACACTCAAGGCCAAAACGCACATGATCAATACTTATGGCTAGTGAAGATCAACCAGAATTATATCCTAAGATGAAAACATCTTTCTCATAAAGGAAGACAAACACAAGATTTATGTACTGAATGAAAATCACGAGAAAAAATGAGACGACAATTTTGTGGATTTAAAAGAATCATGCTCTGTAGCAACGGATTCCTATTATTCTAGGGATTAGGATTTTCTATCAAAATTTACATAAATCTAACCTAAACCTCATGGGGATTAGAATTACCTGGTCTCCGCTTTTGCTAGCCTCCTAGAAGAACGAGAGTATAGCGGCAGAGAAAAGTATCGGGTGTTTTTCTAGGTTTAAGCGGTCAGACCTAAATTTATAATTAAAATCTAGGGTTTTAGCTATGGGTTGGGCTTTTTACTTATTCCCGATAAATGAATTAAAACAAACGGTATAGTTTTATTATTAAATATATTTTAAGTCCAATGATGAATTAAAAAAATTAAAAATATAATCTGATCTAACTAACTCCTAGATTCTTGGATCTAATCTTAAATAATCTAATAATACTATTTACAAAATAATATGATTACCACACAAACAATACAATATTATTAATTTTTACTATATTATTATTATTATTACTACTACTATTTCTATTATTAATCATTATTATTTTATTAGTATTATTTTACTCTATCATTATCTTTACTATTTCTATTATTATTATTATTAATAAAAATCCGGGGTATTACAGTGGGTTCAAGGCAGGTTATGCAAATGTGTTGCAGAAGATGATTGAGCAGAAGCTTCCTGGCTGTGGTATCAAAGCAATTCCACACATCACCTCAAGACTGAAGACCTTAAAGTGTCTATGGCAGGCAGAATACGACACTGTTTATGGGCCCAATGCTTCTGGATTTGGTTGGAACCCGGAGACTAACCTTGTTACTGCAAATCCAGAGGTGTGGGATGAGTATTTGAAGGTATGAGATCCTACCATACTGTTGAAATTTGTACTTTGATAATGTATTACAAATGACTTCCATTTCCAAACTCACATATTGCTTGTTCAAAGTGCAGGCTCATCCAAAGGCAAAGGAATTTAGAACCAAAACCTTACCAAACTTTGACTCTCTATGCATGGTTTGGGGAAGGGACAGAGCTATCGGTGAGAAAGGAGAGTGCGCGGGGGGAATGGAGGAACAAATTAATCTTGAAGATGACGAACTTCCAGAAACACCACCACATGTTGATGAATCTGAGTTGTCGGGAACGAACCATGAAACTATCACCACTCAAGTCAATGCATCTGATGCAAATGTTGGTCCAAGGAAGAAGCGCAAACTGAACAATGCTGAAGTAATCGCTGAGGCATTGCGAGATACAGTCACACAATTGGAGAAAACCATCGTTACTGCGTTTGACAAGCTAGGAAATATGATGGCACCCCAAGAAAGGCAACCTGAACCTCCTGCCCTAGGAGATGACTTGTTGTAACACCCCCGATTTCTAACGGTTTTAATCACAACGAAATTTAAATAATTTTTATAAATAAACTAATAAAATTCAAAATAACAATCCTAGGGAGTGTTACCGCCGCACTTGTACTGGGACAAGCGCAAGGCTACTTATTACAATTAAAAGAAAAATCCAAACTTAAATAAAAGTATTTTATTCAAAGCATAAAATAAATAAATAAATAAATAAATAAAACTAGCTAGCATTCTCATTGTTCTTCCTCACTTCTCACTGCTAGCCCCAACAGCCCCAACTTTGAGACCTGTTTCACTGAAAATCTGCTCCCCTGAAGGATCGTCGCAGCCCATAAACACATACATCAGCAAAAGCTGGTAATCCTAATAAACAAAGATAATAGAAAAATAACAATAACAATAATAATAAATATAATGTTAAATAAAATATTCACATGATATAAAAAGAAAAAGATATATATATTTATATATAAAATCTAAAATATTAGTTTCATATCAAATGTCATTCATTAATTTTTATTAAATTTTATTTGGACCCGGAAACCTGCCAGTCCATTTAGTTTAGTGGGAAGAGAACCATGGTAGACCCGGAAACCTGCCAGTCTACCCTGTGACCCGGAAACCTGCCAGTCACAATCAATTGGCCATAAACATAATAATATCATATCTTCCTAGTGTGCACACCTCTTCCCAAAGTTGCTACTAGTGTCCCGGAAACCTGCCAGACACCACTTTGGGAAGAACGGATTTTCAATTTTCTCATCACATAATATTTCGAGGCATAAAGCCTAAGGTTGTGTTCATCACTTTGGGGGTACCAACCCAAAGCTATCCTCCCACTATTAAAATGTTTTAGACACACACAAAACAACCTCCTAAATGATCTCTATTATTTAATTATCTTATATATATTTTTTTATATTATTATTTTAATTAAATATAAATATAAAGATATTTTGACCTAAAATCTGTTATGACTTATCTTATTGCGTAGGAGGTATTATATAAATAAAAGAAAATCAACCAATAAATAAGTAAATGAATATAAGCAACTATATTAGGATCAGGTATAATTTGTAATTGACACACGCAAGCCGATGAAGCAAATTGAATCCAATGTATTGAATTTGAATAGAAAACAAAAAAAAAACATATGACAAAGCAACCCACAGGGGGTTCAGTAGCTTTTTTTTTTTTTTTAATGCAATACATGGAAAATAAACGTACAGAGACATATTCATGAAGAAAGATGCACGCACACCGAGGCATTATTGGAATGCAATCCTTACATGAAGGAAAGGAAGAAAAACGTACAGTATGTATAAAGAAAAAAAAACCACACGCGGACCGAGGCAATTCAATTCAGTTTTTTTTTCAAACGAGGCAATTCATAAGGAAAAGATGCACAAGTATAAATCCCGCACGCAAATCGATAAGAAGGAATCAGCATATATTCCTAATTCAATTATTCAAATTGAAAGCCACGACTATGCAATGGGAGGTATCTTATGTTTAATATTAAGCCACCTTGAAAAAAAAGATTTGTACAGGTATTCTAGAAATTAGGTCTGCCTATCAAAATTTATATAAACCTAACCTAAGACTTATGGGAATTAGGATTACCTGGTCTCCGTTCTTGCTAGCGACCTAATTTTGATTTGATGCGATGAAAGTACAGAAAGAGGGTTTGAGAAGAAAACAACGGAGGAGGAAAAGTATCGTGTGTTTTTAGGTTTTGACGGCTAGACCTAGATTTATAATTAAAAATTAGGGTTTTAGTTATGGGCTGGGCCCTTTAATTATTTGATATATTTGAATCCGATAAAGAATTCAAAAGATTTAAAATTATGATCTGATATAACTAATCCTAGAATCTTGGATCTAATCTTATAATATTATTTACAAAATAATATGGTTATCACCGGAACAATACAACACCATTAATTTAATTTAATTTATTATTTATTATTATTATTATTATTTTTTGGTATTATTTTAATCTATCATTATCATTTCTATTTTTATTATTATTATTATCATCATCATTAAAATTATTATCATCATCATTAAAATCCGGGGCATTACATTCTACCCTCCTTAAAATAAGTTTCGTCCTCGAAACTTGAATGCGTACCTTCTTCAAATAAGAAGGGGTGTTTATTGCGCATATCGTCTTCTGCCTCCCATGTTGCTTCCTCTATCTTTTGACTCATCCACAAAACTTTAACTAGTTTGACTAACTTGTTTCTCAATATTCTTTCACTTCTATCAAGGATCTTTATGGGACATTCTTCATAGGTGAGATTCCGATCTATCTTGATAGATTCGGGCTGAAGCTTATGTGAAGGGTCTGGTACATATTTCCGGAGCTGAGATATGTGAAAAACGTTGTGTACATGCTCCAAATCCATTGGCAAAGCTAGTCTGTATGACACTTCACCAATTCGTTCAATAATATCGTATGGGCCAATATACTTTGGACTCAGCTTGCCTTTCTTTCCAAATCTCATCACCCCCTTCATCGGTGATACTCTTAAGAATACTTTTTCTCCTGTCTCAAATTCTATTGGCCGTCATCGTTGATCTGCATATGACTTTTGCCGATCCTGAGCTGTTTTCATTTTCTCTTGAATTACCTTCACTTGCTCCATTGATTCTTGAATCATATCCGGACCGACAATGCCAGCTTCTCGAAAGTCGTTCCAACATAATGGGCTCCTACACCTTCTCCCGTACAGTGCTTCATAAGGTGCCATGTCGATGCTCGCATGGTAGCTGTTGTTGTAGGAGAACTCAACCAAAGGCAGACACTTATCCCATGAGTAATTGAATTCTAACGCACAGGCTCTTAACATGTCCTCCAGAGTTTGAATCGTCCTCTCTGTCTGTCCATCTGTAGCAGGATGAAAGGCTGTACTATATTTGAGTTGGGTTCCAAAAGCTTGCTGAACCTTGATCCAGAAGTTTGATAAAAACCTCGTGTCTCTATCAGAGACTATGTCCTTTGGGACTCCGTGCAACCTCACTATTTCTCGCACGTAGGCATCGGCTAACTGGTTCAAACCCCATGTGTTTTTCATCGCAATAAATCTTGCAGTCTTAGTCAACCTATCAACTATGACCCATATAGCATTCTTATCCCCTCTAGTTAAAGGTAAACCCGTAACAAAATCCATGGAAATTGACTCCCATTTCCCTCTCGGTACTTCCAGTGGTTGTAACACTCCTGCAGGTCGTTTGTGTTCGATCTTTACCTTTTGACAAGTCAGACATCTGGCCACGAATTCCGCTATTTCTCTCTTCATCCTAGGCCACCAAAAGCTCTTCTTCAAATCCTTATACATCTTCACTCCTCCTGGATGAATTGAGTAGGGCGTATTGTGGGCTTCCTCTAAAATTTTTCTCTTTATACTTTCATTATTGGGCACGCATAACCTACCCTTGAACTTCGTTGTGCCACCTTCATCAACTTCAAAGTCTATAGCTTCTCCTTGGCCTTTCTTCTCTTTAATTCCTTGCAACAAGGAATCAGACGCTTGCGCTTCGCGGATCTCATCAAAGATAGTTGGTTGAATGGTGAGCGCATTAAGCATGCCTATTCGCTCTGCGAGTAACAGTACTTCAATCTCCAACCTCCTGAACTCTTCGCATAATTCATTGGGTATCACAAAAGCATTGAGGGTATGTCTCGATTTCCTACTAAGTGCATCAGCCACCATATTGGCTTTTCCTTTATGGTATTGGATTTCGAGCTCATAATCCTTAATCAATTCTAACCACCTCCTTTGCCTCATGTTAAGCTCCTTCTGGGTGAAGATATACTTCAAGCTCTTGTGATCCGTGTACACCTTACAAGACGAACCATATAAATAGTGTCTCCATATTTTCAGAGCGAAAACCACAGCTGCCAACTCCAAGTCATGGGTGGGGTAATTTTTATAACACCCCAACTTTTCTAAAGCATTTTCGAAATTATTTGATCAGAGTTCAAAATAATTTAACCAGAGTTGAGCAACGAAATGATTTTAAATACAAAGTAACTGATATTCAACCACTGTAGTGTACTGGTTTGTTGATACAAAGAGTTCGAAAGACTATACATATCTACAAGACTTTCTCCAGCTAGTCCTTCTGCCTGCTGCTTACCCTTGTTTCTGTTTCTGTTCACTCCGAAAATCCTGAAGCTACAGTAAGAGCTGAGGTTCAATACCCATTGAACCTCAGGTAACGGTTAACCTCATGCTTATGTATCAAATATGTATGACAGATATTCATGTCAAAACAGCAATAATCACATACATTATTCTCATATTCACATAATAACATAACACAGCCACTGCAATATGCATGTTATTATAGTCTGCACTATTCACCAGTGCCACGGTGTACATCCGTGTCCTCAGCGCTAGGAAAACATAACGGCGTTATCAAGACTATAACCCGTATTAAATTGTATGTGTATGATCAATTTTTAAAAACAGAATTTTAGACTATCTATCACATATAAGCATACCATAAGCATCAGAGTTAAGGTTACAATACGCGTCCGTACCTCCGTTCGGTGTGAATAGTAATTTACTATTCATGTATACGGCACTATTCATGTATACGGTACTATTCACGTATACGGCACTATTCACGTATACGGACTTCCTTCGAATCTGACTCCAGAATCTTCGGACATCCTATAATATCATTTTTATCAGTGACCATTAATTTTCAGCATTTGCGGAAACTATGTTGGATATTCACTATTCATGTGAATAGTACCAGTAAAAATATTTTTACCGTGCCGGTAAATATTTTTTACTGTGCCAGTAAATAATATTTACTGTCCAAGGATAATTCTTTTCTGATGTGACAGATCAGACTAAGCTGCAGCCACAGAGCATACTCAGAAAAACTCTATCTGGCATTTCTACTATAATTACCAAAAGAAACTACCAAATATTAAGACTAGAGACCAAAGAACTTACCCTTGAAGTTCCTGCTCATTCTCTCCAGCTTCAAGAACTTTACTCTAAACTCTCTCTCTAACTCTAAGAATTCTCACTCTTCTCTTAAACTCAACTGTTGTTCTCTGAGTTTGGTGTGAAGAAAATGAAGAAATGAAGCCTCTATTTATAGTGAAAAAGCATGATACTATTCATACTTTATCAGGTCAGATTTTGGCCGTTGGATCTTGACTTTAAACATGGCTTCATCTCAACCGCCCAATCCATTTGCTTACGTCATCGATGACGTCATCAAGATGCTTACGTCATCGATGACGTCATCATGACGATGACACTTTCTTACTCTTTTGCATTTATCCTATAAAGATTCCCTGATCGGTGTTCTAATCGCGTTATATTAGAAATTCTCAAGAATCCGGAAGCACAGCCTTGAAGTTCTATTTTTCCTCTTCAGAAATATCTGGGTCAACTAAATTTTTGATCCTATTTAGGGTATTCCGTAACCTGCCGAAGATTTTAAGTCGGACACTGACGGTTACAGAAATTACTTCGGGTGACACCAACTTCTAGACAAAAATTCACTGATTCATAATATGTCCAGCTGTTTACTACTTAATTCAAGGAGTTTGAGTTATGATTTATTTCCTATAGATTCCACTATCTGTCCTGCTTCAAAATATCGGTTTCAACCTATCTCAATAATCATTCCGCCGATTACGGAAATGACTTTGGAGATAACCCACTCTGAGATAGAAATTCGCTTGTTTATAATATACCCTTACTTTAAAAACCTAATTCACGGTTTATTGGAAATAATTTTATTTCTATTATTTTCCAAAGTATAAGATATTATATTATAATAATATTATTATTGAGTGGGTCCCGCAAACAATAATTTCAAAATTTCTCCCGTGAATGTGTCGGCAGGAGGAGAATTATTTTGACGTGGGTCCCGCATGAATAGTAAATACGTATTTTCAAATAGTGAATACGTATTTAGGAATAGTAAATACCGTATTTTTAAATAGTAAATACCGTATTTTTAAATAGTAAATACTTTTCATATTTCTCAAAATATCGATTAAATACCGTATTTATAAAAAGTGAATACGTATTTGTGAATAGTGAATACTATTCATGTACGTATTTGTGAATAGTAAACACTATTCATGTCCAATAAAATACTGATTCTAAATTCATTTTCAAAAATAGGGTCTAATAGTCCTCCAAAAATAGGCTAATTTTCTAGTCTTTAGGTCCAAAATTCAGGATGTTACAATTCTCCCCCCGTTCAATAAATTTCGTCCTCGAAATTTGACAATATAAAATCAAAAGGTTATCTAGACATCTAGTCTATTCCTTCCTTATGCAAACTTAAATAGCACACATCCTACTATTCAATGTCTCAATCTTATACCCAGGTATAGTACTAAATTACAGGACTTGCTGATCTATTCTCACAGTACTCGGTTACACAGGCCTCACTGCCTGATTTATTTAGCCTATCGGCTTAACACATATTGGCCTTCCGGCTCAATCTATTACCATCGCACTGGAGATTCTAACCTTTCTACTTAGGAATTCATCCTCAACCCTTAGGCATCTTTATTACTACCTGATACAGTGAATGTTTTGCTAGTCTTACGATGTATTCTAAACATAGTTACTTAGCATTTCACACAGTGCTAAGTATCACCGGTCTTATGTCCTAGGAGCATCATCCCGTGTATACTTTGCACACTACGTCTTATTGCCTTGAGCATCTGCTCATCAAATTCATCCGAGACTTTCCCATTCAAGTCCTCAAACTACTTTCACTTACTCAACATCATAACCGGCAGCTATTATCTGACTTAACTAATTCAGTATTCCAAACCTTTCTAATAGTTGCTGTTCCTGTACCATAATTCCCAATTACACTGCTTTTCTTTTTAACACGATAGCGTCGACAATCATGTCATTGCTACCCAAAATTATTTTCTTGTCTCATTTTCAAATTTTCAAACATGAAAAATTTTCCGTGGTTTCAGTACATTTCTCAATCTGCACTATACCACAAAGTAATAGTGCTATAACATTTTTAAACTTAATCGCTGCCATCACAAATTCGTGAGAACATTTTTCACTGCCGGATCATTTTCAAAAACTTTTATTACCGGCACATATCTTTGAGGGAGCTAATTTATTTCACAAAATTTTACAATTGAGAGTACACACCATCATCTTAACCATTTGGTACAGTGAGCGCCTTACCCCAATCCTCGAATCCAGTCTCAACAGTACTATCAACAATGTGGGAGAACCTCCGCCCCTCTCTCAGGAGACCCAGTGTTCACACTGGCACATAAAGTAGCAACCCTATCTAGCGGAACTCAGTCCAGTCATAGACAGTCAGGTTGTACTAAACAAAACATATGCCCTCGGCAAAGTGTTATGGATTGGGTGCGTTCACTGTTGGTGCGATTTCCATTTTCTCAAACAAAATCCCTCCAAAAACTTTTTGTTCAAAGAGAACATTTATCAAAGGCTAGCGATTTCAAACATTTTAAAACATCTAGCAAGACCCAGCAAACTGTGTACATCTACAACAGCTTCTGTCCTTCCAGTTTTGTACTGACTTTACCACAACATAGTTAAAAACTCAGTTTCAAACTCTGGGTTCTATCAAAAACCCTTTTTTTTTACAAGACAATATCATTTCAAAATAATAATCGTTGTGGTCTCAAATTCATTTCATTTGAAAACTCAGCTTCAAAAAAAAAAAAAAAAAAATCCACATGTTCGAACAAATAAATTTCAAAATTTCTAATACAGCAGGTGTATTGGCAAGTTCAAAAATTCAATTTTAAAACCTTACTTAGGAATCAGACAACTAACATTAGAAGGTCATCACTAATTACACGCATTGGAACCTCTGTCCTTGGCTACTCAAACTATCCATAAAATACTTAGTTTGTTCTACTTTAATCTTCCAGCTATTTCAAACATCGTTCGCTATCCTCGGATCTCACAAAATTTTCTGGACACTTCTCATATTCGTTGTCTGACAACTATGGGCTTCTTCAGCCTATAAACACAATATATGCTGTATAGCACTGGAGCAAACCATGACGATATACTAAGTTACAACAGTCTTTTCTCTAGGGAACCTATTCAATGTGAGATTCATTATAATGTACTTACCTTGAGAACCGATGCACTGGTAACTCTACTTTATGGTTCGTTGTCACGGCGGCTCCACTCTACGGTTCGTCGTCACAGTGGCTCTGCTCTACGGTACATTACTCGGCGCTTCACTTAGTCTTCTCAGACCAGTCAGCTTTTCCGGTTAGCATCCTCTGTAGGTAAACCTCCTTGATCAGAACTCCCCGTAGGTATCCTTCTCCGACAAACTTTCCATAAGTAGCGCCAGTGATCGTCTTTGAATCATTATAATGAGAACTCAAATCTTAACAGGTTCCTATCCTTTAGTAGTTTCATAAACCGTTGTTTCTATGTCTGCCATCTTATCTAGGGTCATTCTATTTGTGGACTTTCACTTTCTATTTAGCTCCAAGCATAATTCTTAACTCAATTTTCCCTATCGGGTAGTCACTTACTTTAAAGGGAATTTATTAGCCACTATCATCTCTATGGTTCTTGGTCCCACCTTGAGACCATAACCTGGTGGCTACTGAGGTTTCCAGCTTTCGTATGGTTCTGTTAAGGAACTATCTCTTAGGTATTTGGAACCTAGGCAAAACTCACTCATATTTTCTCAGGGTTCTTACTCTCACAGGGGTCATAGTTCTGAGATTTCTCTCGCCTAAGCAATATTAACTTCATAATGTCTATTGATTCTTGGTACTAATATTGGTATACTTACTACTGGGTACCTACAACTCTCATAGGCACTAGTATGACATAACTGTCTCCCCAGAATTACTGGGTACTTTCCCTCTTCTGTCAATTGATCACCACCGTCAAGGACTTAATCAAAAGATCTTCGTCCCCGGAGCCACGCCCCTTTGCACGCATGGTGTCTGGCCTCTACAAGGTAGGGATTTTCTTCTCAGGGTACCTTAACAAGTTATTATTTTGACAAGGACATTAAATCGATAGGTTACTATCCAAGGGAAACCTAAACAGTAGGTTACTGTCTACCGGAAAACTTAAGTCGTACCGACTTCTCTGTACCACTTCCCTTGAAACTCTGAGCGGGGATTTAACTTAGATTCTGATTCCCATATCAAAAGTCTTAAAGTTTAACAACAGAAACCATATTCTCTACTCTATATCAAGGCCTCCCGAGCCTAACCCTTTTCCTTAGGATGTACGTCCTTTTTGTATCACAACACCAGTATTGTATCAGTACTTGTACTTGTTTTTTTTTTTTTCGAAACACTTTTAAAACCATGGCTTAGAGCCTAACTTAGTTAGTCAAACCGATTGGCCAGGTAGGCGTCTATCATGGGAGCCTCACCGTGCTAGGGTGACTGATTGGCTGATCCACATAGACTCGGCCCTACCTTCGGCACCAATGGTCTACTGTAACTGAGTCGGGTTCATACCAGATAAAACACTTTTGAAAGCTTAGAACCTAACTCCGCTACTCAGACAATCCGACTAGGCAGGTGTATTTGTGGAAGGCTCGACGAATTCAAGGAAACTGATTGCCAACCACAAAACCCCTTTCTAGATATCGGACTGTTTGGAGTAACTTAGTTAACTCTGTGCCAGGATGTCTGCTCTGATACCAAAATATAACACCCCAACTTTTCTAAAGCATTTTCGAAATTATTTGATCAGAGTTCAAAATAATTTAACCAGAGTTGAGCAACGAAATGATTTTAAATACAAAGTAACTGATATTCAACCACTGTAGTGTACTGGTTTGTTGATACAAAGAGTTCGAAAGACTATACATATCTACAAGACTTTCTCCAGCTAGTCCTTCTGCCTGCTGCTTACCCTTGTTTCTGTTTCTGTTCACTCCGAAAATCCTGAAGCTACAGTAAGAGCTGAGGTTCAATACCCATTGAACCTCAGGTAACGGTTAACCTCATGCTTATGTATCAAATATGTATGACAGATATTCATGTCAAAACAGCAATAATCACATACATTATTCTCATATTCACATAATAACATAACACAGCCACTGCAATATGCATGTTATTATAGTCTGCACTATTCACCAGTGCCACGGTGTACATCCGTGTCCTCAGCGCTAGGAAAACATAACGGCGTTATCAAGACTATAACCCGTATTAAATTGTATGTGTATGATCAATTTTTAAAAACAGAATTTTAGACTATCTATCACATATAAGCATACCATAAGCATCAGAGTTAAGGTTACAATACGCGTCCGTACCTCCGTTCGGTGTGAATAGTAATTTACTATTCATGTATACGGCACTATTCATGTATACGGTACTATTCACGTATACGGCACTATTCACGTATACGGACTTCCTTCGAATCTGACTCCAGAATCTTCGGACATCCTATAATATCATTTTTATCAGTGACCATTAATTTTCAGCATTTGCGGAAACTATGTTGGATATTCACTATTCATGTGAATAGTACCAGTAAAAATATTTTTACCGTGCCGGTAAATATTTTTTACTGTGCCAGTAAATAATATTTACTGTCCAAGGATAATTCTTTTCTGATGTGACAGATCAGACTAAGCTGCAGCCACAGAGCATACTCAGAAAAACTCTATCTGGCATTTCTACTATAATTACCAAAAGAAACTACCAAATATTAAGACTAGAGACCAAAGAACTTACCCTTGAAGTTCCTGCTCATTCTCTCCAGCTTCAAGAACTTTACTCTAAACTCTCTCTCTAACTCTAAGAATTCTCACTCTTCTCTTAAACTCAACTGTTGTTCTCTGAGTTTGGTGTGAAGAAAATGAAGAAATGAAGCCTCTATTTATAGTGAAAAAGCATGATACTATTCATACTTTATCAGGTCAGATTTTGGCCGTTGGATCTTGACTTTAAACATGGCTTCATCTCAACCGCCCAATCCATTTGCTTACGTCATCGATGACGTCATCAAGATGCTTACGTCATCGATGACGTCATCATGACGATGACACTTTCTTACTCTTTTGCATTTATCCTATAAAGATTCCCTGATCGGTGTTCTAATCGCGTTATATTAGAAATTCTCAAGAATCCGGAAGCACAGCCTTGAAGTTCTATTTTTCCTCTTCAGAAATATCTGGGTCAACTAAATTTTTGATCCTATTTAGGGTATTCCGTAACCTGCCGAAGATTTTAAGTCGGACACTGACGGTTACAGAAATTACTTCGGGTGACACCAACTTCTAGACAAAAATTCACTGATTCATAATATGTCCAGCTGTTTACTACTTAATTCAAGGAGTTTGAGTTATGATTTATTTCCTATAGATTCCACTATCTGTCCTGCTTCAAAATATCGGTTTCAACCTATCTCAATAATCATTCCGCCGATTACGGAAATGACTTTGGAGATAACCCACTCTGAGATAGAAATTCGCTTGTTTATAATATACCCTTACTTTAAAAACCTAATTCACGGTTTATTGGAAATAATTTTATTTCTATTATTTTCCAAAGTATAAGATATTATATTATAATAATATTATTATTGAGTGGGTCCCGCAAACAATAATTTCAAAATTTCTCCCGTGAATGTGTCGGCAGGAGGAGAATTATTTTGACGTGGGTCCCGCATGAATAGTAAATACGTATTTTCAAATAGTGAATACGTATTTAGGAATAGTAAATACCGTATTTTTAAATAGTAAATACCGTATTTTTAAATAGTAAATACTTTTCATATTTCTCAAAATATCGATTAAATACCGTATTTATAAAAAGTGAATACGTATTTGTGAATAGTGAATACTATTCATGTACGTATTTGTGAATAGTAAACACTATTCATGTCCAATAAAATACTGATTCTAAATTCATTTTCAAAAATAGGGTCTAATAGTCCTCCAAAAATAGGCTAATTTTCTAGTCTTTAGGTCCAAAATTCAGGATGTTACAATTTTCTTCATACGGCTTCAATTGCCTTGAGGCATACGATATCACCTTCTCATGTTGCATCAGAACACAACCAAGTCCATTTTTGGATGCATCGCTGTAGATCACAAATCCGCTCGTTCCCGATGGTAAGGTCAGTATCGGAGCTGTAGTGAGTCGTTTCTTGAGTTCTTGGAAAGAGACCTCACAACTTTCATCCTAGTGAAACTTCGTCATTTTACGTATTAACCTTGTTATTGGCAGAGCTATCTTCGAGAAATCCTTCACAAACTTTCTATAATAACCCGCCAAACCGAGAAAGCTCCTGACTTCCGCAACATTTGTAGGCCTAGGCCACTCAGTAATAGCTTCAATCTTTGCTGGGTCAACCGAGACTCCTTCTTGAGATATTACATGGCCTAAAAAGGCCACTCTCTCCATCCAGAACTCACATTTTGAGAGTTTCGCATACCATTTCTTCTCCCTTAGAGTATCCAACACAATCCTCAGATGTTGCTCATGCTCTTCCCTCGTCGGGGAATACACCAAAATATCGTCTATGAAAACCACCACGAATTGATCTAAGTACTGCTTGAAGGTCCTATTCATCTGGTCCATAAAGGCTGCCGGCGCATTCGTTAAGCCAAAAGGCATGACTGTAAACTCATAGTGTCCATATCTGGTACGAAAGGCCGTCTTTGGGATGTCGTCTTCCTTGATTCGTACTTGATGATACCCAGTCCTCAAATCGATCTTTGAGAACATACCTGCTCCCCTTAATTGATCAAACAAGTCTTCAATCCTTGGCAATGGGTATCTGTTCTTTATAGTCACCATGTTCAGTCCTCTGTAGTCAATACACAACCTCATACTCCCGTCTTTCTTTCGTACAAACAAAACTGGAGCTCCCCACAGCGAAACACTCGGTCTTATGTAGCCCTTGTTCAACAGCTCTTCAAGTTGGGTTTTTAACTCCTTCAGTTCTGCCGGAGCCATCCTATATGGCGCTTTTGATATCCGAGCAGTGCCGGGCAAGAGATCAACAGCAAACTCAACTTCCCTGATGGGTGGCATGCCAGGAATCTCTTCGGGAAAGACATCGGGATATTCTCTAACTACGGGAATTTGCTCAATCTTCTCCTCGAGAGTTAGGCCACGCACGTTGCACAAATAAACTAGGTGTCCCTTTATAAGGAGACTCTTAATAGTCATAGCAGATACTATCTGAATGGAAGGTTTGGGCATAACACCTTTATAAGAAAGGTATTTCCCTTTTGGTGTCTTAAATGATATTTTCTGTTCCCTACAATCTAGCCTAGCACTATATTTTCTAAGCCAGTCCATTCCCAAAATAACGTCGAAATTGGCCAAGTCGAATTGGACTAGGTTGGCTGGTAAGTCGAAACCAGCTATACTAATCGGGATGTTTTCATAAACATTGGAGCAAGAGACAACAGCTCCAGAGGGTAAGGTAATGTTCGTTAAGGAGGTCGATGATGGTACCATTCCCGTCTTCTCAACAAAAGAAGATGAGATAACCGAGAGCAATGCACCAGTGTCGAACAAAATGTAAGCAGGTACAGATCGAAGTAAGAAGGTACCTGTAATAACATCTGGGTTTGCTTCAGCTTCAGAGTGGTTCATGACGTAGATCCTTCCTTGATTCCCTGCTGTTTGATTAACCACGGCATTCTGACCAGCTGCTCGATTTGCTCCAGCTCCATTGTTGAGGTTTCCAGTAGTGGCATATGGTCGGTTCCCTCCGCTTCCATTCTGAAAGTTTTGTTGATAGCGCGGCTGATTGTCATTGTTCCTACCCCCTTGGTTATTGTTCCCATTTCGTACCCCATCTGGTTTTGGTTGTCCTCCTTGAGAGACTGTTTGCAGATTAAATCTCCCGGCAGTACATCGATTTGCCTTATGCCCCTTGCCACCGCATTGAAAGCAAGTTATAAGTTCTCCATTGCACTTTCTCCCAGGGTGTGGCTCCTTGCCGCATCCTCTACAAGGATTTGATCTTTTTCCTTGAGCTTGAGTCTTGAATTGATTCCCACCATAATCGCCTCTGTCAGCATACTTCTGTCCTTGTGGTTGTTTGCCACCCCAGTTGTTGTCCTTGTTGTCATAACGAGGCTTCTTGTCGCCACTAGCTTGTTGAGGGCCGCTTCCAAACTGCTTTCTCTTGTTCCTCTCCAAGACTTCCTCTTCGGTTTGTAGGATATCAAAAATGTTCAAAGCTCGTTCGTAAGCTTCCTGGAAGGTCTTCAATGGTATACCTCCCAAGGACTTCTGAATTTTGAACGTCAGCCCTTTTTCATACTTCCGTGCCTTTTCCCTCTCTGTAGGAATGAGATTCGAAGCAAAACGCGAGAGTTCAATGAACTTGTCCGTATACTCCTGCACTGTCATCCTTCCCACCATCCTGAACCTCGCAAATTCCTCCTGTTTTTGCCACTTAATTGCATCGGGGTAGAATCTATTGCGAATCCGTTCCTTAAAAGTTTCCCAATCAAATCCTTCTTCAGCTACGTAGCCCGTCTTTACTGTGGACCACCAACTATCTGCCTCCTCCTTCAGATAAAACGATCCTATGCTAATCTTCATGTTCTCAGGGCAATTTGTCACTTCATACAGCTTTTCCATATCGCGAATCCAATTTTCCAGAGCGATTGGATCAATCGTCCCTTTGTAAGTAGGCGGATGATGAGACGCCACTCTCTTAAAGATGGTATTCTCGGCGTTAGCCTGTTGGACATTTTGTTGTCCAAGAGCCAAAGCAAGATTTTCAATGGCCCTCAGACGTCGATCCATGTCCTCAGCAGCACCATTGTTCGCGGCCATTCTAGGGTTACAACGGGTATAATACCTAATCATAGGGCATACGCTTTTAGAATCCTATGTGCAGGTCAACATTAGCTATCACTTACAACACATATTTGTTTTATATATATCAAATCAATCATCAATTAATGCAATATAAAATCAAACAATAATTAATATAAATTCAAATCGTAAACCAACATCTTTTATTTTAAAAAAAAGCAAAAAAAAAATCACATCATTCTTCATTACTCAAAAATAAAATAGAATAAAATTTAGATCTAGAAGGAACCCCTTAACCTATAGGTAATTCTACCCATTTGCTCATATTCCCACTGCTTCCTAGGGACTAGTGGTGGAGGTTTTTCTACCATTTCAAGCTTTTCTTCACAACTTCTTAATGCGTCTTTCAACATGCTACTTCGTGGTTGGGGACGTTTATGTTGTCCAGAAATTCTTAATCTTCTCTTTATCACAGCTTCGATTTCTTCAACCTCCTCCTTGGTTTCGCTTACAAACTCTATCACTCGTTGATAACTATAAGGATACCAACCCATTTTAGGGATTCTCTTTCGTAGCATTTTTCTCACTCTTCCAAGACTCCCATTCTTAGGTAGTGCGCTAATCAAGTACTTAGTCCAAGAGTCAGGGGTGATCCGAGATTTGCATTCCCTATTGAAGGCTTGAATTATGATCCACAATCTTAAAGCATTTATCTCTATTGACACTTCTTCATCCCATTGTACTCCCATGGCTTACTTCTAATCACCTCTCCCGCATTTCTTCTTAAATTTTCCATTTGCTAAAATCAAATAGGGCAAAATAACATAAAATTTTCAAGTCAACAAAACTCTAAATTGCATAGTGAATCACAAAACAATTTCAAACATACAATTATATAAGTATATATATATATATATATATATATATATATATATATATATATATATATCTTTACAAGAAATGGACCCTTTAAAAGACAAGAGAACTACCATTCACTACCCATCTCTCATATTAAATTTTTTTCCTACTTATTTATTTATTTATCTATTCTGTTATTACTATTATTATTTTAAAACTCTGGGATCTTTGATCCCTGAGTTAGTATCAAAAGCGAAGCTAAGGAGAACCTGGCTCTGATACCATTTTGTAACACCCCTGATTTCTAACGGTTTTAATCACAACGAAATTTAAATAATTTTTATAAATAAACTAATAAAATTCAAAATAACAATCCTGGGGAGTATTACCGCCGCACTTGTACTGGGACAAGCGCAAGGCTACTTATTACAATTAAAAGAAAAATCCAAACTTAAATAAAAGTATTTTATTCAAAGCACAAAATAAATAAATAAAACTAGCTAGCATTCTCATTGTTCTTCCTCACTTCTCACTGCTAGCCCCAACAGCCCCAACTTTGAGACCTGTTTCACTGAAAATCTGCTCCCCCGAAGGATCGTCGCAGCCCATAAACACATACATCAGCAAAAGCTGGTAATCCTAATAAACAAAGATAATAGAAAAATAACAATAACAATAATAATAAATATAATGTTAAATAAAATATTCACATGATATAAAAAGAAAAAGATATATATATTTATATATAAAATCTAAAATATTAGTTTCATATCAAATGTCATTCATTAATTTTTATTAAATTTTATTTGGACCCGGAAACCTGCCAGTCCATTTAGTTTAGTGGGAAGAGAACCATGGTAGACCCGGAAACCTGCCAGTCTACCCTGTGACCCGGAAACCTGCCAGTCACAATCAATTGGCCATAAACATAATAATATCATATCTTCCTAGTGTGCACACCTCTTCCCAAAGTTGCTACTAGTGTCCCGGAAACCTGCCAGACACCACTTTGGGAAGAACGGATTTTCAATTTTCTCATCACATAATATTTCGAGGCATAAAGCCTAAGGTTGTGTTCATCACTTTGGGGGTACCAACCCAAAGCTATCCTCCCACTATTAAAATGTTTTAGACACACACAAAACAACCTCCTAAATGATCTCTATTATTTAATTATCTTATATATATATTTTTTTATATTATTATTTTAATTAAATATAAATATAAAGATATTTTGACCTAAAATCTGTTATGACTTATCTTATTGCGTAGGAGGTATTATATAAATAAAAGAAAATCAACCAATAAATAAGTAAATGAATATAAGCAACTATATTAGGATCAGGTATAATTTGTAATTGACACACGCAAGCCGATGAAGCAAATTGAATCCAATGTATTGAATTTGAATAGAAAACAAAAAAAACATATGACAAAGCAACGCACAGGGGGTTCAGTAGCTTTTTTTTTTTAAAATGCAATACATGGAAAATAAACGTACAAAGACATATTCATGAAGAAAGACGCACGCACACCGAGGCATTATTGGAATGCAATCCTTACATGAAGGAAAGGAAGAAAAACGTACAGTATGTATAAAGAGGAAAAAACCACACGCGGACCGAGGCAATTCAATTTAGTTTTTTTTCAAACGAGGCAATTCATAAGGAAAAGATGCACAAGTATAAATCCCGCACGCAAATTGATAAGAAGGAATCAGCATATATTCCTAATTCAATTATTCAAATTGAAAGCCACGACTATGCAATGGGAGGTATCTTATGTTTAATATTAAGCCACCTTGAAAAAAAAAAGATTTGTACAGGTATTCTAGAAATTAGGTCTGCCTATCAAAATTTATATAAACCTAACCTAAGACTTATGGGAATTAGGATTACCTGGTCTCCGTTCTTGCTAGCGACCTAATTTTGATTTGATGCGATGAAAGTACAGAAAGCGGGTTTGAGAAGAAAACAACGGAGGAGGAAAAGTATCGTGTGTTTTTAGGTTTTGACGGCTAGACCTAGGTTTATAATTAAAAATTAGGGTTTTAGTTATGGGCTGGGCCCTTTAATTATTTGATATATTTGAATCCAATAAAGAATTCAAAAGATTTAAAATTATGATCTGATATAACTAATCCTAGAATCTTGGATCTAATTTTATAATATTATTTACAAAATAATATGGTTATCACCGGAACAATACAACACCATTAATTTAATTTATTTATTTATTTATTATTATTATTATTATTATTATTTTTTGGTATTATTTTAATCTATCATTATCATTTCTATTATTATTATTATTATTATCATCATCATTAAAATTATTATTATCATCATTAAAATCCGGGGTATTACACTTGTACATGGAGCTACTGCAACTTGAGGATTTGACTTGGAATGAAAGAAACCTTGCATATATGAAGATCGTAGCGTCTGACAAAATGGTGTGAAACATCCACCACTTAACTTAACGTAATAACTAATTATGGGTTGATCAACAATTAAGTAATGCTTCATCATTTACAAAATAAATCAGAGTATGCAGAACGAGCCCTAACGTGGCAATATACAATCCTCCAACGTACACCAAAAAGACAGAAGCACTGCTTTCGGCAGAAGTAACCTAAGCTTTTGAGGTCTTCCCCGACGGACCCAGACGGGGACTATCACCTGAAAAATGTGGTAACTATCAATCCAACTTATTACGAACACTAATATATGTGAGGTGCCAAGTGGAACAATTTATATAACAAAATATTAAAAATAAATTCACTAATATCCACATCACAAAATTTCATATCATAAATTAGGTATTACAATTTTTCATTAACACAATTCCCAAGATGCCTCCTACCAATCCAACCAAACCGCCTTATTTCCTCCGACTAGACCTATGGGCTAAGTTACATCCATGTTACTGGTTACTCGAAAGCTCACTGGTCATGTGATGAGGACCGGCCAAAATCCTCAGAGCACATGTCCCAGACTATGGGCCTTTTCCCCTTATTTAACATGTGGGGTGTCGTATGCCCTCATTGAATTAGTGGGCCAATCCCTCATTGAACAGGTGGGACAAAAGTAAGCCAACCATCGTGCACCAATGGAAGCCTCACCACGTGGTGGAATAACTACTCCATTTCTTCCCAATTCAACCCTTACCATAATTATCACAATAAATAAATAGCTTAATAGGGGTTTTCCAAGATTTTCCGTTCATATCATGTAATTAAAATCATTCTCAAATATATGTCATAATATTTCAATTCTCAATTCTTATACATATATAAATAAATAAGTAAATAAATAAATAAATATATGTATAAGTTCACAATTCAAATCATAAGGTTCCGTAAGGCAATTTTTATTAATATATTCATAATGATTTTACAAAATACTCACAAACAACATATCAATATACATAACAAGTGGAAAGTGGTTACCTCTTGCCGAAGCTAATTATTATTACACTGCTCCTAATCCAAGAGCTCAAACACACGCCAAAAATCAATCTACCACAACCAATTTACTAACCATTAATGACTCTCATAAAACTCTATGTGAAATTATAACTTATAATTTCATAAAATTAAAAAATATACAAATTACAACAATAAATTTGGAATGCTTGAAGTGGACAAATTATGACAGTACTACTGAAAAAAAAATGAGGGAAACCATTGTAACTATTAATTTTTCTTTCTATTTATTACTAGTTAATAATACCCTTTTCTATTTAGTACTAATTATTATTATTATTATTATTTATTTACAATTATTTTAAATTCTCAAGCTATCCTAATATTTTAAATTAAGAGTTTAATAATACCACTACTATTTAAAATATGATTCATAAGGTTTTGAGTTAAATATTAATACCAATTAAAAAAAAAAATATGACTTAACATATATCGGTGAGTTTCTCTCCTTTTATTCCAAAGGCAACGTGTGCATAAACGTCTTCATGAATTATGTATTAAAAAAAAATAAGCCTAAAGCATCTGCCTCTTTGATTAGAAACAACCACTGGCAAGACTTTTAGCAAAACAAAAATTCGAAACCAAAAATCTTTTGTTGCTAAGTTAAAAAAAACCCACCAATAAACCTATGAAAAAAATATACATGCACAGTAATTAAAACTGATAGCAACTTCCTCTTTATTTTCTTAAATCATACACACACACACTAACCTTCTATCTTTTTTCTCAAGTGCAATAACAACATAGCAAAGTAACTATGATATGTGAGTACGTTCCTAAGGTCCTGTTATGGTTCTTGAAAAAGCTATTCTAGTATGGCTAATGCATGGGTTGTAGATCACTTCTACATGACAGCAAAAATCTTGTTTCCTTTCTCTTTTTTATTTGCAGCAAAGTGTATATATATATATATATATATATATATATATATATATCTTGAACCCAAAGCTTTGTTTTTATAAATATGTATATCAGAAAACAAAGCTTTGGGTTCAAGATATATATATATATATATATAAATCAGCAAAGCTTTAGGTTCTATCATTCAAGTTCTTATTATTTTCCCAACGTGGTGACACACACACACCACACGTACACACAGTAAAGTTTCCTCTTATTGTTTTTATATTACTCTTTTGTTTTATGTCACAGCTATTTCCTATTCCTTTCTCACAACACACACGTATACATTAACAAATTATCCTTTTCTCTTTTATATGTTTGCATGGTTCATATATATGTGTGTGTGCTTAAACTACCACCAGACTTCCTTTTTGCCTCCAACCACACACACCAACAATGTTGCAGTAACGCATACATATATATGTATATATATAGTTTATGTGCAGGGACTTAGCTCAGTGGAATAACGAGTTTTGATATATGTATATATATAGATGAGCAGCAATGTATATGATTTATGAGCAAGGTTTTTCTCTGTTTTAACTCCTAAAAACAGGGGTTAACATGCAAATTTAATTCCCAACATGATTGAAGGCTTACCTTCAGTTCCAAGTTCATTCGAACACCTCTTTTCACCGACAAACCTCGCCTCTATTTTGAGTGTTTAAAACAGAGTAGCAAGAAGTGAAACTCTCTCACTCTCTCTTCGACTCCCTCTCTTTCGACTTTTGGTTTTATTTTTGGTGGAAGTAAGTGAGTGAATGAAAGATACATATTTATATCAGCTGGTCTGAGAGGGAGAAGAATGACGGTCTGAGGAGGAAGAAGAGTGGATCGTGGGATAAATATTGTGTGTCTCGAGAAGCATGGCGTAGCTGGTTTGCTTGCACAGTGGAGGCCGAAAATAAGATTTGGAGGTATGGCAAAATCTGATTTGCTGTCATTACCTCAGTGTTTGCGTGACTGGCCGAGAGATCATGATGAGAAGAATTGTGTTTTTGTTGTGATCTCCGGGTTGTCTCGTGTTTCAATTTTCAGCTGCTGATCTTTTACCGTCAACAACCCCTCTGAGTTTTCGTGTTGGGCCAAAGATAAGTTAATCATGTACTCCCAAATATAATATTGTTGTTCTCCTATTATTCACGTGTTGGGCTGTGTTGAGAAAAGGAATAAACAAATGATATGGTTTTGTGTTTGTTGGATCAAAGGGTTATGAAAGGATATCATGGGCTCCGTTCAGGTGGTTGGAGATTGAATTGGGTTTGGCCCAATTGGATTAAATGGATTAAGTGGTTTAATGAATAAATTAGGTGTTTGGCATGAGATTGTAAAAATCATCCCACTTAATTCTCCACAAGGCTTTTATTTGGAATTAAGTCCATTCTTATATAATTGCAATTATTGGAGAATTATAAAAATTTAAATCCTTAGTTCCATTTAAGGATTTCCCTTCTCAATTATATTTCTTTTGGCCTTAAAATATTCATTCTATTTTTTTTTAAGCCTAAAATTATCTTGTACGAATATTCCTTTATTCTTTTCTAGTAAATTTCTCAAGGAAAAAAATAATTCCTAAATTTTCCAATAATTAACTTCATAATTATTTAGCCCGTGTAATACCCCGGATTTTTATCAATAATAATGATAATGATAATGATACTACTAATAATAAAAATAATAAAGTAATAATGAAATTTAATAATAATAACAATATAGTAAATAAAGATTTAGAATTTAATAATGTTTATATTATTTTATAATTTATTAAAAGTTTAGAATTTAGTTGTATAGTTTAAGAATTTATTAATTGGGAATATATTAATTAGATTATATAATATAATTCATTTCTATTTATATTAAATATATAATTGAGTCATTTTAATTTACCTTATTGTTGGGTAGTGATATTAGTGATCCTAGATATTAGCTATGATCCTAGATTTTAGCTAGAATAAATAGAAATATAAAATGTAATTGAAATATTATATATATATATATATATATTGTATCGTGATAAATTGTAATAGGAATATATTAATTATATTATTAATAATTAGATTGTATAATATAATCTATTTCTATTTATATTAATTATGTTAATATTTCATATTTTTATTTATTAGAAAATCTTGTTATATATTCTATTTATTATATAGAATATATATCTGTTTATTTTATATTTGTAGTACTCCTGATTAATAATAGAATTAATAATATATTAAAATAATAATAATAATAATAATATATTAGAATCTAGAAATCTATAGTGTTTGTGTTGTTAATTTATTAATTGGGAATAATTAAAGGGCCCAGCTCATAACTAAAACCCTAAGTTTTAATTATAAATTTAGGTCTAGCCGTCAAAAACCTAAAAACACACGATACTTTTCCTCCTCCGTTGTTTTCTTCTCAAACCCTCTTTCTGTGCATCAAATCAAAATTAGGTCGCTAGCAAGAATGGAGGCCAGGTAATCCTAATCCCCATGAGTAGGTTAGATTTATGTAAATTTTGTAATCCTAATCCTCATGAGTAGGTTAGATTTATGTAAATTTTGTAATCCTAATCCCCATAAGTAGGTTAGATTTATGTAAATTTTGTAATCCTAATCCCCATGAGTAGGTTAGATTTATGTAAATTTTGTAATCCTAATCCCATGAGCCTTAGGGTAGTCTTATATCTATATCTTAATAGATAATCTGATCCCTAGGTCATAAAAATTAATGGATGTTTGATCAACTAGATAATTAGTGGGTGCGTCTTTTTTTCTGAATAATTTTGCTTCTTCTCGCCTCGATCGTCGTGCATGATTGTAAATAGATAGATGTTAATTTTTGTCTTTTGTGCGTGAGATATATATTGAAGACCAAAACCCCTGTACGTTTCCTTGAATGGATTAATAGTGAAAAATTCTTCAATTCCCCTGTACGTTTTTGTTGTTGACTCAAAAGTAAGAATTTTGATTTCCCTTGTGTATTTTCTTCAATGTTTCTTCATTTAATATCTCTTCTGCAATAAGACAATATACCAACAGATCTTAAATTTAAAAATATCCTTATATCTATATTTTATTAAAGTAATATAAAAATATATAAAAGATAAGTAAATAATAAAAATAATTTAGGAATTTATTATGTGTGTTTTTAAAACATTTTAATAGTGGGAGGATAGCTTTGGGATGGTACCCCCAAAGTGATGAACACAACCTTAGGCTTTATGCCTCGAAATATTATGTGATGAGAAAATTGAGATATCCGTTCTTTCCAAAGTGGTGTCTGGCAGGGTTTCCCGGGACACTAGTAGCAACTTTGGGAAGAGGTGTGCACACTAGGAAGAAATACTTGATATGCGTGATGGCCAATTTGATTGATTGTGACTGGCAGGGTTTCCCGGGTCACAGGGTAAACTGGCAGGGTTTCCCGGGTTTACCATGGTTCTCTTCCTACTAAACTAAATAGACTGGCAGGGTTTCCCGGGTCTAAAGAAATTTTAAAAGATGATAAATAATAATATCTGAGTCAATGATAATGTATAGCTATGATGAATATGAGAAACTGATTTTGTGGATTATAAATATATATAAGCTATTTTCCCTATTATATGTAATTAACTTAACTATTTATCTGTTTATTGGTTACTATTGTTATTATTTTGTGTTATTTTTAACTATTAGGATTACCAGCGTTTGCTGATGTATGTGTGTTCATGGGCTGCGACGATCCTTCGGGGGAGCAGATTTTCATTGAAATAGGTCTCAAGCTGGGGCCGCTGGGGCTAGCAGTGATAAGTGAGGAAGAATAATAATTAAAAAAAAAGAAGCTCTATCTAGTTTCTTTTTGTTTTATTTTATTTTATTATTTGGATAAGACATCTCTATTTAAGTTTTAGTTGACATTTATGTAATAAGTAGCCTTGCACTTGTCCCAGTACAAGTGCGGCGGTAACACTTTCCAAGGTTGTTTATTTTGAATTTCATTAAATCATTTATGAAAATCATTTAAATTTTCGATATTATAATTATTAGAAATTGGGGGTGTTACAGCCCGAAATTACATAATTAATTTACATAAAATATCCGGATTTCAAATCCCAAAATTTGGGATGTTACATGGTGACTGCATTTCTAAAGGTACCTACAAAGTTTAAGCCATCATGGATCCGCACCTTGCTTTCTCAGTAAAGATGCATTATCAAGATTACATAACTGTGTAGTTTAATAGTTGGTCTTTTTGTGTTTGATGTACCTGTATTGGCCAGTGGTAATTCAGATGTGTCACTTTGTTTTGCACACTAATATGTTTTTTGTATATGCTGCACAGTCCTTTTGTATAGGGCAGGGTTATTGCATTAGCGCAAACTTTGGACCATGTTCAAATAGGTTAAGGAAAAATTGGACATGGCATAAAGTTTGTGTGGCGCAGCCTGTTGTCAAATGATAAGTTGTATAAGTGTATTACGATGCAGGCCATCTGTTAATTGGCTAGTTCATGGGATGTACTCACTTATTCTTAATGCAGCAAATGGATACTTTTGTATATGTGAACATTGTATGTTAGTGTAACACCCCCAATTTCTAACCGTTATAATAACAAAAATTTAAATGCTTTTCATAAATAAATTAATAAAATTCGAAATAAACAACCTTGGGGGTGTTACCGCCACACTTGTACTGGGACAAATGCAAGGCTACTTATTACAAATAAGGTAAATTCAAACTTAAACAAAATATATGTGTTTTTAATTAGAACAAAATAAAGTAAAATAAACAGCTGACTGTGCTCCTCACTTCTCACTGCTAGCCCCAACCCTCGGCACTTGTTTCACTGAAATCCTGCTCCCCCGAAGGATCATCACAGCCCACAAAAACACACATCAACAATTGCTGGTAATTCTAATAAAACACAATCTATATAGCTCAAATATATTAGTCAAATCAAATATACAATCACATGGCGATTGAATCAACTATTAATTCCAATAATCATCATGTATACATACACGTACATATATTCACACCGGATCAAATATTGTTCATTATCTTCATTAATTTCATATAGACCCGGGAAACCCTGCCAGTCTATTTAGTGGGAAGAGAACCATGGTAAACCCGGGAAACCCTGCCAATCACAAATCATCAAATTGGCCATCATCAAAACATCTCTTCCTAGTGTGCACACCTCTTTCCAAAGTTGCTACTAGTGTCCCGGGAAACCCTGCCAGACACTACTTTGGGAAGAACAGATATCATCGGTTCACATCGGTGGCATAAAGCCCAAAAGTTGTGTTTATCACTTGGGAGGTACCGTCCCAAGCTATCCCCCCACTATTAAATTCATTACAATCACACACAATCAGGAAATTCAATCTTGTCATAATTATCAATTTCTTCATTGAATATATCAGTTGCTAAATGGTATCATGACTTTCCAAACTATTCAAGAGTATAATAATTCAAATAATTGATATAAGATCCAACTCATATTATAACTCAAATACCTATCTGAGTAAAGTCTAATTATTTTAAAAGACACTCATAAGAAAATACACTCATAAAATACACAAAAATGAATTTTCTCAAATTAAACTGTCAAATAAATTCTCATGAGTTTCTATAAGGCTATCAAAAGAAGTTTCCATAACCATCATTTAAATTCTTAGCTCTACTCATTATCCATTTTACTCATGGGTTCCTATAAGGTTGTCACGAGAAGTTCTCATGACCATCATTTAAATCCTTAATTTTTTATTATCCATTTTACTCATGGGTTCCTATGGGGCTTCCTATGAGGTTCTCATGACCATCATTTAAATCCTTAATTTTTCATTATCCATTTTACTCGTGGGTTCCTATAAGGTTGTCATGAGAAGTTCTCATGACCATCATTTAAATCCTATGAACTTCTACTCATCATCCCTTTTTGGCTTTACTTCCTATAAGGTTATCATGAGAACTTTTAACTCTTATGGTACTCATGATAATAAGTATTATTTAATATTTTCAGACTTCTAATCATGTGATTAAAATAATTGGTACTTTGGGAATCCCATCTAAATCTTCAGGAGCTTTATCATCAAAATTAGAATTACCTATCAAAGTTTTCATAAATCTAACCTAAGACTCATGAGGATTAGAATTACCTTCTAGGGATTAGGGTTACCTATCAAAATTTACATAAAACTACTCATGGGGATTAGAATTACCTGGTCTCTGTTTGCTAACCTCCTAGAAAATAAATTGATGAGAATCCTGAAGGAGGATTTGAGAAGAGAAGGTAGCGGAGAAGAAAACTATCGAGCGTTGCTAGGTTTAGACGGCTAAACCTAAGTTTATAATTAAAATTTAGGGTTTAGCTATGAGCTGGGCTTTATTTTATTATTTTCAATTATAAAACAATACAATTAAATATCTAAATTTCTATTATTACTATAATTATTTCCAATTAATAAATTGTGAAATAATACACATATTATTAAATTCTAAATATTTATTTACTATCTTATTATTATTATTATTATTAAAAATCCGGGGTATTACAGTTAGTGTTTCGCCCTTTTCCTTGTAGTGTACCTGCTTCTTGTAACAAAGACATATCAGCAGTTTCCATTTACTGTATCTGCTTCTTGTAACAAATGCATAACAAGTTTCTCAAGTTACTGTACCTGCTTCTTGTAACAAATGCATATCAGCATTTTCCACTTACTGTACGTTCGAACGTCTGGCTGAAGTTCGAACCTAATAACAATTATATTTATTATGCTGTGATGTAGTTCGAACTTGATTGTTTGGTTCGAACGTCCCTTGCTTTTTTTCCTGCCATTTGACCACTGATGAATGATGGTTAGTCTATGTTATTGTGCATGCAATTTTTGGGTGGCTCATGCACCTTGTGATAAACTTCACAATTATTTGTTATATAGCATTTGAGAAGGCCAATGATGGTCAGTTCACATGCTATCATTTATGTCCATTTATCTGACACTGCCTCATGTTGTTGTCATGTCGAAGGTTCTGTTTACTTGTATGCAGCATTTGAGAAGGCCAATTTCATTCATTTATTTTCATTTTGTGCCTTGGCATTAAGCTTCTGTGTTGTGTTGGTTCAAGACTGTGGTTACACAGCATTTTACAAGTCCAATTTTCAATTTTTTTTCCTGCTTTCCTCCTTATGCAGCATTTCATAATGCCAAGTTGCTTTATTTTTACTTCCTCTCCCACACCTTGCACTGGGTGAAGATTATTTATATAAATTTCGAAGCTATCTGTCAAAATGTTGGTTGTTCTGTGCTTCACATATGGTTCACTTCAACTGCCCATTTGGCAGCAACCAATGTCCCTGTTTTGCACATTGTATACCTGTTAATGTCTTCTTCTTCATCCTCACAAGTGCAATTTTTCATGCTTCCTGTGTCCTTTTCAACTGATCTAACATTCGTTATTGTTATGTCCCTGTTTGATTTTAATGATTAATTATAGTCAAATGAAGGAATGCCATATTTTCCTCACTCTTTTCGTACTTACCTCTGTTTCACCAACCCAACAATCCCCTTTTCATTCAATGACTTCACACCAGTCAGGGGTTCAACACTCATTTTTTTAATCAACCTTCGTTAAATATAGCATCACCAGGGTTCAATGTTCATCAGTGCTAATCTTCCCTGCTTCTCTTCCCATAATCGTTTCCGCAGCTCGTTAAATATTGCTTTGTGCTTTCCTAGCCTTATTCCTTCCATCTATGTCGTCCTTGTCACCACCGAGAGACACTCATCGTCGGAATTTCATACCCCATCACCATCTACTTCAATTTACCATTGCAATTTCCTGCTAGGGTTCGTCCATGTCGCGCAAAAAACACTTCCGCCAGTTATTACCTTTTTTTTTAATGTTTTTTTATTTAAGGGCAATTTGGGAATTTCACCTAATCTTCCCACTTAACCAACACCCAATTCTTCATACCAAATATTTTATCTTCCCTCAACTAACTTTCATTCCCTTGTATACCAAACAGCTTACATTTTTAAAGTTCCCTCCTAATCTTCCTTTCCTTTCCATTTCATTCCATTCCTTTTCTTCCTCAAATCTTCCGTGTAACAAACACGGTGTTTTCCTCATAAGGAAAATGAACAAGTGTACGTGGAGGGGAACCAGATTCCCTGCTGATCCAAAGGATGGGCGGATGAGCCGGGAGAGGTTCCCATTCCGTATTGAGTCTTGAACAGGGGAGACATCGACAAAAACGGATAGCTGAAAGTGACAATAACCAATGAGCGTGCATAGAATACAACGTTAATTAAGAAACATGGTTGGAATAGCCGTCACCAAGGAGGTAAACAACAACAGGAGCAGCGACGTGGCCTAAGACAAAGAAGGACGAGAATTGGAGAAAGCTAGCTAGCAATATCATGATGAAAAGAACTAGGCACCAGAATCAAAAGTCAGGTGATTTGTATAAAACCCCGTTCATGATGAACCATTCCCGCACTGATTACATCCATCCTTTTGCAGCACTATAAGTGACGGAGGGGAATTAATTAATAAAAATAAAATGGCTCTTCCGTCAAACCTGGCATCGTCGCCGGGAAACCCCGATTGGATGAACAAAGCAGACAATGCCTGGCAGCTGACTGCGGCAACACTAGTAGGGATGCAAAGTGTGCCTGGGCTCATCATCTTATACGGAGGGGCGGTGAAGAAGAAATGGGCGGTGAATTCAGCGTTCATGTCGCTCTATGCTTTTGCCTGCGTGTTCGTGTGTTGGGTGACGTGGGGTTACAGATTGTCGTTTGGGGACAAGCTTGCTCCGTTCTGGGGAAAGCCCGCTTTGTCACTGGACGAGGCCTACCTATTCAAGCCGGCTTTTCTGGGCATGTTCCCAAACGCCACCATGGTATACTTCCAGGGCGTATTTGCCTGCATCACTTTGATTTTGATCGCAGGAGCGGTGTTGGGGCGCATGAACTTCTACGCGTGGATGCTGTTCGTGCCTCTCTGGCTCACATTCTCCTACACCTTCACCGCTTTCAGCATCTGGAGCCCTGAAGGCTTTCTGTTCAAGACAGGCTTAATTGACTACTCTGGAGGTTACGTCATCCATCTCTCTTCCGGGGTTGCTGGATTCACCGCTGCATATTGGGTACGTAAGCACCCAGCCGGCTGAAAAATAAAGAATTTGTGATGGTTTTGAATTAGCCTACTTGTTTGTTTGGGTTGGTTGCAGGTTGGTCCCAGGCTGAACAAGGACAGAGAGAGGTTTCCTCCCAACAACATACTGCTGATGTTGGCGGGAGCAGGACTGTTGTGGATGGGGTGGACGGGCTTCAACGGAGGAGACCCTTACTCGGTGGGCCTAGACGCCTCCTTGGCGGTGTTGAACACGCACGCATGCACCGCCACCAGCCTCCTCACCTGGGTCGTTCTCGACGTCATCTTCTTCCGCAAGCCTTCAGTGATCGGCGCAGTTCAGGGCATGATCACCGGCTTGGTCTGCATCACCCCGGCGGCCGGCGTTGTGCAGGGATGGGCGGCCATATTCATGGGGATATGCTCGGGCTCTATTCCGTGGGTGACGATGATGGTGCTCCACAAGAGATCCAGGCTGCTTCAGAAGGTGGACGACACCATGGCTGTGTTTCACACTCATGCCGTGGCGGGGTCTCTGGGGGGCATCATGTCGGGCCTGTTTGCGGAGCCCAAGCTGAACAATCTGTTCTTTGGCGCCTACGACCAATATGTGGGCCTCTTCTATGGCCTGCAAATGAAGGACGCCAAAACAGGGCTGCGACAGGTCGGGGTGCAGTTGCTGGGGGTGCTGTTTGTGACGCTGATGAATGTGATAATAACGAGCCTCATATGTCTGTTCATTCGGCTCTGGATGCCTTTGAGGATGTCGGAAGAGGATATGGAGGTAGGGGACGAGGCAGCTCATGGGGAAGAGGCATATGCTATTTGGGGTCAGGGCGACAAGCTTGACAGTTCCGTTTTCAAGTACGGCTCTTCCTTGTATGACGATCTTGAGGCTGCAGAGCAGGCAAGGAAGAAGCGCAGTGCAGGACAGGCTATCGAGATGACTTAATGACAACTCTCTCACAATAAGATCCCACCCCAGCTTCAATATTCAGCTTTAATTGCTCTATTTTGAAGCTTATATGTACATGCGCACTCTGTTGTTATTCATTATTCAAAATAAGCACAATTTAAAATTTCCTGTGTAATACCAAACAAACTTGTCATCTTTTCATTTCTTCCTAAGCTATATATATGTTGCTCTGTTTTTGTTCCCCTTATTCTTCAGCCACTGCTATTGGATAATGTTTCTTGTTCTTGAAGGCTAAAAGGAATTAATGCTAGATACACAGATATAACATAACAAATTAATGTATTTAACAAGATGTAAATTTTAGGGAATATGACAAAAAAATCACTTGAATTTCAAAATTTTGTTAACAACAACTATAACAATGAGATTAACAAAAATATTAGAACAATTGACAACTTACTTTATTTGGGAAATAACCTATTTACCATTTTGAAGTTTAAATGGTATTTCCTTAAAATTTTTCCTAAATTTTTTTCTAACTGTATTGTGTTTCAATTTTTTAAAAATATTTTCTTTTTTTTTTTTGGTAAAAATTGGGGCTTAATTGCCCATTACTTCACTAATAACTTAACCAGGATTTAGGCGTGGATAAACAACTCCCACAGTATCCCTAAACAGAAAATCTACCACCCTTGTTGAAGGGGAATCTAAAATAGTAATTGGGAATCTAAAATAGTAAAATCATCAGTACGGATAAAGCTATGCTTGGCTAACCAATCTGTCACAGCGTTGCTTTCTTACAAAATGTGAGAAAAGCAAATTTGTAGCTCATTGTTATTGTCTCGTAGCCATACATTCAAAATTCTGTCTCTGGCCCTTCCTTGGATCCAAGCGTTCATGTGTAAAGCCAGTCTCCTTCAACCATGATCTTGTTGAAACCCAAACCCTTTCCAATCTAACCCTTGTATGAACCTCCAAATCTCAGCCGCCAAAACCTGACATTGTCCTAACTTCCTATCGAACCCACAAATCTAGTTGCCATCACCCCTCTTCAATACCCTTCCACACCCTGTCAAGCTTGGACATCCTCCAGTAGAACTATCAAAATTTAGTTTCACCCAAAAAAAATATTTTCTTTATTATGGCAAGATGAGATATGCATTTAGAAATATGTGTGTCTGTCTTATATAATGTTTAACAAAAGTTTGGCTGGGATCTATGATGAATCTGAAATAAGAGTAAATGATTTCTCCTGTCACTGGAGATAGAGTTATTTCCAGTGAGCCAAAAACTATGTCGTTTTGGATTAATGAAGGGTGTGTTTGTAATTTTAGGTGAATTAATGAAGGGTGTTTCGGTAAAATTCATATGATAAAAGGATAAACAAAATTATGAAAACAACCTTCATTAATTCACCTAAAATTACAAACACACCCTTCATTAATCTAAAACGACGTAATTTTGGGTTTACTGGAGATAACTTTATCTCCAGTGAGAGGAGAAATCATTTTCCCCTTTTTTTTAATTATCTGATTAAAACTGATTAGATGGGCCTAGTTTGGGCCGAAGGTGGCCAGTCCTGGATGGGCCAAAGCTATAAAAACTTGAAGACACGAGTATAGTAAACCTACGGAGCAAAAGAATCACGAGGCGAGGTCCGAGGACAAATACTTCGGAGTTCCGGAGTTGTCCAATGTTCCTGTTCTGTACCATCTGAGTTGATAACTTCACCTCACCCCTCACAGCACCCGCATCCCTCTCTTCTCGGGAACGATTCTTCCCGACATTCTTTTATGGCCACAGGCTGACACCTAAGATTGCACAGAGGTAATTTACTCCCAAACGGTGTGCTTTCTCCCTCTATCATCATTTGATTCTATATATCGCACTAGAGCGAATGATTCTACATGTGAGAGGAAAAGCATGACAATTTGAACTTTTCATGATTCGGAAAATAATTGAACTGAATGAACAAACCTGTTGTGGTTCTATGTTATCTGCGGGTTTCTGTTTATTGTCTTCTGGACTAGTGTTCAGGTGGATCTTTCTTTTCTTTTTTGCCAACTTCAAGACTTAACCTTTAGATACATATGTTCTAGTGGTTGCAGAATGATGCATGATGAATGTATATCGTTTGTTATGAAGTGTAAATAAATGAGCGTGCTTGCTGGCAATTCTAGGGTGACCTTCGTGAGATCCTCGTGTCATACTGTCATCCTTTCCGGTTGACCAGTTCTGGCTTTGTTCATTGCAAAGTGCCAAAGTGAATGGTTCCCTCCTTCACATTTCCAATATATCATTCTGGTTACGGAAGTACCATCATATACTTGGGGTATATTTATGCTTAATATTCAGTTTATGATGTGAATAGATCTTGTCTGGGTGTTGCCATTTAGGCCAGCTAATGTGGAGGGGTTATGTATATTATTTAGCATAATGTTGGGCAGGTGACTTGAATATAATTACTAATGATGAACAGAATATTAATCTCATTTTTTTTCACATCATTCTTATGGTGTTATGTCAAGGATGCAGTTGGAATGCACACATTCTGTGACAGGGGTTTGGTTTCATGTTTCCTACCATTTGCGTGTATGTAAACTGTATGAAATGATATTCCAAGCCTAAACCTGACTGACTAATTAAATCTGAATCTATAGACTAAAATAATTAGAAATGACATGAGAAGGATCAGCCACACATGGGTTTCAGACTTCAGTGTGTTCTTGGCAAATCGCTTTTAACAGAATTTCACCTATGCAAAAAAAAATTTGGGAAATCATATTGTACCTGTCTCATCTCATCCACTATCATTTAATTTATTTTTCTCATTCATTATTATACCTTGTTCTTGAAGGATACTTCTGAATTAACCAGTTGTATTTATTTCTGTTTAAATGGTAAACTATAGTTCTTTCGAATTCAATTTGAGAGCAGAAATACAGTGAATGAGGAGGCTAGCACGCACAAGAAATTCCACTATATATGATATCTCTAACTCTAGATGCTAAGATTTAAAATATTAAACTCAAGATTTAAGACAAGCTATAGGAGTTCCACAAAGATTTGACTTCTCACGAGTTCTGTTTTTCTGGTCCAATATTATAAAATTTCTTAACTTCATCCATCTGAATGAAATTTAATCTTACCTATCTTCACTTTTGGTTGCAGTCTGAACCTCATATTTATTGAGTAATTTAGTTAGAATAAGTATTAATGGTTTTGCATTCATATTATCTGATGAAAGGGTTCTCTTGCTGTAGATAAGAAGAGTTGGAGAGAAACTGTAATTTCAATGTACTTTAGGAGAATACAATGTCAAGATTGGAGGTGGGGCGTGTTGTTTCAGCCACCCAAATACTTTAGGCCAAGATGCTATGGTCATGCATGCTTTCAACCTCAGTGCCCCAAGACTACTGTGGAAGAATGTGTTTCGCATCATAGCATAATAAGGAGACATCTATTGGAATCTTTTTTATCTAGGGTTGCATCATCTAATAATAATTGTACTGATTTGAACAGAAGGCCTAGTTTATTTTTGAGAAGCACTCAGTTACGCTTCTACAGTTCTGAAAGTGATGGAAGGAATGCAAGTGAGGATAAACATTTAAATGCAAATGATGGAGCTCACTGTGATAAGGGAAAGAACTGGCATGATAAGTTTGGGGAAGATGCGAAACTCTGTAATGCTCATGCTCGACTTGGGGAACAGGATCAAGAGGAGTGGCTCAAGAATGAGAAGATTGCCATTGAAAATAAAAAGAGAGAATCACCCTTTTTGACGAGAAAGGATAAGTTCAAAAATGAGTTTCTGAGAAGGGTTGTTCCTTGGGAGAAAATAAACATTTCATGGGACACATTTCCTTACTATGTTCAGTAATTACTCACTCTTCCTTTTTCCATTCTCGTACGTTTTATTGTCTACTCTTCTTTAATTTTTAAATATAGATTTATGATTTAATTTATCCTTTCATAGTGAGAATACCAAAAAACTTCTGGTTGAATGTGCTGCTTCCTATTTGAGACATAATAAGGTTGCTTCTTCTTATGGCACTCGCCTCTCATCTTCAAGTGGGAGGATATTGCTCCAGAGCGTTCCTGGTATGCCATCTTTTCTCTCAGTTTTAGTCATTATTATTTTAGTTACAGACATCACATGCCATTTAATTGCTTATCTGGCATCTGGCCTTCATAAATCACATTTAAAAATTTTCTTTTGAATGTTCATGCTGTCTTGCTCCCTTCAGGTACTGAGCTCTATCGAGAGAGATTAGTTAGAGCCCTTGCACAAGATCTAAAAGTCCCTTTACTGGTTCTTGATAGCAATATCCTTGCTCCTTATGTAAGTTCTGGATGAAGTTAAATTGCAATTTAATATAATTGGTTTAATGCTTTTGGGGCTAGAAGGGAAAGGATACTAATACTCATTTTTTTTCCTATTGTCATGCAGTATATTGATGATGACTTATCATCGTCAGATTGTGAGTCTGATGATGATAGTGCAGAATCTGGAGAGGAGGCTTCTATGGAGTCAGAGAATGAAGATGATAACAATGCAAGCAATGAAGAAGAGTGGACTAGCAGTACTGAGGCAAAGTCAGATGCTAGTGATAACGAAGAACATGATGCAATAGCAACTGCTGAGGCAGCCCTTAAGAAGGTGAAAGCTGCTGTTCAGAAACTTGTTCCCTACAACATTGAAGACTTTGAAAAGGTGTCTATATGGTTTACTTGTTGAGGGTAACATAATAGTATTACTCAGATATATGGCTAAGATGAAATGAATTAATGAACAATCCAGTAACTATGATAGGCTTATATTAGACCGTAGAATGTAACTCTTCTGATGCTAGCTTTGGTTTCTTAAAGGTGTTTGAATGGTTAACTTCTTAAAAGTAGCAGGATATAATTATTCAGCCTATTCATGATGATAAAATTAATTGATGAAATGCCTGGTAATTGTAAGAGCTTTATTGTAGGTCCAATAATGTAACTATTCTGATGCTAGCGTTGAAGCATTTTTCATTTAGGTTTACTTTGATCTGATTTATAGATACTTTATAATAGAAGGGATTCATAATCAATGTTGTTAAAGGCACTTGCCTTTGCGTCTAAGGTGCTGAGGTGAGGTTCAGAACACCCTCATCAGCTCTCTTGTGTGAAGAGAGGTGATGAGTTCACTCAGGCGCTCAACCTTTGGGCACCTTGCTCGATCAAAAGTTGATTGCCTTTGGCACCTGGTGTGAGTTTCATGCAGAGAAGTAGGGAATAATGTCAACTTTGCATCTGTTATTTATTTAAGTGAGCATTCCTTGGAGAGGCAAATTATTTTTACATTAACCTAATCATTTATCATCTGTAATTAATAGTAAAAAGTTTGGCGTCATGCATATGAAATGATGAAAGCAATTTTTCTATCTTTTGATGATGGTGTATTGGTGTGAATCATGGGTTGCTGAAGAGGAGGGGAGTGCCGTAGCTATAGAATAGCTAGTCTTTCTGCATTCTTATGCTCGTGCTTTCTTAGATATGAATAGTAGGGATTAAAGATGATTTGTTATTTATGGTAACAAATTGATGACAGGCTTAGCTGAATTTGAGTCAATTGCTGCTATGCTGTAATATGCTTTGTAGGAATTACCATGAGTGAAACTATTGTATAAATTTTCTGTGACGAATTTAAAATTACATGAATATTTTAGTGTACCTCTTAGGCAACTTTTGAACTCATTTTGTTACTACAGATCTTTTCATGTCATTTATTTCCTATATTTTGACCAGAGGTCATCTGAAGAGTCAGAAAGTTCTGAGTCAACCAAATCTGAGGTTGTGAAGCCTTCCGACCACCAATCTGGATGCCAATTAAAGAAAGGTTAACTATTTCTTAGGTGGAACTTTTCTTGTTTGTAACTCTACTTTATGCCCATACAAGTAGATTAAGATATCAATTTTCAATTCTCATTAGAGTAAGCACTATTCCATTGGCATCCGTCACCCTTCACATAGAAGAGGTTGCCTATGCATTTAATATGGTCCTGTAGTGGACATGCATGCGTTACAGTTCTCTATTGGTTTATGTTGTGGAAAATAATGAAACTGTTTTTGCCTATGCATGTGATGTTGGATTAATTTATGTGACATGATGCTAAATTTTGATAATTCATCTCTTACCCCCACCCCCTCTCTATCTGTCTGTCTGTTTTGCTTTTTTAGTATATTGCTTGCTTATTTATTAATGACCAGTTTGTATTAAAATTTTTGTCAATATATAAATTAATGTGTTGTTAAAATCCTTAGGTGACCGTGTGAAATACATTGGGCCGTCTGTTCAAATGAAAGACAACAATAGGTAACCATGCGTTTCTCTGTTCTCTATATTTTCCATAAATTAGGTTTATCATACTTGTTACTTTAAACTTTGACGCATTGAATTTAGATTTCATACTACTTTTGTTATCCACTTGCCATTGTACTTGCTCTAAAAGCATATATTAGACGAGCCTACAATGGTTCCATGTTGTGAGTATGTGGTGTTTCATCCTGAATCATACAATTTTTCATCTTTCATTGTTGTCAAATTTCATGATACATCATGTCATATCTACTGCTTGAAAGGTATTGGTTATGCTTTGTTCTTATACATTACAAAGCTAAGACGAGAGTTGGATATGATGTTGTTCAATTTATGAAGTTCCTAATATTTTAGTGTACGATAACATGCTGGCCTGTTCTACAAAAGCTGGGTTAAGATGTACCCTTTTTCTGAAACATGTGAAGGTTATTGTTCAGATCGTGTGATTCCCTAATTTAAGCCACTGGTGGTAAATATGATGATATGAAGAGAACCCTAACCAATCCGACAGGGAAAAAAAGTGTATTGTTCATATTATTTTTTACATGATTAGAGACGAAATTATCTGAGGAAATAGGATTGAAACAGCTTATGAAGTTCATGATTATTCTAAACAAAAGGAAAATCAAAATATTGAGAGCTAAGGAAGCCTAAAATGCAAGAAAGCTGTCAAATTTCTTGGCATTTCTGAAGTAGAAGTTCATTCAGAACTTTCTTGAACAGAAAGCAGGCTGATTCTTATCTGTGGGGATGTGAGTTATTAGGGCATGTAAGAGAGGAATAAAGTGGAATCATGAGATGTAGGGAACAGATGAAGAAATGGTGACCGACTGGGTAATAACCAAAGACACATGTGGCTGTTTGGTTTTAATTTCAGGACAGAGTTTAAGGTATTGATTATGTGATCTTAAACATATTTCATTTGCATGATGTGGGGTTAGGGCCTCATCATAATTCTTTGAATCTTGAATTAGAATGTAAGTAATGTTGAAGGGAGGGCTGTGTCTGGAAAAATGAAAACGATTCTAGAACTTTTGTTTTGAAAATAAAGGAAGTTCATTAAATGGAAGGAAGTGGCAGTAAGATATTCCATCTGGCTGATTCTCATGTATTTTGAGGATGCGGGAGTGATTCTCGGGCAGCCACCCTTGCTCTTTCTTATAAACCCTTTTCATGATTATCCCACTGGACTAAGGACTCACCTGACATTGGCAATATAATTTATAACAGGATCATACTGGGGAAGATTCTGACATCTGATGGTCCAACTAATGCTTACACTAATATCCATGGCAGGTGGGTTGGTAAGTCATCCCTATGTTTAGAAAACAATTGGATAAATGCCTCTCACCTTGGGCCAAAATCTTGAAACTGCTTTCTTGACTTTTGCTACCTACAAATTGAATCAACTTCTTTTCTAGCCCATATGCAATCCATGATCCGTAGGCAGGTTCTCATATCTTTGCATCTAAGTCAATTTCTAAAAATTGTTTTTGTCTCCGTCCATGTTGATATTGAATAGAATGGGGATATCTCTTTCATCCACCATTTTATTTGTAGATTTTTTTCCTTTATTTTTGGTAGCCAATAACCATGTGAGGATGAAAAAATTGTAAAACCTTATTATCAATATTTGGGATGATTCTTCGATATTGTGGCTTGGTTTTAAACTACTGTATGCATGGTTGATAACAAGCCATTGATAATTCCTTGAATGAGAGAATTTGGAGGACTATTGAGCATTGCTTCACTTTTAGGCTTTAAGCAATGAAGTATTAATGCATCATGGACAGATCAGTTTACTTAATGGTTGGGGCAGATGGTTTTGTCAATTTCCTTTGAAGCCTAGTTCATGGTGCCATATAGTGATTCTGGACAAGTAGCAACTATGGTGTTCATAGAAAAGGATGTGGTTGTTAGCATTGGAGGCATTGCTACTAATGCTAGCCTTTTGAGGTACTTTCCTATGATGTATCTCTCCTTTAGTCGGTCGATTACTTCATAGTAATGATTCTAGGTTTAGGTTTTGGGAGGATCATTAGATTGGGCCTTCAGCACTTTTACTCGTCTTGGAAAATCAATGACTAAGCATTGCCCAAATGAAATGTTGCATGCCGATGTATCTTTTCTTTAGATATTTGCATAATGGCTCTGGTTTGTTTATATCTTGTTTGTGCATTTTATATTATACTGGTCATTAATGTACTTGCTGGAGCTTGGGTGCAATGGCAATTGTTACTTTGTCTAATATTGTATAGGATTAACCTAGTGTTATCCTATATAATCGTTTATGTGGATATACTTAATGGAGGTTGTAGTTTTATACCACTGGAAACTTGTGCTCACATAAATATTTTGAACTTTTGCTTTAACAAAATGTGAACCTTTTTGTAGATCTTTGTCCAATGGTCAACGGGGAGAGGTATATGAGGTGGAGGGGGATCAAATTGCTGTCATCATGGACATCAGCGAAGATAATATAAAGGATGGTGAGATGGAGAAATCTAATGAACATACAGAATCCCGACTTTGTTGGATACATGGTACAGTTTTCTTACTCATTCAAATTATTAAAATAGAATCACTCAATCTCAAATTCTTAAATCCCCATCTTTAGAATTTCTATGGTTTGTTGATTTTCCTTGAAGATTTTGTCTTTTAAGCTTTAAGTCATCAGCTTGAACCTGTATTTCCAGAAACATTCTGTATATATATTTATGTGTTCTCGTTTCTCTCCCCTTCATAAAATCTCTTTATTAATCAAATTATTCCTGCAAAAGAAAAGAAAATTGTACTGTGTTGTGACGGATGGATATTGAAATAATATTTTTCCTCCTCTAGGTAAAGTAGATTCTATGGTAAGACTTGAAGCAAAAAGCTTCTGTTTTAATAATAATGTTGTTAAGGTGCAAGGTTCTATGCAAGCATGTGAATAGGAGTGTGCCTTTTTGTTCTACACGTGATAATTTTTTATTTTTTTTTAATTTGCTTGCAGTTAAGGACATTGAGCATGATCTTGATGCTCAAATACAGGATTGCTACATAGCTATGGAGGCTCTATGCGAGGTATAATGCTGCAATGCCTTTTGTTTTTCCTTTTCATTGGATCTCAAAGTAAGATACGTCATAGCTAGAACAATGAATCATGACTTCTGCAGGTTTTGGATTCCAAACAACCCCTTATTGTCTATTTTCCAGACAGTACACAGTGGTTTCATAAATCAGTCGTGAAGTCAAACAGAAAAGAGTTCTTTCATAAGGTTCAAGAAATGTTTCACAAGTTGTCTGGACCAGTTGTGTTGATTTGTGGACAAAACAAAATTCAATCAGGATCAAAAGAGAAAAAGCAATTTGTAAGCTTCAACAGCTATTTGGTTACATTTTCTTGTTATCTGCATGATTGTGATTTGCATTCCATTACCATATAGCAAGTTGTAACATATTTTTTCTGTTCTCTGACCCCATGTGATGCCTGACAGACAATGATACTTCCAAACTTTGGACGCGTGGGTAAGCTGGTAATGCTTGCTTTCATTCTATCTGATTCATTTTATAATGGAACTTTTTTTGCCTTAGTTTGAAGTTCTTCAAATCAGATTTAGGTCATTCCTTTTAAATCACCATTTTTATCCCTATTTTCTGTTTCTTGGTCGTTTTCCTTTTCAATTTAAATTACTTGGCCAATTTATGTCCCAACAGCAACTGTACCCTACCTGCTGGCAGAAATTGAATCTGGATTTTGTCTCCTTTTATAAAGAAATTGAAGAGATTCTGGATGCAGAACTCAATGTCAATAAACTGGCAGCAGGGCAGGGTTTTGTGCACTTGTATCATTGTAATTTCACCTCTATATTGGGTTGTGGAATTTGATTTTTTGTAACTTTTTACAGCCTCTTTCTCTGAAACACTTGACTGAGGGACTTGGAGCAACGAAGAGACTGGATGATGATGATGAAATCCACAAGCTTTTCACTAATGTTTTGTGCATAAATCCGCCTAAGGTAATTCTTATTACTTATGACAAAAATTTTAGGCTTCTGTTTTATTATTATACTTTGGTCCCTGTCGATTAAAAAATACGACCTTGACAAATGACATGCTGATCATTGTACTGAGTCCTTTCTCATTTCTACGCTGTTTCTTCAGATCCTAGTTCTTTTTCATTACCTTTATTTTTCTTTTCTTTACCAATACTTCCTTTTAGCCATCTTTTATTATTTTTTATGGGAAGTGTTTTCTCCAGCTAGTGGTCTTTCAGTCCTGATAATATATGTTGTTGTTACATATGTGATAACTAGGTTGTAGAGAGGAAATCAAAGAGAGGGAAGATGTTCGAAGCCAGTGCTGTTGCACGGCTCATTACTTTCGTACACAATCAACTGAATCAATACATGCACTCCTTGGTCTAATAGCCATTTATTTATAGGTTCTCATAGCAGGCTTAGACCCAAGGCCCAATAGACTAGCTAAGTATTCCTAAGTATCATTACCAACCCAGCGGCCTCATGGAATTAATATAGTGCCGCTGGTACTCTATCCTATTCTATCCTACGCGTGGCTGCCTCATAGGATTAGCGTGGCCGCCACCTATATAACTACTACTACATCTTACATAACAATACTCCCCCCTTAAAGAACCCTTGTCCTCAAGGGTTAGGAAGGACAAATGCTGGAAATTGTCGCCGAAATGCATATAGCAGCATCCATGAAGCTTCCTCTTCCGGTAGTTGCTTCCATTGGACCAACACTTCAGTTACAATGCGTCCTTTCTTCCTACCACGCCGAGTCTGCAAAATCTTCTCTGGTTCCTTCAATGTAGGAGGCTCCGGCCAGTCAAGGGGTGGATGCCGAGGCTGGATAGTTGGATCTGGGCATAGTTTTAACAAGGAAATGTGAAAAACATTATGAATCCTTGTAACCTCCGGCAATTCCAACCTATATGCAACTGGACCGATACGTTGCTGCACTTTGTAGGGTCCAAAGAACCTTGGTGCTAACTTTTGATTGCTCCTGGAGGCGGCTGAAATTTGACGATAAGGCTGGAGCTTCACAAAAACCCATTGACCTTCTTGGAACTCCCTATCTGTGCGATGAGAATCTGTTTTCTGCTTCATCAAATTCACAGCTCTATGTAAATGGTGTTTAGCTACCATGATAACCCCTTGCCTTTCCATGAAAGACCTGTCAACAGCCTCAACCATGGCTGACCTAGGCAAATAAGGCACATAAACCGCTGGTTTTTGTCCATAGAGTAGCTCATGAGGGGTCATATGAGTAGAGGAGTGGTAGGTAGTGTTATACCACCATTCTGCAAGCGGTAGATATTTAACCCAGTCTTTAGGAAACTCCCAACACATACACCTTAAGTATGTCTCCAAACAGCGATTTAAAACTTCAGTCTGCCCATCAGTTTGAGGGTGGTAAGATGAAGACAATTTCTGATCGATTTTGAGGACCTTTAGGAATTCTTGCCAAAAGTTGCTGATAAAAATTGAATCCCTATCCGATATGATTTCTGAGGGAGCTCCATGTAGTCTATAAACCCCATCTAGGAATTGTTGAGCCAAACTAGATGCTGAAAATGGATGGGAGAGTGCAATAAAATGGCCGTATTTGCTCAAACGGTCCACAATAACCCATATAGTGTCTCGGCCATGAGACTTAGGCAACCCTTCAATAAAATCCATAGATATACTCTCCCAAACCCTACTTGGAATTGGTAAGGGTTGAAGTAATCCCGGTGATGCCACCGTCTCATATTTACATCTAGCACACACATCACAATGGCGAATGAAGTCCTTGACCTCTTCAAACAAGTGCCTCCACCAAAATAGGGCTTTTACTCGTTGGTAGGTAGCATGTATTCCTGAATGTCCCCCTTGAGGAGAAGAATGCAGCCACTCAAGTATTTTTATTCTAACTGTGGAGACATTCCCTACCACCAAACGTGTTCCTTTTCGCAACAACCCTCCATCCCATGTAAACTTACCCACTGTGTTTGTGCTTTGCTTCAATTGATCAATAAGTGTGACCATTTCAGGATCTAAGGTCCAGCTGTTCTGGATTTCCAGCAACAATGCATCAGAACAAGTAGATAAAGTGATCTGAAAAACCTGATTTTTAGGTATTCTTGAGAGAGCATTGGCCACATTGTTGTTGGTTCCCTTCTTATACTGAATTTCGTAATCATATCCCATCAACTTTGAAATCCAGTACATCTGAAAAGAGGTTTTCAATTTCTGGTCCTGTAGGTATTTAAGGCTTTGTTGGTCTGTTCTGATCACAAAGTGTCGTCCTTCTAAATATTGGTGCCAATGCTCAACCCCTTGGACCACCGCAAGTAACTCCTTCTCATAGGTAGATAGACTGTGGTGACGTGGAGCCAACCCTTTACTGAAAAAGGCTAGGGGCTGTCCATCTTGCATTAGTACAGCGCCAATCCCAGTAGCACAAGCATCTGTTTCAACGACAAAAGGTTTAGCAAAATCGGGCAAAACCAAAACAGGGGCTGTACTAAGAGCAGCTTTCAATTCTCGGAAGGCCTGTGTTGCTTCCTCCGACCATTTAAACTGATCTTTACGCAATAGGTTTGTCAAGGGTTTGGCTATCACCCCATAATCTTTAATAAACTTCCGGTAATACCCGGCCAACCCAAGGAATGAGCGTAATTGCTTTACCGTAGATGGTTCAGGCCATTCAACCACTGATTTAATCTTCTGAGGGTCTGTAGAAACCTCACCATTCTGTATAATGTGTCCTAAGTACTCAACTCTAGTAGCTGCGAACGTACATTTAGACTCTTTAACAAAATAATGGTGTTGTCGAAGGATCGCCAAAACAGTTTTCAAATGCTCCAAGTGTGAGGACATACTAGAGCTATAAACAAGAATGTCATCAAAAAAAACCAGAACAAACCTCCTTAGATGTTCCCTAAAAATAGTGTTCATAGCTCCTTGAAATGTAGCCGGAGCATTAGTGAGTCCAAATGGCATGACCAGCCACTCATAATGGCCAGAGTGAGTCCTAAAAGCAGTTTTATAGGAGTCACATGGCTCCATTCTGATCTGGTGGTAGCCCGCTCGCAAGTCTAACTTTGTAAACCACCTTGCATCCTTTAATTCGTCCAACAACTCATCCACAAGAGGAATAGGATACTTATTTTTTACCGTAAGCTTGTTTAATTCCCGGTAGTCAATGCACATGCGCCATGAGCCGTCCTTCTTTTTGACTAAAACAATAGGAGACGCAAATGGCGAAGAGCTTTCTCGTATAACCCTTGATTCTAGCAATCCCTTAACTTGCTTCTCAATTTCATCCTTCTGAACGGATGGGTATCGGTAAGGTCTCAGATTCACTGGATCAGCCCCCTCTTTTAATATCACTGGATGATTGTGATTTTCCCTCAGTGGAGGCAATGTCTTAGGTTCTGAAAAAACATCTGAAAATTCCTTAAGGACCCCTTGCACACTGCTGACTGCTTCTTGGTTACCATTAGAGAGGGTACAAGTGGTCGTGGCTGTATCATCAAGAGAGTGTAATAGGAAAAGCTGGCTGCCCTCACTCATAGGCTGATGGAGCTTATGAACTACCCTACTGCTGTGTGGAAAACTTGGTTTTAGGGTACATGTTGATCCTTGATACTGAAATTTCATAGAGAGATCCTCGTAATCCCAAGAGGCCTTGCGTACTACCTCTTGTAGCCAATGCAAGCCTAAAACTATATCGTAAGTCTTGATCTCCATTATCCTTAGATCAAAAACAAATTCCTTACCCTGCATTTTCCATTTAAACTTCTCCCAAGTACCATACAAATTTAACTTGTACCCACCTGCCACCTCAACTTCGCCATCACCCGTAGAACTCCCCTTCCAACCTAGTTTTTTAGCCAAGGCATGGTCTAGATACCCATGGGAGGCCCCATTATCAATCAGGACCTGAACTGGGCGTCGACCAACAAACCCTTGAATGCGCATCGATACAACACCCATACTGCCTTGAATTGCATGCAAAGAGATTTGTAAACATTGATCAGATTCTGTTTCCTCAACCTGCTCCGGTTGCGGTTCCTCTTCATCTTGTGGAGCTTCACCTTCGGATTCCAATTCCATTAGTTGCAACTGCATCCGTTGACGTTGGGGACACGTGTGACCTCGGAAGAAAGGTTTCTTGCAATAGAAGCAAAGGTTCCGGGACCTCAAGTCATCCAAATCATCCCCACTATACTCGGCTGCCCGTTTCCAAGTAGAGTTTCCAGTTCTACCCGTTGACACAAGGGAAGAACTGGTATTAGAGTTTGCAGTCACTCCACTCGTAGGACCACTAGTCTTAACTGACGTTGATGGTTTTGGTGCTGATGCTTGCCCCCCCCTGAAAAAGACGAATAATTTCTGGTGGCTAGCGACCTTGTTGTATCACCATATGGCTTTCGTGTCGTTGCCTTTGACGCAGCCTCTTCCCTAACGTTGTACTCTTGAATTTGTGCAAGCCGCCGAGCATGTAACAACGTACGTGGTTCTTGAAGGCGCACTTGACGTGCATAATCGGGGCGGAGCCCTTCGATAAAAGCTTGAATAGCATGTTCCTCATTTAATCCTAATTTGCAGCGAAGCACATCAAAGTTATCATTATATTCATCCAGCGATCCTGTCTGATATAATTTCTTTAATTCAGCCATGGGGGATTCAAAGGGTACCCCAAACCGATCCTTAAGCGCCCTCTTGTACTCATGCCACGTAATGGCTCTGCCTCGGTTTTCATCCATAAGGGCTTGATGCCATATGTAACCCTTATCATCCAAGTTAACACTGGCCAAGCGAGTCTTCCAATGGTCAGGAGTGCCATCAATCTCAAAGTACCTTTCACAACTGTATAACCAACCATCTATGTCATGGCGTTGAAATTTTGGGAAGTCAAACTTAGTTTGCCGAGTCGGAGGGGTATATTCAGCCCCCTGTCTTTGGCGGTGAATGCCTCTGAAATTATCCCCATCATTTTCTTGGAATTCCTCATCCCGGCGACGACGATCATGTGCAGCAGTCATGGCGGCCATTTGGTCGGTAACGGCTGTTTGAATAGCATTTGGAATGTCAGCCAACTGGGTGGTAATGGCCGTATGAATGGTGTTCGGGAGCTCTGCGATAGCCGACTCCAGAGCTTGTAATCGTTCATTCACTTCATTCGACATGTTTATTGCGGCTGCCTGAGAACGAGTCTTGACCATACACAAAACAAAGTCTGATGGTTTTGATTGTTTTGCGTTTTTCTCTTTTTTCTGAACCGGTGAAGAATTCTGAGTCAATGCAGACGTGTCGCTAGAACAGAAAATGACTACCTAGGAAAACTGGGTATGATTCGACACCTGTTAAGAAACAGAAAACAAACGGTGAAAGAAAGATGAAAATACAATTTCAGAAATACAGAGTCACGGTGACAAGGCAAGAACAGAGTTAACGTATCAATGCCATGCAAGAATTGACGCGGTGATGGCAGGTGGGTGATGCAATTCAATATCCCAGGATCCCGATACTCAAACCAGAATTCCGAACCAGTCCGTGTTCGTCCCACTCTTCGCGAAAGAAGATTCAGAACCAAAACAGAGACTGACGGTGAACCCAGAACCAGAAAAACAGACGACGGCGATTACGAAATGCAGTCGGCCAAGAATTTGAGGACGTGGGAATCGGGTATTGCTCACCCAGGCCCAGTCGACTTGGTCAGCGAGAGCAGCGTGAATACCGAACCCGATTTTCTTGAACCAGTCGGCGAAAACAGAGGCCAATGAATGTCCAGAAAAAGCCAAAAATCACCGACTGGCCCCACAGAATTAACCGTCCCCGGTGGTTTGGCTTGACTTGAAAGAGGCCGACACCAATCTTGAACCAATGGGCCCGTGCGAAATGCCCAGCAGTCGATGAATTCAAACAAGAACCAGAGTCCAAATTCAATCGGTCCTATAATTTCTTGTGTCAAGACCGAAATTCTTGAATATATTTTTTTTGAGTTTCAGGTTTATTTCTCAAATGCCAATTCGAATTCCCCAGAGAATGACTCTGACTGAATTAAAAAAAATGACACTTGCTTCTTGATTGATTTTCTTGGCTATCAGCCTTGCCGGGGAAGAGAAGCTATGGCTGATGCAAGAGATCAGAATTTCACAGCGGAGGAGCCGGGAATGACCCGCTCTGATACCACTGATAACTAGGTTGTAGAGAGGAAATCAAAGAGAGGGAAGATGTTCGAAGCCAGTGCTGTTGCACGGCTCATTACTTTCATACACAATCAACTGAATCAATACATGCACTCCTTGGTCTAATAGCCATTTATTTATAGGTTCTCATAGCAGGCTTAGACCCAAGGCCCAATAGACTAGCTAAGTATTCCTAAGTATCATTACCAACCCAGCGGCCTCATGGAATTAATATAGTGCCGCTGGTACTCTATCCTATTCTATCCTACGCGTGGCTGCCTCATAGGATTAGCGTGGCCGCCACCTATATAACTACTACTACATCTTACATAACAATATGACATTCTATGACACTTTGCAGGAGGAGGATCAGCTTGGAACTTTCAAAAAACAACTTGAGGAAGACAGGAAAATTGTGATTTCACGTACTAGTTTGAATGAACTACACAAGGTAAAAGAAAAAAAATTGCGGTGCTTTTCAGTAACTCTGTAATGAATCATGACTATGATATGCTTTCTTTGCATGATATATTTTGCCTTTCAGGTATAGTTCCACTTAATGCACTTTACATCATTAATATCAGCAATAATAGTTGGATTTTCATGTTGCAGGTTCTTGAAGAACATGAGCTATCATGCTTGGACCTCTTGCAAGTAAATACCCATGATCTCATTCTGACAAAGCAAAGTAAGAATGCAGTCAGATTTTATAAGTCATTCCACTTATCTTCTATGCGATAATCCTTTCTTCCATCATCCTTGTACTTGTACATTATATATATTTCCTTGCAGATGGACATAATTTTAACATACTGAATGAGGTAGTTGTTTTGATGAGGCGGAATGCAAAATAATATTATTAAGGGCCAAATCTACTGGTAACCCAAAAAAAAATGATGTTTCTTTGGCGCACATTCCAGGAAGAATATATACATACACCCACGCACGTAATGGCAGGTCGCTCTGGAACCTGACTTCCTCTGGGATACTGTGATCAAGAGTAAATATGGTATTGAGCGTAATGTTTGGGATGTCAGTACCTTATATGGTTGGAGAAGTCTATCCCATTTAGTCTATAAATGTAACATCGCTATCAAATAAAATAAAGTCAAGAGAAAAATTAAATCTTGAGTTGCTACCGGTTTTACTAGAGAAATGCCAAGGAGCAATTCTTTTTAGTGCAATGCTTTCTCGAATGATGGTTTTGATAATTACTTACTTTTGCTTTCAGAAGCTGAAAAGGTGGTGGGCTGGGCCAAAAATAATTATTTGTCATCTTGCGCACTTCCTTATGTTAAAGGAGAAAGATTATGCCTGCCTCGTGAAAGGTAAACTACTTTATCCTCTTATTTCTCATGTTTGGCTAAATTTTGGAGCTGATTTGTTTTGTTCTTTTTCCATGTTTGAAGTCTTGAAACTGCAATCTCAAGATTGAGGGATCAAGAAACTATGTCACGGAAGCCCTCTCAGGGTCTGAAGGCATGTGATTTATGCTACTGCTGAAATATCTCTATGAATTCATTGTCCATTTTATATTATTCTTATATTTACAATAAATGCAACAGAACCTTGCTAAGGATGAGTATGAGAGCAACTTTATCTCGGCTGTAGTACCTCCTGGTGAAATTGGGGTGAAGTTTGATGACGTAGGTGCTCTTGAAGATGTGAAGAAGGCACTTAATGAACTCGTCATCCTTCCAATGAGAAGGCCAGAGCTTTTCTCTCGTGGAAACTTGTTACGGGTAGTGATTCTTGTTTCCTGTATGCAATTTAAACCGAAACAAATAACTTGCTCTTTTCCCTCATTTATCTGATATTGAAGATGCTTCTATCAGCCTTGCAAAGGAATATTACTTTTTGGTCCTCCTGGCACTGGGAAAACTCTTCTGGCCAAGGCACTTGCAACAGAAGCAGGCGCAAATTTTATCAGCATAACTGGTTCAACTCTAACATCAAAGGTGATACTAATCCCGGAAGTTCTACCCATTTTAGACAATGTCATGGAAACTCTGACAATCATAAATTTGATGTCCTTTTATGAAAGGATTATGTTGTTTAACATTCTGTGCTTATTTTTGTTCATACTAGTGCGTCCAGAATGCAATGTCTGACGTTTATTACTTTGTTGATGCAGTGGTTTGGAGATGCTGAGAAACTTACCAAAGCCCTTTTCTCCTTTGCTAGCAAGCTTGCTCCTGTCATTATATTTGTTGATGAAGTGAGTGCTGGAGTTTATATCATTAACTTAAATTTTACTTTTGAAACAAGCATTTTATGATTGAGAAAGGTGTATTATAATCTGATACATTAAACCACGTTTCTTTTTTGTTTGGTATGTTGGTGCCACAGAAAGAGAGTACATCTTAGAAGGTTAGATGATTTCTTGTGTTGAGAACTTGAGAGATAAAATATTATTCTTAATCTCTGAATCAGAAAGAATATATATAGATTTTTATATAGGCAAACCTAGAGCTAACCCTTGAATCTCATAGAATCTAATCAAATCAAAATCAATCAAACTGATTGAGATATAATAGGAAATATCCTAAGATATAATATACCTATATCTAATCATAATAATAAGATAATAATTATAATAAATACATAATATTCTTACACTCCCTCTCAAGTTGGATCATGGATTTTAATCATGTTCAACTTGCTTATACAACTTTATACTACTGACACTCCCCCTTAAGCTTGTACTTCTTGAGTCTCAAAGGCCTATTTAGAGAGTAGCAGATACTCGACTACGTTGGGAGATGGGCAACGGTTGCGACAAGTTTGACAGGCAGCGGCTGCGACAATCTTCAAAAATATGTTGAGTCTAGGACGACGGGACCAGTCGCCTGACAAGTTGAGGAGCATGATGATAGAGGAACTACCACCAACAACAATGAAAGGCTCAACGACGATGACAACGTCGAAGAGGAGATGGGTTGTTGATGAAGAATTGTGCTTACGGGTTGAGGACGACGGGACCAGTCGTCTGACGAGATGAGAGGCACGATGACAGAGGAACTACCACCAACAGATGATGTTGATTAAGAACTGTGCTGGAACGTTATTAGGGTTTTCATAAAAAAAACACCAAACACAACAAACACAAGCAGCAAACTCATGATCTGGAAAGGATGACCCAGATGTTGGAAACCATCGGAAACTGTCGAAAAGGAGGAGAGGAGACTGAAACAGGAAGTCTCCGGTGAAATCTCCCTCCCACGCGCCTCCACGCGCTGTCGCCGTGAAACTGCCAGAGAGCGCGTGAACGCCACTCGCCGTCGTGGAGGTGTCGGATGACCACCAAACTTCTGGCGTCTGCCGATTGGAGGGTGGGGAAGACGTTGGGCTAGGTAGTGAGACTCGCTGGACACTGTGGGAGGCTCACCGGAACTTCTCTCTCTGTCATTGTTCTGGATGATGCAGCGGGAAAAAATAGAAGAATTAGAGCTAGCCATTGTTATTGTTCACACTACAATAACAACGGCCACCAGAAAAATGCTCACCAAGAACGATCCCTATAACTCTGATACCATGTTGAGAACTTGAGAGATAAAATATTATTCTTAATCTCTGAATCAGAAAGAATACATATAGGCCTTTATATAGGCAAACCTAGAGCTAATCCTAGAATCTCATAGAATCTAATCAAATCAAAATCAATCAAACTGATTGAGATATAATAGGAAATATCCTAAGATATAATATACCTACATCTAATCATAATAATAAGATAATAATTATAATAAATGCATAATATTCTCACACTCCCCCTCAAGTTGGATCATGGATTTTAATCATGTCCAACTTGCTTATACAACTTTATACTACTGACATCTTGAAATGGAAGTAGAAGTGTAATGATATATCTTCTCTGCAGTGACTCTGGCTGGGCATTTTAATTTATTAATCAGTATGAAAAGTTAAGAAAAATTGCACAGTTGAATCTAGCAGTATTATAATCTGATACATTAAACCACGTTTCTTTGTTGTTTAGTATCTTAAAATTTGTCATTGTGTTGTGAGGGCATCAGGCTATCCTCCAAAGGCTCTTTAAATTGCTTCTGACTTGAATCTGTGTTCTAGGTTGATAGTTTGCTTGGTGCTCGAGGGGGTGCTTTTGAGCATGAAGCCACTAGAAGAATGAGGAATGAGTTCATGGCAGCTTGGGATGGATTGAGGACAAAAGAGAGTCAAAGAATCCTCATTCTTGGTGCAACAAACAGGCCTTTTGATCTTGATGATGCTGTTATACGCCGCTTACCAAGAAGGTAAATGACCTGATTGCTTGGAGAGAGTAATAATTATTTGCTGAAGGCGCTTACCATTCTTGTCTTCATCCAATTGTCTCGTTTTTGTTCTGAATCTTGTTCTGGTCTTCTCCGGAAGTTATCTAGTCGTTGCATGAAAAGTTGAATGTCCTAATAGACCTAGTGATAAGCTTACTCTACTTATGAATCATGCTTTGATATTATGGCTTCTGATAAATTACGGTAAAAAATTTTTGGCTTAAGCTTTATTGTGGTATTGCAATGTGCAGGATATATGTGGATTTGCCAGATGCTGAAAATCGGATGAAGATTTTAAGAATCTTCCTTGCACAAGAAAATCTTGATCTTGATTTTCAGTTTAACAAACTCGCTAACTTGACTGAGGGATACTCTGGCAGTGATCTGAAGGTGAATAGTTCTGTTATATTTCTTATTCTTGTTTAGCTTTGTATGTAAAGCAATTTTAGTGTGCCATATATCTGACCCTCCTTCATGACTTTGTTTGGAAGAACCTTTGCATTGCTGCGGCATATAGACCTGTTCAAGAGCTTCTAGAGAATGAAAAGAAGGTACAGAGCTTAAAAACCAATAAACCATCATAAACCTATTTGGTCTTGCTGCAAAAAGTTTGGTTTGTCGAATCGAAAAGCACTTGCCAACTGTTATGTTGATATTTTTCCTTGGTTACCTGCTTGATGGTGGAAAGTTAAAACCAAGTCGGATATACCCGCCTATCTGTGTGCGTACTTGATTGACTTACTTATCCAGGTTGCATAATGTATGTTTTTGGTTTATACAGGCGAGCTACAGTGACTTAAGACCGACATTAAGGCCTCTAAAATTGGATGATTTTATTCAGGCAAAATCTAAGGTATATAATATATTTTGATTTTCTTTTTAAATCGTTGTATTTTTGGGTTAGCATATTCAATCTCAATCTCAGTTTTCTGACTACGATGAAACGTACAGGTTGGGCCATCAGTTGCGTATGATGCAGCAAGCATGAATGAGTTGAGGAAGTGGAATGAAATGTACGGAGAAGGTGGAAGCAGGACAAAATCTCCATTTGGATTTGGAAGCTGATCATAATTCTCCTTTTGAGTAATGTTACATAGCAGATAAGTGGGAAATAGCTCATACTTGCCTAGAAAATCGATGAACAAGTTCGGAGACAGATAAGATCTCACCGGTATTTGCCTCGTACCTCCCCAATTTGTTACCCTGCACATTTGTTTTTGGCTTTTTACTAATTCCTCCTTGGGAGGGTTGGGTATTTTCTAGGTGCTTCCTTTTTTCCATGTTGAGCTGAGTAATATAGTATTAATTTTTAATGCAATAGGTGGCCCCTTAATTTGGTAAAATTTCATGTGTGACCAAAACACATTCCTTACCGCTATTTAATACTCCCTCTGGTCCTAATTATAAGAGCTAGTTGACTTTTTTGGAGAGATTAAGGAAGCTAATTAAATTACTTTAAAGTATTTATATTTTTATTTTTTTCTTCAAACTTATTAGTTTGATTAATAAACTAATAAATAATCTAAAAATACATAACAAATAAAATGATTAAATAACTTATTTAGCTTCCTTAATCTCTCCAAAGAAAGTCAACTAGCTCTTATAATTAGGACCGGAGGTAGTAATACTAGTATAATTTAGTTTTATTCTTGTCTTTCTCGCATACGGCGATATCCAAAGTAGTACTACTTAAAAGAGAGACTAACGTTGACCAAAAAGAAAAAAGAGAGACTAACGTTGTGCTTGATCGAATGGAAATCAAAGTCGAGATTGTTTATTTACATATTATTCCCATGTAGCAAATTTGCCCTAGAAGTATAAGTCCAATAGTAATTTTGCCCTAGAATTTTTTTTGGTTCAATGATGCCTCGGAAGTTTAAAAACGTAGCAATCTTGTCCTTTTCCGTTAAAAAGTTAACGATTAATGTCAATTTTTTAGCGGTCAATGTTAGTTTTTTATATGAAAAGGGCAAGATTACTATATTTTTATACTTCCAATGCGACATTGAGCTTAAAAAAAAAATCAGGGTAAAATTGCTCCTAGGCGTGTACTTCCGGGGCAAATTTGCCACCTAACCCTAATATAATGTAATACCCCTGAGTAATAATAGAAATAGTAAGGATAATAATAGATTAAAATAATACTAACAGAATAATAATGATTAATAATAGAAAATAATAATAATAATAATAACAACAGTAGATTAAAATTGTAACACCCCCAAATTTCTAACAATTATAATAACATAAAATTTCAATAATTTTTATGAATAATCACTAAAATTCAAAATAACCAAATTTGGGAAGTGTTACCGCCGTACTTGTACTGGGACAAGTGCAAGGCTGTCTTATTACATTAACGTAAATCCAAACTCCAAACTTAAATAAAAGTATTTTATTCAAAGCATAAAAATAAAATAAAACTAGCTAGAATTGTTCATTGTTCTTCCTCACTTCTCAGCTAGCCCCAACAGCCCAACTTTGAAACCTGTTTCACTGAAAATCTGCTCCCCCGAAGGATCATCACAGCCCAGAACACAAACATCAGCAAAAGCTCGTAATCCTAATAGACAGAGAAAATATAGAATAATAATAATAAATAAATAAATAAAATATCCACATGATGATAAGAAAGAAAAATACCATATACATATATATAATCTAAAATATCAATTTCAATACTCATCATATCTATATATTCTCATCGAATCAAATATCATTCATTATCTTTTTAAATTTATTTAGACCCGGGAGACCCTGCCAGTCTATTTAGTTTAGTGGGAAGAGAACCATGGTAAACCCGGGAGACCCTCTGTGACCCAGGAGCCCCTGCCAGTCACAATCAATCAAATTGGCCATAAACATTTCGTCATAATGTGCACACCTCTTCCCAAAGTTGCTACTAGTGTCCCGGGAGCCCTGCCAAACACCACTTTGGGAAGAACGGATATAATCGGTTCACATCAAATAATATATCGGAGGCATAAAGCTTAAGAGGTGTGTTCATCACTTTAGGGGTACCATCCCAAAGCTATCCTCCCACGATTTAAAGTATTTTAAATATACTCACATAATAAATGGACTTCTCAATAAATAAATAAATATATATATACACACACACATAGTTCCACAATATTCAAAAAGAAGAATCTTAATTTATACTTATCTAAGTTAATAACTTGGGTTTGTGATAATATAAGAAAATACATATGCTTGTGACAAAGAGGATACGCCACAAAAATTCTGTGAAAATATATATATATACATACATATATATGAAAGCATTTATAAGTTTCAATCACAAAAAAAAAATTGAAGCGACCAAAACAACCATATATAGATATATTTATGCAATGGTAAATGGTTTTTGTTTTTCAAAAATTTTCATCACGCAATCGAAAAGGGAAAATTTGTGTAATTTGTAGAAAACAATTTTCTCACAAAGAAAGACAAATGCAAAATCGATGGTACCGAATGGGAATCACAAGGAGGAACGAGATGACAGTTTAGACTAGAGAAACGACATATAATAATTGATTCCTATTGACCTAGGGATTATGATTACATATAATATATTTCATATATAACAACTCTATCAAAACTTATATAAAACTGTTACGGACAGGCCCAACAGGCCCAGGACCGGACCTCGGCCCCATCACGTTAGGGATAGAATCCACGCCAGGAAAGGAGTATTATCGGAGATCCCACAAATATAGGATCTCATTAATAGCGACTCTCCTACAATCATGGCATCAGCCAATCAGACATTGACGGCTCAATCTAAGATATTGCTCATTAAGGCAGAGATACGCGCACCAGACTCCTCTATAAATAGAAGGAAACCCTAGACAGGTGCACACGTTCTATCTTATGCTCTATTTACATTCCGTCACACAGAGCACACACCCCACCCCCTGGCTACGTGCCTTCTGGTTTGCTGCGAACTACGTGGACTTTGATCCCTTCAGAGGGTACGTAGGCTCTAGGCTTGACAACCTAGTCAAGTCCAACATCTGTGTTCTTCATACAGAACATTGGCGCTGATCGTGGGGACTGTAAACTTCAATCCCCGTGACTACTGATGGTGAGCACTAGAAGCCACAGCAGAAACCCTCAGCCGGTGGGAGGAGACCCGCAAGCTAGTCGTCCACCACCGGATCAGCCGCCGCAACCACCGCGGCAAGAAAACACCCCCGAAGGGCATGTCACCGACACGGCAACCACCCTTTCAGCGGAGGACCAGCAACCACTAGGGGCGCTCACACTGACTGCAACGCGCGACGTCCAGGCAGTCGATGCCGACGTCCGCATGATGCGAAGGACACAGGAATCGTTCCTGCGACGGCTGGAGAACAAGGAAAAACGAGACAACCTGCAGAGACGGGCTGACTTTGAAGCTTTCGGAAAAATGATCCAAGAAGCACTCGAGAAGGACCACCGCGAGAGGGGTCGCCGCAGGAATCATAGGCGGGGAAGGAGAGCCCCAGTGGATGACAGCAGTTCCTCTAGCAACTCTGAGCCGAGGGACACGCGCCGAGACAACGGTGAGCCGGGGCGGAGGGCGAGTGCAGAACGAGGCAGGCCACGGTCCCCAGAAAATAGAGAGAACCATGGTGTTGGTCTTAACCGCACTGATCGATTAGCAAGAGAGGACCGAGACCGTGAAGAAACCCGCGTGGAGGATAGAACTCCCTTGGCCCACAAATCGCCCTGCCACGGATCTCCTCGGGAATACCGAGTGACATATCTATCGGAAACTGGAAGATCCCCGTTCTCAAGGGAGGCGGCAACAACCCATTACCCAAAGCACTTTGACCTGGCCGACCTACCGAAGTACGACGGGACCCAAGATCCGCGCAACCACTTGGTCACGTTTGAAAAGCTCATGTGGGTCTGACAGATCACCGGTCCGGTCATCCAGCGTCTCTTCGCAGCCATTCTGGACGGGCCGGCACACCGATGGCTGACTTCTCTCCCGGACAACTCTATCGGAGCTATGAAGACCTCGGACGAAAGTTCGAGCTGCACTTCGCCACCAGCAAAAAGCAGCCAAAGACCACGTTCACCTTGAGCAAAGTGCGTCAGAAGAAAGGTGAGGCCTTGCAGAAGTACCCGCGATGTGGCCATGCAAGTACGGTCATTGCCCGAGGATGTCCACGTGCACTGCCTAGTCAATGGACTGGACCCATCATCCCGGCTGGCTCGTCACCTGTGCAAGAACCCAGCGTACACCTTGACCGAATTCTATACCGAGGCAAAGAAGTACCTGGAAATGGAGCAGATGGAGGCGGCCAATGCCGACGAGCCCGAACGGACTAGGAAGAGTTCGCCTAGTGACGAGGAACGCCCAAGAAGGGCGAAGGCCGACCCCAGACGACGAAGCCGAGAGAGCCGAGCCAAATCTGACCGGGCGGACCAGAAGGGCAAATACGACAGCTACACCCCGTTGAATGTCCCTCGGTCCTAGGTGTGGAAAGAGGTAGCCCAGACCGAGATGAAGTGGGTGGACAGGCCGAGGCCTATCCGTGGATGCTCCAACACGGATCGTTCAAAATTCTGCAAGTTCCACGACTGCAACGGCCACACAACCGATGAGTGCTATGACCTCCGCGACGCCATCGAGAAGTTCGTAAGGGATGGAAAACTGCGTCAGTACGTGATCAAGACTTAGGGAAGGATGAGCGGAAAGCGCAACGACCGCGCCCACTCCAGAAGTCCGCCCAAGGAAGTCCGAAATCCGGGAAAAAAGCAGAAGGCGGCCTCGGACGACGAATTTCCCGACGTCGATTTCCAGTGCAACGTCGTCAGCAGAGGATTCGGTGGAGGAGGAGACACCGTAAGCCAGCGGAAGAAATATCTCCGCGAGGTATTGACCGTCTGAGACCCCCCTAAGTTCAAGGAAGACTCAAAGAAGCCTCGGCCGCCTACCCTGACCTTCATCGATGAAGAGCTGGAAGACGTCATACCCGGACACCTCGACGGACAGGTAATTACCGGAACTCTGGTAAATTGTCGAGTTAAAAGGATTTTTGTGGATGCAGGGAGTTCGGCCGACATTATAAGCTGGGACGCCTACAAGAGGATGCACCTCGACAAAGAGGACCTCAAGCCATGCAAGACCACCCTGGTCGGCTTCAATGGCGAGCAGTCCTTCCCAAAAGGCTACATCGACCTCCGGTTAACTCTTGGCACCAAAGAAGCCTTCAAATCGGAACGGGTACGATTCGTAGTCGCCGACTTCCGGTCCCCTTACAACATCATTCTGGGCCGACCAACGATCCACAACTAGGATATACTAGTATCCACTAAGCATCAGAAGCTGAAGATGGTCAATAGTAAGAACCAGATAGTCGTGGTATCCGGAGACCAGAAAGAGTCGAGGCAGTGCTACTTCGAAGCTCTCCGTGTCGAGGAAGGAGGACCCTCGTCTCTACCTCGGCTCGGATCCAATGAGCAAGTAGCCGAAGCCGACTCTGACGAGCGCCCGCGGCAGCAAGTCAACATGGTGGAGCTCGACCTCCGAGAACTTGACAATCCGAGGCCCGAGCCGGAAGGAGAACTGGAGGAAATAGTGCTCGGCGAAGACCCGTCCAAGACCGCCAAAATAGGCCGAGATATGGGGGACGGCCTAAAGGCTCTCATGATCCGCTTCTTAAGGCGGAACCAAGACGTCTTCGCATGGACCTCGGCCGAAGTACCCGGCATCGACCCCCACTTCTGCTGTCACAAGCTCGGCATATGGCCGGGATCGAGACCCGTGGCATAGAAGAAGAGGAACATTGCGGACAACAGGCAGAAGGCCCTGGAAGACCACATAGAAGAGCTCCTTGCGGCCGATTTCATCCGAGAGGTGCAGTACACCACCTGGCTCTCCAACGTAGTCATGGTCCTCAAACCTAGCGGCAAATGGAGAGTATGTGTAACACCCCCAAATTTCTAACAATTATAATGACATAAAATTTCAATAATTTTTATAAATAATCACTAAAATTCAAAATAACCAAATTTGGGAAGTGTTACCGCCGCACTTGTACTGGGACAAGTGCAAGGCTGTCTTATTACATTAACGTAAATCCAAACTTAAATAAAAGTATTTTATTCAAAGCATAAAAAAATAAAATAAAACTAGCTAGAATTGTTCATTGGTCTTCCTCACTTCTCAATGCTAGCCCCAACTTTGAAACCTGTTTCACTGAAATTCTGCTCCCCCAAAGGATCATCACAGCCCAGAACACAAACATCAGCAAAAGCTGGTAATCCTAATGAACAAAAATAGAATAATAATAATAATAATAAAATATTCATAGGATGAAAGAAAAATATCATATACATATATATAATCTAAAGTATCGATTTTAATACTCATCACATCTATATATTCATATCGAATCCAATATTGTTCATTATCTTTTTAAATCTATTTAGACCCGGGAGACCCTGCCAGTCTATTTAGTTTAGTGGGAAGAGAACCATGGTAGATCCGGGAGCCCCTGCCAATCTACCCTGTGACCCGGGAGCCCCTGCCAGTCACAATCAATCAAATTGGCCATAAAACATTCGTCCTAATGTGCACACCTCTTCCCAAAGTTGCTACTAGTGTCCCGGGAGCCCCTGCCAGACACCACTTTGGAAAGAACGGATATAATCGGTTCACATCAAATAATATATCGAGGCATAAAGCCTAAGGGTTGTGTTCATCACTTTAGGAGGTACCATCCCAAAGCTATCCTCCCACGATTTAAAGTATTTTAAATACACTCACATAATAAATGGATTTCTCAATTATATATATATATATATATATATATATATATATATATATATATATATGAAAACATTTATAAATTTCAATCACACCAAATAGATTTCTCAAATATACAAAAACCAAACCGAGTATATATACTGCTATTTGTTAATTATGAAAACCCAAGGTAAAATCATTTAAAAAGAGAATTGTTCTAAGGATTAGCATTACATATAATATATTTTATATATAACAATTCTATCAAAATTTATATAAAAGTATAAAAATAACCTAAGATTCATGGGGATTAGGATTAACAAAATATGATGTAGAGAAGAAGAAGAAGAAGCTTAGGATATAAAATTACGCTAAGACTTATGGAATTACGATTAGTAAAATAGGATGTAGAGAAAAAGAAGAAGCATAGGATATAAAATTACACTAAGACTTATGGAATTACGATTAGTAAAATAGGATGTAGAGAAAAAGAAGAAGCATAGGATATAAAATTACGCTAAGACTTATGGAATTATGATTAGTAAAATAGGATGTAGAGAAGAAGAAGCACAAGATGCAAGGTTGTTCTGGGGATTAGGATTACCTATCGAAATATAAAATTACACTAAGACTCATGAGATTAGGATTACCTGGTTTCCGTTTTGATAGCTTTTAAAAGAATAGAGAAAGAATAGAGAAAATAGTAGAAGAGAATATGAGAAGAGAATGCGAGTATTTAGGGTTAGGCTAGACTCATATTTATAACCGAAAAATTAGGGTTTAGCTTTGGGCTCTTTTATCATTGCCAACTCATTAATAGGGTACATTAAATAAAAAAAAAAATCAATCAACAATGATATGAATTTAACATCATTAATAGAGTACATCAAATAAAAATCAATCAGCCATGATATGAATTTAATATCATTAATAGGGTATATTAAAATAGAAAAAATCAACCAATCATGGTTCACATTACGTTCGGTCAATCAATCATGGTGTAAATTAATGTGACTTAGTTGACAAGTAGAGGACTTATTACCTAAAATGGTGTAAATTAATGTGACTTAGTTAACAAGTAGAGGACTTATTACCTAAATCTCTTTCTTAGAGTATAAGCAGAAAATTCCTACGGCAATTAAGACTAGGAATATTTGGCCCATTAAGGCTATATAAAATAAATGGGTAATTACTACTAATAATAATATCATCAATATTAATAATAATCAGGGATATTACATTCTACCCTCCTTAAAATAAGTTTTGTCCTCGAAACTAAAACAAAATTCACATGTTAATAATAATTAATAAAAATCTGGGATATTACAGTATGTGTCGACTACACCAACCTCAACAAGGCTTGCCCAAAGGACTCCTACCCGATGCCAAACATCGATAAGCTTGTGGACAACTCGGCCGGGTACCACCTCCTCTCCTTCATGGATGCCTACTCCGGTTACAACCAGATCGCCATGCATCCAGACGACCAAGAAAAGACCGCCTTTATGATTGATAAGGCGAATTGCTGCTACAACGTCATGCCTTTCGGACTCAAGAATGCTGGGGCCACCTACCAGAGGATGATGAACTGGGTTTTCGAGGATCAGATCGGGCGCAACATAGAGGTCTACATAGACGACATGATCGTCAAGTCGAAACTTCCAGAAGACCACATCCGGGACCTAGAACAGACGTTTGAAAAGTTAAGAAGACATCGAATAAGGTTGAACCCGGCCAAATGTGCCTTCGGAGTTCCGGCTAGGAAATTCCTAGGCTTCATGCTGACAAACCGAGGGATCGAAGCCAACCCGGACAAGTGTGAGGCCATGCTCGACATGCAGCGCCCGAGAACCAAGAAGGAGGTACAACAGCTAACAGGCCGACTAGCCGCCCTGACGCGGTTTCTACCAAAGTCGGCCGAGAAAGCCCTACCTCTCTTCAAGTTGCTGAAGAAGGAGACCCGAGGCGGCTGGAACCCAGACTGTAACGCCGCCTTCTCAGAAATCAAGAGATGTTTGGCAACCCCGTCGGTGCTCACTAAGCCAGACCCCAGAGAAACCTTATTCCTCTACCTCTCGATCGGCGACGCAGCCGTGAGCGCCGCCCTAGTAAAGGAGTCCGAGACCGGGCAAAGGCCGATATACTTCATCATCAAGGCCCTACAAAGCTCTGAGCTCTGGTATCAGAAACTGGAGAAAGTAGCCTTCGCCCTGCTTACCGCGGCACGGAGACTCCGGCCTTATTTCCAGGGACATCGGATCGTAATCCGAACCAGCCAACCGATCAGACAGGTTCTCCACAAACCTGACTTGGCCGGGAGAATGACCAACTGGGCCATAGAACTCTCCGAGTTCGATATCACATTCGAAGCCCGCCAGGCGATTAAGTCCCAAGCACTCGCGGACTTCATCCGAGAACTCACCCCGGCCACTATAAATGATGGGATTTGGAAGGTCTATGTTGATGGGTCATCCAACGCAAAGGGAAGCGGTGCAGGAGTCATCGTAGAAAACCCGCAGGGGGTAGCCACCGAACACTCTTTGCAATTGAAGTTCCAGACCTCCAACAACCAGGCCGAGTACGAGGCCCTTCTGGCCGGACTGCTTCAGGCCAAGGACAATGGCACCCAGCGAGTAAAGGTTCTAACCGACTCGTAGCTCGTCGCCGCTCAGGTAGATGGCACCTACCAAGCGAAAGGCCCACTAATGGCAAAGTATTTGAACAAAGCCAAAGAACTCATGGCCGAATTCGAGGAAGTGACGGTTTCCCATATACCCAGAGAAGAGAATGCTCGAGCCGACATCCTCTCTAAGCTCGCCAGCACTAAGGGGCCGGATAACCACAGGACCGTGATCTAGCAAAATCTGACCGAGCCGAGCTGCATCATGGCTATCTCGGCAAGCCTCGACTGGAGGAAGCCAATAGAAGACTACCTCGAAAGGGGAGTCGTCCCCACTAACACCATCGAGGCCAAGAAGCTAATCAGAGAAGCCGCCCTCTACGCTATGGTTGACGACCAACTATACAGGAAAGGGCTCCATTGCCCCATGATGAGATGCCTCGGCGAATTTGAGGCGAAGTACGTGCTGGTCGAGCTACATGAAGGCGCCAACGGCCATCACATGGGGGGCAAGGCCCTCGCCAGAAAGGCACTGCGCGCCAGATACTACTGGCCCACTATGAAGCAGGACGCCATGGAAAAGGCCAGAACATGCGACAACTGCCAGAAGCATGCCAGAATTATATGGCCGCCACCCTCAGAATTGAAAGGAATGCTAGCCCCCTGGCCCTTTTACAAATGGGGCATGGACATCCTCGGACCATTCCGACCGGCGCAGGGGCAATGCAGATGGCTCATAGTCGCGGTAGACTACTTCACAAAGTGGATCGAAGCAGAGCCACTCGCCACAATAACCTCGGCCAGAGTGATTAAGTTCTTCCGGCACAACATCGTCTCCCGCTTCGGGATACCAGTCGAGGTCGTCACGGACAATGGCACCCAATTCATGGACCATCGTTTCCAAGCGCTGATGTCCAACCTGGACATCAAGCAGCACTTTTCATCCGTGGAACATCCTCAGACAAATGGCCAGGCCGAAGCCGCCAACAAAGTCGTCCTGGACGGACTTAAGAGGCGAATGTTGCAGGCTGAGACCAGTTGGACCGAGCAGCTCCACAGCGTCCTGTGAGGATACCGCACGAGCGTGCAGTCTTCGTCTCAAGAAACCCTGTACAGGCTAACCTATGGATGTGAGGCGATGATCCCGGTTGAAATTGGACAGCTATCCTGGAGAAAGGTCAGAGCCAGAAAGGAGGGGCAGGAATCGAACGACGACGCCTTGAAGACTGACTTGGACCTCATTGATGAAATCCGGGTTACGGCGCACTGCCGGGAACTAGCCGCCAAGCAACTACTCGCGGCTAAGTACAACAGAAAGGTCCGACCCCGGTCTTTCAACCGAGGCAACCTAGTACTCCGACGGGCCGACATAGGCAACAAGAATGCCAAGGACGGGAAGCTGGCGGCAAACTGGGAAGGGCCCTACCGGATTAAGGAAAAGCTCGACGGAGGAGCATATACCCTCGAGACTTTGGCACGAAAGCCAATCAAAAGGACATGGAATGCCGACAAGCTGAAGATCTACTATAGCTAGACTCTTTCTCGGCAGTGTTTGTTTGCTTTTACGATTGTTCCTTTCCTCGCATTTGTTTTCTTTTTGTTTTGAGCCCAAGTTATGTCATTTCTGATTATGATGCTTTGTAAAGCCCCGTAGGGCTATTTCTTTCTATCAATAAAAGATCCCACTGAGGAGATTTACGAATGCGCACAAAGCTTAAGCATGAACCCGAAGCCATGAAGCTTGGCCAATAACAAAAAGACCGAGGCAAAGAAGCCCGGCCAAGAAACCGAAAGCCGAGGCTATTTAGCCCAGCACCGGTAAAAAGCCCCGAGGTCACAAACCCGGCCCAAACCAAAAAAACATCTAGATGCACAAAAATCGGCCGTTGTACTTCGACAGGCATTGGTTAGAGCTCGGCGAAGGCGCCATACATGGTCTTTCGCGAAATTGACGCGTCAACGCTCGCCCGACTAAACAAGCGGACTATCATGCCGACCCTGATCAGGTCAAAATGTCTGACTCCAGGCGGACAGAAGCCTCAGTTAGACACGTGGTAGCCTCGCCCTTACGCCGATACAAACCAATCCGACTATGTGAAAGTTGGAGCTCGACTTCTAGAAAGTCGGGCCGAGGCAGTACGGTTAGTTACGCCTGACGAGGCTGAAACAAGACAACCTTGCCCCAACCTCCCACTCACTAAATGTGGTAGAGTACCAACGGCCTGCACACATGCGGCCGACAAACACCCTAACTTAGTCAAATGGGCGGCAAAGTTACCCATTGCCTAAGTCACCTAAGCGGCCCAAGCGGCCTACGCACATACAGCCGACGAAGACACAAACCGAGGCCACGGAATGATGGCAGAAAATAAGCCACCTTCGGCCCCAGGTAGCTACACGAGCTCGGCCGTGCAGAAGAAGGATGAAACGAATTTAAATCGTTCATTGTCGGATATAGACAAAAGGGACGGTAAAAATCAAAATCATTCACCAAGTAAAGACAGGAAAAGTATTATCGTTAATTGTCAAAGTCTGTACAAGAATGGCACCAAGGCCAGAATCATTCAAAGTTACAAGGGCACCAACGCCCCAAAACTTACAACAAAAACAAAAACGAAGCTAGGACTGGGAGTCAGGTCCGACGTCGGCATTCATCGCCTCGAGGCCCTCAGTGTCGGCAGCATCTTCCACCTCATCCTTGGCGAGATCCTCGGCAGCTGGCGGCTCAAAAGGAAGGAAGGACCCGTCTTCCTGTACAAAGGCGCGATGGTCGTACCCATCTACATTGAGCTCGGCCCCAGGATTGAAGTGCCGGATTTGGAGCAGAGCCTGCTTAAAGCACGCCTCGGCGGTCTGCACCAGGGCGTCAGAAAGCTCCCGGGAAGTCTCCTTCTCTGAAGCAACGGCCTTCTCGAGCGCTTCCTTCTCGGCAGCCAGAGTAGCGAGCTGCTCCTCCAAAGCCTTGGCCGCAGCCAGGCTCTCAGACAACCCTTGTCGAGCCAGAGCATACTCCTCGGCCACCGAGTCGGCATGCTCTCGGGACAGCTGAAGCTCTCGGTCAGCCTTCACCGCCGAAGTCTTGGCAGCATCCCGTTCCGCCCTGGCCGCATCCCGCTCAGCTTGGGCCTCAGCCAGCTCAGTCTTAGCCGCCCCCAGCCCGACTCTGGCCTCATCATGCTCCCCCCAGGCCGTGATAAGCTCGTCCTCGGAGAAACTGGCCCTCGCTCTGACCTCGGCCAGTTCCTTCTTCAGTTCTGCAGCAGCCGCAGCCTGGGGCTTCAGCTCGGCCTCTACTTTCTTCAGCCTGAAAACCTCGCCCTCCGCCCGAGCATAGAGGTTCCGGACCATCCTCAAAGCTTGAAGATAGCCCACCGACCTGATAAGCTCCTTCTGGGCCACCTGGAGACGTCCTCTGCATCAGGGGATAAAGGGCGGGCGCCCTCCAGGAAGTGCCGGGGCGGGAGGAAAGCCATGTCAACCTCTGGGACCACCCCGTTGTCCCACAAAAAGCTGCAGGGGAAAACCGAGGAAGGCCCTGTTGGCGGAGGTGGAGGAGGGGGAAGGTGCACCGGAGAAGACGATGGTGACGGTGAGCCAGCAGGAGAAAACAGCCGATCAATCTCCTTATCAGTTATGACAAGGTCCTTCCCCCTGGGACCCGAAGAAACGACAACAACATCTCCCTGCTCAGAAGCTGGGGGCTCAACGGCCGGGAGGGGACCAGCAGCAGCAGCAGCGAACTCCCGACTCCCCAGAGCCGGAATCTCCACCACAAGAGCCGACTTGGGAGCCGTGGCCGAAGAAGGACCCTCGGCGGCAGGACCCTTCGATTTCTTCGAAGGGTGTGCAGCAGAAGTACCGACATCAGCAGCAGCCGCCCACTTCTTTTGGCGACTGGCCGGCGCAGCAGCCCTCGCCAAACAAGCATACAGCGGCAGGGCGTCCATAGTCCTAGCTGCAAACAAAGGCAAACAGAGTAGGTCAGAATCCCTAAATTCAACAGACCAATAGTGAAACAAAAACAATACGCTGCTAAAAACCCTACAGGTAGGAGACAGAGGCTCGGCAGATATGTAGAAGCCAGCCGGCTGCACACCGTACTCGGCCACCAAAGCCTCAATCCGGGGCACTGCAGAAGCTGATTCCAGTAGAAGTCTTTTGCGCGGAATTTGAAAGGATATGGCCTTGGCTTTGTAGTGGTCCTCTTTCCAGTACAAAGGGAAGCGACCGCCCTCTTCCAAGAACTAGGGCCGCTCCCCTGGCACGGCCTCAACCTTGAAAAACGCTCCTTTAAAGCGTTTGAAAGAATCCGAGAAGGGCGTCATCAGCTGGCGTTCCGAATTGATCCGGAGGGACACCAACCCCCTCAGCTTGTCACTCCCCTTCGGCGAGCTAGGGGTAAAGGGCCCGAAGAAATAAAAGAAAAGGTTGGCCGAGCACGCTATGGGGGGCGAAAAATGGCCACAAAGCCTCTCGAAGGCCACCAAATACGCCCAACCATTTGGATGAAGTTGGGACGGAGCAAGGCGAAGATGCCGCAACGCCTCCATTTGGAAGGGGGAGAAAGGAAGAGAAACCTGCACCCGCGTCAGGTAATCCCGGTAAAAGAAGAAGAAATCCGGTTGACCCTCCGACCGAGTCGCGCAGATAGGCTCCTCGGATTCCGGACGCCTGAGCACACACCCCGGCATGGCCGGGACCTTCAATCGCGCTATGTCCGCCTCGGACATCAGCGACGGGGTAGCCAGTGTAACATCCTAAATTTTAGAACTATAATATTATAGGATAGACCAATTTATGGTAATTAAAATTTATCATGTAATTATAGTAAGAGTATTTTTTTTTTTCTCTGAAGTAGAATTTAGGAGTTAGTAATATCCCAAATTTTGAAACAGGAAATTAAGGAATAATATTGAGATAAGAAAGTTACTAAGCTCTTGGTACTCAGTATTCTTCGATGCAATCAGGGTAAAGAAATCAGATATTAACTTGAATGATAGATAGTTATGAAGTAGATAAGTATGTGATATTTGATCGGAAGATGAGTATTCGGTAGTTACATGGTGGATGGACATTGAATGGTAGTTAGACGGTAGATGAAGAAGTGTATGGTAGACGCGTGGTAGATGGACAAATGAATGGTAGATTGACATGGTAGATGTGTAGTAGATGGACATGTGATTTTTGAAAATTAGTTGAGACCCGAACTCTATAAATACCTCATCCTTTCTCATTTCTTTCACAACATACAATCACTCAAGACTCACAGAAAGGTAGGGAGAAAAAGAGAGAGAGAGAGAGAGAAGGAACGTAGGGAAGCCTTGCAGTAATTTTGGAAACTATAGAGTAACAGGTAACTCTGAATATTCTTCCTTATACTTGTGAATTATGTATGATTATAAATTTGTTTGTTTACTATTTTGGCAAGAATATTTAGAAAATATTTATGGTTTTAAGATCTGGTGTGGGAACTTTGACTTGCAAATCTGCAGAGGTACTATTTATACGTACGTTACTATTCACATATACCGTATTTACTATTCATTTTACTATTCACGTATACCGTATTTACTATTCATTTTTACTATTCATGTATACCGTATTTACTATTCATTTTACTATTCACGTATACCGTATTTACTATTCATGTTACTATTCACGTATACCGTATTTACTATTCACACCGTATTTACTATTCATTTTTACTATTCACGTATACATACCGTATGTACTATTTATTTTACTATTCATGTATATACCGTATTTTACTATTCACAGATACGCATATCAATGTATATAATGGTATAATAATGCATTATTTTTGAGTAAATACATTCATCATGGCGGTTGTATTGTGATGGGTGGAGTAAGGAGGGAATTGAATGATAAGAATTGTTTATGCCACCACTCGGTGCACAGTGGATGGTACTTTTCAGGGCCCCATCTTCCATGTTTTCCTCTGGCCGGGATTTCATTGGAGATGTGGGACATGTGACACCTCCTTAGTTGTTATTTTAAAGGAGGGGAGCCATAGTCCAGATTTAAGCTCTATACCTTTGGCCGGGTGTATCTTAAGTTTTGGTGAGCTTGGAACAATTCAGTCAAATGAATGAGTTTCTATTGGACTATGTGTTAGCCTATGGCTCCAGTCAGCGGTATATGGTTGGAAGGTGATATAAGGGAGGGTGCATACTGCATAATGCATTTCTGAACAGTTCAAGAATTTGATATAATGATGAATAATCTGTAAAGACATGAGAAGAGAACTTTTGAGATATATATGTTTTATTACCTTCTATATTGATGACTATTAGTATAAATTATTTTGTATGAGAAATTATGGAATCTACATATTTATTTGAAATCAGCCCATATCTTTTTGTCATATATCATTTGCTCGTGTACGGTAGAAATATTCAGTAGTTACTGAGACGTGGAATCTATAACACCCCAACTTTTCTAAAGCATTTTCGAAATTATTTGATCAGAGTTCAAAATAATTTAACCAGAGTTGAGCAACGAAATGATTTTAAATACAAAGTAACTGATATTCAACCACTGTAGTGTACTGGTTTGTTGATACAAAGAGTTCGAAAGACTATACATATCTACAGGACTTTCTCCAGCTAGTCCTTCTGCCTGCTGCTTACCCTTGTTTCTGTTTCTGTTCACTCCGAAAATCCTGAAGCTATAGTAAGAGCTGAGGTTCAATACCCATTGAACCTCAGGTAACGGTTAACCTCATGCTTATGTATCAAATATGTATGACAGATATTCATGTCAAAACAACAATAATCACATACATTATTCTCATATTCACATAATAACATAACACAGCCACTGCAATATGCATGTTATTATAGTCTGCACTATTCACCAGTGCCACGGTGTACATCCGTGTCCTCAGCGCTAGGAAAACATAACGGCGTTATCAAGACTATAACCCGTATCAAGTTGTATGTGTATGATCAATTTTCAAAAACAGAATTTCAGACTGTTTGGAGTAACTTAGTTAACTCCGTGCCAGGATGTCTGCTCTGATACCAAAATATAACACCCCAACTTTTCTAAAGCATTTTCGAAATTATTTGATCAGAGTTCAAAATAATTTAACCAGAGTTGAGCAACGAAATGATTTTAAATACAAAGTAACTGATATTCAACCACTGTAGTGTACTGGTTTGTTGATACAAAGAGTTCGAAAGACTATACATATCTACAGGACTTTCTCCAGCTAGTCCTTCTGCCTGCTGCTTACCCTTGTTTCTGTTTCTGTTCACTCCGAAAATCCTGAAGCTATAGTAAGAGCTGAGGTTCAATACCCATTGAACCTCAGGTAACGGTTAACCTCATGCTTATGTATCAAATATGTATGACAGATATTCATGTCAAAACAACAATAATCACATACATTATTCTCATATTCACATAATAACATAACACAGCCACTGCAATATGCATGTTATTATAGTCTGCACTATTCACCAGTGCCACGGTGTACATCCGTGTCCTCAGCGCTAGGAAAACATAACGGCGTTATCAAGACTATAACCCGTATCAAGTTGTATGTGTATGATCAATTTTCAAAATAGAGCCTCAGACTATCTATCACATATAAGCATACCATAAGCACAGAGTTAAGGTTACAATACGCGTCCGTACCTCCGTTCGGTGTGAATAGTAATTTACTATTCATGTATACGGTACTATTCACGTATACGGCACTATTCATGTATACGGTACTATTCACGTATACGGCACTATTCACGTATACGGACTTCCTTCGAATCTGACTCCGGAATCTTCGGACATCCCTTGCAGAACCTTGTTCAGCACTATTTCAATGTAAGGAAACCTAAAAACAAGTTTAAGAATTTATTCTTTAATTTTCTGGATCAAACTACACTATTACCAAGAACTAGAAGCTAAAACTCAAGAACTAGAGAACTTACCCTTGAAGTCCCTGCTCATTCTTTCCAGCTTCAAGAACTTTACTCTAAACTCGCTCTCTAACTCTAAGAATTCTCACTCTTCTCTTAAACTCAACTGTTGCTCTCTGAGTTTGGTGTGAAGAAAATGAAGAAATGAAGCCTCTATTTATAGTGAAAAAGCATGACACTATTCATACTTTATCAGGTCAGATTTTGGCTGTTGGATCTTGACTTTAAACATGGCTTCATCTCAACCGTCCAATCCATTTGCTTACGTCATCGATGACGTCATCAAGATGCTTACGTCATCGATGACGTCATCATGACGATGACACTTTCTTACTCTTTTGCATTTATCCTATAAAGATTCCCTGATCGGTGTTCTAATCGCGTTATATTAGAAATTCTCAAGAATCCGGAAGCACAGCCTTGAAGTTCTATTTTTCCTCTTTAAAAATATCTGGGTCAACTGAATTTTTGACCTCATTCAGGGTATTTCGTAATCTGTCAAAGATTTTAAGTCGGACACTGACGGTTACAGAAATTACTTCGGGTGACACCATCTTCTAGACAAAAATTCACTGATTCATAATATGTGCAGTTGTTTACTACTTAGTTCAAGGATTTTGAGTTACGATTTATTTCCTACAGGTTTCACTATCTGTCCTAATTCAAATTATCGGTTTCAACCTATCTCAAAAATCATTCCGCCGATTACGGAAATGACTTTGGAGATAACCCACTCTGAGATAGAAATTCACTTGTTTATAATATACCCTTACTTTAAAAACCTAATTCACGGTTTATTAGAAATAATTTTATTTCTATTGTTTTCCAAAGTATAAGATATTATATTATAATAATATTATTATTGAGTGGGTCCCGCGCGCAAAATTTTTCAAACTTCACGGGTGTTGGCAGAGGGAAATAATTTGACGTGGGTCCCGCTTGAATAGTAAATACGTATTTTCAAATAGTGAATACGTATTTAGGAATAGTAAATACCGTATTTTTAAATAGTAAATACCGTATTTTTAAATAGTAAATACTATTCATACCCCACAAAATACCGTATTAACCAATAGTAAATACGTATTTGTGAATAGTAATTACTATTCATATTCAAAAATACTGATTTCAAATTTGTCATTTTCAAAAATAGGGCCTAGTAGTCCTCCAAAAATAGGCTAGTTTTCAAGTCTTAGGTCCAAAATTCAGGATGTTACAGAATCTCATCCCATATTAACATTTTTCAGGTGATTATTCTAGTAGAGAGCAAGGGAAGGCACCTATGGAGTGAGCTCTGGAAGCTCTTTTGATCTCCAATAGATTATGTTATGTTATTATATTTGCCATGAACCTAAGACTTCTGTTTTGTATTAAACTCTGAAATATTTTCTGGAATTTATTCTGATTATGTATTACGGGTTTTATTCGAAACGGTAACATTGTAAAAGGATTTGGATATTGTTGAACTCTTTTGAAGGTATTTTCAATATTTTGACTGTTTTTGGGTATTAAAATTGTGGCGTTACATTTTTGGTATCAGAGCCAAAGGTTCCATGGCAATTTTGTTTATTTTCTAAAGTGATTTCTTTAAAAAAAAAATTTTTAAAAAGTTCGTGGCAAATTAAATATCATAACATGAGCACTTCCCTTTGTTAGATTTAGAATTTATTTAGCTATTTTTATTTGTTTAGTGTCCTTATAGTATTAATCATAGGAGGAGATAATGGCAAGAACTCGAAGAACTAATTCAACCTCTGCTCCATCCCAAAGAAGTCTCCCTCCGCATCAAGATGGTCCCTATCCTCAGGATAACAATGCCCTTTTGGCAGAGTTACGAGACGTCATCCTGGAGATGAGAGAGAAAGTGAATAGACACGAGGATGAACTAGCAAAAGGAAGAGGCCAAGGTGGTAAGGAAGGAAAGGAGAAGGCTGTGGAAGTCACACCTTCTGACCATCAATCTAGGGGAGGAAGTCATTCTCGCACTGAAGATGGAGGTAGTAGCGGTTCTTATTCTCAGTATCATCCCTTACCTATTACTGAGGTTTGGGAAAAATTTCGGAAGTTTACTCCACCGATGTTCGAGGGGAAGCTAGATCCGATTGCAGCACTGGAGTGGCTGAAGCGTGTAGAAAAGATTTTCAGAGTTATCGAGATTAGCTCACAACAAAAGGTGATGGTTGCTGAACAATTGTTGCAGAAAGCAGCTGAAGAATGGTGGGAAAGCACCAAAACAAAAGGAAATGCTGAGATGACGTGGGAAGAGTTTAAGGAAAAGTTCGAAAATTATTACTTTTCCCCTTCAATCAGAATAGAGAAAGAAACTGAATTCCTCACATTCAGGCAAGGGGAATTACATGAAGACGAATTTATTACTCGTTTTTTAGAGTTGTCTAAATTCTGTGGATATTCACAGAACAACTCTAAATGGTTGAGTGCTCGATTGGTTGAAAAAGCTAGACCAGACCTAAAAACAGCTCTATCACCGTTCCTTGATGAAACAAGGGATTTTGAAGAAATATGTGACAAACTGCGCACGATAGCAAGGAACAAACGAGAAGAGGAAGCTGAGAAGATGAAGGGTTTTCAGGCCAGATCTACACACCTCATGAGACCAACGGGAGGAGTTACTAAGAAGCAGAGTCACAACTTCAGTAATGTGAATACGCGGTTTAGCCAACCATCCAGAAATCACTTTGGTGGACCATCGAGGAGTTATTTTACTGGACCCCAAAGAAGTCATTTCAGCAGACCACCGAGGAGTCAATTCAAAGGACCTCAAAGGAGTCACTTCAGTGGAGGTCAGAGTTCATATAGGGGATCCACAGCTCCTGCTGCAAGCACCGCCAACAATCAGATGTGTGCCAAGTGTGGAAAAATACACCAAGGACCATGTGTGACGTGTTTCAACTGTGGAAAGCCAGGACACATTTCCAGATTTTGTGAGGAGGAGCCTCGAGGGGCCAAGGATGCTAGAACTGCAGTGCCAGGGAAAGTGTTTGCACTATCACATCAGGAGGCAAGTGCTTCACCAAATCTGATTAAAGGTATCCTCAAACTCCAAGGTCTTGAAGTAGAAGCCTTATTTGATTCTGGTGCCACACACTCTTTTATATCATACGACTGTGTGCCTCGATTGAATTTAAGAGTGAGTGAATTGCCTTATTATATGATTATTTCTACACCGGCGGGAGCTTCAGTAAAAACTTCTAGGGCTTGCTTAAATTGTACGATTGAGATTGATAATAGGATCTCAAATATAGACCTTGTTTGTTTACCCACGAAGGGTATCGATGTAATAATAGGAATGGATTGGTTCAGCTAATGACATCATCCTTGACTGCAAGAGGAAGACTATCTCTCTTGCGGATGACTCTATGAGTCATAGTAGACCACAATTGTTGTCTATAGTACAAGATGAAAAGCCTGTTCATCATGGTTGTCTTGCGTACATGGTGTTTTTCTCCATTCAAGCAGAAGTGGAGGAAGGGATAGAGAACATTGAAGTGGTGAAAGAATTTCCGGAAGTATTTCCGAAAGAAATGACAGGTTTACCCCCAGAGAGAGAAGTAGAATTTTCTATTGATCTCGTACCTGGAACAGAACCTATATCTAAAGCTCCTTACCGAATGTCTCCATCGGAACTAGCAGAATTGAAGAGGCAGATCGAGGAATTGTTAGAAAAGGGTTTTATCAGACCCAGTGTATCTCCTTGGGGATCGCCCGTACTCTTTGTGAAGAAGAAAGATGGGAGCCTGAGACTATGCATTGACTATCGCCAGTTGAATAAAGTGACTATAAAGAATAAATATCCTTTACCCAGGATCGACGATCTACTTGATCAGTTGAAGGGAGCATCCATATTCTCCAAGATCGACCTCAGATCAGGTTATCACCAACTGAGAGTCAAAGCTGAAGATGTCTCAAAAACTGCATTCAGAACTAGATATGGCCATTATGAATTTCTTGTTATGCCATTTGGGCTAACAAATGCTCCAGCAGTATTCATGGATTACATGAATAGAATTTTCCGACCATATCTAGATAAATTTGTAGTGGTTTTCATTGACGACATCCTTATCTACTCTAAGGATGAAGAAGAGCATAAAGAGCACCTTAGAATCGTGCTACAAGTGTTGAAGGAGCACAAGCTCTATGCGAAACTGTCTAAGTGCGAATTTTGGTTGAAGGAAGTAAAATTCCTAGGCCATGTCGTATCGGCTGAAGGTGTTGCAGTGGACCATACTAAAGTTGAAGCAGTTCTCCAATGGGAACGACCAAAGTCCGTGACTGAGATCAGGAGTTTTCTAGGTCTAGCTGGCTATTATAGGAGATTTATCAAGGGCTTTTCGCAGATAGCTATGCCCTTGACAAAGTTAACTAGGAAGGGTCAACCATTTGTATGGGACGAAAAGTGTGAAGCAGCTTTCCAAAATTTGAAGACTAAGTTGACTACGGCACCAGTACTTATAATTCCAGATCCTGCTCAGACCTTTACTTTGTACACAGATGCTTCCAAGAAAGGTCTTGGGTGTGTATTAATGCAAAATGGTAGGGTAGTAGCTTATGCTTCTCGACAGTTAAGGCCACATGAAGGGAATTATCCTACTCACGACTTAGAACTGGCAGCAGTAATGTTTGCTCTGAAGATTTGGAGGCACCACCTCTACGGTTCAAAGTTCGAGGTTTATAGTGACCACAAAAGTCTGAAGTACCTGTTCGACCAAAAGGAGCTCAACATGCGACAGAGGAGATGGATGGAGTTTATCAAGGACTACGACTTCGAATTGAAGTATCATCCAGGAAAGGCGAACGTTGTAGCAGATGCCTTAAGTAGAAAGACAATCCATGTAGCCCAGATGATGATCAGAGAACATAAATTGCTCGAGGAGATACCAAGTACATCTATTGATGTAATGTCAGGTTTGGTCGCTACCATGGAAGCATTAACTATTGAAAGCACAATTTGGAAAGAGATTAAATTCGCTCAGCTCGAAGATGAGTATCTATTAAACGTGAGGGAAGATATTGAAGAAGGAAAAGAATCGAAATTTGGGATCGATGGAGATGGGATATTAAGGTATAAAGGAAAAGTGTGCATACCTAATGATGGAGAAATAAAAAAGCTCATACTAGAGGAGGCACATCGGAGTAAATACACTATCCATCCCGGAGCAACCAAGATGTATCATGATCTCAAGCGGAATTGGTGGTGGCGGGGCATGAAAAAAGATGTGACTGACTTTGTCACTTGTTGTTTGACTTGTCAGAAAGTCAAGATCGAACATCGGAAACCTCCTGGATTATTAAAGAATTTGGATATCCCAGAGTGGAAATGGGACAGCATCTCTATGGATTTCATCATGGGGCTTCCTCTAACGACATCCGGACATAATGCCATTTGGGTAATTGTCGATAGGTTAACTAAGTCAGCTCATTTTCTAGCAATTGCAGCAGAATACTCATTGGAGAGACTAGCAAAGATCTACATGAAGGAGATTGTCAGATTGCATGGGATACCGAATAGCATCGTATCTGATCGTGATCCACGATTCACTTCACGATTTTGGAAAGCATTGCAGAATGCTATGGGAACTCGGATGAGTTATAGTACCGCTTATCATCCTCAAACTGACGGGCAGACTGAGAGGACTATTCAAACTCTGGAAGACATGTTGCGGGCTTGTGCAATCGAACTAAAAGGAAGTTGGGACGATCATCTTCATCTTGCGGAGTTTGCATATAACAATAGTTATCACTCCAGCATTGAGATGGCACCTTATGAGGCTTTATATGGAAGAAAATGTAGATCTCCTATTTGCTGGACGGAATTGAATGAGCGAATTTTAATAGGTCCAGAACTTGTGGACGAGACGACTCAAAAGATTAAGGTGATTCAACAGAAACTTCTCACTGCTCAGAGTCGACAGAAGAGTTATGCTGACAAGAGAAGACGACCGTTGGAGTTCATGGTGGGCGAACATGTATTCTTAAGAGTCACACCAATGACTGGCATTGGTAGAGCAATACGGGCAAAGAAGCTTTCACCTCGTTTTATGGGTCCTTATGAGATTTTGGAGAAAATTGGACCGGTAGCTTACAGAATTGCTTTACCTCCACAGCTTGCAAATCTTCACAATGTCTTTCATGTATCGCAACTGAAGAAATACCAACCGGATCCTTCCCACATTATAGAAGTAGAAGAGGTAGAACTCGAGGATAACATGACGTATAAAGCTGAGCCGGAGCGGATTGTTGATGCAAGGGACAAGAGATTAAGAAACAAGACCATTAGACTTGTAAAGGTCGAGTGGAAAGGAATGACTCCCGGAGATGCTACTTGGGAAACGGAGGAGAGCATGCGACAAACCTATCCTCATTTATTTAAATAGGTTAGAATTCTTATTATAGCGAAATTTTGAGGACAAAATTTTCTTTTAGGAGGGGAGGAATGTAACATCCTAAATTTTAGAACTATAATATTATAGGATAGACCAATTTATGGTAATTAAAATTTATCATGTAATTATAGTAAGAGTATTTTTTTTTTCTCTGAAGTAGAATTTAGGAGTTAGTAATATCCCAAATTTTGAAACAGGAAATTAAGGAATAATATTGAGATAAGAAAGTTACTAAGCTCTTGGTACTCAGTATTCTTCGATGCAATCAGGGTAAAGAAATCAGATATTAACTTGAATGATAGATAGTTATGAAGTAGATAAGTATGTGATATTTGATCGGAAGATGAGTATTCGGTAGTTACATGGTGGATGGACATTGAATGGTAGTTAGACGGTAGATGAAGAAGTGTATGGTAGACGCGTGGTAGATGGACAAATGAATGGTAGATTGACATGGTAGATGTGTAGTAGATGGACATGTGATTTTTGAAAATTAGTTGAGACCCGAACTCTATAAATACCTCATCCTTTCTCATTTCTTTCACAACATACAATCACTCAAGACTCACAGAAAGGTAGGGAGAAAAAGAGAGAGAGAGAGAGAGAAGGAACGTAGGGAAGCCTTGCAGTAATTTTGGAAACTATAGAGTAACAGGTAACTCTGAATATTCTTCCTTATACTTGTGAATTATGTATGATTATAAATTTGTTTGTTTACTATTTTGGCAAGAATATTTAGAAAATATTTATGGTTTTAAGATCTGGTGTGGGAACTTTGACTTGCAAATCTGCAGAGGTACTATTTATACGTACGTTACTATTCACATATACCGTATTTACTATTCATTTTACTATTCACGTATACCGTATTTACTATTCATTTTTACTATTCATGTATACCGTATTTACTATTCATTTTACTATTCACGTATACCGTATTTACTATTCATGTTACTATTCACGTATACCGTATTTACTATTCACACCGTATTTACTATTCATTTTTACTATTCACGTATACATACCGTATGTACTATTTATTTTACTATTCATGTATATACCGTATTTTACTATTCACAGATACGCATATCAATGTATATAATGGTATAATAATGCATTATTTTTGAGTAAATACATTCATCATGGCGGTTGTATTGTGATGGGTGGAGTAAGGAGGGAATTGAATGATAAGAATTGTTTATGCCACCACTCGGTGCACAGTGGATGGTACTTTTCAGGGCCCCATCTTCCATGTTTTCCTCTGGCCGGGATTTCATTGGAGATGTGGGACATGTGACACCTCCTTAGTTGTTATTTTAAAGGAGGGGAGCCATAGTCCAGATTTAAGCTCTATACCTTTGGCCGGGTGTATCTTAAGTTTTGGTGAGCTTGGAACAATTCAGTCAAATGAATGAGTTTCTATTGGACTGTGTGTTAGCCTATGGCTCCAGTCAGCGGTATATGGTTGGAAGGTGATATAAGGGAGGGTGCATACTGCATAATGCATTTCTGAACAGTTCAAGAATTTGATATAATGATGAATAATCTGTAAAGACATGAGAAGAGAACTTTTGAGATATATATGTTTTATTACCTTCTATATTGATGACTATTAGTATAAATTATTTTGTATGAGAAATTATGGAATCTACATATTTATTTGAAATCAGCCCATATCTTTTTGTCATATATTATTTGCTCGTGTACGGTAGAAATATTCAGTAGTTACTGAGACGTGGAATCTCATCCCATATTAACATTTTTCAGGTGATTATTCTAGTAGAGAGCAAGGGAAGGCACCTATGGAGTGAGCTCTGGAAGCTCTTTTGATCTCCAATAGATTATGTTATGTTATTATATTTGCCATGAACCTAAGACTTCCGTTTTGTATTAAACTCTGAAATATTTTCTGGAATTTATTCTGATTATGTATTACGGGTTTTATTCGAAACGGTAACATTGTAAAAGGATTTGGATATTGTTGAACTCTTTTGAAGGTATTTTCAATATTTTGACTGTTTTTGGGTATTAAAATTGTGGCGTTACAGCCAGCACATCGTGTGATACCCAGCCGTATCGACAAATCAAAGCCTCGGGCGGACTAGAAGAGTCTGAACCACCGGCCTCCGAACGCTTTTTGGACGACCCGGATTTTGGAGCCATAAATAAACCTATACGAAAATAAACAAAGCTGGTATTAGCAGAAAGACAAAGATACCTGGCAAAGACACAGTAGCAGGCAAAAATGGTTCCGGACCCGGACGAACGAGGGCGCGAGGAGGGACAGCAGGGACAGACCAATGACGGCAAGAACCGAGAATGGAAGAGGCCTCGGCCTCACGATCCATCAACGCCGAAGCCTCCGCCAGGCAATCCCAGCAAGGGCCGAAGTAACTTTTGGAGCGGACGTCTGGCAGACGGCGGAAGGGCCCTCATAAAAATTAACAGGCTGAGCCATCACCACCGGGGCCCTGGAACTGGAAGAGGAGCCTACCCCGGTCCCAGCAGGCGACTCAAGAGGAAGAACGCGCGTAAGAGACCGAAAAGGGCGACGTGGAATAGGAACCGAAACCCTGGCCGAAGGAGGACGAGCCCCAGCTCGCCCGGCACGCATGTCGCCACCTCGGCGCAAAGGATCCAAGATGCCCCTAGCGGGTGGCTCACCCCCAAGAACCCAATAAGCCATCCGCGGGAGACGCGCACGGAGAAGCATTTCCTCCTCCGGCGTCAACGACGCCCTTGGTCGCGGAACACTCCCATCTCTCGCCATAACCAGGGGCCTACGGTGTTAAAAACCGGTGTTTAAGGAGATTTTGGGGCGAATTTCAGATGTGGTGATACTGACAGAATCCCAGAAGAAACCCAAGAAAACCCAGAATTCTCGAAGAATAGTTATACAGGCGACACTTCCAGAAATAAATGGTAAAACAAAGACAAATACCAGCCAGAGATGGTAGAGGATGAACGGAATACCTGCGTAAAGGAAATGGAAGAAACTGAAACGCTGGAAGACGGCGAAAGTTCTGAGCAAAGGAGAATCCCCTCTGAAGACTCTAAAGAAACCGGAGAAAAATCTGGGCAAAAGAGTGAAGTAGCGGGAAAAAGTGGAAGGAAGAAGAAAGAGGGCTATTTAAAAGCCAATGCAGGGGTGCAACAGTCTATTCTCGTACAAACGTGACGGGATTGGAGCAACACAACGCCAGCGCAATAAATGCGCGCAGACCTCGAAAAACGGAAAGGCGCGGCGGTTGCAGGACGCACCCAATGAAAGTGTGACAGCTGTAAGCCCGCAATGATGGCGCGCGAGGAGCAAATCCCAAAGCGTCCGGAGAATCCCAAAAGGCAAAGGATGTGAAACCGAGGCCATTGGGAACCCGGGAAGGGCGATTAGCCGCTTGGGCAAGACGGACTCGGCGTTCTAGGCAGGACGAGGGCATTATAAGCCGACCACTTCCCCATACTGGACAGATGGTCACGGCAGCCAAGAGCCGACCTAGTCTAGGTGAGGGACCTCGGCCATACAAGGGACCGGGGGCAATAAGCACCTCGGCCGTCCAGGAGCCTAAACGACCAAGCTGGGGGGCAACTGTTACGGACCGGCCCAACAGGCCCAGGACCGGACCTCGGCCCTATCACGCTAGGGATAGAATCCACGCCAGGAAAGGAGTATTATCGGAGATCCCACAAATATAGGATCTCATTAATAGCGACTCCCCTACAATCATGGCACCAGCCAATCAGCCCTTGACGGCTCAATCTAAGATATTGCTCATTAAGGCAGAGATATGCGCACCAGACTCCTCTATAAATAGAAGGAAACCCTAGACAGGTGCACACGTTCTATCTTATGCTCTATTTACATTCCGTCACACAGAGCACACACCCCACCCCCTGGCTATGTGCCTTCCGGTTTGCTGCGAACTACGTGGACTTTGATCCCTTTAGAGGGTACGTAGACTCTAGGCTTGACAACCTAGTCAAGTCCAACATCTGTGTTCTTCATACAGAACAAAAACTAATCTAAGACTCATGAGAATTAGGATTAGCAAAATAGGATGTAGAGAAAAAGAATAAGTTTAGGATTAGAAAAATAAGATGTAGAGAAAAAGAATAAGTTTAGGATTAGCAAAATAGGATGTAGAGAAAAAGAATAAGTTTAGGATTAGCAAAATAAGATGTAGGGAAAAAGAAGAAGCACGAGATGCAAGGTTAATCTGGGGATTAGGATTACCTAGTCTCTGTTTTTGCTAACCTCTTAGAAAAATAATTGACTCAGAATAAGAATAGAAAAAAGTAGTAGAAGAGAATAGTAGAAGAGAAGATGAATATTTAGGGTTAGGCTAGGCCTCTATTTATAACTTAAAATAAGGGTTTAGCTTTGGACTCTTTTACTCTTGTCAACTCATTAATAGGGTATATTAAATTAAATCAATCAACCATAATGTGAATTTAATGTGATAGGGTATATTAAATTCAATCAATCAATCATGATGTGAATTTAATATAACAGGGTATATTAACTTCAATCAATTAATCATAATGTGAATTTAATATGATTTGGCTGACAAGTAATGAAATTATTACCTAAAATCTATTTTTTAGTGCACAAGCTGAAAATTCCTAAAGCAATTAGGACTAGGAGTATTTAGCCCACCAAAAATAAAATAAAATGGGCTATTACTATTAATAAAAATCTGGGGTATTACATTCTACCCTCCTTAAAATAAGTTTCGTCCTTGAAACTAAAACAAAATTCACATGTTAATAATAATTAATAAAAATCTGGGGTATTATAAAAATAATAATATAGAAAAATAAAATAAAATAAATTAATAGTATTATATTGTTTCTGTGGTAATCATATTATTTTGTAAATAGTATTATTAGATTGGTTAAAATTAGATCCAAGATTCTAGGAGTTAGTTATATTAGATTATAATTTTAATCTTTTTTTTAATTCATCATCTGATTCAAAATATATCTAATAATTAAAACTCTACAATTTGTTTTAATTCATTTATTAGGAATAATTAAAAGGTCCAGCCCATAGCTAAAACCCTAGATTTTAATTATAAATTTAGGTCTGACCGCTTAAACCTAGAAAAACACCTGATACTTTTTTCTGCCGCTATACTCTCGTTCTTCTAGGAGGTTAGCAAACACGGAGACCAGGTAATTCTAATTCCCAGTTTAGGTTAATTTTAAATCTTGATAGGTAATCCTGATCCCTAGGTCATAGAAATCAATTTGTTGTTTGATTTTGCCTTGCGTTTTTCTTATGGATTCCTACGTGCTTCAATTTCACAGTAAATCATGAATTCAATTCCCTTTCTGTGCGTTTTTGTGTTTGAAAACCATAACCTCCACCTCGGCTTGCGTGCGAGAATACAAAAGAAATAGAATTGCCTGAATATAGTTTCCTGTGCGTCATTTTCTTTGTTGAATAATTACAATTGCAACGTCTCGGCTTGCGTGCGCATGAATGATCCTGTGAATCATTCATCATCCTGTGCGCCATTTTTTTTTTCTTTTCTTCTTTGTTTGTCTTGTGGTTGCAATATATATATTATACCCTGTACAATAAATTTGTAATACACTATACTCCTTACAATACTATAATTAATAACTCCTGCAGATATTCGACCATGTTATTTTTTTCCTTTTATTATTTAATTTTTTTTATCTCCTGCGCAATAAGATAAGATACGAACGGATTTTAGTCCAAAAATCCTTATATCTATATTTTATTAAAATAATATAAAAAATATATAAAAGATAAGTAAATAATAAAAAAATAATTTAGGAGTTTATTATGTGTGTGTTTTAAAACAATTTAACAGTGGGAGGATAGCTTTGGGATGGTACCCCCAAAGTGATGAACACAACCCTTAGGCTTTATGCCTCGAAATATTATTTGATGTGAACTGATGATATTCGTTCTTCCCAAAGTGGTGTCTGACAGGGTTTCCCGGGACACTAGTAGCAACTTTGGGAAGAGGTATGCACACTAGAAAGAAATACTTGATGGCCAAATTTGATTGATTGTGACTGGCAGGGTTTCCCGGGTCACAGGGTAAACTGGCAGGGTTTCCCGGGTTTACCATGGTTCTCTTCCCACTAAATAGACTGGCAGGGTTTCCCGGGTCTAAATAAATTTTAAAAGATGATGAATAATATTATTTGAGTCGATGAGAATATATAGTCATGATGATATTGAAAATTGATATTTTAGATTATATAAATGTATACGATATTTCCTTTATCATTATGTAATTATTTTATTTATTTATTTATTTATTTATTTATTATTATTATTATTATTATTATTTTTCGGTATTATATTTGTTTATTAGGATTACCAGCTTTTGCTGATGTATGTGTTCATGGCGACGATCCTTCGGGGGAGCAGATTTTCAGTGAAACAGGTCTCAAAGTTGGGGCTAGCAATGAGAAGTGAGGAAGAACAATGAGAATGCTAGCTACTTTTCCTTATTTTATTTTACGCTTTGGCCTTTGGATAAGACATTGTAATACCCCGGATTTTTATCAATAATAATATAATGATAATGATACTAATAATAATAATAATAAAGTAATAATGAAATTTAATAATAATAACAATATAGTAAATAAAGATTTAGAATTTAATAATGTTTATATTATTTTATAATTTATTAATTGGAAATAATTATAGTAACAATAAAAGTTTAGAATTTAATTGTATGGTTTAAGAATTTATTAATTGGAAATATATTAATTAGATTATATAATATAATTCATTTTTATTAAATATATAATTGAGTCATTTTAATTTATCTTACTGTTGGGTAGTGATATTAGTGATCCTAGATATTAGCTATGATCCTAGATTTTAGCTAGAATAAATAGAAATATAAAATGTAATTGAAGTATTATATATATATATATATATATATATATATATATATATATATATATATATATAGTATCGTAATAAATTGTAATAGGAATATATTAATTATATTATTAATAATTAGATTGTATAATATAATCTATTTCTATTTCTATTAATTATGTTAATATTTCATATTTTTATTTATTAGAAAATCTTATTATATATTCTATTCATTATATAGAATATATATCTGTTTATTCTATATTTGTAGTACTCCTGATTAATAATAGAATTAATAATATATTAAAATAATAACAATAATAATATATTAGAATCTAGAAATCTATAGTGTTTGTGTTGTTAATTTATTAATTGAGAATAATTAAAGGGCCTAGCCCATAACTAAAACCCTAAGTTTTAATTATAAATCTAGGTCTAGCCGTCAAAAACCTAAAAACACACGATACTTTTCCTCCTCCGTTGTTTTCTTCTCAAACCTTCTTTCTGTGCATCAAATCAAAATTAGGTCGCTAACAAGAACGGAGGCCAGGTAATCCTAATCCCCATGAGTAGGTTAGATTTATGTAAATTTTGTAATCCTAATTCCCATGAGTAGATTTATGTAAATTTTGATATACAATTCTAATCTCCGTAAGTCTTAGGTTAGTTTTAGGTGAATTTTGATAGATAAACCTAATTCCTAGAATACGTGTATAAATACATTGTCCTTCTTTTTGATTTGTGTGAATAGCCTTTTGAAAAATGGTTTAATATTAAATATAAGATCCTTGCATTGCACAGCCATGGACTCCGATTTAGGAGATTGAATTGAATATAAATATAGAATTCTCCTCTCGGCTTGCATGTTTGATTTACAAATGTGTCTGTGCGTTTTCCTTACCTATTGAATACAATTGAATTGTTTCGGGTAACGTGCTTCAATATCATTTAATCAAGGGTTAAGGAGCGTTTTTACACATAACCTTTGTCCTGAGGAGCATCCAGCACCACAACCTTTTTATTGGAGCAAAAGTAGACATAAAGTTAGCATTTTGGACCAAAAGTGCCACTTACCGTTAGTTGACCAGACGGTCAACGTCCATTTTGGATGTGGGTGAACAGTGATGATGACGTGGAGGCTGAATTGGTTTGTGAGGAAGCCACGTCAGAAGAAAAAATGCTGACTAGTTTAGGTGGAAATAAAAAAAACAAAAAGAAAGAAAAAAAACAAAAAGTTAAACATACAACTGGGACCAACTCCATCGGCTCATTTCATCGATGAAATTTCCCAATTCAAGAAACCCTAGAAACCCAATTTGAGCTCCACCGTGGTTCATCTTCTTCGACCACCGTCGACCACCGTGCTTCCGTCAGCTGACCTTGGCTCCATCGTTCATCACCATCAATATCTCCACCACCGTTATTTCCGGCGAACAGTGAAGGGGAGGCAGGGAGAGTGAAATCTCAGATTCAGTGACGCAAAGAGAAGGAGGGACGAGGGGAGGTCGAATTTGGGATCATCTTCATCGGTTTCCATTCTCTTCATCGTTTTCCATCCTGCGCCACTCACCACCACCGGACCTCGCCTCCGTCGTCTCTCCACCTTCGTCTATCATTTTCCATACTAACGTGGCTTTTTTCTTCGATCTGCTCTGCTCATCGGAACTCTTGGCTGTCAATGGCTTCTTTTTGCGTGGTAACATTTAAAGCTTCATTTAACCGAGCTCTTGGTTCTTACCTGCTAAGTTTCATACATGTTCCTCTAATACTTTCATATCTTAGAACGGAAGGGCTTATACTCTGCTACAATCTGGGATCTATCCTCGGATACTTCGTTTTTGCTTCTTCTATTTGTTCTGATGTGGTCGTCCGTTGATTAGCTGTTACAATTTGTTCTCTTGGATTGATGGACTTTGCTGCCACCATCTGGTTTTGTAGAGGAGAGTAAAGTAGAAGAATAAATTAGTCCAAGTTTTCAATTTTGACCGTGGCTTTTTTCTTCTTTCCCTGTCAGCATTTCTTCCTACACGTGGCATAACTTAACAGCCAATTAACCATCATTTTCCATACTAACGGTAAATGGCACTTTTGGTCCAAAATACTAACCTTATGTCTACTTTTGCTCCAATAAAAAGGTTGTAGTGCTGGATGCTCCCCGGGACAAAGGTTATGTGTAAAAACGCTCCTTAACCCTTTAATCAAATTTTCCCCAACGCGTGGCCTATTTCTTTTGTGATTGAAAATCGCCTCGATCATCGTGCGCAAATGTTTACATCCCCTGTGCGTCATTTTTCTCCTTTTTCTTTTTTTTTTTCTTTCTTTGCTTGACTTCGTGATTACAATATAAATTATACCCTGTAAAACGAAAATTTGCAATATCCTATGCTCCTTATAATACTATAATTAATAAGTTTTGCACATATTTGACCACATTACTTTTCTAATTATTATTTGATTTCTTTTTATGTAATATCTTCTGTACAATAAGATAAGGTACCAATAATTCAAAATATCCTTATATCCTATATTTAATTAAAATAATATATATATATATATATATATATATATATATATATATAAAAGATAATTAAATAATAGAGATAATGTAGGAGTTTGTCTTGTGTGTGTTTTAAAACAACTTAAACAGTGGGAGGATAGCTTTGGGATGGTACCTCCCAAAGTGATGAACACAACCCTTAGGCTTTATGCCTCGAAATATTATGTGATGAGAAAATTGAGAATCCGTTCTTCCCAAAGTGGTGTCTGGCAGGTTTCCGGGACACTAGTAGCAACTTTGGGAAGAGGTGTGCACACTAGGAAGATATGATTATTATGTTTATGGCCAATTGATTGTGACTGGCAGGTTTCCGGGTCACAGGGTAGACTGGCAGGTTTCCGGGTCTACCATGGTTCTCCTCCCACTAAACTAAATGGACTGGCAGGTTTCCGGGTCCAAATAAAATTTAATAAAAATTAATGAATGACAGTGAATATGAAACAAATATTTTCGATTATATAAATATATACAGTTTTTCTTTTTTTAACATGAGAATATTTTATTGTTATTTTTGTATTACCTTGTTTATTAGGATTACCAGCGTTTGCTGATGTATGTATGTATTCATGGGCTGCGACGATCCTTCGGGGGAGCAGATTTTCATTGAAACAGGTCTCAAGCTGGGGCCGCTGGGGCTAGCAGTGATAAGTGAGGAAGAATAATAAAAAAAGCTCTAGCTAATTTCTTTTTGTTTTATTTTATTTTATTATTTGGATAAGACATCTCTATTTAAGTTTTAGTTGACATTTATGTAATAAGTAGCCTTGCACTTGTCCCATACAAGTGCGGCGGTAACACTCCCACATTTGTTTATTTTGAAATTTAGTTTATTTATAAAAATTATTATTTAAATTTTTGTTAGTATAGCTGTTAGGAATTGGGGTGTTACAGACATTTTTATTTAAGTTTGATTTATATTAATGTAATAAGTAGCCTTGCGCTTGTCCCAGTACAAGTGCGGCGGTAACACTTCCCCAAGTTGTTTATTTTGAAATTCAATAATTTTATTGGAATTTTATGCTACGAAAATTTTTAGAAATCGGGGGTGTTACATATAATCTGTCATAAGTTTTATAATTTGCATGGATGCACTACACTGATTTGGCTGTAACTGATACGATTATTATTTGAGAAAATCTCTTTAAGTCCTCAGAGAGTAAGAAGATTGTAATATCCCGAATTTTGGGTCTAAAGATTTGGAAATTAGTCTATATTTGGAAGACTACTGGACCCAGTATTTGAATGTGACAAATTTGAGATCAGTATATTTTGGGACTATGAATAGTAATTTACTATTCACATGTATGTTTTTACTATTCACGTATACATTATGAAATTTGGTCTGAAAGACTATATGAGAAATTACTGGAATTAAGGAAATTTTTATTGAAAGATTACAAGTAGGAAATTCCAAATGCTCATATGAATATATTTTATTGATCAACAAAGGAGGCTATAGAATATTTTTATGATAGCCACATCAATATTCACGTAGCTTCCATGTATGCCTATTTGCTTTATTAAGCAATATCTTTCCATCGTCATATTTCACTTTAAATGGAAGAATGTTTGTACTAGACACACACACTCCATCCTCTTGCCAAACCCACGGCACACACATTTACAATATCCATGATAAGTATTTTTGGCCAACCTACATGAGGAAAATTGGAAGAAGTGTGCCGTAGGAAAAGAAAATTCGGTGAAGTATGAAATGGAGGAAAATTCAATCTGTACAAAACACCTACCACTATCTTACAAAATGCATTACATACACATCACCTACTTTGTATTTATCCACCAAACTCACCAAATTTTCCTACGTATACTCCACCTCCCTCCTTTCACTCTTGGCCTATATATAGAGGACACATATCAGATTTTTCCATTCATGTTGTCCAACGAAAGAGAGTGAAATTGTGGAGAGTTGAAAGACAAAAGGAAAAGAATAGTAGAGATACCAAGAGAGTAGGAGAGAACAATAGAAATTGAGAGAGAGTATTCGGTGAAGACAAGAAGATTTAATGCAACTGATTTTTGGGCTTAGGTAAGGATTTTAATCCCTCTCTTATCTTTATTTCAATAGATTAATATTGTTTTTTAGGTATAAAGTCTTGCTAGAAAATAAGAGTTTTCATAAGAATTTTCTGTCACCTCATAACACTGTTATTTTGAAAAGTTTTTATGGACAGTGTTCACATTTTTAAAATCTGGGAATAAACGGCATGTGATAAAATTATGAAATTTTCCAGATATAAAGTAGACATCCAGGGCTTTCCGTTGATATATAATTTGTAACGTTTTGAGCTCTGGACAAGGAGATCATAATTTTTGGATTTAAGCTTTGTTTACTTTATTTAAATCTGAGCAGTGTTTGGAAACGGAAAATCTGGGAATGACTCATGAATTTCGAGTTAAAGCCGTTATTTTTCCTTGAAAATAGACATATCAAGGATTATTTGGAATTTTACAGCACCTCATTCGGAGTTTTGTAGAATTAATTATGATTTTTCAAAGTTAGAGAAAAATCTGGGCAAAATGCTGGAAATTCCGTTTTTGGAGAAATGTAAGGGTAAAATGGACAATGCTGATATAAATAACCCTTAGAGCATTATTCTAAGTGATACGGTGATATGTTAGGATGTCCGGGAAGTTTGGAGTCGGATTCAAAGGACGGGCATATTACTATTCATGAATAGTGACGTATACATGAATAGTAAACTACTATTCACGTGGAAGGAAGGTACGTTCGCGTACAGTAACATTAACTCTTATTAGCATGTATGTATGTAATCATGTATGACTGATCATGTTTGCTAGATGATTTACATGTTTATTTCCTAGCTATGGATTTGAGGCTGCGGTCTCATAGGGCTGCGTGTCCTAAAGGGCTGAGGTCCTTGGCCGTTAACTGCGGTTACGGTGCGACTTGTTTACTGTAAATTATTCTATGCTTTTACATGTGTTATACTGCATTTACATTTCATATTTGCAAATAAGGTTATCTGTTACCTGAGATTCAATGTGTATTGAATCTTAGATTTGGCAAAAGCTTCAAGAAGAGAAGCTAGATGAAAGAAGGAACTATTCAAGGAAGTACGTGAAATGTCACCAGACAGAACGAAGAAAGACTAGTACTGGAAAGAATATTCGTTCGAGATTTTTAATATGCCAGCTTAAGTTTGGGCATTGTATCGGATACTCATTATCCAAATGATAATGTATGCTCTATCATCCGCATTACTCTGATTTGACAATACCGTATTCCTCAGTATTATGTGTTTATGAACACAATAAGTGGTATGGAAATTGGGGTGTTACAAATTTTGGTATCAGAGCAGAGATTCTGGCATTTGGCTAGTATGCTCGAGTGAATAGTGAATAATACGTATACGTGAATAGTACCGTATACGTGAATAGTAACTAATTCTTAGAAAATTCTGAGTGACAAGAGTGAAAATTATGGAAATTATCTACTCAAATTTAGAAGTCCAATCTTTATACTGGTCCTAACAATAAGTTAGAATGACTTGCTTAAGTTTGAATTTAATAGATAAAGTTGAGTTTGGCGGGAAAGCTTGAAAATCCTTATGAATCCTAGAATAGAGATTACAAACATTAGCAAGAAGGCTAAGAAGAGTAGACTATATTATTTCAAGCATCGAGAACAACAGTTGGTACAATGCCACCGCAAGCTTCGACTATCTCAAGTTTAAGTCTATTAATTTCTTCCTGAGCGGCTGCTCTTGAGAGAGGACCATCAGGAGACATTGTTCTTCTCAATCTAGCTATTTGTTTCATAGTGCTTCGAATTTTTACATAAGGCCAATGCTTTATTCCTCCCCTATGGCATATTTTCATTAGAACATTTTTGCATAGGCGAACTTGTTGAGCCGCTTCTTGTTGAGGTAAATGGAAGAAGTCTCTAAGATCATCTATTGACATTGATGCACCCCTAATATTTTGTTCAGCTCTTGATCGGTATGGATCACCAGGTATGGGGACTGAAGGATTATTATTTACAACCACGAGCTCTTTTCCTTTATTGGATATATTTGTTGTATTGGTTGGAAATGAACTATTAGGGAGTTCATTTTGATTTTTAGTCCATTCCAAACCAACACAAAGGGCCTCATAGTAGGCTGATAGGGGATCTGACACCAGGACATACCCTAAAGAATTTTGATTCAAACAATAATTTTCTAGAAAATGCTTGACATCTTCTAAATTTTTCTTACCAAAGTTAAATACTTGAGGACTGGAAGAACCTCCTTGTACGTCTTGGTGAAAGACAGCGTGGCATATCATACCAATCCTCCCATGAACTTCAAGTTTATGGTATTGAAGTCCATTGGTATGAATGATCTCTCGTAGAACATGGCAGCAACCACATGAGAATGGGTTAAAGGTCTCAGCTAGGCTAGAAGCAGGATTCCTTGGTTGAGAAGGTACCGTGGACTCCATAAGATCTGCCATATTACGACATCTTTGGACAGGTCGCCTTGATGGACCTGCTTCAGATTCCTTTCTGGTAGTAGTCGTAAAAATAGAATCTTGTATCCTTGGAGGAGGAGTAGGAACGTTAATCATTGGGGCAGATGAATGAACGTTCACACCTACGGGATTTTGGGGAAGTAAAGAAGAATAAGGGTATGATACATTGTTTGACAAGTCAGACAACATGTTAGTCTGATAGTCATGAAGTAAAGTTTCAAGAAAGAAAGGGTTGTATGAATCGGAAACTGGAATGAAGTTGCTTGAACCGGCCATGTTTAAAGATAATGTGGAAGAATATAGAGAAAGTTACGATGGAGAAGAAATGTGTATGTTGATGTGAAGCTTGAGAGGATGTGAAGCCTGAGAGAATGTGAAACAATTACTCTTGCTTTACTCGGTTTATAGCTGGGCTAGTAACGTCTAGATTTTGCTAAGCAGCATTGGATTCTCATCTGTCGCTGGCTCATAATTGTGCAGACTTTGTTGTTATGCGGAAATTTTATGGCACCGCACCCTAATACAACCTAATGCACCCTAACCGCCCTTATAGGTCGAAACCTTTTTGAATTTTGGTGCAGGCGGTAATCGACACAACATTTATTGTTAGTCATGTCTCAAGGAAATTAAGTTTGGACGTTTATAAGTCACATGGTGATTACTTAATGACCAAATCTCCAGGAAATCCGATTTAGGTATGCAGCTGTTTTGAGATGTCGGGACAGACATTTGAAAATGGGATTCTGAGTGTAAGCGTGCTAAGGCGATAGTAATCTCGGATAAGGTGATTGTTGACAGAGTTTGAAATTTGAAACTTTTTGATTAAAGGTCGAGTACCTTGTAGAGAGAAAAATTGGTGATTGTTAGGGATGCTAAGAAAATGCTGATATGAATTCGTATAATTGAGGATATATTTGAATATGGTCTAAGTTGAAATGTGACTAATGATTACTTTTGAGGTAGTATTAGAACTTTGTGATAATATTGACATTGTGAGAAGAGCCTTGTATGTTTTGAGGATCAGATTAAGAATTGTGAATCACAATCCTAATATGTACAATAGGCAATATGATTTCTTAACTCAGTTGATATTGAGGTTCTAAAAGTCAAATTTGATGATTGTTATTTTGGGAATATCTGAGGATAATATTTGATTGTTGTAAGCTATGAATCTTGATAATTCTAGCATGTGTATTGAGTATGGTCGAGATTTCAAAAATGGATTGGTGAGCCTAAGAATTTTTTTTTGGGTATCCAGAAGGTTGCCACCAACTGAATTTTTATCTAAGAATCAAACTTGATGATTGAGTGATTCTTTAGGTGTGTGAATCGACCAAAATAAAACCAGCTACTAGAATGTAGTACCAATGTATATGAATGGTTTGTGTAGCCAAGGATAAGGTTTGTTAGTGTTGACCATCTAAGAAATTAGTTGTTTGGTTCCTGGATATGTTTAAAGGTTGAATTCTTAAACTTGCCAATACACCCGCTGAGTTTGTTGAAATTTGAACTTGTGAACTTTCGAAATTGAGTTTTCGAATGAAATGTTTTTCAACAAAATTTGAGACCAGTTTGAATGGTTGATTTGTGAAACATGTTGTCTCATAAAAAAAAGGGTTTTGTAGAACCTAAAATTTGAAATTGAGTTTTCAAATATGTTGTGGTAAAGGCAGTACACAAAAACTGGAAGAGTCCGAAAACTGTTGTAGATGTACACGGTTTATTGGATCTTGCCAGATGTTTTATAATTGCTGGCCATTATTGAAAGTTCTTTCGAGGGGATTAGTTTTTGAAAAGCTTATTTTCGCACCAGCAGTGTATACATCCAATCTGAGAAGTTTCGCCTTGTAGGGGCGTGTGTTTTGCCTTGTTTGGTTGGGACCCATGCAGACATTTGGAGCAGGGCTCCTGGACATTGTCCTTTTTCCCGAGGAGGGATTCTGGTGGGGTGGCCCATTAATGTGCCAGTGCAGACACTGGGTCTCTTATGGGGGGGATGGAAATTTTCCCACATTGACCAACAAGTGCATTATCACTGCGGTGGTTTGTGTATGAAAGGATTGCGATATGCTGCTATACCGAAAGGTTGAAGTGGTGACGAGAGCTTTCAAATGTTGAATTTGTGAAAAGAATAATCCTACTCATAAATGTGTGTCGGTAGAAAAGTTCTTTTGAAATCGAACCGGCAGCGAATGTGTTTTCACTAATTTTTGTGGACAGCAATTATGTTTGAAAATGTGATAGCACTATTACTTTTTGGTTTAGCGCGGATTGTGAAATGTACTGAGACCACAGAAAATTTTCAATGTGTGAAAATTTGAAAACGAGACAACAAAATAGTTTTTGGTAGCAATGACATGATTGTCGATGCTATTGTATTGAAAAGAAAAGCGGTGTAGTTGGAGTTTAAGATATAGGAACAGAAACTAATAGAGAATTTAAACCAGATGGGTCAGATAGTAGTGGTCAGCTACAATACTTTGAGAGCTTGAATGAAAGAAGCTCAGATGAAACAGATGAGCAGAGACTCAAGGCAGTAAGACTCGGTATGCAAGTTTGTATGGGGCAGAGTCCTTGAGCTGTAAGACCTATATGCCAAGTGTGGTATTTGTTGCTTTGCATGGTGACTTTAGGCCAGTGTTGTGTCTGGAGTAAATTTTGAGACTGGCAAAATATTTAGACTGTACAGAGTTGTAGTTGAGATGCCTATGGCAGAGGGTGATTCCTTAAGTAGTAAGGTTAGAATATCCAGTGCTGTGATAATTGAATGAGCCGGAAGGCTAGAATGAGATAAGCTGAGAGGCAAAATGTATCAGGTTGTGATGCCTGTGTAACCAAGCACTTGGAGAATGGACCAGAGAGTCATATATTTGAAAACTACATACTGGGATAGGATGAATGATTGTGTTACGTGAATAGTAAGCATGCATATGGAAGAATAGACTGAAAGTCTAAGGTGTTTTCTCTCAGGTTGTACGTTCAAATTTCGAGGACGAAATTTATTGAACGGGGGGAGAAATGTAATATCCCGAATTTTGGGTCTAAAGATTTGGAAATTAGTCTATATTTGGAAGACTACTGGACCCAGTATTTGAATGTGACAAATTTGAGATCAGTATATTTTGGGACTATGAATAGTAATTTACTATTCACATGTATGTTTTTACTATTCACGTATACATTATGAAATTTGGTCTGAAAGACTATATGAGAAATTACTGGAATTAAGGAAATTTTTATTGAAAGATTACAAGTAGGAAATTCCAAATGCTCATATGAATATATTTTATTGATCAACAAAGGAGGCTATAGAATATTTTTATGATAGCCACATCAATATTCACGTAGCTTCCATGTATGCCTATTTGCTTTATTAAGCAATATCTTTCCATCGTCATATTTCACTTTAAATGGAAGAATGTTTGTACTAGACACACACACTCCATCCTCTTGCCAAACCCACGGCACACACATTTACAATATCCATGATAAGTATTTTTGGCCAACCTACATGAGGAAAATTGGAAGAAGTGTGCCGTAGGAAAAGAAAATTCGGTGAAGTATGAAATGGAGGAAAATTCAATCTGTACAAAACACCTACCACTATCTTACAAAATGCATTACATACACATCACCTACTTTGTATTTATCCACCAAACTCACCAAATTTTCCTACGTATACTCCACCTCCCTCCTTTCACTCTTGGCCTATATATAGAGGACACATATCAGATTTTTCCATTCATGTTGTCCAACGAAAGAGAGTGAAATTGTGGAGAGTTGAAAGACAAAAGGAAAAGAATAGTAGAGATACCAAGAGAGTAGGAGAGAACAATAGAAATTGAGAGAGAGTATTCGGTGAAGACAAGAAGATTTAATGCAACTGATTTTTGGGCTTAGGTAAGGATTTTAATCCCTCTCTTATCTTTATTTCAATAGATTAATATTGTTTTTTAGGTATAAAGTCTTGCTAGAAAATAAGAGTTTTCATAAGAATTTTCTGTCACCTCATAACACTGTTATTTTGAAAAGTTTTTATGGACAGTGTTCACATTTTTAAAATCTGGGAATAAACGGCATGTGATAAAATTATGAAATTTTCCAGATATAAAGTAGACATCCAGGGCTTTCCGTTGATATATAATTTGTAACGTTTTGAGCTCTGGACAAGGAGATCATAATTTTTGGATTTAAGCTTTGTTTACTTTATTTAAATCTGAGCAGTGTTTGGAAACGGAAAATCTGGGAATGACTCATGAATTTCGAGTTAAAGCCGTTATTTTTCCTTGAAAATAGACATATCAAGGATTATTTGGAATTTTACAGCACCTCATTCGGAGTTTTGTAGAATTAATTATGATTTTTCAAAGTTAGAGAAAAATCTGGGCAAAATGCTGGAAATTCCGTTTTTGGAGAAATGTAAGGGTAAAATGGACAATGCTGATATAAATAACCCTTAGAGCATTATTCTAAGTGATACGGTGATATGTTAGGATGTCCGGGAAGTTTGGAGTCGGATTCAAAGGACGGGCATATTACTATTCATGAATAGTGACGTATACATGAATAGTAAACTACTATTCACGTGGAAGGAAGGTACGTTCGCGTACAGTAACATTAACTCTTATTAGCATGTATGTATGTAATCATGTATGACTGATCATGTTTGCTAGATGATTTACATGTTTATTTCCTAGCTATGGATTTGAGGCTGCGGTCTCATAGGGCTGCGTGTCCTAAAGGGCTGAGGTCCTTGGCCGTTAACTGCGGTTACGGTGCGACTTGTTTACTGTAAATTATTCTATGCTTTTACATGTGTTATACTGCATTTACATTTCATATTTGCAAATAAGGTTATCTGTTACCTGAGATTCAATGTGTATTGAATCTTAGATTTGGCAAAAGCTTCAAGAAGAGAAGCTAGATGAAAGAAGGAACTATTCAAGGAAGTACGTGAAATGTCACCAGACAGAACGAAGAAAGACTAGTACTGGAAAGAATATTCGTTCGAGATTTTTAATATGCCAGCTTAAGTTTGGGCATTGTATCGGATACTCATTATCCAAATGATAATGTATGCTCTATCATCCGCATTACTCTGATTTGACAATACCGTATTCCTCAGTATTATGTGTTTATGAACACAATAAGTGGTATGGAAATTGGGGTGTTACAAAGATATTAAAAAAGTCTCACCAAAATTCTGATATTAAAAAGGTTCAAAGAGTTATTAGAACTCACAAACAAAGTTGTTAATCACTTACTGAATTAATTGTTAATAGGATTTTTTGACATTTATGAAACTTTTTTTTTTTACTTTTTTAATTTTTTGGGTCACTGGGACCTTAAAGGGATTTTTCCCTTATTATTTTAGCCAACAAAGCTTCAATTTGATGTTTCGCGTCTATTTTACATTTGGCTTATGATAGATATCACCTCACGTATCAAAGGCGTAAGAAGCATCAGTCCTCTATCGCGCATTAATCAGTCCATGTTTCCACGATAATCAGTCCATGTTTCCACGTTCTTGTAGTTGAATTAATAAATTGTTGATTTAATTTATTATTTAATGTTTGAGAGTTTGTTGTTGAGTCAATTTCTATTGTTATGCGCTTAATTTCTCAAGAATGTAGGGAGAGTCAGTTATTTCATTTGTAATTTGCTTTCTATAAATATCTTAGTTATTTCTAAAACTAGGATATCAGTTAATAAACATTATTTCAGACATTGGAGATTCTTTTGGGCTTCTTATTCTTTTATCGTGAGATTCTTACGGTAAGAAGAGTAGAAGAGAGCTACTTTACTATCTATTCTATTTACCTCCGAATGTATTCTCTTTCTCATACCTAATTCCTATCACCTTATCCTTCAGCCAATAAAAAATTACCGTATAATCAGATCTAGAAAATTTATCGTTTGATTTAATTTAAAGCTAATAGACTCCTAAATAAGTAACTAGTTAGGAAAAAGTGTCTCATCATGGGAATTTTCCTTCCAGAAATTCTATCGTAATATAACTTGACAATCTTGTATCTTATGCTGTGAAGTTCAAATTAACATAAATAAGTACCAATTTTATAGGTTCTTTCACCGCAGGAATTAGAAGGGAATCAATTTCTATCAATGATTCGAATGCTCTTATAGTGTGTGTGCTTGTAGGAGTGTTGCGTTTTTTAAACTGTGACGAAAACAAATCTATTTTTTGAATATACTTGACTTACTAAAATTGAGTGAATTTTTGAAGGAACATTAGAAATTGGCACCCATGTTCCTTAATGATTGTCATCGAGCAATTATTTTTTTTTTTTAAGGAATTACTTTACAAGAAATTATTGAAACTACAACTTATGTTTTGCCTTTGAAGAAGGAACGAATCGCAATACAAAGTATTAACTGTCATTAGGTCTAACCAACATTTTGAACGACGCCTTTAAGATAATACCTCAAGCAAAATTCGGAACAGCCATGAAGATAGGCATCTGTCAAAGAAGGAAGAACGTTCTGGGTTGAGTAATGGTGTGTACTCATCTCTAACAAAGGTTAGAGATGGGTACACAATATTATTTATGTACTCATCTCTAAATTTTTTTATAAAATGTGTGGTTGAGTAAGCTCTTGTTTTTCAGATAAACAAAGGTTAAGAAAAACAATGTGATCGCTAAAACAGGTTCCTGAATAATGGTGTGTATCTTTTGGAAACAGGATCGATCCATGTTTTTATGCAGCCATTATTTGCAACACAAAATATATCCAACTAGCTTTTTGGTATGAATTGATGTTGATTATCCCTGCTGAGAAAAACCAGATATTCTCTACTGATACTTCCCCTCTAGCCCCTGCTCAATCAAATAATCTCCCAGCCCACATGCTCTGATGCTCTTCTGTGTTCAGTATTCTTAGCACAAAATCATTCTCCAGTGATTCTTAGTAGACGCCATCATCTGCAATAAAGTGAGAAGGAGAGGTTCACCATGATAATATTCATTCAATTACAAGCTGATCAAAGTGAATAAAAAATTACGAATGTTCAAGCGGACAATACCTTCCCCCTCGTCTACATCATTGTAATCATCTTCATCATCGTCAAAATATTCATTCTGAAAGTGCAAGTTATTAGTTTCAGTTCAACATTTTGTTTTCAACGCAAAATCATAAATCATAGATTTTGCACTTCTACAATTTATAAACAGGAAAAAGAAAAGAAAGAAAATTACTGACTTGACCCGTCAATCTTCTATTATAAACCCCTAACTACTAGTTGTTGAACCTCTTGTATTTCATATTAGGAAAATTGTAAGACACATGGTATAAGCGCTAGCCGCCAAGCACTCTCATATAATTGTTCAAAACTTCAAGTTTATACCGCCCCATGATTTAATGGAAAAGAAAAGGGGGTCACCCGAAGGGTCAATATAAAAGAGAGTGGGGGTTTTGAGGTAACTGCTGATGAATGGGTCAATACATATAATTGTTCAAAACTTCAAGTTTATACCGCCCCATGATTTGGAAAAGAAAAGAGGGTCACCTGAAGGGTCAATATAAAAGAGAGTGGGGGTTTTGAGGCGACTGCTGATGAATGGGTCGATAAAGATAATATGTAAGAAAATTATGACATCGCAGTTGAGGCCATTGTAAAACCTGATTATAGTCATCATCGCTGAGTTCTTCCTCGGCCTCCTCATTTTCTGCATCTTCATCTTCATCTTCATCTTCCCCTTCTTTCTTTTGTTTTTCACCTTTATCTCCCTGGCTCTGCAGGAAAAAGAATCGTTGACAAAGGATTTTGGAACCATTACATGAGTGCGATTAGCCTTGCACTGTACATATTTTAAAAAGCTAACATAACATTGGACCAGACCCCGCTAATTCTTACAATAGCGGTCAATGGAACATTGCTCGACTAAGTTTACATTTGAAATGAACCACGCCCCTTCATTTACTAAACCAAAATTACATAAGGTAAAAGTATTCTAAAAACTACAAAACAACCTCCCAGTAGTGTAGAGTGAACTGATGCCAAATTAACTAAGGAATCCAGGAGAGTTGGTCTAGAACTGTGACCACTGTATTGTTACAATGGAAAAATGTTTGCATTATATAAAAAGCAGAGGTATTTTACCTGGGCTTTTTTCTCAAGTTGTTCAAACAAATCTAGTGTCTTCAGATCTGTCACATAAAACATCTTAAATAAGTCTAGTGCAACATCATGACTCTATATGTCGTATAGTTAAGAAGGATATGCCTAAAAGCTAAAGTTCACGCTAAATGAAATCTTCAACCGAAACCAATTTTGACAGCAGGTGAAGCCCTCCAACCCACATGTAATCTTATTATATTTTTAAAGGAAAAAATGCTTTGAAAATATAATGTTTATTTATCAAAATAAATCAATGATCTATATGTGATGCAAACAGTAACAGAAGTTTCAAAAAATATAAGAGGGAGGATCTATTTGCACTATAAGGTGAACTTCTGAGCCAAACATCAAACTCAATACCTAGCTCAAATTAGCACACAACTGAAAAACTAAACAAATAAATACACATAAAAGGCATGTGAAATCATCAAACCTGACTCTGGGTTCCACCGGAAACTTTTCCGCTTTGGTATACGTCTTGTCGTACCTGAAAATACCATATGGAGATTTGGAGAATCTTCATCAAAAGGAACCTAAAAGGTTAAAAGCATTATATATCCGTGGAATTTAAAACATGACTACTGTCTTTATGTATTCCATTGTACACACCTTGAACCAACTCCTTAGGAAAATCTTTGAACTCTAAAACTTGTGAAAGAGAATCGCGAGTAAACACAGCCTTTTGCTTGTCAGAAAATCTTTCCACATCTAACCTTTGCCTCTCTGACATTTGGACAAATATTTAAATGCTGTAAATGAAGCTTAGCACATTAAAAGCTAGTACAGACATCAGTGAGGGAAAATTTCCATATATTTGGAGCAAAAAATGGAGCATATATGCACTAAACAATAAATAAGAGTTTTAAAAACTGTCCGGTCTATCTGGCTGCACCTCAAACCTGATTGTATATCAAGACCTCTTTATTACCGTTGTGATATATGGCACTAATTGTCTTCCTTAGAGTAAAAGAAGTTATCTTACACATCGCAATGGAATGTAATTTAGGTTCTGATAGATACAATACAGACGTCCAAAGCATCTAGCCTCACCTCTCACTCTTCTGTTGCAAGACTATATTAACTAGGGTTAACTGCCTATATATATATATAGATATCAAATGTACCATCAGCTCTGGCAGAGAAGCATTCAGCATTTGTCCCATATGTGTAAGAAATTAAAATTCATTGCAGGAATATGACACCAGAATAGTTTGCATGAGCGTAGTTTGAAAAGCCATTGCCACGGTTATGGTGCAACAGGAGTGCAATATGCATGCAAGAGAACTCTGGAACACGTCCATAACTTGAAATTTTGTGCTTTAGTTACCCACCAACTCTCGCTTCAATTATGGTACATTGTCAAATATTTTGGAATTGACATGGCTTTTGCATATCTAATTGATAATTGACTTCCTATGATACAGAAATCGTGCAAGAATTTTAATACTTACTCTTTGAGTTAGTGTCCTCTAGAAAGTAAGGAGAGGCTTTCCAGTAATTCTTCATCTTGTTATTCCAGTTAAGCAACCTTTTCACATTGGCATCAATATCATCCACTTTAGCATCTGGCAGGACAACATCCTGCAGTTTCATGAGGACAGAGATGACAAGTGAAGTAAGTTATCAGTTGTAACAATTTATCACGGTATATATAAATACTCCCACAACTTTTAAGAAAATAACTCCACAACATATCCAATCCATAATAAAACACAGGACTGACAGAAGGGACTAGAGTTCTTTGTTTTAATTTTTGGTTTTTGTCTGCCGCCATTGGAATAACATATTAGGTGCAAACTGAGTTCATCATAACTATCAAGGTTTCAATCAACAAGTCAAAAAGATTTTGTATTATTCATTACAAAAAAATCATTCAATCATCGAACCAAAAGCACACATGGACAAATTGCTGGACACAATTTCTTTGGTTACAATATCCATCCCTCCCCGAAGTCCCAAACAACTAGCCCCAGCTAAGGTTGACTTCATATGCACTAATATGTTTGTTTAGTCAAAGACACATACCAGAATCCAGATTTAATAAAGTCCACCTTATTGTTAAGTTCAATTTCAGTACAAAATCCAAGGCCTTTGAAAATGAAAGAAAAATAAAATAGTCAATGTCTCAAAGATAGGTCAAATTACCTCAGGAAAAAGCACAAATGCCTCTGGTTTGGCAAACGAATGGCCCCAACCTCCAAAACCCCGTCCTCGCCCTCGTCCTCTGTATGCCATTTCTATACAGATGTATCACCCAAACTACTCATGTAAGGCGTATGTTTATGGATGAAAAAGAAGACATTGATGTGTAAATGTAGAAAAAAGGGTTAGTCAAAGAGGGTTGGTTAGTTGTTAGTAACCGTTGGGAGTTAGTTGGGATTAATGGGTCTTGAAGTGTTACCTATATAAGGCATATAACTCTTATTGTATTCCTATGCTTTTATGATGAAAGAATAATCAGAGTAGTTCCAGTCTCTCTCCCCTCTCCTTCTGGTTCTCTCTCTCTCTCTCTCTTCCTCTTCCCTCTCTCTATTCTTCTCTATTCCTATCTCTTTCTTCCTACTTTCTCTACATTTCCTTAACAGATACACCCCGACCATAAAAGGGTATGCATGTATTTATTATAGAGCAGCAATTGGCTAATCACATGTTACAAAATATTTACACCCATGGCTTAATTTCCTTTAATCATACTTATATTTAAGAAACATGAATGAAGATGCCTTCGTAAGCCAACTGATTCACACAACTCCTCCAAGCCACTGAAGAATGACAATGATAACACTCTTGCGATTTATGATCTTCCATTAATTGTAATTAAAATTTAAACAGAGCAAGAAAGTGACGGCGTCCGTCGAACGGTTGACTACCACGCAGAGAACAGATTCAAATATATATTCAGAGCCGAACAAGAAAAACAGTCTTGCAGGATTCGGGAGAAGGTCAAGCCCATCGGTTCCTACCTTCTTCAATACTTGCCGAAGGATAACCACGCTGGGCTGATAACGATGGAAGGTGTCCGACGGCGAGCTCCACCAAGTGGGGAATGCTTGTTAGTCGATGAAGAAAAATGAATCTGATGGCTGCTGCTGGGTACGGTGGCGTGTGGCGGCAATTGTGTCTCTGGCGAAGGGTATAGTGTTTGAAGGCAAAGGCTGTTGGTGATGAAGTAAAGCCGTGGCAAGAACATGCCATCGTTTAAAATTTTTTTGGGAAACATTTGTAGCTCTCCTAATTTTTTTTTCTTTTCTTCTGTAATCTCTTACATCAAAAAAATAGATAGTTTAAATTTAATATTTTTAAAAATTATTATTTTAAATAGAAATAAATAAACTTAAGGATTCAACCCGACAAAAAAACCTCACCGGATTGCAGGCCTCGGCGGTTGTAGGACCTTTGGTGGTTGGAGCTTCGGCAGCAGTGATGTTCGATGAGGGTCTTTTCTTTTTTAAAAAAAAAAATTTAAAAATTGAGTAGAAAATGATAAATTCATTAACATTTTAAAATCTCAATTTGAACTGTGTTATCTTTAAGTCCTTTCAAAATTTTAACATACATTTTAGGGTTTTTGAATTTCAAAATTTTAACATACATTTTCAACTTCTTTTATCATATGGTAACTTGATGGACTTGGAGTTTAAAGAGTCCAAATTTACATGGTGTAACAAGCGTCCCGGTGCTATTGTGAGGGAGTGGCTTGACAGGGCCATGGGCAATGTGGAGTTTAGGGAAGAGTTTGATCACGCATTAGTCTTTCATGTGGAACCTATTGGCTCGATCACCATATGCTAGTTGTGGACTGCTGTTTCACTGAAGTTAAATCCCCAAGATCCTTTAAATTTGAAGCAAATTGGGCTCAACATGAGGAGTTCCTACAGATTGTGGATGAGGGGTGGAACGAGGTGGAAGGAAACGTGGTGAATAGATTGGAAGAACTGATTAGGCGGCTGGATGTGTGTAGGAGGAAGCTAATAATTTGGAGTAAGAGGACTTTTCCCAACTTCAATAGAGTTATTGAACAGTACCGATGCAAATTACAGATCTGCAGCGAAGGTCCTTTGACTGATGCAAAATTAAAAGAGGCCGAGGAGATGGCTGTTTTACTTGAGGAGGCTTGGGGCAGGGAGGAAACTTACTAGTGGCAGCGGTCTAGAATTTCTTGGCTCAGATGTGGAGACAAAAACACAAAATTCTTTCATAATAGTGTGATACAGAGAAGCCAACGGAACAAAATTCTAAGGCTTAAGGATGGAAGGGGGGTATGGTTGGAGGAGTGGGAGGCGATTAATGAAGCCTTCAGCACGTTCTATCAGGCTCTTTTTCGATCTGTGGGGCCGCGACCAATGGTTGAAGCCTTATCTTACATTAAGGAAAGGTTACAGCAGAGGACAATGCCTTGTTGATGCTCTCGGTTACAAATTAGGAAATTGAGGAAGCAAGTTTTCAGATTGGGGCCAATAAAGCCCTAGTGTAACACCTCCAAATTTCTAACAATTATAATAACATAAAATTTGCTATAATTTTTATGAATAAATACTGAAATTCAAAATAACCAAATTTGTGAAGTGTTACCGCCGCACTTGTACCGAGACAAGTGCAAGACTATCTTATTACATTAAGTGAGTCCAAACTTAAATAAAAATGTTTTACTCAAGCATAAAGTAAAATAAAACTAGCTAGAGTTAGCCGACTATTCTTCCTCACTGCTAGCCCCAGCCTTGAAAACCTGTTTCACTGAAATTCTGCTCCCCCGAAGGATCATCACAGCCCAGAACACAAACATCTGCAAAAGCTGGTAATCCTAATAAACAGAGAAAATAATAATAATAATAAGAAGAAGAATAAATAAATAAATAAAATATCCACATGATGATAAGAAAGAAAATACCATATACATATATATAATCTAAAATATTAATTTCAATACTCATCATATCTAGATATTCTCATTGAATCAAGTATCATTCATTATTTTTATTAATTTCATTTGGACCTGGAAACCTGCCAGTCCATTTAGTTTAGTGGGAAGAGAACCATGGTAAACCCGGAAACCTGCCAGTCTACCCTGTGACCCGAAAATCTGCCAGTCACAAATAATCAAATTGGCCATATCATAATAACATTTCGTCCTAATGTGCACACTTCTTCCCAAAGTTGCTACTAGTATCCCGAGTTACCCTACTAGATACCACTTTGAGAAGAACGGATATAATCGGTTCACATCAAATAATATGTCGGAGGCATAAAGCCCAAAGGTTGTGTTCATCACTTTAGGAGGTATCATCCCAAAGCTATCCTCCCACGATTTAAATTATTTTAATTACACTCACATAATAAATGGATTTCTCAAAAAATAAATATATATATATATACACATACATACATAGTTCCATAATATTCAAAAAGAAGAATCTTAATTCATACTTATCTAAGTTAATAACTTGAGTTTATGATAATATAAAAAATACATATGCTTGTGAGTAAGAGGATACGTCACAAAAATTCTGTGAATATATATATACATACATATATATAAAAGCATTTATAAGTTTCAATCACAAAAACTGAAGCGACCAAAAGAACCATATACAGATATATTTATACAATGGTAAATGGTTTTTTTACAAAAATTTTCATCACGTAATCCAAGAAGGGAAAATTTGTGTAATTTGTAGAAAACAATTTTCTCACAAAGAAAGACAAATGCAAAATTAATGGTACCGAATGGAAATCATAAGGAGGAACGAGATGACAATTTAGATTAGAGAAACGACATATAATAATTGATTCCTATTGACCTAGGGATTATGATTACATATAATATATTTCATATATAACAACCCTATCAAAAGTTACATAAAACTAATCTAAGACTCATGGTAATTAAGATTAGCAAAATAGGATGTAGAAAAAAAGAAGAAGCACGAGATGGAAGGTTGTTCTGGGGATTATGATTACATATAATATATTTCATTTATAACAACTCTATCAAAACTTACATAAAACTAATTTAAGACTCATGGGAATTAGGATTAGCAAAATAGGATGTAGAGAAAAAGAAGAAGCACGAGATGCAAGGTTGTTCTGGGGATTAGGATTACACATAATATATTTCATATATAACAATCCTATCAAAAGTTATATAAAACTAACCTAAGACTCATGGTAATTAGGATTAGCAAAATAGGATGTAGAGAAAAAGAATAAGCACGAGACACAAGGTTGTTCTGGGGATTAGGATTACATGGTCTCCGTTTTGCTAGCCTCTTAGAAGAATAATTGGCACAGAGAAAGAGTAGAGAAAGTAGTAGAAGAGAAGAAGAATATTTCGGGTTAGGCTGGACCTCTATTTATAACTTAAAATTTGGGTTTAGCTTTGGGCTCTTTTACTCTTACCAACTCATTAATAGGGTATATTAAATTAAATCAATCAACCATAATGTGAATTTAATATGATAGGGTATATGAGATTCAATCAATCAATCGTGGTGTGAATATAATATGATAAGGTATATTAAATTCAATCAATCAATCATGGTATGAATTAATGTGACTTGGTTTTTTCTTAGTGCATTAGCAGAAAATTCCTAAGACAATTAGGGTTAGGAGTATTTGGCCCACCAAGGCTATAAAGAAAAAAAGGGTTATTTCTATTAATAAAAATCTGGGGTATTTGAATTTAATATGATAGGGTATATGAGATTCAATCAATCAATCGTGGTGTGAATTTAATATGATATGGTATATTAAACTCAATCAATCAATCATGGTGTGAATTTAATATGATAAGGTATATTAAATTCAATCAATTAATCATGATATGAATTAATGTGACTTAGTTTTTTTCTTAGTGCATTAGCAGAAAATTCCTAAGGCAATTAGGGTTAGGAGTATTTGGCCCACCAAGACTATAAAGAAAAAAGGGTTATTTCTATTAATAAAAATCTGGGGTATTACATTCTACCCTCCTTAAAATAAGTTTCGTCCTCGAAACTGAAATAAAATTCAAATGTTAATAACAATCACATAACAAGTCACACAAATAATTTTAAATATAAAATTATCATAATTTCAAAGAAATAAATCATTTAATAATAATTTGGGGTATTATACCTAGGTCCAGATGGTTACTCAACTCTATTTTACCAATCAGCATGGAAGCAGGTGGGGAATGAAGTTTGTGGAATGGTGCATGATTTCTTTGAGGGCAAGGTTTCATTGTCGCAGATCAATTCAACCAACATTGTATTAATTCCGAAGGTGGACAAGCCTGAAGAAGTGAGCCATTGCAGACCTATAAGACTGTGTAATGTATCCTATAAAATCATTGCGAAAATCTTGAGCAATAGGATGAAGGGTCTTATGAATCGAATTATCTCCCAAAATCAAAGGGCCTTCATTGCTGGCCGGATGATTCAGGATAATATTTCTATAGCACATGAAGCTTTTCACTACCTGAAACACAAGAAGATTGGAGGTAAATGGGAGTTTGCTCTCAAAATTGACATGAATAAGGCGTACGATTGGGTTGAATGGGATTTCCTCAAAGAAGTTATGCTAAAATTGGGTTTTTGTAGAGGATGGGTGGACTGGATTATGGGCTGTATCACGTTTGCTGCATTTGTCGTACAAGTTGACGGCCACAAAGTAGAAGAATTTACTCCAAGAAGAGGCGTGAGGCAAGGTGATCCTCTATCACCTTACATGTTTATTTTGGCATTGGAAGCCCTTTCATTGATGATTCAGCACCATGTGGAGGCCAAAGAGTTGAAAGGTATAAAACTGGCTCGTAATGCTCCGATGCTCTCACACTGTTTCTTTGTAGATGATGCCATTCTATTTGCCAAGGCTGAGGATGTGAACTGTAAAGTCCTGAAAAAGATCCTGGAGGTTTATTGTGAAGCCTCGGGGCAGGTAGTGAATTTAAGGAAATCGTCCCTGTTTTTCTCTTTGAATACGCCGGGAAACATCAAGGAGGAGGTAGCTGCCTGTCTGGGGATCTCTTATTATGACCAACCAGGGAAGTACTTGGGACTACCGGTGATTTGGGGAAGATCTAAAACTGCTGCACTGGCCTATGTTAGGGACAGAATTGGACTTAAATTGCAGGGATGGTGTAACACCCCCAAATTTCTAACAATTATAATAATATAAAATTGCAATAATTTATATAAATAATTACTGAAATTCAAAATAACCAAATTTGGGAAGTGTTACCGCCGCACTTGTACTGAGACAAGTGCCAGGCTACTTTATTACATTAACTTAAATCCAAACTTAAATAAAAATGTCTTATTCAAAGCGTAAAATAAAATAAGAGAAACTAGCTAGATTTGCTCATTGTTCTTCCTCACTTCTCACTGCTAGCCCCAAAGCCCAACTTGAAACCTATTTCACTGAAAATCTGCTCCCCCGAAGGATCATCACAGCCCAGAACACGAACATCAGCAAAAGCTGGTAATCCTAATAAACATAGAAAAATAAAAATAAAAATAAATAAAATATCCACATGATGATAAGAAATAAAAATACCATATACATATATATAATCTAAAATATCAATTTCAATATTCATCATATTTATATATTCTCATCGAATCAAATATAATTCATTATTTTTTTATTAATTTCATTTGGACCTGAAAACCTGCCAGTCCATTTAGTTTAGTGGGAAGAGAACCATGGTAGACCCGAAAACCTACTAGTCTACCTGTGACCCGGAAACCTGCCAGTCACAAATAATCAATTTGGCCATATCACAATAACATTTCGTCCTAATGTGCGCACCTCTTCCCAAAGCTGCTACTAGTGTCCCGGAAACCTGCCAGACACCACTTTGGGAAGAACGGATATAATCAAGTTCACATCAAATAATATATCGAGGCATAAAGCCTAAGGGTTGTGTTCATCACTTTGGGGGTACCATCCCAAAGCTATCCTCCCACTGTTAAATTATTTTAATTACACTCATATAATAAATGGATTTCTCAATAAATAAATAAATACACACACACACACACAGTTCCATGATATTCAAAAAGAAGAATCTTAATTTATACTTATCTAAGTTAATAACTTGGGGTTTGTGATAATTTCAAAAATATACATATGCTTGTGACAACGAGAATTCGTCATAAAAATTCTGTGAATATATATGTATATATATATATGATAAGTTTCAATCACAAAAGCCGAAGCAACCAAAGCAACCTCGTGAGGTATGTATATTCAATGGTAATTCATCAATCTATATATATGTTTCAATTTCAAAAACCAAAACCTTCAAAGCTATCACGTATAGGCAGGTATATGCAATCATAAATGGATTTTGCAAAAAGCTTCTTCACACAATTCGAGATTAAAAGAGTGTATACATATAATTCAATCACTCATGCATTTACGTACAAAATAATATTCAAAGGTAAAATGATTTTATAAAAAGTTGATTAGAATTATATAAAATATATTTTACATATAACAATCACATATGATATATTTAAGATATCAAGATTCATATGAAATTAACCTAAGATTCATGGGATTAGGATTACATATAATATATATATATATATATATATATATATATTACAATTCTATCAAAATTTATATAAAACTAACCTAAGACTCATGGGAATTAGGATTAGTAAAATAGGATGTAGAGAAGTAGAAGAAGCACGAGATGTAAGGTTGTTCTGGGGATTAGGATTACATATAATATATTTTATATATAACAAACCATTAGCAAAATAGGATGTAGAGAAAAAGAATAAGTACGAGACGCAAGGTTGTTCTGGGGATTAGGATTACATATAATATATTTTATATATAACAAACCATTAGCAAAATAGGATGTAGAAAAAAAGAATAAGCACGAGACGTAAGGTTGTTCTGGGGATTAGGATTACATATAATATATTTTATATATAACAAACCATTAGCAAAATAGGATGTAGAGAAAAAGAATAAGCACGAGACACAAGGTTGTTCTGGGGATTAGGATTACATATAATATATTTTATATATAACAAACCATTAGCAAAATAGGATGTAGAGAAAAAGAATAAGCACGAGACGCAAGGTTGTTCTGGGGATTAGGATTACCTGGTCTCCGTTTTTGCTAACCTCTTAGAAAAATAATTGACTAAGAGTAAGAATAGAAGAAGTAGTAGAAGAGAAGATGAATATTCATGGTTAGGCTAGACCTCTATTTATAACTTAGAATTAGGGTTTAGTTTTGGCTCTTTTACTCTTGTCAACTCATTAATAGGGTATATTAAATTAAATCAATAAATTATGATATGAATTTAATATGATTTGGCTGAAAAGTAATGGAATTATTACCTAAAACCTATTTCTTAGTACACAAGCTGAAAATTTCTAAGGCAATTAAGACTATGAGTATTTGGCCTACCAAGGTTATATAAAATAAAATAAAATGGGTTATTTCTATTAATAAAAATCTGGGGTATTACATTCTACCCTCCTTAAAATAAGTTTCGTCCTCGAAACTGAAATAAAATTCATATGTTAATAACAATCACATAACAAGTCACAAAAATAATTTTAAATATACAATTATCATAATTTCAAAGAAATAAATCATTTAATAATAATATGGGGTATTACACTCTACCCTCCTTAAAATAAGTTTTGTCCCCAAAACTTAATTTTTTGTTTTTTTTTTTTCCATCAACTCTAACTATCACTCACCACACATATTATATATAAAAAATCAATCATCAGATAATGCAATATAGATTCAAACGCTAAACCAATATAAATCCAAATGACAAACTAACATCTTGTATTTGAAAATAAGAATTCCATCATCCTTCATCATTCAAAATAATTCACAAAATTAAATTCTAATTACCTTTCCAACATCTCCTTTTAAATAAAATTCACATGTCAATAATAATCGAGTCACAAAATAATTTCCAACAAACAATTATTAAAATTTCAAAGAAATAAATCATTTTTAAAAGACAAGGAAATAACCCTTCACTACCCATCTCTCATGTTTAAAATTATTATTATTATTATTTTACTTACTTATTTATTCTATTATTATTATTATCATTTTTTTTCTAAACTCTGGGATCTTTGATCCCTGAGTTAGTATCAAAAGCAAAGCTAAGTAGAATCTTAGGCTCTGATACCATTTTGTAACAGGATAGCTTTGGGATGGTACCTCCAAAGTGATGAACACAACCCTTAGGCTTTATGCCTCGATATATTAGTTGATGTGAACTTGATTATATCCGTTCTTTCCAAAGTGGTGTCTGGCAGGTTTCCGGGACACTAGTAGCAGCTTTGGGAAGAGGTGTGCACATTAGGACGAAATGTTATTGTGATATGGCCAAATTGATGATTTATGACTGTCAGGTTTCCGGGTCACAGGTAGACTGGCAGGTTTCCGGGTCCAAATGAAATTAATAAAAAAATAATGAATTATATTTGATTCGATGAGAATATATAAATATGATGAATATTGAAATTGATATTTTAGATTATATATGTGTATATGGTATTTTTATTTCTTATCATTATGTGGATATTTTATTTATTATTATTATTATTATTATTATTATTCTATGTTTATTAGGATTACTAGCTTTTGCTGATGTTTGTGTTTTGGGCTGTGATGATCCTTCGGGGGAGCAGATTTTCAGTGAAACAGGTTTCAAGTTGGGCTGTTGGGGCTAGCAGTGAGAAGTGAAGAAGAACAATGAGCAAATCTAGCTAGTTTCTCTTATTTTATTTTACGCTTTGAATAAGACATTTTTATTTAAGTTTGGATTTAAGTTAATGTAATAAAGTAGTCTGGCATTTGTCTCAGTACAAGTGCGGCGGTAACACTTCCCAAATTTGGTTATTTTGAATTTCAGTAATTATTTATATAAATTATTGCAATTTTATGTTATTATAATTGTTAGAAATTTGGGGGTGTTACAGATGGAAACAGAGGTTGTTGACCTTTGCTAGGAGAGAAACTCTAATAAAAGTTGTCGCTAATTCCATTCCAACATACCCAATGACTTGCTTCCTCTTTCTTAGAAAGCGTGCATGGATATTGATAGGCTAATTTCCAACTTTTGGTGGGACCAAAATGCTAATTCACACTCCATTCATTGGAAGAGCTGGAAGTATTTAGCTAAACCCAAGGTGGATGGAGGTATGGGCTTCAGAGGTTTGCTTTGTTTTAACAAAGCTCTCTTGGCAAAGATCGCTTGGCGTCTTCTGGTTTATCCTAAGGAGCTATTGTGTAGAATTATCAAGGGAATCTATTTCCCTAAGGAGTCATTTCTGCATGCAAAGAAAGGAAGGCATGCTTCTTGGGGTTGGATAAGCCTCTTGGAGGGAAGGGATTTGCTACTGAAGAGTTTTTACTGGAAGGTGTGTGTTGACTCAGCTACTTGTGTCTGGAATGATCCATGGATTCTCGGTTTGGAGGTGTAACACCCCCGATTTCTAACAGTTATAATAACAAAAATTTAAATAATTTTTATAAATAAACTAATGTATTTCGAAATAACAATCTTGGGGAGTGTTACCGCCGCACTTGTACTGGGACAAGCGCAAGGTTACTTATTACATTAATATAAATTAAAACTTAAATAAAGATGTCTTATCTAAAGCATAAAAAAAAAAAACTAGCTAGAGCTTTTTATTATTCTTCCTCACTTCTCACTGCTAGCCCCAGCGGCCCCAGCTTTGAGACCTGTTTCAATGAAAATATGCTCCCCTGAAGGATCATCGCAGCCCATAAACACATACATCAGCAAAAGCTGGTAATCCTAATAAACAAAGATAATACAAAAATAACAATGAAATATTCACATGTTATAAAAAGGAAAAAAATATTTATATATAGTCTAAAATATTTGTTTCATATTAACTGTCATTCATTAATTTTTATTAAATTTTTATTTGGACCCGGAAACCTGCCAGTCCATTTAGCTTAGTGGGAAGAGAACCATGGTAGACCCGGAAACCTGCCAGTCTACCCTGTGACCCGGAAACCTGCCAGTCACAATCATCAATTGGCCATAAACATATAATCATATCTTCCTAGTGTGCACACCTCTTCCCAAAGTTGCTACTAGTGTCCCGGAAACCTGCCAGACACCACTCTGGGAAGAACGGATACTATCTTTTCACATCGGTGGCATAAAGCCCAAAAATTTTGTGTTCATCACCTTGGGAGGTACCATCCCAAAGCTATCCTCCCACTGTTAATTTGTTTTAAAACACACACAAAACAACCACCTACATTATCTCTATTATTTAATTACCTTATATATATATATATATATATATATATATATATATATATATTATTTTAATTAAATATAAATATAAAGATATTTTGACTTAAAATCTGTTATAACTTATCTTATTGCGTAGGAGGTATTATATAAAGAAAAGAAAATCAACCAATAAATAAGTAAATGAATAAAAGAAACATAAGCAACTATATTAAATTTCAAAGAGAATATGACGCAGGATCAGGTATAATTTGTAATTGACGCATGTAAGCCGAGGAAGCAAATTGAATCCAATGTATTGAATTTGAATAGAAAACCAAAACAAAAAAAATAAAAATAAAAAAACGCACAGGTGGTTCAATACATTCATGAGGCATTTTTTTTTAATGCAATACACGAAAAATAAACGTACAGGGATATATTCATGAAGAAAGCCGCACGCAAACCGAGGCATTATTGGAATGCAATACTTACATGAAGAAAAGGAAAAAACGTACAGTATGTATAAAGAGGAAAAAAAACCACACGCAGACCGAGGCAATTCAATTGCAACCACTACGTAAGAAAAGATGCACAGATGTATATATCCAGCACGCACATCGATAAGAAGAAGTCCACACATATTCGATTCAATTATTCAAATTGAAACCCACGACTATGCAACAGAAGACATCTTATGTTTAATATTAAACCACTTTGCAAAAGGGTTTGTGCAGGTATTCTAGAAATTAGGTCTACCTATCACAATTTATATAAAACTAACCTAGAACTTATGGGAATTAGGATTACCTGGTCTCCGTGTTTGCTAACCTCCTAGAAGAACGAGCAGAGAAAAGTATCGGGTGCTTTCTAGGTTTAAGCGGCCAGACCTAGTATTTATAATTAAATCTAGGGTTTTGGCTATGGGCTGGACCTTTTAATTATTAGATATATTTTGAATCCGATAATGAATTCAAAAAGATTAAAATTATAATATGATATAACTAACTTCTAGAATCTAGGATCTAATTTTAACAAATCTAATATTACTATTAACAAAATAATATGATTACCAGAGATAATACAATATTATTAATTTTTATTATTTTATTAGTATTATTTTAATCTATCATCATCATTTCTATTTCTATTATTATTATTAATAAAAATCCGGGGTAATACAGGAGGGCTGTCGACTGTCAGACAGGCTGGTACCGGAAGATATAGCTGATATGAGAGTTAGAGAGCTGATATGCAATGGCCGTTGGGACCTAGGGGCAATCGCAAGCAGGATTAGCAGGGATGAGATGGAGCTGATCTTGAAAACCCCTATATCACTAAACTCCCAAACTGATGGTGCTGTTTGGTTGGCTAACAGAAATGAGATCTATACAGTTAAGTCTGGTTACTGGGTGGCCAAGGGCCTGGAGAATGATGTGCCAATCAGGGATCCAGGTACGTCTTATGTTGTGCCAAATTCATTATGGAAAAATGTATGGAGACTAGTTGTTCCTCCCAAAGTACAGCATTTTGTATGGTGAGTCTGTGTTGGTGCTGTAGCAACTCACTCTGCTCTTTTTAAAAGGAAATGTGCAGCTGATCCCATGTGTCCTATCTGCTTAGTTGAAGAGGAAACCCTAGAACACTTGCTATTCCTTTGTCCATGGGCAAAAACCTACTGGTTTGGTTGCTCCCTTGGGATTAAATTTAACAAATGGTCAATGAGAAGGTGTGATGCATGGCTGTGTGATATGTTGTGTGGAGTAGAGTTGCTGGATGACTACGGTAAGGCCCTATTTGCCTATATGTGCAGGTGGATTTGTAAGGAAAGATGCCAATGGGTGTTTAATGGGGTGAGACCAGATGCAAGGAAGGTAGTGCAGCTAGTTAACAGGCAGGTGGAGGAATTTTGGAGCTCAAAAGTGAAGAGGGAGGATGTCTCCAGGAAGCTTTTTGCTGAAAAGCTGATAAGACACGCACACTGGGTCCGACCACCTGAGGGTTGTATCAAAATCAATTCAGATGGTGCCTTCAGGGATTCGTCGGGTATGGCAGGGATTGGTATAGCGTGCAGGGATGCAAAGGGGAATTTTGTGGGTGGTATGGGAAGGCGTGTGTCGGCTAATTCCCCTCTCATGGCTGAGTGCTTGGCGCTGGTGGAAGCTTTAAAGCTCAAAGGTAAATTTCCCGATTGTTTGGTTATTTTTGAGATTAATTGTGAGGTGCTGTACAGACTGGTTATGAATAGTTCTGTGGATGGCTGTGATTGGCGGTGCTGGGACCTGGTGAGGGAGATCCAGGATTTATTTTTGAATCTGGAACAAGTTTCGCTATCTCTTGTTAGTAGGCAAGGGAATAAAGCTGCCGATAGATTGGCAGTGGATGCATCAAAGGGGATGAACCAGCTTGATTGGCTGGACATACCAACATCGCCTTTAAGGAAAATTCTCATCTATGATCTGGTACTTGCCAAGAAGCCATGTGACAGTTCGTTTGCTACAGGGTCCAGGGAGCCTCACGAAAGGAACAAGGGTACGAATGATAGGGAAGGCATTGTATGATTGCTTCTGTGTTCGCAGCTACATCTGTTTTAATTGGTTGTTAGCTACTAATTCAGTAGTTGTTAGCTGCTGGTTTAATAGTTTACTAGTTTATTGCGGGAGAGGATTTTCTCATAATCTTGTTTCTTCTTTTCCCTCATTGGCCCCATCTGGGCTGTTGATTGGAAAGATGAGAGAGAGGTTAAAGTAATATTGTGATTGATTGGATGCATATGATTTAAAGATGATGAGGAATAATGAAAAAAGATGAGGAGAGAAACCCAACCCATTTATTGCTTAGGATTTCATACTTGTAGGCTTATACTTTGCAAGAGTGAGTTAGGTTATATTGAATAGGTGTTTTGAGTGTTTTTTGGGCTTCGGCCATTGGTGACTGTAAAATTATTTTTGATATTAATAAAATTGACTGTTTTGGGGAGAAAAAAAAAATCATATGTGGTATTTTAAGACACAGTTGCCGCCACACGCCACCGTACTCAGCAACAGCCATCAGATTCATTTTTCTTCATCGACTAACAAGCATTCCCCACTTGGTCGAGCTCGTCGTCGGACACCTTCCACCGTTATCAGCCCAGCGTGGTTATCCGGTAAGTATTGAAGAAGGTAGGAACCGCTGGGCTTTATCTTCTCCCGAAATCCTGCAAGACTGATTTGCTCAGTTCGGCTTTGAATCTAAATTTGAATCTGTTCCCTGCGTGGTTGTCAACCGTTCGTCGGACGCCGTCGCTTTCTTGCTTTGTTTAAAATTTTCATTGTAATTAATTGGAGATCATAAATCGAAAGAGCGTTATCATTGTCATTCTTCAGTGGCTTGGAGGAGTTGCCTGAATCAGTTGGCTTACTAAGGTGTCTTCGTTAAAGGATCTGGAACAAAAATGAAAAGGGCATGATCTTAACCATGCATATTTCAAAGGTTCCAGCGCTTGTCATGTAGGTCCGCCTATGGTTACTTCTCACTTTTTAGCTGTTTTCCAGATCTCTACGATTTGCATATGGAGATGAAGGATTTGCAATTTAGCCACAGATCCTCAACCATTCCTTCACCATCGCATATTACACAATCCGGTAAGTGTTTCTTTCTAATAGAGGAAAAATTATTGGTCCATATATTTTCTGGCCCTAAAGATTGAAAGAGTCAAAAAGCCGTTTGCCGCTCCTTGCTCTTTCCTCTTTATTTGATTTCTGATTCTGAATCTGATGCTTTTAAACTTTCTATTTGCCTAAAGTAAGTTCATGACTATGTATGTGTGTTTGGATTGGTTTAATTCCTGAGTGACCTGCATTCTGTTATTTTCAATGACAGTTTATAGCACTTACCTAAGATTAACACTTAGCAAAGTTTAAAATGGAGAGATGCCCGGTACATAAAAGAAATTTAAGAAGGGAAAACTGGACACTACAAATCTACAATAACCATCATGATTTTGAATTTAAAATTTAAATTCAATGAAGCTACCCTTTTACATAACAGATAAATGATAATGTAAATTAATTCAATCAAAATTAAATGTAGTTAGGCTTTTTAGACTAGGGTACCCTATCCATCTATTCTCGATCGGTTCAAATTACAGGTTGAAATCTTATGAGTTATGACGACAGGGACTTCCCATTGCGCTTTTTAGTACTACTCGTATAATTTAAGGAAGAGCTGCCCCCGGGCTCCCGTTGAAGCTCTTCATCTGTGGGTTAAAAAAGAAGATGTAGAAGCTTCTTATCATTTCGAGATTGTTCAAGTTTGCTTCCAAAGTTTTTTTTCATGAAGTGTTTTAGCTTATAGGAAAATAAATTGCGAAAGAATGAACAGTGTGTAATTTCTTGGTTGCATGCTCTCTGTTTATTGGGATTAAAATCACAATACAAGTCTTCTTTAGCGAAGACCCTGTGCTTTCAAGTTTCAACTGCATGGAAGGACCATGTGCCGGAATCCGATCCTTGATGAAAGAGCAGCAGAACTACTTTGTTACAGCAACAAATCAAAATCAGTCCAATTTTATTATCTTTTTATAATTTTCTACTTTTAATCATATTTTTTTTCCTTAAAAAAATTGTCATTAAAGATTGAAAATGTCTTAATATGTCTGAGGAGGGAAAAATTATCAATATTGGCGTTCACTTTTGTGAAATCTGGACCAGAGGTCCAAATGTTGCATTAAATGCTCTAGACCTGTATCAAAAAGTTCCTCCTCCGTCAATGTGAGAGCAAAATACTCCCTCCAGTCCTAATTATAGGATAATTCTGGGAGTTGGTTTTGGTCCTAATTATAGAATAACATTTTAATTTTTGTCAATTTCTTCCTAAAATACCCTTATTTTATTCTCTCAAGTGTGTTTGGTTTTTGGTGGGTATATATATGTGGGTGCGTAGACTCTTCTGGTTAGTGAAACTTTTAAATTATTGGATTTTAATTTATTTATCGATCAGTTGATATATATATGTGTGTGTCAATATATATATGTGTGTGTGTGTCTATATATATGTGTGTGTGTATGCATGTATATATGTGTGTGTGTGTGTCTACAAACAAATACATAGATGTGTGTGTCTATATATATATGTATGTATGTATGTATATATGTGTGTGTCTATATATATGTGTCTGTGTATATATGTATGTATATATGTGTGTGTCAATATACATGTATGTGTGTATACATATATGTATATCTGTGTGTGTGTCTGTTAATATATGTGTGTGTGAATATATATATATATATACACATGTGTGTATGTGGACATATATATATGTACATAGATATGTGTGTGTGTGTGTTTATATAAATCTATATGTATACATATATATATACACATATATATATATATATGTCAAGGCCATTATTTCAATTAGAAAGCGAATGTAAAAGAAAATTCTAGGTCGGAGAGATATGTGGAAGGGGGTTCACTTTTACTTATGTCATTTTAAATTTATATAAGGACATTTTTTGGAAAATGAGTAAAATTAACTAATTTAGCTCTTCTCCTTAATCTCCCTAAAATTGGTTAAATATGTCTTATAATTAGGATCGGAGGGGGTAAAAATATCACATGAACTTTGTTATTAACTCGCTTTTTGTTTCTTTTTGAATTGATCCTGTCATAGTGTTTTATCCGTTTGTAGTGTTTTATTCCCCTTATGCTTTTGATGCATATCACGTATGCTCTGATCCCTACATAAGTTGTCTTCACTGTGTCCTCTACAGTGGCAAATTGATGCTGCTATTCGTTACTTTTTTGAATTTTTAACCTCTACAAATTGCTTCAGAGTTAAAACATTGATTCAAGCACTTTTTTTAAATCTTACTGCAGGTAGCAGTGGAGTCTGTTTGATGAGAAATTCTTGGAAAGAGGAACAACACCCATCTTTCATCAATTTTATCTCCACTTTCCTCAGCACAAATTCTTTTCGCCTTAATTTTGTCCCAATTGCCCCGGTAACGGCCAATTCTTTGTTCACAGTCTCTCCCGTGTTTCAACACTGGTTCATCACTGAAATTTTGAGTTTTCTGTAGGACTTTATTTTCAATTGTGGCGGTCTGTCTGTTGCCTTCATTTTTTTGACAAATTGGGATCACAGCAATGTGTCTCCAATCTTCAACAGGTGATGAGGCTGCAAAACTTGGAGTTTTTACTTTTTACTTTGGGTTCTGTAAGAGCTTAGAGCAACATGTCTGACTTCTCATGCAGAATTCAGAAACTCAAGATGCAATTCGCACGTTTTTATGTCGTCGTCATCCTCCCAGCAAAGGAGCAAATTGAGTCATTGTTTCGAGCATACTTCGAGTGAGTTCCGATATATAATCCTACAATTGACCTTGGTTTTCCTATGGCTTAATGTCCGCTGAATAAACGTGATTTTTACAATGTCTAATTTCTGTTTGGTGATTTTTTTCTCCAAATAAGTGACTTTCACTGAATTCATCATTGTTCGGATGCTATCTATTTTAACTATGTTTGGATGTCTAGTTACAAAAAGGATACGATATGAGAGTTAGATAATATAGATTTTAAGGATTGTTAGAGAGATTTGGTTATATTTTAGATTTTAATATTAAATTTTTAATTTAAAATGTAACTAATATAACTTTATTAAATAATAGAAGTAAAATCAAACAGTAGTTTTTTCTCCTGAAAAATATGTCAGTGTTAAATCAAACAAAGCTCTAATTATGAAATAACTATCATTGAATGGTTGATGGGAATGTAAAGATTCAATATGGTGATTGGCAAGCCAACTTTTGTGCCGGTTCAAGACTTCGAGATGGGCTTTGAAAAGATAGTCAAAATAGCTCATTCTTTGGGAGGTATGATCTTATTACCGAAACTAATTAATTACAATGTGTTGTTCCAGTTTATATTTGTATTTCTTTATGCTTCTTATGCCATGGCAAACTGAGTGTAGTATGCAAGCAGCAGAAAATTAGAGAAAAATTGAAGGCTGAGGTCAGTTGCCCGATTCATTCACTTAACGGAAGTACGTAACTATGAGTCTTGCAGCCTTTCTCTTTTAAAGTGAAACTAACATCAACTTGTATATTATGACTCTTCTTTTGTTCGCGGTGAAGAGGAGGCAATTAGTGCAAGGAATGGATCAATACCTGAAAGTGATTACATCCCTTCCTGGCATTGACAATCATGATGCAAATGCGGTAAACATCTGACTCATCCCACTTTGCTAAAGCTCGAGACTCTTTCTTTTTGAAATCGATAGGAGACCAGCTTATTTTATCACTGGTTAAATCGTACTTGGTCATTGCTTAGACCTACAGTTGTTTTCCTATTTCTTATTCTGGTCGCTCGATTCAGCTTTGTCAAGCCATTGGTTCTGTCCAAGCAATTGCCAAGACATCGAAAGAGCAAATTCTAGAAAGCACGGATCTCTCAACTGACAAGGCCGAGATTATTTCCAGGTTTTTTAGAGACCCATCATTTTACTCCAGTCCCAAAGTTAACTGATGTCGCAACAAGGGACTTGAAGTTAGTATATTTGTTTTTGTTGTTCGTTTTTGGGTGATATATGGTTTTTTACCCCATTATATAGTAGTAGATAATAAGCACTGTTTTGTATAGGAAGGATCCCATGGTCGTCTGTCAACTCAAATATCTAGACTTTTGCAGACCATAATTCAATCAAGCCTTCCACTTGCTGGCTGACAACATTATATTCATTAGCATGATATCATATGTTCATAACGTTTTGCCTCTAGTAAATATGCAGCTCTTCGTGGTTCTTAAATCTTATTCGAAATTCGATGGCTGGATGAAACTTTGCTTTAGCTTGTCTTCTAGTTTGATGGTGTAGAGTGGAGAGGTTTTAATGATTCTTCTACCAGGTAATCCTAGTAAGAAGGCATCCAAGTGCCGGGCCCACTCTTAATATGCAGTCTGGAAAAGGCTCTAGTTCTTGACAGATCAATAATATTTGTCCATACCTTGGAAGTCTCAGGTGTAGATCGACTATCTTCAGTCTCACGATTACACCAACAACAAATATCCGAATCACTCATCCCTCTTCTGTCTGCATCTCGATTGGTTCCTTTGCACTTAGCACAGCCAAATAAATGTTGTGAGCATAAATGTCTATACCACCCACCCCTACTTCCATGGCATCATCTGGTCAGAATCAGTTGAGTCTACAAGCTTGGTTGACTTGTATAGACTGCTTTGTTAACATTATTCTCATATTCATTGAACTCTACATACCGAAAGTAGGGTGGAAAAAAACCATGCAAGCAACTTGAAACTGTCTTCTTCTTCTTCCTTTTTTTTTTTTTAATGCACAAAATATAATTTAAAAAAAATCAAGTTGGGGAAACTATATATGCAAGTTCAAATCCTGGTAACTGTGTTGGAATTACTTCCAATTTATAATTTTTCCAACCCTTTTCTACTGAAATTCTGTTTTTCCAGCTTCGTTTTCATTTTTTTTTCAAAACTTTTGATGAATCAATGTGAAAGAAAAATGATTAATTGAAAAGGACTGTAACTAAACTTTGAGAATTTCAACTGTGTTTTTTCCCCTATATAAAAAGTTTTAAGTTAGGCCTCAAGGCTTACAAAGGTTAGTTCATGCCTTCAAATTTAGACGACACTGAGAGATACTTATTTTAATAACCCAAAATTGGTCCAGGAGCTTTGGGTTTTTTTTTAAAAAAATATATATATATATAAAAGTTTAGGTGTGGGTAGACACCAGTATCCTACTAGAACCAGGGCTTGCCTCCAGGCTCAAAGAGCATTTACAAAAGTACTTACAAATCGCCCTTATATCGACTAGCGGGTATCGAACCTCCTTCCTTTTAGGGTAAAGGCATGAACTAACCTTTGGGTTTGATAACAGTTTTACCATGGTAAATCCATCCAATCCAATAAACTATAAAGGCAGGAAAATGTGCTCAACCGTCCTTTTGACAATTTGAAAATTCAAATTCTTAAATACAATATAATGGACTTTATCTACTTATACAAAGAATCAGAAAATATATATATATATATATATATATATATATATATATATATATATATATATACCGGATATAAAATTTATTAATAATTTATATGGATTTCTAATTTCTAAATTTATTCTTAAATACTTGTGTTAAGGACCGGCCCAACAGCCCATATACTGGCCACGGCCCAACCTGGCCTAGAAGCATAGTCGACAGGATAACGCGAGGATATGAGATCCCAACGATATAGGATCTATCCTATCCATCCTAATCATGATCCCGAGATATTAGCTCCTAGTATCTCGGCCCCGGATATTACTCACCAGGTTGGGATACTCGCGCCGGACCCTCTATAAAAGCCAACAAACGCCACTCAGGTGCACACGTTCTAATCTATGCTCTATTTACTTCCTGTCACATAGACCACACACACCACCCCCTGGCTTCACGCCTTCAAGTGTACTGCGAACTACGTGGACTTTGATCCCTTCAAATGGTACGTAGGCTCTAGGCTTGACAACCTAGTCAAGTCCAATTGATCTGTGTTCTTAGGACAGAACATTGACGCCAACCGTGGGGAGACCCCTACTAGATCAAAGAGAAGCTCGATAGAGGGGCATACATTCTCGAAACCTGGCACGGAAGCCGGTCAAAAGAACATGGAACGTCGACAAGCTAAAGATCTACTATAGCTAGATCCCGCCTCGGCCTCGTTTGTTTTTACTTTGTTTATTTCTTTAATTCAAAGTTCAAATTATGTCATTTCCTAATGTTGTTTCCTTGTAAAGCCCCTTAGGGCTATTTTTTTAAATCAATAAAGGACCCCATTGAGGAGATTCATGAATGTGCACAAATATCCGCTTAAGCATGAAGCCGAGGCTACAAAGCCCGGTCAAAAACGCGAAGGGCAAGGCAATGAAGCTCGGCCAAAAAACCGAAAGCCGAGGCCAATAAGCCTGGCAACGGATAAACGGCTCTGAGGTCGTGTACCCGGCCGAAAAACTAAAAACATCTAGATGTACGAAAACCGGCCGTTGTACTTCGACAGGCATTGGTTAGAGCTCGGTGAAGGCGCCATACGTGGCCTCTCGTGAAATTGACGCGTCAACGCTCGCCCGACTAAGCAAGCGGACTACCATGCCGACCCTGATCAAGTCAAAATGTCTGATTAGAGGCGGACGAAGCTTCGGTTGCACATATGGTAGTCTAGCCCTTACGTCGGAAAAATTTAATCCGACTAAGTGAAAGTTGGAGTCCGACTATTAGAAAGTCGAACCGAAGCAGTGAGGTTAGTTACACTTGACGAGGTTGAAACAAGACAACCCTGCCCTAACCTCCCACACGCTAAGTGCGGTAGAGTAAAAACGGCTTGTACACATGCAGCCGACAAACATCTAAGACAAGGCAAAAGGATGGTAGAACTACAAATCATTCATTGTCTAAGTTATCTAAACTAAGTATAGAACTCTAGAACACGGGCGAAAGGATGATAGAACTGTAAATCATTCATCGTCTAAATTTTTACAGAATGGCCCGAAGGCCAAAATTGTTCTGACAAATTACAAGGGCACATATGCCCCAAAAAACAAAAAGAGAACAAAGCTAAGATCTAAGACTAGCTGGACAGACCGGCTTCAGGACCCCCTCCCTCGACGGCATCCTCTTCAGCACCATCGGTAGGGTCCTCGGTGGCAGGAGACTGGTAAGGGATCAGATTCCCATCCTGAATGAAGGCGCGGTAATCATACCCATCCACGTTAAACTTCACGCCGGGGTTGAAGTACCGGATCTAAGCCAAGGCCTGCTCAAAACACTCCCGGGCAGTCTGCAGCAAGGCGTCGAACGTCTCCCGATGTGTCGCCTGCTCCACGGAGAGGGCCGCCTAAAGCGCCTCTTTCTCGGCAGCCAGGGAGGCCCGCTGCTGCTGAAGGGTTTTCATCACAGCCACACCCTCGGACAACCCCTTCTGCGCCCGAGCGCACTTGTCAGCCAGCTTCTCGGCAGAACCTCGCGAGGCTTGAAGCTCCTGATCCGCCTTCACCGAAGCGGCCTTAGCAGCGTCCCGCTCGACCCGGGCCATATCCCGCTCCTCCTCAGCAGCCTTGGCCTTCGCCTCGGCCAAAGCCAGGCTATTCTTCAGCACCTCCTTGGATGCCCTCAGCCTTTTGCAGTCGGCTTCGGCCAGGGCGTACTTCTCCCGCACCAAGATCAGGGCCTGAACGTATCCCACCGACCGGCACAATTCCTTTTGCGCCGCGTGTAACTTATCCAGGGCCGGCGGAGACAAAGGCTGGCTCTCCAGAAAATGCCGAGGAGGAAGGAAAGCAACATCCACCTCCGGCACCACCCCCTTGTCCCACAAAAAGCCGCGAGGGAAGATCGAAGACGGACCCGACGACTGACAAGGGGGAGGAGGGGGCGGCGAAGATGAAGGAGGACCCGGCAGCGGACCCGACGGCGCCTTACAACGGAGCAGAGCCTCGACTTCCTTATCAGTGACCACGACTTCCTTTCCTTTGGAAGCCAGGGACTCGGCCAAGACCTCTGAGGAAGGCTTGGTGGCGGCAGCAGGAGAAGGGTCCCGAGCAACTAAGTCCTTTGACCTCTTACGAGCCTCGGCCGCAGGAGAGTCGGCATCCTCAAAACGACCCCGCTTCTTCGTAGGGCGGCTCGGCGAGGCAGCAACAGCAGGATTCGCCCTGCGAACATACAGTGGAAGGGCACTCATTTCTGTAGCTGAAAAAGAAAAAGAACAAACAAGTTAGAAAAATGGACCCGAAATCCACATGAAAACACTAGATGATATGACTAAGCAGAATATCCTACAAGCAGGGGGTGCCGGCTGGGAACCAGGCCCGGTAATAAAAAAGGCCGCACTCTGCACCCCGTACTTCTCCACATAGGCGGCCAGCCTGGAGATGGAAGGGACGGTCTCGGGTAGGAGGTCGTCACCATCAACCAAGTAGGACGTTAGCAACTTGGTATAATGCCCTTTCTGCCAATAAAGGGGAAACCTCCACTCCACACCCGGGCCCTCCACCCCTTTTAAAAACCAGGGCTGGTGGCCAGGCTTGGCCGCGACCTTGAAAAAGGCGTTCTTGAAACGCTTGACAGAATCCGAGAAGGCCCTCATCAGTTTCCTGTCCGACCCATTCCGAAGCGAAACCAGACCCTTGAGTTTGTCACTCTCCTTGGCGAGCCAGGAGTAAAAGGGCTGAAGTAATAGAAAAAAAGGTTGGTTGTACAAGGGATGGGACTCGGAAATGAGGCACACAACTTTTCAAAGGCCACCAGATAGGCCCAGCCGTTCGGATGAAGCTGCGACGGCGCGAGGCTGAGGTAGGTTAATGCCGAGATTTGGAACTCTGTGAAAGGGAAATGCACTTTGATCCGGGTCAGCAAATCCCGATAAAAGAAAAAGAAGTTTGTGGATCCGGCTGCGTGGACAGAGCAGACAGGCTCCTCCGCCCCCGCAGGAATGTATGCACAGCCTTCTAGCTCAGGCAACTCTAGCCGGGCGATATCGGCAACTGACATCAGAGACCGGATCTTCAACATCTCATAAGAGACCCAGTCGAACTGCCGACACAGCGCCTCAGGCGGACTGGAAGAATCTGAACTCTCTGCCTCGGACCGTTACTTAGAAGACCGGGGTTTAGGGGCCATTACACCTGAAGGAAAATAAACAAAGCCAGAATCAGTAAAAGAGCGGGAATACCTGGCACTACAACGGTGGCAGGCAAAGAAGACTATGGACTCGAACGAACGGGGGCACTAGAAGGGACATCCGGGGCAGGCCGATGCCGGCAAGAACCGAGTATGGAAGAAGCCCTTGTGTCTCCACCGCATGCTATCAACGCAGAGCTCTTCGCCAGGCAGTCCCAACATGGGTCGAGATACCTTTCCGGAAAGGGACTTTTGCGAACATGAGAAGGGCCCTCATAAAAGTTGAGGGGTTGGGCCATCAGCGCCGGGGACCCGGATCCGGACGAGGAGCCTATCCCGGCCCCGCCGAGCGACCCAGGGGCAGGGCGTACGCTAGAGGACGGACAGGACGTGGAACCGGAACCCTAGCAGAAGATGGCGCCGCCTCGGCACAAACGAGCCAAAACCTCCGCGGCAGGCGGTTCACCCCCAAGAACCCAATAAGCGGCCCTTGGGAAACGCATACGAAGGAACATTTCTTCCCCCGGCGATAACGACACCCTTGGCCTAGGAAAACTTCTGTCTCTCACCATAACTGGAAGCCTAAGGCACTAAAGGCTTGTGTTTAAGGGTAAGCAGTGGGCCAAATTTTGGGTAGGATGACACAAGAGAAACCCAGAATGACCTAGAAAAGAGAAAGAACAATAATACAGGCAGCAATTTCAGAAATAAACGGTGAAATGCAGGAAAATACCGAACAAAAGCGCAAGGTAGTAGACGGAATACCTGTGTGGATAGAATGGAGGGGACTAGAACTCTGGAAATGAAGAACAACAAAGTCTCGACTGAAGAAGGCGATACTACGAACTTAGAAGAAAACCAGAGAGAAGTCTGAGAAAAAGAGGAATAGCGGGAAAAGTAAAAACGAAAGAAGGAAAAGAAGCCATTTTAACCAAGTCGCGAAACGACAGGGGTAAAACGGTCTATTCCGACATAGGAACGACGAGATTGGTACAGCGCGACATCAGCACATTAAAAGCGCACAGATCTCGGGAAGCGAAGGGACGCGACGGTTGCAGAACACCACCATTCAAGGCGCGCCAGGTGTAGACCAGAAATGATGGCGCGTGTGAAGGGAATCCTGAAGCGCATAAAGAATGCCAAAAGGCAGGACCGAAGTAGCTGGGGGCATTTAGGGCCGGAACGGATCGAGAACCGTCTCGGCAAATGGAACTCGGTATCCTCAGCGGGACACTAAGGCAAAGGCACCAAAAGCCAGCTCCAGATTCGAACTCGACAAGGGGTCGCGGCAGCCACGAGCCGGTCCCGCTGAAGTAGAATGCCTCGGCCGCAACAAGGTCCGAGGGCAATATACACCTCGGCCGTACAAAAGCCTGCACAACCAAGCTAGGGGGCAACTGTTACGGACCGACCCAACAGCCCATATACTGGCCACGGCCCAACCTGGCCTAGAAGCAGAGTCAACAGGATAACGCGAGGATATGAGATCCCAACGATATAGGATCTATCCTATCCATCCTAACCATAATCCTGAGATATTAGCTCCTAGTATCTCGGCCCCGGATATTACTCACCAGGCTGGGATACTCGCGCCGGACCCTCTATAAAAGCCAAGAAACGCCACTCAGGTGCACACGTTCTAATCTATGCTCTATTTACTTCCTGTCACACAGAGCACACACACCACCCCCTGGCTTCACACCTTCAAGTGTACTGCGAACTACGTGGACTTTGATCCCTTCAAAGGGTAAGTAGGCTCTAGGCTTGACAACCTAGTCAAGTCCAATTGATCTGTGTTCTTAGGACATAACAACTTGAATATTTAGATAAAACTGGATAAGTGCATTGTTATACATAAATAAACAAAAATTGTATCCTTTTTTTATGCAAATTACAAAAAAAGGAGATGAACAAAATATTTGTATCCACGACCACAATTATAACGACTTCGGTTATAAACATCATGAAAATAATAGACCAATAATAATGAGGTCAAACAAGATGTATTTTTAAGTAAAATTATCAAACCAAACCTTGTGATATAAATAAAAGTATTTTGAAAGAGGTATTTTCACTCCAATACTCAAATTTAAATTGGTTGATAATACATCATATAATGTAATTAAGGGAAAACAAATTAGAATGAGAATTTTGTCCAAGTATTTTAGAGAAGTTTCAGAGAATGTTTTCATCCAACAAAAGTGTTTGTTTTTTTTTTTTGCCCTTTTGAAATTTTGATCTCTTTATGTATTTTTAAGGATATATGATCTATATTTGTTTTATTATGTTACAGTAAATTATATGATTCGTTCTTACTTATTTTTATTTATAATTAGAATAATAATTAAATTAAATTAAATTGGCGTTAAATGAACACGGCGTTGGATACCTTATCATAACTAGATTGATTTTACCTAGTTTAGTTTTGGTATGCAAAATCCTACCTCGAATTTGCGGTTCAACGTTGGCCAAAAAATAAAGATTTCAAGAACATACATTTTATGAGTTAAAATTTTTATAAGTATGTATAGAAAAGTTAACATAAATAAGTGAAGTCGTAAATATCGACTTATTTATAGAAAAGTTATATACTATATGTGTTTTATTCTATTACCATATATTATAGGAAAAATCCTAAATAAAGAATTTTAAAAATCTTAAAAGGCAAAAAGTTATTTCAAATATTCATAATCTAAAAGAAATGTTAGGCTTGAATAGTATTTTTTTAAAATTACAAAAAAATGACCAAAGTACACTTAAATATATTTTTTTAAAAAAATGCCAAAAAATATTATAAAGCTCTCTAGTTTCCTAGAAGCCACCAACTGTTCGATTGTGAAGAGGAAAGGCAGAGTTGTGGGGGATTTTTCATGGACTCAAGCTATTATGGGAATTGGGTTTTAAGCTAGTTGAGATAGAGTGTGATGCTGAGCAAATTGTGCGAAACCTCAGCGAGAGTCAAAGCTCACAAGGCAGAAACCATCTTGCAAGCCAGTGCGCCAAGTAATGGGTAAGGAATGCCAAGGGTCTCTGAATCATGTCTATAGAGAATCCAATAGATGTGCCGACGAATTGGCTTCAATGTGCTGCCATCTACGTGCAGAAAGTGTCATTTGGCAATCCTCTCTAAGAGAAGTTCTTGAGATCTTATCGGAAGACCTTGTGGGAACTCGAACAAGACCTGTTTGGTACCCCGCAACAGGTGGAAAGAGAAGGGAAGATGAGCAAATTCCTTTATTTGGTATACTTTTTGTGTTCAATCTTTCCGAGAACTCAAGTTTCACCAATTTTTTTTTAAAGGTGGGAAGATAAGATCCCATCAAAATTAGTGAGTACTCAAGTTGCCATGTGAGCAGTAAGACTTTCGGATATATTCACCCCTCAAAATATATTATATATATATAATATAAGAAAATATGATTAAATTCGAATTTATATGATAAGTTCAAACTTATACGATAAGTTCAAATTTGGCGGGAGAAAATTTTAGATAAGTTTAAATTTGGTGAGAAAATATTTTAGACAACTTCAAACTTGTTAGAATAATGTTTTAGACAAATTCAAACTTGTTAGAAGAATATGTTTAAAAAATATATATTTTACGAAAAGATATATTTTTCTTTTTTATTTTAAATTAATTACTTTTGAGCATAAAATAGATAGTTCCTGATTCTTTACAAACCATCACTTCCTTCAAATATAAGCAAACTTGACTAAACCCTAGAATCCAAAAAAAAGAAAAAAAGAAGTGAATGAGTGAAAAAGAAGGAATTAATTAACTTACAAAGACAATGAGAGCAGAGGGTGCAAGAGCAACACTGGTAGTTTTGGCGACGTCGGAAAATTTGTGAGCGAGAGGTCCTTGAGATGAGGTTGAAGAGACCAAGTGAAGTGAGATTTACAAAGTTACAAGCCGAAGACCTCGGAAATGGAGTGGGAAGATTTGAGCTGTAAGGGCATTCCGGTAACAGAGGTGGCCATTGTTGTTGCCAGAACGGCTTTGTGTGTCTCTGCAACAAAAACTGGTGGTGATGATGGAGAGAGTGAGTGAGTTTGTGTTTAGGGAAGAATATGATCCGGAAAATTAGGCAGTAGGTAGTGTAACAAAGGGTAATTTGGTCACTTTCTTGTAATTTTTTTTAAAAATCATTTGAGCCTAATATCTCCTTGGGATTATGAATATCCAAAACTCCTTTTATCATTTAGGATTTTTAAAGTTTTTTATTAGGGATTTTCCCTAAATTATATGATTTGTTCTTACGTATTTTTTATTTATAATTAGTGGATTAGATAATTAAATTAAATTGGCGTTAAATGAACAAAGAGGGTTGGGATGCATCATCATAAGTAGATATATTTTAGGGATAAGGGTCTTATTTGCCACGGAAGTTTCCGCTTAAGAGCACTGGGTGTATAGAAGTTTTTTTCTTCTTTATCAAAATTGCCACGGAGGTTCACAAAATGTAGTAATTTTGCCCCTCCATTAATTTTGACAGTTAAGTTTAACTGAATGCACATATGACATGCCACCTCATCACACGTGACATGCCACCTCATCAATCAAATAAGAGTTAAGTATCATTTTTGCCCTGGAAGTTTTCGCTGAGAAGCAATTTTGCTCTGGAAGTTTACAAAACGTAGCAATTTTGCCCTTCTGTCACTCAATATTAAATTTGACTATTAAATTAGTCAAACAATACACATGTCATGCTTTGAAAAGGTCGAACTTGGAGTTAGAGAGGGGAATCCTTAAGACGTTGAGCTTAATGCAGTCAGAATTTGTGAAGCCGAACTGGTCAAAGAGATTGAAATATCTGCCGCAAAACCCAGAGGAATCATCACTTATTATCTAAGCAAATGAAACGCAAAATAAGAAATGAATTGTCACAAAAATTGGTTCAGTAAGATAAATCAATAATGATAGTATTTACCTTTGGGATAATTCATTATTGATTTGTCTAAATCAAATCAATTTTTGGCACAGATCAATAATAACTTGTCCCAAAAATCAGTTCAATAAGCATGTTTAAAATCACTGGAATTTTTAGGAGCAGTATAGATTTATCTTTTGGGACAGGGTGGGTGGCCTAGATCAATCTATACAAAGGTAAAAACTATCACTATTGATTTGCCTTACTAAAACAATTTTTAGGACAATTTATTTCTCTTTTTGTGTTTCATTTACTTAGATTATAAGTGGTGCTTCCTCTAGGTTTTGCGACAGACTTTTCAATCCCTTTGACCAATTCAGCTTTACAAATTTCGGCCGCCTTAAGCTCAACATCTCAAGGATCTCCCTCTCTGACTCCAAGTTCGACCTTTTCAAGACATGACATGTATGTTGTTTGACTAATTTAATAGTCAAATTTAATTTTAGGGGACAGAAGGGCAAAATTGCTACGTTTTGTAAACTTTCAGGGCAAAAATAATACTTAACTCTTATTTGATTAATGAGGTGGCATACCACGTCTGATAAGATGGCATGCCACATGTGTGCTCAATTAAACTTAACGGTTAAAATTAACGGAGGGGTAAAATTACTACGTTTTGTAAACTTACAGGGCAAAAATAATACTTAACTCTTATTTGATTAATGAGGTGGCATGCCACGTCTGATAAGGTGACATGCCACATGTGCGCTCAATTAAACTTAACGGTCAAAATTAATGGAGGGGCAAAATTACTACGTTTTGTGAACTTCTATGGGAGTTTTGATCCAAAAAAAACTTCTATCCACCTAGTGCTCTTGAGCAAAAACTTTCGTGGCAAATAAAACCCTTATCCTTATATTTTACCCAGTTTAGCTTTGTTATGCACAATCCTATAATTGATGTGCGAAATAGATTTTAGAAAATACAAAGCCTTAATATATTTAATTTAGGTAACTCCCAATAAAATAATAGAGGTATGAGATGATTCTCAATTCATTTAAAAATAATTTATATAAATAATCAAGTTGTTATGTGCTCCTAGAAATTGTTAAATTTCAAATAGTAACTAAAACTAACTGTAAAAGAGAGAATTCCAAATTAAAAATATATAAAGATTTCATAACTATAAAATCTTAAATAAAGTCTTGTAGACGCATTGACTGATTTTCTACCAATTTAAAAGCAAATAAAAATAGAGACCATAGGGGTGATTAATGGTTCCGAAAACCCCTTACCTCTGGACAAACTATAGCTCATAAGAACAATGACCAAAAAAAAAAAAAAAAAAAAAAGCAAAGATGGTAAGAATGTGAATTTTACCGAGTTAAGTATTTTGTAGATATGTGATTAGACATCTAAAAAATTAAAATAGATAAGTAAAGTCGTAAATAATTTGTTGTATCCATTCCTTTTATCTATCTTCAACTTATCTTTTAGTAGTAATTTTATAATCGGGTTAAATCAATGCCCTTCCATTTTAGATGATTCCAATTCAGCATCTCCATGCCAGCCTTATACCGTTTTAGTGTCCTAAGTTAAAATCTTTATTTACATTAATTTCCTTATCAAAATAAAATCAGGATATGAACTTCTGATCTTTTTTGACACTTTTTTTTTAAAGGATGACGCTATATATATATACACATACATATGCATACTAAGATATTAAAACCCGATACTAGCCTAAAATCATAACAAATTACTTTAAATTTTAAATAGAATTGCGAGATTCCCACCCTTGGTAAATTAGCAAAGCCAGCTTTGCAGTATAGTGTTTCACTGTTTCGTTTTACATCCTGACTTGCTTTGTGCGTAGTTTACCTGAAATGGGACTTGCTTGGTGCGTAGTTTACCTGAATTGTTTTCCATTATAGTGCAAAACGGGTTCAGAGTTAAATATATTCATGCAAAATAGGCTGTGCATGTAACAAGTGGGATATAATATGAAAGTCACTTGTTGGGCAAAAAAAAAAAAAAAACGAGGGCACCGTTAGTCAATGGTTGTATAACAAATTGAATGCCCCCTTGAATATCACTGCGCACTATCTCATGCCGGATAAATTAAACTATTTAAAATTATTATTATTATATGTGGCCACTTGGTTACAATATAATAAATTTCTTATTCATTTTTTTAAAATGAAAACTGGAATTCATTAATAACTCAAAAAAGCAACTACAATAAGAAAAAACTACAAATTACTATCCTTCACCAATAGAGTCGGAGTTTGAGACATTTATTTTTTTGGGTAAATATATACTTATTAACTATTTTTTTTAAAAAAAAAATCTCGTGGATGAGAGGGAGCTGGTTTTAAAGTTCATCAAAGTGATAAGCATACCATAGTGCTTATCATTAATTGTGGTGTCTGGTGAGCTTTACATGTCCAAATACAAAGATCTATATTTGAAATTTTTAACTTAGAATTTTTCAAAATAAAAATTATTTTTAAAATACTGACAATTAAAGATTATGTTTATTTTAAACTATACACAAATTAACAAATTTTTTTAAAAATAAATTTGGTCTCTCCAAGTTGTCTAGACTCCGGTGTTTATCACCCTTGATAAGTACCAAAATTGGGTCTAAATGAAACAAGAGCTCTTGTTATTTAAGCAAGCAAATAGAAGTTCGACTTTATATTTTATTTTTAAATTATATATTATTAAGAAAATAGAAACTCCTCAATCACAATTACAATTAATAGGTACATGTTTCTGAAGAAAGGATGGCAAATGAAATACCTTTCCTTCTGTTTCTCATATACTTCACACTCCAAAAACACTTGGTTTTCATCTTCATCCCTCTCTCGCCCCCTCTCTCTCTCCATCTTCTCCAACAAAAGATGCTTCAACAACGTTGTAACAATCTGCTTCCCTTAGCCACAACCAGCTTCATAATCTGGTCATGTTGCTGGTCCTTTGACGACGTCATTTCGGATCCTCAGACCCGTCTTCTAAACAAGCTGCAGCCAGTACAACGTCTCCAGCAATTTTGCCATGTTAAGACTAGTAATTGCTTAGAGTATTGTAAATAGCAAATATGTATTCTTTATAGATATGCTAGATGTATGCCACATGTAAGGCTAGGATTATTTTGTAAATACTCACACTCATATATAAAGCACAGTAGCTGAAGACCTAATTAAGCTTTTCGGTCTTGCTACAATTCCAGCCTCTCTTTTGTCGTTTTTCCTTCTTGGTATCAGAGCCTTGTTTTTTTTTTACGCCCTCGTTTTCCTTTTCAATGGCTTCTTCTCCTTCTCCAAACTCCGACACTTTCTCTGCTTCTCCCAGCTCCGGCACCTCCCCTGCCTCGCCGGTCTCTGCTTCCGTCATTCCGTCAAAAACCTATGGCCTCTTTCATTCTTCGAGTCAGTTCTCTTCGATCAAGCTGGATTGAACTAATTATCTTGTCTGGGCTTCCGTTGTTTTGCCTCTCATTGAAGGCAATCGTCTTCAACATCATCAGGACGCCACTGCGTCAGTTCCTCCGATGACCATATCTCATCCTGTCACCAATGTCGTGACTCCCAATCCTGAGTTTGAGGATTGGTTCTCAGCTGATCGAATGCTTCTTGGCTGGCATCGGAGTACACTGGCCCAAGACGTCGTGATGCAGCTCCTCCACTGTCGGACTGCCTATGAACTCTGGAATGAAGCTAGAGCTCTCACCTCAGCGGTTTCCAAATCACGTTTGATGGTTTACCGGTCTGACCTTCATAATACTCGCAAGCATGGCTTGTCTATGACTGCTTATCTCTCTAAGATGAAGTCGATTGCTGATCAATTGGCTCTCGCTGGAGCTCCTATCTCCATCGACGAGCTCGTTTTACACACTCTTAACGGTCTTGATGGGGAATACAACCCAGTTGTGGTAAAGCTGGTTGATCAAGTGGGGCTATCATGGGTTGACTGTCAGTCATCTCTCCTAGCGTTTGAGAGTCGCTTGGAGCAGTTATCTCAGTTCTCTTCCCTTTTGATTCAGCCTACGGCGAACTTCGTCACTGGATTTTCCTCTTCTGAAGGCCCATTTCCTCGTTCTCCGGTGCGTTCTCCAGGCCGAGGAGGGCGTGGCGGTCGGAATCAGCTCGGTGGCCGGAATCACTCTCGCGGTCGTTCTCAAGGTAACCATTCTGGTATGCCATTTTGCGATCTCTGTGAGCGTGTTGGGCATCGTGTCTCTAATTGCTATAAGAGGTTTGATCGCAGCTTCCGCCCCCCTTCTCATTCAGCTCCACAAGCGCATTTTGCTGATGGTAATGTTGTAGCTGATCCTGAGTGGTACATGGATAGCGGCACCACTCATCATGTTGCCGCTGATGCTTCGCGTCTTGATTCAGTGGGTAAGGTTCATTCCTCTTCTTTGTCTACTTGCACTGGGTCGAAGGTCTCAGTTGACAGTGTTGGATGTACATTCCTTAAATGTTCTGATTCTGAAATTATCTTAAATGATGTCCTTGTTGTGCCTCCTATTGCCAAAAATCTTTTAAGTGTTAATCGGCTTGTTTCAGACAACCATGTTACAGTAACCTTTACTAATGAGGGATGTGTTGTGAAGGACAAGGTAACAGGTCGTCTACTGATGAGGGGGACTCCAAGAGAGGGGCTATATCTGTAACACCCCCAATTTCTAACCGTTATAATAACAAAAATTTAAATGATTTTCATAAATAAATTAATAAAATTCGAAATAAACAACCTTGGGAGTGTTACCGCCGCACTTGTACTGGGACAAGTGCAAGGCTACTTATTACAAATAAGGTAAATTCAAACTTAAACAAAATATATGTGTTTTTAATTAGAACAAAATAAAGTAAAATAAACAGCTGACTGTGCTCCTTACATCTCATTGCTAGCCCCAACCCTCGGCACCTGTTTCACTGAAAATCTGCTCCCTCGAAGGATCGTCGCAGCCCATGACACACATACATCAGCAAACGCTGGTAATCCTAATAGTTAAAAAAAATAACACAAAATAATAACAATAGTAACCAATAAACAAATAAATAGTTAAGTTAATTACATATGATAGGGAAAATACCTTATATATATTTATAATCCACAAAATCAGTTTCTCATATTCATCATAGCTATACATTATCATTGACTCAGATATTATTATTTATCATCTTTTAAAATTTATTTAGACCCGGGAAACCCTGCCAGTCTATTTAGTTTAGTGGGAAGAGAACCATGGTAAACCCGGGAAACCCTGCCAGTTTACCCTGTGACCCGGGAAACCCTACCAGTCACAATCAATCAAATTGGCCATCAAGTATATCAAGTATTTCTTCCTAGTGTGCACACCTCTTCCCAAAGTTGCTACTAGTGTCCCGGGAAACCCTGCCAGACACCACTTTGGGAAGAACGGATATCTCAATTTTCTCATCACATAATATTTCGAGGCATAAAGCCTAAGGTTGTGTTCATCACTTTGGGGGTACCATCCCAAAGCTATCCTCCCACTGTTAAAATGTTTTAAAACAACACACAAAATAGACTCCTAAATTATTTTTATTATTCACTTATCCTTTATATATTCTTATATTATTTTAATTAGATATAGATATAAAGATGTTTTGATCTGTAATATGTTGGTGTCTTATCCTATTGTGTAGGAGATATAAAAAGAATAAATAATAAAAGAAAAGGAAAAAAAAATAACATGGTCAACTATCTGTAGGAGTTATTAATTATAGTATTGTAAGGAGTATAATATATTGCAAATTTATTGTAAGGGTATAGTATATATATTGCAATCACAAGACAAATAGAAAAACAAAAAAAACAAAAAGTACAGAGGATATAAAAGGACGCACAGGATATATATAGATATGAAGAGAAGACACGCACGCGGACCGAGGAGTCATTGGAATTCAATATATAAGAAAAAACGTACAGGGATCTTTATACATGAAAAAACGCACGGAGGTCGAGGAAAAGAAAAAAAGAAAAAAAAAAATATCATTCAAAGAAGGTAAAACGCACCTACAGGAAGAATTCCATTAACACATATATATTGGCAATTATGCACTGAGGTGGAGGCGAGAAAAGAAGAAAAATCATTCAAAGGAAAAAAAAAACGCACCATCTATTATGTAATTAATCAAACAACCATTAATTTCTATGACTTAGGAATCAGATTACCTATCAAGATTTAAAATTAACCTAAACTCATGGGAATTAGGATTACAAAATTTACATAAATCTAACCTACTCATGGGGATTAGGATTACCTGGCCTCCGTTCTTGCTAGCGACCTAATTTTGATTTGATACACAGAAAGAGGGTTTGAGAAGAAAACAACGGAGGAGGAAAAGTATCGTGTGTTTTTAGGTTTTTGACGGCTAGACCTAAATTTATAATTAAAACTTAGGGTTTTAGTTATGGGCTGGGCCCTTTAAGTATTCCCAATTAATAAATTAACAACACAAACACTATAGATTTCTAGATTCTAATATATTATTATTATTATTATTATTATTATTTTAATATATTATTAATTCTATTATTAATCAGGAGTACTACAAATATAAAATAAACAGATATATATTCTATATAATAAATAGAATATATAATAAGATTTTCTAATAAATAAAAATATGAAATATTAACATAATTAATATAAATAGAAATAGATTATATTATACAATCTAATTATTAATAATATAATTAATATATTCCTATTACAATTTATTACGATACAATATATATATATATATATATATATATATATATATATATATATATATATATAATATTTCAATTACATTTTATATTTCTATTTATTCTAGCTAAAATCTAGGATCATAGCTAATATCTAGGATCACTAATATCACTACCCAACAGTAAGGTAAATTAAAATGACTCAATTATATATTTAATAGAAATGAATTATATTATATAATCTAATTAATATATTCCCAATTAATAAATTCTTAAACCATACAATTAAATTCTAAACTTTTATTGTTACTATAATTATTTCCAATTAATAAATTATAAAATAATATAAACATTATTAAATTCTAAATCTTTATTTACTATATTGTTATTATTATTAAATTTCATTATTACTTTATTATTATTATTATTAGTATCATTATCATTATATTATTATTGATAAAATCCGGGGTATTACAATATCCAATGCATAAAATTGACTCACAAGCTCAAGCACATATGGCAGTGGCTTCAAGGGATTTTCAAGACTTTTTGAAGTGGCATTACATGCTTGGACATCCAAGCAACAAAGTTTTACAACAAGTTTTACATAGTTGTAATGTCAAAATTAAATTTAATGATACTTTTGTTTGTGAAGCTTGTCAATATGGTAAATCAAGGAAATTACCATTTTCCCAATCTTTGTCTCATGCCTCTTCGCCGTTTGAGTTGGTTCATACTGATTTATGGGGTCCCTCACTTGCACAATCTATACATGGTCATCGCTACTATATTCATTTTATAGATGATTTCAGTAGATACACTTGGTTATATCCCTTAAAGCACAAAGGGGAAACAGTTACCGCCTTCAAAAATTTTCAGAACATGGTTGAAACTCAATTTCAAACTAAGATCAAAGCCATTCAATGTGACAATGGAACAGAGTACAAGCCCCTCATACCCATTGCTGAAAATTCTGGTATTATCATGAGATTTACATGCCCTCACACCTCATCTCAAAATGGTAGAGCAGAGAGGAAACATAGACATATTGTTGAAATGGGGTTGACTCTTCTAGCCCAATCAAAAATGCCCCTGGTTTATTGGACTGAAGCTTTTCAAATGGCTGTTTACTTGATAAATCGTCTTCCTACTCCAACTCTACAAGGAAAGTCCCCTTTGGCTTGTTTGCACAAAGTTGATCCTGATTATAAGTCTTTGAAGCCTTTTGGATGTGCTTGCTATCCTTGCTTGAAGCCTTATAATTCTCACAAGTTGGATTATCACAGTCAAAAGTGTGTTTTTCTTGGTCCAGCTCCAAATCAAAAAGGGTTTAGATGTCTCAGCTCCACTGGGCGTATTTATGTTTATAGACATGTGATCTTTGATGTTACCACTTTTCCCTTTCACTCAAATTTTATGCACCAAGAATGCCCTTCTGATGACAACCTCTTCTCTTCAGCCTTTGTTCACACTCAGCCACGTGAGAGAGACCATTCACAAATAGACCAACCGAATCTCCCACAAGCCTAACCACGCCACACTCCTCTTACTACACCTTCAGCACCTCTAGCCCATTATTCCACTTCCTTAGCCCATTCACCTTCCCTTCCATTCCTAGCCCCAACACACCACACTACACCTCCAACACCCATTCGATCCATTCCATCCCCTTCAAATATTCCTCCCTTACTCAACCCGACCCCACTCCCATCCTCCACTTCTCCCGATTCCTCCTTCTCGCCCTACTCCCTTTCCACCCTCTCCGTCACTTCCTCTCCCTCTTCCTCCTCTCCAGATTCCCTATACCCCTCTCCTTCCAACCACCACTCCATGACCACCAGAGCTAAATTTGGTATTTTCAAACCTAAATACCCTTTTGTGGGTCTCTGTGCATCTGACACTTCTCAAGCTCTCCTGCGTGCAACTGAACCTCAATCCCTGACTTGTAACACCCCCAATTTCTAACGGTTACAATAACAAAAATTTTAAATCATTTTTACAAATAAATTAATGAAATTCGAAATAAACAACCTTGGGAAGTGTTACCGCCGCACTTGTACTGGGACAAGTGCAAGGCTACCTTATTACATTAATATAAATCCAAACTTAAATAAAAATGTTTTACTCAAGCGTAAAATAAAATAAGGAAAACTAGCTAGCATTCTCATTGTTCTTCCTCACTTCTCACTACTAGTCCCAACAGCCCCAACTTGAGACTTGTTTCACTGAAAATCTGCTCCCTCAAAGGATCGTCGCAGCCCATGAACACAAACATCAGTAAAAGCTGGTAATTCTAATGAAAACACAATTTATATGGCTCAAATGTATTAGTAAAATCAAATATATAATCACATAGTGATTTAATCAAATAACAAATCCAAGATTCGTCATATATATACATATACATACATATATTCACACTGAATCAAATATCATTCATTATTTTTTTTATTAATTTCATTTGGACCTGGAAACCTGCCAGTCCATTTAATTTAGTGGGAAGAGAACCATGGTAGACCCGAAAATTTGCCAGTCACAATCATCAATTGGCCATAAACATATCTTTCTTGTGTGCACACCTCTTCCCAAAGTTGCTACTAGTGTCCCAGAAACCTGCCAGACACCACTTTGGGAAGAACGGATACTATCATTTTCACATCAAATAAATATCAAGGGCATAAAGCCCATAAGTTGTGTTCATCACTATGGGAGGTACCATCCCAAAGCTATCCTCCCACTGTTAAATTGTTTTAAAACACACACATAATAAACTCCTAAATTATCTCTATTATTTACTTATCTTTTATATATATATATATATATATATATATATATATATATATATATATATATATATTATTTTAATTAAATATAAATATAAGGATATTTTAACCTAAAATCTGTTCATGACTTATTTTATTGCGTAGGAGGTATTATATAAAGAAAAACAAAATCAATTAATAAATAAGTAAATGAATAAAAGGGACGTAAGCATTTATATAAAAATTCAAAGAGAATATGACGCACAGGATCATGTATTCAACTGACGCATGAAAGCCGAGGTGAAAAATTGGTTTTCAATCACAAAGAAAAAGAGACGTACAGGGACAAATTTGGATTCAATCATATATCTATGCAATTAAAGCACACAGGCCAAGATGAAGAAATAAAACAATTGTCAAATGTATTCAATTCATCCTTCAAGAATTCGACAATTGATTGTTAAAAAAAGTTATTTACATAATCCAAAACTGTATTACAATGCAACACCTTTAATATTGTTCCTATCGATTATCCATTTTACTCATGGGTTCCTATAAGGTTGTCATGAGAAGTTCTCATGACCATCATTTAAATTCTTAATTTTTCATTATCTATTTTACTCATAGGTTCCTATAAGGTTGTCATGAGAAGTTCTCATGACCATCATTTAAATCCTTAATTCTTCATTATTCATTTTACTCATAGGTTCCTATAAGGTTGTCATGAGAAGTTCTCATGACCATCATTTAAATCCTTAATTTTTCATTATTCATTTTACTCATGGGTTCCTATAAGGTTGTCATGAGAAGTTCTCATGACCATCATTTAAATTCCTGGCTCTACTCATTATCTCTTTTTACTCATGGGTTCCTATGAGGTGGTCATGAGAAGTTCTCATGACCATCATCTAAATCTATGGACTTCTACTCATTATCCCTTTTTGGCTTTACTTCCTATAAGGTTATCATGAGAACTTTTAACTCTTATGGTACTCACGATAATAAGTATCATTTAATATTTTCAGACTTCTAATCATGTGATTAAAATAATTGGTACTTCGGGAATCCCATCTAAATCTTTAGGAGCTTTATCATGAGAATTAGAATTACCTATCAAAGTTTTCATAAATCTAACCTAAGACTCATGAGGATTAGAATTACCTATCAAGGTTTTCATAAATCTAACCTAAGACTCATGAGGATTAGAATTACATTTACATAAAACTACTCATAGGGATTAGAATTACCTATCAAAGTTTTCATAAAACTACTCATGGGGATTAGAATTACCTGGTCTCTGTTTGCTAGCCTCCTAGAAAAATAAATTGATGAGAGTCCGGAAGGAGGATTTGAGAAGAGAAGGCAATGGAGAAGAAAACTATCTAGCGTTGCTAGGTTTAGACGGCTAAACCTAAGTTTATAATTAAAATTTAGGGTTTAGCTATGGGCTGGGCTTTATTGTATTATTTCCAATTATAAAACAATACAATTAAATATCTAAATTTCTATTATTACTATAATTATTTCCAATTAATAAATTGTGAAATAATACACACATTATTAAATTCTAAATATTTATTTACTATCTTATTATTATTATTATTATTATTATTATTATTATTATTATTATTATTATTATTAAAAATCTGGGGTATTACATGACTGCTGCTTTAGCGTCTTCTCATTGGTTCACTGCCATGACGAGTGAGTATCAAGCTCTCTGCCGAAATCGAACTTGGGTGTTGGTCCCTTATCGAGGATAGAAGCTGGTTGATTATAAGTGGGTGTTCAAAACTAAGTTTAAATCCGATGGATCTGTTCTTAAGTACAAAGCCAGATTAGTGGCCAAAGGTTTTCAACAATCTCCCGGTATTGACTATGGAGAAACTTTCAGCCCTGTGGTAAAGCCTACAACCATTCGACTTATGTTTACTCTTGCTGCTACTTTTAAATGGGATGTTGGGCAATTAGACGTCAACAATGCCTTCTTGAATGGGTACTTAAAGGAAGAAGTTTACATGAATCAGCCGCCAGGTTTCACTGACTCTTCCAAACCTGATCATGTTTGTAGACTTATTAAAGCAATTTATGGTCTCAAACAAGCTCCTCGGGCATGGTTTGAGAAACTCAGACACACGCTGACCAGCTGGGGATTCCGGAATGCTTGCAGCGATATCTCTTTGTTCTTCCTCAAGACCAAAAATTTCATGGTATTTATTCTCATCTACGTTGATGATATTCTAGTTACAGGGAACAATCCTAGATTTGTTTAGCAGTTTATTAATAAATTAAATGAAGTCTTCTCCCTTAAAGATTTGGGCACTGCTTATTACTTTCTGGGCTTAGAAATACATAGAGATAGTTCTGGTATATATATTAATCAGACAAAATACATCTTGGATTTATTGAGCAAGTTTAATATTTATGATTGCGCTCCTGTTCCAACACCTATGGTAACTGGAAGACAGTTTTCGGCTAATGATGGGAATGTCTTGAAAGACCCATCACTGTATAGAAGGGCTATTGGGTCCTTGCAATACTTAACAACCACTAGACCAGACATTGCCTATTCTGTCAATAAGCTCAGTCAATTTTTGTCTAAACCCACTGAGGTTCATTTTCAAGGGGTTAAGCGCATTCTTAGATACTTGAAGGGCACATTTAATTATGGGTTACACATTAAACCTATGAGATCTCTACAGTTAATGGCTTTTACTGATGCTGATTGGGCTACAGATATTGATGATAGAAAGTCCATGGGTGGCTATTGTGTATACTTGGGAGGCACGCTTGTGTCTTGGTGTTCAAAGAAACAAAAGGTAGTTTCAAGATCAAGCTCAGAATCAGAGTATCGTTCTTTATCTGATGGGGCAGCTGAACTTAAATGGTTATGCTCTCTAATGACTGAAATTGGCCTCCATGTTCGACAGCCCTCAACTATATGGTGTGACAATTTGAGTGCTCAAGCTCTTGCTTCCAATCCGGTACATCATGCTCGAAGCAAGCACATTGAAATTGATGTGCATTTTATCAGAGATCAAGTTCTATCTGGTTTTGTCAATGTTAGATATGTGCCTTCGTCTCATCAGATAGCTGACTGCTTCACAAAATCTTTGTCTCATTCTCAGTTCCAGTACTTTAGAAACAAACTCAGTGTGTGTACTACACCCTTTCGTTTGAGGGGGAATGTTAAGACTAGTAATTGCTTAGAGTATTGTAAATAGCCAATATGTATTCTTTATAGATATGCTAGATGTATGCCACATGTAAGGCTAGGATTATTTTGTAAATACTCACACTCATATATAAAGCACAGTAGCTAAAGACCTAATTAAGCTTTTCGGTCTTGCTACAATTCCAGCCTCTCTTTTGTCGTTTTTCCTTCTTGCCAACTTCAGAAACAACCAAACACAACGTTTAGAGACCTCAGAAATTAGGTGGCCTGTCAAGGAGGTAGCTAGCGCCGTCCACGCTCTCTTTCCATGTAGAAACTACTACTCCGCCACCAACTGTGCTACTTGCTTTGACGTGGCCGTCGCACATATACAGAATTTCAAACATTGTTTTTTTTTTTTTGGGTGGGCATGGCTCCCCTTGTTCCAATGAAGCTCCGTCTCTGTTCACCAACTACACCCTCCTGGAACAAAGGGTGGGTGATCAAGAAGACAAAAGTTTCCTACCATATTATGAGCTAGCTTAGTCAAATGATCCACTAAACTGTTTTAATCCCTAAGAATATGACTAAGTAAAACTTGTCAGTTTTTTCCCACAAGTTGGCATCAACTATAATGTCCCTAAAACATTTCTTATTCATTTTTAAAACCTAAAATATTAAAAATATGAATGCAGACGGAATAAATTAAAATATTTAATCAGAAAATTTTAAATACTCAATCCTCGTGATAGATTAATAAATTTTCTCATAATCATGGTAACTTTTTTTTAACTTACCTAATTTTTTTAACAATTCAAATAATCAAATTTTATATAGATAATTATCTAATATTAAGGAAAATGGAAAATTAAAGATTATCACAAAAAAGGGAAAAATTAGAGATTATATAAGTATCTATATAAAATTTATCTATTCGAATTGTTAAAAGAAGGGTTAAATACCAAATTTACCCCGGAAGTTTTGATAAGGGGGCGCTCAGCACCCGGAAGTTTTTTTGGTACCAAATTTGCCCTGGAAGTATTCAAAAGGGTCAAATTTGCCTCGGAAGTATGAAAAAGGTAGCAAATTTGCCCATCCGTGAATTTTGACCGTTAAGTTTGACTAACTGTCCACGTGGCATGCCACCTCATCACACGTGGCATGCCACCTCATCAATCAAAAAGTATTATTTTTGCCCCGGAAGTTTTCATTAAGGAGCAATTTTGCCCCGGAAGTTTTCATTGAGGAGCAATTTTGCCCCGGAAGTTTACAAAAGTAGCAATTTTGCCCTTCTTTCTCCCAATATTAAATTTAACTATTAAATCAGTCAAAGACCACACATGTCATACCTTGAAAAGGTCGAAGTTGGAGTCAGAGAAGGAGATCCTTGAGATGTTGAGCTCAAGGCAGTCAGAATTTGTGAAGCCAAACTGATCACAAGAAGCATCACTTATGATTAGAGTTGGGAATCAGGGCCGGCCCTCTAGGGCCTGAAATAAGGAAAACATTTGTTTTTCAAAGCTCGGCCCAATAGTACCAGGGCCAAAGCTGGCCCTACAAGGCCTAGAAATTACTATTCCAAATTTTAATTATTTTTCTTTTGGGTTTTTCCAAAAAAATATAATTAGTAAATTGCAACCATTAAAGTTCTAATCTATCAAATAAATATTATCAACATTAATATCTAAACAATACAAATCATCCAACAAATAAACACATTCATTAATTCGTAATAAAAAAACAAACCATTGTCCGACGGTGCAGTAGCTAGCGACTGTCAATGGTGAGTAGCAACTGGAACGACCGATTTCAAATTTCAGACATATTTTTTAAGCGCTTAAATGGGCCAGCCCGATGGGCCCAACTCGATTTCCTGGCTCTACTTATGATCTAAGCAGATGATCAGTCTATACAAACGTAAATATTATCACTATTGATTTGTTTTACTGAACCAATTTTTGGAACAATTCATTTCTCGTTTTGCGTTTCATTTGCTTAGATCATAAGTGATGCTTCCTCTGAGGGTTGCGACAGACCTTTCAGTCCCTGTGACCAGTCCAGCTTCACAAATTCTGGCCGCCTTGAGCTCAACATCTCAAGGATATCCTTCTTTGACTCCAAGTTTGACCTTTTTAAGGCATGACATGTATGGTCTTTGACTGATTTAATAGTCAAATTTAATATTGAGAGAAAGAAGGGCAAAATTGCTACTTTTGTAAACTTCCGGGGCAAAATTGCTCCTCAATGAAAACTTTCGGGGCAAAATTGCTCCTTAATGAAAACTTCCGGGGCAAAAATGATACTTTTTGATTGATGAGGTGGCATGCCACGTGTGCTGAGGTGGCATGCCACGTGTGATGAGGTGGCATGCCACATCAGCTTTTAACGGTCTACGTGGACTTCCGTCATGTTTGAGTAAATTTGATACCTTTTTAATACTTCCAGGGTATATTTGGTTCCAAAAAAACTTCCGTGTGCTGAGCGCCCCCTTATCAAAACTTCCGGGGTAAATTTGGTATTTAACCCTTAAAAGAATTAAGACTTGACTTTCCTCCCCTACTCTTACCATAGAAATTATATAATGGGTAAAAGATTTATCTAGTCACTGAAGATAAATTTTCTTCAGTGACTCCCAAAACTATGTCGTTTTAGATTAAAGAAAGGTGTTTCCGTAATTTTGCACCCTTCAATAATTCACCTAAAATTACAAACACAATCTTTATTAATTCAAAACGACGTAGTTTTAGGGGTCTCGAGATAGCTTATCTTCAGTGACTGGAGAAAGACTTTTCTCTTATATAATATAGGTAAAGTTTTTGAATTATTTTTAAGTATATCTTATTTTTATAATCACGGCATGTATATAAAACTTTCCCAAATTTTTATAATATATTAAATGTTGCAATTTATAATGGTTCAGAATTTTTTGGGTTCAGAGTTTCTTGGTAAAGATTTTAGGTTTAGAATTTTTTTTTAAAGAAAATTTTAGAAAAAAGAGTTGGGGTCACCCACAATTCAAGAGCAAGGCACTTGGAGCCCAGTCCACAAAGAATATTGGGATAGAGAATACACATGCCTCCACCCCCACCCAGCATTACCATTGCTTTATAGACCTCTAGGATGCCTACACCAGTGCCTTGACTAACTTCAGGATCGAACCCCCTCCTTTTAGCTGAGGAAGTCCGACCCCTTCGCTAGTTGAACCCAAAGATAAAAGGTTTTTAGGTTTAGATTTTAAAAATGAACAAGTGAGTTAGAATGATACAATCGCGGGTAACCACATATGTGGAGAAGTTAAAAATATATGAAGGTATTATAATAATAATGGCTAAAGTATACTTTTAGTCATTTAAGTTTACATAAGGTATACTTTTGATCCCTTAACTTTATAAAGTATGCTTTTAGTCCTAAAATTCTAACACCGTTAATTTTGCTAACGGAAAATGCAAACTCAAATGATAATGGTGTAAATTTAAGTGATGATTTTGTAATTAAATACGATTATGCTTAAATTTAAAATATAGGTAAATTAAAAATATATAAAATTTGTGTAATTAACTGCTATTAATCATTACTTGAGTTCGCCGCATCAACATTTTCCGTTAGCAATATTAACGGTATTAGAATTTTAGGACCAAAAGTATATTTTATGAAGTTAAGGAATTAAAAATATACCTTACGTAAAACTTAAAGGACTAAAAGTGTACTTTAGCCGATAATAATTTATTAAATAATTTGATTCATCTAGGACAAGATATTGTCAATCACACACGCAAGAAAACCTAAAAGGCATTATACAGCTAACCTACCAACCTCCCCTTTACTATATAAGTATTACTACCTCCGGTCTTAATTATAAGACCAGATTAATTTTTTTTTGAAGAGATTAAAGAAGTTAAATAAATTACTTAATCATATAATATGTTAGGTATTGTTCTGTCTCAAGAACACAGAGATTGGACTAGACTAAGTTGTCAAGCCTAGAGCCTACGTACCCTTTGAAGGGATCAAAGTCCACGTAATTCGTGTTACATGGTAAGGCGTGTAGCCAGGGGAGTGGGGTGTGTGCTCTGTGTAACAGAAGATAAATAGAGCATAAGATAGAACGTGTGCACCTGCTTAGGGTTTCCTTCTATTTATAGAGGAGTCTGGTGCGAGTATCTTCGTATCGATGAGCGATATCCGTGATTGGGGAATCAGGGATTGATCTGTTGGGATCCTGATTGGGGGTGAATCTCCATTAATGAGATCCTAGATTGGTGGGATCCTATATCCCTGCCCATTATCACGCAGATTCTGTTCCTAGCGTGATTGGGCCGAGGTCCGGACCTGGGCCTATTGGGCCGGTCCATAACAGTTGCCCCCCAGCTTGGTTGTTCAGGCTTCTGGACGGCCGAGGTGTTTATTGCCCCTGGTCCTTTGTATGGCCTAGGTCCTTCGTCTGGACTGGGTCGGCTTTCGACTGCCGTGGCCATCAGCCCGGTCCGGGGCAGTGGTCGGCTTTTAATGCCCTTGTCCTGCCTAGAACGTCGTGTTTGTTCTATCCGGGCGGTTATTCGTCCTGCCCGGATTCCTGGCCCCTTTTGCCTTTTGGGATTCTTCAGACGCTTTGGGATTTGCCCCTGCTGTGCCACTATTACGGGCTTACAGCTGTCAGGCCCCTATTGGATGCGTTCTGCAACCGCCGTGTCTTCTCGCCTTTCGAGGTCAGTGCGCATTTATTGCGCTTGCGTCGTGCTGTCCCAATCCCGTCACGTCTGTACGGGAATAGACTGTAGCACCCCTGTATTTGGTTTTAAATAGCCCTCTTTCCTCTCTCGTCTACTTTTTCCTGCTACTTCACTTTTCTTGCTCAGATTTTTCTCTGGTTTCTCTAGAGCTTCAGAGGGTATTCTTCTTTGTCCAGAACTTTCGCCGTCTTCTAGCGTTCCAGTTCCTTCTCTTTTCTTTACACAGGTATTCCGCTTATTCCCTTGTGCATTTGTTCGGTAGTTTTCCGTATTTTACCGTTTATACTGGGAAGCGCTGTCTGTGTCCTTGTTCTTCAAGAATTCCGGGTTTTTTTGGGTTTCTGTTAAAGTCACCGCACCTGAAATTCTTCCCGAAATTCCCTTAAACACCGGCTTCTAGTACCGTAGGCCTTTGATTATAGCGGGAGGTGGAAATGGTGCGCGACCTAGGGCGTCGCTGACGCTGGAGGAGGAAATGCTTCTCCGTGCGCGTCTCCCGCGAATGACTTACTGGGTTCTCGGGGGTGAACCGCCTGCTACGGGGGTTTTGGATCCTCTGCACCGAGGTGGCACTGTTCGTCCGGGCGAGCTAGGGCTCGTCCTGCTTCGGCCAGGGTGTCGGTCCCAATTCCTCACCGTCCTTCCCGACCGTTTGCTTGCGCCCTTCCTCCCAGATTGTCCGGTGGCGCCAGAGTAGGCTCCTCTTTCGGGCCCTGCTACCCGGTGGTGATGGCTCAACCCCTTAATTTTTATGAGGGTCCTTCCGCCGTCTGCGAAACGTCCGCTCCGAAGGGTTACGTCGGCCCTTGTTGGGATTGCCTGGCGGAGGCTTTTGCATTGATGGCTTATGCTGGAGATGCCGAGGCTTCCTCCATACTTGGATCTTGCCGTCATTGGTCCGCCCCGTCTTTTCCTTCTAGCAACCCTGTTCGTCCGAGTCCGCGGTCTTTATCGCCTGCTAGCGTGCCTATGCCAGGTATTTTCGCACTTTACTAATACTAGTTTCGTTTATTTGCCTATAGGTTTAATGGCTCCCAAGTCTGGGTCTTCCAAGAGGCGTTCGGAGCCCGGGGGTTCGGACTCTTCTAGTCCGCCCGAAGCCTTGCGCCGTCAGTATGGCTGGGTGTCGCACGATGTGTTGACGACCCAGTCTTTGATGTCCGATGCGGACGTGGCGCGCTTGAAGGTTCCGTCTATGTCTGGGTGCGTGCTTAGGAGTCCGGCATCGGACGAGCCTATCTATGTGACTCGGGCAAAGGGTCAACCGGACTTCTTCTTTTTCTACCGCGATTGTCTGACGCGGGTGCAAGTTTCCCTTCCTTTCTCCCCCTTCCAAATGGAGGTGTTGCGGCATCTTCACCTCGCCCCGTCCCAGCTTCACTCGAATGGCTGGGCGTACCTGGTAGCCTTTGAAAGGCTATGTAGCCACTTCCCGATTCCCATTCTGTGTATAGCCAATCTTTTCTTTTACTATTTTGGGCCCTTTACCCGTAGTCCGTCGAAGGGGGGTGACAAGCTGAGGGTGTTGGTATCCCTCCGGATCAACCCGGAGCGCCAGCTGATGACGCCCTTCTCTGACTCCTTCAAATGCTTTAAGGGGGAGTTTTTCAAGGTCGAGGCCGTGCCAGGGGAGCGGCCCTGGTTCTTGGAAGGGGGCGGTTGCTTCCCTTTGTACTGGGGGGAGAGTCACTACAAGGCCAAGGCCATCTCCTTCCAAATTCCGCACAAAGGTCTTCTGCCGGAGTCGGCTTTTGCTCTGCCACGGATTGAGGCTCTGGTGGCCAAGTATGGTGTGAGGCTGGCTAGCTTTTTCATATCTGGGGATTGCGCTGAGCCGGAGCCTCCTACCAGTAGGGATTTTAGTACTGTTCTGCTTATGTTTTTGTCTTGGGTTTTCGACTTCATGAATGTGACCTGGTTTCTTTTTCAGGCCGAGATATGAGCTCGCTTCCCCTTTACCTTCGTGCGGCGAATCCAGTTGCGGCCTCGGCCAGCCGCCTGAAGAAGCGGGGTGCTCCCGAAGGCGCCGGCGCTGCTGATGCTCCGAAGAAGACGAAGAAGGTCTCGGATAGTCAGGGTCCTTCCACTGCCGAGGTCGCTTCTATTCCTCCGGTGATCATCCAGGCTCCCCTCGCTGCTGGTCCCCCGGTTTCTGAGGTGCAAGAAGCCGCTGCCTCCTCTCCGGTTTTTAGGGGGAAGGAGGTCATGATTTCTGATGAGGAGATCGAGCCTGAGTTCTTCGTTGACGAGCCGACTAGTTCCCAGCTGGACTCGCCCTCTCCGTCGTCGCTTCCTCCTCCTCCACCTGCTCCAACGGGGCCAAAGTCTGTTCTTCCTCGTGGCCATTTGTGGCATGCGGGGGTGGTCCCGGAAATAGACATGGCGTTCCTTCCTCCCCGGCATTTCATGGGTCCAGCTGCACTGACTCGACCGGCCTTAGATGAGCTGCACTGAAACCAGAATGAGCTTTGCCGATCGGTGGGGTACGTCCAGGCTCTGATCCTGGTCCGGGAGCAATATGCCCGGGTCTATGCCGACTGTCAGAGGCTAAGGGCGGAGAGGGAGGAGCTGACAAAGGGCCTTGCTGCGGCGGAGGCTAAGGCCGCGTCTACTGGCGATCTCAAGGGGGAGCTGGAGGTAGCTGAAGCCAAGGCTAGGTCGGCTGGAGAGGAGCTCGCCAAAGGCTGGGCCAAGCGGGATGCTGCTCTGGCGAAACTAGATGGGGTCCGGGCAGAACTGGCTATCGCTCGGGTGGAGCGGGATACCGCGAAGACTGCGGCTGTTAAGGCCGATCAAGAGCTTCAGCTTGCTCGGGCGGATGCCGGGAAGGTTGCTGAGGAATGCACCCGGGCCCAGAAGGGGATGGCGGAGGGCATTGCTGCGATGAGGGTCCTCCAACAGCAGCGCAACTCTTTGGCGGATGAGAAGGAGGGGCTTCAAAAAGCACTTGACGCCGAGAAGGTGGGTCGGCGGGAGGCCATGGACGCCCTGGTGGAGACCGCCGCCGAGTGCTTCAAGCAGGCTCTGGCGCAGATCCGGTTCTTTAACCCGGTGTTGTCCTGAACGTGGACGGGTATGACTATCGTGCCTTCGTTCAGGAAGATGGGACTCTGATCCCCTACGAGTCTCCTGCCACTGCTGGTTCTGCCGATGCTCCTTCCGTCACCGAGGGACCCGCTGGTGCTGAGGCCGAGTCCCCTGAGATCGAGGGTCCTGTGGCCAAGCCGTCCGAGTAGTGTTAGCTTTTGTTTTGTGTTTTTGGGGCGTTGGTGCCCTTGTAACTTTTTTGTATAGACAATTTGGGCCTTTGTGACCTCGTGCATAAATTTAGTGCGTAATGAATTTCTCATCATCCTTTTGCCTACGTTAGGTCTTGAATGATTTATCATCCTTTTACTGCAATTGCAAGCTCGTTTAGCCACCTTCGGCAATGAATGGTTTTTTTGTCATCATCCTTTTGCCTCGGCTTGAGTACGCGTCGGCTGTGTGTGTGCAGGCTGTATAGATAACTTAGGCAATGGGTAATTCTATCGCTCTTTTGCCTAAGTTTGCGTGTTTGTTGGCCGCATACGTACGGGCCGTTACTACTCTACCACACTTTGTGCGTGGGAGGTTGGGGCAAGGTTGTCTTGTTTCAGCCTCGTCGGGCATAACTAACCGTGCTGCCTCGGCCCGACTTTCTAATAGTCGAGCTCCAACTTTTACTTAGTCGGATTATGTTTAACCGACGTAATGGCTAGACTACCACATGTTTAACCGAGGCTTCGTTCACCTCAAGTCAAACATTTTGACCTAATCAGGGTCGACATGATAGTCCGCTTGCTTAGTCGGGCGAGCGTTGACGCGTCAATTTCACGAAGGGCCACGGATGGCGCCCTCGCCAAGCTCTAACCAGTGCCTGTCGGAGTACAACGGCCGGTTTTCATACATCTAGATGTTTTAAGTTTTCGTGGTCGGGTACAACACCTCGGGGTCTTCTACCGGTGCCAGACTTAATTGCCTCGGCTTTCGGTTCCTTGGCTGGGCTTCTTTGCCCCGGTCTTATCGTTTTTGGCCGAGCTTCATGGCTTCAGCTTCACGCCTATGCGAGTTTTGTGCACATTCATAACTCTCCTCAATGGGATCCTTTATTGATAAAAAAGGAATAGCCCTAGGGGGCTTTACAAAACGTCAGAAGTAACATAACTTGGACTTAAAGCGAAAATAGCGATAGGGAAACACACTCAATGAAAGAAATCATTATGAAAGCAAACAAATACTGCCGCAAAGAGGTCTAGCTATAGTAGATCTTTAGCTTGTCGGCATTCCAAGTTCTTTTGATTGGCTTTCGTGCCAAAGTCTCGAGGGTATATGCTCCTCCGTCGATCTTCTCCTTAATCCGGTAGGGCCCTTCCCAGTTTGCCGCCAGCTTCCCGTCCTTGGCATTCTTGTTGCCTATGTCGGCCCGTCGGAGTACTAGGTTGCCTCGGTTAAAAGACCGGGGTCGGACCTTTCTGTTGTACTTACCCGCGAGTAGCTGTTTGGCGGCTAGTTCCCGGCAGTGTGCCGTAACCCGGATTTCGTCAATGAGGTCCAAGCCTGTCTTCAAGGCGTCGTCGTTCGACTCCTGCCCTTCTTGTCTGGCTCTGACCTTTCTCCAGGATGGCTGTTCGATTTCAACCGGGATCATTGCCTCGCATCCATAGGTTAGCCTGTAGGGTGTTTCCTGGGTCGAAGACTGTACGCTTGCCCGATATCCCCACAGGACGCTGTGTAGTTGCTCGGTCCAGTTGATCTCGGCTTACAACATTCGTCTCTTCAGCCCGTCCAGGACGACTTTGTTGGTGGCTTCGGCCTGGCCATTTGACTGAGGGTGTTCCACGGATGAGAAATACTGCTTGATGTCTAGATTGGACATTAGCGCTTGGAACCGATGGTCCATGAACTGGGTGCCATTGTCCGTGACGACCTCGGCTGGTATCCCGAAGCGGGAGACGATGTTGTGCCGAAAGAACTTTATCACTCTGGCCGAGGTTATTGTGGCGAGTGGTTCTGCTTCGATCCACTTAGTGAAGTAGTCTACCGCGACTATGAGCCATCTGCATTGGCCTTGTGCCGGGCGGAATGGTTCGAGGATGTCCATGCCCCATTTGTAAAAGGGCCAGGGGGCTGGCATTTCTTTCAGTTCTGAGGGCGGCGGCCATATGATCCTGGCGTGTTTCTAGCAACTGTCGCATGTCTTGGCCTTTTCCATGGTATCCTGCTTCATCGTAGGCCAGTAGTAGCCGGCATGTAGGGCCTTTTTGGCGAGGGCTTTCCCCCCCATGTGGTGGCCGTTGCTACCTTCATGGAGTTCGGCCAACACATATTTTGCTTCAGAATCGCCAAGACACCTCAGCATCGGGCAATGGAGCCCCTTTCTGTACAGTTGGTCATCAACCATGGCGTAGAGGGCGGCCTCTCTGATCAGCTTCTTGGCCTGGGTGGTGTCGGTAGGGATGATCCCCCTTTCGAGGTAGTCTTCTATCGGCTTCCTCTAGTCGAGGCCTGCTGAGATGGCCATGATGCAGCTCGGCTCGGCCAGATTTTGCTGGATCACGGTCCTGTGATTATCCGGCCCCTTAGTGCTTGCAAGTTTGGAGAGAATGTCGGCCCAGGCATTCTCTTCTCTCGGAATATGGGAGACGGTTACCTCCTCGAATTCCGCCATGAGTTCTTTGGCACGGTTCAGGTACTTTGCCATAAGTGGGCCTTTTGCCTGATAGGTGCCGTCAATCTGGGCTGCGACGAGCTGCGAGTCGGTTAAAACTTTTACCCGTTGGGCACCATTGTCCTTTGCCTGAAGCAGTCCTGCCAGCAGGGCCTCGTACTCAGCCTGATTATTGGAGGTCTGAAACTTTAACTGAAGAGAGTGCTCGGTGGCTACCCCTTGCGGGCTTTCCACGATGACTCTTGCACCGCTGCCCTTTGCGTTGGACGAGCCATCCACGTAGACCTTCCAAATCCTGTCATTGGAAGTGGTCGGGGTGAGTTCCTTGATGAAATCCGCGAGTGCCTGGGACTTAATCGCCTGTCGGGCTTCGAATGTGATGTCGAACTCGGACAGTTCTATGGCCCAATTGGTCATTCTTCTGGCCAAATCAGGCTTGTGGAGAATCTGTTGGATCGGCTGGCTAGTTCGTACCACGATCCGATGCCCCTGGAAATAAGGCCGGAGTCTTCGTGCCGCGGTGAGTAAGGCAAAAGCTACTTTCTCCAGTCTCTAGTACCGGAGTTCAGAGCTTTGTAAGGCCTTGCTGATGAAGTATATGGGTGTCTGCCCGGCTTCGGACTCCTTCACTAGGGCGGCGCTTACAGCTTCGTCGCCGATTGACAGGTAGAGGAATAAGGTCTCCCCGGTGTCCGGCTTAGTAAGCACCGGCGGGGTTGCCAAACATCTCTTGATTTTTGAGAAGGCGGCGTCACAGTCTGGGTTCCAGCCGCCTCGGGTTTCCTTCTTCAGCAACTTGAAGAGAGGTAGGGCTTTCTCCGTCAACTTTGGTAGAAAACGCGTCAGGGCGGCTAGTCGCCCTGTTAGCTGCTGTACCTCTTTCTTGGTCCTTGGGCGTTGCATGTCGAGAACGGGCCTACACTTGTCCGGGTTGGCTTCGATCCCTCTGTTGGTCAGCATGAAGCCTAGGAATTTCCCAGCCGGAACTCCGAAGGCACATTTTGCCGGGTTCAACCTGATTCGATGTCTTCTTAACTTTTCAAACGTCTGTTCTAGGTCCCGGATTTAGTCTTCTGGCAGTTTCAACTTGACGATCATGTCGTCTATGTAGACCTCTATGTTGCGCCCGATCTGATCCGCGAAAACCCGGTTCATCATCCTTTGGTAGGTGGCCCCGGCATTCTTCAGTCCAAAAGGCATGACGTTGTAGTAGTAATTCGCCTTATCAGTCATGAAGGCGGTCTTTTCTTGGTCGTCCGGATGCATGGCGATCTGGTTATAATCGGAGTAGGCATCCATGAAGGAGAGGAGCTGATACCCAGCCGAGTTGTCCACAAGCTTATCGGTGTTAGGCATCGGGTAGGAGTCCTTTGGGCAGGCCTTGTTGAGGTTGGTGTAGTCGACGTAGACTCTCCATTTGCCGCTGGTTTGAGGACCATCACTACGTTGGAGAGCCAGGTGGTGTACTGCACCTCTCGGATGAAGCCGGCCGCTAGGAGCTCCTCTACGTGGTCCTCTAGGGCCTTCTGCCTGTTGTCCGCAATGTTCCTCTTCTTCTGTGCCACTGGTCTTGATCCCGGCCATATGCCGAGCTTGTGGCAACAGAAGTGGGGGTCGATGCCGGGTACTTCGGCCGAGGTCCATGCGAAGACATCTTGGTTCTGCCTTAGGAAGCGAATCATAAGAGCCTTTAGGCCGTCCTCCATGTCTCGGCCAATTTTGGCGGTCCTGGACGGGTCTTTGCCTAGCATTATCTCCTCCAACTCTCCTTCTGGCTCAAGCCTCGGATTATCCTGTTCTCGAAGGTCGAGCTCTACCATGTTGACTTGCTGCCGCGGGCGCTCGTCCGAGCCGGGTTCGGCTACGTGCTCATTGGATCCGAGCCGAGGTGGAGACGAGGGTCCTCCTTCCTCGACCCGGAGAGCTTCAAAGTAGCATTGCCTCGACTCTTTCTGGTTTCCGGATACCACAACTATCTGGTTCTTATTGTTGACCATCTTCAGTTTTTGGTGTTTGGTGGATACCAGAATGTCCCAGTTGTGGATCGTTGGTCTGCCCAGGATGATGTTGTAGGGGGATCGGAAGTCGGCGACTACAAATCTTACTCGCTCGGACTTGAAAGCTTCCTTGGTCCCAAGGGTCAGCCTGAGGTCGATGTATCCTTTCGGAAAAGACTGTTCGCCATTGAACGCAATCAGGGTGGTTTTGCATGGCTTGAGGTCCTCCTTGTCGAGGTGCATCTTTTTGTAGGCATCCTAGCTTATAATATCGGCCGAGCTCCCTGCATCCACGAAAATTCTTTTAACTCGGCAATTAACCAAGGTTCCAGTAATTACCAGTCCGTCTAGATAGCCGGGTATGACGTCTTTCAGCTCTTCGTCAGTGAAGGTTAGGGTAGGCGGCCTCGGCTTCTTGGGATCCTCCTTGAACTTTGGGAGGTCTCGAACAGACAGTACCTCGCGGAGATATTTCTTCCGCTGGCTTACAGTGTCTCCTCCTCCGCCGAATCTGCCACTGAGGACGTTACATTAGAAATCCACGTCGGGAAATTCGTCGTCCGAGGCCGTCCTCTGCTTCTTCCCCTTCTTCCTTGTCTCCCTGGGCGAACTTCAGGTGCGGCCACGGTCATTACGTTTGCCGCTCATCCTTCCCTGGGTCTTGATAACGTACTGACGCAGCTTTCTGTCCCTCACGAACTTTTCAATGGCGTTGCGGAGGTCATAGCATTCGTCAGTAGTGTGTCCGTGGCAGTCGTGGAAGGTGCAGAACTTCGTACGGTCCGTATTGGAGCGTCCTCTGATCGGTCTAGGCTTGTCGGCCCTTTTCATCTCGGTCTGGGCTACCTCTTTCCACACCTGAGATCGAGGGACATTTAACGGGGTGTAGCTGTCATACTTGGCCTTATGGTCGGCTCGGTCAGGCTTGGATTGGCTCTCACGGTTCCGTCTTCTGGGGTCGGCCTTCGTACCACTTGGGTGTTCTTCATCGCTGGGCGGACTCTTCCTAGACCTTTCAGGTTCATCGGCATTGGCCGCCTCCAACTGCTCCATTTCCAGGTACTTCTTTGCCTCAGTGTAGAACTCGTTCAAGGTGTATACTGGGTTCTTGCATAGGTGACGAGCCAGCCGGGACGATGGGTCCAATCCATTCACTAGGCAGTGTACGTGAACCTCCTCAGGCAGTGACCGTACCTGCATGGCTACTTCGCGGAACCGATCCAGATATTTCTCCAGGGCCTCACCTTTCCTTTGTCGTACCTTGGTCAGGGTGAATGTGGTCTTTGGTTGTTTCTTGCTAGTGGTGAAATGCAACTCGAACTTGCATCCGAGGTCTTCATAGCTTCGGATCGAGTTGTCCGGTAGGGAGCTCAGCCATCTATGTGCAGGCCCATTCAGAGTAGCCACGAAGAGACGCTGGACAACCGGACCACTGATTTGCCGCACCCACATGAGCTTCTCAAAATACGACAAGGTGATTGCGTGGGTCTTGGGTTCCGTTGTACTTCGGGAGGTCGGCCAGGTCAAAGTGCTTCGGGTATCTGGCTGTGGCTGCCTCCCTGGAGAATGGGGGTCTGCCGGAGTCCCACAGGAATGTCACTCGATACTCCCGGGGGGATTCATGGCGAGGTGATTCGCGGGTCCGGGGAGTTCTATCCTCCATCCGGGGCTCTCCTCGATCTTGGTCCTCTCCTGCAGGCCGGTCAGGGCGGTTAAGACCGACACCGTTGTTCTCTCTATTTTCCGTGGATCGTGGTCTGCCTCGTTCTTCACTCGTCCTCCACCCCGGTTCGCGGTTTCCCTGCCGGCGATCTTTCTCGAGCGCTTCCTGGATCATTCGGCCAATGGTTTCAAAGTCGGCCCGCCTCTGCAGGTCGTCTCGTTTCTCCTTGTTTTCTAGCCGCTGGAGGAACAACTCCTGCGTCCTCCGAATGATGCGGACGTCGGCTTCAACTGCCTGGACGTCTCTCGTTGGAGCCACTGTGAGTGCTCCTAATGGCTGCTGATCCTCTGCCGAAGGGGTGGTTGCCGTGTCAGTGACGTGCCCTTCGGGGGTGTTTTGTCGCCGCGGTTGCTCCAGCGGCTGATCCAGTGGTGGTTGGCTTGGCTGGGGGTCTCCTCCCACCGGCTGGGGGTTTCTGGTGTGGCTTCTAGTGCTTACCATTAGTGGTCACGGGGATTGAAGTTTATAGTTCCCCACGGTCGGCGCCAATGTTTTGTCTCAAGAACACAGAGATTGGACTTGACTAGGTTGTCAAGCCTAGAGCCTACGTACCCTTTAAAGGGATCAAAGTCCACGTAGTTCGTGTTACACGGTAAGGCGTGTAGCCAGGGGAGTGGGGTGTGTGCTTTGTGTAACAGAAGATAAATAGAGCATAAGATAGAACGTGTGCACCTGCTTAGGGTTTCCTTCTATTTATAGAGGAGTCTGGTGCGAGTATCTTCGTATCGATGAACGATATCCGTGATTGGGGAATCAGGGATTGATCTGTTGGGATCCTGATTGGGGGTGAATCTCCATTAATGAGATCCTAGATTGGTGGGATCCTATATCCCTGCCCATTATCATGCAGATTCTGTTCCTAGCGTGATTGGGCCGAGGTCCGGACCTGGGCCTATTGGGCCGGTCCTCTTAGATTATATATTAGTTTATTGGTCAAACTAATTAGTTTGGAGAAAAAAAAATATAAATACAAAAACTATAAAGTAATTTAATTAGTTTCCTTAATTTCTTAAAAAAAAAGTCAGTCTTATAATTAGGATAGGAGGGAATAGATTATAATATTAGTTAATTAAATTAAATTGGTGTCAAATAAACAAAGTGTTGGGATGCATTATCTTAACTAGATTTATTTTTCCTAGTTTACTTTTGCATTGTTTTTTACCCATTAACTTTAAAAGCATGCCACATTAAGGTTGTACCTGACTTTTCACATTAGAGATGGGCACCTCCCTCCCTCCCTGACCTCCAACCAAACATGCTGCCTATAAGAAGGTTGCCAAAAAAAAAATACGTATTAAATATTTTGTAAATATGTGATTATACCTCTAGAAAATTTAACAGTACAGTCGTAAATAATTTATTATAGGCTAAAGTATAATTTTAGTCTTTTAAGTCTTATATAAGACATACTTTTGATCCCTTATCTTTATAAAATATATTTTTAGTCCTAAAATTCTAACACCGTTAATATTACTAATGGAAATGCTGAGGTGACAAACTTCAGTGATGACTAATAGCATTTAATTACACAAATTTTATATATTCTTCAATTTACTCATATTTTAAATTTAAGCTTAATCGCATTTAATTATACCGTCATCATTTAAGTTTATACCATTATCACTCGAGTTTATATTTTCTGTTAGTAAAATTAATGGTGTTAGAATTATAGGACTAAAAGTATACCTTATAAAGCTAAGGGATAAAAAATATACCTTATATAAACTTAAAAGATCAAAAGTATACTTTACCCTTTATTATATTTTTCCTTTTTAATCCTTATCTATCTTCAACTTATTTCATAGTAGTAATTTTATAATCGGGCTAAACCAATTGTATTTTCTAACGGCCCTTCCGTTTTAGATAATTCCACTTCAGCATCAATGGCTCCATGACAACCTCATAGGCTTTCTACAAATAAATGCGGTTGTAAATAATTCCAATTCAGCATCAACGCCAAACTCACAGGCTTTCTACAAATAAATGCGGTTATAAATACTTCCAATTCAGCATCAATGCCAAACTCACAGGCTTTCTACAAATAAACGCGGGTTCTAGGTTAAAATCTTTATTGGCATTAGTTGCCTTGTCAAAACAAAATTAAGATATGAAAATCTGATTCCCTTTCCATAAACGGGGAGGGAGGAAACAAAAATTTATTTGGATTTTTTTAAAAAATAATAATAATAAGAGAAGTGGAAATAAGAGTTTTTAAATAATTTTTCTTACATTTCTATCTCACATATTTTTTTAAATTAAAATGGCCAAAATATATTTTTAGTTTGACAAAGAAATTATAATCTTAATTTAAAATTACATTATCAATATCTTTGTTTGACAAAGAAATTAATCTCACACAAGTTTCTAAAATTTAAATTAATAATATTATATTCTAAAAATTAAAATCTAAGTTTATTTGTTAGATGTATAATCATCATATAGGTTTTTCATGTTAGAATTTTCTGTTAACCATATTAACAATGTCAAAATTTTAGGATCAAAAGAACACTTTTAAGAAACCAAAATGATACCTCATATGAACTTAAGGAATTAAAAATACACTTTAACCTATTAAAATCTTGCACCCTACTTCTTTCATTACTTTAAATTCAACCTCTAAAAATTTTAAACCAGGCTTGTATTAAGTTTTTTCAATAATGACCATTGTTGTCAAACTCGTGAGTTGACTCTCCGAGTTTACAGTTTTTATGTTTCTAACTTACAAAAACAATTTGAGTCAGTGGTAAACTTGTACTAGTTGTAAATTCAGTTAAACTCACGAATTTATACACCGAGTTTACCGTTTTTACGTTTCTAGCTTATAAAACCATGTTAACTTACTCTTAAACTCATGTTAAATTTTTTTATTGGATCATGCTCAGTGGCTTTATATAGAAATTTTATAGAAATTTCTGTATTAAATATGATAAATGACTAATATTGATGGATTTAATTTCAATTATTTGGATTTAAAAGATATTTAAATCAAATTGTTATCATTTTTATGTTTTAATTATTTAATTATATAGTAGTAATATCTATTTAATAATAAAAGTAAACTCTTACAGGTTTACGATTGGAGTTCATAATACAAGTTTACGTCATTGTCACGATTCACGAAAGCAAACTCGTGAGTTTGACAGCCTTAATCATGAAAATGTGTCCTATTATTAGAATGAAATATATATAAATAACTTGAGCGTATTTTTTAAAAAAATTCTTTTCCCTTCCCTTTAAATATATCAAACGGATTCTAAATTTTTAGAAATAGATGCTGGGATAAAATCCTCTTTGAATTTTAAATAAGAGGATTAATAAATTGAGGCGAGCTCCTTGATATTCCTATTTTTGGGGAAGCCAGCCTTGAAGAATAGGGGTTTCGTTTCATATTTTTGGGTAGTACAGGTGTATCTGAACTGTTTTCAATTCTAGCGCAAAACAGGTTAAGAGTTAATACATTCATGCACGCAACTTGATTTTTATTTCGGTTATTAATAACAATTCTGCATATATACTTTCGACGACGTAGGGTACGTGATCTGTGCGAGAGATGGCCGGAGATCCTCATCGTCCTGTAGTCCCCAGGGAATTCGAGGAATACGACGACGATGCGTTGAAGGGAGAAGAGGCGTTCAAGAAGACCAAGGTGCTGGCATGGCATAAGCAGATAACGTTGAGAAGTTTGGTGACGAGTTTTGTGCTGAGCGTCGTCTTCAACTTCATTGTCTGCAAACTCAACCTCACCACCGGCATCATTCCATCCCTCAATGTCGCCGCTGGCTTGTTAGGCTTCGCCGTCTTGAAGACCTACACCGCCCTTCTCTCCCAGTTCGGCCTCCTCAAGCAGCCCTTCACTCGCCAAGAGAACACTGTTATCCAGACCTGCGTCGTCGCCTCATCCGGCATCGCTTTCAGCGGTCCGCATCTTAATTTCTTTGCCTCCATCTCTTAATTAGTTTTATATCATATACATACATTCATCTCTCACTCTGTGTATAATCCATTTATCTTCAGCATCCCAAATTGGATTTAGATATATTCTCCCCATTTAATTTCTCATTTTTTTTAACACGTTTCACCTTCACCATCACATGAATTTTATTGTGTCAATTTTCAAAATATCGTTCGAATTATACAACAATAATGTGAATTTTCATCCATCGCTGCTCTTTCTTCAAATTTGATTAATTTACTATAATAATTAAAGGTGGCACCGCGAGTTACATGCTTGGGATGAGTCCATATATTGCAGCTCAAGGAGGTGCAGCACAGAATACCCCAATTAACACAAAGAACCTCCAACTTGGTTGGATGTTTGCTTTTTTGTTTGCCGTAAGCTTTGTTGGCTTGTTCTCTATTGTCCCTCTAAGAAAGGTTTGTGCTATTTTATAAAACTATTACTATTCTTTATAATATCTGATGAAAGTTGACCCCTTGCTTTTGCTTTTAGCTTATTTATGTAGTTTTATTTCTGAATTTCTCTGAATTCAAGTACTAAAATTGAATATTGGAATATGCATAAAGTATCCTATGTCTTCATTGATTACTTGTTTATATGTCTTCACTATTCCCACCAACTTTATTCTTCTGCAATGCCGCCTATGGATGTAGCTCATTGACTGGTCTCTAGCCTCTAACTGACAATGGTGTTGTAGTTGCCATCGTTACTTCTTGTGGTTTTATGATGAGTATTGTTTCTACAGCTCATAATTCTTAAAAACTCGTTTTATCACTATGATTTTATGTTTTTACATTTTTTTTTCATTAAAACGATTTTACTAATTTTCCAAACGCTTTTAAATTTTTACGATTTTACTACGTTACGATTTTACGTTTTACGATTTTTTATTCTTCTTCCGTTTTTAGGTAAAAACTCGTTTTTAAGAACCTTGCTACAGCTTATGATCTCATACAAGACTTCAAAAATGTATATCTTTCATGTTCTTCAATCAAGTCATGAGCACAACCATGGGTTGGGTGATCACACCCTTCTTTTTTGCTTTTTCTACCAAGCCTCCCTTGAGGGCACCTTTTTCGGTGCCCTTCATAAGAATTGACTTAAAATCACTATAATATTTTTCTTTACTTCCATTCTCATCAAATTATACATGATTTGATTTGTTTGGTTTGTTGGTGTTATGGATGTGATTGTTATCCCCTACAATTTTGAATAATCTTCATTTTTAAAATTAACATCGAATTGAATATAATATTTATTCCTAGATGATGATTTTGAAGTACAAGCTCACGTATCCAAGTGGAACTGCTACCGCTCTTCTAATCAATAGCTTCCACACTCCAAAAGGAGCAAAGCTAGCAAGGTAAGCTATTCATTTGAGTCATTCTTAATTGTTTGACATCTTTAGCATGAATATTATTGACTACTAATTGATTCTGTGAATTTTATATATGTAATCAGAAAGCAAGTCTCTCTACTCTTTAAAAGCTTTTGTGGTAGCTTTGTTTTCGCCTTCTTTCAATGGTTCTTTGCTACGGCAGATGGATGTGGGTTTTCTAGTTTTCCGACATTTGGTCTCCAAGCCTACAAGCAAAAGTACGTGTACCTTTATCTCATAAGTGTAGGGGATCTGATACCAAAGTGTATCACAGGGCTCTGATGACACCAAAACTTTATTCTTGCAATTATTTGAATAATTATATTTAATATTGCAGATTCTACTTTGATTTCTCATCTACTTATGTGGGTGTTGGAATGATCTGCCCTTACATAATCAATGTATCTTTGCTCATTGGATCCATAATCTCATGGGGTATCATGTGGCCTTTGATTGAGAAAAAGAAAGGAATTTGGTATAGCGCAGATCTACCAGCTTCTAGTCTGCATGGCCTCCAAGGATATAGGGTGCACTTTCATCTTCACTCTATAACTTTTTAGATAATTTTTTTTGGGCACCATCGTATATGTATATAATCCTTAATTAAAATATTAGGAGAGTCATAATATGCCATCAATTTGAATCGAGTTACATGTCATGCATGTGAAAACCATAGATATCTCACATCACATGTCTTTAAGCCGGTTTTTTTATTTTTAAAAAATAAGAGTTCTAGAATTTCTAATCAAGATTGCGACTTGACAGGTATTTGTAGCAATTGCCATGATACTTGGTGATGGTATTTACCATTGTGTCTTCATGCTAACCCAGACGGGGTGCAGCCTTATAGCACAGTTGACCAAGAAAAAAGTGTCATATTCCCCACAGGGAGAAAATAGTGATGCTGATAATGAAGCCTCCTCTGATGACAAGATTCGAAAAGATTACTTCTTGAAAGACCAAATTCCCTTGTGGGTTGCTGGAACCGGTTATGTAGTGCTTGCAATAGTATCCATTGTATCAGTGTCCCACATCTTCCCCCAGCTCAAATGGTACCACATACTTGTGGCCTATTTGATTGCTCCAATTTTAGCCTTCTGCAATGCTTATGGATGTGGTCTCACTGATTGGTCTCTAGCTTCTAACTATGGCAAGATTGCCATCCTCATCTTCAGTGGCTGGGTTGGCCTTGACAATGGTGGTATAATTGCTGGTCTTGCCTCTTGTGGTGTTATGATGAGCATTGTCTCCACAGCTTCTGACCTCATGCAGGACTTCAAAACTGGCTATCTCACACTTGCTTCTCCTCGCTCCATGTTCTTCAGTCAAGTCATTGGCACAGCCATGGGTTGCGCGATCACACCTTTAGTTTTTTGGTTTTTCTACAAAGCATACACCATTGGTGACCCTGAGGGCACCTACCCTGCACCCTTTGGTCAAGTCTATCGTGGCATTTCCCTTCTTGGGGTAGAAGGTTTCTCTGCCCTTCCTACGAATTGCCTTAAACTTGCCATAATATTTTTCTTTATTTCCATTGTCATCAACATAATACATGATCTGTTGGCGCGTTACGAGACCAAGTACAGGTTACATAGGTTTATTCCAAATGCCATGAGCATGGCCATCCCATTTTACCTTGGTGGTTACTTTGCCATTGACATGTGCCTTGGCAGCTTGATCCTCTACTTGTGGGAGAGGAAAAACAAACAGAAGGCCAAAGACTTTTCTCCTGCCCTTGCTTCTGGACTCATCTGTGGTGAATCTTTGTGGGGCATTCCTGCCGCTATCCTGGCACTTGCTGGACTTAGAGCTCCTATTTGCATGAAGTTTTTCTCTGCCTCTATGAATGACAAGGTTGAGACCTTCTTAGGTGGTGCTCGCTAGGTTATTATTACCTTTACAATTTAAGACTTTATCATTTCTGTCGGCTTAATCATTTTCATTTTTATTTTGAGGTTTGATGTTCTATAGACTAACTTATAACTTGGTTTTATATTATTTATTAGGAGTTTATTTATGCGTGTATTTTTTTTTTAAATTAGGTATATATGTCGGAAAACATTTTTTGATATGTGAACAAATTTTTTTAGTCAATTTAAACATTATTAATACTCCCTCTGGTCCTAATTATAAGAGCTAGTTGATTTTTTTGCAGAGATTAAGGAAGCTAATTAAATTACTTTAAAGTATTTTTATTTTTATTTTTTTCTTCAAACTTATTAGTTTAACTAATAAACTAATATATAATCTAAAAATATTTAACATATGAAATGATTAAGTAACTTATTTAGCTTCCTTAAGCTCTTCAAATAAAGTCAACTAGCTCTTATAATTAGGACCGGAGGTAGTAATATCAACTCAATTTCGTTATATTAATTCCGAATAATGAACATTATTTATGAAATTATTTAAAGCACAAAATTGTAATTGACGATACACTACTGTTTTGTCAATCTTAATTTTTTTTTTAAAAAAAAACCATATGATTAGAAAAAGTTAAAGTTGAGTCAAAACATATTGAGAAGTAATTTTAAAGTTTACCAGTGTTTAATCGTTTATGTTTCACGTGAATAGTTTAACTCTTATCTCTGTGATTGTATTGGGAGAATTTTAATATAATTAGTATATGCTGATTTTTATTTTTGAGAACGTTGATACTTGATAGTAATAAGGATTAGTGGATTACGATGTCAGGACATGAATTGAAAAGATACATAAAAAATTTTAAATAAACCAAATTTTTGAAAATTAATTAAAATCTGTTATTCAAATAATTTATATACTATATATATACATCTCTTTTACATATCCAAAAATCCTTGACGTGATGTTGACTATTGTATCCATCTTGTGTTAAATTGTTCAAAACAAAACAATAATTTTTAATCCACTCTTTTAGTTTGGTTCGTCAATTTTATATTTATTAATAATCAATCCCACGCTTGTTTTAATTTTTAATGATAATCTTCCTTTATTGATGTTTTTAGGAAAAACTAGTTTAGAACCCGCGGGTGTTAAATAAAAAATTATAATCTTTAAAAAGAGACCAAAATCTCATGGTAAAAAGAAAAAGACCAAACTCATAATATCTCTTTAATGGACAACATTTTTTAACCTAAACAGATATTGAAAAATGATTATGAACGGGCTGCAATAATATGTCACAACATCTCCCATTTATTATATTTCGGATAGGGGTAGAAATAGGTCAGAGGCCTGTGACCTGACCTGTTAAAAGCCTGGTCAGGCTTGGCCTGTCAGGCTAAAAGGTCAAGTCAAGACCTATTTTAAGGCCTATTTGGCTTAAAAGGCCAGGCCTATGCCTCTAAATAGGCCTGTTAGGGCTAACAGGCCGGCCTGTTAAGAATAATTAATTTTTTTTATAAAAAAGATCAATTAATATCTCTCCCCTCTCCCTTACTCAAAACCTCTCGTTCGCCCTTTCAAATCAAGAATCCTAAGTCCCTAAATTAATTTCCCTCACTCAGGCCTGTTTTTGGCCTATTTACATTAGGCCTGTTTCCGGCCTATTTACATTCGGACTGTTTACATTTGGCATGTTTTAGGCCTCTTAGGCCACAGGCCAGGCCAGGCCTTTAACAAGCCAGACTCAGGCCAAAATTTTAGTCTGTAACAGGCCACAAGCGAGGCTCAAGCCACTTCATTGCATAATAGGCCTGGCCTGTTAAGGGTGAGGCCTTGCCTGGCCTGTTTTCACCCCTAATTTTGTTGTGTAAAAGCTTATTCAGAAACTTTATATTTTTTTAATTGATTTATGATTTTTGTTTTTGTTTTTGTGTTTTTTTGCAAGGATTTATGATCTTTCAATTCAAGAGAAATAATTGATAATATATCTTTTTATAAAATTCTAGATTTTAATCATTCGCGGGAAGTTAAAAAAAAATTATGCAAGTAAGGAGATCTTGGGTTTATGTTTTTCGGGTTGATTTAAGAGAAAATTGCAATATCCTTTTATCACGAGGACATGGTCAGAGACGGAGCTTTGTTATGGCCAAAAAAAATAAATTTAGTTTAGATTTTTTTAAAAAAGAAATTTTATATAATGTAAAATTTAATTTTGACCCCCTCAATTTTTTTTAAATACATTTTTCCCTTTTTTTTTTCTTTTTTTCGTTCCCTTTCCTGAGACGTTGACAATTTAAAATTTTCGAGCTTTTGACACTTAGCTCTTATTTGATTCCTAAGGATGTTTATAAAGCTTTCAATATTGATAATATTTGCCCTCTTATTGCAAAATACTATTCTATTGATTTTACTGAGCAAGAGAAAATAATTTTGAAGCCTAAACTTCAACATTTTGTTATTGATGCTTCTAGTTATCCAGATTTGAATAATCTATGAACTCTACTTGAATTATGTTGAGCTTTAATGAAAACAGGGAAATCTAAGGTGTATTACTTGATTGATCGATTGATTCACCTTTTATTAACTCTTCCAGTTTCAACAGCTACCACAGAATGCTCTTTTTCAGTAATGAAAACAATTAAGATAAGGTTAAGTAACAAGATGGAAGATGATTTTACTGCAAATAATATAATAATTCATATTGAAAAAGAAATAACTGACACTTTCACTCCTGATTCAATTATTAATGATTTCAAGTCATTAAAAGAACAAAGAGCATTACTTTCAGTGAAAGTAATTTTTAATTATTTCATTTAGTATAGTGTTTTATTAATTTTGTATTGTAAATTACATTGTTAACTTTTAATATTTTGATATATTATATAATAGGCAATCTTCTGAAATTTCATGATATCTTCTCATTTTGTAATTGATATGATATCTATACTAGAAATGGGCATGTTATCTTATACATTAGAATTGTTAAAATAATTTTATTATAAATCTGAATATTTTAAAAATGTTGGATAATGTTAAAAATTTTAATTAGTTAATGACTATACATTTGGCCCCCCAAATTTTTGTCCCAAGCTCCGCCCCTGGACATGGTTTGATCTATTTGAAAAAAAGTCATGGTTTTTTACTGTTATTAAATTTTTTATTTAAGAAAACGATAGGAAGCTATTATTTCTGATAAAGTTTCTGTGGTTATCTTTTGATTTCAGATAAATTTAAACTTTAAATTATGATTTTTTTTTGAACACTTCTATGTAAATTCATTACTGGGAGCAAAGTTATTACAAACTATGTGAAACAAACACACAGGCAGAAGGCCTTATACAACTAAAACAAAGACAAAAGCAAACACGACCATGAAAAGTAGATACTAAACATCTACTAAGGGTCAACCATTATTATTTAAGATTAACCAGGATCCAAGTGTCTGGGTTGCTCAAAGACTTGTTCCTGATGACTCCGAATGCTCTGTCTATCTTCCTCCAGCACTAGAGACAAAGAAGGTAAGGGTATTCCTACCCACCCAACTGGGCACACCTCCTTATTGGTAAATGCAGCAAGTAAATCTGCTACTCTGTTCCCCTGACGAGGAGTAAATTGAACTGTAAAACTGGACTCAGCTTTCAAAGCAAATAGAATATCATCAAGGATGCCCCGAGATTGCCATTCACACAAATCCTGTTGACCATTTTCCACCTGTCGTAAGAGGATCTGGCTGTCAGTCTCGAACACAACATTTTTGTTCCCCAAATCATGTGCAATCATCAAGGCTCTTTTTAACGCAAGGGCTTCGGTCATGAAGGCCGATATGGACTTCACCTTGTCGGTAAAGGTCCACTGCACATGACCCCAATGATTACGGCAGACCAATCCGATAGCAGCAGAAGAATCATAGAACGAGCCATCAAGATTAACCTTCAACATATGCTCCTCCGGAGGCACCCACCGCACTGCTTGCTTCATAAGTTGACACGGTTTGTCTTCAGAGCATGTCGGGTGGCTCACATTCCAATGGCTAAGCAAAGCGTGGTTCGCCCTTTCAATCACAGCTCTAGGGTCCGGTTGCACTCCATTAAAAACCTGATCATTTCTTCCCTTCCAGATAAACCATAACAGCCAACTTATGGATGCAATATCATAATCAGAGAAGGGGCATGACGGGTCCAAAATGGAAATCCACCAGTGCTGGAAGTCCTGAATATTAGTGAGGTCGCTTTTAAGAGACAACTGACTCCCGAACCATACACACCGCACCCAATGGCAATGAAAGAAAAGGTGCTCCAATGTTTCACGAGCTACATTGCATAATGGACATACCTCAGTGGGCCCCCTCTTTCTCTTAATCAATGCATCATTCGTAGCTAAGGATTTGGTTAAGCATCGCCACAAGAAATTCACAACTCTAGGGATAGCTTTAGTTTTCCAGGTTTTCTTCCACACTTTCCCTGGGATTGGAGCCGATGGACCAGCTGGTTGAGGGTGTACCGTGGTAGTTGATTGAGTCAGGTGGTACCCAAGTTTGACACTATAGACCCCATTTGTTGCTAGAGTCCACCGTAATCGATCGTTTTGTGGCATCCGAGATAAGGGAATGTCATCAATAGCTTTGCTGGTGGGATCATCAATCTTGCATCTGATAGGTGTGAGATCCCAGGTTCTACTATCAGCAGCAATAAGTGACGCCACTAGTTGATTTGATTCTTTAAGTCTGGCGTCTTCAGTAATCGGTCTCAAACTAGGGAGAGAAGGGATCCAGTTGTCTTTCCAGATTCTGGCAGACTCCCCATTACCAATTTGCCAGCATAGATCATCTTTAATGAAGTTCCTTCCTTCTAATATACTGGACCAGCACCACGAGGCCCTGTGACCTTTCTTAGCATCTAGAAAAGTACCGTTGGGAAAGTAGAGGCCTTTAAGAACTTGCACCCATAGGTCTTGTGGTTTCTGAGTTAGTCGCCAGGCTGTCTTTGCAAGCAATGCATAATTAAACTTGATGAAGTCGCGGAAACCCATTCCTCCTTCAGCTTTAGGCCGTGTAAGTTTACTCCATGCCACCCAATGAGTCTTTTGTTGCCCCTCCCACCAAAAATCAGCTACCAGACTGTTGAGAGCTTTACAAGTTTTAACTGGGAATTTAAAGCATGTCATAGGGAATATTGGAATAGCATTGATGACAGCCTTAATCATAACCTCTCTTCCTGCAAACGACAAGTGCTTACTACTCCAGCCAAGGGTCTTTTTTACAACTTTCTCGCTTCCACATTGTTGGCCAAAAAAGTTCCTAGTCCAGATCTGTATTGATTTCATGAAATTGTACTTTCTCTAATTTTTATTTTTAACTTAATCTCATCATTGTTCATAAAAATTTTAAATTTTTTAAAAATAATCAAGTTTTCATGAATATGATACTCCTAAAAATTGTAAAACTTCAAATAGTAAGTAAAATAACTTGGAAAAATTAAGGTGGAATTCCTAATAAAAAATATATAGACATTTTGTAAATATAAAATTTTAAATAAAGTCTTTTATGAAATATAAAGATTTTATATTTCTAAATGGACAGCTCTTAAAAAAAAGGAGGCATCAGCGCATTCTTGATCTTTAAAAAAAAAAAATGAAAGCATCAACTCTCAAATAAAGTCTTTTAGGAATAATCCGATGTAGTTGGCCTTGTCGATAAACCGTGTTTCTATAAGCACCTTATATCGTGACTGATATTGAAATTAGAAATCACACACATGTTTCCTTCAATCATATGAATGTGGTGGTGTTATAACCTATATCAAATGATGAACCAAATGGGAAGATCTATGTAACACCTCCAATTTCTAACCGTTATAATAATAAAAATTTAAATGATTTTCATAAATAAATTAATAAAATTCGAAATAAACAACCTTGGGAGTGTTACCACCGCACTTGTACTGAGACAAGTGTAAGGTTACTTATTACAAATAAGGTGAATTCAAACTTAAACAAAATATATGTGTTTTTAATTAGAACAAAATAAAGTAAAATAAACAGCTGACTGTGCTCCTCACATCTCACTGCTAGCCCCAACCCTCGGCACCTGTTTCACTGAAAATCTACTCCCCCGAAGGATCGTCGCAGCCCATGAACACACATACATCAGCAAACGCTGGTAATCCTAATAGTTAAAAAAAAATAACACAAAATAATAACAATAGTAACCAATAAACAAATAAATAGTTAAGTTAATTACATATGATAGGGAAAATACCTTATATATATTTATAATCCACAAAATCAGTTTCTCATATTCATCATAGCTATACATTATCATTGACTCAGATATTATTATTTATCATCTTTTAAAATTTATTTAGACCCGAGAAACCCTGCCAATCTATTTAGTTTAGTGGGAAGAGAACCATGGTAAACCCGGGAAACCCTGCCAGTTTACCCTGTGACCCGGGAAACCCTGCCAGTCACAATCAATCAAATTGGCCATCAAGTATATCAAGTATTTCTTCCTAGTGTGCACACCTCTTCCCAAAGTTGTTACTAGTGTCCCGGGAAACCCTGCCAGACACCACTTTGGGAAGAACGGATATCTCAATTTTCTCATCACATAATATTTCGAGGCATAAAGCCTAAGGTTGTGTTCATCACTTTGGGGGTACCATCCCAAAGCTATCCTCCCACTGTTAAAATGTTTTAAAACAACACACAAAATAGACTCCTAAATTATTTTTATTATTCACTTATCCTTTATATATTCTTATATTATTTTAATTAGATATAGATATAAAGATGTTTTGATCTGTAATATGTTGGTGTCTTATCCTATTGTGTAGGAGATATAAAAAGAATAAATAATAAAAGAAAAGGAAAAAAAATAACATGGTCAACTATCTGTAGGAGTTATTAATTATAGTATTGTAAGGAGTATAATATATTGCAAATTTATTGTAAGGGTATAGTATATATATTGCAATCATAAGACAAATAGAAAAACAAAAAAACAAAAACAAAACGTACAGAGGATATAAAAGGACGCACTGGATATATATATATGAAGAGAAGGCACGCATGCGGATCGAGGAGTCATTGGAATTCAATATATAAGAAAAAAACGTACAGGGATCTTTATATATTAAAAAAACACACGGAGGTCGAGGAAAAAGAAAAAAGAAAAAGAAAACAAATATCATTCAAAGAAGGTAAAACGCACCTACAGGAAGAATTCCATTAACACATATATATTGGCAATTATGCACTGAGCTGGAGGCGAGAAAAGAAGAAAAATCATTCAAAGGAAAAAAAACGCACCATCTATTATGTAATTAATCAAACAACCATTAATTTCTATGACTTAGGAATTAGATTACCTATCAAGATTTAAAATTAACCTAAACTCATGGGAATTAGGATTACAAAATTTACATAAATCTAACCTACTCATGGGGATTAGGATTACCTGAGCTCCGTTCTTGCTAGCGACCTAATTTTGATTTGATGCACAGAAAGAGGGTTTGAGAAGAAAACAACCGAGGAGGAAAAGTATCGTGTGTTTTTAGGTTTTTTGACGGCTAGACCTAAATTTATAATTAAAACTTAGGGTTTTAGTTATGGGCTGGGCCCTTTAATTATTCCCAATTAATAAATTAACAACACAAACACTATAGATTTCTAGATTCTAATATATTATTATTATTATTATTTTAATATATTATTAATTCTATTATTAATCAGGAGTACTACAAATATAAAATAAACAGATATATATTCTATATAATAAATAGAATATATAATAAGATTTTCTAATAAATAAAAATATGAAATATTAACATAATTAATAGAAATAGAAATAGATTATATTATACAATCTAATTATTAATAATATAATTAATATATTCCTATTACAATTTATTACGATACAAAATATATATATATATATATATATATATATATATATATATATATATATATAAAATATTTCAATTACATTTTATATTTCTATTTATTCTAGCTAAAATCTAGGATCATAGCTAATATCTAGGATCACTAATATCACTACCCAACAGTAAATTAAAATGACTCAATTATATATTTAATAGAAATGAATTATATTATGTAATCTAATTAATATATTCCCAATTAATAAATTCTTAAACCATACAATTAAATTCTAAACTTTTATTGTTACTATAATTATTTCCAATTAATAAATTATAAAATAATATAAACGTTATTAAATTCTAAATCTTTATTTACTATATTGTTATTATTATTAAATTTCATTATTACTTTATTATTATTATTATTAGTATCATTATCATTATATTATTATTGATAAAATCCAGGGTATTACAATCTATATAAGAAAAGTTGGTGTGAGATCATGCAAAACAATAATGTAAACAAAAACTTTTCTAAAATTGACCTTTACATCATGGAGGATTGTTTCCATTGAGGCACCATTATAAAAAATGTAATATCTTAAAAAAGAAAAATAAAATAAAATAATAAGTGAATATGTATATATATAATGAGCTGCCACCTTACCTTCAGGATAGATCCACGTCCGCCTTGTCACAAGATCAACCAATGCCCACACTGGTGTATCAGACGAATTATCTTCCCCGACCTGACTCCCAGGCGACGTAGTGTGCTAAAATGATAAGTATTGAAAAAGTTAGTACATATATGCTTAAAGAAAAAAAATATATATGTAAATCAATCAGAAATCGTAAAGTAAACCTGTTCTGCCCCTTACTACGAATAAATGGGAGTGGTAGGCAAATCGGTAATAGTGAAGATGACAAATGAAGTAGAGGCAGATCTGGGAAAGAGGTACGCCCTCTACCTACAGAGGGATAATTGTATATTTAAAATTATTTTGTGATTCATTATGTAATTATTATTGACTTGTAAATTTTATTTAGAAAGAGATGTTAGAGGGGTAATTAGAATTTATTTTGTGAATTATTTTGAATAATGAAAAATGATAGGATTCTTAATTTTAAATACAAGATATTGATTTGTCGTTTGAATTTATATTGACTTATTGTTTGAATCTATATTGCATTATTGGATGATTGATTTATGATATAAATATATGTGATGAGAAAAGTGATAGTTAATGTAACACCCCCAATTTCTAATACTTATAATAACAAAAATTTAAATGATTTTCATAAATAAATTAATAAAATTCGAAATAAACAACCTTGGGGAGTGTTACCGCCACACTTGTACTAGGACAAGCGCAAGGCTACTTATTACATTAATATAAATAAAAATGTCTTATCCAAAGCGTAAAATAAATTAAGGAAACGTAGCTAGCATTCTCATTGTTCTTCCCCACTTCTCACTGCTAGCCCCAACAGCCCCAACTTCGAGACCTGTTTCACTGAAAATCTGCTCCCCCGAAGGATCGTCGCAGCCCATGAACACATACATCAGCAAAAGCTGGTAATCCTAATAAACAAATATAATACCGAAAAATAATAATAATAAAAAATAAATAGATAAATAAATAAATAAATAAAATAATTACATAATGATAAGGGAAATATCGTATACATTTATATAATTTAAAATATCAATTTTCAATGTCATCATGACTATATATTCTCATTGACTCAAATAATATTATTCATCATCTTTTAAAATTTATTTAGACACGGGAAACCTTGCTAGTCTATTTAGTTTAGTGGCAAGAGAACCATGGTAAACCCGGGAAACCCTGCCAATTTACCCTGTGACCCGGGAAACCCTGCCAGTCACAATCAATCAAATTTGGCCATCAAGTATTTCTTCATAGTGTGCACACCTCTTCCCAAAGTTGCTACTAGTGTCCCGGGAAACCCTGCCAGACATCACTTTGGGAAGAACGGATATCATCATTTTCTCATCACATAATATTTCGAGGCATAAAGCCTAAGGGTTGTGTTCATCACTTTGGGGGTACCATCCCAAAGCTATCCTCCCACTGTTAAATTGTTTTAAAACACACACACATAATAAACTCCTGAATTATTTTTTTTATTATTTACTTTACTTTTCTTTTATATTTTTATATTATTTTAATAAAATACAGTTATAAGGGTATTTTGATTAAATCTGTTCATATCATATTTTATGATACATGAGATGTTAGTTATAGCATTGCACAGGAGTACCAATATATCGCCATTTATGTATATTACAATCAAAAAAGTGACGCACAGATGAATTCCTAATTCATTTCACAAAGAATGCAACTCCCGCACGGAAGCCGAGGTGAGGAATGATCTTTAATCACAAAAGGAAAAAAAAAGAAAAAGAAATACGCATAGGGGGAAATGCATTCAATTATATATATTAAAGTGCAGCACGCAGGCCGAGGCAGAATTGTCTTCAATTGATTAGAGAAACAAAACGCACAGGCATGAACATATATATCAAGCACGCAAGCCGAGATTAGAAATCTATATCTATATATATATACATACACCTACAGAAATCAACAATTGGTTTCTATAACCTAGGATCAGATTACCTATCCAGATTTACAAATTAGCCTAACCTCATGGGAATTAGGATTACCTGGTCTCCGTGTTTGCTAACCTCCTAGAATAACGAGAGTGTAGCGGCAGAGAAAAGTATCGGTGTTTTCTAGGTTTAAGCTGCCAGACCTGGTATTTATAATTAAATCTAGGGATTTGGCTATGGGCTGGACCTTTTAATTATTAGATATATTTTGAATTCGATAATGAATTCAAAAAAAGATTAAAATTATAATCTGATATAACTAACTCCTAGAATCTAGGATCTAATCTTAACCAATCTAATAATACTATTTACAAAATAATATGATTACCACAGGAATAGTACAAACTATTAATTTAATTTATTTATTTATTTATTTTTGTATTATTTTAATCTATCATTATCATTTCTATTTCTATTATTATTATTATTATTATTATTATTATTATTATTATTATTATTATTTTCATTAAAAATCCGGGGTATTACAGTTAATGTTGATAATTGTATGTTAAAAATTATTCGAAGAAGGTACTTAATTAAGTTTTGGGGACGAAACTTATGTTATGGAGGGGAGAATGTAATACCCAAGATTTTATTGTTGAATTTTATTTCAGTTTAGAGGACGAAACTTGTTTTAAGGAGTGTAGAATGTAATAACCCAGATTTTATTATTGATTATTAATAATAATGTAATACCCCATATTATTATTATTGGTTATTAATAATGATGATGATGATGATGATGATAGATTAGAATAAGAATAAGAATAAAAAAATAGTAATAAAAAAATCTAAAAATTAATAATGTTGTATTGTTTCTGTGGTAATCATATTATTTTGTAAATAGTATTATTAGATTAGTCAAGATAAGATCTAAGAATCTAGGAATAGTTAGATCAAATTATATTTTCAATTTTTGAATTCATCATCGGACTCAAAATATATCTAATAATAAAACTCTACAATTTGTTTTAATTCATTTATTGGGAAGAATTAAAGAGTCCAGCCCATAGCTAAACCCTAAATTTTAATTATAAACTTAGGTCTGGCCGCTTAAACCTTTAAAAAAAAAAAGCGCTCGATACTTTTCTTCGCCTCTATTTTCTTCTTTTCTCTCCGCTACTACGTACTCTCGTCAAATATTTTTCTAGGAGGCTAGTAAATACGGAGACCAGGTAATTCTAATTCCCATAAGTCTTAGTTTTATGTAAATTTTGATAGGTAATCCTAATCCCTAGAAGGTAAATCTAATCCTCATGAGTCTTAGGTTAGTTTTATGTAAATCTTGATAGGTAATTCTAATCCTCACAAGTCTTAGGTTAGTTTTATGTAAATCTTGATAGGTAATTTTAATTCCCATGAGTCTTAGGTTAGTTTTATGTAAATTTGATAGGTAATCCTAACCCTTAAAACAAACTTGTGTCTCGTGCTGATTCTTTTCTTTGCATCCTGTGTTGCCGTTGAGTACATGCATATGTGCATCTTGCTGCTTTTGACGGATATAGTGTAAGATTTTTGCATATTGCTACGGGTTCCAAGCCCTTTTGTTTTCCTTTAGTTTGACCTTATGACCAATGCATTTATTCCATTAGATTACATGTGATTTCAAAATCCTCCTTCTTGAATTACATGACGAGTTTTTGTTGAAAATCTTGTATAGATGAATATATATCATGATTGTACATGTGTTCCTTGGGTTTTAGTTTACGGTACTTCTTCTCGTTTTACTGTTTGTTTCTTTTACAAAGTCATTTAACATTACATGTAAGATACAGCTCTAGGTTCTCTGGATATTATCAACTATAATATATTATGATAATATAATATACTATATTATGTTAGTTGTGCATGTTGTATTATTTGATATTTCTTTTATTTATTTTTTTTCTTCATATAATATCTCCTCACAATAAAATAGATATGAATAAATTATATGTAAAATATCTTTATATCCTATATTTAATTAAGATAATAGAAAAATATATAAAAGATAAGTAAATAATAGAAATAATTATGAATAGATTAATGTAAAATATATTTATAATCTATATTTAATTAAGATAATAGAAAAATATATCAAAGATAAGTAAATAATAGAAATAATTTATGAGTTTATTTTGTGTGTATTTTAAATAACTTAACCGTGGGACGATAGCTTTGGGACGGTACTCCCAAAGTGATGAGCACAACTTTTGGGCTTTATGCCACCGATGTGAAAAGATAGTATCCGTTTTTCCTAAAGTGGTGTCTGTCAGGTTTCCGGGACACTAGTAGCAACTTTGAGAAGAGGTGTGCACACTAGGAAGATATGTTTATAGCCAATTGTAATACCCCGGATTTTTAATAATAATAATAATAAGATAGTAAATAAATATTTAGAATTTAATAATGTGTGTATTATTTCACAACTTATTAATTGGAAATAATTATAGTAATAATAGAAATTTAGATATTTAATTGTATTGTTTTATAATTGGAAATAATAAAATAAAGCCCAGCTCATAGCTAAACCCTGAATTTTAATTATAAACTTAGGTTTAGCCGTCTAAACCTAGCAACGCTCGATAGTTTTCTTCTCCGTTGCCTTCTCTTCTCAAATCCTCCTTCCGGACTCTCATCAATTTATTTTTCTAGGAGGCTAGCAAACAAAGACCAGGTAATTCTAATCCCCATGAGTAGTTTTATGAAAATTTTGATAGGTAATTCTAATCCTCATGAGTCTTAGGTTAGATTTATGGAAACTTTGATAGGTAATTCTAATCCTCATGAGTCTTAGGTTAGATTTATGAAAACTTTGATAGGTAATTCTAATCCTCATGAGTCTTAAGTTAATATAAAAAGGGATGATGAGTAGAAGTTCATAGGATTTAAATGATGGTCATGAGAGCTTCTCATGACAACCTTATAGAAACTCATGAGTAAAATGGATAATGAAAAATTAAGGATTTAAATGATAGTCATGAGAACTTCTCATAGCAACCTTATAGGAACACATGAGTAAAATGGATAATGGGTAGAGCCAGGAATTTAAATGATGGTCATGAGAGCTTCTCATGACAACCTTATAGAAACCCATGAGTAAAACGGATAATGAAAACTTAAGAATTTAAATGATGGTCATGAGAACTTTTCATGACAACCTCATAAGAACCCATGAGAAAAAGGGATAATGAGTATAGCCAGGGATTTAAATGATGGTCATGGGAATTTCTCATGACAACCTTATAGGAACCTGTAGTGAGTAATTAAATTATAGTTTAAATAGGGAATTTGATTATGTGTGTATTTTAAATAATAAGACTTTACTCAGATAGGTATTTGAGTTATAATATGTGTTGGCTATTGTATCGAATATTTGAATTGTTATACTCTTGAATAATTTGGAAAATCATGATGCCCTTGAGTAACCGATACATTCAATAAAGAAATTGATAATTATGACAAGATTGAATTTCCTGATTGTGTGTGATTGTAATGAATTAATAGTGGGAGGATAGCTTGGGACGGTACCTCCCAAGTGATGAACACAACTTTTGGGCTTTATGCCACTGATGTGAAAATGATAGTATCCGTTCTTCCCAAAGTGGTGTCTGGCAGGGTTTCCCGGGATATTAGTAGCGACTTTGGGAAGAGGTGTGCACACTAGGAAGATATGTTTATGGCCAATTGATGATTGTGACTAGCAGGGTTTCCCGGGTCACAGGGTAAACTGGCAGGGTTTCCCGAGTTTACCATGGTTCTCTTCCCACTAAATAGACTGGCAGGGTTTCCCGGGTCTATATGAAATTAATGAAGATAATGAACAATATTTGATCCGGTGTGAATATATGTACGTGTATGTATACATGATGATTATTGGAATTAATAGTTGATTCAATCGCCATGTGATTGTATATTTGATTTGACTAATATATTTGAGCTATATAGATTGTGTTTTATTAGAATTACCAGCAATTGCTGATGTGTGTGTTCATGGGCTGTGATGATCCTTCGGGGGAGCAGAATTTCAGTGAAACAGGTGCCAAGAGTTGGGGCTAGCAGTGAGAAGAGAGGAAGATTATCATTCTAGCTAGTTTATTTTATTTTATTTGTTTTGAATAAAACACATATGTATAAGCTCTGATTTATGTTAATGTAATAAGTAGCCTTGCATTTGTCTCAGTACAAGTGCGGCGGTATCACTTCTCAAAGTAGTTTATTTTGACTTTCAATAATTAATCTTAAAAATTATCGTAGTTTTAAGTGATTATAATTGTTAGAAATTTAGGGGTGTTACACCAATTGATGATTGTGACTAGCAGATTTTCAGGTCACATGGTAGACTGGTAGGTTTACGGGTCTATCTCTCTTCCCAGTAAACTAAATGGACTGGCAGGTTTCTCGGTCCAAATGAAATTAATAAAAATTAATGAATGATATTTGATCTGATGAGAATATATAGATATGATGAGTATTGAAATTAATATTTTAGATTATATATGTATATGATATTTTCTTTTATCATCATGTGGATATTTTATTTATTATTTTTATTATTTTCTATATTTTCTCTGTTTATTAGAATTACCAGCAATCGCTGATGTTTGTGTTCATGGGCTGCGATAATCCTTCAAGGGAGCAGAATTTCAATGAAACAGGTGCCAAGGGTTAAGGCTAGCAGTGAGAAATGAGGAAGCACAGTCAGTTGATTCTGTTTATTTCGTTCTAATTAAAATAAATATATTTTTGCTTAAATTTGATTTTTTTTTCATTATGGTAATAAGTAGCCTTGTACTTGTCCCAGTACAAGTGCGGCGGTAACACTCCCCAAGGTTGCTTGTTTCGAATTTCAGTAATTCATTTATGAAAATCATTTAAATTTTAGGTTATTATAACTGTTAGAAATTGGGGGTGTTACAAAATGGTATTAGAGTCCTAGGTTTCGACTTGGGTTTGGTTTTGATGCTAACTCAAGGGATTAAAGATCCCAGAGTTAAGTAAATAAATGAGTAAAATAGTAATAATAGTAATAATTAAAACGTGAAAAATGGTAGTGAAGGGTTATGTCCTTGTCTTTTAGAAATGATTTATTTCTTTGAAATTCTAATAATTGTATATTTAAAATTATTTTGTGATTCATTATGTAATTATTATTGACTTGTGAATTTTATTTAGAAAAAGATGTTAGAGGGGTAATTAGAATTTATTTTGTGAATTATTTTGAAGAATGAAGAATGATAGAATTCTTAATTTTAAATACAAGATATTGATTTGTCATTTGAATTTATATTGACTTATCGTTTGAATCTATATTGCATTATTGGATGATTGATTTATGATATAAATATATGTGATGAGAAAAGTGATAGTTAATGTTGATATTTATATGTTCAAAATTATTCGAAGAAGGTACGCAATTAAGTTTCGAGGACGAAACTTATGTTATAGAGGGGAGAATGTAATACCCGAGATTTTATTGTTGAATTTTATTTCAGTTTGGAGGACGAAACTTGTTTTAAGGAGGGTAGAATGTACCCCAGATTTTATTATTGATTATTAATAATAATGTTGTAATACCCGAGATTTTATTATTGAATTTTATTTCAGTTTCGAGGACGAAACTTGTTTTAAGGAGGGTAGAATGTAATACCCCAGATTATCATTATTATAATAATAATAGCAATGATAATAATAACAATAACGATAATATAGTAATAATAATAATAATAATATAGTAAATAAAGATTTAGAATTTGATAATGTTTGTATTATTATTTATTAATTGGAAATAGTTATAGTAATAATAGAAATTTAGAATTTAATTGTATTGTTTTATAATTTATTAATTTATTGTAATTAAAAAGCTTAGCCCATGGCTAAACCCTAAATTTTAATTATAAACTTAGGTCTAGCCGTCTAAATCTAGCGAACGCTTAATACTTTTCTCTTCCGCTACTTCTTCTTCTCAAATCCTCGTTCTGTACTCTCGTCAATTGTTCTCCTAGGAGGTTAGCAACACAGAGATCAGGTAATCCTAATCCCCATGAACAGTAGGTTAGTTTTATATAAATTTTGATAGGGTTGTTATATATAAAATATATTATATGTAATCCTAATCCTTTAAACAATTTGATTTTCATGATAACCCTTAAATTATAGGCATTGCTGCGTTGTAGATTTATATGCCTTTCTTTTTCAGTATCTATGAGTAATTGTTACAAACAATTGATCAATTTCTTGGTGCATACCTTCTTCTTGATCGCCTCGGCTTTCGTGTTGAATTAGATAATATATATATATATATATATATATATATATATATATATATATATATATATATATCCTTTCGCATAAATTAAATATACATGTATATTTTACTTTGCTTCAAATGCCTAGGCCCTCGTGCATGAATCATCTATATTTCCATAAAACCTGTACTCCTTTTGGTGATTAAAACCCAAATTGGACTCTTCTTTTGGTGATTAAAACCCAAATTGGACTTTCATATGTATCTGTGCGTTTTGTTTGTGCTCTGCGGTGTCGTTTATTATTATTATTATTATTTTGGTGTTTGAAATACATTTGTCTTTCATTAAAATAAATATAAATATAAACATATAAATATATATTAAATATATGTACTCTTTAAATATGTTGAAGTTAATAATCTCAGTTTTCTTTCTCTACGTGGTTAACGTTTAACTCCTGCACGTTGCTGATCTCCACAATAAGAGGAATTAAGTTATTTAGTTTTTAAAGTGCTGATATTTTTATATTATTATAAGCATGTGATTAGCTAATTTTTAGTGATCCTAGATATTAGCTATGATCCTAGATTTTAGCTAGAATAAATAGAAATATAAAATGTAATTGAAATGTTAAATATATTGTATCATAATAAATTGTAATACGAATATATTAATTACATTATTATTAATTAGATTATATATATTAATATATTTCTATTTATAGTAATTATAATAATTTCATATTATATATTTTTTTTATTTATATTATTTATATTAGAAAATCTTATTATATACACTATTTATTATATAGAATATATATCTATTTATTTTATATTTTATATATTTACCCTTTCTATACTAACTATGTTAAAAGAATCGTGCTATCACAATGCAATGTTTATATATTATTCTTTATTTATCAACAAAGTAAGCACACTAATTTAAATGTTTTTGCTAGCTGTGTCTGATGCTATATTATTTAATATTCTTTCCTTCTTTATATAATATCCGTTGCATAAAGAAATATAGCATGATTAGATTTTATATCAAAATATCCTTATATCCAATATTTAATTAAATAATAGAAATGTATATAAAAGATAATTAAATAATAGAAATAATTTAGGAATCTTATTATGTGTGTATTTTAAATAACTTAACAGTGGGAGGATAGCTTTGGGATGGTACCTCTCATAGTGATAAACACAACTTATGGGCTTTATGCCCTCGATATTTATTTGATGTGAAAATGATAGTATTCATTCTTCCCAAAGTGGTGTCTGGCAGGTTTCCGGGACACTAGTAGCAACTTTGGGAAGAGGTGTGCACACTATGAAGATATGTTTATGACCAATTGATGATTGTGACTGGCAGGTTTCCGGGTCACAGGGTAGACTGGCAGGTTTCCGGGTCCAAATGAAATTAATAAAAATTAATGAATGATAATTGATATTGAAACTGATATTTTAGATTATATATGTATATGATATATTTTTTTCTTCTTTTCCATCATGTAAATAATTTATTTATTATTATTATTATTATTTATATTATCTTTGTTTATTAGGATTACTAGCAACCACTGATGTTTGTGTTCATGGGCTGCGATGATCCTTCGGGGGAGCAGAATTTCAGTGAAACAGGTGCCAAGGGTTGGGGCTAGCCGTGAGAAGTGAGGAAGATCATCAGTATTCTAGCTAGTTTATTTTATTTTAATTTTGAATAAAACACATTTTACTTAAGTTGTTTTTTTTTATTATTATAATAAGTAGCTTTGCACTTGTCTCAGTACAAGTGCGACGGTAACACCTCCTAAGGTTGTTTATTTCGAATTTCATTAATTCATTTATGAAAAGCATTTAAATTTTTTTGTTATTATAACTGTTGGAAATTGGGGGTGTTACAAATGAAATACCCCATATTATTATTATTGGTTATTAATGATGATGATGATGATGATAATAATAGATTAGAATAATAATAAGAATAAAATAATAGTAATAAAAAAATCTAAAAATTAATAATGTTGTATTATTTCTGTGGTAATCATATTATTTTGTAAAATAATATTATTAGATTAGTCAAGATTAGATCTAAGAATCTAGGAATAGTTAGATCAAATTATATTTTCAATTTTTGAATTCATCATCGGACTCAAAATATATCTAATAATAAAATTATATAATTTGTTTTAATTCATTTATCGGGAAGAATTAAAGAGCCCAGCCCATAGCTAAACCCTAAATTTTAATTATAAACTTAGGTCTGGCCGCTTAAACCTTTAAAAAAAACGCTCGATACTTTTCTTCGCCTCTATTTTCTTCTTTTCTCTCCGCTACTACTTACTCTCGTCAAATATTTTTCTAGGAGGCTAGTAAATACGGAGACCAGGTAATTCTAATTCCCATGAGTCTTAATTTTATGTAAATTTTGATAGGTAATCCTAATCCCTAGAAGGTAATTCTAATCCTCATGAGTCTTAGGTTAGTTTTATGTAAATCTTGATAGGTAATTCTAATCCTCACGGGTCTTAAGTTAGTTTTATGTAAATCTTGATAGGTAATTTTAATTCCCATGAGTTTTAGGTTAGTTTTATGTAAATTTGATAGGTAATCCTAACCCTTAAAACAAACTTGCGTCTCGTGCTGATTCTTTTCTTTGCATCCTGTGTTGACATTGAGTATATGCATATGTGCATCTTGCTGCTTTTGACAGATATAGTGTAAGATTTTTGCATATTGCTACGGGTCCCAAGCCCTTTTGTTTTCCTTTAGTTTGACCTTTTGACCAATGCATTTATTCCATTAGATTACATGTGATTTTAAAATCCTCCCTCTTGAATTACGTGATGAGTTTTTGTTGAAAATCTTGTATAGATGAATATATATCATGATTGTACGTGTGTTCCCTGGGTTTTAGTTTACGGTACTTCTCGTTTTACTGTTTGTTTCTTTTACAAAGTCATTTAACATTAAATGTAAGATGCTTGTAGCCTTGTGCGTTGCTGTTGCTCTAGGTTCTCTGGATATTATCAACTATAATATATTATGATAATATAATATAATATATTATGTTAGTTGCGCATGTTGTATTATTTGATATTTCTTTTATTTATTTTTTTTCTTCATATAATATCTCCTCACAATAAAATAGATATGAATAGATTATATGTAAAATATCTTTATATCCTATATTTAATTAAGATAATAGAAAAATATATAAAAGATAAGTAAATAATAGAAATAATTTATGAGTTTATTTTGTGTGTATTTTAAATAACTTAACCGTGGGAGGATAGCTTTGGGACAGTACCTCTCAAAGTGATGAGCACAACTTTTGGGCTTTATGCCACCGATGTGAAAAGATAGTATCTGTTCTTCCCAAAGTGGTGTCTGGCAGGTTTCCGGGACACTAGTAGCAACTTTGGGAAGAGGTGTGCGCACTAGGAAGATATGTTTATGGCCAATTGATGATTGTGACTGGCAGGTTTCCATGTCACAAGGTAGATTGACAGGTTTCCGGGTCTACCATGGTTCTCTTCCCACTAAACTAAATGGACTGACAGGTTTCCGAGTCCAAATGAAATTAATAAAAATTAATAAATGATATTTGATCCGATGAGAATATATAGATATGATGAGTATTGAAATTAATATTTTAGATTATTTATGTATGTAATACCCCAGGTTATTATTAACAGTAATGATATTATTATTAATAGTAATAACCCATTAGTCTTGGTGAGTCAAATATTCCTAATCTTAATTTCCTTAGAAATTTTCAGCTTATGCGAAAAAAAAGAGGGTAGGTAATAAGTCCACTACTTGTCAACCAAGTCACATTAATTCATACCACGATTGGTTGATTGAATTTAATATACCCTATCACATTAAATTTCCCCCATGATTGATTGATTGAATTTAATATACCCTATCACATTAAATTCACACCATGATTGATTGATTGAATTTAATATATCCTATTAATGAGTTGGCAATAGTAAAAGAGCCTAAAGCTAAACCCTAATTTTAAGTGTAAATAGAAGTCTAGCCTAACCCTAAATATTCATCTTCTATTCTTACTCTGAGTCAATTATTTTTCTAAGAGGTTAGCAAAGATGGAGACCAGGTAATCCTAATCCGCAGAACAACCTTACATCTCGTGCTTCTTCTTTTTCTCTACATCCTATTTTACTAATTCTAATTCTCATGAGTCTTAGGTTAGTTTTATATAAGTTTTGATAGGGTTGTTATATATGAAATATATTATATGTAACCCTAATCCCCATGAGTCTTATGTTAGTTTTATGTAAATTTTGTAATCCTAATCCCCATAAGTCTTATGTTAGTTTTATGTAAATTTTGTAATCCTAATCCCCATGAGTCTTAGGTTAGTTTTATGTAAATTTTGTAATCCTAATCCCCATGAGTCTTAGGTTAGTTTCATGTAAATTTTGATAGGTAACCTAATCCTAGAATACTGTACAAATACACTTCCTTCTTTTTGATTTGTGCGAGTAGCCTTCTGCAAAGTGGTTTAATATTGAATATAAGATGCCTTGCAGTGCATAGTCGTGGGTTTCGATTAGGTGATTGAATTATATATATATATATATATATATATATATATATATATATATATATATAGGTTCCTTCTTCTCAGCTTGCGTGCTTGATATACATATGCCTGTGCGTTTTTCCTCAAGAATTGAATACAATTGATTTGCCTCGATCAACGTGCTTCAATTTTATATATATCATTCAATCCAATTTTCCCCTGTGCGTGTCCGGTTTCTTTTTGTGTTTGAAAAACCATTAATTCGCCTCGGTTTTTGTGCATGCTTTGTATACACCTGATCCTGTGCGTCATTTTTCCTGTGCGTCATTTTTTTGCTTTGAATGAATTAGGAATCCATTAGAAGTGTGTGTCATTTTTATTACACTATGTTATACCCCTGTGCAATAAATTACAATATGTTATATTCATGTACAATACTAAAATTAATAACTCCTGCACATATCTGTCCATGTTATTTTTCTTTCACTTATTTGATTTTCTTCTTTTTCTTTATACAATATCTCCTGCGCAATAAGATAAGATACCAACAGATTTTAGGTCAAGATATCCTTATATCTATAATTAATTAAAATATTATTATATATATATATATATATATATATATATATATATATATATATATAAAGGATAAGTAAATAGTAGAAATAATTTAGGAATTTTATTATGTGTGTATTTTAAAATAATTTCACAGTGGGAGGATAGCTTTGGGATGGTACCTCTTAAAGTGATGAACACAACCTTTGGGCTTTATGTCTCCGATATATTATTTGATGTGAACCGATTATATCCGTTCTTCTCAAAGTGGTGTTTGGCAGGGTTTCCCGAGACACTAGTAGCAACTTTGGGAAGAGGTGTGTACATTAGGACGAAATGTTTTATGACCAATTTGATTGATCGTAACTGGCAGGGTTTCCCGGGTTACAAGGTAGATTGGCAGGGTTTCCCGGATCTACCATGGTTCTCTTCCCACTAAACTAAATAGACTGGCAGGGTTTCCCGGGTCTAAATAAATTTAAAAAGATAATGGATAATATTTGATTCGATGAGAACATGGAGATGTGATGAGTATTGAGATTGATATTTTAGAGTATAAATATGTATGTAGTATTTTCTTTTATCATCATGTAAATATCTTATTTATTGTTGTTGTTGTTGTTGTTGTTATTATTATTATTTTCTATATTATCTTTGTTTATTAGGATTACCAACTTTTACTGATGTTTGTATTCATGGGCTGCGACGATCCTTCGGGGGAGCAGATTTTCAGTAAAACAGGTTTCAAAGTTGGGCTGTTGGGACTAGCAGTGAGAAGTGAGGAAGACCAATGAACAATTCTAGCTATTTTTTTTATTTTTTATGCTTTGAATAAAATACTTTTATTTAAGTTTGGATTTATGTTAATGTAATAAGACAGCCTTGCACTTGTCTCAGTACAAGTGCAGCGGTAACACTTCTCAAATTTTAGTTACTTTGAGTTTCAGTAATTATTTATAAAAATTATTGCAAATTTTATGTTATCATGATTGTTAGAAATTTGGGGGTGTTACAATGTATATGATATTTTCTTTTATCATCATGTGGATATTTTATTTATTATTTTTATTATTTTCTATATTTTCTCTATTTATTAGGATTACCAGCAATCGCTGATGTTTGTGTTCATGGGCTGCGATGATCCTTCAGGGGAGCAGAATTTTAGTGAAATAGGTGTCAAGGGTTGAGGCTAGCAGTGAGAAGTGAGGAAGCACAGTCAGCTGATTCTGTTTATTTCGTTCTAATTAAAATAAATATATTTTTGCTTAAGTTTTATTTTGTTTTTCATTATTGTAATAAGTAGCCTTGCACTTGTCCCAGTACAAGTGCAGCGGTAACACTCCCCAAGGTTGTTTGTTTCGAATTTCAGTAATTCATTTATGAAAATCATTTAAATTTTAGATTATTATAACTGTTAGAAATTGGGGGTGTTACATCTTGACACCTATTTCACTGAAATTTTGCTTCCTCGAAGGATCATTGCAGCCCATGAACACAGACAAAAATCAGCAAAGCTGGTAATCCTAATAAAACCCAATTCAAATGCCTCAAATATATTAATCAAAGCAAATATATATAATCATATGGTAATTGCATCAAACATTATTCATTATATGTTTAAATTTATTTAGACCCGAGAAATCTTGCCAATCTATTTAGTGGGCAGAGAACCAGGTAGACCCGGGAAACCCTACCAGTCTACCCTGTGACTCAAGAAACCCTGCCAGTGACAATTAATCAAATTGGCCATAAAATACTTCTTCCTAGTGTGCACATCTCTTCCCAAAGTTGCTACTAGTGTCCCTGGGAAACCCTGTCAGACACCACTTTGGGAAGAACAGATATCATCGGTTTACATCAAATAATATATTGGAGGCATAAAGCCTAAGGGTTGTGTTCATCACTTTAGGAGATACCATCCCAAATTTATCCTCCCACTGCTAAATTATTTTAAATATACTCATAATAAAATTCCCAAATTATTTCAATCACACACAAAATGGATTCATCAAATTTACAGAAACCAAACCAAATATATGATTTATTAATATTTTACACCTATTTAATTATCTTATATATATATATATATATATATATATATATATATTCTATTCTTTAATTAATTATAGGATAAAAAGATATTTTGATATAAAATTTACTCATATCCCATTCTTATTTTATAGGAGATATTATGTAATCTAGAGCAATTTATTAATGGGTTAAAAGTCAAACAAAAGAAATTAAAAAGGAAACATGGAACCCACGTGAAGGAGAAAAAAATTCAGATTTGGAAGATATCCAATGGAGAGGTGTTCATGATGCCCGGTCGCCCTATTCGCCCTCCCGCGCCCAACAAAAAATCGCCCTGCCCAATCCTAAGAAAAGCAGCCTGAACAAAATTGGGCACAACTGAGCTAGGCATTTTTGCGGGCAGGGTCGGGCACTGGGCAGGGTATGCTACCCTGCCCATTTGGCCCTGCCCATTAGTGTATATAATATTTTTAATTTTTTAATAGAATAAAAAAATATTTTATATTTTATAGGTGATTCCATATGCTTCATCCTTTTGACAATTTGGAGCCTTGATGCAAACTCTAGGAGTATTGGATGTCTACAAGGCTTTAATTGCAATTTTTTGATGCCTTTTATTTAATGAATTACGGATGTTATTTAATATTTTAGTTGCGGATATTTGACTATTTGTTATTTTGTTAAGATATATGATTGTTTTTTTAATTTTAAGACTTAAGTTGTAGACTTATATCTAAATATTTTGAAGTGTAGAATTATGGATTTCATTTGAAGTTTGCAATATTGTTTATTAGGTATGATTAAAGTTATTTTTTTGACATAAGGTGTCGCAAGGTTACAGCGTATCGCCACTTGGGCAGGGAAGGGCTGCCCTGCCAGCCCATTATTGCCCTGCCCACAAATCTTAGGGTTTCTATCGGGCAGGGCCGGGCACTGGGCTGCATTTTGCTGTCCAATGATCTCTTGGGCAGGGCATCGGGCAAGAGTCTCGCCCTGCCCATGAACACCCCTAATCCAATGTGCCCTTGAATAAAACCAAGAGAAAATAAAAAAACCTTGTATTCTTAGTTTCAAAGTACATCAAATATAACAAAAACAAACGCAGGGGACAAACAACCCAACCTAAACCTAAGATCTTGCATCGATTCAGAACAAGAAAAGATGCCCACGGTCAAAGAACAAGGAAAACTGATAAAAAGTATGTAAACATCTGAATTGGAAGAAAATCTAGAAACTTTAGAATTCAAACTCGCAAGTATACACTATGAATTGAATCGAAACACTTCATATGTAGTAATCAAGACAAAAACGAATAGAAAACCTAAACAAAAACTAAAAGAGAAGACGTATTGTAATACATCGGATTTTTATTAATAATAATAATAACAATAACAATAATATAGTAATAATAAAATTTAATAATAATATATAGTAAATAAAGATTTAGAATTTAATAATGTTTGTATCATTTTATAATTTATTAGTTGAAATAATTATAGTAATAATAAAAAATTTTAGAATTTAATTGTACTGTTTTATAATTTATTAAGTGGAATAATTAAAGGGCCTAGCACATAGCTAAAACCCTAGATTTTAATTTTAAACTTAGATCTGGCCGTCTAAACCTAACGAACGCTCATACCTTTCTTCTCCTTGTTTTTCTTCTCAAATCCTCTTTCTGTACTTTCATCACATCAAATTAAAATTAGGCCGCTAGCAAGAACGGAGACCAGGTAATTCTAATCCCATGAGTCTTAGGTTAGTTTTATGTAAATTTTGATATGTAATTCTAATCCCCATGAGTCTTAGGTTAGTTTATATAAATTTCGATAGGTAATCCTAATCCCTAGAACAATCTTGCATCTCGTGCTTATTCTTTTTCTCTACATCCTATTTTGTCATTCCTGTATGTGTGATCCGAGTATATGCTCTTCTGTGCATCGTGTTGCTTCTAACAGATCACATATAACTTAGGGTTTCCTCTTTTTTTTTTCATGCTGCTGTGGCCCCACACCTTTTTGTTTACCTTTGACCAATTCACATATTACACCAAATTATATGATTTCATATCTCCCCTTCTCACATTGTGCAGTGAGGTTTTTTGAAAGTTTTTTGTAAATGAATATATGATGCCCGTACGAATGTGCGTTCTCTAGATTTAGGTTTTAGGTGATTGAATATATATATATATAATTTTTTTTCCTCGTCTTGTGTATTAGCTTTTTGCAAAGTCATAAGATGTCTGTACATTTTGGCTCTGGGTTCTATGTTTGTTTTCCTTTGGCTTAAAATCCTATCCTATAACATATTGTGATTCTATTTGTTTCGTCAATAAATGAATCAATATCTCAATTATATATTCTCATGACAAACCCATGAGTAAAATGGATAATGAGTAAAGCTAAGGATTTAAATGATGGTCATGAGAACTTCTCATGACAACCTTATAAGAACCCATGAGTAAAATGGATAATGAGTAGAGCTAAAGATTTAAATGATGGTTATGAAAATTTCTTATGACAGCCTTATAGAAACTCATGAGAATTTATTTTACAGTTTAATTTGAGAAATCCATTTTTGTGTGTATTGAAATAATCTAACAGTGGGAAGATAGCTTTGGGATGGTACCTCCCAAAGTGATGAATACAATCGGGCTTTATGCCCTCGATATATTACTTGATGTGAACCGATGATATCCGTTCTTCCCAAAGTGGTGTCTGGCAGGGTTTCCCGGGACACTAGTAGTAACTTTGGGAAGAGCTGTGCACACTAGGAAGAAATACTTGATGGCCAAATTTGATTAATTGTGACTGGCACAGTTTCCCGGGTCACAGGGTAAACTGGTAGGGTTTCCCGGGTCTAAATAAATTTAAAAAAATGTCGAATAATGTTTGATGTAATTACCACATGATTTATATATATATATTGTAACACCCCCGATTTCTAACAGTTATAATAACAAAAATTTAAATAATTTTTATAAATAAATTAATGAAATTTGAAATAAACAACTTGGGGAAGTGTTACCGCCGCACTTGTACTGGGACAAGTGCAAGGCTACCTTATTACATTAATCTAAGTCCAAACTTAAATAAAAATGTTTTACTCAAAGCGTAAATAAAATAAGAAAAACTAGCTAGCATTCTCATTGTTCTTCCTCACTTCTCACTGCTAGCCCCAACAACCCCAACTTCGAGACCTGTTTCACTGAAAATCTGCTCCCCCGAAGGATCGTCGCAGCCCATTAACACATACATCAGTAAAAGCTGGTAATCCTAATGAACAAGGTTAATATAGAAAATAATAATAATAATAATAATAAGATATTTACATGATGATAAAAGAAAATATTATATACATATTTTTACTCTAAAATATCAATCTCAATACTCATCGAAATCCAATATTATTCATTATCTTTTTAAATTTATTTAAACCCGGGAAACCCTGCCAGTCTATTTAGTTTAGTGGGAAGAGAACCATGGTAAACCCGGGAAGCCCTGCCAGTTTACCCTGTGACCCGGGAAACCTTGCCAGTCACAATCAATCAAATTTGGCCATCAAGAATTTCTTCCTAGTGTGTACACCTCTTCCCAAAGTTGCTACTAGTGTCCCAGGAAACCCTGCCAGACACCACTTTGGGAAGAATGAATATCATCAGTTCACATCAAATAATATTTCGAGGGCATAAAGCCCAATTGTGTTCATCACTTTGGGAGGTACCATCCCAAAGCTATCCTCTCACTGTTAAATTGTTTTAAAACACACTGTAACACCCCCAATTTTCCAACAATTATAATAACATAAAATTTCAATGATTCTTTTATAAATGATTATTGAAATTCAAAATAACCAAAATTTGGGAAGTGTTACCGCCGCACTTGTACTGGGACAAGTGCAAGGTTACTTATTACAATAACATAAATCCAAACTTAAGCAAAAATGTTTTTTTTTTCAAAGCATAAAGTAAAATAAAACTAGCTAGAATTAGTCGACTATTCTTCCTCACTGCTAGCCCCAGCCTTGAAAACCTGTTTCACTGAAATTCTGCTCCCCCGAAGGATCATCACAGCCCAGAACACAAACATCAGCAAAAGCTAGTACTCCTAATAAACAGAGAAAATATAGAATAATAATAATAATAATAATAATAATAAAATAAATATAAATATTCATATGATGATTAAAAAAAATATCATATACATATATATAATCTAAAATATCAACTTTAATACTCATCATATCTATTTATTCACATCGAATAAAATATTATTCATTATCTTTTTAAATTTATTTAGACCCGGGAGACCTGCCAGTCTATTAAGTTTTGTGGGAAGAGAACCATGGTAAACCTGGGAGACCCTGCCAGTTTACCCTGTGACTCGAGAGCCCATGCCAGTCACAATCAATCAAATTGGCCATAAAACATTTTGTCCTAATGTGCACACCTCTTCCCAAAGTTGCTACTAGTGTCCCGGGAGCCCCTGCAAGACACCACTTTGGAAAGAACGGATATAATCGGTTCACATCAAATAATATATCGAGGCATAACGCTTGAGGCTTGTGTTCATCACTTTAGGAGTACCATCCCAAAGCTATCCTCCCACGATTTAAATTATTTTAAATACACTCACATAATAAATAGATTTCTCAATAAATATATATATATATATATATATATGAAAGCATTTATAAATTTTAATCACAAAAGCCGAAGCAACTAGAGCAACCATGTGAGGTATGTATATTCAATGGTAATTCATCAATTTATATATGTTTCAGTTTCAAAAAAAAAAAAAAACCAAAACCTTCAAAACTATCACATATAGGCAGGTATATGCAATCATAAATGGATTTTGCAAAAAGCTTCTTCACACAATCCGAGATTAAAATAGTGTATACATATAATTCAATCACCCATGCACCTACGTTTAGAATAATATTCAAAGGTTGAATGGTTTTGTAAAAAGTTAATTAGGATTATATAAAATATATTTTACATATAGAAAATCACATATGATATACTTAGGATCATAATTACTTATCAAGATTCATATGAAATTAACCTAAGACCCATGGAATTATGATTACATATAATACATTTCATATATAACAACCCTATCAAAACTTATATAAAACTAATTTAAGACTCATGGGAATTAGAATTAGCAAAATAGGATGTAGAGAAAAAGAAGAAGCACGAGATGCAAGGTTGTTCTGGGGATTAGGATTACCTGGTCTCCGTTTTGCTAGCCTCTTAGAAAAATAATTGACACAGAGAAAGATTAGAGGAAGTAGTAGAAGAGAATATGAGAATTCAGGGTTAGGCTAGACTCATATTTATAACTTAAAATTAGAGTTTAGCTTTGGGCTCTTTTACTCTTACCAACTCATTAATAGGGTATATTAAATTAAATCAATCAACCATAATGTGAATTTAATATGATAGGGTATATGAGATTCAATCAATCAATCATGGTATGAATTAATGTGATTTGGTTGGCAGTAATGGATTTATTACCTAAAAACAATCATGGTCATCAATCAATCATAGAGTGAATTTAATGTAATAGGGTATATCACATTAATTCAATCAATTATGATTTGAATTAATGTGACTTGGTTTTTCTTAGTGCATAAGCAGAAAATTCCTAAGGTAATTAAGACTAGGAATATTTGGCCTACCAAAAATAAAATAAAATGGGTTATTACTATTAATAAAAATCTGGGATATCACACACACACATGATGAACTCCTAAATTATTTCTATTATTTACTTATCTTTTATATATTTTTATATTAATTTAACTAAATATAGATATAAAGATATTTTGAACTATCTTATCTTATTGCGCAGGATATATTATTAAAAAAAATCAAAGAATAAATAAATGAATAAAAGAGACTGGACCCCCACAAAGCAATTATATTTAATAATAAATAAAATAAAATGACGCACAGGAAAACTTCATCCAGGCAGTTGGTTTTCAATTCATTTGGAAAATACATGAGAGGCACAAATTGAATTCAGGGAGATCGGATTAAAACCTGTGCATGTGCCATTCAAGTACGAAGGCCGAGGCGAGGAAAGTATTATTCAATTAAAAAGAAAAAAAAGAAGAAAGACGTACAACAAAGAAGAAAAGAAAGACGTACAGCATTACGTAATTGAAGCACGCACATCGAGGCAAGCAATTATATATATATATATATATATATATATATATATATATATATTTCTATAATACGGAAATCAAATCGCAATTAGTTTCTATAGCCTAGGGAACACAATTACCTATCAAGATATATAATTAACCTAAACTCATGGGGATTAGGATTACCTGGTCTCCGTGTTTGCTAACCTCCTAGAAGAACGAGAGTATAGCGGCAGAGAAAAGTATCGGGTGTTTTCTAGGTTTAAACGGTAGACCTAAATTTATAATTAAAATCTAGGGTTTTAGCTATGGGCTGGACCTTTTAATTATTCCTAATAAATGAATTAAAAAATGTAGAGTTTTTATTATTAGATATATTTTGAGTCTGATAATAAATTCAAAAATTGAAAATATAATTTAATCTAACTACTCCTAGATTTTTAGATCTAATCTTGACTAATCTAATATTACTATTTACAAAATAATATGATTACCGCGGAAACAATACAACATTATTAATTTTTTTAATTATTTTATTAGTATTATTTTAATCTATCATTATCATTACTATTTCTATTATTATTATTATTATTAAAATTTCGGGGTATTACATATATATATATATTCGCTTTGATTATTATATTTGTGTCATTTAAATTGTGTTTTGTTAGAATTACCAAAAATTGCTGATGTTTGTGTTCATGGGCTGCGATGATCCTTCGGGGGAGCAGAATTTCAGTGAAACAGGTGTTGAGAGTTGGGGCTAGCAGTGAGAAGTGAGGAAGCACAGTCAGTTGTTTATTTTACTTTATTTTGTTCTAATTAAAAACACTTTTTGCTTAAGTTGGGTTTTACATTATTTGTAATAAGTAGCCTTGCACTTGTCCTAGTACAAGTGCGGCAGTAACACTTCCCAATGTTGTTTGTTTCGAATTTCAGTAATTCATTTATGAAAATCATTTAAAGTTTAGGTTATTATAACCGTTAGAAATTGGGGGTGTTACACGTACACAAGAACGACAAAACGGGAAAGGATTTATTTTTGTTCACAGGAACCAAGACCGGCATGTAACAATTAATTCCTATTGTTCTATGGGTTAGGATTATCTGGTTTCCGTTTTGCTAACCTCCTAGAAGAATAATTGACGTCGGGTACGAAAAGAGGATACAACAGCGGAGAAGAAATGTATTGAACATTCGCTAGGTTATTAATAAATTCTAAAACAATACAAACATTATTAAATTCTAAATCTTTTTTTACTATATTATTGTTATTATTATTATCATTAAATTTTATTATAACTATATTATTGTTATTGTTATCATCATCATCATCATTAATAATAATTTGAGGTATTACACGTCCACTTTCTAATAACCCGAGCAATTCCTAATGAGTTCAGAAGAGCCACCTGTGATGATATTATGGATAAAGAATTAAGATCACTAACGATAAAGAACAAATAAGTGAAATAATAAAAAATGGGATACATTTGAGACATTAATATATATATAAGCATTACTATAATAGTGAGGCCAACTATATTTCTTTGAAATTAAGCTTCTTGTAGATTTAATTTGAATTATGACTATGATAATTCCTTGATTTATGAGCTAAATTATTATCATGATAACCCCTATGATGGGGGCTAATTAATAATATATGGATATGAAATATTGATATTGCATTATAGAAGAAGCTATAAAGAATTGTGATAGCTAATAGAGAGTTATAAATATATATATTGATATTTATTGGTATCGAAATAAATAGGATACACTAATCACGTTGATATAAATATAATTATTTTCTCTAACAACAGAATGACTTTTTGATGACATTACGGTTGTGCATGGTAACACTCCCAGAATGACTTTTTTTCTAATTTTTATGCCCCGAAACAAAAATGGATGGGAATTGTGTTTGGTAAATCCGGTTTTTTTTCTTGCTCCCGGGATGAACCGGTTTATTTTTTGTGCTGGGGAGTAAAAAGAAGAAGCTAAAAATTTTAGCTTCTCTATTCCAGGGCAAAAAATCAGAATTTATTTTTCCCTCAATCGAAGCAGAAATTTACCCTCGTTCACCACCACCACTGCCGTTGCCACCCCCAACACCACCGCTACCCCACTGACACCATCGCCGCCACCACCATTGCCACCACCACCACAACCACCGCCGCCGCCACCACCGCCACCGCCCCATCACCACTACCGTCGTCGCCACCACCACCGCCACTGCCCCGCCACCACCGCCACTGCCCCGCCACCATCGCTGCCACCACCACCCCGCCTCAGCCGCCACCGCCATCACCGCCACAACCACGCCCCACCACAGCCACCACCCCACCACCACCGCCACCACCGCACCGCCGCCGCCGCCGCCACCACTTCCCAGCCTCAGTCGCCACTGCCACCGCCCCGCCACCACCACCGCCGCCATCACCACCACCGTCACCGCCCCACCACCACCACCACCACCGCGCCGCCGCCGCCGCCGTCGTTGCCACTCCCGCCACCACCGCCACCACCACCACCGCCATCGCCACATAAATAATTTTTTGAATATAAAAATTACATAAATAATTTTTTTAGGAAATTTAAATTTATTTGTAAAGTATAATAATTATATTAATTATTAAAGAAAGGGTAAAAGATTTCTCCAGTCATTGGAGATAAAGTGTAATACCCCGGATTTTAATGATGATGATAATAATAATAATAATAATAGAAATAGAAATGATAATGATAGATTAAAATAATACTAAATAAATAAATTATATTAATGGTGTTGTATTGTTCCGGTGATAACCATATTATTTTGTAAATAATATTATTAGATTGATTAAGAATAGATCCTAGATTCTAGGAGTTAGTTATATCAAAATATGATTTTAATCTTTTTTTGAATTCATTATCGGATTCAAAATATATCTAATAATTAAAAGGTCCAGCCCATAGTCAAAACCCTAAATTTAATTATAAATACCAGGTCTGGCCGCTTCAACCTAGAAAACACCCGATACTTTTCTCTGTGGCTAAACCCTCGTTCTTCTAGGAGATTAGCAAACACGGAGACCAGGTAATCCTAATCCCCATGAGTAGGTTAGATTTATGTAAATCTTGTAATCCTAATCCCATAAGTATTAGATATAGAGTTATATATAGATATATGTATCGAACTGTTCTGTCTTGGGTCACGTGGTTTAGTTTCACATTTAACATTGAATCAAATCTCCGTTGTGTTCTTGTGTCCTCTATGAATGGAAATCAATTTCTACGCCTCGAACCACGTGCTTCCCTTGTTGAATATTTAAGATTGCATGCAAGCATTCTCTCTGTGCGTTTTTTTTTAAATTCAATTTTTCTCTCTTGCTTTAGACACCTCGGCCCTCGTGCAGGGATTATATATATGTGTTTCTTTGTGTATAATTCTTGTACGTTTCCTTCCTCTTTATGTATATAATACTTTCCAAATGAAAGCCTCGTTTTGCGTGCGCATCATCTTCCTATTCGTGTTTTTATTTTTTATTTTTCTTCTTTCTTTTCTTTTCTTTTTCTTTTCTGTTTCGTTTGGTTCCTTATACTCCTGTACGTTGTGCTTGCTTTTGTAATTGATGGCTGGTTTTTTTATGTGAGTACAATATGCTATAGTACAGGCAATAATATGCAATGTTCTATACTCCTATACAATACTAAAATTTAATATCTCATGGGCAATAAGACCAGATACTAACAGGTTTTAATTTAAAAATATCCTTATATCTATATTTTAGTAAAGTAATATAAAAATATATAAAAGATAAGTAAATAATAAAAATAATCTAGGAATTTATTATGTGTATGTTTTAAAACATTTTAACAGTGGGAGGATAGCTTTGGGATGGTACCCCCAAAGTGATGAACACAACCTTAGGCTTTATGCCTCGAAATATTATGTGATGAGAAAATTGAGATATCCGTTCTTCCCAAAGTGGTGTCTGGCAGGGTTTCCCGGGACACTAGTAGCAACTTTGGGAAGAGGTGTGCACACTAGGAAGAAATACTTGATATACTTGATGGCCAATTTGATTGATTGTGACTGGCAGGGTTTCCCGGGTCACAGGGTAAACTGGCAGGGTTTCCCGGGTTTACCATGGTTCTCTTCCCACTAAACTAAATAGACTGGCAGGGTTTCCCGGGTCTAAGAAATTTTAAAAGATGATAAATAATAATATCTGAGTCAATGATAATGTATAGCTATGATGAATATGAGAAACTGATTTTGTGGATTATAAATATATATAAGGTATTTTCTCTATCATATGTAATTAACTTAACTATTTATTTGTTTATTGGTTACTATTGTTATCATTTTGTGTTATTTTTAACTATTAGGATTACCAGCGTTTGCTGATGTATGCGTGTTCATGGGCTGCGACGATCCTTCGGGGGAGCAGATTTTCAGTGAAACAGGTCTCGAAGTTGGGGCTGTTGGGGCTAGCAGTGAGAAGTGAGGAAGAATCATCAGTATTCTAGCTAGTTTATTTTATTTTAATTTTGAATAAAACACATTTTGTCAATAAGTAGCCTTGCACTTGTCCCAGTACAAGTGCGGCGGTAACACTTCCCAAAGTTGTTTATTTCGAAATTCATTAGTTTATTTATAAAAATCATTTAAATTTTTGCTATTATAACTGTTAGAAATTGGGGGTGTTACATAAAGTTATCTCCAGTGAGCCTAAAACTACGTCGTTTTGGATTAATGAAGGGTATGTTTGTAATTTTAGGTGAATTAATGAAGGGTGTTTCGGTAAAATTCATATAATAAAAAATAAACAAAATTACGGAAACAACCTTCATTAATTCACCTAAAATTACAAACACACCCTTCATTAATTCAAAACGGCGTAGTTTTGGGGTTACTGGTGATAACTTTATCTCCAGTGACTGGAGAAATACTTTTCCCTTAAAGAAAAGGACAAAATGGTAAAAATAATTCATTAATCCTTCATCTTCCTCCCTTACTATTTTTTTTAACTCCCAAACAAGAAGAGGAAAAATGTGTTACCAAACGTAATTCTGATTCTCGGAGTAAAAATAAAATGGGTTAACAAACGTAATTCTGATTCTCAGAACTCTTCCAAAGCGCAGAATCAGGGAAAACTGTTTCATCTCAGAAACAGTGCTGGACAATAGAATGGTTGCCATGCACACCCTACTATTCCGAGCAAAAAAATGACATTACTATGAATATTATAGAAGAGAGAGATTTAAAAGATGCTACTTTATTTTTTTTTTCTTTTTACCCAATAAAGATGTTATTATATTCAGTTTTAAATATAAGACATAATTTATAATGTAAATTATTTATACTATAATTATGTCTAATATTTAAAATCAGGGGAGTATATTAATATTTTTTAAAAAGTACAGTTTTTATTTTTGAGCCGGGAAGAAACTGAAAATCGACCATCGTCAATTCGCGCCAAGAAATTTATACTAATGCTTTGGGATTGGGGGCTTCTCTAAATTTTTACACCCGCCATCTTGGCTAGTTACGGTCATGATAGTGAAAACGTAGATTTTACCTGAAAACAGGAGGAGAATGAAAAATCGTAAAACATAAAATCGTAACGTAGTAAAATTGTAAAAACTTAAAAGTGTTTGAAAAATTAGTAAAATCGTTTCAATGAAAAAAATCGTAAAAATATAAAATCGCAGTGATAAAACGAGTTTTTAACTACTTGGTTAGTGATTAACCGGGAACATCTCAAAGACTACGCATGCATGGAGAAATCACAACTTCCCTTGGGAAAAAGAAAATTTGCTTTTATTACTATGTAAAGAAGGGAGAAAAATGTGAAAGTGTTGACGTTACGGAGGAACGACAAAATGAAAAGAGGGAAGGTTGATCCTAGAGAAATGCCGATGTTTGCAAGCATGATCTCACAATCGCACGCAGCCTTTCAAAGATGGGAAGGGGAGGCAGTATCAACAGCTGTACGTAGTTCATGGCACAGGAAGAACATTCGATTTTGACCATTTTGACGAGAAAGTACACCCTCAAGCGCTGAGTTGGAGCGCTCATTATCATTTCTTTTTAATTTTCAAATTAAATTTCAATATTCCATTTCCAAAGCTCCCCTCATAATTTCTACCAATCGGAGCCTTCATCTCTGGCTGGTTGCTCCCCCTTTCTCTCCCCGCCGGAATCTTGCTCTTTTGCTCTCTCCTCCTCCCATGAACTATTTCTAGGGTTTCACGGAGCTGCTCCACTCTCACAGTCATGTCACGTCAGACTCCCAACTCCGCCTTTATTAAATCCAAGACCCTCGACAATAAATATGTACGTGCTACCAATTTGCCTCAAACATCTATGCTTATTTGATTTTTGTTTTTCATTCTCCACATCTGCTTTTAGATTTTACCGATCTCAATTGATTTAGTCTCTATTCGGTTCTTGATTAAATGTGGCTTTAAAAAGCTCTGTAAAATTTTCAGTTGTGTATCTTCCTGTCGCTCAATAAACTTCGAGGCCTGAATATTATTGTTTAATGAGTATTTTAAGCTGCATTCCGATTTTCACTCTGCTTCAGTCTAGCGACTGGCTCACGTAATCTATGTTTTTGTTTCTGCACTCTAGTTTCATTGTCATTCTAATGAAAATCTCACCCCCAATCTGTATGTGTTGCTCTATATGTATTTATATTTCTCTCCTGCTCTCTTTCTCTTTCGTGGGAAATTGGTAACCAAAACCAAGAGTAAATTTAGTGAATTGATCATCCAAGAACTTTTGAGGGGACGATGCTTCTTTGTCCGAGTCCTGAATGCAGAATTGTCTAGGATTCACGTGCTGTTTTGTAGTACTGGTTTGGAACTCCGACGACTATTATATAACAATGAAAATCTGATAGTGGAATGATGGCAGTGTTAGCACGGGGCGGTATTATGGAAAGCTGGCAGGCAATTGACTGGTAGTGATTAGAAATGGAGTTTATGGCAGGAGAGAAGTAAAAGAAGGTTTGTGAAGTTTTTATGAACTTGGTGGTTAGAATATTGATAGTGTGATTAAAGTGGTCTTGAGGAATCATCTGGTGGCATCAGCAACTGTGATAATTTCGTAGCACTAGGTTATGCTATTTAGTGGGCAATGCAGACAATTGTGTCAGTACACGAACGTCAAAGATGATATTGCCTGTTTTGACAGTGGTAGTTCTGAGATGTTTGTTCAAGAGGCAGGCTATTAATATTTTCAGTTGTTGTGACCAGTGCTGAGCTGTTTTGTGTTGGCAAATATTGGTTAAAGTTTTACGCCAGTCGTGCAAGTAGCATGGAATTGTGCAATGTGATTAGGATGGTCATATGCTGTAAATTTTTATTTTCACCTTGAAACAAGTGATGGGCTTAGTCACGGTTTGTTTTAATTATATGGTCGAACTCAAAGTTGGATGATAATAATATTTTTCTGAAACCAATACAATCTAAGGAAGTTTGGGGCACTGTTTCTTCAATCTGAAAATGTTGATGGTTGACATTGCATATCTGTTTTCAATTTCCTATTTCAAGAAGAGGAAGGATTATTTTGATATATCGTGTATATGGTTAAACATCTATGGCTTATATAGATAAACTGGCCAGTTCTTTATACTGTGCCCCTTTGGTCAGTTTAGTTTGCCACAATCAAGGATTGGCTTATTGTAGTTCTTAATTTTCTTTTAATTGATCTTTGATTTGCATATGAAAATTGGAGCAGATGCTTGGAGATGAGATAGGGAAGGGAGCATACGGTCGAGTTTACAAAGGTTTGGACCTAGAAAATGGAGACTTTGTTGCAATTAAGCAAGTTTCGTTGGAGAATATTGCTCAAGAGGATCTTAACATCATCATGGTACAGAAAGTGACTCTGAACATTTCAAATGTTTTTCCTCCTTTTCTCCCATTGTGTGTGTGTGCGTATTAGAGCTAGTAATTTTAAAAATAAAAGCTTATAGAATTGTCCGATGGTTGTAAAAGAAAGGAAAAAAAGAAAAAAGGAATTGTCCAGTGGCATCTTTGTGAGAAGGGAGTTGATCCCGTTCCTAGATGAAAATGAGAGGGACACTGGGAGTGAGAGAGAAATAGGGGCAGGGAGTTGATACTTTATTTTTGTTGCCTTTTATTCGTGCATTTTTTTATCATATTCTTTGCAGTTGTGTCCATGTTTATGGCCAACTTGGAAAACAATTGAAGGCTCTGACATTTTGTGGGTCTGTCAAAGCCAGATTTGGGATGAGAGACCCAAGATATGAGCAGAAGTGATTCTGACCAGTATAAAACTGCAAATTATGGGTATAAATTATGCAAATAGAAGAAACCTTGGAAATGAATTAGGAGCATGAAAAACTCAAAAGCAACACTTCAACACGCACATGTGCACTGGAGTTACGCCTCATTTTAACCTTCATTTACTTCTTCACTTACTGTGGAGAGTTGTAGTTTGTGCAGTTACCACTTAGCCATTTTATGGTGTTTTAAATCTCTGTTTTTGAAAAATAATCACATGAGTGCTTAAGCCATGAACAATGAAATTGTTAAATATGAATTCCCTTACTTTTTAATGTTCAATATTTTGTGGTAACAAAGCGATATTGAAGATTCTTATCATTTTTTTTTTGGTAATCATCAGCTGCTAATAACATAAAGCTATTGTTGCCTCTTGCGAATATGTTTGAGAAGCTGGCAAGTTTGTGTATATTGATTATTAAGACTGAATAATTCGCTTCCTTCATTTAAATGTTATTGGCTTCAGTATCGGGTATTGAATGATTGATGGTAATTTACCATTATTACTTGTAGAAGCAAGGAAATTTGACTATTGGAGTTGTTGCTGACTTATCTGCTCGATTTTTTTTGGCTTTTTCAAAAATAAGTTTCATTTAATCTTTAAGCATTAAAGTTAGACGATTTCAAGTGTTGCTTTGCCTTTGCTCCTTACCTATTATTACTCGTTCATCTTCACAAACAAGTAATGTTTGAGGCTGTTCAACTCTTCACTGATAATACTGCATTTAAAAGGAAGCAATTTTGTTCGCCTTATGTATTGGGTTTCAGCTCTCAAATAATTCATGCTAATTTACTGTGGCATCTTTTTTTATTTTTCATAATTATTGTTTAATTATTAATGTTAGAAAATCTCAAGTATAGGCCTTTCCTCTCCAACAATTACTCCTGTATCATCAGAAGTAATGTAATGCTTGAGGTTTTTGAATTCATTAAGTTTTCACTGAGTTTTAACGAAAATACATATGGCTGGAGAGACATTATATGAGTTCAATTCTTAGAGATCAACATAATTTGTTTTAATTCTGAATGTCATATTATTGCTTTTATGACATAATTTGATTTTCACTGATTGGCTGTTGTTTTGCCTTTGGCTACTCTATCATTGGGTGGATGCATTAATGTTTCAGCAAGAGATTGATTTATTGAAGGTATTTTTCCTTTTTCCAATTCTTATTTTTTCTCTATACTATCATCATCATCATCATCATTATTTTTGAGTAGATGCTGCACGTTTTTTATTAGATTATTTTATTTGCTTGCTTGCATGTTCTGCTTATAAATAACATCACTAAGTGTCATGTGTGGTTTATGGGATTTTTTGGTTTCTCTGTGTTGGCGTCACCCTGTTTTTATCTTGCATTTATAGTAGATATTCTGACCATTTCAATCCCCGATGTCTTGGGATCTCTATTAGCATGATTTGTCATATATGTTCTTGCTGATTTACGGGGACTGAATGGCATTAATGTTGCCCTTCTTCACCTATATATTTACTTGTTCTTTTCTGGTAATAGACACACAATTCATTCTCAAGATTGTTCAGTCTGTCTGGTGGGGAATGTGTGTATCTTCAGGGACCTATCTTTGACTCTAAATATGTCATGGGAGTTGTGGCAAATAGTGACAGCTAGTAAAGGATTGTACTTGCTACTAAATTTTAATTTTTTTGAATGAGAATTAAACTGATGCTGACCTTTCCATATTTGGTGATGCATTCTTGGTGGATAGCATCCATGGAATGCTTATTATGCAATGTCATTTTGGAAATTGTTTTTGTTTTGCAGAATTTGAATCATAAGAACATTGTAAAATATCTTGGATCCTTAAAGACAAAGACTCACCTTCACATTATTCTTGAGTAAGTTAGCTCAATTCTATTTTGAAGCTATTATCGTTGCATCATTTGATGATTACCCAAACCTACTAATGGGTTTGATATGTTTACAACTGCATAGGTATGTGGAAAATGGTTCACTTGCTAATATTATCAAGCCTAATAAATTTGGACCCTTTCCAGAATCATTAGTTGCGGTTTATATTGCTCAGGTTTGTGCAAATATTACTGTTTTCTGCTATTTGTCTAGGATTTAACAATTTAGGGAATATATGATGAATTAATTGTATGAGGAGACAGGTATTGGAAGGCTTGGTTTACCTACATGAGCAGGGTGTCATCCATCGGGATATCAAGGGTGCAAATATATTGACAACCAAAGAGGCAAGGGCCCCTCCCCTTCTTGACTTACCCTTCCTGCTCTTGTATTAATATTTAAAGGCTGTCCTTTGGTGATGTTGCTTGTTGCTTTGATCAATATGCTTTATTACATAATACATTTAAAGGATTAATTAAACAAAAAATCCTTCTTTGAACTTAATTGTTCCATTTAAGATTTCATTGAGCTATTGAGTTTGTACTTAGTTGTTCTTGGCAACTGAATTCAAACCCTATCCATGTTATTGTGATTTCAATGGGGCATATTGCATACTGTTGCATTTCTTCATCCTTTTTGACATTCGTTTTACCTTTTTTTGGTGACTTCAGTCATTTTTTTCTCTCTGATCCTTTGTTGCCTCGAGACTTAACATCAGGTTCAGTCAACTATACAATCTTGACTGCTGGTTCTGTTACAGACAAGCTGCCAAATGATTCAATTTCTACGGACTCACTTATCATTGTGCTTCTTGTTACTTATAATACAACTCTGTGAAAATTATAAGAGAAGTTGAGGAAGCTAATGCCTTGTATTTTGGTTTTTTTCCTGGACTAAGACTAATGATATTAAGAAAGTAAGAGTTTTACAAGTTACTGTAAGAAGTTAATACACAAATAGAATGACAAAAAAACTTAAGAAAAGAATGTAAAGGAACAACCTTGACATCAGTGAGTGAAAAAGCATGAATCATTGACAAAATTTCCTGCCAAGTTTTGTTCAATGAATGGGAAGATTGATGTCTTGTATTTTAGTTATTCTGTGATTGAACATTATGCATAACATGGTTGCTAGCTGCCTGCATTTAGTATACAAGTATTCACGGTCAGTGAGCATATCATGGCAGTTAGCTATTGGATACCTGATGTAAATTTTTACTTTATCACTGTCGGTTTCCTTGTACTCCACCCTTGTTCTTGACACATTTACAAGGTCGCTTATCAATACAAATATCAAAGCCAAAACAAAAATTCACCGTAAAGTTACCGTGTATATAGTGATGCCATTTTTCCCCAACTGCATGCATTTCCCTGTAATTTCTACTTCTACTAAATACATCAAACTTCTGTTTGCAGGGTCTAGTCAAACTTGCTGATTTTGGGGTAGCAACAAAGTTGACTGAGGCTGATGTTAATACTCATTCAGTTGTTGGAACTCCATATTGGATGGCTCCAGAGGTATGAATTGCCTGATTTTCTGTTCCTGAATTGCTTGTTGAGGATGCCTTGTTATTTTGATGCTTTTCAAATTATCTGTAGTAGCGTGCAAGAATTCTAATGGTTTATCCTACACATTAATGCATTTGTTTCTTATGTGCTTAACTGATCGTTTTCTTCTTATATAAATATATAGTAATTTGCCAATGTTGTTATTTATTCCATTTGGTATTATATGAAACTTGGTTTTGGTTCTAGGAGGACCATTGGATTGAGAATTCTTCTTTTCTGGATCCTTTTTCTCATTGTTATTGGTTATTTCGTTTGCATAATGCATCTTTTTCTGATTTTTTAACCAGTCAAACTAATGAATTTGCTGGAAAATTTTACTTATCTAAAAGCCTCAATGAAGTTCATTGGTTTGGTTGACCGGCCAGGACAAAATCAAGAAATGGCAAAAGTGGGAAAATGTGGTTGGGCTGGTCACTTCTCTAAAAGCCTACATGAAATTCATGTTTGTGAAGCATATAGCCTGAATATGATAGCTCAATAGATGGATCTTGTTTGCCTTTTCAGGTCATAGAAATGTCTGGGGTTTGTGCTGCTTCTGACATTTGGAGTGTTGGCTGTACTGTTATTGAACTTCTTACATGTGTGCCTCCATATTATGATCTACAGCCTATGCCAGCTCTCTTTCGTATTGTTCAGGTGTGCCTCCTTTAACCTTTCTTGTATGGATGTCAATAAAATCTGACATTTGATAATCTAATTTGTGAACTTGATCATTTGCAGTTTTCTCTTGTTCTTGAAATACTCAATTTTTTTAATGGAAAAATAATTGATTGATGAGATGAGATAGAAGGACTCAATGGAGGACAAGTAATCCTCCAAAGCTTGCTAAAGCAATGAAGAAAACTGAATAAACATTACATCAAAAGATGCTCAATAATGAATTCATGGTTCAAAATATGTTCTATGAAGAAATCAAACTTGCTCTTACCCTTCTTCTGTTCCCTCAGGATGAGCATCCTCCAATTCCTGATAGCCTGTCTCCTGATATCACTGATTTTCTGCGTCAATGTTTTAAGAAGGTAATTGTTTTTTATCTTAATGGTTTGTTAGTGTTTCTTTATATGTGCTGTGTGATCAAGGGATTGGTGCTGGTTGCATATTACTTTTCCCTTTTTTTTTTTCCCGTGTTATGTTTCCATGTCCCATTGCCAACTCCAAACCCATGTAGTATTCAATTTTTTTAAGGAAATTCTTGAATAAACATAATAAAAAATATTTAGTCTAATTATGGTCAGTTTGACCACAATTTGACTATAGTTCAACCTGTGAATATTTAATCAGTGCCCTGCTTAATGGTTAGTTCAATATTCATAACATTGATATACATTTTATAGGAAGCCACACTATTTATAAGTCATGACCAGTGCAACTTATTTCTTAGATTTCATACAATGCATACGGGGCCTGCATCTAGTTGGTAACAAAATATTTAACTCATGTAAAGGTCTGTTGCTTATTTCAGGATGCTAGACAAAGACCTGATGCTAATGCACTGTTATCTCACCCATGGATACAAAATCGTACGCGTGTGTTGCAGTCATCTCTTCGACACAGTGGAACATTAAGGTAGGTAATTTGAGACCTTATCACGCTGTTACTATAGGATTTCTTTTGGTGCAAGCTATGCCTTCTTTTCTTCAAGTTTTTAATCCGTAAAATCACTTTGGTTGCTAATTTGATCTGTATCTTGAATGTAAGTTAAGGCTTAAAGTTTGTTTGGAGCAATGCCTATGCATGGACTTCTTATGTAGACTCTCATGGTCTCAGGTGTCTGACTTTCAGCTCAATGAATCAGTTTTAACAAATTAATTAAATCTTCTCTGGATAAATTTTTCTATTTTCCTGTTTTAATTTTCATTTTTTCATTGCCGGAAGTGGTACTTTTCTTAGTTGTGTATTGCTAGTTGGAGATTTGGTATACACAGGTTGAGGTCTGTGTCAATTTTATTTTATTTTTTTTGGAATTTTTTGAAAGTACAAAATCTTCCATTTGCCTCGGGCAAGGCTTTATGCCCGTGGCAAACTTGGATTGATCATAGCCACAATTTAGAGGGAGACCAAGAAGGACACTTAAAGAAGTCATTAATCAAGATCTCATGATTACCGGCTCATCAGAAAAATTGGTCTTCAATAGAGTACAATGGCTCTATGTGATCCATGTAAATAATCCCACTTAGTGGAATAAGGCTTTTGTTGCTGTTGAGTGTTGATAGCCACAATTTCAGGCCAATTGCTTCCATCATAGTGTAAAATCGAAGGGTTTTATTTGTTTGTGTCATTTAGTTTTGTACCAGCACATCACATGGCATTTTTTTGGTGTAATTTTTGAAGGAAAACGTAAGTGGATTCAATGCTTTGATTCACCTAGGTAGTCAATGCAAAAGGGGAAAACATGATTGTGTCTACAACAAAAAGAAGCCTTATCCTACCAGGTGGGATAAACATGATTATTGAGAAAAAGAATTAGAAAGGCTTTACTATGGCCTAACCATCTCTAATGATTGGGAGTCTTAACACCAATATCAATATGTAATATGGAGTATAAATTTTATAGGAAGCCATATAATTCATAAATGATGAGAAGATCTTAGACTTCTTGCTTCTTACTATCATATTATCATTAAAACTGCAAAGTCAAATTCCAAGCCTCAGTTGGTTCCATACAAAAGTTCTTCTGGGCTGAAACAATATTAGTTTATGGCGTGAAGAAAAGGTATAGAGCAATGGGGTGGAAGGGCAGAGCTCAAACCTAGATGTTCAGAAATTAAAGGATAACCTTGGTTGAAAGCAGAGGCATCAGAAAATAATGTATTTGTCGCAGAGGATAGCTTAATTGGGAGTCAACTTCAATAACTAAGTGTTAATGCAAAAGTTTGAGTAGTATTTCAAGAAAATTCTCATTGAACTATCGAAGAACCATAAAGAAGTACAATAAACCTCATCTCAAGACCAAACCAAATTCAATCTGAAACGCAAAAATGCAATAATTCTGGGATCAAATTCCATTATATGTAGAAAACTGGTGGAGACCAACAAGTAGAATCTGTAGTCCCTATTAAGTACCATGGATTGCTATATGAAGTACTTAACACCTTGCCTCCCCCCGCTAAGGTACCTTCTATTGGTATCATAACCAGTGGTTGTTGACTCTAAAAAGGGCTACTTGAGGAAGTCAAGTAAAGTGGCAGAAAATGCTACTGTTAATATGTTGCTCTCTAAGGACTGTCAATTTTGATGGAGACCGATATACTTTAATATTTCTAGTTGAATGCCATCCAAAAACAAACATTTGTGATACCCCTATGGATCTAGCACATTTGTCATGAAGAAGAAAACTAACATTTGTAATATGTAAGTATCAGGTTGTCCCAAAAGTTTGAGCTGGAAGTCAAAGAATCAATGTTAATTTCATTTATTGTATCATGTTCATTTACTGTTCATCATTGCCCCTTTACTTTTCATTTTTAGTATATATAGTTCTCTTGTTTATACTGATTTCTCCTTTTTCTCAATGCAATTCTTCTTTTAAATAAGGAGGTTTACATTTTATACCTTTCTTGAATGTTCGTCCTGTTGGGATGGATCATTTTATTCTGATTTTGAGCCTAACTGAAGTAATTGAACATTATTTTCTTGCTTTGTAATGATCACTTTCCATCATTGGTTAGCTGCTGATTAATTTTTGAAACTTTCATGATCTTGATTCTTATTGAAGAATGGGGATAAGATGGATCATTCTGTATTTGTTGCTGTTGAAATATTTTGCAGTGACTCTGAAATGTCTCAACTACTGATTACACTTGGCGTATGTAATATTTCTGGAGAGAACTTTTTCTAGTACTGGGATTTTTCTAAGTTTACATGTTAGTGTCAGTGCGTATGCACTTATACATCTTTGACTAATGACGACATATTTTTCACTTCTAGTTCATATGATTGTTGTAGTTTTGTGAGTTGTACAAAAAGTTAGTAAGTTACCTCATGCAGAAATATAGAGGAAGATGATTCTGCAGATGTAGCAGCTTCTGCCCATCAGAAGAGTGCTGGTGAAGGCTCAGCCGTTGAGAAAGTGGTTAGTGCCTTTACCTCAGTGATTGAAGCAGTTTGGTTATATTTGCTTGCGTTACTGGTTACAATTTTGTTGTTTTAGAACCCATTGAAAGAGTTGTCAATTGAGGTTGCTGGTGGCAGCAAACATCATGAGGACGTTGGTTCAGATTCTGATTTTCTGAATGAGAAAACAGAGAAGCAGGATGATGTGTTTTCAGATCAAGTTCTCACTTTAGCTATTCATGAGAAGTTGTCTCTACAAACTGGATCTATTAAGCCCTGTTCTAATGGAGAAGTTGCTATCACTGAGATGAGTGCTGATCATGAAACTCCCAATACTAAAGACCATAATGAAGTCATAATGCACGGAGAAGTTGGATCTCCAGAATCGAGAGGGATAGATAGAAGGCCTGGGGGAAAAGGTAGTTCTGTCACCAGTGGCAGTATATCATTTTGTTTTGGACCAAGAGGTCAGGATAATGGTTCCCTAAAGGTAAAGTGGGTTAACTTAAGCAGCTATTTGATTTAAAATCTTACCAGGAGTCAGCTATAAAGCTTAATCATCTCTGGTACTACAGAATTGAATACCATTTCTAATTCTCTGGTATTATATTGCTTTGTGTACTGCTATTATTTCTTCCTCTTTGTCCCTTTAAAGATGTATATGCTATGTACTCATCATGTTAGAGAAGAACTTCGTAGTTATGGATATAATGCTGTGAAAGAGCTTATACCATAGATGGTTTTTACCAATCTCGTCAGCGCCCGATAGGCCCCCTATTTTTATGTTCCTAGTCTTGTTACAGTAAGAGACACGTTTGTAGGTCTGAATTATTATAGGCACAACTTTGTAGGTCTATTTTAGTCAATTGATTGGAGCTCAAGTTCACTGAAGAGCTTACAAGATACAATATGCCTCAATTATTTGCTATAGTTCTGCAAGACAATGTATTTTGCTTTTGGTTTTTCATGGATGATAACATATCAGACTTGACTGATTTCTGTTTGAAGGCTATGAAGATGGTTCCCTCTTTGGAAGGGAATGAGCTGAGCAGATTTAGCGATCCTCCTGGAGATGCCTCTTTAGATGATTTATTTCATCCATCAGACAAACACCCTAGAGACTCTGCAGCTGAGGCTTCGACATCTGCATCCACATCACATGTGGCAAATGATAATGCATCCATTAACAATGGTGGAAAAAGTGACCTGGCAAAAGAGTTGAGGGAAACTATTGCTCGGAAGCAGTGGGAGAAGGAGATGGAAAATGGGAAGGAAAATAGTGGTGGGAATCTTTTACGGTTAATGATGGGAGTCATAAAAGATGATGTAATTGATATTGATGGTCTGGTATGATATTCAGTCTGGACTTTCAAGTTTTTTCTTTATAATTCATTTTTCTCATTCCTTTGACTCTTGCACTCATTATATGCTTTCATCAGGTTTTTGATGAAAAATTGCCTGGAGAAAACCTGTTCCCTTTGCAGGTACTGAGCAAACTTATGTTTTGAGCTATCTTTTTGTGACACTATGATGTTGTTATGTCTTCTTACAATGGTATACCTTTTCATCATGAAATGCTCTGTCATGCCCAATCTGTGGCCTGCCAATATATTCTCCAGTTAAATTTTAGTTTTGGATGTTCTTCCTTGAATGTTTTTATTTATTTTTTTCCCTGTGAGTGTTGTTAGAGATATTAGTAAGTCCTTTATGATGGACCAGGCAGAAGATGCCCCACTTGTACATAAATTATTTTAAAATTCCACACAATGTGTGGCGGACTTGTGCTTCTTTCATACGTCATGCCCATAATGTTTTCACTGGAGGAGGTTTACTGGTTGTTGGCAAGTATCAATTGTTGAAATTAGGAAATTTAGGAAGCATCTTTGCTTCAAAACTGGTGACTTGGCAGTTGTTGATGATGGCGCTTTCTTTTCTTTTCTTCCAACAGGTAATGACAATGACATGGCACTTGTTCATGATTGTAGTGGTTGTCTTGTACTCAAACTCCCTGAGAGTAGTTGTTAAAATGAGAAAAGAAATGAAAGTTTATTGATACCTGATACGTGAAAAATTAGGAAGAGCACTTACATCAAGCCTCCTTATTGCTTAGTGTGGACTTTGAGAGGAAAATATAATTCTTAATTAATCTCTTAATTTGAAAGAATACATGTAAGCCTTTATATAGGTAAACCTAAAGCTAACCCTAGAATCTCATAGAATCTAATCAAATCAAAATCAATCAAATATAATAGGAAATATCTTAAGATATAATATACTTATATCTAATCATAATAACAAGATAATAATCATAATAAATGCATAATATTCTTACACTCCCCCTCAAGTTGGATCATGAATGTTAATCATGTCCAACTTGCTTATACAACTTTATACTACTGACACTCCCTGTAACACCCCCAAATTTCTAACAATTATAATGATATAAATTTGCTATAATTTTTATGAATAAATATTGAAATTCAAAATAACCAAAATTTGGGAAGTGTTACCGCCGCACTTGTACCGAGACAAGTGCAAGGCTACTTTATTACATTAACTTAAATCCAAACTTAAATAAAAATGTCTTATTCAAAGCGTAAAATAAAATAAGAAAAAAAAAACTAGCTAGAATTGCTCATTGTTCTTCCTCACTTCTCACTGCTAGCCCCAACAGCCCAACTTTGAAACCTGTTTCATTGAAAATCTGCTCCCTCGAAGGATCATCACAGCCCAGAACACAAAAATCAGCAAAAGCTGGTAATCCTAATAAACAGAGAAAATATACATAATAATAATAATAAATAAAATATCCACATGATGATAAGAAATAAAAATACCATATACATATATATAATCTAAAATATCAATTTCAATACTTATCATATTTATATATTCTCATCGAATCAAATCTTATTCATTATCTTTTCAAATTCTTTTAGACCCGGGAAACCCTGCCAGTCTATTTAGCTTAGTGGGAAGAGAACCATGGTAAACCCGGGAAACCCTGCCAGTTTACCCTGTGACCTGGGAAACCCTGCCAGTCACAAATCATCAAATATCAAATTGGCCATAAAACATTTCGTCCTAATGTTCACACCTCTTCCCAAAGTTGGTACTAGTGTCCCGGGAAACACTGCCAAACACCACTTTGAGAAGAACGGATATAATCAAGTTCACATCACATTATATATTGAGGCATAAAGCCTAAGGGTTGTGTTCATCACTTTGGGGGTACCATCCCAAAGCTATCCTCCCACTGTTAAATTATTTTAAATACACTCACACGATAAATGGATTTTTACATAAAATATATATATATATATATATATATATATATATATATATATATATATAAGCATTTATAAATTTCAATCACACAAAAATAGATTTCTCAAATTTACGAAAACCAAACCAAGTATATATACTGCTATTTGTTAAATTATGAAAACCCAAGGTAAAACCATTTAAAAGAGAATATGTATATATTTTAACATATGTGCAGATTGAACAAATTAAAAAGGGTTTATATATATACATACACACATGCATATATACATACATACATGCAAAAACTAAAGCACCCAAGGCAAAAGATGTAAGGTATTATATATATTAATGAAGAATATATGTAAGTTTCAATCACGAAAACCGAGGAGTTTTGCTTTCATAAAGTGATTCGGAAAAGGAATATATATATACATATAAAAATGCAGTGATACAGTTAAGAGTTTTTTACAAAAATCGAGACTGACATGCAACAACTAACTCCTATTGTTCTTGGGATTAGGATTACATATAATATATTTCATATATAACACCCTATCAAAACTTATATAAAACAAACTAAGACTCATGGGAATTAGAATTAGCAAAATAGGATGTAGAGAAAAAGAATAAGTTTAGGATTAGAAAAATAAAATGTAGAGAAAAAAAATTAAGTTTAGGATTAGAAAAATAGGATGTAGAGAAAAAGAATAAGTTTAGGATTAGCAAAATAAGATGTAGAAAAAAAGAAGAAGTTTAGGATTAGCAAAATAAGCTGTAGAGAAAAAGAAGAAACACGAGATGCAAGGTTGTTCTAGGGATTAGGATTACATATAATATATTTCATATATAACAACCCTATCAAAACTTATATAAAACTAATTTAAGACTCATGGGAATTAAGATTAGCAAAATAGGATGTAGAGAAGAAGAAGAAGCACGAGATGTAAGATTGTTCTGGGGATTTTACCTGGTCTCTGTTTTTGCTAACCTCTTAGAAAAATAATTGACTCAGAGTAAGAATAGAAGAAGTAATAGAAGAGAGTAGTAGAAGAGAAGATGAATGTTCAGGGTTAGGCTAGGCCTCTATTTATAACTTAGAATTAGGGTTTAGCTTTGGACTCTTTTACTCTTACCAACTCATTAATAGGGTATATTAAATTAAATCAATCAACCATGATGTGAATTCAATGTAATAGGGTATATCACATTAATTCAATCAATCATGATATGAATTAATGTGACTTGGATGACAGTAATTGACTTATTACCTAAACAATCATGGTCATCAATCAATCATGGTGTGAATTTAATGTGATAGGGTATATCACATTAATTCAATCAATCATGATTTGAATTAATGTGACTTGGTTTTTTCTTAGTGCATAAGCAGAAAATTTCTAAGACAATTAAGACTAGGAATATTTGGCTCATCAAGGCTATAAAATAAAATAAAATAAAATAAATGGGTTATTAGTATTAATAAAAATCTGGGGTATTACACTCCCCCTTAAGCTTGTACTTCTTGAGTCTCAAAGGCCTATTTAGAGAGCAGCAGATACGGGCAGCGACTGCGACAAGTTAGACGGGTAGTGGCTGCAACAAGGACGAGTTGAAGACGACGGGACCAGTTGTTTGACAAGTTGAGGAGCACGATGACAAAGGAACTACCACCAACGACGATGAAAGGCTCGACGACGATGATAGCGTCGAAGAGGAGATGGGTTGTTGATGAAGAACTGTGCTCATGAGTTGAGAACGACGGGACCAGTAGTCGGACGAGATGAGAGGCATGATGACAGAGGAACTACCACCAATGATGATGTTGAAGAACTGTGTCGCAAACATTACTAGGGTTGAATATTAGCTGTGCTCCATAATTTGAAAACGATGATGTCGCCGGAATCTGGAAATTCTCACCGGAGATCTCACCGGAAAAATTCAAACAGTCACCAAGAGCTGCAAAACTCACGGATCAGGCCGGACATGAGAAGAGAAGGCCGAAATAGGAAGTCTCCGACGAAATGAAGATTACACGCGCCGTCACGTGCTGCCACAGGGACGCTGCCAGTTGAGCGTGTGTACACCACGCGCCACCTTGGAGATATCGGATGGTCGCCAAATTTTGGACGTTCGCCGATCGCGGGGTGGGGATTCTAGTGGGGTGGCATGTGTTCCAAGAAGCCGTCGGGAACAGAACGCGAACTCTCCTCCCTCTCTCGTTCTCACTGCTTCAGTAACCCAAAACGTCCAGAACTTTGAATGAAGAAATTCACACACTCTGTTTGCCCACTGTCACTGTTCACGCGACAATATGGTTCACGCTACAGTGACAGCGGCCACCGGAAAACTGAAATTTGCCAAGAACTAACTAAGCTCTGATACCATGTGGACTTTGAGAGAAAAATATAATTCTTAATTAATCTCTTAATCTGAAAAAATACATATAGGCCTTTATATAGGTAAACCTAAAGCTAACTCTAGAATCTCATAGAATCCAATCAAATCAAAATCAATCAAATATAATAGGAAATATCTTAAGATATAATATACCTATATCTAGTCATAATAACAAGATAATAACATAATAAATACATAATACTCTCACACTTAGTATTCCTTTTTTTCAACTAATCAGCTACTGATCGCTTACCTTGTTAACCGTTTCCATGAGAACTACTCGTTCATATAATTTATAGAGATCATATTGTTGATTTCCCCTTAAAATAAACTGACTTTATCTTCGACATAATCTTAACAAATTTATCCAACTAATTATTTTAAATTTTTTTTGTGATAATCTCTTATCACTATTGGAGGTTTTGGACTAAACAATATTGGATAAGCTGTCATGTTTGGTGATATCAAATCTTTCTTCCTTCTCTATCATGCTTTGTGTGTCTTTGGTAAATACTTACAAAGCAGAAGATAATATGCTATGTCACAAGGACAATGATCAAGTGCATACTTTACCTATAGGATCATGCTTTTAGTCTTCTGTATTTATTTATTTTTTTATTTCTAGGTAATTATGTATCTATTTCTATTCATTGGAGCCTACAATCTCTAAAAATTTTCCTTTGAAAGGTGCTTCAATATTGGCAAAATTTGACATGGTTCCCCATTGCTTCATAGTTTGACCCAGAACTTGATGTATTTACTTTAATGATTCTTGTAGGCTGTTGAGTTCACCAAATTAGTTGGGTCATTGCGACCGGATGAATCTGAAGATGTGATTGTCACTGCATGTCAGAAACTTATTGCTATCTTTCACCAACGTCCTGAGCAGAAGATTGTTTTTGTCACCCAGCATGGTTTACTTCCACTTACAGACTTGCTAGAAGTTCCTAAAACTCGTGTATGTTTCTCTTGTTACCTTATTTGGCTTTCATTACTGTATGCATGACCCTTATGTAGTTGGTGTTCAGTGCGTTGGTGTTCAGTGCGCAGACATCTTACATGCTACTTTACTGCAGGTCATATGTTCTGTACTCCAGCTTATAAATCAAATCATCAAGGATAATACTGATTTTCAAGAAAATGCTTGTCTTGTTGGATTGGTAAGTGGTGTGCATGTCCTTTCATCCCCTCTTTCTCTTTCTGTTTTATGCTCTTGATTATTAGGTTAAAGTCTTGATTAGGTTTGTTGAATTTGATTCCTTCTTTATTCCGCCCCCCCCCCCACCCCCAACCAAAAAAAAAAAAAGCGTGTTAAAATCTTGAAGAATCCTGTGGTTCTTTGTGCTACAACAGTTGTTTAATGGATGAAACATTGCCATTTAAGTGTTGCCCAGCAATGTGCCTGCTGGTAACCAATGAATTAAGGGAATAATTTATACTGTAAAGCCTTAGTTTTTGTCACTGAGATGCTGATACCGAGGTAACATGTAATGATGCATGGACGCAAGGCTTAGAACTTGCTTGGTCAGGTTTGAGATTGTATTGGACAGTTTAAGTGCCAAAAAAAGTGGAATGAATTTTGTTTTGGGGGTTATGTGAGATTATAAGCAGTTCCCTGTGCTCATTATAGGTTTTAAATGAGGAAATACCTAGTAAGGGAATGAGATGTGGGGAGGTTAGAATTTTTGAGAAAAAAATGACCTGATAAGGAGATATTATAGCATCAAATCTTGATTTTGATTTTAGAGCACTACGAGATTTCACTTTGGAAAAGTTGTGTTTTTCTTCTGGTACGAAAGTACTAAATTCATTCAAATAAACTTTCTAAAGATTAAAACATTAGTTTCCCTTGATTTCCTGTCATTAATCCCTTGATGATTGTAAATAGAGTTATAATCCCATCAGGGTTTTGTAATTACCACCTCTGAAGCACCGACACGCCTAATCTGGGGAAATTTGCGCGTCGGACGGTGTCGGACACCGACACTCGTCCGACACGCTCTGACACGCGTTCCGGACGTAGTCATCATTGTCCGACGCGTTGACCGGTCCGACACTCGTCTTTGACCGTGTCGGACACGGTCAAGGGCAATACTGGATCATGAAAAAAAAAACAGGTCGAAAGAAACGCAGAAGAGGAAATATTGAGATTCTGATCGAGATTTCAGATTTGTTGGGAAAAATATATAAAGATCGAATCACCTAGGAGGTTAGGTTATTTGCCCAAGATTCTAATCTGAGACAAACCTGATCTGAGTTTCGAGTTTCGACCTTCACCGCCGTTGTCTCATCTGAACCTCAGCTCCGCCCTTCACCGAATCGCTGCCGTTCCCTTCGCCTTATCGCCGCTGTTCTCTCCTCAGATCAGAACCTGAGGCCTGAGCTTTCTTTGCCTTAGATAGCCTTCGACCCTTCGTCCTTCGATCCACGCTGTGACAGGTAACAAACCTTGCGTCTTGTGACTTGCATCAGTGCGTGCTGAAGCGCGTCTTTGAGTTTTGAGACTGAGTGTGAATTTCACGTTTTGGGACGGGGACTGGGCTGGGACTGTGACTGTGAGTACGAACCAGTCTGACTTGCGTGCTGAAGCGTCTTTCAGTTTGAAAAAAAATTGAAACTGAGCTTCCTTCCCAGTTGCTTTTTTTTAAGTGTTTATTGTGTCTTAATATTATAATATATATCTTTGACCAAAAAAAAAATATATTATAATATATATGTGTTGTCTTATATCATATATTGCGTGTTGCTTTAATGCTTTGCTTTGTTTTGTACTTTTTGCTTCAATCTGACTCTGTTGGTTTTTTCTTTTTTGCGTCTTGACACCTGTGCATCTGAACATGGCTTTTTTTATTTTTTTAACTTTTAGTGTTGCTTTTTTTTTGCTCGAACTTTTTTTTTGCTTTCTTTTTTAGTGTTGCTTGGCTGTTGTGTCTTTGAGAGTGTGACTACCTAATTCTACACTTTACACTTTATGGATGTTTTATATTAAATGTGAATTATTTTTAAAAATATATATTTAATATCAAAACGTGTCCTAACGTGTCGAAATTTAGATTTTTTTAGGATTAACGTGTCGGAGTGTCGTGTCGTGTCGTGTCGCGTGTCGGTGTCGGTGCAACATAGATTACCACTGTAAACTCTTGGAAGTTCTGTTGAAAAATAGAAGCATAATCCCATGAGAGGGGGCGTTTGCCTGGCTGTTTAGCTAAGGAGGGGCATTATAATTTTTCATAACCATAGGCATAGTTTATCATCAGGCCTGTTTGGTCCTGATATTATGAGGAAATTCTATACAGTTGTGACTTTGTAGCTGTGATCTACGTAAACTAGCTGCAATAAATGTAGTGGGGATTAAACAGTCAGTGAGTTTTAAAAGAGATAAGCAAACAAACTTTTGAACTTACCAAAAATAAAAAGGATTAGATATTATTCTGTTTTTGTAATGAAATAATAAACATAAAATGGAGTTACTCTTCCTTCTATTAGCCTTACTAAACATTAACAAAAAAAGTGCCCAACAGAACGTATTAATAAGCACGTGGGTTTAGAAAAAGGGCAACCCAATGCACAAGGTTCTCACTAGGTGGGGTTTGGGGAGGGATAGATGTACGTAGTCTTATTCCCACAATTGGAGAGGCTGTTTCCAACATGGAATTAATGAAAATACAGAAATATATTTTCCTTTACATCTGGTCTCTCCTGACGCTTCTGTATCCTTCATCAGTGCTATCTTCAAATATCTGAATGGCTTATCTAAGCTTTATTCCAAAATTTTGTGGTAGATTCCCTTGGTGATGAGCTTTGCAGTACCTGATCGTCCACGAGAAATTCGCATGGAAGCAGCTTTTTTTTTGCAGCAGCTTTGTCAGTCAAGGTTTGAATTTATTGTTACGACAATCTTGATTTCTTAATATATTGAAAATGGTGGGCTATATTGATTGTTGTCCTTCCGTGCAGCTCTTTGACATTGCAAATGTTTATAGCTTGTCGTGGAATCCCAGTTTTAGTAGGATTTCTGGAGGCTGATTATGCAAAGTACAGGTTTGATTTTGTCCTGCTTCTAAGGATATAGTTTTTATATAACTTTTTAACTGTTTGCAGCGCAATAATCAAATCTGATACGTATTAGGAAGGTATTGCAAATGGTGCCTATTATGCTTTGGAAATATAAAGAGATTTTATTAATTTGACGATCTTGATATGAAGGTTTTTGTGATTTATATCTTTTGATATTCGGAAAGTGAGGGTTAGTGTGCTGAACTGCTGATCTGAATATTTTAGCGTACCAAAATTTTGTAAGGGTGTGTACCCTTTGGGACAGCCTCTTTGGTGTTTTTGGTGAAAGTTGATGTCTTAATACTTTGTAAAAGTTTCTTCACCTACTATCCCATTGTATCAGACAGAACCTCGTCTGATTCAGAGAATCAAATAGATCAGAGTTATTTTCCGTATTTAGATCCCATCATAACGTGAGGTATTTTAAACAATAAGTGCATCAGTTAGTTAAGCCAAATTATTTGAATTGGCTTCCATGCGCACACGTGCACTCACACACGCGTGCAGATGCTGTGGTCAATTGATACAAAGGCTTTGAATCTCAGCTGGCTTAGCAGTGTGTAGAGGATAGAAGTTTATTTTTGGTCCTGATCCATATGTGACTCGCAAAATATCAAGACTTCACATTTCTTCACCCAACACAATTTGTCATTTTATCGTTGCTGCTCCCCCCTTGAGTTCTTTGCAATATTCTCAATTCTCCCTTTTTAAAAATATATAGTTCTACAATGTAAAGCTTATCACTATCTTTTTTTTTTTTGGTAAATATTCTACAATGATTAAGTTCAAGTAAGTGCCGTATACATTCTTTTGTTACTAATAACTGAGTTAATTGGTGAACAAATGGCTCAGTGATCCAAACCCCTCACCAGTTTAATGTGTGAACAAGTTCCAAAGATCATGATTCCACTAATATAAAATAGATATATTTAGTAAGTCTTAAAATATGTGATAAAATGTATGTAATATTAAAATAGAACATGTTTATAAAATACTTTTTAGTAAATTTACATAATCTTGAACTACACTAGGGAGCTGCTACAATTTTAACAAGAGGCAATTTAGAAATGATATGGAGTTAAAAATTGAAGATAGACCATAGCATGAGTGTTACAATTCATATATCTAGGATACAAGCTAGGTGGCTGAGATGGAGGAAGTCATTTGTGATTATATAGTACCTACTAAACTTAAAGGAAAGTTTTATTGAACCACTATGAGACCCAACAGTATTATATTATAGAAAATATTGGCCGCCAAAGGGGCATTTAAGAGCAAAAAATTGGGGTAGTAGAAAGAGGATGTTGAGGTAGATGTGTAGTTATACAAAATAGATTTGATATAGAATGATTACAGAAGAAAAGTTAGCATGGAATTTGTTGAAAAGAAAATGGTTGAAAATTATTTAAGGTGATGCAAATATGTGTGAAGAAGGCCGATGCAAAAAGGAGAATTGAGTGGTTGGTCTTTAGATCTATGAAAAAAAGTATAGGGAGACCAAGAAAGACATTTAAACAAGTTATCGATCAAAATTTATTAATAAATGATATATTTAAAGAGGTTGTTGTTGATAGAACCCAGTGGTGTCATGGACCTATGAGACAAGACTTGTTACTAAATTTAACTAATTAAAGAATACGGCAACTAAGACTGACATGTATATGAAATATATATTAGTTAATGTAAGTGTAGTCATATGGTTTTTAATGCAAAATAGTTTGCATTAAAGTAAATGTTTAAGAAATAGATATGCAAGTTATATTCTTAGTATAAGAAATCGATCTTATCCTTATGGGTTTCTCTGTCAAATGAATTTACTTGTAATGCATATTTTGGTTTCTTGGAAAATCCATGTATATTGTTAACTGTTCTGAGATATAATTACAAAATACATGTTTAATTTTCATTACCGACATTCCTAGCTTCCTAAATCAGCATATTTCGTCTCAATTTATACTGCAATAAGCATTTTGCAAACTCTTCTTTGGCATGAGTATTTTCTGTAGGTGGCCATGTCTCATGTCTTCAGTGATTTGTGTGACTGCAAAACCTTTAGCGTTATATGATATCTTAGAACTTTCAAGTATTCTTTTGGTATCACATGCATCAATGTCTGAATAAACTTACTTCACCACTATCTTAGGGAAATGGTACATCTGGCTATTGATGGCATGTGGCAAGTCTTTAAGCTTCAGCGATCAACCCCTAGAAATGACTTTTGTCGAATAGCTGCCAAGAATGGAATACTCCTGAGGCTTATAAATACCCTATATAGCTTAAATGAGGCAACACGACTAGCTTCTATATCCGTTGGGGTTGGATTTCCAATTGATGGTTTGGCTCAACGTCCACGATCTGGTCCCCTGGATTCAACACATTCTATTAGCATTCAGAATGATGGACTGCTGTCTTCAGCAGACCAGTTGGATCTCCCTAAAGTGAGGCACGGTATACTTGACCATCACTTGGAACCTTTACATGCCTCAACCTCACATCCTCAAAGATCAGATGGTAACTACTCTGTAGACGTTGATAGGCTTCAATCTAGCAATGCAGTGGCTGAATTTACACCAGAAAAGAGTGCAAATGTTGCATCCAGGGAATCTTCAAAGGAGAGAGACAATGTGGATCGATGGAAAACTGATTCTTCTCGAGCAGATGTTGAACTTAGACAGCAGCGTATTGGTAATTCTGCTAGCAGGCCATCGACAGATAGGGCTTTGAAACTGACAGAACCTGCATCGAATGGATTATCACTGGCGGGAGCTACACAGCAAGAGCAAGTCAGACCTCTTCTTAGCTTGTTAGAGAAAGAGCCTCCATCTAGACAAATATCTGGTCAGCTTGAATATGTGCGCCAGTTTTCAGGATTAGAGAGGCATGAAAGTGTACTCCCTTTACTACATGCCTCTGAGAAGAAGACAAATGGTGAGCTGGACTTTTTGATGGCAGAATTTGCAGGTAGTGATATGTACCATATTCTATGCTTCTGTTGATGAAATTTTTTATAACAAAAGAAACTATAAAAAATGGATGAAGAGTTATTAAAAATCATTTCTCCAATATTAATAGAATAATCTCACTTATAAACTTGATTGATTAAGTACAATAAGATTTCTCTGTTGTCAGATGCATCATGCAAGGACAGAAGTTTCAAATTAAAATTTTTGCATTTTTCTTGTTCAAGCAAAAGACCCAGACATTATGCGCTGCTAAAAGTTGTTATCATTCCTTTAGAAACCTCCTAAAACAAATTATTGAAATCTTCAGTCTTGCTGGAAATACCCATTTGTCACAGTGAATTACATTCTCTGATGGTCACGATAAAAAATTGCTAAAATCTAAACATTGAGCAGAAGTATTGCGTAATCACTTTTACTTCTGAATGTTATACTTGTTTGAATAGATTAATTAATTATTGGAGCCAGTGTACATCGAATGTTTATCCATCAAAACAAATTATAATACTTAACTTCATTAGGATTTAACCGTTAGGCTTCTTTGTTTTCTTTGATTTGACCGTTACTTTTATGGTAATGCAGATGTATCCCAACGTGGAAGAGAAAATGGAAATCTTGACACTGGTGCTAGAGTGTCTTACAAAGCTGCTTCAAAGAAACCAGGGGCTTTTGGGTCTAATGAAGGAGCTGCTTCCACATCTGGGATTGTATCTCAGACGGCTTCAGGTGTGCTGTCTGGTTCAGGCGTCTTAAATGCTAGACCAGGCAGTGCAACTTCGTCTGGGCTCCTTTCCCACATGGTTTCATCGTTGAATGCTGATGTTGCCAGGGAGTACCTAGAAAAAGTAGCAGATCTTTTGCTTGAGTTTGCTCAAGCTGACACAACAGTGAAGTCTTATATGTGTAGCCAAAGCTTGCTCAGTCGTCTTTTCCAGATGTTTAATAGGGTGGAGCCTCAGATTCTGTTAAAGGTGGGATGCAAATTTTTTCTTTTTATGTTCTCCCTTGTTTACTCATGAATAACTTCTGACAATTTTAGGTCACTTCCATGTTTCTAGATACTGAAGTGTATTAATTATCTGTCAACTGATCCTAACTGCTTGGAGAATCTCCAACGTGCTGAAGCAATAAAATACTTGATACCAAATTTGCAACTCAAAGAAGGGCCTTTAATATCACAGATACACCATGAGGTCAGTATTGCTGACTAATTTACTATTGTTATTATCTATGAATAAAATGAACCACTTAAATTTTTCTATTTGATATATGAATTACCAGTCACTAACATGTATGATTGACAGTTCGCCTTTCATCTGTATTATATATGCTATTTCCTCTTTTAAATCTTGATAAATAAAAATGAATTAGCTATGGTCATGTATTGAGGGAAAATTCCTGTGTGCATTTGAAGGGAGAAGTCTGGCATGCCTTGTAACTCTGACTTAGTTATCTTAGTGTGATATTTGTTTGTTCTTTTCTTTTCTTTCTTTCTTTCCCTTTGTTGCCTTCACTTTTGGTGTTGTTGATAGAATATAATGGCATCGTATGATTAATGTAGTCGATCCCATTTAGTGGGATAAGGCTTGTTGTTGCTACTGCCACCTTCTCTATTGGGAAGCTTTTCAACCTTTCATGTAATTTTGATTTTCTCTCATAAATTCTTTTTTATTTTCATTTTTTGAAAAAAGAAAATTGTGGTTATATGCTCCTCTTTATATCATAAATATCTGGCATATAAGGTACATCACTAATACTTTTTTCACAGAGCTGACTATAATTTTATTTTTGTCCCCCCTGTAGGTCTTGAATGCACTGTTCAATTTATGCAAGATAAACAAGAGGAGGCAAGAACAAGCTGCTGAAAATGGGATTATTCCCCATTTGATGCTATTCATCACCTCAAATTCTCCTTTGAAACAATATGCATTGCCTCTATTGTGTGACATGGCCCATGCATCTCGAAATTCAAGGGAGCAGTTAAGGGCCCATGGCGGTTTGGATGTCTATTTGAACCTTCTTGAGGACGAGATTTGGTCAGTGACAGCATTAGATTCTATTGCTGTTTGCTTGGCTCATGATAATGACAACAGGAAGGTTGAACAAGCATTACTGAAAAAGGATGCAGTGCAGAGGCTGGTGAAGTTCTTCCAGACTTGTCCAGAGCAGTATTTTGTGCACATATTGGAGCCATTCTTGAAAATCATCACGTATGCACAGGACTTTAGATCCCTTATGTTTAATCTTCCCATAGATTATGGACCTGATTTGGTGGTCTTTTCGCCTTGTGAATCGTTAATCATGCATGGGTAGTTTAGAAAGAAAGAGTAGCTTTTCAATAATCCAGAAAAGAAAGAATTACTGTATCAAGGTCCTTCCCTCTATTGAAGTTGGATGAGTGCAGGGAAGATGAACTAGTATTTGGTATTTAATAGACAACAGCGGAAAAAAACAAGAAGAATGAAGAAGCGAGGGTTTTGTTAAGTTTTTGTTTTGGGTTATACCTGGTATCTGATTCTAGATATTAGAACATTAATAAAGGGATCGGAAATAATCCCACTTAAGCTTTTAATTAAGGATCCCTTATTCTGACATAAATCTCTGTGGAAATGCTTTAATTGAGGATCCCTTATTTATGTTGGAAATGCGTTTACATAGGCCAATAGAACAAACCTTCTCAGCTTAACCAATTTTGCACATTTCATTTCTGTTTGTTTCATGTAATGAATTTGCTGACTTTAATTCACGACAATAATTTCTTTATCTACTATTTTCATTCTATACATGCCATCAAATTATTGCAGAAAATCTGTACGGATCAATACCACGTTAGCTGTTAATGGATTAACGCCTCTACTGATTGCAAGGCTTGATCATCGAGATGCTATAGCTCGTCTTAATTTACTCAAGCTAATAAAGGTACAAATTATCCTATTGTTTTACCTGAAATGGATGTATATGATTCTTGTCATACATGCTAAAATTTGTAGTAGATGCATGCTTACTAAGACATAATGGAACTGGATCTTACATTCGATTCTAGTGAATGGTGTATCGGAACAATGGATGATTGTTCTCCAACATGTCGAATATAATACAAACCTTTGTAATTTCACTGTCAATGTTTCCAAACATCGGAGTTTCAAGGGTATAAAGCTTTATAGATGTTTTTTTGTCATATTATCAAAGGGATACTATTTATCTTTTTATAAAATATCTGTTGTATAGTACTATTACGATACCCAGTGTGTACAAGGCTTTCGAAACAAATTTAGTCTATCAAAACCCACTTGAGTACTTGACTAGGCGTCTTGGCATTTGTCAAACCAAGCTTCAAATTGACTCAAAATGGTGACAGTAGGTTTGAGAATTAAATGATGAGATGTTACATTTGCTAGTTTTTTTTTTTTTTTTCCTACCCTTCGTTCAGATTCTTGTATTGCTGAATCTGGATAGATAGTACTACCAGAGTTGGATAACCAGATGTCAGGTTTTTGCACGAGTCAACTCGATTGAGTCCGTGCCTGATCTTTATTTTCTGCGTTTCCTTTGATCTGTCTGCCAATTTGAATGTTCTATCTGGAATCGACACATTTGGATTGATAATGCCAGATAATCGTATGCTTACATGGCACGAAAAGGTGGTTTAGAAAAAGTAATTTATTGTGTCCATGCAAAGTCTCTGTTTGAAATGTTATACCCAGCAGGATCTCTAACTAAATTGCTGTGGCAGGCTGTTTATGAGCACCACCCTCAGCCCAAGAAACTGATTGTGGAGAATGATTTGCCTCAGAAGCTACAGAACTTAATAGAGGAAAGAAGAGATGGACAAAGCTCGGGAGGCCAAGTGTTGGTCAAACAGATGGCTACCTCCTTACTTAAAGCTCTACACATAAACACCGTTTTGTAAATTTGCTTTGTTGAATCTTAATGTAAATTTTTTGTTACGGTAAAAGGGTGAGGAAGGATTCTCTCTCTCCCATTCCCTTCCCACTCCATATCTTAACCATGTGATTAAATTTCGATGATTCGGTTTAATATTTGTAAAATTATTTAGTTATCCATAGTGGCAAAAGGCTGTAATCAGAGACAAACATGTGCAAAACAAAAGACGATGTTGAATTGTTGATAATCACTAGTACGTTCCATTAACAAAATATTAAAAACTGCACAGCCACCTAGGCTCCGGTATCTTCACAACACAATTAGATTTCTTTAGTATTTTCTTCAACGCCCTGTTGTACCACGGAGCAGCCATCATTGGTCACCACCATAATGAATTCACAGGAAAATTTCCGCAAATACATTAACTGCGGGCAATCTTTTCTTGATCAAGTTATTACATGCAACAAGCCAAGAAGATAAGGAAGCACTTCAGCCATCTTTTTATAATTGCTGGCTTTTGGCCATACCTTCAACTAGTTGATGGGAGAAAAACCCTTATGAGCTCTTTTGCAGTAACCCTTTTCCTACAGGTAGGGCATTTGCCCTGTGCATTTATTGCCGCCTTAATGCAACTCTTGCAAAAAATATGACCACACCTGGTCGACATTTCTTCAACCAAAGGACCCATGCAGATTGGGCAGTTGAAAACAGGCTCCTCGGGTGGTTCAGGAGATTTCCTAACATTTTCTTTCTGCAAAATGAATATTCAATTCAGCACTTTGAATTCCAGTACACATCCAGAGTCAGCTATCAATAATTTCTTTATTGCTTGCGCTGGTGTAAGATTCCCAGGACTAGGAAGAATTTACATTTCATTCCATTAGGTTAAAATACAGATCCTCTGCTGCATAGTGCAACATGATGCCAATGATAATGATGGTTTTTCAAGCAGCTTACATCAAAAGATGATGAAAATAGCACAAAATAACTGTGCGTTAAGCAGGGGACCAGCATAAATTTTAAAAGGATGAAGGCAGTCCGGTGCTGTTGATGTCATGATCATTTTAACAACCAGAAACAGAGATATAAATAACACCATTGATAGTTAATACCATCTTAATGCGATCTAACAAGCTCAAACTGCATTGTTTGCATCAGTTCCATTTCATAACACTTGATAACTATCATTTTCAAACAACCACCCATAGGATTATAATATACATAAAGAATTTATTTTAAAAAAATGGTACAATTTGGTCTCACCACAAGCAAATAACCGGATATAGGTCAGAGCAATGACGATTAAAACTCTAATGACGCAATTTCAACAATAAATAACCAAAAACCAAAAAAGCTAAAAGATACAGATAATACAAATTCCAACACATAAAGACTAATCAAACACTACATAATCAAATGTTATATATCAGACAGTCATCATTTGGAGATCAAAGAAACAAGCATACGACACAAGACAATGTAACATGTAGCAGGAGAATTTATTACCATAGAACTGCTACTGCCTTCCAAGTTTATATAAAGATCACAGTTAATAATCGTTTGGCTTGGATAATCTCTTCTGCGTTTGTTGCGATTATTCTTAGCTACCCTAGTCTGGTCTTCTGCAATAATCATTAATTAGATGAAGACGCAAGCAACTATCATTAAGGATAAAAGACACATTGCTAACTTTGCATTAAACATGTGGGGGGTAAATCAAATGAAGCGCCAGACAATTAGAAGATTTGATGAAGAAACTTTTTTTGACGGTTCACACATTTTGATAACTAAGCAAGAGGCAAATCAGGTATAATTATGGCGAGAGCTCTGAATTAACATTGTGATTAAACTCTTCATAATATAAATGTTATTTCTAAAAAAATTCTAAAAGAGAGTGGTCCTGCTATGAAAACAACAGCAAACATAAGGACAATTTAAATGGATCAGATCTACTGCAAACCAGTCAGCTGACCACTCTATCCAAGTTAATAGACAAGATCAACTGATAGGGAATGTCTTGACAATTAATATGGAAATATAATACAATAGTAGAGCAGAAGGAACAAGATTAATGTCAAAATAAAGCAAACAAAGCAAACCTATAAATGTGGAAAAATAAATGACGAGAGCTTGTTTGTAGCAAAACTCACAATAAGTGAGTGGGTATCAGGAACTGAAAAGTGTGATATTAAATGGAACAATGAAAAATAGCAAATCAGATTAAGTAGATAAAATTTCCCCAAATTTAAAAGTCAATGTATGTGCATCATAATCCACGTAAAAGAATACTTTTGATTTTTTAATGCAATCTGCGTATTCAGTGAGTTTGACCCAAAAACAGAAAACCACTGCTACCATTTAACCTGTGCAGGCTGCTCCAACCTTCATTCCCAAAGATTTAGAGTGACACTCTTAAAGTTTTTGTCTTTTCACAGATTAGCAAGAATTTTGCATAATTTGCAAATATCCCTATAACCTTCGACCTTATTTAACAGTTTAATGGATAGACTATGAGATAAACTTTACAAGGTTCTCCTACCTGATACTTGTTATCTTATTTACAATAATGCCACATTTATCACAAGGAAAACAGAAGAAAAACATAATATGTAATATTTTTACGAGATGGAAATATTCAAACTCATCAAACAGACAGCATGCAAGCTGAATGTGATAAGGAAAGGTGGATGAAATTGAATAAGGATTTTAGCAAATATCAAAATTAATAACAAAAAGAAACTAAATATTTCATGACGCATCTAAACTAGGCAACAAGATGGCAGAAAGGGATGATGGTACCTAAATCCACATCAACTATAGCCCTGCTTCGGTTTCTCCTTGAATTGTTTTTAGCCTTGACACCAAAGAGAAATGAACAGATAAAGTAAGCTCCTAACGATAATTTTATAATTAAGACTGGAAGCAAAAAAGCAATGAAGAGCATGACAGGGGTCAGATATACCTCAGCAAAGGCCCGGGGAGTAGATTCAACAACATCATCATCAATGGCCTCAACATCAATCATCGCAGGTTGAAGAATAGCTTGAACTCCTTGAGGCTCCAGCTGAGTTGAAGGTCCCTCCAGCTCCCGAATTTCACCCGGCGGGGCCTGGTTAAGGTCCAAGTCCAGAGCAGTCTTTCTCCGCCGGTAACTTCTAACAGCAGCACCCCTGAGCGCTCGAGTACTCATTATATACAAGATTTCCTTATCCAACTTCAAACACTTAAAAAAAACAAAAGGCATAAGACAATGTTTGTACTGCACACGATGGTGAGTTAAGGACGGTTAGTCAGTCACCATTACTGAAACAGGAAAATTTTTTCTAAGCAGAAGATTGGTATAAAACGAAAAAAGCAAGAATTTCAAACAAACCAAACAATAGCATCAGCATTTAAATTGTGTACAAAAGAGCACAGTAATTCATTTAAACTGACAAGCACTCTTCTCACTGGTTTTTCATTCTCTGTTCCATCAAAGCCAACAGTTCTGCATGAACAAACTTCTTAATCACAATGGATTACAGACAAGATTTTAATCTTAGTAAAAACTAAACAGCTTGTGTGGGCTCAGACCTATCCTCAAGTTGAGATTGCAACTTTAAAAGTTAAATTGGAAATTTGAAAGCAAATTGAACCATCATTCTTAGTCTGCCTCCATTGTAACATTCAAATTTTAAGTAGTCTCCAAGCATTTGTTATCGATTTGTTCGTCTCAATACCTGAAAGAGTCCCAGTATTTTCTTATAATAACCAATAACCATTAACTGCTTCGAAATGCTAAGATAAGGCAAGCCCGGGAGTATATATTGACGCCTACGTAAGTTCAATTTCACGGGAGCAGGTCTTTTAGAACTTAAAATGATTAAAAAACAACAACAACAACAACAACTTTGAATTGCGATTAACATAACAATAAGAGAATCTCAAAATCGATAGGATCTATCAAAAAGGTACCAATTGGAGAAATTTTTGGGCGCAGAGCTCACAGAAAGGAAAACAACAGAATTTCGTTACGTGAGATGATGGAAAAAGTGTGCCCAAAAGGACAGGGAGTCGAGTGTAGAGTCTGACAGCCCAAAAAGATAGAGGATGGGCGGGAATGAGATATTCGGTGTTTAGGGTTCAGAGCAAGGAAGGCTGCGGAACGGGGTGAAGAGAAGAGAATGAGAAGACTGTTGTGGACTCCGCACTGCGGCGACACGCGTACCGAGACAGGTGTCCGGGAGGGGAAGCCCGTGTTGGATTCATCACGCGGTACGATCTTTTTTGAACGTTTAATTTTCTTTTCTTTTTTTTTTTTTGGTCAAAGAAGATATCATTAAAATAACCTTAAAGAGGAAGACCAATACATCGATGATAACCAACAAATCCGAATAAGGAGCTACAACACAAAGAAGGAAACAATAAGCCTAAAAAAAAAACAAAGGAAAACAAAAACAATACACCATAAAAACAATACAACATAAACCAGAGCTAGCCACCATCAAAAGCTACATTGAGTACCGAAGAACTATCAAACCCATCACCAGTCACAGGAGCCTCTAGAGCCAGAAGAGAAAGTAAAGCGGGTGATGGTTGCTGAACCCACCCAATAGGGCACACCCCTTTATAGGCCTCAGCTGCAAGAAGATCGGCAGCACGATTACCCCCTCTCGGGGAAAAGAACAAGGAGAACCCGACCCTAGAAGACAAAAGACTAATAATATCCTTGATAATTCCTCTGCACTTCCAATCTTGCTTATCTGGCGACTTGGCTAGAACACACAAAAGCAAGGAAAGACAATCAGTTTCAAAAATAACTTTATCATGTCCAAGATCAATGGCCAACAGCAAGGCCCTTCTCAGCGCTAAGGCTTCCGTCATGAAGGCAGAGATAGACTTGATTTTATCCACAAAACCCCATCTAAAGGATCCAGCAAAGTCACGACAAATGACCCCAATCGCAGTGTCATTCCCATAAGGCTTGAAGGCACCATCACAGTTAATCTTAAGGCTACCATGCTGAGGGGGAGACCACTTAGTGCCAGGACTATCACAGCCCCTCGACCCTAAGGGGTCCCTCCCATCCTTAGCACAATGAGCCCAAAAATCAAAGTTATTCTTTCGTGCCACTTCAATAACGAAATTCGGGTTTGGCTCCCTGTGTTCAAAGGTCATATCATTTCTAGCCTTCCAGATGAACCATAGAAGCCAACAGATCAAGGACAGATCATGGTTGTTGAAATGGGGGGAGCTTGTCACCAAAATCCACCAAGCATTAAAGTTCGTAATGTTGGTAACATCAACTCTGGCACCAAGTGAGCAGCCAAACCAAACACACCGAGTCCAAGGACAATGGAAGAAGACATGTTCAATAGATTCCTCAGCATTAGCACAGACTGGGCACATGCTATCTTTGGATCTTCTTCGCCTCACTAATGCATCTTTTGTAGCAACCGCTGTACTCAATAGTCGCCATATGAATTGTTGGACCCGAGGGATCACTTTAATCTTCCAGATTGATTTCCAGCTAGAGGAGTGGATGACAATCGAAGAGCTAGCCCTAGCCACATTAGCAGACATACCATTTTTTCTAGAGTGATAGCCTAACTTCACCGTATACTCAATAGTCGCCATATGAATTGTTTAATTTTCTTTTCCATTATCCATAAAAATAAACAAACAGGACTGCATCGACAACATTATCTCCTCCCTTCACCTACCTCCCCATTTTAATGTTTTGTTTTAGAGAAATAAAATTTTTATGAGTGTTTTTACGGTATTTAGGGTAAGTGAATGATGAGAGTTTCATCTTAAATATGAAAAAGTGCTTTTGAAGCATAGTTTGACAGTTTCTCAAACAAGCACTTCATTTCATGTAAGATCAAGAAATTAATGTATTTTTTTAATCCTCGTAATCAACATATTATGAGCATAGCAACTGATGCATTGCTGATTGAGTAAGCAGTAAGGACCCAATGAAACAGACTACAGGGTACCATTAAAAAAATAGGAAAAAATTATAAGGAATAACAAATTAATTTCCTGAATGTTTATGATCCAATATCTTTTCTTGGAAAAACATCCAAGACTTTCCTAAAAGAATTATCGCCATATATGCATAAAAAATTAGTTCTTTTATTTTTAATTAACAGAAACTTGTTATGAATATATTAAATTATGTGGATCACCCATTATGGACATTAAGGTTACCCACTACGTTTATGATGAGGAGTGGGTACGTCGCCCACTACGTTTATGGTGAGGAATGGGTAGAAGCTACATAAAATTTCTCTACTCTCCAACCATTATAAATACTCTCCTTCCCCCATACAAATGTACACCGAAGAAACTGAACGAGAATTTCTCTCTTTCGAATCTTTCTTGCTCTTATTCTCTATCTTTCACTTCTTCAATATCCTTAATTTTATAACACGTTATTAGCACGAGGGCTCTAATGAAGGTATGATCTACATTATTTAATTATATATTTATTTTATCTATCTAGGATAATCTGAGCCACTATATGGAATTAAAGAAATATTTTTACGGATTGTTTTATACATCGGGTTCCATGGCTAATATTGGAGATTATTACTGTTTTATATCTTATTTTGATCTCCTTTACGAGTTATTTTATATTATTGATATTGTTATTTTAGTATGGCCAGAAGCCATACACCTTTAATTTCATTTCCTATTACATACCCATAAGCCACAGTCATTTTATTTCTACTTTAAGATTAGATTATCAGAAGTCATACATTTTGATTTATTATTTTAATATAATATGGTCAGAAGTCTCTCTCACACACACACACATATTACAAAATGGCTAGAAGCTATATTCATTTGATTCCCTATTATATGACCTGAAGTCATATACTACTACTTTTTTATCTTTTATTTTATTGAATGGCTAGAAATATATATTTAATTTTTATCTATCCTGAAAGTAAAAGGCCTGAAGCCATATAATTCTAAATTCTCATGATTGGCCCGAAGCCATGAGAGTTAATTAGTCTGAAGCTATTAAAACTAAATGGCCTAAAGTCATAAATTTTTAATTTCATTGTAATTGTTATGAATATATTATGTGGATGACCCATTATGAGCATTAAGGTTCCCACTAGTGTTATGGTGGGGAGTAAGTAGTCACCCACTACATTCATAGTGGTGAGTGGGTAGAAGCTACATAAAACTTCCCTACTCTCCAACCACTATAAATAGTCCCCTACCCTCTCACAAATGTACACAGAAGAAACTGAATCAGAATTTCTCTCTTTTGAATCTCTCTTATTCTTATTTTGTATCTTTTACTTCTTCTATATTTTTATTTTTATAACACGTTATCAGCACGGGTTCTAACGAATGTATGATTTCTTTAATAATTTCACCTACTTTCTTTAAGAATATACGTTTTGTAACATCCCCAATTTTTAACAATTATCATAACATAAAATTTCAATGATTTAAAATGATTACTGAAATTCGAAATAAACAACCTTGGGAAGTGTTACCGCCTACTGGGACAAGTGCAAGGCTACTTATTACAATAACGTAAATCCAAATTTAAGCAAAAATGTTTCTTTTTTCAAAGCATAAAATAAAAACTAGCTAGAATTAGCGGACGGTGCCTTCTTACTTCTCACTGCTAGCCCCAAACCTTGGCACCTGTTTTACTGAAATTCTGCTTCCTCGAAGGATCATCACAGCCCATGAACACAAATATCAGCAATTGCTGGTAATCCTAATAAACAACAAGGATGACATAGCTCAAATATATTAATCAAATTAAATATATAATCACATAGTAATTGAATCAAATATCAATTTTAATATTCATCATATCTATATATTCATATTGAATCAAATATTATTCATTATCTTTTTAAATTTATTGAGACCCAGGAAACCCTACCAGTCTATTTAGTTTAGTGGGAGAGAACCATGGTAGACCCGAGAAACTTTGCCAGTCTACCCTGTGATCCAAGAAACCCTGCCAGTCACAAATAATCAAATTGACTATAAAACATTTCTTCCTAATGTGCACACCTCTTGTAACACCGCCGATTTCTAACAGTTATAATAACAAAAAAATTAAATGATTTTCATAAATAAATTAATGAAATTCGAAATAATCAATCTTGGGGAGTGTTACCGCCGCACTTTTACTGGGACAAGTGCAAGGCTGTCTTATTACATTAACATAAACCCAAACTTAAATAAACGTATTTTATTCAAAGCATTAAAAAAAAACTAGCTAAAATTATTCATTGGTCTTCCTCACTTCTCACGGCTAGCCCCAACAGCCCAACTTTGAAACCTGTTTCACTGAAATTCTGCTCCCCCGAAGGATCATCGCAGCCCATGAACACAAACATCAGCAATTGCTGATAATTCTAATAAATCACAATCAAATATAATCAAATCCAATATACGTAGTAAATGAATCAAATATCAATTTCTATATTCATAATATACATACACGTTAAATTAAATATTATTCATTATCTTTATTAAATTCATGATAGACCCGGGAAACCCTGCCAGTCTATTTAGTGGGAAGAGAACCATGGTAAACCCGAGAAACCCTGCCAGTTTACCCTGTGACCCGGGAAACCCTACCAGTCACAAATCATCAAATTGGCCATCATCAAAACATCTCTTCCTATTGTGCACACCTCTTCCCAAAGTTGCTACTAGAGTCCCGGGAAACCCTGTCAGACACCACTTTGGGAAGAACGGATACTATCATTTTCACATCAGTGGCATAAAGCCCAAAAGTTGTGTTCATCACTTGGGAGGTACCGTCCCAAGCTATCATCCCACTATTAATTCATTACAATCACACACAATCAGGAAATTCAATTTTGTCACAATTATCAATTTCTTCATTGAATATATCAATTACTCAAGAGCATCATGACTTTCCAAATTATTCAAGAGTATAATAATTCAAGTATTCGATACAAGGGCCAACACATATTATAACTCAAATACCTATCTGAGTAAAGTCTAATTATTTAAAACACACACATAATAAAATTCCTAAATTATTTCTATTATTTAATTATCTTTTATATACTTTTCTATCATTTAATTAAATGTAGGATATGAGGATATCTTGATATCAAATCTAAGCATGTCCTATTTCATTATGCAGCGGATATTATCTAAAGAATGAAATAATATTAATTAATATAGCATCAGACACAACTAGCATAAACATTAAAATTATTGTGCTTCCTTTATTGACAAATAATGAATCGCTTCGCATGGTATGTGATCAAAATATGTAAAATATAAAATAAATAGATATATATTCTATATAATAAATAGAATATATAATAAGATTTTCTAATATAAATAATATAATAAAAAGATATATAATATGAAATATTAATATAATTACTATAAATAGAAATCAATTATATTATATAATCTAATTAATAATAATAAAATCAATATATTCGATATATATTCTATATAATAAATAGAATATATAATAAGATTTTCTAATATAAATAATATAATAAAAAAGATATATAATATGAAATATTAATATAATTACTATAAATAGAAATCAATTATATTATATAATCTAATTAATAATAATAAAATCAATATATATATTCTATATAATAAGTAGAATATATAATAAGATTTTCTAATATAAATAATATAATAAAAAAAGATATATAATATGAGATATTAATAGAAATAGATTATATTATATAATTTAATTAATAATAATAAAATCAATATATTCCTATTATAGTTTATTACGGTACAATATATTTAACATTTTAATTACATTTTATATTTCTATTTATTCTAGCTAAAATCTAGGATCATAGCTAATATCTAGGATTACTAATATCACTACCCAACAGACTCGATAAGGTAAATTGAAATGACTCTACTACTCTCAAAAATAGCTAACCACATGCTTTTAATAATATAAAAAAAAAATCAGCACACAATAAACATTTTTTTAAAAAAAAAAACTAAAAGAGGAATTGGTGCCGCAAGCTACACGCACAATTGAAAGATGTAGTTAGACGCACAAAGTGACTTTGCAAAAAGCTACTCCAAAAGAAATATATCATTCGATTACCAAAGTCCCAAATACCAAAATCTAAAACGTATGGGGATCTTATGTTAAAGGGTATGTGACTTTTGCAAAAACAAGTTATCACGCAAAGCGAGAAAAAGCAATATATGTATATTCAATTGCCAAAGCCTAAAACACTTAAGGCCAAAACGCACATAATCAATACTTATGGCTAGTGAAGATCAACCAGAATTATATCCTAAGATGAAAACATCTTTCTCATAGAGGAAGACAAACATAAGATTTATGTACTGAATGAAAATCACGAGAAAGAATGAGACGACTATTTTGTGGATTTAAAAGAATCATGCTCTGTAGCAACGGATTCCTATTGTTCTAGGGATTAGGATTTCCTATCAAAATTTACATAGATCTAACCTAAACCTCATGGGGATTAGAATTACCTGGTCTCCGCTTTTGTTAGCCTCCTAGAAAATAATTTGATGAGAGTCCGGTAGGAGGATTTTAGAAGAAAAGGAAGCAGAGAAGAAAAGTATCGAGCGTTGCTAGATTTAAACGGCTAGACTAAGTTTATAATTAAAATTTAGGGTTATGGGCTGGGCTCTTTAACTATTTCCAATTAATAAATTAACAATACAATTAAATTCTAAATTTCTATTGTTATTATAATTATTGCCAATTAATAAATTATAAAATAATACAAACATTATTAAATTCTAAATCTTCATTATTACTATATTATTATTATTATCATTATCATTATCATTATCATTTTTATTATTATTATTATTATTATTAATCCAGGGGTATTACATCTCTTCCCAAAGTTGCTATTAGTGTCCCAGGAAACCCTGCCAAACACCACTTTGAGAAGAACGGATAATATCTTTTCACATCGCTGGCATAAAGCCCAAAGGTTGTGTTCATCATTTTAGGAGGTACTATCCCAAAGATATCCTCCCACAATTAAATTATTTCAATCACACACAAAATGGATTTCTCAAATTTACGGAATCAAACTGAATATATATATATATATATATATATATATACTGCTATTTGTGAATTATGGAAACCTAGGCAAAACCATTTAAAAGAGAACATGTACATATTTTAACATAGGCGGACAAATAAAAAAGGATACACACACACACACATGCATACATACATACATACATACAAAAGCTGAAGCACTCAAGGCAAAAGATGTACATGTATTATATATATTAATGAAGGATATATACAAGTTTCAATTACGAAAACCGAGGCACCCAAAGTGTACATGTATATTCAATGATAAAGGGTTTTGCAAAAAAAGTTAAACGCAAATCAAGAAGAAGAAATATATGTATACAAGGAGGTGAAACGTTTTGCTTTCATAAAGTAATTCACGCTAACAGAAAAGGAAAACATATATATACATATACAAATGCAACGACACATTTAAGGGTTTTTCACAAAGATCGAGATCGACATGCAACAATTAACTCCTATTGTTTTGAGGATTAGGATTACCTAGTCTCCGTCTTTGTTAACCTCCTAGAAGAATAGTTTGACGCAGAGTAAGAATAGAGGAAATAGTAGAAGAGAATAGTAGAAGAAAAGAGGAGTATTCAAGATTAGACTAGACCTCTATTTATAATTTAAAATTAGGGTTTAGCTTTGGGCTCTTTTAATATTGCCAACTCATTAATAGGGTATATTAAATTCAATCAATCAATCATGTTGTGAATTTAATGTGACTTGGTTGACAAGTGGTGGACTTATTACCTAAAACCTCTTTCTTAGTGCACAAGCAGAAAAATCCTAAGACAATTAGGACTAAGAGTATTTGGCCCACCAAGGCTGTAACACCCCCAATTTCTAACAGTTATAATAACAAAAATTTAAATGATTTTCATAAATGAATTAATGAAATTCGAAATAAACAACCTTGGGGAGTGTTACCGCTGCACTTGTACTGAGACAAGTACAAGGCTACTTATTACAAATAATGTAAAACCAACTTAAACAAAAAGTGTTTTTTTAATTAGAACAAAATAAAGTAAAATAAATAGCTGACTGTGCTCCTCACTTCTCACGGCTAGCCCCAACCCTTGGCACTTGTTTCACTGAAATTCTGCTCCCCCGAAGGATCATCGCAGCCCATGAACACAAACATCAACAATTGCTGGTGATCCTAATTGTAACACCCCCAATTTCTAACAGTTATAATAACAAAAATTTAAATGATTTTCATAAATAAATTAATGAAATTCGAAATAAACAACCTTGGGGAGTGTTACCGCCGTACTTGTACTGGGACAAATGCAAGGCTACTTATTACAAATAAGGTAAATTCAAACTTAAACAAAATATGTCTTACTCAAGGTTCTTAAACCCGGACCGGACCGGCCGGTTCGGACCGGAAATCGTCGAACCGGCCAGAAAACCGGTCCGAGTTAGGAGTGGAACCGGGGTTCCGAGTTGACTCGGAGTCAACTCGGTCAACCCGGCATGAACCGGACGAGTTGGCGAGTCGGAGTTTTTTTTTTAACAAAAAAAAATCATCTGAACAAGAAAGAGGGGAGGTGTCGGCGGTGGCTGGCGGGAGTTTCATACCTTTGACGGAGAGAAAAGAGTGAGTGGAGCAACGGGTGATGGAGAAAGAAGAAGGTGATGGTCCGAAGGGAAGACCCTGTGATGTCGACGGTGGCTGGCGGTGAGTTTCACCCCTCCGTGCTTTTCATTGTCGAGGCTCTCCACTAGTAGGAAGATGTCAGGGGATGGTTCTGTGGAAGCCAAAGAGAAAGAGAAGATCTGAAGTGGTGAAGAGGGAGGAGAGAGAGAGAGATCTGAAAATAAAGTTTGAACGGGAGAGGAGAGGGTGCGTCGGTTTGTGTGACCGTGTGTGAGAGAGATGAGAATTTGGCTATGGACGGAGGATTAGTTGATGAGAATGATAAGTGAGAAAAAAAAAATCAATAGCCCCAAGGTCACGTCGCATCAACTGATCAAAGTAAATGAAGAAAAAGAAGAGGCGCCTTGGTTGAATCACGTGACCCACCTGGAGATCTGATGCATTTGCTGAAGGAGGATGTGACATTTTTTAATTTTTTTAAAGATAAAAAATGGAGGGTGTGAAGAGGGAAAAAAAATTAATTTCTAACCGGTTTAGTCCCGGTTTAACTCCGGTTTGACTCCGGTCTAACCCACTGACCCTTAACTCAGTACCCCGACCGGTTTAATGACCGGTCCGGGTTTAAGAACCTTGGTCTTACTCCAAAAAAAAAAAAAGATGAAGGTGCTTCCTCACTTCTCATTGGTAGCCCCAACTCTTGGCACCTGTTTCACTGAAATTCTGCTACCCCGAAGGATCATCGCAGCCCATGAACAAAAACATCAGCAATTGCTGGTAATTCTAATAAAACACAATTTAAATGGCACAACTATATTAATCAAAGTAAATACACACACACACACACACATAAATCATAAGGTGATTACATCAAACATTATTTGTTATCTTTTAAATTTATTTAGACCTGGGAAATCCTGCCAGTCTATTTAGTGGGAAGAGAACCATGGTAAACTCGGGAAACCCTGCCAGTTTGCCCTGTGACCTGGGAAACCCTGCCAGTCACAATTAATCAAATTTGGCCATCAAGTATTTCTTCCTAGTGTACACACCTCTTCTGAAAGTTGCTGCTAGTGTCCCGGGAAACCCTGCCAGACACCACTTTGGGAAGAACGGATATCATCGGTTCACATCAAATAATATTTCGAGGGCATAAAGCCTAATGGTGTTCATCACTTTAGGAGGTACCATCCCGAAACTATCCTCCCACTGTTAGATTATTTCAGTACACACAAAAATGGATTTCTCAAATTAAACTGTAAAATAAATTCTCATGAGTTTCTATAAGGCTGTCATAAGAAATTTCCATGACCATCATTGTAAATCCTTAGCTCTACTCATTATCAATTTTACTCATGAGTTCCTATAAGGTTGTCATGAGAAGTTCTCATGACCATCATTTAAATCCTTAGCTCTACTCATTATCCATTTTACTTATGGGTTCCTATAAGGTTGTCATGAGAAGTTCTCATGACCATCATTTAAATCCTTAATTTTTCATTATCCATTTTACTCATGGGTTCCTATAAGGTTGTCATGAGAAGTTCTCATGACCATCATTTAAATCCTTAGCTCTACTCATTATCCATTTTACTCATGGGTTCCTATAAGGTTGTCATGAGAAGTTCTCATGACCATCATTTAAATCCTTAATTTTTCATTATCCATTTTACTCATGGGTTCCTATAAAGTTGTCATGAGAAGTTCTAATGATCATCATTTAAATCCTTAGCTCTACTCATTATCCATTTTACGCATGGGTTCCTATAAGGTTGTCATGAGAAGTTCTCATGACCATCATTTAAATCCTTAATTTTTCATTATCCATTTTACTCATGGGTTCCTATAAGGTTGTCATGAGAATATATATGTAACACCCCCAAATTTCTAACAATAAAATTGCAAAAATTTATATAAATAATTACTGAAATTCAAAATAACCAAAACTTGGGAAGTGTTACCGCCGCACTTATACTGAGACAGGTGCAAGGCTACTTTATTACATTAACTTAAATCCAAACTTAAATAAAATTGTCTTATTCAAAGCGTAAAATAAAATAAAATAAACTAGCTAGAATTGCTCATTGTTCTTCCTCACTTCTCACTGCTAGCCCCAACAGCCCAACTTTGAAACCTGTTTCACTGAAAATCTGCTCCCCGAAGGATCATCACAGCCCAGAACACAAACATCAGTAAAAGCTGGTAATCCTAATAAACATAGAAAATAATAATAATAATAATAATAATAATAATAATAATAATAAAAAAATATTCACATGATGATAAGAAAGAAAAATACCATATACATATATATAATTTAAAATATCAATTTCAATACTCATCATATCTATATATTCTCATCGAATCAAATATCATTCATTATTTTTATTAATTTCATTTGGACCCGGAAACCTGCCAGTCCATTTAGTTTAGTGGGAAGAGAACCATGGTAGACCCAGAAACCTGCCAGTCTACCCTGTGACCCGGAAACTTGCCAGTCACAAATCATCAAATTGGCCATATCACAATAACATTTCGTCCTAATGTGCACACCTCTTCCCAAAGTTGCTACTAATATCCCGGAAACCTGCCAGACACCACTTTGGGAAGAACAGATATAATCAAGTTCACATCAAATAATATATCGAGGCACAAAGCCTAAGAGTTGTGTTCATCACTTTAGGAGGTACCATCCCAAAGCTATCCTCCCACGATTTAAAGTATTTTAAATACACTCACATAATAAATGGATTTCTCAATAAAATATATAAATATATATATATATATATATATATATATATATATATATATATGAAAGCATTTATAAATTTCAATCACGTAAAATAGATTTCTCAAATTTACGAAAACCAAACCAAGTATATATACTGCTATTTGTTAATTATGAAAACCCAAGGTAAAATCATTTAAAAAGAGAACACATATATATTTTAACATAGGTGCAGATTGGACAAATTAAAAAGGGTATATATATATATATATATATATATACATACATACACACATGCATATATACATACAAACATGCAAAAGCTAAAGCATTCAAGGCAAAAGATGTAAGGTATTATATATATTAATGAAGAATATATGTAAGTTTCAATCACAAAAAAAACCGAGGAGTTTTGCTTTCATAAAGTAATTCGGAAAATGAACATATATATACATATAAAAATGCAGTGATACATTTAAGGGTTTTTCACAAAAATCGAGACCGACATACAACAACTAACTCCTATTGTTCTGAGGATTAGGATTACCTGATCTTCGTTTTTGCTAACCTCTTAGAAAATAATTAACTCAGAGTAAGAATAGAAGAAGTAGTAGAAGAGAAGATGAATATTCAGGGTTAGGCTAGACCTCTATTTATAACTTAGAATTAGGGTTTAGCTTTGTCTCTTTTACTATTGTCAACTCATTAATAGGGTATATTAAATTAAATCAATCAACCATGATGTGAATTCAATGTGATAGGGTATATCTCATTAATTCAATGAATCATGATTTGAATTAATGTGACTTGGTTGACAGTAATGGACTTATTACCTAAAAACAATCATGGTCATCAATCAATCATGATGTGAATTTAATGTAATATGGTATATTAAATTCAATCAATCAATCATGATGTGAATTTAATATGACAGGGTATATTAAATTCAATCAATCAATCATGATGTGAATTTAATATGATTTGGCTGAAAAGTAATGGAATTATTACCTAAAACCTATTTCTTAGTACACAAGCTAAAAATTTCTAAGGCAATTAAGACTATGAGTATTTGGCCTACCAAGGTTATATAAAATAAAATAAAATGGGTTATTTCTATTAATGAAAATTCTGGGGTATTACAATATAATTGAGATATTGATTCTTTTTTTTTTTTTGACGAAACAAATATAATCACAATATGTTATAGGATAGGATTTTAAGCCAAAGGAAAACAAACATAGAACCTAGAGCCAAAATGTACAGGCATCTTATGACTTTGCAAAAAGCTAATACACAAGACGAGGAAAAGAATTATATATATATATATATATATATATATATATATATATATTCAATCACCTAAAACCTAAATCCAGAGAACGCACATTCGTGCGGGCATCATATATTCATTTACAAAAGACGTTCAAAAAAAAACCCCCCTCATTGCACAATGTGAGAAGGGGAGATATGAAATCATATAATCTGGTGCAATATGTGAATTGGTCAAAGGTAAACAAAAGGTCTGGGGCTGCAGCAGTATGAAAAAAAGGAAACCCTAAGTTATATGTGATCGGTTAGAAGCAGCACGATGCACAGAAGAGCATATACTCGGACCACACATACAGGAATGACAAAATAGGATGTAGAGAAAAAGAATAAGCACGAGATGCAAGATTGTTCTAGGGATTAGAATTACCTATCAAAATTTATATAAAACTAACCTAAGACTCATGGGGATTAGAATTACATATCAAGATTTACATGAAACTACTCATGTGGATTAGAATTACCTGGTCTCCGTATTTGCTAGCCTCCTAGAAGAGTAATTGACGAGAGAATAAAACGAGGATATAGTAGCGGAGAAAAATAGTGGCAGAAAAAAGTATCGGGTGTTTCTAGGTTTAAGCAGCCAGACCTAAGCTTATAATTAAAATCTAGGGTTTTAGCTATGGATTGGGCCCTTTAATTATTCCCAATTAATAAATTAACAATACAACTAAATTCTAAATTTTTATTATTACTATAATCATTTCCAATTAATGAATTATAAAATAATACAAACATTATTGAATTCTAAATCTTTATTTACTATATATTATTATTATTACTATATTATTGTTATTATTATTGCTATTATTATTATTATTATTATTATAATCTAGGGTATTACAATATAAACATTAAATTGATTTCCATTATACTTGTACATGTATATACATTCGGCTTTCATGGTTTGATGACCCTCGTCACATATAGAAGGAGGGCATATATATAACTATATATATATATATATATATATATATATATATATATATATATATGAAGTACTTCTTTCGTTCTATATATATATATATTTCACATATTAGAGATAATTTAGGAATTTTATTAGAAATGTATTTAAAATACTTTACTCGTGGGAGGATAGCTTTGGGATGGTACCTCCCATAGTGATAAACACAACTTATGGGCTTTATGTCCTCGATATTTATTTGATGTGAAAAAGATAGTATCCGTTCTTCCCAAAGTGGTGTCTGTCAGGTTTCCGGGACACTAGTAGCAACTTTGGGAAGAGGTGTGCACACTAGGAAGATATGTTTATGGCCAATTGATGATTGTGACTTGCAGGTTTCCGGGTCACAGGGTAGACTGACAGGTTTCCGGGTCTACTATGGTTCTCTTCCCACTAAACTAAATGGACTGGTAGGTTTCCAGGTCCAAATGAAATTAATAAAAATTAATGAATGATATTTGATCAGATGAGAATATATAGATATGATGAGTATTGAAATTGATATTTTAGATTATATATATGTATATGATATTTTTTTAATTTTATCATCATGTGGATATTTTATTTATTTATTATTATTATTATTATTATTATTATTATTATTATTATTATTATTTTCTATATTTTCTCTATTTATTAGGATTACCAGCATTATGCTGATGTTTGTGTTCTTGGGTTGTGATAATTCTTCGGGGGAGCAGAATTTCAGTGAATCAGGTGCCAAGGGTTTGGGCTAGCCGTGAGAAGTGAGGAGCACAGTCAGTTGATTCTGTTTATTTCGTTCTAATTAAAATAAATACATTTTTGCTTAAGTTTGGTTTTTTTTCATTATTGTAATAAGTAGCCTTGTACTTGTCCCAGTACAAGTGCGGCGGTAACACTCCCCAAGGTTATTGTTTCGAATTTCAGTAATTCATTTATGAAAATCATTTAAATTTTAGGTTATTATAACTGTTAGAAATTAGGGGTGTTACAAAATGGTTGCATAGCCCAGGTTCAACTTGGGTTCGCTTTTGATACTAACTCAATGGATCAAAGATTCCAGAGTTAAGTAAGTAAATGAGTAAAATAGTGATAATAATAATAATAATAATTCAGACGTGAGAGATGGGTAGTGAAGGGTTATTTCCTTGTCTTTTAGAAATGATTTATTTCTTTGAAATTCTAATAATTGTATATTTAAAATTATTTTGTGATTCGTTATGTGATTATTATTGACTTGTGAATTTTATTTAGAAAGAGATGTTAGAGGGGTAATTAGAATTTATTTTGTGAATTATTTTGAATAATGAAGAATGATAGAATTCTTAATTTTAAATACAAGATATTGATTTGTCGTTTGAATTTATATTGATTTATCGTTTGAATCTATATTGCATTATCTGATAATTGATTTATAATATAAATATATATGATGAGAAAAGTGATATTTAATGTTAATAATTGTATGTTCAAAATTATTCGAAGAAGGTACGTAATTAAGTTTCGGGGACGAAACTTATGTTGACCTTTGTTGATTGTTAACTTGATCTTCTTGCTTTGTTAGATTTGATATAGCTCCACACGTTGTAATATTTCTTCAACTATCAACTATTCATGTTTTTGTCTCTTCTAATTACTATTACTTGACGTTATTACCTTGATGCGATGTCAAACTTATTGTTCTTTTTTTTTTCTTTGTCAAGCCTAGTAAAGCCAAAAAGGGATAATGAGTAGATCATAGGAATTTCCCATGAACGAGATAATTCTAATCCTTAGGTCAATAGAAATCTATTGCTACATGGCATAATTATTTTTAAATCCCAAAAACTGCCATCTCGTTCTTTCTCGTGATTTCCATTCGGTACTATAAATCTTGTGTTTGCCTTCCTCTGTAAGAAAGTTGTTTTCTTCATATGATATGATTCTGGATTTCGATAGCCTTAGTTATTGATTGTGTGCGTTTTGCTTTGAATGTTTCAGTCTTTGGTAATTGAATACATGTATATTTATTTTTCTCGTTTTGTGTGAGTAACACTTTTTTTTTTTTGCAAACGTCACATACCATTGAACATAAGATACTTGTATGTTTTGCTCTGGGTGCCATGTTTGTTTTCCTTTGGCTTGAAATCATATCCTATAACATATTATGATTATATTCGTTCGTCAATAAATGAACCAATATCTCGATTATATATTCTCATGACAACCTTACAGGAACTCATGAGAACTTATTTTATAGTTTAATTCGAAAAATCAATTTTGTGTGTGTGTTGTGTATATATATATATATATATACATGTTGTGGTGTTGGCTATATCAACACAACAAATGTATGTTGTGTTGATTACAATACAAGTGTTTCAAACATATATGTATATGTACGAATTGAATTGAAATACAAGTGTTTCAAACACATATTGGAAATAATTTGGGAATTTATTATATGTGTATTTAAAATAATTTAACAGTGGGAGGATAGGTTTGGGATGACACCTCCTAAAGTGATGAACACAACCCCTAGGCTTCATGCCTCCGATGTACTATGTGATGTGAACCGATAGTATCCATTCTTCCCAAAGTAGTGTCTAGTAGGTTTCCGGGACACTAATAGCAACTTTGGGAAGAGGTTTGCACATTAGGAAGAAATGTTTTATGGCCAATTTGATTATTTGTAATTGACAGGTTTCCGGGTCACAAGGTAGACTGGCAGGATATCTGGGTCTACCATGGTTCTTTTCCCACTAAATTAAATAGACTGGCAGGGTTCCTCGGGTCTAAATAAATTTAAAAAGATCATGAATAACATTTGATTCGATGTGAATATATAGATATGATGAATATTAAAATTGATACTTGATTCAATCACTATGTGATTATATATTTGATTTGATTAATATATTTGAGCTATATAAATTGTATTTTGATTAGGATTACCAGCTTTGCTGATATTTGTATTTATGTGGCTGCGATGATCCTTCGGGGGAATAGAATTTCAGTGAAACAGGTGCCAAGAGTTGGGACTAGCAGTAAGAAGTGAGGAAGAACATTCAGCGTGTCTAGCTAGTTTTATTATTATTTTTATTTTTTGAATAAATCACATTTATTTGAGTTCGGATTTATGTTAATGTAATAAGGTTGTAATGCCCCATATTATTATTAAATTATTTTTTTTTTGAAATTATGATAATTGTATATTTAAAATTATTTTTGTGACTTGTTATGTGATTGTTATTAACATATGAATTTTATTTCAGTTTCGAGGATGAAACTTATTTTAAGGAGAGTAAAATGTAATACCCCAGATTTTTATTAATAGTAATAACCCATTTATTTTATTTTATTTTATTTTTATAGCTTTGGTGGGCCAAATACTCCTAGTCTTAATTGGCTTAGAAATTTTCTGCTTATGCACTAAGAAAAACCAAGTCACATTAATTCAAATCATGATTGATTGAATTAATGTGATATACCCTATCACATTAAATTCACACCATGATTGATTGATGACCATGATTGTTTTTAGGTAATAAGTCCATTACTGCCAACCAAGTCACATTAATTCATATCATGATTGATTGAATTAATGTGATATACCCTATCACATTGAATTCACATCATGGTTGATTGATTTAATTTAATATACCCTATTAATGAGTTGGTAAGAGTAAAAAAGTCCAAAGCTAAACCCTAATTCTAAGTTATAAATAGAGGTCTAGCCTAACCTTGAATATTCATCTTCTCTTCTCCTACTCTCTTCTATTACTTCTTCTATTCTTACTCTGGGTCAATTATTTTTTAAGAGGTTAGCAAAAACGGAGACCAGGTAATCCTAATCCCCAGAGCAACCTTGCGTCTCGTGCTTATTCTTTTTCTCTACATCCTATTTTGCTAATGGTTTGTTATATATAAAATATATTATATGTAATCCTAATCCCCAGAACAACCTTGCGTCTTGTGCTTATTCTTTTTTCTCTACATCCTATTTTGCTAATCCTAATTCCCATGAGTCTTAGGTTAGTTTTATATAAGTTTTGATAGGGTGGTTATATATAAAATATATTATATGTAATCCTAATCCCCAGAACAATAGGAGTCAATTGTTGCATGTCGATCTTTTGATCTTTGTGAAAAACCCTTAAATGTGTTGCTGCATTTGTATATGTATATATATGTTTTCTTTTTCGGTTAGCGTGAATCACTTTATGAAAGCAAAACTCCTCACCTCCTTGTATACATATATTTCTCCTTCTTGATTTGCATTTAACTTTTTAAAACCCTTTGTCATGAAATATACATGTACACTTTGGGTGCCTCGGTTTTCGTGATTGGAACTTACATATATTCTTCATTAATATATATAATACCTTTCATCTTTTGCCTTGGGTGTTTTAGCTTTTGCATGTATGTATGTATATATGTATGTGTTTGTATGTATATATACTTTTTAATTTGTCCAATTTGCGCCTATGTTAAAATATATACATATCCTCTTTTTAAATGATTTTACCTTGGGTTTTCATAATTAACAAATAGCAGTATATATACTCGGTTTGGTTTTCGTAAATTTGAGAAATCTATTTTGTGTGATTGAAATTTATAAATGCTTTCATATATATATATATATATATATATATATATATATATATATATATTATTGAGAAATCCATTTATTATGTGAGTGTATTTAAAATACTTTAAATTGTAAGAGGATAGCTTTGAGATGGTACCTCCTAAAGTGATGAACGCAACCCTTAGGCCTTATGCCTCGATATGTTATTTGATGTGAACTGATTATATCCATTCTTCCCAAAGTGGTGTCTGGCAAGTTTCCGGGACACTAGTAGCAACTTTGGGAAGAGGTGTGCACATTAGGACGAAATGTTATTGTGATATGGCCAATTTGATGATTTGTGACTGGCAGGTTTCCGGGTCTACCATGGTTCTCTTCCCACTAAACTAAATGGACTGGCAGGTTTCCAGGTCCAAATGAAATTAATAAAAATAATGAATGATATTTAATTCGATGCGAATATATAGATATGATGAGTATTGAAATTGATATTTTAGATTATATATATGTATATGGTATTTTTCTTTCTTATCATCATGTGGATATTATTATTATTATTATTATTATTATTATTATTCTTCTTCTTCTTCTTCTTCTTCTTCTTCTATGTTTTCTCTGTTTATTCGGATTACCAGCTTTTGCTGATGTTTGTGTTCTGGGCTGTGATGATCCTTCGAGGGAGCAGATTTTCAGTGAAACAGGTTTCAAAGTTGGGCTGTTGGGGCTAGCAGTGAGAAGTGAGGAAGAACAATGAACAATTCTAGCTAGTTTCTCTTATTTTATTTTACGCTTTGAATAAGCCTTTTATATAAGTGTGGGTTTATGTTGTTGTAATAAGGTAGCCTTGCATTTGTCTCGGTACAAGTGCGGCGGTAACACTTCCCAAATTTGGTTATTTTGAATTTCAGTACTTATTCATAAAAATTATAGCAAATTTTATGTTATTATAATTGTTAGAAATTTGGGGGTTTTACAAAGGTAGCCTTGTACTTGTCCTAGTACAAGTGTGGTAGTAACACTTTCCAAACTTGGTTATTTCGAATTTCAGTAATGATTCATAAAGATTATTACAATTTTATTTTATTATCATTGTTAGAAATTTGGGGGTGTTACACATTTGATTGTCATTAAAATTAAGAACTTGAAGGCTTATATTTCAAATATTGTATAATACAAAGATTTTGGTAGCCTGAGAAAAGTATTGTCCTAAAGACAATAACTTGCAGAGAATTATGCCACTTAAAGGTAATAATTCTAAAGACTAATAGTCCTGAGGACTAATTAGCATATTTTGCCCAACTTATAATGTGAGAGCCTAATGTTCAAACTATATATGGCAGTATAAATTTGATTGAAGGCTCTAAAAGAACTAATATTTTGTTACATGAAGGAACAAAATTTAATAATGTATTTTATTCTAATAAATCTGTTGAGTTTCAAAGATATCTACAGAATTGGATATCATATAGAAAATTTACAAATAATAATGCAAGGGATTGTAAAGCAAACTGGAAGTTTGCTAATGCAAATCAAATGTTTGTCAATGCTACTAGTGAGATGTTAAAAAGGCAAAGAGTTGCCGAAAAATATGCCCAGATTTATTTTGAAGACAAGGAAGAAACAATAAGCCCATAACATAATATGATGTTTAATTTTGTTGTCATTAAAAATTATTATTATTTACATTTTTTGTGATCACATCTCATAAATTTGTTGTCATGAGACTTTTCATGTTTGATTCTAAATTATTTTGATCATGAATATCTTCATATATAGTGGACTGTATATATTTTGCATATAATTGAAGTACATTATTAAATAAGTAATGAGATTATCTAGTGATATAATACTATTTGGTAGTTCCTAAAGAACTAACATAGATTTTCCTTTCGAGCTTTAAAAGGCTTGAAAGTGATTTTGAAATATAGATTTAAAGAAAGTATGTTTATATGACTCACACTTGAGGGGAAGATTGTTAGAAAACAAATGTAAGCTAGAATACAAGTATGAGCTAATTTTTTTTTAACAAGTTATATACTTCTCACACAAAGTCTAATAGATCTTTCAAAATGAATGTCAGATTATGATTTAAATAATAATTTTATGGAAATGGAAAAGTTTATGATTGATTGAAATTGTAATACCCCAGATTATTATTATTATTAATAATGATGATGATGATGATAATAATCATAACAATAATATAGTAATAATAAAATTTAATAACAATAATAATTATAACAATAATATAGTAAATAAAGATTAAGAATTTATTAATATTTGTATTTGTAACACCCCCAATTTTCCAACAATTATAATAACATAAAATTTCAATGATTTTTATGAATAAATACTGAAATTCAAAATAACCAAAATTTGGGAAGTGTTACCACCGCATTTGTACTGGGACAAGTGCAAGGCTACCTTATTACAATAACATAAACCCACACTTAAATAAAAAGTCTTATTCAAAGCGTAAAATAAAATAAGAAAAACTATCTAGAATTGTTCATTGTTCTTCCTCACTTCTCACTGCTAGCCCCAACAGCTCAACTTTGAAACCTGTTTCACTGAAAATCTGCTCCCCCCAAGGATCATCACAGCCCAGAACACAAACATCAGCAAAGCTGGTAATCCTAATAAACAAAGATAATATAGAAGAAGAAGAAGAAGAAGAATAATAATAATAATAATAATAATAATAATAATAAATATAAATATAAATATAAATATTCATAGGATGATAAAAAAATATCATATACATACATATAATCTAAAATTACAACTTTAATACTCATCATATCTATTTATTCACATCGAATCAAATATTATTCTTTATCTTTTTAAATTTATTTAGACCCGGGAGACCCTGCCAGTCTATTTAGTTTAGTGGGAAGAGAACCATGGTAAACCCGGGAGACCCTGCCAGTTTACCCTGTGACCTGGGAGCCCCTGCCAGTCACAATCAATCAAATTGGCCATAAAACATTTCGTCCTAATGTGCACACCTCTTCCCAAAGTTGCTACTAGTGTCCCAGGAGCCCCTGCCAGACACCACTTTGGGAAGAACGAATATAATCGGTTCACATCAAATAATATATCGGAGGCATATTTATCACTTTAGGAGGTACCATCCCAAAGCTATCCTCCCACGATTTAAAGTATTTCAAATACACTCACATAATAAATGGATTTCTCAATAAATAAATATATATATATATATATATATATATATATATATACATAATTCCATAATATTCAAAAAGAAGAATCTTAATTTATACTTATCTAAGTTAATAACTTGGGTTTGTTATAATATAAGAAAATACATATGCTTGTGACAAAGAGGATACGCCACAAAAATTCTGTGAATATATATATATATACATACATATATATGAAAGCATTTATAAGTTTCAATCACAAAAACTGAAGCGACCAAAACAACCATATACAGATATATGTATGCAATGGTAAATGGTTTTTTCACAAAAATTTTCATCACGCAATCAAGAAGGGAAAATTTGTGTGATTTGTAGAAAACAATTTTCTCACAAAGAAAGACAAATGCAAAATCAATGGTACCGAATGGGAATCACAAGGAGGAACGAGATGACAGTTTAGACTAGAGAAACGACATATAATAATTGATTCCTATTGACCTAGGGATTATGATTACATATAATATATTTCATATATAACAACTCTATCAAAACTTATATAAAACTAATCTAAGACTCATGGAAATTAGGATTAGCAAAATAGGATGTAGAGAAAAAGAATAAGTTTAGGATTAGAAAAATAAGATGTAGAGAAAAAGAATAAGTTTAGGATTAGCAAAATAAGATGTAGGAAAAAAGAATAAGTTAAGGATTAGCAAAATAAGATGTAGAGAAAAAGAAGAAGCACGAGATGCAAGGTTGTTCTGGGGATTAGGATTACCTGATCTCCGTTGTGCTAGCCTCTTAGAAAAATAATTGACACAGAGAAAGATTAGAGGAAGTAGTAGAAGAGAATATGAGAAGAGAATGAGAGTATTCAGGGTTAGACTAGACTCATATTTATAACTTAAAAATTAGGGTTTAACTTTGGGCTCTTTTACCATTGCCAACTCATTAATAGGGTACATTAAATTAAATCAATCAACCATAATGTGAATTTAATATGATAGGGTATATGAGATTCAATCAATCAATCATGGTGTGAATTTAATATGATAGGGTATATTAAATTCAATCAATCCATCATGGTGTGAATTTAATATGATAGGGTATATTAAATTCAATCAATCAATCATGGTATGAATTAATGTGACTTGGTTGGCAGTAATGGACTTATTACAAAAATAAAAAAACAATCATGGTCACCAATCAATCATAGTGTGAATTTAATGTGATAAGGTATATCACATTAATTCAATCAATTATGATTTGAATTAATGAGACTTGGTTTTTTTTTTTTCCTTAGTGCATAAGCAGAAAATTCCTAAGGTAATTAAGACTAGGAATATTTGGCCCACCAAGGCTATCTAAAGTAAATGGGTAATTACTATTAACAATAACTATTGGGTTATTACTATTAATAAAAAAATCTGGGGTATTACATTCTACCCTCCTTAAAATAAGTTTCGTCCTCGAAACTTACAGGCTTGAGCTTCTAATAATAAACTAAGGACATAATGTACTATGAAGTATTTATATTTATTTATTTATTTTTACTAATTAATTCCTAACATCGTCTTTGGGATGTCGTCTTCCTTGATTCGTACTTGATGATAACCAGTTCTCAAATCTATCTTTGAGAACATATCTGTGATAATATCTGGGTTTGTCGCAGTCTCAGAGTGGTTCATGACATAGATCCTTCCTTGATTTCCTGCGGTTTGATTGACGGCAGCATTCTGACCAATTGCTCGATTTGCTCCAGCTCCGTTGTTAAGGTTTCCAGTAGTGGCATATTGTCGATTCCTTCCACTTTCGTTCTGAAAGTTTTGTTGATAACGCAGCTGATTGTCATTGTTCCTACCCCCTTGGTTATTGAATCCATTTCGTCCTCCATCTAGTTTTGGTTGTCCTCCTTGAGAGCCTATTTGCGGATTAAATCCCCCGATAGTACACCAATTAGCCTTGTGCCCCTTGCCACCACATTGGAAACAAGTTATAAGTTCTCCATTGCACTTCCTTCCCGGGTGTGGCTCCTTACTGCATCCTTTACAAGAATATGATCTTGTTCATTGAGCTTGGATCTTGAGTTGATTCTCACCATAATTACCTTTGTCAGCATACTTTTGTCCTTGTGGTTGTTTACCACCCAGTTGTTGTCCTTGTTATCATAGCGAGGCTTCTTGTCACCACTAGCTTGTTGAGGACCACTGCCAAATTGCTTTCTCTTGTTCCTCTCCATGACTTCCTCTTCAGTTTGTAGGATATCAAAAACGTTCAAAGCTCATTCATAAGCTTCCTGGAAGGTCTGCGATGGTATACCTCCTAGCGACTTCTGAATCTTGAACGTCAGCCCTTTTTCATACTTCCGCGCCTTGCCCTTCTCTGTAGGAATGAGATTCGAAGCAAAACGCGAGAGCTCAATGAACTTGTCTGTGTAGTCCTGCACTGTCATCTTCCCCATCATCCTGAACCTTGCAAATTCCTCCTGTTTCTGCCATTTAATTGCGTCGGGGTAGAATCTATTGCGAATCCGTTCCTTGAAAGTTTCCCAGTTAAATCCTTCTTCAGCTACATAGCCCGTCTTCACCATGGACCACCAACTATCTGCCTCCTCCTTCAGGTAAAATGAGCCAATGCAAATCTTCATGTTCTCGGGGCAATTTGTCACTTCATACAACTTTTCCATATCACGAATCCAATTTTCTAGGGCAATTGGATCAATAGTCCCTTTGTAAGCAGGTGGATGATGAGACGTCACCCTCTTAAAGATGGTATTCTCAGCATTAGCCTGTTGGATGTTTTGTTGTCCAAGAGCCAAGGCAAGATTTTCAATGGCCCTCAGACGTCAGTCCATCTCCTCAGCGGCACCGTTGATTGCGGCCATTCTAAGCTTACGACGGGTATAGTACCTAATCATAGGGCGGGTGTTTTAAAATCCTATGTGTTTGAGTCAACTCTAACTATCACTTACTACACATATTTATATTATATATCAAAAAATCAATCATCAGTTAATGCAATATAAATTCAAACCATAAACCAAATCAAACAATAACCAATCATATATTCAAGTAATAACTTTAATATAAATCCAAAGGATAATCTAACGTCTTTAAAATTAAGTAAACAAAATAAGAATTAAGTTATTCAAAAGATAACTACAACTAAAAGAAACCATTTAGCCTAAAAGAAATTCTACCCGTTTGCTCCTGTAATACCCTAGATTTTTATTAATAGTAATAACCCATTCTATTTTATTTTATTTTTGGTAGGCCAAATACTCCTAGTCCTAATTGCCTTAGGAATTTTCAGCTTGTGCACTAAGAAATAAATTTTAGGTAATAATTCCATTACTTGTCAGCCAAATCATATTAAATTCATACCATGATTGATTGATTAAATCTCATATACCCTATCATATTAAATTTACATTATGGTTGATTGATTTAATTTAATATACCCTATTAATGAGTTGGTAAGAGTAAAAGAGCCCAAAGCTAAACCCTAATTTTAAGTTATAAATAGAGGTCTAGTCTAACCCTGAATATTCTTCTTCTCTTATACTATTCTCTTCTACTACTTTCTCTACTCTTCCTCTGTGCCAATTATTTTCTAAGAGGTTAGCAAAAACGGAGATCAGGTAATCCTAATCCCCAGAACAACCTTGCGTCTTGTGCTAATTCTTTTTCTCTACATCCTATTTTGCTAATCCTAATTCCCATGAGTCTTAGATTAGTTTTATATAAGTTTTGATAGAGTTGTTATATATGAAATATATTATATGTAATTATAATCCCTAGGTCAATAGGAATCAATTTATTATATGTCGTTTCTCTAGTCTAAACTGTCATCTCGTTCCTCCTTGTGATTCCCATTCAGTACCATTGATTTTGCATTTGTCTTTCTTTGTGAGAAAATTGTTTTCTACAAATTACACAAATTTTCCCTTCTTGATTGCGTGATGAAAATTTTTGTAAAAAAAAAAAAAACCATTTACCATTGCATAAATATATCTATATATGGTTGTTTTGGTCGCTTCAGTTTTTGTGATTGAAACTTATAAATGCTTTCATATATATGTATGTATGTATGTATATATTCACAGAATTTTAGTGGCGTATCCTCTTTGTCACAAGCATATGTATTTTCTTATATTATCACAAACCCAAGTTATTAACTTAGATAAGTATAAATTAAGATTCTTCTTTTTGAATATTGTGGAACTATGTATGTATATATATATATATATATATATATATATATATATATATATATATTGAGAAATCCATTTATTATGTGAGTGTATTTAAAATACTTTAAATCGTGGGAGCATAGCTTTGGAATGGTACCTCCTAAAGTGATGAACACAACCCTTAGACTTTATGCCTCCGATATATTATTTGATGTGAACCGATTATATCAGTTCTTTCCAAAGTGGTGTCTGGTAGGGGCTCCCGGGACACTAATAACAACTTTGGAAAGAGATGTGCACATTAGGACGAAATGTTTATGGCCAATTTGATTGATTGTGACTGGCAGGGGCTCCTGGGTCACAGGGTAAACTGGCAGGGTCTCCTGGGTTTACCATGGTTCTCTTCCCACCAAACTAAATAGACTGGCAAGGTCTCCCGGGTCTAAATAAATTTAAAAAGATAATGAATGATATTTGATTCGATGAGAATATATAGACATGATGAGTATTGAAATTGATATTTTAGATTTTATATATGTATATGGTATTTTTCTTTCTTATCATCATGTGGATATTTTATTTATTATTATTATTATTCTATATTTTCTCTGTCTATTAGGATTACCAGCTTTTGCTGATGTTTGTGTTCTGGGCTGTGATGATCCTTCAAGGGAGCAGATTTTCAGTGAAACAGGTTTCAAAGTTGGGCTATTGGGGCTAGCAGTGAGAAGTGAGGAAGAACAATGAGCAATTCTAGCTAGTTTATTTTATTTTATTTTACGCTTTGAATAAGACATTTTTATTTAAGTTTGGATTTAAGTTAATGTAATAAAGCCTTGCACTTGTCTCAGTACAAGTGCGGCGGTAACACTTCCCAAATTTTGGTTATTTTGAATTTCAGTATTTATTCTTAAAAATCATAGCAAATTTTATGTTATTGTAATTGTTAGAAATTTGGGGGTGTTACAGCTCCAATAAAAAAAAAATTTACAAGTCAATAAAATAAATCACATAGTGAGTCAAAGTAATTTCAAGCATACAATTATAAAAAAAAAATTCAAAGAAATAAATCATTTAAAAGACAAAAGAAGAACCCTTCATTACCCATCTCTCACGTTTAAATTTTTTTTATTTATTATTTTTTACTTATTTATTTACTTAACTCTGGGATCTTTGATCCTTGAGTTAGTATCAAAAGTGAAGCTCAATAGAACCTTAGGCTCTGATACCATTTTGTAACACCCTCAATTTTCCAACAATTATAATAACGTAAAATTTCAATGATTTTTATGAATAAATACTGAATATTCAAAATAACCAAAATTTGGGAAGTGTCACCGCCGCACTTATACTGGGACAAGTGCAAGGCTACCTTATTACAATAACATAAACCCACACTTAAATAAAAAGTCTTATTCAAAGCGTAAAATAAAATAAGAAAAACTAGCTAGAATTGTTCATTATTCTTCCTCACTTTTCACTGCTAGCCCCAACAGCCCAACTTTGAAACCTGTTTCACTGAATCATCACAGCCCAGAACACAAACATCAGCAAAACTGGTAATCCTAATAAACAAAGATAATATAGAATAATAATAATAATAATAATAATAATAAAATATAAATATAAATATTCATAGGATGATAAAAAAAATATCATATACATATATATAATCTAAAATATCAACTTTAATACTCATCATATCTATTTATTCACATTGAATCAAATATTATTCTTTATCTTTTTAAATTTATTTAAACCCGGGAGACCCTGCCAGTCTATTTAGTTTAGTGGGAAGAGAACTATGGTAAACCCGGGAGACCCTACCAGTTTACCCTGTGACCCGGGAGCCCCTGCCAGTCACAATCAATCAAATTGGCCATAAAACATTTCGTCCTAATGTGCACACATCTTCCCAAAGTTGCTACTAGTGTCCCGGGAGCCCTTGCCAGACACCACTTTGGGAAGAACGGATATAATCGGTTCACATCAAGTAATATATCAGAGGCATAAAGCCTAAGGGTTGTGTTCATCACTTTAGGAGGTACCATCCCAAAGCTATCCTCCCACAATTTAAAGTATTTCAAATACACTCACATAATAAATGGATTTCTCAATAAATAAATAAATAAATATATACATAATTCCATAATATTCAAAAAGAAGAATCTTAATTTATACTTATCTAAGTTAATAACTTGGGTTTGTGATAATATAAGAAAATACATATGCTTGTGACAAAGAGGATACGCCACAAAAATTCTGTGAATATATATATATATATACATACATATATATGAAAGCATTTATAAGTTTCAATCACAAAAACTGAAGCGACCAAAACAACCATATACAGATATATGTATGCAATGGTAAATGGTTTTTTCACAAAAATTTTCATCACGCAATCAAGAAGGGAAAATTTGTGTGATTTGTAGAAAACAATTTTCTCTCAAAGAAAGACAAATGCAAAATCAATGGTACCGAATGGGAATCACAAGGAGGAACGAGATGACAGTTTAGACTAGAGAAACGACATATAATAATTGATTCCTATTGACCTAGGGATTATGATTACATATAATATATTTCATATATAACAACTCTATCAAAACTTATATAAAACTAATCTAAGACTCATGGGAATTAGGATTAGCAAAATAGGATGTAGATAAAAAGAATAAGTTTAGGATTAGAAAAATAAGATGTAGAGAAAAAGAATAAGTTTAGGATTAGCAAAATAAGATGTAGGGAAAAAGAATAAGTTTAGGATTAGCAAAATAACATGTAGAGAAAAAGAAGAAGCAAGAGATGCAAGGTTGTTCTGGGGATTAGGATTACCTGGTCTCCGTTGTGCTAGCCTCTTAGAAAAATAATTGACACAGAGAAAGATTAGAGGAAGTAGTAGAAGAGAATATGAGAAGAGAATGAGAGTATTCAGGGTTAGGCTAGACTCATATTTATAACTTAAAAATTAGGGTTTAGCTTTGGGCTCTTTTACCATTGCCAACTCATTAATAGGGTACATTAAATTAAATCAATCAACCATAATGTGAATTTAATATGATAGGGTATATGAGATTCAATCAATCAATCATGGTGTGAATTTAATATGATAGGGTATATTAAATTCAATCAATTCATCATGGTGTGAATTTAATATGATAGGGTATATTAAATTCAATCAATCAATCATGGTATGAATTAATGTGACTTGGTTGGCAGTAATGGACTTATTACAAAAATAAAAAAACAATCATGGTCACCAATTAATCATAGTGTGAATTTAATGTGATAGGGTATATCACATTAATTCAATCAATTATGATTTGAATTAATGAGACTTGGTTTTTTTTTCTTAGTGCATAAGCAAAAAATTCCTAAGGTAATTAAGACTAGGAATAATTGGCCCACCAAGGCTATCTAAAGTAAATGGATAATTACTATTAACAATAACTATTGGGTTATTACTATTAATAAAAAATTTGGGGTATTACAGTATTGTTTTATAATTTATTAATTGGTAATAGTTAAAGAGCCCAACTCATAGCTAAACCCAAATTTTTAATTAAAAACTGAGGTCTAGCCGCCCGAACACTCAATACTCCTCTTCTTCCCTACTACTTCCTCCATTCTTTCTCTGCGTCAATTATTCTTCTAGGAGGTTAGTAAAATGGAGATCGGCCTAGTAAAGCCAAAAAGGGATGATGAGTAGATCGTGGGAATTTCCTGTGAACAAGGTAATCTTAATACCACTAATGTATTAATATATTTTAATGAGTAGATCGTGGGAATTTCCCATGAACAAGGTAATCCTAATACCACTAATGTATTAATGTATTTAATGAGTAGATCGTGGAAATTTCTCATGAACGAGATAATCCTAAAGTAGATCGTGGAAATTTCTCATGAACGAGATAATTCTAATCCTTAAGTCAATAGAAATCCATTGCTACATGGCATAATTCTTTTTAAATCCCAAAATTGTCTTCTCGTTCTTTCTCGTGATTTCCATTCGGTACTATAAATCTTGTGTTCGCCTTCCTTTGTGAGAAAGTTGTTTTCTTCATATGATATGATTCTAGATTTCGACTAGCCTTAGTTATTAATTATGTGCGTTTTGCTTTGAATGTTTCAGTCTTTGGTAATTGAATACATCTATATTTCTTTTTCTTGTTTTGCGTGAGTAACTTTTTGCAAAAGTCACATACCATTGAACATAAGATACTTGTATGTTTTGCTCTAGGTTCCATGTTCGTTTTCCTTTGGCTTAAAATCCTATCCTATAACGTATTATGATTATATTCGTTCGTCAATAAATGAACCAATATCTCGGTTGTATATTCTCATGACAACCTTATAGGAACCCATGAGTAAAATGGATAATGAGTAGAGGCAGGGTTTTAAATAATGGTCATGGAAATTTTTTATGACAACCTTATAGGAACTCGTGAGAATTTATTTTATAGTTTAATTTAAAAAATCTATTTTGTGTGTGTTGTATATATATGCATGTTATTGGTGTTGGTTGTATCAACACAACAATTGTATGTTGTATTAATTATAATACAAGTGTTTCAAACATATATGTACAAGTACGAATTGATTATAATACAAGTGTTTCAAACATATATGTACAAGTACAAATTGCATTGAATTGATTGCAATACAAATGCTTTAAACACATATTGGAAATAATTTGGGAATTTATTATATGTGTATTTAAAATAATTTAACAGTGAGAGGATAGCTTTGGATGGTACCTCCTAAAGTGATAAACCGATGTTATCATTTTTTCCCAAAGTGGTCTCTGGCAGGGTTTCCTGGAACACTAGTAGCATCTTTCGGAAGAGATGTGCACACTAGAAAGGAATGTTTTATGACCAATATGATAATTTGTGACTGACAAGGTTTTCCGGGTCACATGGTAGGTTGGTAGGGTTTCTCGGGTCTACTATAGTTCTCTTCCCACTAAATAGATTGGCAGGGTTTCCCAGGTCTAAATAAATATAAAAAGATAATAAATAATATTTGATTTGATGTGAATATGTAGATATGATGAATATTGAAATTGATATTTGATTTAATTACTATGTGATTATATATTTGATTCGATTGATATATTTGAGCTATATCACCTTTGTTTTTATTACGGTTGCTAGCTTTGCTAATGTTTGTGTTTATGTGGCTGCGATGATCCTTTAGGAGAGCAGATTTTCAGTGAGCAAGTTCTGCAGGTTGGGGCTAGTAGTGAGAAGTGAGGAAGAACATTTAGTGATTCTAGCTAGTTTTTATTTTATTTTTCTAAATAAAACACATTGATTTAAGTTTGGATTTATGTTAATGTAATAAATTAGCCTTGCACTTGTCCCAGTACAAATGCGGCGGTAACACTTCCCAAATTTGGCTATTTTGAATTTCAGTAATTATTTATGAAATTTATTGCAATTTGATGTTAGTTTAATTGTTAGAAATTTGGGAGTGTTACAAAAATATGTTACAGTAAATCAAAAGTTTACTAATTCAAACAAATTCATTGTTGGCCTGACTTGTTTGATCATCTAAGTCACACACACACACCCCCACACACACACATACATATATATAATAAGATTATGTATTGACATCCATTGAAGAACTAGAAGATTCTTCATAAATAACCAACATATTATTTATGAATTATGTGCTGCTTGTTCTCATTGATCATGATGGATATATCAGTATTTTTGGAAATATATCAAACAGTATTATATGGCTCATTGAAATAGCATGTAAACCATATAAATTTGAAAGATGCATCTATAAGATGGTTACATGTGAGACAATTAACTTGCAACCTGAAGTTTTTAAGAATGTTTCTAACCTAAAGTTTGCACTAATGTTTGTGACCTGAAATTTACAATAATGTTTGAATAAATTAAGCACGCTATTTCTAGATTATACAATTCAGAAATCATGTATTAAATCATCTATAAATAGCTAGATCAATGCTTACGAGAACAAAATTTCTATGCTGGTTTATTTGATCTTATATATTGTAGCATTTATAGAAGCCAAAAAAATTCTCCCGATAAAATTAGCTTTTGGTCAGGAGTCAAAAAATTTCATCTTAAAAAGTTTTGAATATGCACCACAATGCACATAGATGGATATAGAAAGAAAGTTGAGATAAATGTGTAAGGACCTCCTTCTTTTTGTTTGTCTCTAAATGAAACAAAATGATGTTTCTAAAGGAAACAAATAGATTTAGAAGACTTATACTGTATGATTAATCAATTGTTATTTGACATTGTTTTCTTAACACTAGGGGAGAAAATAAGCAGTTGGGTAAATAAATTAGCTGGAATGAATTATTATTAGCTCATTTTGATCCTCATACAAAACAATGTGAACTAGAAGTTCAAAAGATAATTAATTTGCAGAATTTAGCTAATCAAATGTCAGAAGCATTTAATGACCTAAAGAAAGTGACAAAGTCACATATCTCAGCTATTAATGCTCCTATTGATGTCTCTGAAGGACAATTTATAAAAAATAAATTTAAAACACGTCTGAAGCGTGGTAGCCCATGGGTTCAAAAGATAAAAATAATCAAAAAAGAAAAGGAGTTAAAAATATAGATGATCAAGTAGAGGATAATAATTTTTAAAAAAAAGTTAGTAGCTCCAAAAGAGCCATCTACTGAAGAATTATTATCTCTAGAAGAGAATGTTGTAGTCCCAGAAGAGACCCAAATACCTTAAATATGTGAAAAATTATGAGATCTCAATAAATTATGTTATAAATAGAATCTAATGGGACAACGTTGATGACATCTTTGCTTATGATAATGAGGATCATGAGCCACAATCTATTAGCGAGTGCTAGAAGCACATGTCCTTGAAAGACTCAAGGTGCCAAAAGCACATGTCCCCAAAGGACTTAAGGTGCTAAAAGCACATGTCCCCGAAGGACTTAATGTGCCAGAAACACAAGTCCCTAAAGGACTCAAGATGCTAGAATCATCTAATTTAAATTTTCGAGAACAATACTCAATTAAGTTAAATAAGCCTCTATATGACTTAAAGCAATCAGAACGCATTTGATATAATCGTTTTAAGAAATACCTGTGAAACGAAGAGTACAAAGATGATTCAATATGCCCATGCATTTTTGTGAAAAGATCTAGAAATAAATTTCTTATAATTGATGTTAATGTATGATATCAACATAATTGGAACTCCTGAAGAGCTTCAAAAGACAATTAATTGTCTGAAGAACTACTTAGTCCAGAAGTACCATATTTTGTGATATTGGAGCACTAATGTATTTTGCTTATTAGCAAGATAATTCTTCACCAATACAAAGACATTGGAAGTAATATTGTCATCAAAAGAGAGTAATACTGATGTTGTTAAAAAGGGGAGTCGATACACGCCGTATTCTCCCTTATCTAGGTTTTGTTCCACTGGGTTTTCCTGGAAAGGTTTTTCATGAGGCGACATTGGAAAATGTATCAATGGATGATATACTCTTTCCTTTGGCTAGGTTTTTATCTCACTGGGATTTTCCTAGTTAAAGTTTTTAATGAAGCACATTCATAATGGACATCCAAGGGGGAGTGTTATGAATATATTAAATTATGTGGATGACCCATTTTGGGCATTAAAGTTACCCACTATGTTTATGGTAGAGAATGGGTAGAAGCTATATAAAACTTCTATACTCTCCAATCATTATAAATACTCCCCCCCCCCCCCAGCCACACAAATATACACCGAAGAAACTGAACGAGAATTTCTCTCTTTTAAATCTCTTTTGCTCTTGTTCTTTATCTTTCACTTTTTCTATATCTTTATTTTTATAACAGAACTTTCATTTCTCTCATTTTTATACAACTATTTAATCCTTCATTTTTTTTATCATTTAATGTTATGACACAGATTAAGGAAAAAAAATAATGTGTGATGTAATTTACCAATATTGGTTTTATTATATTTACTTTTTGTTAAAATTTTTATGTATACAAAACATCATGTATGGATTCATCAAGATATATATTAAAACCTCATCACTTTCCCAAGTTCATTTTGATAGATACTTATTAAGACTGCATGATTATGGATATATTGATTGAAATAGATTAGCATGACGCCCAATAATTGCAAATAAAAAAGATCTAAGGGTAAGAAGAGTTGCTACACGTTGTGATAAAGTGGGGGAGCAAGAGTAAGATAAGCCTCATGTGCCTCCATGCAAAAGGACATCATCACCATCAGATTCATAAGGCAAGACGTTAAAACACTATCCACCAACAAATAGTTGATTGACATAGTAAATAGCCTCATTCCGTAAAGAGAACTATATTTCAAATGCCAAAAAGCATATTTGTCAACTATTTACCCTAAATAAAACAAAATAGGACACCATCCTTGGAGTTGAAGTTCTAACAATGTGAGAGAGATCTACAATTGGCTTGATTGATTATGCAGCAGATCGAACCTCCAATGGAGTAATACAAGAACAGAAAGAGAATGACAATAAAACTCTATTATGGGGGGAAAATAATAGAATTCACGTACAATTTACAAGCCATCTAAACCGGCTTTGCCTTCTCTGTACAGTAAGTCGAGATGTCAAAAAATCTAGCATAGGCACCAGCACAAATCACCTCTTCTGACACACTGAAGTTACATGCTCGCTAACAGAAATCGGACAAATCGACTAACTATATATTCCATCAGGTATCATGACTAAATAATAAAAAGAAGAAAGAACACAGGAGAAGGGAGAGAAGATATTTTAAGAGCTGCTATTTTGAATTGGCTGTGACTGGTCCTCTATCGCTTGTGAGTTCAATAGCTTACTAAGAGACCGGTATTGCAAGCGCACATTTTCCCCAGTCCCAATAATCTTAAGCAAGTACCTGCATGAATAACATTTTATGTCAGCATATCTTTCATTAAAGGCAGTGTATGACTCCCTGACATTCAAAAGAGCGTTTAAAAGAATTGTGATAAATTTCCCAAATTTAACATACAGAATGCACATGTTGAAAAGTCGCTATAAACCACCTTCCCCAACTTGACGCCGGTCTGTGAGTAAATATTTGGCACAACCTTAAGAAGGTAATATCAGTGCAACCAAAAATGATAGAATCAGTAATAGATGAACATTAAGTTAATTTGAGTTCCCCCTTTACTCTAGATCTCCCCCCAATCCCACGTGACTTCATTTTGGAAGCCTGGAAAGTGCTGTATTTGCTTTGTCAAGAATCTTAAGAACTTCAATCATCCCAGAGGAAATCGAGTAGATAATTCAATTAACGTGAGTAGATAATTCAATTAAGCTGAAAGTTCTGAACCATCGATGTGCTTCTTTTAAATGATTTTTTCATTCTCCCACTCAGGGCTTGCCCTCATTCACATCCCCACCCAAAAAACAAAAACACGGACACCAAAAAACAAAAAACAAAAAAACAAAAAAAAAGTATCTTTATAATTATGTAAAACAGCATTGTTGTAGATTTCACATGAATAAACCTAGCCAAATACCCAATTCAATCCTGGGATTCCAAACCACGACTTAGGTTACTTTGACATATTTTCCCTTCTGCTTTTACATTGACTTCTGCAAGTGACATAACCATAGAATACCAAAAAACACAGAAGTTTCCATCCCATTAATTGAACATATCATAATGAAAGTTACCCAAGCACAAGAAATTCTACCAATTTATGTACATGAAAATTGTCTCCCAATAATTCATTTTGTACCAAAAAAAGGTAACTCACCAGCCATTAAGACACTGAGATGTAATTACAGCTTCTTTGCCAACGAATTTTTCTGGTGTCCTCCTATTACCCTGTAGAAGGTGGACATTATCCACAATGTCTGAGAACAACTGACAAAGTGGACCCAAAATTGACATCATAAAAAAGAATAAATAAATAGAAACCTCACCTTAATTATCACCTTCTCATTTACTGAAAAAGGATACTGTACTCCCCGGACAGGTCCATCATCACCAGTAACATCTCCGTTTTCCTGAACAATCAAGGTAAACGTGCATTTTAGGTTGTGAATTTGAGAGAGAAATCTAATTGTTAATTAATATCTAAATCTGAAAGAATACATATAGGCCTTTATATAGACAAACCAAGAGCTAACCTTAGAATCTCATAGAATCTAATCAAATCAAAATTAATCAAACTGATTGAAATATAATAGGAAATATCCTAAAATATAATATACTTATATCTAATCATAATAATAAGATAATAATAATAATAAATGCATAATATTCTCACTCTCTCCCTCAAGTTGGATTATGGATGTGAATCATATCCAACTTGTTTATACAACTCTCAACTTCCTTAGCACACCCAATCGTCATCCACGTCAGCAGATTCTCTTCTAACAACCATGGCCGCCATGGCCAAGCTAGTAGTTGGTTGGTTCGTAGTCTGGAGTGCGACTAGCATTTCCATGATTTTGTTTAGCTGGTCATTTTGGGATGTCTCTTTCGAAGCTTCAGCTACATCATCTCTTCCTTTCCCTATCCTTGGCTTCCAGGTTTACCATGAAGGTTCCAGCAAGTATCCTTTGTGTGTCCCTGTTTCTTACAATGATCACAAACTAGTCGACCTTTGGAACCTTAGAATCCGTGGATTTAACGGCAAGAGCAGAGACCTCAGGAGTTGTAGGAGTAGTAGCAGTGGAATGATTCTGGAGCATTGATTTGCGCCTATCCTCTTCATTGCGCAGAGTGGTATAGACTTTACGCACAAAAGGCAAGGGCTCTTGATTGAGAATTCGAGCTCGAACATCATCATAAATTACATTAAGACCAGCCAACAACTCGTAGACTCTTTCCTCTTCTTTCTCTTTGCGGTCCTCTTTAGCATCAGCCCCACAATGATGAGTTTTATTTGTTAGGGCATCAAACTCTTACCACAGAGCTGATTTTTCCAGATAATAATCATCGAGTGACATGTGGTCCTGTTTCAGCAGCCATAATTTTTCCTTAACATCAGAGATGCGAGAGCGACTCCCTACAGTACTATATGTCTCACGGAGAGCCTCCCAAATCTCGTGGGCTGATGGAAGATACATGAAACTCTTCTTAGGTGAGGAGGACATCGCGTTAATCAACCAAGAGGATACCAATGCATTTTCGAACTTCCATTTTCGAAATGCCTGGTTTTCTGAGCATTAATTGTGGGCTCTGCTGCTTCACCATTAATATATTCAAGTTTGTCCCTTCCATCAAGAGCAAGAATCATGGATTGAGACAATTCCCAATAATTGTTGCTAGTAAGTTTCTCAGAGACAAGGAGGACAGTAGAGACATCAATAGAACCCAATCGCGGCACAAACGAAGAGGTGTCAAAGATGGTAAACATTGTGACTTAAAAATATATATGGGGGTAAAACACCAAGCAAACACTGCCTTATAAAATAAGGGCTAGTTTCGGTAATACCCAAAAAATTATTCCGGACTTGGTCAAAATTCTTGGACGAACTGATCAAATCGAGAGTTCACCTTGGAGTTCACCTTGGACTGAGCGTGATCTGTCGACACGCTGAGGCTATATATCGTTGAAGATGCTGATGCTGGTTCTGACAGAGATGGAGAACCCAGAGAGCGTTGAGACTGATTTCGGCTGAGAGTGAGCCCGACAAGTGACAATAGGACCCCAAGACTGGGTTTGTCTAGCGTCGATGATTGCAGAGATTGATTGAGATGGCGAAACAACACAGTTCGGACTAAGATGGCAAGACTGCACAATTTGGACGAGTAAGTTGCGTCAAGAGAGTTAGAGGGCACCGAAGCTGATTCCAAATGGTGCCGATGGTGTTGAGAGATGGACGGCTTGAGGGTCTTGGAGCTGAGCCTGCAGAAACTCTCGATGGACGACTTTGAGGGTCTATAGACGCTGAGTCTGCAGAGACGCTTGGGAGAACCAGGTTGAGAAGAAATCTGATTAATTTCTTGTAGGCTCTGATACCATTGGAATTTGAGAAAGAAATATAATTGTTAATTAATCTCTAAATCTGAAAGAGTACATATAGACCTTCATATAGGCAAACCAAGAGCTAACCCTACAATCTCATAAAATCTAATCAAATCAAAATCAATCAAACTGATTGAGATATGATAGGAAATATCCTAAGATATAATTTACCTATATCTAATCATAATAATAAAATAATAATCATAATAAATACATAATATTCTCACAGGTCAAAAAAGATAGACGTGCATAAGTTTCTCAGTTGGAAACTCCATCAAATGAGAAATGGTTTATCCAAAAGACACACCATTGCAAATGAATGCTTATACTACAAGCAATACGACCACTCCAATACCATGTAAGTGAAAAATAAATTAGCAGTTTTGAAAAGATTTTAGAGGCCCCGGGCAATTTTGGGGAGACTACATCCAACAGAAAACTTACTTTTTAGAATGGCATTTTGTCACATATTCCATCAAACACAATATGATAAGATTTGGAATAACAACAGTTCTGCAAGCTAGTTATGTTACATACCCTATTTGTTCTTCTCACTGAATCCATTTGATCACCCATTTCTTTCCGGCGCTTTCGAAGAACAGCATTATGAAATAACCGCCGATCATCCTCATGTTTGACTGCAGCGGCTGCCGCTCTTAGAGCTGCAGAGGAAATCAGTCTATCTCAAGAATAATTTAAAAACCAAAACAAAGTTAAATGACAACAAGAAAGAAACTGCATCAAATAAGATGTAGCATGATCAAGCTGAACTAAGGAATCTATAGAAGTGTGTGGAAATAGAAAAAACAGAGAATAAAGATGACAAGGGAACAAGTGAATGGGAGGTACCAAAATTGGGGATCAGAGAACTGGTCTCAATATTTGTATTGCAGAGAGTACATCTTGACTGTGACGGAAACAATAATTGTAATTATGATTCTTGTCTCCCCCATCTAAAAGTTATAATTTCATAGTAGAAAGGTAATAAATGAGACAAAACAAGTACAACCAAAATAAGGATACAGATACTTGAAATTTAAAAACAAAATTGAAAGAAAGTATGAAAGTTAACTAGAAATTTACTATATGCATGGAATTCCAACAGTTCAAAATGGGAAAACAGGGCCAGGATCCAGGGAGCTGAATGAACTCAGCTAAAATTTATAAGCCCAAAAGATTATTATGCTGATATGTGTGTGCCTGATGCATTTTTCAATTCGATCTAGTATCAGATTAATTAGCAGAACCTTGTGTATGGTTTCAAGGCCAGGAATTTTGCTTTTCAAGATATATAAGGAATATTGCCCCTCAGATTCCTCCAACTAATATGCTCAAGGAATAACAATTATTACAATTGCAATTTAAGATATACTTACCTACGTCCTTTTACCAAAATTTTGCATCAACCCAAATATCTTGTCATATGGTGATTCTTTTATAATAGGTTCATTGAAGACCAGGAAAATCATTATTCTGGCATGCTCTGTGTGATTATCAATAGTGGGCCAATGTATTATTTTAGAGGTCACCAAGAAGTTAGGCAATGTGATCCTTCAACTCTCTTTTTGTATACGCTTGTTGTGCATGCTTTCAGCTGTGTATTTGATATAAATGTGGGCATCAGGATGTTCAAAAGCCAGTTGTTGAGTTAGAGCAGAAGTGCAGAAGTCTTGTGCATGTCGTTTGTTGATGACTTACTCTTTTTCTACCTATTAACAATACTAAGGTCATGTTTGGTATACATGAAAGGAAAGGTTGATGTCAGGAATGGCACACAACAAAGCGTCTGGTTTGATGGAATGGTGCCAACTGCCATTCCAATTGGGTGCCAATGGATTTCATTAATGAAGAGATGGAATCTCACTATTCATCCTCGAATGTAAAGGAAAAAGCCAGAATTTCACTTTGATAAATGCTCACACTAGTTCAACTTTGCTATTATATTCTCCATTGAAATCCTCTAATTAACTCATAATTTTTTTTATAACTATTATTGTTTCCCTAGTATCGAATGTTGGGCTTTAAAGGGACAACATGTAAGTATCTTGCGACTCCAAGAGCGATACAAGCCAAAATTGCACGAATTGTGCAAAACCGACATTCTTGCGATTCTAGGTGAACTAGGTTACATACAAATTGATTCAGATCTAGCATGACCCAAGTTTAGAAAACCCCTTTTTTTGTTTTCTTTTTCTAATTTTGTCCAAATTTATTTAAGAATTTCCTTTTACTTCTATAATGATAGCGCACAAGTGTTCAAGTTAAATAGAACAAAAATAAATTATAAGGAATACTCTTCTACCTTCTCTCACAACAAGAATCTCACTGTTAAAGAGCATAAGAAGCCCAAGAGAATCTCCAAATATCTGAAATACTGTTTATTCACTCATATCATAGCTTTGGGAATGACTAAGATATTTATAGAAGATGGATTACAATTGAAATGACAGACTCTCCCTACTTTCTCGGGAATTCAAATTCTCAGCAGACCTGAAATTACTCAAAGGACTCATAATTGACTAGTGATCCTATTATTTTGAGAACAAACTCTAAAAACAGAATTTCAAATTCAAAAAATATCAATTAAATAAATAATAAAAGAAATAAGATCGACGAATTAGAACACATGGACTGATTCTTTTGCCATAAGTGAGGCAATACCTATCATCACTCCTCCTTTGAAAACCAACTTGACCTCAACATGGAGGTCAGGATATTACTTCTATAGTAGGTCATATTCTTCCCAGCTCGCGTCTTCAGTAGGCCAAGCCTTCCATTGAATCAAAAACTCCAAATGTGGCCACTTCCAACGATGAGACAGTACCTTGACAGGTTCAGGCAACAGTTTGAAATCAGCTGAGATTGGTAATGCAGCCGGAGGATCAAAAGGAGCTACCCCGTGTCTAGGCCTCAACAGGGATGCGTGTAATACTGGACGAATTCTTGCTGTTGAGGGTAATTCTAATTCATATGCGACAAGCCCAAGCTTCCTCTTGATTGTGTAGAGACCAAAGAATCAGGGAGAAAGCTTGGAATACTTCCTTTATGAGAGGGAATTTTGTCGAATAGGATGAACACGTAAGAAGACAGCATCTCCTATTTCAAATGTAACCTCCCGACTTCATCCTATCTTGAGGCTTTTTTAGATTGTCCTTAAGTAGCCTTAACATGTCATCCCTGGTTTCCAATTGCTTTGCTAATTCGGCAATGAGGTTTCACCCATAATGAAAGGATGAAGAGGAGGGGGGTCTCTACCATAGACTACTTTGAAAGGGGTAGTGTTGGTGGAAGCATGATATCCGGTGTTGAAAGAGTATTCTGCCCAAATAAGAATTTGCTCCAAATTCGGGGTTGCTCATGTGCAAAACACCCTAGATATGCTTCAAGAAAGCGATTGACAACTTCTGTTTGGCCATCCGTTCGAGAATGATATGATGCACTCATCCTTAAATGTGTTTGGCCTAGCTTGAACAGTTCCTGCCAAAAAGCACTCAAGAAGAGAGGATCTCTATCTAAAAAATGGATTAGGGCATACCATGTAGGCGAACAATTTCCTCACAAAAGCGTGCAGCCAGTGATATTCTAGTATAAAGATGGCATAGAGGGATGAAATGACAATACTTGCTAAGTCTATCCACCACAACCAGGATTGTATCATAATTCCCAAATTTAGGCAGCCCAAAATAAAATCGATAGAGATATCATCCAAATTTGTTTAATGGTAGGAATTGATTGCAACAAGCCAGCAGGAGATAAAGTCTGATTTATTTTTGACAAGTAAAACATTGCTGTATAAAAATTTTCACATCAGATTTCATCGGAGGCTAATAGAGAGTACCTATGAGCCTTTTTAAGGTTTTAAATACCACCATGACCTCTTGAAGGTGTAACATGCACTTTCCGAAGAATTTAGCTCGAATAGGCGACCTTCGCAGAATCACTAAGCGCCCCTGATAATAAAGCTATTGCTTGACTAGGGAATACCCGAGTTTAGAGCTGGAATTTTCCATTAATGCAGCTACAATACGTGCTGTAAATTGATCATTCAATAGTGCTTCATTGAATTCCAAGAAATCAGTTGGCAAAGGTACCACCAAATGAAGGAAATCAGCTTGCTAGGGTCTTCTGGAAAGTGCATCAACTCCAATATTCTCCTTTCTAGCCTTGTAAACTATGCTGAAATCAAAAGGAAGGAGCTTGAGCACTAAGCGTTGCTAAGTATTAGTGAGAACTTGCTGGTCAAGAAGGTGCTTGAGGCTGTGATGATCGGTCCTCACTGTGAAATGACATCCTAGGAGATAGTGACGCCATTTTTGCAATGCCAACACTAGAGCCAACAGTTCACGATCATAAGCTGAATTGTACCTGCTAGAAAATGAAAATCCCTTGATATAGAAAGCAACAAGGTGTACTTGCTGCAAGAAATTGGCACCAATAACTTCCATAAAGGCATCACATTCAACCATAAATTCATAGTTGAAACTGGTAGTGTTAAGACCGATGCAGAAATTAGAGCTAACTTAAGCTTTTCAAACCCCTTTTGGGCCGGAGACCAGCGAAAGGCATTCTTTTTAGAGTGTTCTGTTGAAGGCCAAGCAATCATACCATAATCCTTCACAAAGCGTCAGTAATGGCCTAAGACCCAAGAATCCCCAAGGTTCAGTGACATTAGCTGGAGTGAGCCATTCCTGAACTGCACTAATCTTCTCATAATCTATCTCCACCCTACGAGTTGATATTCGGTGGCCTAGAAACAACACTTGGGATAGCCCAAATTCACACTTTTTGAGCAAAATAAGAGTGCTGCTGCAAAGTTTGAAACATAGTCCACAAATGAAATGCATGTTGTTGAGGAGTGGAGTTGTACACCAAGATGTCATCAAAGAAGACCAGTACAAACTTCCTTAAGAATGGCCTAAAGAGATCATTCATTGCAGCTTGAAATGTTGAAGGTGTGTTAGTGAGACCAAAGGGTATCACAATACATTCATAGTGACCGCTATGAGTTCTGAATGCAGTTTTTAAAATGTTTTTTGTCAATACCATGATCTAGTGATATCCAAAGCGGAGGTCAATTTTGAAAAAATAAGTTGCACCATGTAACTCATCAATATTAGGAATGGGGTATTTGTCAGGCACTATAATCTTATTAAGGGCTTCATAGTCGACACACATGCGCCAAGAGTCATCTTTCTTTTTTACCGAGCAAAGGGACTAGAGCTAGGTCGAATAAACCCCTTCCTAAGGAATTCTTCTACCTGTCGCTCAATTTCATTTTTCTAGAAGTAATGGTATCGATAAGGCCATATATTGGTGGTGGTGCTTCAGGTAGGAGAGGAATGGCATCAGTATGTTGTCTGGTAAGTGGCAATTTAGTGGGTTCATCAAACACAAGAAAGAATTTAACCAAAAGATCATCCAAGCCTAAAGGTCCAGAGTCTCCAAACCCCATCTGCAACTTGTGCGAGGACATAGAATGTTACTCTAATCAGTTCGTGGAACTCCCTGCAACTTGTACCTTTTCCTGTCAAACTAGAAAGCTAAGGACATTTGCTTCCAATTTACTTGAATAGTGTTGAGAGAAGCAAGCCATTTAATACCAAGAACCAAATCTAAACCAACCTATGAAAAATGGTAAAAATCTTGTAGAATAATCTAACCTAGAAGTTGAATTTATACCGCCTTACAAACTTGATTGTAGCATATGACATTGCCATCCCCAATCTAAACCCAAAACATAGACATCAACAAAATGGGTATACACAATTCAGGTACCAGTGACTCGACGATGAAATTGTGCTTCGAACCGCTGTCAATCAGTGACAGAATATCTCGTCCTTGAAGAGAAACACTCAATTTCATGCTCACTGCTGTGGGCTTCCCTAGGATTGCATAAAAGGAAATTTCTGTAGTTTTGGGTGCTTTCTCACCTATTATAGGTACTAGTTTGTTTTCCTCCTGAATTGGATTTCCATTGTCATCGACCTCAAGCAAAGTAAATGAGGAAGGATTGCAGCAGGTGCCCTGGCCAGAAGTGCTCCTCACATCAGAAGCAAAGACCTTTCCACGATGTCTTTGTCTCTTGGCTTCTATAGGTGTCACGTAGTATTGATTCACGATAGAGTGGATGACCAAGATGACATCGTGATGGTTGATTTTGATGCCTTGTATGATGTTACTACATTGCCATGTGTAGAATAGCCTTGGGTATATGATGGGCCCAACAAATATTGGGCCAATACTTATCAAAGAAGGACTAAAGATCAAAGGGCCAGCTCTACCAAGAGTGCAGCGAATGAAGGGGGGACCACGAGTGAGACCTGATGCTATCAGGTAGTGGGAGCACGTAATGGGGATGCGTTTTATAGAGGAGAAGGAGGAATGGAGAGGGAGGCCATTAGTGAGTAAGGAGAGGGGGGTCGGGTTTATGTTCTTTTCTTTCTTGCTGTTAAATTCATAGTGTGATAGCTTTCTGCTAGAAGGAAGCTTTAGATTGTATTCTCCAATTTTGACATATAACAAAGGATACTTTTTCGGCAATTCCTATATCATTCTGTCTAATCTGCAGAGTTCTATCAGTATAGCCCTCGGCTTTGCATATAAGAGGGATTGGACTTGGACCCACGTGTAGTCATCAACTTTTTCTCAAACTCTAGGGTTAGACTTGACGCACAGTCAGTGTTGTGAAAACGTTGAGCAAGAACGTAGAAACCTCTGTTTCTACATTTTTTTGCCGAAAAACGAGTCAGGACGGAGGTCAAAACGATTTTGGCATTGAAACGGCTGGAACGCCGTTTCAACTTGATAAATATTATTTTCTTCATGGTTTTAAGTCATGTGAAGAGTGTGTCATTGATGGGATACTGATTATAGTACTGATGAGAAGGTTAAATGTGAATGGGAACAGAAAGAGAATTCTGAAAATAATATACTTCTCTGTTTTTAAAGAGAAGTAAGGATCTCACTAGCTCTCTAAGAACAGTCTCTCTGAGATAGAGAGTAGGCAAGAATCTCGCCTCTTCTCTAACTCAGCCCACATCATTAATAGTAGATGAGCCAGAATCTGTAACTCATCAGACTATCAAAGCCCAAGGAGAATCTCCGGTTTCAATTTACTCTCTGAAATATTTGACACCTTTATTGATGAGGCACTAGGCCTATTTATAATGATTTACAAAGAGTAGACTCTGTTCAAAATTCAAATATGAAATCTAAAAATATATCTAAATTTAAGATTTAGATAACTAATAATCCTAACCATTATATTTTATCTAATAAGATATTCATTTTATTTCTTAATTCCTAAAGATAATAATAAAAGACAATATCTAATAAGATATTCTCTTATTTCCTAATTCTTAAAGATAATAATAAAAACAGACTCAATAATAATAAAAACAGACTCAATTAAATATTATTTCCTAAAATCTCTAACTTTCCGCAACTTCCATTATCTCCTGCTAATTTGGTACTCTATCAGTCATCACTATGTTGGATCGAGGTAGCCCTGATGCTAATCTGGTACTCTATCAGTCATCACTATGTTAGATCGAGGTAGCCCTGATGCTAATCTGGTACTCTATCAGTCATCACTATGTTGGATCGAGGTAGCCCTGATGCCAAATGATAGCTCATAGGTATTTAAGTTAAATAGAACAAAAGTTATCAAGAACGCTCTCTTCTACCCTCTCTCACAGCAAAAGTCCCACTATTAAAGAGCATAAGAAGCCCAAGAGAATCTCCAAACATCTAAAATATTGTTTATTCACTCATCTTAGATTTGAGAATGACTAAGATATTTATAGAAGAGGAATTACAATTGAAATAATAGACTCTCCTACTTTCTCGGGAATTCAAACGCATAATAGACCTGAAATTACTCAAAGGACTCAACTGATTAGTGATCCTATTATTCTGCGAACAAACATTTCGAATTCAAAAATATCAATTAAATAAATAATAAAAGAAATCAGATTGACTAATTCAAACACATGGACTGATTCTTTCACCTCTGATAAGTGAGCTGGTACGTATCATATAATTATCCTTGATTCCCTCTCACTTATTCCAATCAAAATCTCTTTTTTTTTTTAATTTCTTTTTTTTTTTCCTAAAGTGTTATTTGCCTCTAAATTGCTAATGCGTAAAAACCTTTGATGTTTTCTTAGGTAAAAGTTACATTAATATCATCCTTAAAATTGATCATGAATCTTACGATTCACGATACATTTCTAATAACTTACAGGCACTTGGATAGAATTATATCAACTAAATTACTCTCTTCTACTCCCTCTCAGTAAGAATCTCACTAAGATAGAACATAGAAGCCCAGGAGAATCCCGATGCTCTAAAAATATATTTATCCACTCATGTCCTAGCTTAACGTAGCTAGCACATATAAATAAGAATCGGATTACAACTAAAACAGGGGTTATTCTTATTTGATCGGAACTGACTCATCAAGAAACCAGGACTCTAAAAAACTGCCTTGATCCTATTTATTCGATGCTAACAAACTCAATAATAAGAGACTTGAATAATTTAAAATAACAGAATAAATGGAAATATATAGAACAAATAGGACTTATTCAAAATTTCCGATTTTTCCACTTGTACGTTAAGATCTTATCATTACTCCCTGCTTTGAAAACCGCCTTGTCCTCAATCTGGATATTGCTGCTTTAATAGTTCATAATCCTCCCCAACTAGCATCCTCACAAGGCCGAGACTTCCATTGAATCAAGAGCTCTAGATGAGATCCCTCCCATAAATGAGAGAGCACCTTGTCAAGTTCAAGAAACAATTCAAAATCAGCAGAAATAGGCAACTCAGTAAGAGGGTTGGAGGGAGCTACACCTTGTGCAGGGTGCAATAAGGAAACATGGAAGACTGGGTGTATTTTGATTGTAGGTGGCAGCTCAAGCTCATAAGCGACCGGCCCATTTTTTCTACCGACAGTATCGGGGTCAAAGAATCTGGGAGAGAGCTTAGTATACCTCTTGTGCGAAAGAGAGTGTTGGCAAAATGGTTGAATCCACAGGATAACAACATCACTAATGTTAAATGCGACCTCACGATGATGTTGGTTTGCGGAGGTTTTCATCCTATCTTGGGCCTTTTAGAGATTATCTTTGAGAAGGCGCAGCATATCATCTCGGGTTTCCAATTGTTCAGCAAGTTCAGCAATATTGTTTCACCCTTAATGAAAGGGTAAAAAGGGGGTGGATCCCTTCCATAGCCACCTTGAATGGAATGGCGTTAGCTGAAGTGTGAAAGCTAATGTTGAAACAATATTCAGCCCAACATTAAAATGTACTCCAAGTACAGGGTTGTTCATGTGCAAAGCACTGTAAATATGCTTCAAGAAAGCAATTAACAACCTCTATTTGGACATCGGCTTGAGGATGATAAGATGTACTCATCCTTAAACGAGTTTGGCTTAGCTCGAACAGTTCTTGCCAAAAAGCACTCATGAAAAGGGGGCCTTGATTAGAGATAATTAAGGATGGCACACCATGGAGGAGAATGGCCTCTTCAATATAACGTGCAGCAAAAGATTTGGCCATATAAGGATAACATAGAGGGATGAAGTGGCAGTACTTACTCAGTCGATCCACTACCACTGATATAGTTTCACGCCCACCAGATTTGGGAAGCCCGACAATAAAATCGAGATATCGTCCCAAATCTGTTCAAGTGTGGCAATTGGTTGCAACAAACCAACTGGAGATAGTGTTTCATATTTATTTTTCTGACAAATATAGCATTGTTGGATGAAGTTTTCACATCGAATTTCATTTGAGACCAGAAGAAGGAACCTGTGAGCCGCTTTAAAGTTTTTAAGAACCTGCTATGTCCTCCCAAGGGTGTTAAGTGTGCTTCCTCCAAGAGTTTAGCTCCAATAAGTGAGCTCTTTGGAATGACAAGGGGCCCCTGAAAATAGAGTTTATTTCGGACAAGGGAGTACCTTGGTTTGGAGGTAGGGTTGATTTCTAGTGTAGCGATAATGGAAGCTGTAGTTGTGTCATTACGCAATGCCTCCTCTAACTCCATAAAATCCATTGGCAAAGGAATCACTAAATGGAGAAATTCAGCTTGCACCAATCTTCAAGAAAGCATATCAGCCCCAATATTTTCCTTTCAAGCTTTGTAAACAATGTTGGGTCAAGGGCTAGTGGGTCAAACCGGTATTAATTAAAATAGATTTTTTAAAAAAAAATCATATTTTAATAATATTCATATATTAAAATAGGTGAGTAGTTGTACTTGAAAAGATTTAAAAGTTGTTGAACTTTGAGAGAGAAATATAATTCTTATTGTTAGGAAATATCTATATTAGGCAATATACATGTTAGGAAATATCTATATTAGGCAATATATTAGGGAATCAATCTCCATTAATAGTTATTAAGAGCCATCAATTCTGAGGCTCCTCTTCCTTGTATAAATACGTCTCTCTTATACATGAATAGACACGACATTCAGATATATTTCTCTCTCTGAATTCTACATGGTATCAGAGCTCTAAGTTCCATTCTCCTATATTTTTTTCCCCACTGCTGGTCTTCTGGTTTCTGGTTTCCCTTCTCTGGTTATTTTTTTGGTTCACTGGCCACGGACAGAGAGAGAAGAAGGGAGTGTTCGGTTTTTGTTCTGGGCGTTTTCAGCAAACACGCGCCACCCCACGGTGTTCAGCAGGTTCCAATCGGCGGAACCCAGGTGGTAGCTTCCGTTTCCGGCAGCGCGTGGAGTTACACGCGCCTCCCTATCTTCCGCCGTCAGTTGCACGCGCCGGCGCGTGACGGAGTTTTCCGGCGAGATTTTTACCGCCGTTTGCTGTTCTGGGATCGACTCCTGATCTTCGTCTTGTCCCAGGTGTTTTCGTGCTCCTATTCTTTGTTTCCGGTGACTGCTCTGTCATTGAAGGTTCTGTACGGTTATTCTTTTTTGGGTTGCTGCTGTTTTTGGCTGCTGTGGTAGGAGGGTATTGTTGTGTTGGCCCTTGTGTGGCCCTTGTTATTTTTGGGCAACTAGTGTGGCTGCTATGCTCTGTTTTTTGTTGGTGGAGGTTTCTTGATTTTGCAGGTTTTCAATCTTTGATTTGCGTCTGCTATTTCTCTTGGTTATTTCTTATGGCTGAGTCTAAACCTAGTAGTGTGACTGAGATGGTTCCGGTGTCCAACAAAATTACTGACCATAAGTTGAATTGGACCAATTATTCAGACTGGATCAAGACCATTCGAATGCATTTACTCAGTATTGAGAAGAAGGGCCATTTAACTGAGATGCCCCCTAAGGATGATTCTAAGATGACATGGGCTCGTACAGATGCCAGGCTCTTCTTACAAATTCAAAATTCCATTGAGAGCGATCTTCTTCCTTCGGTTAGCCATTGCAACACTGTTAAAGAACTTATCACCTATTTGGAGTTCTTGTATTCTGGGAAAGGGAACATTACTCGAATTCATGAAGTGTGTAAAGGGTTCTATCGGGCTGAGCAGCAAGATCACCCCCTGAAGAGTTTCTTCATAGAGTTCAACAAGATGTATGAGGAAATGCGGCGGTTGATGCCACCAACAACTGATCTCCAGGCACAAATCGATAATATGGAGAAACAGGCGATTATGAGTTTCCTGACGGGTCTTAACCCAAATTATGAGACGGTTCGATCTCAGATATTGTCTAGCTCCGAGCTTCCTTCGCTTCAGGATGTGTACTCTCGTGTGTTACGGGCTGACAATTTAGCCCATCCGGCTCCCAACTTGAATGCTAGTGCTCTAGCTGGTCGCGGTCCACCTGACACTCGGAACCAGGGTTCCTCGCGCCAAAGACATGGTCCACCTCCTGTTTCTGCTGCTCTGGCTCCTAGGATCCCCGGCCCACAGAGGCCCGGTAACAATCCTCCCATTGGGATTATCTGCTATTATTGTAAGGAACCCGGTCATACAAAGCGTTATTGTCGAAAGTTACAACAGCAGCAACAAAGGCAATGTGGATCTGCTCATACGGCTCAATCCTCTGAGATCACTGATCCTGCCCCCTCAGAGCCAACTGCACTTGCTACAGGTAACTTTGATTCATGCCTTGCTACTTCTTCTTCGAAGTGGATCATCGATTCCGGGGCTACTGACCATATGACAGGTAACCATCATTTGTTCTCTTCTTATGCACCTTACGCCAACCCTTCTTCAATCACACTTGCCAATGGTTCTTATACCCAAGTCCTTGGATCTGAGAATGTTACACCTACTCCGTCTGTCTCATTATCTTCTGTTCTTAATGTCCCTGATCTTGCTTTTAATCTTTTATCCCCTAGTAAGCTGACTCGTCAATTAAACTGTTTTATCTCACTTTTTCCTGACCATTGCTTAATTCAGGATCTTACGACGAAGCAGATTATTGGTAGGGGGTACGAATCTGGCGGCCATTACCTTCTGGATGATCGGGTGCCACGTTCCATTGCTTGCTCTAGTGGTCTCTCTCCTTTTGACGTTCATTGTCGGTTGGGTCATGTGTCTTTGTCGTCTTTAAAGAGGTTGTATCCTCAATTTCAGCATTTGTCTTCTTTAGAGTGTGAGCCGTGTCAGTTTGCTAAACATCACCGTGTTCATCTGGCACCTCGCGTCAATAAACAGGCTGCGTCCCCTTTTGCTTTGGTTCATTCAGATGTTTGGGGTCCGTGTCCTGTTGAGTCCAAGTCTGGTTTTCGATACTTTGTTACTTTTGTTGATGATTTCTCTAGAACCACCTGGCTTTATCTAATGAAAAATCGTTCTGAGTTGTTTTCTCATTTTTGCCATTTCTGTGCTGAAATCAACACCCAATTTGGTGTTTCTGTGAAAACTTTACGGAGTGACAACGCTAAAGAATATTTGTCTGCCCAATTTCACAACTATATGCTTCAAAATGGCATAATTCATCAGTCCTCATGTGCGGATACGCCAGCTCAAAATAGTGTTGCCGAACGAAAAAACCGGCACTTATTAGAGGTTGCCCGAGCTCTCATGTTTGAAATGAATGTTCCCAAACCTTTCTGGGCTGATGCTGTGTCCACTGCTTGTTTTCTCATTAATCGTATGCCGTCTCCTGTCCTTAGTGGTGCCACTCCCTACACCACCTTGTTTCCATCCAATCCTGTGTTTCCTGTTGATCCCAAGATTTTCGGGTGTGTTTGCTTTGTTCGTGATGTTAGACCTACCATCACCAAACTTGATCCCAAGTCTCTAAAATGTGTCTTCCTGGATATTCTAGGGTTCAAAAGGGTTATAGATGTTATTCCCCCACTCTTCGGCGTTATCTGGTGTCCACAGATGTTACCTTCCATGAGTTGACCCCGTTCTTTCCTGTCTCTGTCTCTACTTCTCCATCCCCTGACACCACTGATAGTCTTGATGATGTATTAATCTATAAAGTTCAGTTGTCACCAGTGCAGGCACCAGAACCGGAACCCGCTAAACCACCTATCTATTATGTGTATCGAAAGCGTCCCAAGGCAAGTCATGGCACTACCTAGGTTCCAACCCCCCAGTACCTGCTTCGACGTCGGATCCAGTAGAAGTTGCATCCTCTCCTGTCTCTACCCCAGTCCCAGTGACTATACCTGACTCTCCTGACTCCACATCAGAGTCGGAGACTGTACCTGACTCTCCTACTTCTACTGACTTGCCCATAGCCATCCGAAAAGGTAAGCGATCTTGCACCTACCCTATCTCGTCTTTTGCTTCCTATAATCATCTTTCTCCTCAATCATGTTCTTTCATAGCTTCCTTAGATTCTATTACTATCCCCACTAACCTTCACCAAGCCTTAGCCCATCCCGGTTGGTGCGCTGCTATGAAAGAAGAAATGATGGCCCTGGATAAGGTAGGAACCTGGAATCTCGTTGATTTACCTCCTGGAAAGAAAGCTATTGGATGTAAGTGGGTGTTCGTAGTCAAAACAAAAGCTGATGGCACCTTGGAACGTTTGAAAGCTCGACTGGTTGCCAAAGGTTATGCTCAGACCTATGGTGTTGATTACTTGGAAACCTTCTCCCCTGTGGCAAAATTGTCCTCTGTTCGTCTCTTCATTTCTATGGCTGCCAACTATGGTTGGGATCTTCACCAGTTGGATGTTAAGAATGCCTTTTTGAATGGTGATCTTCTAGAGGAGGTATACATGGAGCAACCGCCTGGCTTTGTTGCTCAGGGGGAGCGTGGGAAGGTATGTCGTCTTCAAAAGTCTTTATATGGCTTGAAACAGAGCCCTCGTGCTTGGTTTGACAGGTTTAGCTCTGTTGTAAAGAAATTTGGCCTGAGCCAGAGTAAGTGCGACCATTCTGTGTTTTATCAACAGACAGATGCTGGGATGATTCTGTTGGTGGTATATGTTGATGATATTGTTATTACGAGTAGCAACGCTTTGGGAATCTCTTCACTGAAGGCCTTTCTCAATTCTCACTTTCAAACTAAGGATTTGGGTTCTTTAAAGTACTTTCTCGGGATAGAGGTTATGAGAAGTAGGAAAGGCATCTGCTTGACCCAGAGGAAGTATGTTCTTGATCTGCTAAAAGAAACTGGGAAACTGGGAGCGTCACCAAGTAATTTTCCCATGATCCCGAATCCCCTCTTGGACCTTGATGACAGCATACCATTTGATGAATTACCTGAGGATATACGAAAGAAAATTGATCCAGAAAAGATCAAGCCATTTGCCCATCCTGAGAGATACCGTAGGTTGATTGGGAAGTTAAACTATCTCACGGTAACTCGCCCTGATGTGACTTTTTCAGTTAGTTACCTTAGTCAGTTCATGGCTGCACCAACAGTTGCCCAGTGGGAGGCTTTGGAACATGTCTTACATTATTTGAAGGGTTCACTTGGTCGTGGTGTTCTTTATACAAATCATGGTCACAACAAGGTTGAATGTTTTTGTGATGCAGATCATGCAAGGTCGAAGGCTACCAGAAGATCCACCACAGGATATTGTGTGTTTGTTGGTGGAAATTTAGTATCATGGAGGAGTAAGAAGCAAGATGTGGTTTCTAAATCAAATGCAGAAGCTGAGTATAGAGCCATGTCTCAGTCTGTGCAAGAAATTATGTGGATTTACCAATTAATGAAGGAGGTTGGTCTTGCTACGTCATTACCTGCGAAGTTGTGGTGTGATAACAAAGCTGCTCTACACATAGCCTCCAACTCTGTGTTCCACAAACGAACGAAACATATTGAGATTAATTGTCATTTTGTGCGTGATAAGATCAAGGATAATTTTATTTCCACCGGACATGTGCGGTCTAGTGATCAGTTGGGTGATCTTCTAACTAAGGCTTTAAATGGGACTCGGGTTGAATATCTTTGTAACAAGTTGGGCTTGATTAATATCTACGCTCCAACTTGAGGGGGAGTGTTAGGAAATATCTATATTAGGCAATATACATGTTAGGAAATATCTATATTAAGCAATATATTAGGGAATCAATCTCCATTAATAGTGATTAAGAGCCATCAATTCTGAGGCTCCTCTTCCTTGTATAAATACGTCTCTCTTATACATGAATAGACACGACATTCAGATATATTTCTCTCTCTGAATTCTACACTTATTAATCTCTCTGAATTAGAAAAAGTACATATAGGCTTTTATATAGCCAAACCTAGAATTAACCATAGAATCTCATAACATCTAATCAAATCAAAATCAATTAAACTGATTGCGATATAATAGGAAATATCCTAAGATAAGAAATAATCATAATAAATGCATTTATTCTCACACTCCCCCTCAAGTTGGATCAAGGATGGGAATCATGTCCAACTTGCTTATACAACTCTCAACTTCCCTAGCACACCCAATCATCATCCATGTCAGCAGGTTTACCATGAAAGCTCTAGCAGGTATCCTTTGTGTGCCCCTGTTTCTTACAATGATCACAGACTGGTCGACCTTTGGTACCTTTTGAGTCCGTGTATCTAACAGCAAGAGCAGAGACCTCAGGAGTTGTAGGAGTAGTAGTAGCGGAATGATTCTGAAGCATTGATTTGCGTCAATCTTCTTCATTGCATAAAATGGTATAGACTTCATGCACAGAGGGTAAGGGCTCTTGACTGAGAATCCAAGCCCGAACATCATCATAAATTACATCAAGACCAGCCAGCAACTCATATACTCTCTCCTCTTCTTTCTCTTTGAGATCTTCTTTAGCATCAACTGCACAATGATGAGTTTTGTTCCTTAGAGCATCAAACTCTTGCCAAAGAGCTGATTTTTCGAGATAATAATTATCAAGTGGCATGTGATCCTTTTGCAGTTGCCACAACTTCTTCTTAACATCAAATATGCAAAATCTATTTCCTAGAGGGCTATATGTCTCACGAAGGGCTTCCCAAATTTCTTGAGCTGATGGGAGGTACATAAAACTCTTCTTAATTGGGGAAGATATCGCATTGATCAACCAAGAGGATACTAATGCATTCTCAGACTTCCATTTTCGAAACTCCTTGGTTTCTGATTTTGAGGGCCTTTTTGCTTCACCATTTATATATTCAAGTTTATCCCGGCCATCAAGAGCCAGAATCATAGATTGAGACCACTCTCGGTAATTTTCACTTGTAAGTTTCTCAGAGACAAGGAGGAAAGTAGAGATGTCATTCGAACCAGATCGCAATACAGACAAAGAGGCTTCAGAGATGGTGGACATTGTGACTTAAAATTTATTGTAATAAAACACCTAGCAAACACTGCCTTATAAAATGAGGGGCAATTTTGGTAATACCTAACCCAACTATTAATTCTGGACCCAATCCAAATAATTGGAAAAACTGAGATGACGTAAGCCAAGAACCGAGAGTTCACCTTGAAGTCTCGTGTAAACAGGTAGGGTAAGTTGGTCGACGTCGAGGAGTTGGGGACGTCGAGACTAGATATCACTGGAGACGGAGAAGGAGAGGAACCCAGAAGATGTCGATGCTGGTTCTGACAGAGAAGGAGAACCCAGAGAGCATTGATACTGATTTCGGCTGAGAGTGAGCCCGACAAGTGACAATAAGACCCCGAGACTAGGTTGTTTGGCATCGATGATTGTAGAGATTGACTGAGATGGCGAAACTGCACAGTTCAGACAAGGAAGTTGGGTCGAGAGAGTCAGAGGGCGCCGATGCTGATTCCAGAGGGTGCTGATGCTGACTGAGAGATGGACGTCTAGAGGGTCTGAAGACGCTGAGTCTGTAGAGACACTCGATGGACGACTTTGAGGGTCTGTAGACGCTAAGACTACAGAGACGCTCGATGGACGACTTTGAGGGTCTGTAGATGTTGAGACTACAGAGACGCTCGAGAGAACCAGGTCGAGAAGAAATCTGATTAATTTCTTGTAGGCTCTGATACCATGTTGGACTTTGAGAGAGAAATATAATTCTTACTAATCTCTCTAAATTAGAAAGAGTACATATAGGTCTTTATATAGGCAAACCTAGAATTAACCCTAGAATCTCATAACATCTAATCAAATCAAAATCAATTAAACTGATTGCTATATAATAGGAAATATCCTAAGATAGGAACTAATCATAATAAATGCATTTATTCTCACAAAAGTCAAACCAAAAGTCTGAGTTATAGCCCATCAATAGGTGTCACAATAGTGAAAGACCGTTCATTGATTAAATCCAATAAAAGTCATTGATTAGTCTTCTTTTTTTACCCAAGTAATATTTTCTTATAAAAATACAGATCAAATCAAAATCGATGCGACAGGACGGCAGAGATGCAGAGATATGAGCACCATCTTTTCATTTTACGAGACTCCCATTTTGATTATTATTATATCACAAAAGAAAATAGAAAAGTGAAACTGAAAGAACAAAGCAAAAGATCTCTCTTTCTTCTAACATCCCCTCAAATGCCTTTATCCCTCTCTCTTGCTCTTCCTTTTACACAAAAATCACAACCCAACCCATTGATTATTACTCTCTCTTCCCATGGCGGTTCTAGCGGCGACTTCACCATCCATCCGCATTCTTCTAATCTCCATCGCCGGCGTCTTCCCCACTGGTGGATAGCCTCAATATTGAGAAGCGCTTCAGATCTCTCTACCTCCTACTTCTCTTCTGTGTCTTGGCCACAGAGAAGGTGGAGAGCCTTCGGCCTCCCCAGATTGTTGATCCTCCTTTAGCCTCCACAGCACCATCGCCGTCAACCTTCGACTTCGACGAACCCAGATCACAATCTCCATCTTCCACTCTTAAATTTTTTTTCCCAAGAAATACTAGGTTGACTCGGTGATGGTGCAACTCAACTGGCTTAGGCCGAGTTGACCCAAAGTCACCGACTCAACCCATGTTTCCCCTAACTCGGACCAGTTTTCCGGCCGATTCGCTGACTTCCGGTCTGAACCAGCCAGTCTGGTCCGAGTTCCTAAACCATGCAAATAAGGAGCACAGCATTGCATTCATGGGTGGCACAAAATGCAAGGTCTTAACCAAAGACATCTCCCTTGACACCTTTGGGTTGGATAAAGTAGATTTTTGGCTTTTCTAAATGTTTCACCTCAAGGCTATTTAATGAAGTTTCTTATATGGATTAACATAAGGAATAAAGAGCTCTAGCTCTTTTAAGCTAATGTACTTTCTTTTATTTATTTCCTTCCCTTCTTTTCTTTATTGTTGTAGGAGAAATTCTGATACTTCTTGGCACTACTTTCTCTTGAATTCTCATCAAAAGAAGAATCTAAATATCAGTCCTTCAATCAGTCTTCAATACATCATCATATTTATCAGCTCATAGTATTGTACAAATCCCAACATGAAGTCTAATGTTAAGCCAATTATCCATTCCCCATATTAAACCCCCCCCCCCCCCCCGGCGGCCAAAAAAAAAAAACTTTCTTTGATACAATAAAGGTACCTTCAATATCTAGACTTTCATAATTCCCCAATCCTCAGGATAATTCTAAAACTATCTGCCAAAATAACAACTTTCATTGAAAATTTCTAACATTACACATTGGTCTGTAATGGGATGCCTTGGGTCTCGTTATGCTTCAGACACAACATAGTTGTCTCTTTCATCAGAAGTGAGCCATCTATTCTTAATGTTCTTTGTTCATAAAAAGACTCGATGGTTTTGATGAGATGGATTCAATACTTACACTTTCGATGACTCTCCTTAGCATGAGACCACCAAATGAATGCCCACATGAGACAAGCATGGCGTCTTCAAGGAATGCACCACTAGTGAACAAGTTGCAAGAGGAAAGTAGTAGATACATCAGATTAAGGAATGATCTTAATACATGCAAAAATATGCATTTTTCAATAGTAATCTTGAGGAAAGAAAAGCCTCTTCTGCACATAATAGGGTCCTTTTTCATACAAGGACATCAGGATTTGAAATTAAACTTACGACAAAGGATCTGACAGAACACTTCTCAATGATTGTTCCTTATTCACATTGTTTCCAGCAACCTGAGTTGAAAATGCAAATGGTTAGCCATTAAATGAAAGAAAGTTTCACTGAAAGATATATGCAAATTTTAAAGCCACTAGACAGATGAGAGCTTAGCTGATAAGCCCGAGAAATGTTGGAGGAAAAATAATAAGATCTAAATTGTTAGCTTTAGTGGCACAAACCAGACAGTCTAAATCTGAAAAGCCTTAGGGTCTGTTTGGTTCGACGGAGAGGAAGGGAAGGGATGGATTTTAATGGAGGAGAAGGGATCGGGGGATTTTAATATTACCTTGTTTGGATTGATCAGAAGGAAGGGGAGGGGAAAGATTTTAATGTTATCTTGTTTGGTTCAAGAGGGGAGGGGAGGAAAAATATTTTCATATGGACAACTTTACCCTTATATTATCAGAGGAATTTTAATGTTACAATATTTGATTCAGGAGAAAGGAGGGGAGGGAAGACCAAAAGAATAATCAGAAAAATTGAGTGTGGATGCTCATGAAGCTACAAAAGTGCACATAGAATTCCCCATGTTTTATATCTGTACATGGCTTTTATGAAGCTAGTTGCAATAATATGATTTTACAATTCATTCAACTATCTACCAAAATTGCTGCAATTAAATTAGTGAGGAACTTTTCATTTGTCATTGACCATAACTGAAGCCAAATCATCCACAAAGGAAGATGGGAAAAAACAATAAACATAAAAATTGCTCATGGATTTTCACGAGGCAGCAAAATTGCGCATAAAATCTGTGCTAGAACATATCTTTACACAGCTTTCAAAAAACTCTCCGGCGGAATACAATTTTATAATTTATTCAACTACTTTATTAGCCAAAACCAATTAAAAAGGGCAAACATTTCAAATAAAAGATGTTATCTTCAATACTTCGCAAGTTCAATGTTCCAGCTAACACTTTGTTGGCAATTTGATATAGCCCAAATGTTTTAAGACTCCAATATTCTGAACTGGGAAAAATGATAGTTCCCCGATTCTTCCACCATGAAGCAAAACAAGATTGATAGAAGTATAATCAACTATTAAGTGTCGCAAAATCCAAGACCTCAGTCATTGATTTTTTTATCGTGTATGTAAGAAAGATTAAGAATATGGAATTATTAAAAATATATATATATTATGATTTATAAGACCTATATATTTTTTTATCGAAGTTTTGGATTTGATACGTTGATACACTGTAAATTCTTAATAAATGCTAGGCAAAACTGCTATTGTAGAAGGCACTGGCTGATATTGATAATTTATTTCAATATTTTTGTTTACATCGGAAAGGCAGTTTGGGGTTCTTTGGCGACAATGGGCTCTCGTCTCTGGTCAGATCGAAAAGGCAGTGAAGGGGTGATTGCCAGGGATATCGAGTCGAGTGCTAGGATCGCTCAATCGCTCTCGCCTCACCAACCCTGATCAATCGAATAGTTTCCCAAAATCCCAGCGCTACATCAAATTAATAGGTGACTTTGGGGTATTTTAGGAATAAGAGAAAAATTATAGGGGTATCTTAGTCCACTAACACACCTATTCTACTAATGCCTCCAAATCCGTCCGATTTGGAGGGTGACGTTTTTTAGGGGAGGGAGGGGAAAACTTTAAAAAATTTCCCCTCCCCTCCTAAGAAATATCATCTGCCAAATTAGGGGAGGGGGTTAAAATCCCTCCATCCCCTCCCCCTCCCCTCCGATCCCCTCAAACCAAACAGACAATTAAAGAAACTACATAATATATTTACAATAAGTAAGAAATCCAACAATACAAGTAATGGTTGATTCAGAGGAAACTCGCCAGCAAAATTGCATAGATTTTGGCACGGTAATTCTGCAGTTCAGAAAAGTGTTCAAGCTACAAAGCCTGATTGATTGCAATCCAGCCATTAGCAAAAGAGTTTTTTTTTTTTTTTTTGTGTTTTTTCGCTAAATCTTCTCAACGGAAACCTAAACTTGCACATGAGAAACTGTGAAGCCATTTAGGTTTTGGTGAATATCCAGGTAGGGCAATGAGCCCTCCTCAAAAGACACCGTTTGGATGTTAATAGGAAAGAGGAGCGAAATTGGCATAAGAGAAGTTAAGTCATTTATGTTTTGATGGATATCCAAGTAGGGCAAGGAGCCCTCCCCAAAAGGTACAATTCGGATATTAGGAAAGAGGTCTTACATAAGTATGATAAGATCGGCTGCCTATCACTTCTTCAGCAGAAAGGTCATCCATAAACTGGCTTACTGATATTGGAACATAGCTTTGGGGAATAACATGTCCAGCTGCTGCAATTGGAGAACAGTCCAATATAGCATTGCCCTGCGGCATGAGTCTAAATGCAAGAGATGTCCTACAATCACAAGGCTCAAAGAGAACCCAAAATAAATTGCTTGAAATTCAATTTTATAACAATCATATTTTTATTCAACATTTAATATATAAAAACAAGAAAAGGATAAAAATATATATTATGAACCTTCCTCCACTGTTAGCACCTAGAAAATAATCAGGTGAAGCTCTATATGATGCTGCAGGACGAAGCCCTGCAGTGGCTTGGCTAAGTGCCTTGCCTGTGAGCAACAAAAGATCCCCAGGACCAGACCCACTATCAGCAAGATACCAGCGGCCATTGGGATCACAAACCTAAAGAAAAATATAGAATATTCAGCGGTTATTAACTAATAGCACACAACCCAACGAATTAGAAGACACGAGGCAGATTATAAATTTTAAGGTGAGACAAACACACATGAACTGTCAGCTTTTACATTAAATAGATTTTAAGAAAAGGAGGGAAAAATAGGGGGGGAAAAAAACTCAGATACCTGAAGACCAGGTGCGTCTGAAGATATCAATGTCAACAAACCCTTCTCAATTTCACCATTCACGGATGGCTTACCGCCTCCAATAGCACCTTTTCCATTTGGCAAAGAAGCGTGTGAGTAGGTCGCAACAAGAACTGATGAGGACACCTCATTAACAGGCAATGGGGTATCATCAAGCAAATGGTTAAAAACACTGCACCAAGTAAATTTTTGTGAACAAATTATCAAAATATATTCTACTCAGATAAGTGATACATGTAAACTAGAAAGTAGATCCACAATCACCATCCTTACTCGCTTCGAAGACGAAGATGCCTAGCGATGGCACACAAAGTAGTACGAGCTGCCTTTCCCATGCACCTAAAAATATCAGCCATACATGGTGGAGATGAATCCCAGTCTTCCAAAGCCCTAAAACAGATCAGGCAGAAATATTATAGGAGTGACAACTGCAATGACAACAAACATCATCCAGCCCAGATTAAAGACGTTGAAGCCTTCAAATAAAGTTTGAACAATCAGAAAATTGCATGGAATCTGCCTCTCCCTCCTTCCCCATTCCGCCATGAAATAAACAAGAAAAAGGGGGGGGGGGGGGGGAATTATAGCTTAAGATGCATGAAAAGATGAAAATATGTAAAACATATGCATAATTCCCTGATAGTAAAACACTAATGACCAAGGTATAAAGCAAGCAATAAAAATAGTCTACAAGTAAGATAGTTTTAATTGCAATAAGCGATGCAGTTCTGCTTTTAGCTATAAAATGAAAATTATAGGAATGTGCTAAGATAAGTTCAATGAACTGAATACAACTAACGAGCAATGCGCCAGGGTTCCAGGTTCTGTAAACCGAGAGCATGATAACTTCAACCAAAATAACAAAGAAAAGCCTGACGAATTTCGTACACATATTAACAGAAATTATGTGAGCCCATATTCCCCATACCTTCCTGCCCTGTACATGTGAACCCCACGGCTTCCCTTCCCACCACCCAGATGGTCCCTGCTCCGAAAGAACAATCTCGAAGCTTCCAATCCGCACCTAATCAGAGCGGTATCCTCGCAGCCCAATTCGATCAAGGCTGCATTGTGCCTCATCAAAGACCCTGACAGTACTTCCACTGCTCTAACATAAGACCTAGCTGGAGCTCCGTCGTAAAGGGCAATGTCCGAGAGTCGGACTCTAGGCAACGGGCAGGCAGGTGGGGCTGTCAAAGCGGGCTCACCGGAAGGGTGCGTGGCGGCGATGGGCACCACTGGTCCAATAACATGATCGGGTGGCAGTGATGGCAGATGAGTTTGGCGTATGAGAGCGGAGATAGGAGAAACAAGAGGGAGTGAGGAAGATAACTGGGACCCCGGTAGTGGTGTTGCAGAAGGCGGCGGCCTAAGGGAGGAGGTGGTGGTGGCAGAGGAGGACTGAGGATTGTTGTTGAGCTGTGGCACCACTGCAGATGGATTCTGCTGCTGCTGCATGATCACCACCATCTATCATTCTGAACAGTCGTTGAGAATTAGGGGTTGGTGCTTATGAACATTCATAACCTAGATTGTTTGATTAGGGTTTTGCGTGGATCATTTCTGGGGAGCTTTGAGGTTTCTTCAGTTGTACAGTGACGGAGGACTTGGGTCGTTGTGGGGCGATGATTTTGAGCCATTTTTTTAAATCTCAGCTACTTCGGGGGGTCTGAGGTTTCGGTGGCCAATCCACGGATTCGGTCCGGATGGGCACCATCAGCTGTTTTTTTTTTTTTTTTTTTTCCGGTGTTTATGGTTTCCCGTCAAGCCACCGTCATCTTCGGAATTTGGATGAGGTAGGTATGGGGAGTTTGGCCTTAGTCCACACTCATTAGTGTAAAAAAGAGTTTAAGACAGTTTTCTTTAGATTAGATTATAGGTAATCAGGTCTTAAAGACAGTTTTATAAATATAAAAAACTTTTTGGACCAGATTATAAAGAATTTGGTCTTAAAAATATGACCGGTGGCACTTTCGTAAATATATAGAACACTTTTAAGATCGGATTATAAAAGATTTGGTCTATGACTGGTAGTAATTTCGTAAATATATAGAACACTTTTAAGACCAGATTATAAAATATCCGGTCTTAAAAATATAAACAGTGGGAATTTCGTAAATATTGTGAGAAGACGCCAACAGGGATGAGTCTGAGAATATGATGGTTTATTCATTCATTTAATTGGAATTATATACAGATGCTAATAAGTAAATAATCTTCTAATCTAGGCATTTCCTATAATCTAGGGATTACAATCAGGAATATAATTACGAAATTAAAAAAATCATGATCTGCTAACTTAATTCTTAAAATCTCTCTAACAACTTAATTAAGATAATTGCACAATATAATCGTATATGATAACTAATTAAATTTGAACTTCCAACAAATATATAGAAGACTTTTAAGACCGGATTATAAAATATTCGGTCTTAAAAGTATGACCGGTGGCAATTTCATAAATATATAGAAGACTTTTAAGACCAAATTATAAAAGATCCGGTCTTAAAAGTATGACCAGTGACAATTTCGTAAATATATAGAACACTTTTAAGACTGTATTATAAAGGATCCGCTCTTAAAAATATACTTTTAAGTTTACAAACAATCGGTCTTAAAAGTGTTAAAAAAAGGGTAAAAAAAAATTAAATTCACTAAACTCGTTAAGTCCATAAGCGTAAAGTATCAATTGGGGTATTCTATGAAGAAATTGATAAAAATTACAACTTTATCATATAATTAGGACCAAGATCAACTCCCAAATTTTGTCTTATAATTAGAACTAGAAGGTGTGTTTAATTTAAAGGAAGGGAAGGACATTTTTTTTTTACCTTGTTGTAACACCCCCGAATTTCTAACAAATATAATGACATAAAATTTGCTATAATTTTTATGAATAAATACTGGAATTCAAAATAACTAAATCTGGGAAGTGTTACCGCCGCACTTGTACTGGGACAAGTGCAAGGCTACTTTATTACAATAACGAAAATCAAAACTCGAGCAAAAATGTTTTTTTTTTCCAAAGCATAAATTAAAAAATTAAATAGCTAGAAAGTCGAATGCTCCTCCTCCCTTCTCACTGTTAGTCCCAACAGCCCCAACTTTGAAACCTGTTTCACTGAAATTCTGCTCCCCCGAAGGATCGTCGCAGCCCAGAACACAAACATCAGCAAAAGCTGGTAATCCTAATAAACAAAGATAATATAAAATAATAATAATAGTAATAACAATAATAATAGTAATAATAATAATAGTATTCATCAACATAATAAATATAAATATCCATATCAATATTCACAGGATGAAAGAAAACATCATATATATAATTCAAGGCATCAATTTTAATACTATCATATCTATATGTTCTCATCGAAAGATATTCATCATTATTTTAATTTCATTTCATTTAGACCCGGAAACCTGCCAGTCCAATTAGTTTAGTGGGAAGAGAACCATGGTAAACCCGGAAACCTGCCAGTTTACCCCGTGACCCGGAAACCTGCCAGTCACAAATAATCAGTTTGGCCATATCACAATAAATCAATTCGTCCTAATGTGCACACCTCTCCTCCAAAGTTGCTACTAATGTCCCGGAAACCTGCCAGACACCACTTTAGAAAGAACGGATATAATCAAGTTCACATCAAATAATATATCGAGGCATAAAACCTAAGAGTTGTGTTCTTCACTTTGGGGGTACCATCCCAAAGCTATCCTCCCATTGTTCAATTATTTATATATATATTTTATTGAGTGGCACATATATTTCAATCACACAAAAACACAAGGAAAAAAACGTACAGGGAACAAAGTTTTCAATAATTAAAAAAAAAACTTATATTTTAATCATTTACCGAAACATATAGGGAACATATGTTTTAATCATTTACCAAAACTTTCACAAAGTGGGTCACGCCATTCGAGACGAAGGAAAAATGTACAGGGACATAGTTTTTGTAACACCCCCGATTTCTAACGGTTATAATAACAAAACTTTAAATAATTTTTATAAATAAAACTAATAAATTTCGAAATAACAATCTTGGGGAGTGCTACCGCCGCGCTTGTATTGGACAAGCGCAAGGCTACTTATTACATTAATACCAATTAAAACTTAAATGGAGATGTCTTATCCAAATAATAAAGTAAATAAAAAAAACTAGCTAGAGCTTTTTATTAATATTCCTCACTTATCACTGCTAGCCCCAGCGGCCCCAGCTTGAGACCTGTTTCAATGAAAGTTTGCTCCCCCGAAGGATCGTCGCAGCCCATGAACACACACACATCAGCAAACGCTGGTAATCCTAATAGTTAAAGATAACACAAAATAATAACAATAGTAACCAATAAACAAATAAATAGTTAAGTTAATTACATATGATAGGGAAAATACCTTATATATATTTATAATCCACAAAATCAGTTTCTCATATTCATCATAGCTATACATTATCATTGACTCAGATATTATTATTTATCATCTTTTAAAATTTGTTTAGACCCGGGAAACTCTGCCAGTCTATTTAGTTTAGTGGGAAGAGAACCATGGTAAACCCGGGAAACCCTGCCAGTTTACCCTGTGACCCGGGAAACCCTGCCAGTCACAATCAATCAAATTGGCCATCAAGTATATCAAGTATTTCTTCCTAGTGTGCACACCTCTTCCCAAAGTTGCTACTAGTGTCCCGGGAAACCCTGCCAGACACCACTTTGGGAAGAACGGATATCTCAATTTTCTCATCACATAATATTTCGAGGCATAAAGCCTAAGGTTGTGTTCATCACTTTGGGGGTACCATCCCAAAGCTATCCTCCCACTATTAAAATGTTTTAAAAACACACATAATAAATCCCTAAATTATTTTTATTATTTACTTATCTTTTATATATTTTTATATTACTTTAATAAAATATAGATATAAGGATATTTTTAAATTTAAAATCTGTTGGTATATTGTCTTATTGCAGAGGAGATATTAAATGAAGAAACATTGAAGAAAACGCACAAGGGAAATCAAAATTCTTACTTTTGAATCAATAATAAAAACGTACAGGGGAATTGAAGAATTTTTCACTATTAATCCATTCAAGAAAACGTACAGGGGTATTGGTCTTCAATATATATCTCACGCACAAAAGACAAAAATTAACATTTATCTATTTACAATCATGCACGGCGATCGAGGCGAGAAGAAGCAAAATTATTCAGAAAAAAAGACGCACCCACTGGATTCAGGAGACAAATGAATTAACATACACGTTGGCAATTTCAACGAAGGTCGAAGCGAGAGAGAAAAGAAAAAGAGGAAAAAAAATCATTCAAAGAGAAAAAGAAAAAAAACGCACCCATATATATTATGTAGTTGATCAAACATCCATTAATTTCTATGACCTAGGGATCAGATTACCTGTTAAGATATAGATATAAGACTACCCTAAGGCTCATGGGATTAGGATTACCTAGTCTCCGTTCTTGCTAGCGACCTAATTTTGATTTGATGCACAGAAAAAGGATTTGAGAAGAAAACAACGGAGGAGGAAAAGTGTAATACCCCGGATTTTTATCAATAATAATATAATGATAAGAATACTAATAATAATAATAATAAAGTAATAATGAAATTTAATAATAATAACAATATAGTAAATAAAGATTTAGAATTTAATAATGTTTATATTATTTTATAATTTATTAATTGGAAATAATTATAGTAACAATAAAAGTTTAGAATTTAATTGTATGGTTTAAGAATTTATTAATTGGGAATATATTAATTAGATTATATAATATAATTCATTTCTATTACATATATAATTGAGTCATTTTAATTTACCTTACTGTTGGGTAGTGATATTAATGATCCTAGATATTAGCTATGATTCTAGATTTTAGCTAGAATAAATAGAAATATAAAATGTAATTGAAATATTATATATATATATATATTGTATCGTAATAAATTGTAATAGGAATATATTAATTATATTGTAATCTATTTCTATTTATATTAATTATGTTAATATTTTATATTTTTATTTATTAGAAAATCTTATTATATATTCTATTTATTATATAGAATATATATCTGTTTATTTTATATTTGTAGTACTCCTGATTAATAATAGAATTAATAATATATTAAAATAATAATAATAATAATATATTAGAATCTAGAAATCTATAGTGTTTGTGTTGTTAATTTAATAATTGGGAATAATTAAAGGGCCCAGCCCATAACTAAAACCCTAAGTTTTAATTATAAATGTAGGTCTAGCCGTCAAAAACCTAAAAACACACGATACTTTTCCTCCTCCGTTGTTTTCTTCTCAAACCCTGTTTCTGTGCATCAAATCAAAATTAGGTCGCTAGCAAGAACGGAGGCTGTAACAACCCAAAATCCAACACCTAAAACCTAAGCCAAAACACTTAGAATATCTCCCAACGTAGACGTTCAACATCTCAAATCCTTAAAATTACATAACTGAGTCAAACCAAAATATGTTTTTGAGTCATCATAAACTCTCAAAATATTTCATAATAAAATACGAAGCGGAAGTTTTGAAGTCATGGCAAATAAAACATCATAACATAGGCTCTAGGAGCACAACTGAGCCTTCAAGGCTCACTCCATATGATCCTTCCCTTGCTCCCTACTAAAACCATCACCTGAAAATTGGTAATATAGAGTGAGATTTGACATCCCAGTAACTACTGAAAGTTTCTACCGTACACAAGCAAATCACATATGACAAAAAGTAAGGGCTGATTACACATATATTTGTATATACCATACTTTCATGCAACATTAATTATCACTATGTCAATGTAAACTGTACAATTATACAATATGCATTATGCAGCCTCCCTTATATCACCGTCCATCCTCACTGCTGACCGGAGCCATAGGCTAACACATAGTCCAATAGCAACTCATCCATTTGACTGGACTATCACAAGCTCACCAAAACTTAAGATATACCCGGCCAAAGGTATAGAGCTTAAGTATGGACTATGGCTCCCCTCCTTACAAGAATACGACTAAGGAGGTGTCCTATACATGTCCCACAGCTCCAATGCAACTCCCGGCCAAAGGAAAGCATGGAAGAAGGGGCCCTGACAAGTGTCATCCACTGTGCACCGAGTGATGACATACCACGTGGTAAAAGATCTCAACATACAAGTCCCTCCTTACTCCAACCCATCACATATGCATCCGCCATGCAATACATATATTAAATCACCAATAAGATAATTAAATTTCAAGGTACAATAATTCATGCTTCAATTCATATAAATATCAATTTACAATACATACACATATACATATAATTCAGTCCTTTAATTTTAAATAAAAGATAGTTACTCACAATCACATACAATTCACAAGTATATGGAAGAATATCCAGAGTTACCTGTTACTTCCTAGTATATAGGCAATCACACAAGTGTCACACCAAAGCTCTCAATGAGAGTCTGCAAAGTCATATATAAATATTTATTAATATATATATATATATATATGTATATATATATATTTTTCATACTACCCTAGAGTTGCTCTTAAGAAGATCTAAATACTTAAAACCACCCTCCAAAATTGTGACTTAACTTCCAAAAATTATAACTAAAGTTGTAGACCTCTATTTTAGGTGTTCTTTGGCTTTTTGGAAAGCTTGAGATGTCTACTATCCACTGTAAAAATTTCAAGATCAGACTCAAACGGTTGCCATTTCAAAATCAAGCTTAAAAATCGCTGGTCACCGAAAGTTGCAGAAAATTGTTTCAGATTTTGGCTAAACTTTGGAAAATCATATCTCCCTCGTTTCTTATCGGAATTCGACGAATTACCTATCAATTTAAACCTCTATGTGTCTACTATTCAACTGGAAAATATCACAATTTTATGATTTTGTTTAGTCAGTTCGAAATCCAACGCCATCCACTGACACCAGAAACATACCAGGAATTTTCCCAGATTTTTGACTCAACTTTGAAAAATCGTAACTTGAGCTACAGACCTACGTTTAAGGTGATCCAAAGCTTGATGTAAAGTTTGTTATGTGTACTATATGTCCACAAAATTTCAGATTTAAAAGAGTTCATTTGCCCTAGTTTTTTCCTTGCTCGAAAATCACTGTCCCAGCAGCAAAGTTCATTTTCCAGCAAAGAACAGCAATTTCCAATAGCCATATGTATACCTTTTTATACACTCATACCTCCATGTATATCAAACAAACAAAGTGGAAGCATGCATATATATTTAAACCTGTATATATATCTAAACCAAAGTGCAGCAGCAACATATATATTTATTTGTTTTCTCTAAGCAGCGAGACTCACATACATATTTAAGATAAGATTTCCTTTTTGTTTTATAATATTGCAGCGTGTGTATGCTTCTATTTTACTACTTCGTTTTCTTTGCCATATAGTGATATGTACATCTAACCATAACCTACAAGCTTCCATATTTATATTTGATCAGTGGACTTTTCTTGTGTTCAACGATACACACACAGCAACGTCTTCCTAGGCACTCTCACACACATAAAATATATTTATATCCCATGCCGTCATATATACTTACATACCTAAGTTTGACATACCTTCTGGGTTTTAGAACCATAAGGTAACGTATAAGTATATATATATGGCTAAAAAACTTCCCTTGTTTGAATTCTTAAAAGCAGAGGTACATAGGCAACAATTACGCCTTGTGAGAGATAGTTTGAAAAGTTACCTCACTCAAAGCTCCAACTCCCTTGGTCGTGTTGCTTCTTAACGCCAATCCTAACCCTGTTTTAATGCTTGAAAACAGAGGAAACCACTGGACTCCCTCTCTCCCTCTCTCTTCACTCCTTCTCGGTTCTCACTCTCGGACTTAACTTAGATGAAGCAAGGTGAATGAGTGAAGGACATGGTTAAATAATGAGCTGTGGGTCTGAACCGAGGAGGAAGAACAATAGTCAACGCTGGGCTCGATGTGTATGGAGAGTCCGTTGTTGAGTGTACAGTGGGGGGTCGAAAGTGATATATTTACTGAGGAGAACGACGCTGATAAGATTTTTGCGTGAGCGGCGTTGACATTTTCTGTCGGGCGTGGCGTGTTGCAGAGATGAGGAGTGGAAGTTTGACGTTGCTAACAGGCTCCTGCGTTTCAACGTATTGAAGGCTAATGGAATGGGTTCAGTTTTGGTTTAGTTCGGTTTGGGCAGAGAATGACCAACTGATGGTTTTGGATTTTAAACATATGGGCTTGTGGGAGGTGCTTGCTAGAATTGATATATGAGGTGGAGTATTGGGCACAATTTTTTTTTTAAATCATAAGAAATAAATTCCCAAATTTCTAATAATATTTTTGGACAAATTTCACAATTTAATCTCACATAAAATATTCAATTTACTATAAAAATAAATCCTTAATTTCATATAAGGATTGTTTTCCCTATTAATTTATTCCTTAATTGAATTTAGTCTTTCCTAGAATTTTCAAGGAAAATAAGTCCTATATTTTCAGTAATTAATCTTAAATTCTAAAATTAAAAAAATTAGGATGTTACAGAGGCTAGGTAATCCTAATCCCCATGAGTAGGTTAGATTTATGTAAATTTTGTAATCCTAATCCCCATGAGTAGGTTAGATTTATGTAAATTTTGTAATCCTAATCCCCAGAACAACCTTATTCTTCTTCCTCTTCCTCTTCTCTATATCCTATTTTGGTAATTCTAATTCCTGAAACAATGAGAACTAATTGTTACACCTGTATCGATTTTGTGAAAAACCACTATGTGTGTCAATGAAATTTTATATGTATATGGGTTTCCTTTTTTTTTTTCTTTTCTTTCTAGCGTAAAGAAACAAACCAAACAGCCCCTGTACTTTTTCTTCGTCTCGAATTGCGCAATTAACTTTTTCGAAAGTTTTGTAAATGAATAAATGGTGCTTCGTGGTCTCTGGACACATTGATTTTGATTGAAGTATATATGTATGTGCGTGTATCCTCCGTTTTCCTTTTTTTTTTCTTTTTGAACCTATATAAGGTTTAAGAATAATTACAAGGGTTCATTATTACCCTGGACCAGGTATTATTATTTTTAGTACTTCAATCATATATATGACTTTTATGTATATCTGTACGACCCTGGACCAGGTATTATTATTATTAGTACTTCAATCATATATATGACTTTCATGTATATCTGTACGACCCTGGACCAGGTATTATTATTATTAGTACTTCAATCATATATATGACTTTCATGTATATCTATACGTTTTTTTGGTGTTTTTGTGTGATTGAATATAGGTGCCCCTCATTAAAATATACATAACTAATTTAACTGTGGGAAGATAGCTTTGGGATGGTACCCCCAAAGTGATGAATACAACCTTAGGCTTTATGCCTCGAAATATTATGTGATGAGAAAATTGAGATATCCGTTCTTCCCAAAGTGGTGTCTGGCAGGGTTTCCCGGGACACTAGTAGCAACTTTGGGAAGAGGTGTGCACACTAGGAAGAAATACTTGATATACTTGATGGCCAATTTGATTGATTGTGACTGGCAGGATTTCCCGGGTCACAGGGTAAACTGGCAGGGTTTCCCGGGTTTACCATGGTTCTCTTCCCACTAAACTAAATAGACTGGCAGGGTTTCCCGGGTCTAAAGAAATTTTAAAAGATGATAAATAATAATATCTGAGTCAATGATAATGTATAGCTATGATAAATATGAGAAACTGATTTTGTGGATTATAAATATATATATATAAGGTATTTTCCCTATCATATGTAATTAACTTAACTATTTATTTGTTTATTGGTTACTATTGTTATTATTTTGTGTTTTTTTTTACTATTAGGATTACCAGCGTTTGCTGATGTATGTGTGTTCATGGGCTGCGACGATCCTTCGGGGGAGCAGATTTTCATTGAAACAGGTCTCAAGCTGGGGCCGCTGGGGCTAGCAGTGATAAGTGAGGAAGAATAATAAAAAGCTCTAGCTAATTTCTTTTTGTTTTATTTTATTTTATTATTTGGATAAGACATCTCTATTTAAGTTTTAGTTGACATTTATGTAATAAGTAGCCTTGCACTTGTATCAGTACAAGTGCGGCGGTAACACTTCCCAAATTTGTTTATTTTGAATTTCAGTGATTATTTATTAAAATTATTGCAATTTTATGTCATTATAATGGTTAGAAATTTGGGGGTGTTACAAAATGGTATCAGAGCCCTAGGTTTCGACTTGGGTTTGCTTTTGATACTAACTCAAGGGATCAAAGATCCCAGAGTTAAATAAATAAATGAGTAAAATAATAATAATAATTCAAACGTGAGAGATGGGTAGTGAAGGGTTATTTCCTTATCTTTTAGAAATGATTTATTTCTTTGAAATTTTAATAATTGTATATTTAAAATTATTTTGTGATTCTATGTGATTATTATTGACTTGAGAATTTTATTTGGAAAGAGATGTTAGAGGGGTCATTAGAATTTATTTTGTGAATTATTTTGAATAATGAAGAATGATAGAATTCTTAATTTTAAATACAAGATGTTGATTTGTTGTTTGAATTTATATTGATTTATCGTTTGAATCTATATTGCATTATCTGATGATAGATTTTTCGATATAAATATATGTGATGAGAAAAGTGATAGTTAGTGTTGATAACTGTATCTTCAAAATTATTCGAAGAAGATACGCAATTAAGTTTCGGGGACGAAACTTATTTTAAGGAGGGGAGAATGTAATACCCCGGATTTTTATCAATAATAATATAATGATAAGAATACTAATAATAATAATAATAAAGTAATAATGAAATTTAATAATAATAAAAATATGGTAAATAAAGATTTAGAATTTAATAATGTTTATATTATTTTATAATTTATTAATTGGAAATAATTATAGTAACAATAAAAGTTTAGAATTTAATTGTATGGTTTAAGAATTTATTAATTGGGAATATATTAATTAGATTATATAATATAATTCATTTCTATTACATATATAATTGAGTCATTTTAATTTACCTTACTGTTGGGTAGTGATATTAATGATCCTAGATATTAGCTATGATCCTAGATTTTAGCTAGAATAAATAGAAATATAAAATGTAATTGAAATATTTTATATATATATATATATATATATATATATATAGTATCGTAATAAATTGTAATAGGAATATATTAATTATATTGTAATCTATTTCTATTTATATTAATTATGTTAATATTTTATATTTTTATTTATTAGAAAATCTTATTATATATTCTATTTATTATATAGAATATATATCTGTTTATTTTATATTTGTAGTACTCCTGATTAATAATAGAATTAATAATATATTAAAATAATAATAATAATAATATATTAGAATCTAGAAATCTATAGTGTTTGTGTTGTTAATTTATTAATTGGGAATAATTAAAGGGCCCAGCTCATAACTAAAACCCTAAGTTTTAATTATAAATTTAGGTCTAGCCGTCAAAAACCTAAAAACACACGATACTTTTCCTCCTCCGTTGTTTTCTTCTCAAACCCTCTTTCTGTGTATCAAATCAAAATTAGGTCGCTAGCAAGAACGGAGACCAGGTAATCATAATCCCCATGAGTAGGTTAGATTTATGTAAATTTTGTAATCCTAATCCCCAGAACAACCTTGTTCTTGTTCTTCTTCCTCTTCTCTATATCCTATTTTGGTAATTCTAATTCCTGAAACAATGAGAACTAATTGTTACACCTGTCTCGATTTTGTGAAAAACCACTATGTGTGTCAATGAAATTTTATATGTATATGGGTTTCCTTTTTTTTTTCTTTTCTTTCTAGCGTAAAGAAACAAACCAAACCGCCCTTGTACTTTTTCTTCGTCTCGAATTGCGCAATTAACTTTTTCGAAAGTTTTGTAAATGAATAAATGGTGCTTCGTGGTCTCTGGACACATTGATTTTGATTGAAGTATATATGTATGTGCGTGTATCCTCCGTTTTCCTTTTTTTTTTTTTTCTTTTTGAACCTATATAAGGTTTAAGAATAATTACAAGGGTTCATTATTACCCTGGACCAGGTATTATTATTATTAGTACTTCAATCATATATATGACTTTCATGTATATCTGTACGACCCTGGACCAGGTATTATTATTATTAGTACTTCAATCATATATATGACTTTCATGTATATCTGTACGACCCTGGACCAGGTATTATTATTATTAGTACTTCAATCATATATATGACTTTCATGTATATCGGTACGTTTTTTTGGTGTTTTTGTGTGATTGAATATAGGTGCCCCTCATTAAAATATACATAACTAATTTAACTGTGGGAAGATAGCTTTGGGATGGTACCCCCAAAGTGATGAACACAACCTTAGGCTTTATGCCTCGAAATATTATGTGATGAGAAAATTGAGATATCCGTTCTTCCCAAAGTGGTGTCTGGCAGGGTTTCCCGGGACACTAGTAGCAACTTTGGGAAGAAGTGTGCACACTAGGAAGAAATACTTGATATACTTGATGGCCAATTTGATTGATTGTGACTGGCAGGGTTTCCTGGGTCACAGGGTAAACTGGCAGGGTTTCCCGGGTTTACCATGGTTCTCTTCCCACTAAACTAAATAGATTGGCAGGGTTTCCCGGGTCTAAAGAAATTTTAAAAGATGATAAATAATAATATCTGAGTCAATGATAATGTATAGCTATGATGAATATGAGAAACTGATTTTGTGGATTATAAATATATATATAAGGTATTTTCCCTATCATATGTAATTAACTTAACTATTTATTTGTTTATTGGTTACTATTGTTATTATTTTGTGTTTTTTTTTAACTATTAGAATTACCAGCGTTTGCTGATGTATGTGTGTTCATGGGCTGCGACGATCCTTCGGGGGAGCAGATTTTCATTGAAACAAGTCTCAAGCTGGGGCCGCTGGGGCTAGCTGTGATAAGTGAGGAAGAATAATAAAAAGCTCTAGCTAATTTCTTTTTATTTTATTTTATTTTATTATTTGGATAAGATATCTCTATTTAAGTTTTAGTTGACATTTATGTAATAAGTAGCCTTGCACTTGTATCAGTACAAGTGCGGTGGTAACACTTCCCAAATTTGTTTATTTTGAATTTCAGTGATTATTTATTAAAATTATTGCAATTTTATGTCATTATAATGGTTAGAAATTTGGGGGTGTTACAAAAAGTATCGTATATTTTTAGGTTTTTGACGGCTAGACCTAGATTTATAATTAAAACTTAGGGTTTTATTTATGGGCTGGGCCTTTTAATTATTCCCAATTAATAAATTAACAACACAAACACTATAGATTTCTAGATTCTAATATATTATTATTATTATTATTTTAATATATTATTAATTCTATTATTAATCAGGAGTACTACAAATATAAAATAAACAGATATATATTCTATATAATAAATAGAATATATAATAAGATTTTCTAATATAAAAAAAATGAAATATTAACATAATTAACATAAATAGAAATAGATTATATTATACAATCTAATTATTAATAATATAATTAATATATTCCTATTACAATTTATTACGATACAATATATATATATATATAAAATATTTCAATTACATTTTATATTTCTATTTATTCTAGTTAAAATCTAGGATCATAGCTAATATCTAGGATCACTAATATCACTACCCAACAGTAAGGTAAATTAAAATGACTCAATTATATATTTAATATAAATAGAAATGAATTATATTATGTAATCTAATTAATATATTCCCAATTAATAAATTCTTAAACCATACAACTAAATTCTAAACTTTTAATAAATTATAAAATAATATAAACATTATTAAATTCTAAATCTTTATTTACTATATTGTTATTATTATTAAATTTCATTATTACTTTATTATTTTTATTATTAGTAGTATCATTATCATTATTATTGATAAAAATCCGGGGTATTACAGTTTTTGATAATAAAAAGGAACGTACAGGGAATAGGATTTTCAAACACAAAAAGTCAAACACACAGGAAGAATTACCAAAATAGGATATAGAGAAGAGGAAGAAGAAGAACAAGGTTGTTCTGGGAATCAGGATTACCTATCGAAATATAAAATTACACTAAGACTCATGAGATTAGGATTACCTGGTCTCTGTTTTGCTAGCTTTTAGAAGAATAGAGAAAGAATAGAGGAATTAGAAGAATAGAGAAAGAATAGAGAAAATAGTAGAAGAGAATATGAGAAGAGAAGGAAAGTATTCAGGGTTAGGCTAGGCTCATATTTAAAACAAAAATTTAGGGTTTAGCTTCGGCTCTTTTACCATTGCCAACTCATTAAGGGGGTACATAAAATAAAAAAAAAATCAATCAACAATGATACAAATTTAATATCATTAATAAGGTATATTAAATTAAAAACCAATCTGCCATGATGTGAATTAAATATCATCAATAGGGCATATTAAAATAGAAAAAAATCAACCAATCATGGTTCACATTACGTTCGGTCAATCAATCATGGTGTAAATTAATGTGACTTAGTTGACAAGTAGAGGACTTATTACCTAAAATGGTGTAAATTAATGTGACTTAGTTAACAAGTAGAGGACTTATTACCTAAATCTCTTTCTTAGAGTATAAGCAGAAAATTCCTACGGCAATTAAGACTAGGAATATTTGGCCCACCAAGGCTATCTAAAATAAATGGGTAATTACTACTAATAATAATATTATCAATATTAATAATGATCAGGGATATTACACTTGTTTTAACCAAATTGCCCATAAAATTTTTTGAACATTCCATAACTACACTCTCAATAAAAAAACCTTTTTCTTCTCATTAATAGCAATTGGGTAAAAGTCCTCCCTCCCCTCAAACCAAACAAAGTTTATTTTAGATGGACTATTTTTTATTTTGGATACACATATAGATGAATTTTGTCCTTTTGACCATAATAGTGCTTTTGAAATTAAGTTTTATACTCCCATTGGGGTTAATTTGTTTTATTAATCAAGATGCTTTTCATCATCATGGTAATTTTATTTCCCTGATATTACCATTTGTATTTGGTTCAGGATTTGTGGTTGCCCCTCATAACATAAGGGTCTTCTTTAGGATTCAAACTTAAAATCTTGAGGAATTACCGTTAGAACAACTCTTATATTAATACTTCGTAGTGTTTTATGATGATTAGTTAAAATCTTTTAGTATTTGGAAGTTGAGTTAAAGTATTTTCTGCTCTAGTAGCCTTTTGTCAATGAAGCTAGAGATCAAAGAGGAAGATTCCTTATTCCCTGATTTATCTTCCCGTGAAAGGACTCCACTAAAATCTCCAATTAATAGCCATGGTAAATTCATGGAGCAATGCACTGATTTGATTAAATTCCACAATGCATATTTCATATGAGATTTTTGAGGACCATAAATGAAAATGAAAGAGGTGTATATGAAAATGAGCTTTCATTACCAGACGCATAACAGTGATAAGGTAAGGATATAATATCTACTGTATAATGTGTGTGTATAAAAAGAAGAAATTTCATATAAATCAAGATTGAAAACGCTCTAGCGTGTAATAAAATGTGAGTTTAAATTAGTAAAATGACTAATAACAATAAATAGTGATTTTTAAATTGGAATTTATAAAAATCTTATTTGAACTTCTTAAATCCTTATAGAAATGGGAGTAGGTTTTTTAAATTCAGAGTGACATTTTTGTTACTTTTATTTAATATTGAAAAGGACAAATCAAGGCGTAACACCTCTTTGATATTATGAATATTTAAAATATTTCTTTTTTTTTTAGCATTTTCAAAGTTATTTTTCAAGATATCTTCCAAAAAATATTGACAAAGGGGAAGAAAATAAATTAGGAAACTCCCAATCAGGTCCACAGACAAGAAAAAAATATAAAAAGAGTTTTATGGCAGATTTCTCTATAAAAGAGTCTCTATTTATTTTATTGATATCAATTAATTTGTTAATAATCATTCTATGACTTTTTAATATAGGCACATATATTTATCAACTGATACTTCTTTTAATTAACATAGATGAGTATGTCAATTGTTATTTTATTACTTATTAATATAGTGACACATACTTAATAAGAACTGATTTAGTTAATATAGATAAACTTGTCAATGGCCATATGAATAAGAATTATTTTGGTTAATATATATGAACTTGACATATCTTTAATTTATCACTATAATCATGTATATTTATCAATAAAATAAATTCATATTTAAAATAGGTGTTCGAGGCTTTTTTGATGGAGGAATTTTCCGAGACTTTTTACGCGAGTGAATGAGATTTTCCCAGAAGAAAAATCTCATAAAGAAGAAAAAAGAAATCGAAAGACGGGAAAGGAAAAACGAGATTTACAAACCAAACTTGGTGGTTTCTGGCTTTGCTGTTGGTATCGTCGATCTCTTCCCCGCTTCCACGTTAGTACTTCGATTTCATTTCCTCCCTTCCCCAATGGATCTTCAGTTCTACCTTTGCAACTTTGCTTCATCTTTCTCTGAGCAATTTGTTGTTGACTTATGGCCCTTTTCTCATTTCTTGTTAATATTTTGTTCTCCCGTCTTCTGTCTTAATTTGTGCGGGGAGATAGATATTGCTTGGCCTTCGAGGTTATTCCTGATGTTTTAATATTGGCGATGTGTTTATTCCCTATCAATGTTCGATGAATTTAAAGGCTTGATTCCTTTCAACTGTATCCGATGTTAGCCTTTTATCTATTTAATTTAATCCTTTGTACCCATTTGTCCTGTTGAGTAGCTCACTACTTGAGGATGGCCCAAAAAACATACTGCTGAAAGAATGTGGCTTGGGTCTGTGATTCCTAACCTTACTGGTCCCTATCTTTTGGGTCTTGTTGGTGCTCGAGTTTAATTTGTTCTTATAATGCTTTGAACTTCAAGAACTTAAGGTTTCCATCTGTTGAATCTTACTTTTAGTCGTTTGTTCTTCCTAATTTGATCTATTAAATGAATCTACCTAGTAATATTTTGGCTTTTTTCCCTTCAAATTGGAAAGGTTCATTCAAAACAATGTAATCTCAGTCTGTAAATACGAATTGCAAGGTCTTGGTAAAAGGATGGGTGGAATACATTGTCATGTCTTTATAATGCTATTGATTTATTAACGCATGTGAAGCTGTGTGACATATACAAAACTTAAGGGGGCTATTGTAAACTGTTTGTAGCGTCATACTAAAGCATCCAATATGTTGACTTTTTTTGACCCAAAAAAAAAAAACTTTTGAGGATATCTTTGATGAAAACTTTAATTTATGGCCTGCTGTTAATACAATATGTTTAGTTAGTTTGTCAATGAAGAATTGAGTGAGGAATGATGATTCGGTCTGTTTTCCATACTGGTCAGTTGATTTGTTATGTCTCCAGCTTTTTGTGTCCATGTGCATGCTTGCCAATGAGCCTTCTTCACTGTAGTCCTTTTACTTCATTGTAAACAATTTCCTGTTTGTATGTCTTCTCAGAGCTCTTTGGTGGGTGTTAGCTCTTTGATTTCATGAAATTTGGAGCCCATGGCAAGCCATCCTGGAAAAGCTACTCCTCCTAATGGGTCTGTGTATGTGTGCAACTTGCCTTATGGAACAGATGAAGATATGTTGGCTGAATATTTCGGCACCATTGGGTTACTAAAGGTATGGAGTTACCAAGTTAGTGCGAGTAGCATCCAAGTTAATCTTCTGTCCTTGCAATTGTTAGGATATATCTCAAACTCTTACAAGAGTTAAGTTTTTGAGACTGATAGAAGAAACTAAAACATTCACATAAGAGACTTAAATTTTATTTATTCTTTCTTCAAATCAAAATATACCGTTGGTGGGGCCAATATAGTTATAGATCTCAGTGCAAGCGATGTTGTCAATGGCCTTTTTTAGTGGCTAATGGTGTCAAGCCGAGCTACATTGAGGCTTCTTTTGGCTGTAGGAAAAAAAAAAAAATATATATATATATATAAATACCATGTGGAGACATCAAGAATCGAACAAGCATACTAATGTCAGTATAATTACTATTAGATTACCAAAAAATTTAGATTATCAGTAAGCTAAGAAAAGTACTAAGTTTCTTCCAAACTTGATGTAAGCACTGATGAACGCCAACTGCAGCATGGTATTGTGCTTCATCAACCTATTAAAAACAGACAGTTCATGTCTGACACGTTGGACTTTTGTATTATATATGATCACAATGCTTTAAACTGTATTTAATTAGACACTTCTAATTTTGTGTTGATTTCGTAAGTATCATTATTCTTATGTTTGTGTGAATATCCATGCTTTCTAGCCAATGACAGGTGGTAGTTGGTTACTTCATAAAATGTGGGTTTCATTAGAAAGGATCCTCTGCTAAACCACACGGAGAAGTGTTAGAATATTAGGAAATAGATCAGGATCTCTTGAGTTGCTCCTTGATTTTAGGATCTTGATTATAGGAACTTTATTATTTGATTTCATAGTCATATTTGTAATCCCTAATTTTCCTTCTCTTATTTCTCTTCATTAGCCTATATACTGTAACCTCCTTTCATTTGAATAATACATTACAGAGAGTGTGAACAATGTGGTATCAGAGCTCTAGCCATTGATCCAATGCTAGAAACAGAGGTTGAGACACTGAGGGAGAGAGAGAAACACGAGAGAGATAGAAGATCCGCTGAAGGGTGGCGAGTGTGAGCATACTGCCAGCACAGGAAGGACCAGAAACCGCCAATTGGCAGATCCTAGAGAGGCGAGGGTGATCGGAGCAACACGTGGCTAGCATCGAAATGACAAAGAATCTTGTTTATCATAATCGAACGAAACATGTTGAGATAAACAGGCACCTTATCAAAGAGAAGGTTAAAGTAGGAATTATGAACCTGTCCTACATATAATCTGCAGATTAGATTGCAGACATGATGACCCAACTACTAGGTAGAGTCAAGTTTGAAGTTTGGATTTTTGACCCTTCCAATTACAAGTAATGGAGACTAAGGTACTCTGGGTAGAATCGACTACTTGATAGGGTATGTAGGTGAGACAGTTCTCACACCTTAGTGGGTTATTTTATGAGGGACTGTTCCCATCATACTTAGTACTTACCAATTGGTGTCAAAATTAGCTAGTGGCTTCAGAAAGGACTATCTGCAAAGGATTTTGACCAGCGAGGAAATCAAGAGTCATTGAACGTAACTTTGAAATGTTGGCACTTTGAGGACCGTTGTTTGATGGGGAGTTTGGTAGTATAGGTTGTCTACTCCTGCATGGGATCCTGATCCTAAGTGGATTTATTCTCCCACTCCAATAAGTGGCTTTTGGAGAAAGGTTTCTCAACCCATTTAGGTACCCCTCAATGACTCATTCCTCCAGTTAAGGGAGATTGAGGTATTATGATAGTAATGTTTATGGGATTATAAGGAACTCTTTTTTTTTTTTTTTTTTAAAAAATATTTTTAAAGTAATTATAGATGGTTAAAGAGATCAAGAAATATATTAATTATATGACAAACAAGGAAATTGCAGGTAAATGAGTGATTGTAGGAAAAGTTTTTTTTTTTTTTTAATAATTTAAATTTGAGGTATTTTGAAGCACATATTGGGATTGAAGTTATTAGAAGTTATAGGGTTTGCGGGTGCGTGCGCTGTCCTTATTAGTAGAATAGAAGCTGAATTCAATTTATTATTTAATCAGACTTCAGAGAATATCAATCAGTTTTTGACCTCTGAACTCTTCCTCCCTCTCCATTCTTTCCTTCTGCTACTTGCCCTTTCCTTTCCATTCTTCCCTTGTTCTCTCCATTCTATCCCTCTTTCCATCTGTTCTACATCAATAACTGATTTAATTTTTGTTGTTGTCATCACCATCATCACATTTTTTCTCTTCTCCATATCTCTCCTTTCTTTTCATATTTTTTCCTTCTCATTCTCGCTCTAATTCCATCTGGTGGTCATATTTTGTTTTCCATTTTCTGCAGAAAGATAAACGTACAGGGAGACCAAAGATATGGTTGTATCGAGACAAAGAGACTAATGAACCAAAGGGAGATGCTACTGTGACATATGAGGATCCACATGCTGCTGTAGCCGCAGTTGAATGGTTTAACGACAAAGATTTTCATGGTAGTATTATTGGAGTTTATATTGCAGAGTCAAAGAGCAAGGATGATCAAGCATATAATGCAGCTGGTGAACCAAATGTTGGTGGCACCACTGGTGAACTGGAGGAAACTACCGTGGATGTGAATGGAGGTGAGGGAAGAGGTAAAAGTCGAAGTGATTCTTCAGGCAAAGCGTGGCAACAAGAAGGCGATTGGTTGTGTCTGAATACAAGGTCTGTGATATGAGATTGGTGAGCAGCTCTTTCTTGCTCTTCTACTCACTGTTTTAGTAGAGATATATGATTCGACGCAGAAAGATTCATGTTGTATTTTTGAAGCAGTTGCTCCAATGTGAATTTTGCATTTCGTGGTGCGTGCAATCGCTGTGGAAGTGCTCGTCCTGCTGGTGCTGCTGGTGTTGCAGGGGCTGGTGGCCGTGGTAGGGGACGTACTGGGCAAGATTCTGGGGGCATTGGTCGTCCAGTTGGTGGAGGACTCTTTGGTCCTAACGATTGGCCTTGTCCTATGTATGACTATGTACACTGTTTCTTTTTTCTTTTTCTACTTCTAGGGTCTGATTTCTATTTAAACAGTTTTGTTTGAAAGCAGCATTAACCCTGTGTGCATTTGCTGTAGGATTTCAAAACTTTTCCCATAATATTGGAGTTTGAAAAAGTAAATATCAATCATGTCAATAGACAGTAAAATAACAATTTTCTCCCAATTCACTTTTATACAATATGCATATTTGTGGTGTACTTTTTAAGTTTTTCTGTTTTGATGATAGCGTATGGATATAATGGAATCATCCACATTGGTGTTATTCAGCTTAGGAGAAATGTAATCAGGCAATTTAAAGATGGGTACATCAGTGTAGGATAAAGAGAGATATCTGTATGTGTTATGAGACACCTATGACCCATGTTTGTAATGAAGGCTAAAGTGTGATAATTTCTGGCACCATTGATGCCAACTCATTAGAACTCCTGCCTTTCTGTGCTATATGAGATAAACATTGTGCTAAATTATCCACTTTGGTGTTATTTAATTTAGGGGAAACTTTAATCAAGCAATTTGAAGATGGGTAAAGCGGTGAGGGATGGAGATAGATACATGCATATATGTATGAGACACTGTGATATATGTTTTTAAAGAAGTGGTGTCATCGATGCAAACTCATTATAACTTCTGCCTTTTTGCGTTTTGTAAGATTGCTGCATGTGTTTGTTCATTTTTGTTCTTTTACGGTAATTGATTTTTAGCTCAGGGATTTTGTTTGATAATGAAAATGGGGGAAAGCATCATCGGTATTTTCTTTGTTCCTTGTGTTCCTCTGCTGGGCTTAGATTTTCAGGGTAGCTATTGAAACTCTGATCTTTGCCCCTCCTGTCCTTATGGCATTTCATCATGCATTGCCACAGTTTTTTTAATTCCAACAAAACATGTTTCCATGTATGCATCACAGAGGAATGAGTTAGATTGTTCATGACTTTTAAATAATGTGGGTTGTTATAGATTTTATTAGACATATTGATATATTGGGGCTGCGGGTGCCTGATGTGCCCCCATGCTGCCCTCCTTGCCCCCCAAAAAAGGGGGGCTTCCCAAATTTTTTTAGTTTTCTTTTCAATATTTAATTTTACATAGAATGAGGTGACATTTTGATATCTTATAGTCTAAAAATGGAGTTGTTTATGACTTTTCAAAGATTTAATACTCTAAAATTGGGTAGTTTCTCTTTCATTTAAAGAATTAAATCTTTGAAAAATCATAAAAAACTAAAAACTAAACCATTTTTTGCCCATAAGTTATCAAAATGTCACTTATCTTATGTAGAATCTAATGACAAAAAAATGGCGGCCCAGTGTGCAAGGCTCCCACCAGGTGTTATTTAGGAGTAATAAATGTACGTAGTTTTATCCCCACAATCGGAGAGGTTGTTTTTAAGATTTGAACCTGTGACCTCCAGGTCACATGATAACAATCTTACCGTTGCGCCAAGGCTCACCCTCTCTAATGATCAAAAGGAAGAACCAAAAAAAAAAAACAAAGACAAAGCCCCCATTTTTTTGGGGCAGCAGGGAGGACAGCATGGGGGCGCATTAGGCACCCCCTACCTGATATATTGATTGTTATAATAATTTGTGATCTTTGACTAATATTGTTCATTACAATGAGTTTTTTCTTGGGCCAAATATATTGTTGGAAGTTTAGTAAAACTTGGCATGCTTTAAGGTTAGTTCTATCATCATGCTCTGATTATGGACCTGTTGAGTGGGAATATGCCTCTTACACATATTCTCTACTTTCTCAGGTGTGGCAATATCAACTGGGCAAAGAGAACTAAATGCAATATTTGCAATACCAATAAGCCGGGTCATAATGAGGGTGGTGTAAGGTATCATCTATAATTATTTTGGCATTTCTATACTGCTAGCTAAGATCATAAAGGTGTCACTGTCATGCTATAGTTGTTTAAATCATGTGATATCATTTCGAAGGGCCATTCCAATATGGCTTTACCATCTTATGTTTGTGTGACGTGTATTAGAAGTTAAAAGATAAATTACTGCCCTTTTCTAATTCGTGGAGTTGCTTGGTAGGTTTGTAATGAACCTTTTGTTTTTCTGTTTTTTGTGAGAACTGGGTCTCTCTAGTTGATTAATGGGTATTTTAACTATTGAGTGGACATTTTTCAGGCAACGGAAGGAGCATGATATCATTTAGTTGTTGAAAACTCACCATTCAAATTCATAATGTCAAAGTTAGCAGAAATTTGAATTGTCAGTATGTGGAGTTACATGATTCATGGGCAAGTAGTGATTATGGCCCTTCATTCATTGACGTTTGTCTTGCCACCAATATGTTCTTTATTTTTTTTTGGTCAAACCAATATGTTCTTTAAGGAGAGCTGTATCATTCAGGAAAATGTTAATAAATTTTTCGCTAAGCCATTAACAAACTACAGCTGAAATAACTGAGCTTTTCAGGTTACTTTTAATATCAGGAACTCAATCTCACCCTGTGTTCAAAAAAATTGATGTCCGTGTACTGCAAGGTCCAGAGCTTACGTGCTAGAGTGACATTTTCTCCTTGACATGGAAAATTTATTGGAATATAGCTAGCTTTCCGCAAATGACCTTTAACTATTACATGTGTTTCTATATCCTGGGCAATGGTGGTAAATTTCTCGCTGTACAAATTAGATTTACTGTCCCCGGACCTAACTCACCTAAATTTTCCTTAGAAAGAAATTATATTTGGTGTCCACATTGCCACTTAATTCATTCTGATCCATTTCCCTTAAAAGATTTTGTTGAAACGAAGTTGCTGATTTAGGCTTGTACTTCCTGACCATACAGAGGAGGGCGAGCTGGAGGGTACAAAGAGCTTGATGAAGAAGAAATAGAGGAAACTAAACGACGCAGGCGGGAGGCTGAAGTAAGATCATGTGAACATGGGAACAGACACTCATATATGCCATCCTTGTGTTATAATGTGATGTTTTTTAACTTTGTCAGGACGATGGGGAGTTGTATGATGAATTTGGTAATCTTAAGAAGAAATTTCGTGCCAAAACACAGCAAGCTGAGGCTGCAAGAGTGCTTCCTGGTTCTGGGCGTGCTGGATGGGAGGTCGAGGGACTAGGTATTTTGTTTTAAGAAAAAATAGAATGGTTTATTCTCAATTTAGTTTTGCTCCACTGCCTTTTAAGGCTAATGGGGAACAAGTTGAGATACTCCAGAGCTGGTTGAGCTCAATTTTTCTTTCATTTCATCACCAGAAAGTCCACCAGATGACACTTGCCGAACATGTTCCCCAATGCTCTCATTTTGAATTGGCTGGACCTGAAATAACGAAGTGCTTTCCAATATTCATGACAGGGATTGACAGGGATGGGCGAGAGAGAAGCAGAGACAGGGGAAGGGAACGCGATGAGGGAGAGAACAGGAACAGAGATCGACGTGACCGAGAAAGGCAAGGCATTCGAAATGTAGAGAGGGACAGGGGGAGAGATCGAGATTGGGATTATGATGACCGAAATAGAGATTATGGGAGAGATAGGGAACGGAGTAGACACCGTCATTAAAGATGGCACCAGCAGTTTTTTATGCATCGCGACTACCTTGACTAGAACTGGTTATTTTGCCTTTTTTGTAAGGAGGATTCAATTGAATCCTTGAATTTGGATGTTGCCGAATTCTTCTTGACGGGAAACAGTATCTTTTCATGGACAAGCTAGAGACTATATTTTAGTGGTTTTTTGTTGGGATAATATCTTTTCAATGTATCGAAAGATTACATTAAAAAAGTTTTATGAATTTGTGTGAATGTAGAAAACATCTTTGTAAGAGTTCTCTCATTTGGGATTGGACCTAGTTTGAATTCCAAGTATAGTTAGAGACGGTTTGTTTGAAAAAAACAAAGAAAGAAAGTATGATTCTTGAGCTTTGATATTGTTGAATGAATTTTAGAGGCATGACGAGAAGCGAAATGGCCGCATGACCAACTAGCTTTCTCTAATGAGTTAATTTTCTTGCATTGCATTACCCATGTTTTGATTACTATTGGCATTGAGTGGGAATAATTCTAGTTGAGCGTGTTTGACACAATTTGAACTTCAATATTATCTTGGGTTAAGGAGTATTCAACACAATGAATTTTTGGTTTAGAATCATCCACCACAATAAACTAATATATGGATTATAAATACAAATAAATTCTGAAAAACATGAAATTAACACAAAAACGTCTAGCACTGTAGAAACTCCGTCTGATGCACATATATTGAGGGAAAAAAATGCCAGCTAAAAAACACGTGGCAAAACGAAATGATGAAGGGGAAAACACATCTGGAGGAGAATGGAAGAAACAATTAGGGCTCAATCTTATTTGGGAAAAAAGCAGATTCGAGAGAAATCGTCGGCTGCGACATCTGGAAGGCGGTCTCGCCCGCCTGCCCTCCGTCGCCTCACCTGTAGTTGCTCTTTCCCGTCATTTGCTCGAGGTCGCTCGCTCACTCGCCGTCGCTCACCATCCCAACTTCGATCTGCGATGATCTGCCGCTGAAACTTTCTTCCATTTGTGATACCAGTTTGCATTGCCTTGTTTTTGCCAGTTTATCAAGTTTTGGGCGCTTGTTTAGGATCCACAGGTTTTGGTTCACCATCCCCAATTCCCCTGAATGTTTTTGGGATCTTCGTCTTTATTCCGATTTCATCGTGTGGTTCTGGGTCGACGATGCAATTGGTTCTGGTCTTCATTTTCAAATTACTTGAATGGTTTTATGTTATTCATTTTGCATTGTACCGTCGAATTCTGGGTTCAGGAATCGCCTCTATTCGTCGATTTTGTCTTTAGGTAAGTTCCGTTCTTATTGTTGAGTGAGATTGAATTTGTTTTCTTTGTTTTGGGATGATTTCTTCCTTCTTCACTAAAACTTCTATTTCTTTTGTTTTAAGATGACTTTGATTTTCGGATTGTGGCGAAGTTTCGATGGATCTGAAGAAGATGGGTCGATGTGGCGGAGGCGAGGTTGAAGGGAGTGATTGGATCGAAGACAAGGGAAGATCTGGAATTTTGGATTGAAAACCAGAGGTGGTAGAGTTTCGACGACATCTGTGAGATCTGGAATTTTGGATCTCCGTCGATCTTTACTGTGATTTGATCTGGATTTTATTTTTCCTTTTCTTCTTACTGTTCAATCTAGAATTTTGGATTTGTTGGTCCGATTCTTAATTTATGCTCTTCCATTTCTCCCTCTCCATATTAATTTTGGATCTGGATTTTTCGTGTGCATCCTCTAGCTTTATCTGCAAGCTATGTTGTGTTGTTTGACAAGTTTGATTCTTCCTCCGTCAACTTTCGTTTTTTCCCCAAATATATGGAGCCCTAATTGCTTCTTTCAATCTCCACATGTGTTTTTCCCTTCCATGTTTTCGTTTTGCCTGACTCATGAGGCCACGTGTTTTTTAGCTGGCATTTTTTTCCCCTCAATATATGTGCATCAGACGGAGCTTCTACAGTGCTAGACGGTTTTGTGTTAATTTCATGTTTTCCAGAATTTATTTGTATTTATGGTCCATATATTAGTTTATTGTGGTGGACGATCCAAGACGAAAAGTTCATTGTGTTAAATGCTCCTTAACCCTATTATCTTTTGTCAGAGGTATGTCACCCAAAATTTACTTCAATTGCAATCTTTTTAATTATGAGGAAAATTATGTTGTTATCGAAACAATAACGTCTTATAGATTTTCATTAATTTAATTTTTTTTATTTTAAAATAACAGAGTCAAGTAACTAATATTAATCATATTTTATTTTTATATCTAAATGTCTAATTCTCGTGATTTTTTTGAAAAATATATCACTCTAGTACTATTTATAAGTCCATTTTGACCAAATCTCACATACCAAAAAGAGGTAGTTAACTCCATGATTATGGGGTAAATTTTCAATTTTACTCTCATTTATGGTTAAGTATTTTCAACTCTTTCTTCGCTCTCTATCTTCATGAGTACAACTAATATGGGTCAAATTGTCACAATCTCATTTGTTACATGAAGATTAGACTAAATTTTTTAGTTATAATGGACCTATAAATAGGACCAAAGTGGTATATATCTACATATATATTTAAGGAAAACAGGGATGAATATAGATAAAAATAGCGAATAATGAATAGTAACAAAATACAGATAGATACAATAAATTTTCATCGGTATAAATAGTCAATTTGGTATTTACGTTACATTTGGACATGAAGATTACTGTCTCTCTCTCTATACACACACACATGCATGCATCGCATACATACATGTAAGAGAATTAAATATTTTCCTTGATAATATTCATATAATTGGAAGTTTGGACCCATTCTCATTCCTCGGAAAAGGGAACAATGGGAAATTAAAACCATTTATATATCCTCTCCAGTATAAGGGATGCAATATTCATTATATTAACACATTCATTCTCTAAATCCATACTAGACGCGGAACTTGTGAACAAACAAATTTTAAAGAAAAACTAAGCAACTATATACGTCCACCATAGCCTTACCCTGACGCAAGAGAAAGACAAGGCAGGATTCTTTCTTTTGGAGATTTTGTCCACAACGATGCACAAGTGGTGCTACTGCTTCACAACATCATCATCAGTTCGATTTACTTGTTCAGCCCAATTTATTTGTAGATCCACTCATTAGCACGAGCCCCAGACTCATCCATGTCTATGAAAATGCTAACCGCCTACTCAAAATCACATCAACAAATGATTATATTCTAAATTCAAATCTATCACTTTGATATTTAATCATAAGACCAAAACTCTACCTTTCCTATGCGAGGCCGTTCTTTTGACTTTGCTAGGCTGTTCCGTATATGCGACACAGCTCCCCAACATTTTAACGTGTTTGCTATGTCATCAAGCCTCAATATATACTCTTCTTCACTCAATGGGAATGATCTCTACAACGAAAATATTATGGCTTTAAATGAGACAAGAAAAGTGAATTCCTCTGAAGATCTATGTGGTTTTGAAAGTGAATGATGTTATATAAAATATTTTACATCTTAAAACCAGGGAAAAAGGGTACCAATACCTGCTCCATGTACTTCCACATGACATTCAAGGCAAGCAGATTTCTTCCCATGAATTCCTAGAACACGTCATGTAATCCATGAAATATGAGAAGCCACTCCAACTCAGTTATAACCGTACAATGTCATAAGGTGGAAAGCTATGAGAATAATATATTCATAGGTGATTGATCACCCTTTGAACGAATTAGAGCATGAAAGTTTCTTTCAGTATTTCAATCTACTTGAATGTTCAGCCACTGAAATCTGGATAACAGCTACCCCGCTTATTCCCCAGTACACATAGTTTGAGAGAGAAATGCTAGAAATGATGTCAAACTGAACTCAATCTTTGAATCTTACATCAAGTATCCCTTGTAAAAAATGTACCTTTTTTATCAGCTGGACATCATAAGACCTTCCATATTTGTTCCTAATAAGAGTTGCAAGGTCAATCCCACTAAATTTTGAATCATCTACACCAACTATTTTCTCCAGATTTTCTCTTAGAAATTCACTATTCACCTGAACCATAATTAAGAGAAACAGAATCAGAAATATCCACACCAAAGGAAAAGTAATATCCAGCATTTAAAACGCCAATCAATAATCTCAACCACTAAGAAAGATATCAAATGAAGTGATCAATACATACAGCAAATAGAGAAGAATAAACTTTGCAATAAGATACTAGAGTAGTATAAAATGAAATCAGAGAACATATATTCATTGAACTCGACTCCCAACATTGTAGTTGAAATATTTTCAATTCAGCTTTGTATTGAAAAGAAGCAGCATCATGATTGTGAATAAACTGAAGGGATACTGAATCAAAAGAATATTAAGGATTCTAATATGTAAAAGAATAAACATATGCTCCGACTGTCAGAATGTTAACTTATTGAAAAGTGTATTTAAAAAATATCCCATGTATAATACTTCCTCTAGTCCTTAATAAAAGACATATTTGAGAAGTTAATCTTAGTCCTAAATACAAGACAAAATTTTCATATTAGTCAATCTTTTCCTAATTTAGCCCTATTGATGCTCTTTCAACATAATTAAGGAGAGGGAAGGAGGGAATTAAGAAAGGTGACTAGGATGTTTTAGAAAATACATGTCATATTAACCAACTTAACTAACTTCCTTAATTTAATCAAATTAGGTAATATGTCTTGTACTAAGCACCGGAGGCGTATATACGGGAAGATATTTCATAAAGTAACGAGGTAGGAACATAAGGAAGTTGAGAAGTGAACAAACCCCTTCCATTTCACTATTGTGAGATTTGTAGTTATCAGCTTCATCTGAATCATCAGGATTTATGCTATCGTTCACTCCAATGGAAAAGATGGGGCCCCATTTCCTAGAACTTTGATGGTATCCAACATTAAGCAAACCAACTCCTCTGCAAAGAGATTCTGAACAAGGATATCCTGAAAATGGAACCTTACTAATGCTTCCTTTATGAAGATGCTCCTGAAATCTGAGGGGCCAACTACACTGGTAGTGGTGGGTCGATATGCTCATGGTATCCTATCCTGCAATATCTTATGATTTTAGACTGACATAGCACTGAAAAAGCAAGTCAAAGAAAAGTTTGTTGATGAGAATTTCTGATACTTTATTTTTCAGATTGGTTAAGATTTGTAACATCAGGGAGTAGTTAACTAGCCACCCTACTTCATGGTTATATCACAAAGGTACATCTGATACCCTTTCCTCTATTATGCGACTTGAAACAAAGGAAAACAGTGAGAATAGTTGAATGCCACATTCCCTTGCATGGTCGGGGCATTTCAATGAAACAAGTAGCAATCATCAATCGCTTAAGCGTAACAATTAACTTCTGCCCTTGGCTATGTAATCTGAACACCTCCCACGTAACTCAAATCCACAATTTAGAATCATATCCCAGTTAGAACTTAAATCCCTACCTTAATTTCCATATTTTATCTGCAAATATTAGCTTCTATACATGAACAGTTTGATAGCTTAATACACTTTCCTTCACCTGCATAGTAAGCAAGCGTTGATTATCCATCAAACCACATGATTGATCCTCGCAAGCTGCTCCGAACATATTGTTGTAACAAAGATTCACATATATAAAGATTAAATGTTCAACATGTACATGGAAATATTGAAAGATTCATTCTCCTGTAATTCACTTCCAACCCAAATTAGAGAAACGGGGAAGTTCCTAAAGCGATGAGTTTCTCAAGCCAAAGAAAAATTACAATCCAGAAATCCATAAACTCAGAACGAAAGTACTTTTCAGATAAATAGCAAAAAATAAATTAAAAAATACGGATTAAAGAAGATTTCAATCAACCAGAGAGCGAGCCTGACCTGATAATGATGCTACTAGAGAGAGAGGAGCGAGATTTTGATTTTAATTTCGCGTAGTGCTCTGTGCTCGGGAGGTTTTAATTCTAGGGAGCGAAAGCTTAAAGGTATTATTGAGGCATCAATTAAAATTTTCTTCTTGTGACGTGAGAAAAAGAGGATAATATTAATAAGAACTGGGACCGCCAATTGTGGACATTACAGCTTCAAGTGAAATTTAAGGCGAACAAGAGCCTCAGGCAGTGAAGTTTTTCTTGCAAGAAACGCCAGCCACACGATGCCTGCAGACAAAAACGTTCAAGGTGGTTATCTTTGTTACGTATACCGTATTTGAGTAACATATAATTACAGTCCCCACTTTGAAAACATACGTAATCTAAAATGCACTGCATTGAGAATATTCTTTAAAAAAATTATGTTAAAACAAAATTTATTTACTAATTCGCTCCCCATGGTGAAGTTTGAGATCATCTACTTCTCAATAGGTTTGTGGGAAGGCGGTGATTAAAGGCAACCCACCTAGATACATTCATTTGGAGTTTTTTTTTTGATATGAACATGCATTTGGAGTTGTTAGGCGCGTAGACGTGCATGGATGAGATTGTGGGGATGAATCCCCTTCTTGTTGGCCCAGATATTTTTCTTTTCTTCTTTGTGATTTTAATCGTCAGAGTTTTAGAGTTCTATAATTTTATAGGCAAACCGTTGTGCCCGAAATTTAATAAATGTGGAGCCGCTACTAACATTTTAAAATAGGATAATTATGAAAACGTTTACAAAAAAAGAAAAAAAAACCATACAGCCATACCGGCCGGTCTGGATCAGGAGTCAATTATGTGGGAAGATGTTAAACATCCCACAACACCCCTTCGTAAGAATGGTTACCCTAAGTAATTTATTTAAAAATGAAAATGACCTTTAATTTTATTTCCAAAAAAAGAAATAGAAAAAGAATATATCCAAAAATAAATAAATAAAATGTTTGTTTACAAAAATGAAAACAAAGAGAAAATATATTTAGTTACAAAATCGAACTTAATCTTTAAAAGGGATTAAAGCACACGTAAGTTTGGGGTAGAAATGTGTTAGTGGGTGTGTGTTTTGTAAGAAAAAACTATTTTAATTTATTTGAGAAAAATATTTTTTATTTATGAAAGCAATTTCTTTATTTTTAGTTAGAAAATATTTTTGAAAAGCTTTTGAATTAAACTTCCTAAGAAGATTCCTATAATCTCATACGGAAGAATAATTGATTTTGCCTAAGAAAGCACTAAAAACCTTACATGGCATAAATCCTTTTTGAAATCATTTTTTTTGGGGGGGGGGGGTGGTCAAAAGAAAGATTTTTATTTTTATGTTTAACTTATAAGAAAAGTGGATTCCAATTATCAGGGAGTAGGCAAAGACAAGCCTTCATATGATCAACATATTATTAATAACAAAAGATTCAAAAGTATATATGTTGAGAGCATGTACCTCTAATGTTGAGTCTTGTTGCAAAAGAGACAAAGTAAAGGAACCATATAATAAAATAAGGGAAGGGGACATGGAAGGAAAACATACATCAATTTTTTTTTTTTTTTTTTGCTCAAAAAACATACATCAATTTGATCTTGACAAAATCATAACCAAATTACTTTCACGTATCACATATCATGATATATTCTATGAAGTAAAAGAGAGTTATTGGTCAAGCTTGTATTTCATCCACGCCCCATATGCCAAATACGCATCCAAATCCAATGGCAACTATGGTGTTAACAAGTAAAAAAAAAAAAAAAAAAAGATGCTTAGCATTGGTTTTAAAGATGAAGAGATCATGTTGATGGTGCCACAGAGACAACAAATTAGAGAAAAATATCAATATGAGTATAAATATAAATCAAAATGCGAGGCTATCATTCACAAATGGATAAAAGGGGGAAGGAGTGTGAAAAGAATCAAATACAAATAAAGTAGATCAATCAAAATTATAGTATTTGATTTTACTCTTTAGCCATTAATGCTTATTTTTAAAATGGATAAGAAAAGGAAAATAGAAGAGAGAAGGGAAATGAAAAACAATAAGAAAATGAATCAATCATAAATCATCATCATATTGGATTCTTCCCTTTAGCCATTGGTGTTGAAGCATCACATATGTGACAAATTTAAACCTATCAACATAAATGAGAAAAATTTTTGGTATTTTTTTTTCTTATTTTTATTTTTCCCATAAGTAATTTCCTAATTTAAACCTATCAACATAAATGACAGATATTATTTTTGTCTAATTTCTATTTTTTCCTCCTTCACAATGACTCAATGGCTTCTTTTAAAAATTGAAAGACAAAACAAAAGAGTGAAGCTATAGACAGCTCTAAACCAGTGAAGAAAACCGTTGACCCAGAAAAGAGAAGCACTTGGACTAATAAGAAGAAAAAACTTGACAATTATGATGTGAACAAGGAAGATAAAGCAATCAATCTTCCATTTTCCAGCATTGAGTCCTATGAAATATCTTAAGAGGAAGAGCGTCAGGAAGACATGACCGAGACCATAAATGGCAAACCAGCAACCAAACCCAAAAATTTAAAGGAATGAAATATGATGATGAAGAAGCCGGAGGAAATGGAGATGCCAAAGGAAATGTATTTCCCTGAATCATATCCGGACCATAATTGGGGGCCAAAATCTTGACTTGCATATTTCCCAGGAAGCCATATTTGTCATCAACAAAGCCACAATATTTTTATTGTGACCCCTTTCAAGTTCTGTACGAAGATCCTAAAGCTAAGTTTGGTGCTGAGACTTGATTCTTTAAGAGTGAATTGATGTCCGTATTATACTTGTTAGCTCATAAGTGGGACTTTGACACCAAATCTCATTCTCGATGATTTTTTTTTTCCTTACTTTCAGCTCAACTTATGTAAGTTCATTTCTAATATTCATTGCAGTATGAACTTCGTTGTAACACCCCCAATTTCTAACAATTATCATAGTATACAATTTAAATGATTTTTTTTTAAATAAATGATTACTTAAATTTGAAATAAATAACTTTGGGGAGTGTTACCACCGCACTTGTACTGGGACAAGTGCAAGGCTAACTTATTATAATAACGTAAATCCAAACTTAAACAAAAGTATGTTTTATTCAGAAAAAAAAAATAGAATTAGTTGAATGTGCTTTCTCACTTCTGATTGCTAGGCCCAACCCTTGACACCTGTTTCACTGAAATTCTGCTCCCCCAAAGGATCATCGCAACCCATGAATACAAACATCAACAAAGCTGGTAATCCTAATAAAGCACAATTTAAATGGCTCAAATATATTAATCAAAGCAAATATATATATATATATATATATATATATATATTCATATGGTAATTGCATCAAACATTATTCTTTATCTTTTTAAATTTATTTAGACTCATGAAACCTTGCCAGTCTATTTAATTTAGTGGGAAAAGAACCATGATAGACCCGGGTACCTGCCAGTCTACCTTGTGACCCGGAAACTTGCCAGTCACAAATCATCAAATTTGGCCATAAACATTTAACCCTAGTGTGTACACCTCTTTCCAAAGTTGCTACTAGTGTTCTGGAAACCTGTCAAACACCAGTTTGAGAAGAATAGATACTATCGGTTCACATCACATAATATATCCGAGGCATAAAGCCTAATTGTGTTCATCACTTTAGGAGGTTCCATCTCAAAGTTATTCTCGCACTACTAAATTATTTTAAGATACACACATAATAAATTCCCAAATTATTTCCAATATGTGTTTGAAACACTTGTATTTTAATCAATTCAATTCGTATTTGTACATATGTTTGAAACACTATAATCAACACAACAAACAATTGTTGTGTTGATATAGCCAACACCAACAACATGCATATATATACAACACACACAAAATGGGATTTTTTTTTTAAAAAAATTAAACTATAAAATAAATTCTCATGAGTTCCTATAAGGTTGTCATAAGAAAATTCCATGACCATCATTTAAATCCTAGTTCTACTTATTATCTATTTTACTCATGGGTTCCTATAAGGTTGTCATGAGAAGTTCTCATGACGATCATCTAAATCCATAGATCTACTCATTATCCATTTTACTCATGGGGGAAAAAAAAAACGACGGACCTAGAGGAAAAACATACAGGTGCACATGAAAAGCATACATGGGATTTCAATCATGAAAAAGCATGAGACGTACAAGCATTAGGTGTGTATATATATATAATCCAAAGCAAAAGAAATAATAAAGCCAGCGCCTTAGTAGCGCAGTGGCATGGGAGCCAGTATCAACTGACTTTCCTCCCCTATGTCTAGGGTTCGAACCATGCCCCCTCCCCTACCATGATGTATAAAAAAAAAGAAATAATAAAAAAAAACGTACAGGTATGTTCAAGTCATGCAGTCAATATGCATATATATATATATATATATATATATATATATATATATATATATATATATATATATATATTTTCAATGGGTAATCAATTCACGAAAAGTGAGGGAGATCAACATACATATATAATCAATGGAAATCAAGCAATATAATATACGCACAGACATTTTCACATGAAAACAAACCAAATCCTCTTTCAAAAGGGAAAACAAACCAAATCCTCTTTCAAAGCTAAAAATGAGATTTCAACCACAAGACCCCTTCAACTACTTCATATGGACCTAGTTGGACCAGCTAGAGTCAAAAGTCTTGGTGGAAACTTATATACTTTGGTCATTGTTGATGATTTTTCTAGATTTACTTGGACAATATTTTTATCCTCAAAAGATGAAACATATGATCAGTTTGTCTGCTTTGCCAAGAAGGTCCAAAACGAGAAGGGTCTTACAATTTCAGGTATAAGGACTGATCATGGTGGAGAATTCGAGAATCATGCCTTTGCTGAGTTCTGCGATAGCATGGGGATTGATCACAACTTCTCAGCACCAAGAACTCCTCAACAGAATGGTGTTGTGGAAAGAAAGAATCGAGTACTCACGGAGATGGCCCGGGCAATGCTGAACGAATACAACACTTCACAAGTGTTTTGGGCTGACACGATGTGTAACACCCCCAATTTCTAACAGTTATAATAACAAAAATTTAAATAATTTTTATAAATAAACTAATGTATTTCAAAATAACAATCTTGGGGAGTGTTACCGCCGCACTTGTATGGGACAAGTGCAAGGCTACTTATTACATTAATATCAACAAAAACTTAAATAGAGATGTCTTATCCAAATAATAAAATAAATAAAAATAAAAAAAAACTAGCTAGAGCTTTTTTTTATTATTCTTCCTCACTTATCACTGCTAGCCCCAGCGGCCCCAGCTTGAGACCTGTTTCAATGAAAATCTGCTCCCCCAAAGGATCGTCGCAGCCCATGTATAACGCCCGCCTCAAATACAACCTTTAATTGCGTACACGGAAGCGTTCTTTAAAAATTTAGCGTGAAGTTACTATTCACGTATACGGCACTATTCACTATTCACTTATACGATACTATTCACAAACATGTACAAATATACGTCTAAGTATAAATCTGACGGAAATAAAAATCTTTTTCCTTCTTGTACTCATCCGTTTGCATCTTCTTTGTTCTTCAATCTTCTTACACAAGCTGCAAATTAACTATTGCAAAAATATATATATGCTGGGATTCAAATGAATCCCAGTAGTAACGTTAATCATCGCTCACATAAAATGCATACACAAAACATGCAAGTTAACCATCAATTATACATACAATTCATTCAACACATTCAACATTCAAAACATTCAAACAATATACATATATACGTACAACGGTAAATACATGCATGTAAAGGCACACATAGTATGTGAGAGAAGCGTTACTACCTGATGGTCTTTCCAATTCCTGATCCAGTTCTCTATCATTTGATCGTCCCGGATAATATCGGCTCCTATATTTAAATATTCATGGATGGCCGAGTTATTATTTATCCAAATTCTTTATTTTTCTTATTTCCAAATAAACTCCATAAACTGGTAGAATTTTCAATTAACTTTGAAAATTCATATTTAATTACACAAAACCCAATTGATGTGCTTCCAAAAATCACTTGTTCCTCATTATGTCTATATTTAGGGAAAAATACACTCAACTATCAAATATACGTACACTTTTCCCAGAATTTTTATTCATCATCACTGTTCCAGAAGATGTTCAGATTCATTGTCTAACTTCAAAAATACATATCTAGAGTTCTAGGTATCCAAATCAGGTGGTTCAAAAATCCATGAACTCCTCGTTAAGTCTAGTTTCTAGTAAAATTGGTTTCAACATTTAATCATATTCCAATGATTCCCAGATTTTAAGAACATAAACACTGTTCGGAAGACATTTCAGAAAACGTCCAGATTTCATACTTAACTTCAAAAATTCTAAACTCCCTGAATATAAATCCAAATAAGGCTTGTGACCTATCAAATTAAAGCTTGATAAGTCTACTTTCATTCTGGAAATTTTCATAGAAAAACTTAAATATTTACTATTTTAAAAGTGAATCCGAAATTTACTGTTCATTTCTGGAAACCAGCGTTTTTCAGTGTTCAATTTCTAACTTTGAAAAATCATAACTAATTCTATAGAACTCCGATTAAGGTGATTCAAAATTCTATTTGAAGTTCTATAAGTCTAGTTTATGGGAAAAATATTCGTCAAGCCAATTAATATCTGTACAATTTCCAGAAATTCGAAAACATAACGCCACTTAAATCTGGAAATAGAATTTTCCAGTTTTTATAACCAAACTTAGAAAAATCTTAACTAGAGTTCTAGACGTCGGATTAATACGTTCTAGCACTTATTTTAAAGTTGAGAAAATTTACTTTCATCTTACCAAATTTCACAATCAGAAGAATTCATCTGCTTGATCAAAGCCTTGCATGAACACGACATCCTCACAGATTTTCTCGAAGCAACACCAATGACCCTTTTCTCTTCAACTCGCTCTCTCTCTCTCTCTCTCTCTCTCTATTCAGTCATGCAAACCGAAATGAATAGATGGAGAGATAAATGTGTATATCATTGGCGTGAGAGAGGGAAATGGGTGCATGTGAATGCATTTTGTCCCCATTTGTGTGTGTTATCCACGAGAGGGAGAGAGATGCTAACTTTGTCAAATGATAATGGAACGTGGGACATACATGTTGGGCAATTTTCAATGAAAAGGAGAGTAATTGATATACCTGCCCGTGAATGATTAAGGAGTGTGAGAGAAAAATATAAAATAATGGTAGTGGAATATGAGAGTAAAGGTGTCGGATGGAAAAATGAAGAATGAATATAAGTGTTAGAAATAAATCCTTAGTACTATATAAGAATATTTCTTTATTAATTAGCTTCTAAAAGCCATAAAATATTCCTATATCCTTAAAATATCATTCATCATTTTTCCCAAATTTCAAAGTCCATGATATTTATAATAATTATCTTAAGCTTCTCCTCAATAAGCTTAATACTTTGGAATTTTACCGGCTTAGAAGCTTATTCAACTCAGTCTTATTTCTAAATTCATTGTCCCAAAATTTGGGATATTACATTTCTCCCCCCGATAAATAAATTTCGCCCTCGAAATTTGTACATTTTCACTTCGGGGAACCATTCCAAATACTCAGTCCACCTTTTTTACATATGCTTACCAAGCATGTAACATCCTCACAAAATTACTAATCATCTTGTACCTAACGTAATAATCAAATTCAAGTCTACCAGTATCCACACAGCGCTAAGCCTCACAGTCGGTATATACTCCTTCCAATTCATTTTGTTTTTATAACGCTAGATTTTCTGACCTTATTGTCCAGGGATTTACCCTTGACCATAGGTTTCTCAATTGTATCTAGTACAATTTCGAATATTTTGTCAACCTCAAAATATACTTTGAACACATCAGTCCATTTCTTAATAATCCTTTAAAAGAATTATTGTCACGAGTTTCATTTCTCATTCTTTCAACATCTCAAATTCTAGAGATTTGCTTGTTCAATTCTATTCTATGCTTGAGCTTCTTCAATTCAAATTCATAGATTACTTTCTTCTGCTTAGCATTATAGCTAGCGATTACTATCTGACTTATCAATATAGATTTTTGGACCATTCTGTCAGTTTCTGTTCCTATATCAACATAGTCACCCAATGCACCACTTTCGATTCAAAAACATCAGTGAAAACAATCACGTCAATGTTTCACATTTTAAAATACGGGCAATGATAATCACATCATTGCTTTTCAATTTTCTATGTTGTCTCAAATTCAACTTTCTAATTTTCAAATTCAAATATTCAAAATTCTATGGTAGCAGTACATTTTCAAAATTTCACTCTACAATATAATTCTTTCATATTTTCAGAGAAAACATATTCGCTGCCAGCTCAAATACAAGAAAATACATTCATTTCACGGCAGACCATATTGGCCGCTTTGTTACAAACTGTAATAATTTCCCTTATCGAATTACCACACCCGGCCTAAACCGCCATGGCATTCAGGGTTACCCCACATTCAAGGGCACTACCTCCCGGCCTAAACCGGCGATAAGGTTACAATTCTGCTGGGTAAATAACGCCTCTCCTCTAGAGGATTTGTTCGCTCAACTAAATTTAGCTGAGATAAGTATTCACAAGTGCTCAACTTTGGATCTGAGGATAAATCCAAAGTTTAAGAGTCACTAGATATTCTTTACCCACACAGCTTGCATTCTCAATTTCAAAAATATTCAATTATCATTCTTTCAATTTTCAATTCAAATGAGCTTTATTAATGGCAAGCGATTCAAAAATATTTCACAAGCACCTGGTAAGATCCAGCAAACTGAGTATTTCTACAACAGTTCTTGACCTTTTCCAGTACTGTACTGCTTTCAAAACCACAAAATTCAAAATTCAAAATTCAATTTCAGATTTTGGGTTCTACTGAACCCTCTCTAGGGGACAACATCAATTCAAAAATGACCATTGCCCTGGTCTCAAATTCTGTTGAAAACCTTTCATTCAAGAATTCAATTCATAAAATTCAAAGTTTCAATTCAAGCTCTGGGTTCCAAAAGGATCCCTTCAATGAAACAATATTGTTCAAAAACAAATACTTCAAACTGAACTTTAATTCAGCTGAAAACATTCTTGCCCGAAATTTCAATTCAGAAAATTCTCAAATACAGTGGGTGCATTGATAAAGTCAAATTTCAAATTTGTTTTCCCTTAAAACATACGCAGGAACCAGATAACTATTACAGAAGGTCTTCACTTCTAAATATACTTCAAGTTTTATTTTTAGCTACTTGAGCAATTTATAGAACATACCATTCACTCTAAGGAGACTTTTTAAATCAAATTCCAACATTATGCTAGATCAACATCTAGCATTCGCAAAATATCTTATACGCATTGGTACCATATTCTAGTGCCTTAATTCATTTAAATCAATCGGTACCACATTCTAGTACCTTTGTTCATTTTGGTCGATTCAATGCCTAAAGAATTAGTTCCATTGCCAAATTTCATTCCCAAGCCACAATTCAGTTGGTAACATGCTTTAGTTGTCTCTGCAACATTCAGGTTTATCAACCTAATTCTAAAAATTCGACCATATTCCATAAACCTGCTAACAATTCCAAGATTCATATCTTACAACATTCAGGCACTATCTCCAAACATTCAAATAAAATTTAGCAATTTCTACGAGGTTCTACCTCTACCTCATTTCTCAATATCATCAAAACATGTTTTAAATATCATTCTTATACCTCAGAGGTAATAACCATTCATACACAAAACATTGTTGACAATGCAGCACTAATCACAAGGTTCACAAGATTTACTTTATCACACTCTGACCTAAACATTGTTTCGACTCAGAACAAATTCAAACTTATCTTTAATCATACCGCATTCGTTCTTATATTTTCTTAGCATTTGAAAAATTCACCATTTTTCATATTTCAAGATATTCAGATCTTACACCGAGATATTTCAAATTCCCAATACTTCCAGAGAGTCTCCTTTCTCGAGATGGCTTTAACTGATCAGACTTCCATTTTCAAATGCAAGTCTGACATCTCGAACCAACTACACGCTCCAAGACAAATTTCTAGGAGACACAATCTTGAAATAATCTTCACGCAACGTGTATTCGTCAAACTAAATTTCTTGAAGATACAACCGGCAATAAATGCTACACCGTCTTCTTTTTGGACCGAAAGTCTATAAGACTTCGACCTATAGAGGTGGCTAGGGCGTGTCAGATTGTATTAGGGTGCGGTGCCATAAAATTTCCACATGATAACAAAGTCTGCACTATTTTGAACCAACGACAGATGAGAATCCGATGCTGCTTAACAAAATATAGACGTTACTAGCCCAGCTATAAATCGAGTAAAGAAAGAGTAAATGTTTCACGTTCTCTCAAACTTCACAAAACTTCCACATATTCATTTCCTCTCCGATCGTAACCTTCACTATAACCTTCCACATTATCCTTAAACATGGCCGGTTCAAGTAACTCTATTCCAGTCTCCGATTCATTCAACCCTTTCTTTCTTGAAGCCTTACTTCATGACTATCAGACTAACATGTTGTCTGACTTGTCAAACAATGCATCATACCCTTATTCTTCTTTACTTCCCCAAAATCCCGTAAGTGTGAACGTTCATTCATCTGCCTCAATGATTAACGTTCCTACTCCTCCTCCAAGGATACAAGATTCTATTTTTACGACTACTAGCAGAAAGGAATCTGAAGCAGGTCCATCAAGGCGACCTGTCCAAAGATGTCGTAATGTGGCAGAACTTATGGAATCTACGGTACCCTCTCAACCAAGGAATCCTACTTCTACCTTGACTGAGACTACTAATCCATTTTCATGTGGTTGCTGCCATGTTCTACGAGAGATCATTCATACCAATGGACTTCAATACCATAAACTTGAAGTTCATGGGAGGATTGGTATGATATGCCACGCTGTCTTTCACCAGGATGTACAAGGAGGTTCTTCCAGTCCTCAAGTATTTGACTTTGGTAAGAAAAATTTAGATGATGTCAAACATTTTCTAGAAAATTATTGTTTGAATCAAAAATCTTTAGGGTATGTCCTGGTGTTAGATCCCCTATCAGCCTACTATGAGGCCCTTTGTGTTGGTTTGGAATGGGCTAAAAATCAAAATGAACTTCCTAATAGTTCATTTCCAACCAATATAAAAAATATATCCAATAAAGGAAAAGAGCTCGTGGTTGTAAATAATAATCCTTCAGTCCCTATACCTAGTGATCCATACCGATCAAGAGCTGAACAGAATATTAGGGGTGCATCAATGTCAATAGATGATCTTAGAGACTTATTCCATTTACCTCAACAAGATGCGGCTAAACAAGTTCGTCTATGCAAAAATGTCTTAATGAAAATATGCCATAGGGAAGGAATAAGGCATTGGCCTTATGTAAAAATTCGAAGCACTATGAAACAAATAGCTAGATTGAGAAGATCAATGTCTCCTGATGATCCTCTCTCAAGTGCAGCCGCTCAGGAAGAAATTAATAGACTTAAACTTGAGATGGTTCAAGCTTGTGGTGGGATTATGCCGACTGTTGCTCTCAATGCTTGAATTCATCTTGTCTTTTCTTCTTAGCATTCTAATTTCTGCTTGTACTTTTATACTAAGTTTCATGGGAATTTCCAAGTTTGAATATTTTTCTCACCCATTTTCAATTAATCACATAAGTTCAAGCTCCGGCAGCTCATTCTAACCTATTGTCAGAACTTATGTTCTAACCGGACTTCGAAATTCTGAGTTGATAATTCTATCATCAAAATTTATATTCTAATTCCAACTTGTCACTCAGAATTATCTAACTTTCAATACAGATACTTTTCATATCATCAGAGTATTCTAGCCAAATGCCAGAACCTCAGCTCTGATACCACAACTATAACGCCCGCCTCAAATACAACCTTTAATTGCGTACACGGAAGCGTTCTTTAAAAATTTAGCGTGAAGTTACTATTCACGTATACGGCACTATTCACTATTCACTTATACGATACTATTCACAAACATGTACAAATATACGTCTAAGTATAAATCTGACGGAAATAAAAATCTTTTTCCTTCTTGTACTCATCCGTTTGCATCTTCTTTGTTCTTCAATCTTCTTACACAAGCTGCAAATTAACTATTGCAAAAATATATATATGCTGGGATTCAAATGAATCCCAGTAGTAACGTTAATCATCGCTCACATAAAATGCATACACAAAACATGCAAGTTAACCATCAATTATACATACAATTCATTCAACACATTCAACATTCAAAACATTCAAACAATATACATATATACGTACAACGGTAAATACATGCATGTAAAGGCACACATAGTATGTGAGAGAAGCGTTACTACCTGATGGTCTTTCCAATTCCTGATCCAGTTCTCTATCATTTGATCGTCCCGGATAATATCGGCTCCTATATTTAAATATTCATGGATGGCCGAGTTATTATTTATCCAAATTCTTTATTTTTCTTATTTCCAAATAAACTCCATAAACTGGTAGAATTTTCAATTAACTTTGAAAATTCATATTTAATTACACAAAACCCAATTGATGTGCTTCCAAAAATCACTTGTTCCTCATTATGTCTATATTTAGGGAAAAATACACTCAACTATCAAATATACGTACACTTTTCCCAGAATTTTTATTCATCATCACTGTTCCAGAAGATGTTCAGATTCATTGTCTAACTTCAAAAATACATATCTAGAGTTCTAGGTATCCAAATCAGGTGGTTCAAAAATCCATGAACTCCTCGTTAAGTCTAGTTTCTAGTAAAATTGGTTTCAACATTTAATCATATTCCAATGATTCCCAGATTTTAAGAACATAAACACTGTTCGGAAGACATTTCAGAAAACGTCCAGATTTCATACTTAACTTCAAAAATTCTAAACTCCCTGAATATAAATCCAAATAAGGCTTGTGACCTATCAAATTAAAGCTTGATAAGTCTACTTTCATTCTGGAAATTTTCATAGAAAAACTTAAATATTTACTATTTTAAAAGTGAATCCGAAATTTACTGTTCATTTCTGGAAACCAGCGTTTTTCAGTGTTCAATTTCTAACTTTGAAAAATCATAACTAATTCTATAGAACTCCGATTAAGGTGATTCAAAATTCTATTTGAAGTTCTATAAGTCTAGTTTATGGGAAAAATATTCGTCAAGCCAATTAATATCTGTACAATTTCCAGAAATTCGAAAACATAACGCCACTTAAATCTGGAAATAGAATTTTCCAGTTTTTATAACCAAACTTAGAAAAATCTTAACTAGAGTTCTAGACGTCGGATTAATACGTTCTAGCACTTATTTTAAAGTTGAGAAAATTTACTTTCATCTTACCAAATTTCACAATCAGAAGAATTCATCTGCTTGATCAAAGCCTTGCATGAACACGACATCCTCACAGATTTTCTCGAAGCAACACCAATGACCCTTTTCTCTTCAACTCGCTCTCTCTCTCTCTCTCTCTCTCTCTATTCAGTCATGCAAACCGAAATGAATAGATGGAGAGATAAATGTGTATATCATTGGCGTGAGAGAGGGAAATGGGTGCATGTGAATGCATTTTGTCCCCATTTGTGTGTGTTATCCACGAGAGGGAGAGAGATGCTAACTTTGTCAAATGATAATGGAACGTGGGACATACATGTTGGGCAATTTTCAATGAAAAGGAGAGTAATTGATATACCTGCCCGTGAATGATTAAGGAGTGTGAGAGAAAAATATAAAATAATGGTAGTGGAATATGAGAGTAAAGGTGTCGGATGGAAAAATGAAGAATGAATATAAGTGTTAGAAATAAATCCTTAGTACTATATAAGAATATTTCTTTATTAATTAGCTTCTAAAAGCCATAAAATATTCCTATATCCTTAAAATATCATTCATCATTTTTCCCAAATTTCAAAGTCCATGATATTTATAATAATTATCTTAAGCTTCTCCTCAATAAGCTTAATACTTTGGAATTTTACCGGCTTAGAAGCTTATTCAACTCAGTCTTATTTCTAAATTCATTGTCCCAAAATTTGGGATATTACACCATGAACACACATACATCAGCAAACGCTGGTAATCCTAATAAACAAAGATAATACAAAAATAACAATAAAATATTCTCATGTAAAAAAAAGAAAAACTTTATATATTTATATAATCGAAAATATTTGTTTCATATTCACTGTCATTCATTAATTTTTATTAAATTTTATTTGGACCCGGAAACCTGCCAGTCCATTTAGTTTAGTGGGAAGAGAACCATGGTAGACCCGGAAACCTGCCAGTCTACCCTGTGACCCGGAAACCTGCCAGTCACAATCAATTGGCCATAAACATAATAATCATATCTTCCTAGTGTGCACACCTCTTCCCAAAGTTGCTACTAGTGTCCCGGAAACCTGCCAGACACCACTTTGGGAAGAACGGATTCTCAATTTTCTCATCACATAATATTTCGAGGCATAAAGCCTAAGGGTTGTGTTCATCACTTTGGGAGGTACCATCCCAAAGCTATCCTCCCACTGTTTAAGTTGTTTTAAAACACACACAAGACAAACTCCTACATTATCTCTATTATTTAATTATCTTATATATATATATATATATATATATATATATATATATATAATTAAATATAGGATATAAGGATATTTTGAATTATTGGTACCTTATCTTATTGTACAGAAGATATTACATAAAAAGAAATCAAATAATAATTAGAAAAGTAACGTGGTCAAATATGTGCAAGACTTATTAATTATAGTATTATAAGGAGCATAGGATATTGCAAATTTTCGTTTTACAGGGTATAATTTATATTGTAATCACGAAGTCAAGCAAAGAAAGAAAAAAGAAAAAGAAAAAGGAGAAAAATGACGCACAGGGGATGTAAACATTTGCGCACGATGATCGAGGCGATTTTCAATCACAAAAGAAATAGGCCACACGTTGGGGAAAATTTGATTAAATGATATTGAAGCACGTTACCCGAAACAATTCAATTGTATTCAATAGGTAAGGAAAACGCACAGACACATTTGTAAATCAAACACGCAAGTCGAGAGGAGAATTCTATATTTATATTCAATTCAATCTCCTAAATCGGAGTCCATGGCTGTGCAATGCAAGGATCTTATATTTAATATTAAACCATTTTTCAAAAGGCTATTCACACAAATCAAAAAGAAGGACAATATATTTGTACACGTATTCTAGGAATTAGGTTTACCTATCAAAATTCACCTAAAACTAACCTAAGACTCACGGAGATTAGAATTGTATATCAAAATTTACATAAATCTACTCATGGGAATTAGGATTACAAAATTTACATAAATCTAACATACTCATGGGGATTAGGATTACCTGGCCTCCGTTCTTGCTAGCGACCTAATTTTGATTTGATGCATAGAAAGAGGATTTGAGAAGAAAACAACGGAGGAGGAAAAGTATCGTGTGTTTTTTAGGTTTTGACGGCTAGACCTAGATTTATAATTACAAATTAGGGTTTTAGTTATGGGCTGGGCCCTTTAATTATTCCCAATTAATAAATTAACAACATAAACACTATATATTTCTAGATTCTAATATATTATTATTATTATTATTATTATTATTATTATTATTATTATATATTATTAATTCTATTATTAATCAGGAGTACTACAAATATAAAATAAACAGATATATATTCTATATAATAAATAGAATATATAATAAGATAAAAATATGAAATATTAACATAATTAATATAAATAGAAATAGATTATATTATACAATCTAATTATTAATAATATAATTAATATATTCCTATTACAATTTATTACGATACTATATATATATATATAATATTTCAATTACATTTTATATTTCTATTTATTCTAGCTAAAATCTAGGATCGTAGCTAATATATAGGATCACTAATATCACTACCCAACAGTAAGGTAAATTAAAATGACTCAATTATATATTTAATATAAATAGAAATGGATTATATTATATAATCTAATTAATATATTCCCAATTAATAAATTCTTAAACCATACAATTAAATTCTAAACTTTTATTATTACTATAATTATTTCCAAATAATAAATTATAGAATAATATAAACATTATTAAATTCTAAATCTTTATTTACTATATTGTTATTATTATTAAATTTCATTATTACTTTATTATTTTTATTATTAGTAGTATCATTATCATTATCATTATTATTGATAAAAATCCGGGGTATTACACTCTACCCTCCTTAAAACAAGTTTCGTCCTCGAAACTAAAATAAAATTCAATAATAAAATCTCGGGTATTATACGATGAGTACGGCATGCTACATCTCCAACCGAGCCTATGTGAGGAAGAAGCTGAACAAGACCCCGTACGAACTCTACAAAGGAAGAAAGCCGAACCTCAGCCATCTTCACGTCTTCGGGAGTAAGTGCTACGTGCATAATAATGGTAAAGATAATTTTGGTAAATTCGATCCTAAATCTGATTTAGCTATTTTTATTGGTTACTCAAATAGAAGTAAGGCATATAGGGTATTTAATACTAGAACTAAAATTGTTGAAGAATCTATACATGTTGTATTCTGTGAATCTAACTCTGATAAACCCCTTGATGATGAAGAAGAAACAATTTTCAAGAATCAATTTTTTTCGAAAAATGCTCCTACTCCTTCTGAAAATTTTGAAAATGTTTTTGAGGCTGATCTGAAAATAATTTGAAGAACCCAGATCAGTCTCAACCTAGGGCTTGGAGATTTATAAGGAATCATCCTTTAGACCAAGTTATAGGTGATGTAAACCAAGGAGTTAGGACCAGAAATAGTACCTTAAATGAGGTTACATTTTCTGCATTCATTTCTCACATTGAGCCTTCTAAGATAGAAGAAGCCTTCTCAGATAATGATTGGGTGATTGCTATGCAAGAAGAGCTACATCAATTTGATAGAAATCAAGTTTGGGATTTGGTACCTAGGCCCAAAAACCATCCGGTAATTGGGACAAAATGGGTATTCAAGAACAAACATGATGAGTCAGCCATCATTGTGCGTAACAAGGCTAGATTAGTGGCCAAAGGTTACAATCAAGAAGAAGGAATAGACTATGAAGAGACCTATGCTCCAGTAGCTAGATTGGAGGCTATAAGAGTTCTTCTAGCATTTGCATGCACAAAAGGTTTTAAACTTTTTCAAATGGATGTCAAAAGTGCATTCTTAAATGGATTTATTCAAGAAGAGGTTTATGTGGAACAACCTCCGGGTTTTGAAAATGAACACTTTCCAAATCATGTTTTCAAACTTAAGAAAGCACTTTATGGCCTTAAACAAGCTCCTAGAGCTTGGTATGAAAGATTGAGTCAATTCTTACTTGATCAAGGGTTTATTAGAGGCAAAGCTGATACAACCTTGTTCATAAAGAAAAACAAATTGAATGAAATCTTAGTTGTTCAAATTTATGTTGATGACATTATATTTGGTGCTACTAATGACTCCTTGTGTGAGGAATTCTCTAAGACTATGCAGGGAGAATTTGAAATGTCAATGATGGGTGAGCTGAATTATTTTCTTGGACTGCAAATCAAGCAACGGAAAGATGGGATATTCATATCCCAAACGAAGTACCTGAATGATTTGCTGAAGAAGTTTGGAATGGACAAGTGCAATGGAGCTGACACACCAATGAGCACAACCACTTCTTTAGATGCTGATGAAGAGGGCAAGGATTTCAACATCACCAAGTATAGAGGAATGATTGGATCATTGCTCTATCTCACTGCAAGTCGCCCGGACATCCAATTCAGTGTTGGGATGTGCGCTCGGTTTCAATCAGCACCCAAAGAGTCTCATGCTGAGCATGTGAAAAGAATATTCAGATATCTATCTGATACGAAGACTCTTGGACTGTGGTTTCCCAAAGGTTAGCCGGAGCACTTGGTGGCATATTCGGACTCGGATCATGCCGGCTACAAGACAGATAGAAAAAGTACAAGTGGGCAATGCGAGTTCTTTGGCAACTCACTTGTCTCTTGGTTTAGCAAGAAGCAAACTACTGTAGCCGTGTCCTCAACGGAAGCCGAATATGTGGCTGCCTCAAGTTGCTGTGCTCAAGTGCTGTGGTTGAAGCAACAACTTGCTGATCTTGGAGTGCACTTAAAGGAAATTCCAATCTTATGTGACAACACAAGCACCATAAGCTTGGCCAAGAATCCTGTTCAACATACAAGGACCAAGCACATTGATGTGAGACATCACTTCATCAGAGATCATGTCCAGAAAAGAGATGTAAAAGTGATGTTCATCCCAACTCACCTTCAATTGGCTGACATTTTCACCAAGCCTCTAGCCAAAGAGCCATTCACCTTTATAAGAAGAGAATTGGGAATGGTAAATCCCAATGAATTGTGAGTACTTTCTGTTCATTTCTATGTCAAATTATGGTTTTGATGAATACTAGTCACTAACTTAAGCATCGGAGTATGTAGACAATCTTATGCAGGACTTGGTTTTGCTGTCAAAGGGCAAAACCTCGAGGTTCACTAGCCAACCTCTAGGTTGTCAAGGTGTCAAAAGAATTCAAGTTTTCTGAAGGATGGAACCTCGAGGTTATTGGGGTAAATGGTCAAAACTGAGAATATCTGGAAGCTGGAACCTCGAGTATGGGATTGGAACCTCGAGGTTGGTGACAGACAGAAGAGACACCTCATCTAACAGACAGTAAAACCTCGAGGTTCTGGAGGCAACCTCGAGGTTGGAGGTAAGAAATTCAGAGGTTAGTGAATTTTTGTTCATCTAACCTCGAGGCTGAAATGTCAACCTCGAGGTTGAACGCATTTCTATATATATGCTGCTGTGAAATTTCATTTCTACTGAACCCTAACCTCGAGTTCTCACGCTTTCTCTCTTCACTCTCTCTCCAAATCTTCCATTTTCTGCCAATTTCTTCTGTTCTAAGTCCATAAATGGCTTCGAAATCTCATTCCCATTCAAAATCAACCACTCATTCGAACGAGGAGATAGAATCTTGGTCTCCCTCTCCACCTCCAAAACGCCAACCTTCACCTGAACCTCAAGCGAGCAAGCCAGTGAGAAAGAAGACTCGATCCATTCGCTTGCACTCTGGGATTGATAAGCATATCCCAGGGGTTGCTACTGATCCTCCTCCATCTCCTCCTCCCAAGAGCAAACCAAAGGGCATTTCCATCAAGGAGCCAAGTCAAGTTGAATCCAAAAAGAGGAAAGTGCCAGACGCAACTGGAAAAGGGAAAGAAAAAGTTGGAGAAAAGGCCAAGAAGTCAAGAACCAAGAATGCTTCAAAGTCTCAAGGTCAGTCTCCCTCTCAGGCTTCACAGCAAAAGAAGATGGGAAAGTTTGCTGTCAATGCCATTGAAGACATTCGTCATGTCAGATCACCTCCTGAGGGATTCATCACTGCTGCCTCATCCTTCTCAACCAAGGAAGAAAATGATAAGTATAGAGAAACTTATCTTCCCAAGGTGTTCTGTGCCTCAGTAGCTATTAACTTAGATGCCTTCTATAAAGAGTGCAATTTTGATATGAGCCCTTGGATTAAGATATATGAACCATTTGTCTCTATATTCTGTCCATACACTCCTAGTCTTGTTAGGATGTTTTATTTTAAGATAGAGGATGAGAGTGTACTGGATGCAGATGGTGAGTTGGTAGAGGAAAGGGTGTCAACCACTGTGAGGGGAGTCAAGTTTTCACTTTCTGCTGATACCTTGAACAAGATCTTGAAAATCAAGAACCCACCTCCTGTTCCTGATTTTTCCTACACCAATCAAGAGGTATATGAAACTATCATTCCTGGCAAACCTTTCCCACCTGATCAACAGATCAAGCTTACCTTCAAGCCTAGGGATATGCCTAAGGAAAACCGGGTTCTTTGGTATGTCTATTCAAGGAATTTTATTCCTAAAGCTGGGAACTACACCCACTTCACTTCCTTAGACTACAGACCATTCACCGCCTTTGTGAGGAGAGTGCCTTTCAACATTGGGGATTGGCTACTTCAGGGGATGAAATCCTTCAAGTTTGCCAAGAAGCCTTTGACACACATACCCTACCCTTCCCTAGTTTCTGTGATACTCTACTATCACAAAATTTGGTATGTGGGGTCAACTGATACCCTTGAGTACCCCCTCTATTTTGGAAAACATCAGCTGAATCTTATGCATATCAAGTTTGATGAAGAGGGTGCAGCTCAGTCTCAGGCTTCTCAAGCCCCTGAGGAAGCACAGTCAGCTCCTCCACCTTCTCAGGCACCTCTACCAGATGATCTGTTGGGACAGATCAAACAGATTGTGGATCAAGTCCTAATCTCCCACAGAGCTATCATGAAGACTGAAGTTGATGTATTGCGGGCTGACATCAAGATGGGACTTATGGATGTCATAGTTGCACAGACTGAGGCAATGTCCCACTTGTATAAGCTAAAGGAGGAAGTGGATCAAAAGTTTACTGAATTGGACTCCTCTTTAGCTGTCACACTCTCAGCTGCATCTGATGCCAGAGACAGAGCTGACATGCTTCTCAGACATTTTGGTCTCGGGGCTTCCTCATCCGCTCCAGGATCATCCTCAGTTCCAGTCCAGGCTTCCATTACTATTCCTGCTCCTAAGATGGATTCTGCTCCTATCCCTGCTCCAGCTGATGGCCCTAGTTCATCACTTCCTATACCTGACCCATCTTCACCTCCCTCACCCACTGAGTCTCCTGCTCACTCTCCCACTCATTCACCTCCCTCTCACTCCTTCTCTTTTCCCAGTCCACCACACACTTCTCCTATCGATACCACACCATCTTCTCCTTCCACTCATACTACTCCCACCACTGTGGTCCAGCCTTCCCCTGTCACTCCTGCCACAGCGGTTCTCCCTCAACCCTTTCCATCTCCACCTACCCCTTCTACTGAAGTCTTCCCAACACCTTCTCCCTATGCCCATCCTTCTCTTCTAGATCCCACATTTGATCCCACCACTGCTATGGTCCTTTATCAGCCTCCTCTTGTTATTCTTGACCCAGAATATGTTGATGACGATGACAAAGGGGGAGAGACAAGCAATGAGGATTAGAGGATCTTAGGGTCTAGGGTTGTTTTGATTGTGAAGCAGCACTTGTACTTTTTTTTTTGGGTATTGCTGTTTGCATCTTGTTAAGTTTAGCCTTCAGTTGAATTCCATTGTATCTTGTATGTATGAATTTGTTGAAATGGAATATCAATTGGAATATCAGTTTCGATTTCATGCTTTTGCTTATTTTTGAGAATTTTCCTTGTGCAAAACTCAGTTTTTCAAACTCTCTGATAATCTCACTGATAATGTTTTTAAGTGTTGAAAGAGGGATTGCTTGTAGATGTTGTCATCATCAAAAAGGGGGAGAATGTTAGTTCTCTGATGGTTTTGATGATTGTCAACAACTACAATCAATTGAAGAGGTTTTGCTCTTAAGTGTCAAAACTCTGTTTAAGAGCAAACCTCGAGGTTGGGTTTGTAACCTCGAGGTTTGACCTTACAGAATCTTTAAAAAGTCAAGTGCTCTGATGTTACAAAACTTGGTTTCACAAATACTATGTGAAACCTCGAGGTTGAGAAGTCAACCTCGAGGTTCTGGTCTTCTTGGAAAAACCAAGTTTCTTCATTAACATTTGCAACCTCGAGTATGAAAAGCAAACCTCAAGGTTTAATCCATACAGAAAGGTCTTGTTTTTCTTCAAATATGGAAACCTCGAGGTTCATGTTTCAACCTCGAGGTTGGACATTTTATTTTGAAACTTAAGTTTGAAGAAAAACCTGCCAACCTCGAGTATGGTATTTCAACCTCGAGTATTGTGACATACAGAGAGCAAACTGGTTTTCAAAGCATTGAAAACCTCGAGGTTAATATTGTAACCTCGAGGCTGAGCTTTATGTTTTAATATTGAACTTTGCATTTTCAAAGGCCAACCTCGAGTATGGATTTACAACCTCGAGGTTGTCGGGCTCCAGTGAAAAATGAAGTTTTGAAACAATCTTCAAACCTCGAGGTTACCTTTGGAACCTCAAGGTTTGTAAGTTAATAAGATTTTTCAGAAGGTTTCTTTTTAAGAGAAACCTCGAGGTTCTCTTTGCAACCTCGAGGTTGGATGTTTTAAATCCTGTGTTTGCCTGAAGTTTTCGAGTCAACCTCGAGGTTGGATGAACTAACCTCAAGGTTTTTGACCGTTGGTGCTTTTTCAAGTTTGTGAAATCTGCTATACCTTGTTGTTTGATCTAATTGCTTTCATATATCATTCACTCATGATCCCAGATATGTTTAACAAGTTTGTTGAGTGTTTTTCAGTTAGCACAGATCAAGATTATTGAAGATTTGTGAGAAAAAGTAAAAAGGTGAACAGTGCATTTAATGCACCTGCACAATCTCATCTACTTTCGGCTAATCCATCTGAGCACGCCTTGTGAACGTTAAAGGAAGCTTACCACATCAAGTAAAATAAATTCCAACGGGCAGAAACTCAGAGAACCACATCAGATATCATTAAGACTTGGATTAGCAGAAGTTTAGAGAGAGAAGATGACCAGAACTTAAGCAAATCATTTCACAACGGTCATTTAATGTTCTCTACCTATAAATAGAGAGCATTAACTTCATTTACAGGGAATATACCCTACTCTGAGCGAAATTCTACTAAGTTCATTTATTGTGTATTAGCTTTCATTTGTAAAGTATCATACTTGATACAAGCACTTCAGTGTTCATCATATCTACTCTGTAAGAGAGTCAAATACTTGTAAATCATTTTTGAAATTTAGCTTGGGAATGCCAATAACCAAATCCTTTTTCAACAACTTGTCAAGTTGGTACATATTGACATGAGCTAATCGCTTATGCCAAAGCCAACTTTCATTCAAATTGCTCACAAAACAATTTTCAGAAGTAGGGGCATTACTAGAGAGGTTCAAAGTATAACAATTTCCATCTCTAGGTGCTCTAAACAAAGCTTTATTTTTCAAATCATTTATGGAGATCAAATCTTTCTTAACAATAAAGCATTCATCAGAATCAAATATTACCAAATTACCTTTATCGGTGCTTTGGCTTACACTTAGAAGGTTGTAACATAATCCTTCTACAAAGTAGACGTCTTTGATAAGTTGACCTTCATTGTTGCCAATCTCACCAATGCCAGCAATTTTCCCGGATTGGTCACCTCCAAATGTGACTCTACCTCCATCTTTTGGCTTTATTGATAAAAACTTTGATTTGTCTCCAGTCATGTGCCTTGAGCATCCACTATCGATGTACCACTTGTTAGGCCTTGATGCTCTAAGACAAACCTGCAATTCACAATGGATCAGGTTTTAGGTACCCATCTTTTCTTGGGTCCTTTGGGGTTAGCATGCACCTTGGGAACATATGTTCCTTTCGATACCCACACATAATTACCAACAGGTTTATCCTTTCTTTCCTTTCTATGAAAGCAAGATGAAGTAGAATGACCCTTCCTATTGCAATATGTACAATGTGCAAAAGGGTTTGAGGAATGAACAGACTTTGTAAAATAATTCATATAAGATTTTTGTCCATTCTTCTTCTTTCCTTTTTTCTTGTCAAAGTCTGGTCTATAACCAATGCCTGATCTATCATTTACAAAACGTTGTTGTTTTAGAATCACATTGAGCATTTCACTTCCCTTAGTGAATTTCTCAAGTGCCTTTGTAAGTTGTAAGTTCCTTTTTTTTTAAAACAAGGCACTCATCACAAACCAGAGATTGAGGAGAAGAGATGTTTTCAATTTGCAATTCAAGAAAGGAGTTTTTTCTTTTTAAAGACATATATTTATCTGCTAATTTCTCAAACTCTTTTTGAACAACATTGTATTCAGCAAATAATTCATCATAGGAGGGTAAAGATTCGTATACCTCATTGCTCTCATTGTGATTCTCTTCTTCTTCAGCAACCAGGCATATATTAGCCTTTTCGCTTTCATCCTCTTCAGCTTCATCTTCATCCGATGAGCTGTCACCCCATATGGCAGACACATATGCCTTCTTTTTGAATTTCTTGAATTTCTTCTTGTCTTTCTCTTGGTTCTTCAGTTGAGGGCAATCTGCCTTGATGTGTCCGGGCTTTTCGCATTCATAGCAAATGATAGGCTTTTTCGATTCATAGCTCGAACTTCCCTTCTAAAATTTCTTAAAGCCTTGATCCTTTTTGTAAAACTTCTTGAATCTCCGGACCATCATCCCAATTTCTTCATCCTCATCTTCATCTTCCTCATCCTTTTCCACATTCAGAGCCACTCCTTTGTTGCGATTGTTGCCACCATTGACATCTTCTAACTCCTTCTTGAACTTCAGTTTGCTCTCATACTCAGATAGGCTTCCAAACAATGCAGCAACTGAAGTCATTGATTCTCCACAAGCTTCTTCAATGGCGGTAACCTTAGCTTCCCAATCCTTTGTCAAAATATTGAGGATTTTCCTCACTTGAGCTCCTTGATCGAAAAGCTTTCCTAAGGCCGCTAGCTAATTGGTCAGATGAGTATATCTCAACTGAAATTCTCCAATACTCTCGCCTTGCTTCATCCGCAACAGGTCATACTCAGTGGTTAGAATGTTGATGCGATTCTCCTTGATTCCGGAGGTTCCTTCATAAGCTATTTCTAGCGCCTTCCACATTTCCTTAGCCGTTGACAAATTACAGATACGAAAGTACTCCTTTTGACTAAGAGCACTCTGAAGCATCAGGATAGCCTTGCTATTGAGAGTGATGTTCTTCTTATCATTATCATCGAATTCGGCTTCTATCTTGGGCACAGTGATGCCTCCTTCTACCTTGACTGGAACATAGTCTCCAGTTTCAAAGACTCTCCATAGACCATATTCTGTTGCCATCACGAACACACGAAATTTGGCTTTCCAGAAAGAGTAGTGTTCGCCGTCGAAACCGGGAGGTCTGTTGATTGAAGCTCCATCTGGAAGAATTCCTTCCATAGTGATCCTTCTCGAGTGGTTAAGCTCTTCTGAGAAGACCTAGCTCTGATACCAAATGAAAGCAGGAGCTTTATACCCAAGAGGGGGGGTGAATTGGGTATCTTTAAAATTTTCGAAACTTGTTCTGTTTTTGATCACTCAGAACAGGGCACAACAGAGAGGATAAGGAGAAGAAGCTAAACACAATGCAATTTATACTTGTTCGGTCCTTTCCTGACCTACATCCAGTCCCCAAGCCTCACTTGGGATTTTCAATCCACTAACTCAACAATATTGATTACACACTCTGCACTAAGAGTTGTTCTCTCACTAGAACACACTCCCCCTTACAAGTTGTAATCAATACACCCCAACTACCAAGTCCCCTGACTTGTAGTTATCTCAATCAATAAATGATTTACAAGTATTTGACTCTCTTACAGAGTAGATATGATGAACACTGAAGTGCTTGTATCAAGTATGATACTTTACAAATGAAAGCTAATACACAATAAATAAACTTAGTAGAATTTCGCTCAGAGTAGGGTATATTCCCTGTAAATGAAGTTAATGCTCTCTATTTATAGGTAGAGAACATTAAATGACCGTTGTGAAATGATTTGCTTAAGTTCTGGTCATCTTCTCTCTCTAGACTTCTGCTAATCCAAGTCTTAATGATATCTGATGTGGTTCTCTGAGTTTCTGCCCGTTGGAATTTATTTTACTTGATGTGGTAAGCTTCCTTTAACGTTCACAAGGCGTGCTCAGATGGATTAGCCAAAAGTAGATGAGATTGTGCAGGTGCATTAAATGCACTGTTCACCTTTTTTGCTTTTTCTCACAAATCTTCAATAATCTTGATCTGTGCTAACTGAAAAACACTCAACAAACTTGTTAGACATATCTGGGATCATGAGTGAATGATATATGAAAGCAATTAGATCAAACAACAAGGTATAGCAGATTTCACAAACTTGAAAAAGCACCAACGGTCAAAAACCTTGAGGTTAGTTCATCCAACCTCGAGGTTGACTCGAAAACTTCAGGCAAACACAGGATTTAAAACATCCAACCTCGAGGTTGCAAAGAGAACCTCGAGGTTTCTCTTAAAAAGAAACCTTCTGAAAAATCTTATTAACTTACAAACCTTGAGGTTCCAAAGGTAACCTCGAGGTTTGAAGATTGTTTCAAAACTTCATTTTTCACTGGAGCCCGACAACCTCGAGGTTGTAAATCCATACTCGAGGTTGGCCTTTGAAAATGCAAAGTTCAATATTAAAACATAAAGCTCAGCCTCGAGGTTACAATATTAACCTCGAGGTTTTCAATGCTTTGAAAACCAGTTTGCTCTCTGTATGTCACAATACTCGAGGTTGAAATACCATACTCGAGGTTGGCAGGTTTTTCTTCAAACTTAAGTTTCAAAATAAAATGTCCAACCTCGAGGTTGAAACATGAACCTCGAGGTTTCCATATTTGAAGAAAAACAAGACCTTTCTGTATGGATTAAACCTTGAGGTTTGCTTTTCATACTCGAGGTTGCAAATGTTAATGAAGAAACTTGGTTTTTCCAAGAAGACCAGAACCTCGAGGTTGACTTCTCAACCTCGAGGTTTCACATAGTATTTGTGAAACCAAGTTTTGTAACATCAGAGCACTTGACTTTTTAAAGATTCTGTAAGGTCAAACCTCGAGGTTACAAACCCAACCTCGAGGTTTGCTCTTAAACAGAGTTTTGACACTTAAGAGCAAAACCTCTTCAATTGATTGTAGTTGTTGACAATCATCAAAACCATCAGAGAACTAACAACAGTAAATGGTTTCTTTTGCAAAAGTTAATCACGCGAACCGAAGCAAAAGCAATTACACACTTTATATATATATATATATATATATATATATATATATATATACGTACAAAAATCAAACAACAATTGGTTTATATAACATAGGGATCAGGATTACCTATCAGGATTCATATAAAATTAACCTAAGATTCATGGGGCTTAAGATTATTTGGTCTCCGTTTTTGCTAGCGACCTAATTTTAATTTGATAAGAGTACGGAAAGAGGATTTGAGAAGAAAAAGTAGCAGAGAAGAAAAGTATTGAATGTTTTCTAGGTTTAGACGGCTAGACCTAAGTTTATAATTAAAATTTAGGGTTTAGCTATGGGATGGGCTCTTTAACTATTGCCAATTAATAAACTATAAAATAATACAAACATTATTAAATTCTAAATCTTTATTTACTATATTGTTGTTGTTATTATTAGGGTAAAAGATTTCTCCAGTCACTGGAGATAGAGTTATCTCCAGTGACCTTAAAACTACATCGTTTTGGATTAACGAAGGGTGTTTCTGTAATTTTGTTTATTTTTTAATTACATAAATTTTACTGAAACACCCTTCATGAATTCACCTAAAATTACTAACAAACCCTTCATTAATTCAAAACGACGTAGTTTTAAGGTCATTGGAGATAACTCTATTTCCAGTGACTGGAGAAATACTTTTCCCTTATTATTATTATTAAATTTTATTATTACTATATTATTGTTATTGTTGTTATAATAATAATAATAATAATAATAATAATTTGGGGTATTACAATTTTTCTTATAGATCATATATATCTCTCCAAATTTTGATTTTATCCCTCGAGAATGCTAGATGGGCCTCTGTTTCCAAGAAAAAGTGGCAGAGGCATGAAGGAGAGTCATGGTGGAGATGATGATTAAGGTCAGAAGTTGGAAGCTGAAGGCTGAAGATGATTCATTTTTAATGGGTTAATGACTTGGCACATTTTGCCCTTTTGGATAATCTATACGGTGAGGATTTAGGACCCTGAGGGATGAGGAGAAAAAAGCTTCTGAGACAATCTGAACCTTAAGAACACATATTTTTTCTGGCAAAAAACAAGTGACCCCTTGGAACCAAAGAGGATTTGGACAAAATAGTGTCCATACCGCTCTTTACTTGGTTTATAGGGGAGGAGAATGCCAGTGGAGCGAGATGATTGCCTGGCATGGAAGTGAAATGCCTAATTTCATCGGACTTTTGGTGGGATGGAAAAGGAGTAGTGCTGTAATACCCCGAATTTTAATGATGATAATAATAATTTTAATGATGATGATAATAATAATAAAAAAATAGAAATGATAATGATAGATTAAAATAATACAAAAAAATAATAAAAAAAATAATAAAATAATTAATTAAATAAATTAATGGTGTTGTATTGTTCCGGTGATAACCATATTATTTTGTAAATAATATTATAAGATTAGATCCAAGATTCTAGGATTAGTTATATCAGATCATAATTTTAATCTTTTTGAATTCATTATCGGATTCAAAATATATCTAATAATTAAAAGGTCCAGCCCATAGCCAAAACCCTAAATTTAATTATAAATACCAAGTCTAGCCGCCTAAACCTAGAGAAGAAAAAAAAACACCCGATACTTTTCTCTCGTCCTTCTAGGAGGTTAGCAAACACGGAGACCAGGTAATCCTAATCCCATGAACCTTAGGGTAATCTTATATTAGGTCATAGAAATTTAATGGATGTTTGATCAACTACATAATATATATAGGTGCGTTTTTATTTTTCTCTTTGAATGATTTTTTTTTTCTTTTTCTCTCGCCTCGACTTTCGTTATAATTGCCAATATGTATGTTAATTCATTGTTTCCTGAATCCTGTGGGTACGCCTTTTCTGATTGATCTTGCTTCTTCCCACCTCGATCGCCGTGCATGATTATAAATAGATAAATGTTATCCCATTCTTTTGTGCGTGAGGTATATATATTGAAGACTAATATTCCTGTACGCTTTCTTGAATATTCAATAGTGAAAAATTTTTCAATCCCCCCTGTACGTTTTTTTATTGATGCAAAAGAAAGAACTTTGATTTCCCCTGTGCGTTATGTACTGTGTGTTTTCTACAATGTTTTTTTATTATTTAATATCTCCTATGCAATAAGATAAGATACCAATATGTTTTAATTTAAAAATAGCCTTATATCTATATTTAATTAAAATAATATAAAAAGATTTATTTAAGAAAAGTAAATGATAAAAATAATTCAGAAGTTTATTATGTGTGTGTGTTTTAAAACATTTTAATAGTGGGAGGATAGCTTTGCGATGGTACCCCCAAAGTGATGAACACAACCTTAGGCTTATGCCTCGAAATATTACGTGATGAGAAAACTGAGATATCCGTTCTTCCCAAAGTGGTGTCTGGCAGGGTTTCCCGGGACACTAGTAGCAACTTTGGGAAGAGGTGTGCACACTAGGAAGAAATACTTGATATACTTGATGGCCAATTTGATTGATTGTGACTGGCAGGGTTTCCCGGGTCAAAGGGTAAACTGGCAGGGTTTACCGGGTTTACCATGGTTCTCTTCCCACTAAACTAAATAGACTGGCAGGGTTTCCCGGGTCTAAATAAATTTTAAAAGATGATAAATAATAATATCTGAGTCAATGATAATGTATAGCTATGATGAATATGAGAAATTGATTTTGTGGATTATAAATATATATATAAGGTATTTTCCCTATCATATGAAATTAACTTAACTATTTATTTGTTTATTGGTTACTATTGTTATTATTTTGTGTTATTTTTAACTATTAGGATTACCAGCGTTTGCTTATGTATGTGTGTTCATGGGCTGCGACGATCCTTCGGGGGAGCAGATTTTCATTGAAACAGGTCTCAAGCTGGGGCCGCTGGGGCTAGCAGTGAGAAGTGAGGAAGAATAATAAAAAGCTCTAGCTAATTTCTTTTTGTTTTATTTTATTTTATTATTTGGATAAGACATCTCTATTTAAGTTTTAGTTGACATTTATGTAATAAGTAGCCTTGCACTTGTCCCAGTACAAGTGCGGCGGTAACACTCCCCAAGATTGTTATTTCGAAATTCATTAGTTTATTTATAAAAATTATTTAAAGTTTTGTTATTACAACCGTTAGAAATCGGGGGTGTTACAAGTGCCTGCTAAGACAAGTCTTTCAAAGAATAGTGCATGCTAATACAGGGCTTTGAAAGAATTGTGCTAGGTGTTACTGAACTTGAAAACAAGTAGTGTGTAATTCCCCATATTATAATAATAATAAGGGTTAAGGTGCAAATTCACCACATTGTTAGACATTTCACTCCACTCCACAATCATCCGCGACCATCAACGGTGTTATGGTGACATCTTCGGTTCACTCCACTCCACAGTCTTGCGAGTTGCGTCGGCACGAGGCATCTCCGGTTCTAGCTCTCTCCACGGTTGGCGTTGGCTTCCAGTAGCTTTCTCCACGGTCGGCATCCATCTCTGATCTCTTTGTAGTTACAGCTTGCATTCCACATTTGCACTTGTAGTTGACATTTATGTAATAAGTAGCCTTGCACTTGTCCCAGTACAAGTGCGGCGGTAACACTCCCCAAGATTGTTATTTCGAAATTCATTAGTTTATTTATAAAAATTATTTAAAGTTTTGTTATTACAACCGTTAGAAATCGGGGGTGTTACAAGTGCCTGCTAAGACAAGTCTTTCAAAGAATAGTGCATGCTAATACAGGGCTTTGAAAGAATTGTGCTAGGTGTTACTGAACTTGAAAAGAAGTAGTGTGTAATTCCCCATATTATAATAATAATAAGGGTTAAGGTGCAAATTCACCACATTGTTAGACATTTCACTCCACTCCACAATCATCCGCGACCATCAACGGTGTTATGGTGACATCTTCGGTTCACTCCACTCCACAGTCTTGCGAGTTGCGTCGGCACGAGGCATCTCCGGTTCTAGCTCTCTCCACGGTTGGCGTTGGCTTCCAGTAGCTTTCTCCACGGTCGGCATCCATCTCTGATCTCTTTGTAGTTACAGCTTGCATTCCACATTTGCAGGTCACCATCGCTCCTCTCCTCTCTTTCCTCGACTCGGCACAAGAATCTCGAGTCTCGATCTCTGCTTTGTTTATCGTTTTGTTTTCTAGCCTTTTTTCTTTTATGAATCAATTAAATCTCCAGCCCCCCTCAAGCTGAAATTTTTTTATTAATCAAATTATTATAATGCTACTTATATAAATATTAGATTGTGGTGTCCATATTTGATATTAGAATTATGCTCTTCATTATAATGAATCAATAATGTTCTTTATGATCATTGTGATTTGAATGCATTGATAGATTAGATTTGAAGTATTTTGTTTTTGTTTTGGTGATTTAGTATTTTGTATTTATGGCTCAAGTTGATGCTTTGAATTGTCTTTTAGAACTTATTAAATGTTATTTTCAATGCTATATATTTTTACTTGAAAGTTGAATTGTCTTTTAGGATTAAGCTGTGAGTTAAATATTATTTTATATCCATATATTTTTTTATTTTTACTAAAATTAAAGAAGTAAGATCTTTACGATCCATGCCAATCCCACGAGTTACGATCTTGCTACCCCCTTCCGATCTTAAGTAAAATCGCGATTTTGACAACCTTGGTGTGAATTTAATGCGACTTGGTTGACAAGTAGAAGACTTATTACCTAAAACCTATTTCTTAGTGCATAAGTTGAAAATTCCTAAGGCAATTAGGACTATGAGTATTTAGCCCACCAAGACTATATAAAAAAAAGGTTATTTTTATTAATAAAAATTTGGGGTATTACATTCGATCTTTTCTAGGCATGACATGTGTGTTCTTTGACTGATTTAATAGTCAAATTTAATATTGAGGAACGAAAAAGGGCAAAATTGCTACATTTTTGTAAACTTCTAGAGCAAAATTGCTCCTTAGCAAAGATTTCTAAGGCAAAAATAATACTTGACTCTTATTTGATTGATGAGGTGGCATGCCACATGTACACTAGGGGGCAAAATTGCCATGTTTTGTTAACTTCCATGGCAATTTTGCTCTATAAAAAACTTCTTTCCACCTAGTGCTCTTCAACCAAAACTTTCGGGGCAAATAAGATTGTTACGGACCGGCCCAATGGCCCAGATCCATACTACGGCCCAACGTAACTAGAAAGCATAGCCAATATAAGCATAGCTGACACATCGACAGGATCCTACCAAGGTGAGATCTATCCTAACCAACACCTCGAGATACTCGCCCCTAATATCTCGGACCCGGATCTTGCTCACCCCGAGTATCTCGCCAGACTGAGATATCCACCTCGGACACCTCTATAAATGCAGAGGAAGGTCAACCAGGTGCACACGTTCTAACTTATGATCTATTTACTTTCTGTCACACAGAGCACACACACCACCCCCTGGCTAATAGGCTCCAAGTTTACTGCGAACTACTTGGACTTTGATCCCTTCAAAGGGTACGTAGGCTCTAGGCTTGACACCTAGTCAAGTCCAATCAAGTCCTGTTCACGGAACAGAACATTGGCGCCGACTGTGGGGACCATAAATTTCTATCCCCGTGACCACTAATGGCGAACACCAGAAGCCACAGCAGAAATCCACCACCGCAGGTTGACGGAGTCCCCCTGCCAGACCAAACTCAGGTTGGGCCAAGCCAACCACAAATTCAACCACGACGACAAAACACCTCGGAGGGACACGTTACCGACACAGCAACTTCCCCTCCCGCAGATGATCAGCCGCTGTTGGAGACACGCAGGGAGGTTCCGACCCAAGACGCTCTGGCAATAGAAGCTGACGTCCGCATTCTTCGGAGGACGCAAGAGTCATTTCTTCAAAGGTTCGAAGACAAGGAGAAGCGGGATCACCTGCAACGACAGGCGGACTTCCGAACCTTTGCGCAAATGATAAGGGAGGAGTTCCAGCGCCATCACCAACAGGAAAACCGGAGAGAACCTCGTACAGGAAGAGAAGGGGCTGCCGCGGACAGCAGCAGTTTGTCGAGTAGCCCAGGACCGAGAACCAGGTGAAGGAACACCAACAGACCAAATGGGAGGACGAGTGCAGAACGAGGCCACCCACCACCTCCAGAAGACCGTGACGGCACAGGGGGCCAAGATGGTAATACAGACCACAACGGCCGAGACGGAAGGGAAGGCTGAGACCCAGAAGAGCATCGTGTGGTAGACAAAACCCACCGGACACATGGATCACCCCGTCGTGGGTCACCTCGCCATGGATCGCCCCGAGAATACCGGATGAAGTACCTAATGTGATCCGGCCGAACCCCATTTTCAAGAGAAACAGCAACGGCTCGCTATCCGAAAAACTTCGATCTAGCCGACCTCCCAAAATACGATGGGACACAGGACCCACGCAATCATCTAGAGGTTTTTGAGAAGCTAATGTTGGTCCGGTCGATTGATGGCCCGGTTATTCAGCGCCTCTTTGCTGCCACTCTGACGGACTAGCACATAAGTGGTTGCCCTCACTCCCCGACAACTCCATTCAGGACTTCGAAGACCTCGGATGGAAATTTGAGCTGCATTTCGCCACGAGTAAGAAGCAGCCGAAATCCTAATTCACGCTGAGTAAGGTGAGACAGAGGAAGGGTGAGGCACTGCAGAAGTATCTGGACCATTTCCGAGACGTGGCGATGCAAGTCCGATCGCAATCTGAGGACGTCCATGTACATTGCCTTGTTAACGGGCTAGATCCATCATCACGCCTGGCTAAGAACCTATGCAAAAACCGGGTCTACACTCTGACCGAATTCTACACCCAAGCGAAGAAATACTTGGATGTGGAACAAATGGAGGTGGCCAACGTGGACGAACCTGAGAAGACGAGGAATACCTCCCCCGACTATGGAGAGCGGTCAAACAAGCAAAAGGCCGAGTCTTGTAGGGGGAACAAAGACAGCCGGCCGAAGCCCGATAGGGCCGACATCAAAGCAAAGTACGACAGCTACACCCCTTTGAATGTCCCTCGGTCGCAAGTATGGAAAGAGGTGGTGCAGGCCAGATGAAGAAGGTCGACAAGCCGAGGCTGCTTAGAGGACGCTCCAACACGGACCGTTCAAAGTTTTGTACGTTCCACGATTGCCCCGGACACACCACTGATGAGTGTTATGACCTCCGCGATGTTAGTTCTCTGATGGTTTTGATGATTGCCAACAACTACAAACAATTAAAGAGGTTTTACTCTTAAGTGTTAAAATCTTGTTGAAGAGCAAACCTCGAGGTTGGTTTTTCAACCTCGAGGTTGAGTCTTACAAATGGTTTTAAGGTTAAGTGTCAAAACTTGGTTTCACAAAAGAAATACGTGAAACCTCGAGGTTGGAAAGTTAACCTCGAGGTTCAGGCCTTATTGAAAACCCCAAGTTTTACATTTAGACTTATAACCTCGAGTATCAAGAGCTAACCTCGAGTTTTGATCCATCCAGAGAAGTCATGGTTTTCATCAAGCATGGAAACCTCGAGGTTCATGTTTCAACCTCGAGGTTGGACACTTTAGTTTGAAACTTAAGCTTGAAGAAAAACACATTGACCTCGAGTATGAGTTATCAACCTCGAGTATTGTGACATACAGAGAGCAAACTGGTTTTCAAAGCATAGAAAACCTCGAGGTTAAGATTGTAACCTCGAGGCTGAGCCTTATGTTTAATATTGAACTTTGCATTTTCAAAGGCCAACCTCGAGTATGGATTTACAACCTCGAGGTTGTCGGGCTCCAGTGAAAAATGAAGTTTTGAAACAAGCTTCAAACCTCGAGGTTACCTTTGGAACCTCAAGGTTTGTGAGCTAGTGAGATTTTTCAAAAGGCTTCTCTTTAAGAGAAACCTCGAGGTTCACATAGCAACCTCGAGGTTGGATGTTTTAAAACCTATGCTTGCCTGAAACCTTCAAGCAAACCTCGAGGTTGGATGAACTAGCCTCAAGGTTTGTGACCGTTGGTGCATTTTCAAATTTGTGAAATCTGCTATATCTTGTTGTTTGATCTAATTGCTTTCATATATCATTCACTCATGTTTCCAGATATGTTTAACAACGTTTGTTGAGTGTGTTCAGTCATTATAGATCAAGATTATTGAAGATGTGTGATAAAAAGCAAAAAGGTGAACAGTGCATTTAATGCACCTGCACAATCTCACCTACTTTCGGCTAATCCATCTGAGCACGTCTAATGAACGTTAAAGAAAGCTTACTACATCAAGTAAAGTCAATTCCAACGGGCAGAAATTCAGAGAGCCACCACAGACAACATTAACTCTTGGATTAGCAGAAGATATAGAGAGAGAAGAAGCTTAAACTTGCACCAATGTTCTGCAAATGATCTCCAACGGCTAGAATTATTTCTCAACGGTCATTTAATGTTCTCTACCTATAAATAGAGAGCATTAACTCCATTTGCAGTTGATACACCTACTCTGAGCGAAATTCTACTAAGTTCATTTATTGTGTATTAGCTTTCACTTGTAAAGTATCATACTTGATACAAGCACTTCAGTGTTCATCATATCTACTCTGTAAGAGAGTCAAATACTTGTAAATCATTTATTGATTGAGATAACTACAAGTCAGGGGACTTGGTAGTTGGGGTGTATTGATTACAACTTGTAAGGGGGAGTGTGTTCTAGTGGGAGAGCAACTCTTAGTACAGAGTGTGTAATCAACTACATTGAGTTAGTGGATTGAAAATCCCAGGTGTGGCTTGGGGACTGGATGTAGGTCAAGAAAGGACTGAACCAGTATAAATTGCATCGTGTCTAGCTTTTCTCCTTACCATCTCTGTTTTACTCTGTTCTAAGGTATTAGAAACAGAACAAATTTAAAAATTTGTAGATACCCAATTCACCCCCCCTCTTGGGTATCAAGCTCCTGCTTTCACGCGACGCCATCGAGAAATTCGTAAGGGAGGGGAAACTGCGTCAATATGTAATTAAAACCCAGGGGAGAACGAACGGCAAGCGCAACTATGGCGGCCGCAGCAAAAGTCCCGCCAAGGACACGCGAAAGCCTGACAAGAGGCGAAAGACCGACTCAGACGACGAATTTCCTGATGTTGATTTCCAGTGCAACGTCATCAGCGGAGGATTTGGTGGAGGCGGAGACACGGCAAGCCAGTGAAAGAAATACCTTCGAGAGGTCTTGACCGTGAGTAACCTCCCCAAGTTCAAAGATGATCCCACAAAGCCGAGGCCGCCCCCTTTGACCTTCATCGACGAATAGCTAAAGGAAGTCATTCCCGGCCACTAGGACGGACTGGTCATCACCGGAACCCTGGTAAACTGTTGTGTCAAAAGAATTTTTGTGGATGCAGGGAGTTCGGCCGACATTATAAGCTGGGACTCCTATAAAAGGATGCACCTCGACGCGGAAGATTTAAAGTCGTGCAAGACCACCTTGATCGGGTTTGACGGAGAGCGCTCCTTCCCAAAGGGTTACATCGACCTCAGATTGACCCTAGAAACAAAGGAGGCCTTCAAGTCAGAACGCGTGAGGTTCATAGTAGCCGACTTCCGTTCTCCCTACAACATCATCCTGGGCTGGCCAACCATACACGCTTGGGACATGCTGGTTTCCACGAAACATCAGAAGTTGAAGATGATCAACGACAAAAACCAGTTGGTCGAGGTGTCCAGAGACCAAAAAGAATCACGGCAGTGTTACTTCGAGACCCTTTGGGTCGAGGAAGGAGGACCCTCATCTCCACCCCGGCTCAGATATAACGAGACCATGTCCGACGACGACGAGGAAAGGCATCCCCGACAACCGATCAACATGGTAGAACTCGATCTCCGAGAGCCAAAAAACCCGAGACCGGAGCCAGAAAGGGAACTCGAGGAAGTAACCCTAGGAACGGATCCCAAAAAAACCAAGATCGGCAGAGATATGAATGAGGACCTAAAAGCACAAGTGGTCCAGTTCTTAAGACAAAATCAAGATGTCTTCGCTTGGACCTCGGTCGAAATACCTGGGATCGACCCACACTTCTGTTGCCACAGACTCGGCATATGGCCGGGATCGAGTCTGGTAGCACAAAAGAAGAGAAACATTGCCGACAACAGACAGAAGGCCCTAGAGAGCCACGTTGAAGAGCTCTTGGTGGTCGGGTTCATTCGGGAAGTACAATATACAACTTGGCTCTCGAATGTGGTCATGGTACTCAAACCAAGTGGCAAATGGAGAGTATGCGTCGACGACACAAACTTGAACAAGGCATGCCCGAAGGACTCCTACCCGATGCCAAACATTGATCAGCTCGTTGACAACTCGGCTGGGTACCAGCTACTTTCCTTCATGGACGCCTACTCCGGATACAATCAGATTGCCATGCATCCGGACGATCAGGAAAAGACCGCCTTCATGATTGACAAGGAGAACTACTGTTACAACGTCATGCCTTTCAAGTTGAAGAATGCCGGAGCCACGTATCAACGAATGATGAACCGAGTCTTCGAAGATCAGATTGGCTGGAATATAGAAGTCTATATTGACGACATGATTGTAAAGTCGAAGCTCCCAGAGGATCACATCCAAGACCTGGAGCAAACGTTTGAAAAACTCAGAAGACATCGGATCAGGCTGAATCCGGCCAAGTGTGCTTTCAGAGTCCCGGCAGGAAAGTTCTTGGGCTTCATGCTGACGAACCGAGGGATCGAAGCTAACCCGGATAAATGCAAGGCCGTCCTAGAGATGCAACCGCCGAGGATCAAGAAAGAGGTTCAACAATTGACGGGCCGCTTGGCCGCCCTAACAAGGTTTTTGCCCAGGTCAGCGGAGAAAACTCTACCTTTCTTTAAGTTATTGAAGAAGGAAACTCATGGGGGCTGGAATCCGGATTGTGACGCGGCCTTTGAGGAAATCAAGCATTGTCTGGCAACCCTTCCAGTGCTCACAAAGCCGGAACAAAGGGAGACCTTATTCCTGTACCTGTCAATTGGCAATGAAGCCGTAAGTGCTGCCTTGGTAAGAGAAACCAAGGCCGGACAGACGCCCATCTACTTCATAAGCAAAGCCCTACAAAGTTCTGAACTCCGGTATCAGAAGCTGGAGAAAGTGGCCTTTGCCCTACTCACCGCGGCGAGACGACTCCGGCCATACTTTCAAGGACATCGGTTAATGGTCCGCACCAGCCAGCCGATACGGCAGATTCTTCACAAGCCAGACTTAGCAGGAAGAATGACCAACTGGGCCATTGAGCTGTCAGAGTTTGACATCACGTTTAAAGCCCGGCAGGCGATCAAATCACAGGCTCTGGCGGACTTTATCAAGGAGCTGACCCCGGCAATAACAAGCAATGGAACCTGGAAGGTGTACGTGGACGGATCCTCTAATGCTAAGGGCAGCGGTGTAGGAGTCATCGTTGAAAGCCTACAGGGGGTCGCCACCGAGCACTCCCTCCAACTGAAGTTCCCGACCTCTAACAACCAAGCCGAGTACGAGGCCCTTTTGGCCGGACTGCTCCAAGCAAGAGATAATGGAGCACAGCGAGTAAAGATTTTAACCGACTCACAGCTCGTAGCCACACAAATCGACGGCAGCTACCAAGCAAAGGGACCCCTTATGGCGAAATATTTGAACCGCGCCAAAGAACTCATGGCTGAGTTTGATGAATTAATCGTCACCCATATCCCAAGAGAAGAGAATACCAGAGCCGACATCCTCTCCAAACTAGCAAGCACCAAGGGACCGGATAGTCACAGAACCGTGATCCAGCAGAATTTGACCGAACCTAGCTGCGTCATGACCATCTCGGCAGGCACTGACTGGAGGAAGCCAATTGTAGACTACCTGGAGCGGGGGATTATCCCGACGGATCCAACCGAGGCCAGAAAGTTGATCAGGGAAGCCGCTATCTACGCCATGGTCGATGATCAGCTTTACAGAAAGGGATTACATTGCCCAATGATGCATTGTCTAGGTGAGTCCGAAGCAAGGTACGTGTTGGCCGAACTACACGAAGGAAGTAACGGCCATCACATGGGGGGTAAGGCTATTGCTAGAAAGGCACTATGCGCTAGGTACTATTGGCCTACCATGAAGCATGACGCCATGGAAGCAGCCAAGAGGTGTGATAGTTGCCAGAAACACGCTAGGATCATATGGCCTCTGCCTACAGAATTGAAAGGCATGCCGGCCCCTTGGTCCTTTTACAAGTGGGGCATGGACATCCTCGGACCATTCAAACCGGCGCAAGGACAGTGCAGGTGGCTCATCGTCGCTGTCGACTACTTCACCAAATGGATCGAGGCAAAGCCGCTAGCCACGATAACCTCGGCCAGAGTAATGAGATTCTTTCGCCACAATATCGTCTCCCGATTCGGAATATCTGCTAAAGTTGTTATGAATAATGGGACCCAGTTCATGGACCATAGATTCCAGGCCTTAATGTCTGACTTGGACATTAAGCAACATTTCTCCTCTGTTGAACACCCACAGTCCAACGGCCAGGCCGAGTCGGCCAACAAGATCATCCTGGACGGACTCAAGAAACGCATGCTACGGGCCGACACCAACTGGACCGAACAACGTCACAGTGTTCTTTGGGGATACAGGACGAGCGTATAGTCCTCGACGCAGGAGACCCCGTTTCAATTGACCTATGGCTGCGAGGCTATGATCCCGGTCGAGATTGGGCAGCCTTCATGGAGAAAGATAAAGGCCGGGCAGGAAGGACAGCAGTCCAATAACGACGCCTTAAAGACGGATTTGGACCTTATTGATGAAGTCTGAATTACGGACACTGCCGAGAACTAGCGGCCAAGCAACTCCTCGTGGCTAAGTACAATCGAAAGGTTCGGCCACGGTCTTTTAACCGGGGGAATCTAGTACTTCGGCGGGCCGACATAGGTAACAAGAACGCCTGGGACGGAAAGCTTGCGGCTAATTGGAAAGGTCCATACCGGATCAAAGAAAAGCTCAACGGAGGGGCATACATTCTCGAGACCTTGGCAAGGAAGCCAATCAAGAGAACCTGGAATGCCGACAAATTAAAGATATACCATAGCTAGATCCTGGCTCGGCGGAATAGTGCCACTATTTGGTTACTCTTTTAAGTTTTTAAGTTTGAGTTGCTTTTGACTTTTATCAACTTATGTTCATTTGTAAAGCTCTTTAGGGCTATTTTTATCAATAAAGGATCCCACTGAGGAGATTCACGAATGTGCATAAATACTTGCTTAAGCATAAAACCGAGGCAATCAAGCCCGATCAAAAACTTGAAGCCGAGGCCAATAAGCCCGGCATGAGAAAACGGCCCTGAGGTCGTGTACCTGGCCACTAAAAAAAACATCTAGATGTATGAAACCGGCCGTTGTACTTCGACAGGCATTGGTTAGAGCTCGGCGAAGGCGCCATACATGGCCTTTCGCGAAATTGACGCGTCAACGCTCGCCCGACTAAGCAAGCGGCCTATCATGTCGACCCTGATCAGGTCAAAATGTTTGACTAGAGGCAGATGAAGCCTCGGTTGAACATGTGATAGTTTAGCCCTTACGTCGGTTATTGTTAATCCAACTAGTTAAAGTCGGACCGAGTTAGTGCGGTTAAAGTTAAGGACCCCCGAGGTACAAACATAAGACCCTGCCCCAACCTCCCACACGCAAGTGTGGTCGAGGAAAACGACTTGTATTCATTACGGTCAACAAATATCTAAACTAAGTTTGGAAATTATAACATAGGCAAAAGGATGATAAAAAAGTAAATCATTCATTGTCTAATGTATATACATAGCGGCCCAAAGGCCAGAATTGCTCAAAACCAACAAAGGGCACAAACGCCCGAAAAAGAAAAAATACAAGGGTCCAAATTAGCTGGATGACCCGGCCTCAGGAACCCGACCCTCGGCGGCACCCTCCCTCGCTCCATCAGCATGGGACTCCTCGGCGGCTGGAGACTAGTAAGGGATCAGATTCCCGTCCTCCACAAAGGCGGGGTAATCATACCCATCAACGTTAAGCTCCACGCCGGGGTTAGAAAACAGGATCTGAGCCAAGGCCTGCTCAAAACATTCCCTGGCTATCTGCAGCAACGCCTCGGATGCCTCCTGATGCGCCGCCTGCTCCGCAGAAAGGGCCGTCTTGGTCGCCTCATGCTCCTCAATCAGGGAAGCCCGCTGCTGCTGAAGGACTTTCACGGCAGCCAGACTCTCGGACAACCCCTGTTGAGCTCGGGAGCACTCCTCGGCCAACTTCTCAGAGGAGCCTCGAGAAAGTTGGAACTCCTGATCAGCCTTCACCGCCACGGCCTTGGCAGCATCCCGCTCGGCCCTGGCCCGCATCCCGCTCCTCCTCAGCAGACTTGACTTTAGCCTCTGCCGTGGCCAAAGCCTTCTTTAGCTCCTCCGAAGACTTAGCCTTAGCCTCTGCCGCAGCCAAAGCCTTCTTCAGCTCCCCCTCGGATGCCCTCAGCTTTCTGCAGTCAGCGTCGGCCTTGACATACTTCTCCCGCACCAACACCAGGGCCTGAAGAAACCCAACGGACTGGCACAAGTGATGTTGGGCTGAATGTATCTCGTCCAAGGCTGGCAGAGACATAGGCCGGTTATCCATAAAATGCCGAGGATGAAGGAAAGCAACATCCACCTTTGGGACCACCCCCTTCTCCCACAGAAAGTTGCGTGGGAACACCGAAGACGGATCAGGCGGCGGAGGTGAAGCAGAGAACGAGCTTGACGGGGCCTCAGGGGAAGTCACAGGCTCGACCTCCTCTACAGCAACCACGGCCTTTTTCCCCTTCGAAGCCTGGGACTCTACTACCTGGGAAGGCTTGACAACGGCAGCAGGGGTAGATCCTTGGCCGACTGAGGCCTTGGATTTCTTCGCCACATCGGCCTTCGGTGCAGCGGCATCCTCGGGGGCATCTCGCTTCCTCGTCTGTCGGCTCGGGGAGGCAGCAGTAGGATTCGCCTTTCGAAGATAGAGCGGAAGGGCATTCATGTCTCGGGCTGAAAGAACAGAGATGAAACAAGTCAGTAAAATGAATCCAAGGTCCAAAACAGAATACAAGACAATATGCTAAGCAAAAAGCCCTACAAGTAGAAGGAAGCGGCTTAGAACCCTCCCCGGTTATAAAGAAGCTGGCGGGCTTCAAACCATATTCTAGGCGATCGTCTAGTCGAGGGATTTTCTGGGCGAATGCAGAGATCTCGGTTCGTCCAGAGCCAAACGTGGGTTATTTATATTTCGTTCAATGATGGAAGTCTCTGGAATCTGAACGTTGGGTTGATCGATTTTAATCTGTTTCTTCTCGTTTTCTTATATTCTATTTTATCTTTGCTTCATTTAAATTGCATTTCTATTTTAGTTTATTAATTTAAAAATCCAAAACCCAATCCCCCCTTGTCTTCATTGCATTTGCATGACATTTAGATTACTTAGGATTCAATAAAAAGCTCCTCGAAAAGAGAGAACGATCCTAGGTTTGCCTATACGCAATCCTTGGTTAATTGTTGATTGTGGATCCCAAGGCTAATGACAAAAGGTCTCCATCAAATGGCGCCGTTGCCGGGGAGCTAAGTAATTGGCTCCCTAGGTGATTTAATTGTCAAATTCACTTTTGACAAGGGGTTTCTCTTGTGAAGCTGGTTAGATTTGCATTTTTGATTTTTTATTGCATATAGTTTAGGATTTAAGCATTTTCATCATTTTTTTAAAAAAATCTTTTCTTTTTCACTTACATTTGTATTTTATTAGATTCATTTTCTAAATTTTTATAGTTAGATAGTTATCTTGTAATTCCTTGGGAATTAATTATATTGAAATTTCATGGCTTGATTTTATGGCAATCATAATCTACCTTTCAATTCTTACTCTTTTGTAGGCAATCAAGAATGTCATGGTCCTTTCTACCACCCATTACATGAACCATACCACCAACCTCCATTTCAACAATATCATCAACCCTCTCACTTACCATACCATCCTTCATTCCAGCCTACTTCAGGACCATGCCATCCATCTCATGAATTCCAATACCCATTTGACCCACCTTATGAACCTCATTCTCAACCATGTATGCCCAACCAAGATCCTTCATTTTGTGAAGTCATTGGAGATCACCAAAATCAAATGGCTTGGGCTGTCAATAAGGAGTGGTCACATAAGGACAACCTTCATCAACAAATAGAATCTCTTTGTTGAATGATGGAACAGCAAGTGAAATCATCTGAGAGATTAAGAAAGGAAATTGAGCAGCAAGAACAAATGTTGAAAATGAATTTTCAACAAAATCCTTCTCTCATAGCCACACATACACAAGAAATGAAGCAAGTACAAAAGCACATTGAAGAGTCTTCTCTCCCATTTGGTAATGATCCTATCCTTATAGAGGTAGACTCTCCAACTACTTTGATTAATGAAGCAATTCATGATTTGAGTGATAATGAGGTGGACGAGGAAATCATTGTTGAATCCCCTCAATTGTTTGGAAATGTAATTGCTCAACCAATTGGTTTAGTAGTAGTGATTCGACTGTACTTGTTGATGAGTGTGTTCCTATTTCTTCATGTGATGCTTTAACTAATGAAAATGCTTCTCTTCATAGTACTAGTGATGATTGCGATAAATTACATGACATATTTTCATGCTGTTGTGAAGAATATCAAATATGTGTAGATTGTTATCATGAAAAATGTCATTTACTTGTTGATCTTTTTTAAAAAAAGCATTTAGTGAAGTGGTTGATTCTACCATTGATCATAATGCACACTCTTGTACTATTGATGATAGTAAGCATGTCAATTTTGAAAAGGTTGAACCAAGCATGGATGCCAATGTTGTTGAAGATGTTCTTGCTCAATGGTATGTTGATTATCCTGATTTTGCTTGGACAAGTAATTCTGCCAATTGTGCATGTTCTGATAATGAATGGTGCGCTATTTGCACTGAGATTAATGCTGCATTATTTGGTGATTCTGTATTGATTGTGGATTCTGTTGTTGATGTGAGTGAAAACAATCATAGCCTGGAATGTCAAATGTACGAAATTCCTGTTGGATTACTTCCTTGTAGTCTTGTTGGTGCCAAAGATTCTAAAATTTTGATTGATAAAATCCTGCATGTTGATGAATCTTTCCAACAAGTACTTTCCTGTGATTTGCCACCTGATTTAGAAAAATAAGATAATTGTTTTAAATCTTTACATAGTCCAGGTCGTGATGATTTGAAAAATTCTCTTCATTCTTCCACTCTTGTGATTGCAATGATGATGTGGTGTACTCCAACACTAAGTTGGATTCCACACCTTCCATTTTGCAAACACAAGAGAATGTTCACGATATGATTGGTTACTTGACTCCTACTGATGGGAGTATCATTGATTTCCTTGGATGTGATAGTTACTTGGAGTGTTTGGAACTTAACATGTCTTTCATTCACTCAAAATCTCTCCATGTCTCTATTTTTGGATGGGATACTGCTATTTGCCTGTCTTATTTGCAGGCACATTCTTAGAAAGGTTGTCGATGGAACCAACATCCACCGTACATTCTTGAACCTCTTCCAATAGATCCTGAGCCACCTCCACCAAGGAAATTCAATGCGGGAGAAGATGTATCAAGGGAAAAATTCATTATTCTCATCAAAGATGAGAACTTCTCCTTCAAGCGACTCAAGATACTCTAACAAAGGTTGTCTCTTTCCATACTTATTTTCTTCCTAATTCATATGATTACTTGGGCTTAATTGTTGTATGAGGAAGATAAGTGTGGGGGAGAGACACAATTCAGTAGAAAAGTAGAAATAATGTAGTTTAGTAGGTTTTAAAAAAAAGTCTTTATGAATAACACGCTCTCTTTCTATGATTGCTCTACCTCTTATGAACCTTGACATCTTGGTTTTGATGGATCCTTCTTTTTGAGGCTGAATTTCTGGACTCTTGGATTATATTTCTTGGTAGTTAATTTTGGGATGCTGGTTGCATGATTTGGTATTAACCTTTGTGAGGTTTTGGGCCTGCATGAATGGAATTCATCTTTTACCATTCTTTCTTTCATGTGTGCATCTGCTCATGATTTGTGTTCTCTAGAACTTGCTCCTTTTCTTTTTTAAGCTAATTTTTCACTTACGTGCATAAGTATGATGGAAGCTTGTTTTATTTCTTTCATTTTCCCACTTTGGCTAAATAGCTTTTCCCTTATATTATATTTCCTTTGCTAGCCCCTTTGTGCCTTCTTGACTCATTCTTTTCTAAGCCACATTACAAGCCTAAGCGTAAAACCATTTTATCCCACACCTTGAAAATTTATTGAGCATTGGTTTCACCTTAGTTTTGTGCTTAAGTGTGGGGGTTGCCCAGGTGTGCAACATTTTAAGTGTGGGGGGAGTATTTGATTGTGTATCATTCATCATTTGGCATTGATTTTGGTCATTGTTATTCTAAAAAAAAAAGCAAAAAAAAAGTACAAAAAAGAAAAAAAAACAAAAGAAAGAGAGGAAAAAAAAAAGAAAGGAAGAAAGAAAGAAAGAGAGGAAGCAATGTAAAGAAGGAGAAATACAAAGAAATGTTATTGAGGTGATTTGCTATTATTAACTGATGTTCTTTGAATTTCTTGGGTGCTTAGCCTATCATATCCATACTTATTCACACCTATACCCTAGCCCCATTACAGCCTTCAATAACAAGCTCTCTTGATTTTTGTATGCATGTGTTATAAGTGGTGGAGAAGTAGAAATTGAACAAGCTTATGGTAGGACAATTTTCTTGAGTAGAATATGAGCGATACACTTATTGACCCTATACACTTGAGAGATTGATTGAGGGCATCCCTTGAGAAACCATCTTGTGTGATTAGCATCATTGATTGAGATTGCCAGGATTTGTAATTGGAGATGAAAGGATTTTGGTCTTGATTGATTGGTCTTTTGAAGCTTTGTGTTCTTTGTTAAATTTTTCTATTGTTAGCAATTGTTAGAAAGGAAGAATTTTTCATTTTAGTCTTTTTCTTTTAATTTTGCCCAAGAGTGCAAAAGGATAAGTGTGGGGGAATTTGATGATTGAATATTATTACACTTAATTGTATCTCTTGGTGAATAAATTTAGGATTGTTTAGTTAATAAATAATGGATTTTATTACTTAATCGAGCTTTGAGCTTTTAATTGGATTTAATTCATTTTTATGATTAAATTCCAGATTTACAGTGATTTAGTATTTTCGTCATAACTTTTGATCTAGATATCCGATTAGCCTGATTCTCCTTTCTTTTTTTTAGATGATTCAGAGAGCTACAATTGTTATGAAGACTCGGAAGGCTGATTCGGACAAGAAGATGGACGAAATCGGAGCTAAAGACAGACGCATTTTTCTGGATTTTTATTTTGCTCGAATTTTGTAATAAAAGACCAATTTTTAGAGGTTTCCTTTTTTTTTAAAAAAAAAAAATAGGGATTTCCTATTGATTAGGGGTTTCCTATTTATTAGAGGTTTCCTATTTTTTAGAGATTTCCTATTTATTAGAGGTTTCCTATTCTTAGTCATCTTTCCTATATAAGGAAAATTAGATGGTGGCTACAAACATATTCTCAGTTACCCTTTATGGGGTTTTCAGATTAAATTAGAAGCTTTTTATTTTCTTTGAGTTGTTCTTCATGTTCTTCTTCATCTTTTCTTCTGCGTTTTTCCTAGCCATGCTTGGCTAAGCTTCTTTGATTGACCCAATGTTGAGGATTCCATGATTCGTCCAGAGAACTTGTGCTTTATCGGTGATTTAACTCGTTTCTATTTTCATCTTATCGGATTCGATTTCTGAAAATAGTTCGAATATTAGATTTAATATTCGGTTTGGTTCATCCCAAAGACTAAGTTCGAACTAGGTTTTAAGTTTTGTTGTGCGATCGCACAGTGGGACGCCGCTGTTCGGACATATTCTAGGCGATCGTCTAGTCGAGGGATTTTCTGGGCGAATGCAGAGATCTCGGTTCGTCCAGAGCAAAACGTGGGTTATTTATATTTCGTTCAATGATGGAAGTCTCTGGAATCTGAACATTGGGTTGATCGATTTTAATCTGTTTCTTCTCGTTTTCTTATATTCTATTTTATCTTTGCTTCATTTAAATTGCATTTCTATTTTAGTTTATTAATTTAAAAATCCAAAACCCAATCCCCCCTTGTCTTCATTGCATTTGCATGACATTTAGATTACTTAGGATTCAATAAAAAGCTCCTCGAAAAGAGAGAACGATCCTAGGTTTGCCTATACGCAATCCTTGGTTAATTGTTGATTGTGGACCCCAAGGCTAATGACAAAAGGTCTCCATCAAGGATCCGAGGTTTCGGGCCGAGGACCCTCGTAGAAGTTGAGAGGTTGAGCCAGCAAAGCAGGAGATTCGGAGCTGATTGAGGTGTCAACCCCGGCCCTAACAGGAAGCGCGAAGGGAATGACCCCAATTGCAGGGCGGATGGGAGGAGGCATCGGAGCTCTAACAACAGCAGGATGGGGCCCAACCTGCCTCGGACGACCAACACCGCCTCGGCGCAAAGGCGCCAATATCTCCGTTGCAGGAGGTTCACCCCCAAGAAGGAACATTTCTTCTTCCGGTAGCAGTACTGCTCTTGGCCTAGGAAAATTTCTACCTCTAGCCATGTGAGAAAACAAGGAGCCTAAGAACTAAGGGACTTAGGTCAGAAGGCGAAAATGTGTGAGAGTCTGGAGTAAGACTGTAACACCCCCGATTTCTAACGGTTTTAATAACAAAAATTTGAATAACTTCTATAAATAAAACTAATAAATTTCGAAATAACAATCTTGGGGAGTGCTACCGCCGCGCTTGTAGTGGACAAGCGCAAGGCTACTTATTACAATAATTTAAAGAAAAAAAACTTAAGCAAAAATGTGTTTTAGTCAAAATAAAAATAAAATAAAATAAACTAGCTAGCATTCTAATTGTTCTTCCTCACTTATCACTGCTAGCCCCAGCGGCCCCAACTTGAGACCTGTTTCAATGAAAATCTGCTCCCCCGAAGGATCGTCGCAGCCCATGAGCACACACACATCAGCAAACGCTGGTAATCCTAATAGTTAAAGATAACACAAAATAATAACAATAGTAACCGATAAACAAATAAATAATTAAATTAATTACATATGATGGGGAAAATACCATATATATATATATATATATATATATACATATATTTTTAAAATCCACAAAATCAATTTCTCATACTCAATATAGTTGTACTTTATCATTGACTCAGATATTATTATTTATTATCTTTTAAAAATTTCTTTAGACCCGGGAAACCCTGCCAGTCTATTTAGTTTAGTGGGAAGAGAACCATGGTAAACCCGGGAAACCCTGCCAGTTTACTCTGTGACCCGGGAAACCCTGCCAGCCACAATCAATCAAATTGGCCATCAAGTATATCAAGTATTTCTTCCTAGTGTGCACACCTCTTCCCAAAGTTGCTACTAGTGTCCCGGGAAACCCTGCCAGACACCACTTTGGGAAGAACAGATATCTCAATTTTCTCATCACATAATTTTTCGAGGCATAAAGCCTAAGATTGTGTTCATCACTTTGGGGGTACCATCCCAAAGCTATCCTCCCACTATTAAAATGTTTTAGATACACACAAAACAACCTCCTAAATTATCTCTATTATTTAATTATCTTATATATATATTTTTATATTATTATTTTAATATAAAAAAATATTTTGACCTAAAATCTGTTGATAACTTATCCTATTACGTAGGAGGTATTATATAAAGAAAAAGAAAATCCAATAGTAAAAGAAGATAACAAGGACAGCACATGCATTTTAATCAATTAAAAAAAAAACCAAATGCGAACCAGTAAGACGAACACGCGCAACCGAAAAGGAGAACACGTACAGGGGTTATATATATATATATATATATATATATATATATATATATATATATATATATGATTGCATAAGAATGAAGGAACACGTACAAGGGTTATATATATTTGATTTCATAAGAATGAAGGAACACGTACAGGGGTTAGAAATTTTCACACGCAAACCGATACAAACCAATTTGTGTTTATTTAGTAAAGAGAAAAAAACGCACAGGAGGTCATGCAATTATATTTCTCTCTTCTCGCACGCACACCGAGACTTCAATTTAGAATTAAAAAAAACGTACAGGGACATACTTGTTTAATTCATCCATATTAATCGTAAAAAAAAACGCACCGCAAAACAAAAACGCACAGCAAGGGAAATTGGATTCAATGTTAATTGTGAAATAGAAGCACGTAAACCTAGGCATCATAATTCCATACATATATATAACTATCTCTATATCTAAGTCTCATGGGGTTAGGATTACCTCGTCTCCGTGTTTGCTAACCTCCTAGAAGAACGAGGGTTTAGCCGCAGAGAAAAGTATCGGGTGTTTTCTAGGTTGAAGCGGCCAGACCTGGTATTTATAATTAAATTTAGGGTTTTGACTATGGGCTGGACCTTTTAATTATTAGATATATTTTGAATCCGATAATGAATTCAAAAAAAGATTAAAATTATATTTTGATATAACTAACTCCTAGAATCTAGGATCTATTCTTAATCAATCTAATAATATTATTTACAAAATAATATGGTTATCACCGGAACAATACAACACCATTAATATAATTTATTTATTTATTTATTTTGTATTATTTTAATCTATCATTATCATTTCTATTTCTATCATTATTATTATTATTATCATTAAAATCCGGGGTATTACAAAGACAGTGAAGGAGAAACCCAGAAGGTTCGCCAAGCAACCCAGAAAAATGGAAAGAACAGTAACACAGGTGACAGTCTTAGGAAAATAAACGAAAAAATACAGAGTAATACGGAACAAATATAAAGGGAAGTGAACGGAATACCTGTATGAATGAAATAAGGGAAACTTGGATGCTGGAAATCAAGAACGGCAAAGTTTCGATCGAAGAAGATGATGCTCTAAACTCAGAGAGAAACCAGAGAAAGACTTGAGAAAAACTGGATGAGCGGGAAAAGTGAAGATGAAAAAAGGGGAAAAGCTACTTAAACCGTTGAGGCAAAGTAGCGAAACGACAAGGGCAAAGAGGTCTTTTCAACATGGACACGACGGATTGGAACAGCGCGACGTAAGCGCATTAAATGCGCACCAACATCGAGACACGAACAGGCGCGGCGGTTGCAGGTGACCACCACTCAGGGCACACCAGGTGTAAAATTGCAATGATGGCGCACGCAGCAAGAATCCCGAACGACAGGTCAAATGCCACCGGGCAAGGGGCATGGATCTGAGGTCCCGGGCAAACGTCATGGGCCAGGGCGGATTGAGTAGCCACTCCGGTTACCTGGAACATAGCATCCTTGGCAAAGCACCAAGGGTTAAGCTTTCCAGAGACGTAAGAAGCCGGATCCCGGATTCAAAGTCACCTAAAAGGCCGCAGTAGCCGCAAAGCCGATTCGATTGAGACAAAGGCCCTGGACCCCGACAGAGGCTGGGGCCAACGAACATCTCGGCCGACCAGAATTCTGGACAACCGAGCTAGGGGCAACTGTTACGAACCGGCCCAATGGCCCAGATCCATACTACGGCCCAACGTAACTAGAAAGCATAGCCAATATAAGCATAGCTGACACATCGACAGGATCCTACCAAGGTGAGATCTATCCTAACCAACACCCCGAGATACTCGCCCCTGATATCTCAGACCCGGATCTCGCTCACCCCGAGTATCTCGCCAGACTGAGATATCCACCTCGAACACCTCTATAAATGCAGAGGAAGGCCAACCAGGTGCACACGTTCTAACTTATACTCTATTTACTTTCTGTCACACAGAGCACACACACCACCCCCTGGCTAATAGCCTCCAAGTTTACTGCAAACTACGTGGACTTTGATCCCTTCAAAGGGTACATAAGCTCTAGGCTTGACACCTAGTCAAGTCCAATTAAGTCCTGTTTACGGAACAGAACAAAGACCTTTATCCTAATATAATATTTGTGTGGATGTCCACATATCACCATTATCTCTATTATTTCCGGTATCCCATAGTTTTCTCTTATTGTCATCAAATTTGTAGATGTCAATTCTATTGAGATTGTTTAGCTATACCTATAAGTAGAGAAAATTTATTTTGTTCTGGTTACACTTTAATAGTGAATAAGAATTATTCTCTTCTGTTCTCATACCCTCTTTCTCTTATAATCTCTCTTTATTTATAATAAAAATTATTTTTTGGCAAATATAAATTCTTATTCTTATGTTTAAGAAGGATATTTTGGTCAAAACAAAATTTAAAAAATCAAACTTAATAGTCAATTAAAGGTCGCGTGGGTGAAAATAAAATATCAAATATGTAAACAAGGTGTGTGCAACATACATTTTAAGTTCAATATAGGTTATATAGTTTTTAAAATAGAGATGTTTCTATAATTTAGATAAAACACAGAGATGATTAGTATATTTTACTCTGTATTTTAAGCATTTTATGGGCATGGTAGAAGAAAAAACGAAGCAACAACGTTTGAATTTTCATATAAAATAAAATCATCATACCAAAAAAATATTTTTTAAAAAAAAAATAAGAAATAATGCATAATATATTACTGACACTATTTTTTTACCATCATTTTTTAAATATAAAATCCATTTTTAATGACATGTTAAATCAGAGCTTCATATATATATATATATATATATATATATATTAAAAAAAATAGGGGATTGCATGCAGGTTTCAAGGAAGAGGAAAAAAAAAATCACAAACAAATCCTGTAAAATCATCAAATTGCATCGAAGTCCCATGAAACCTGAGATATATTAATTTGAATTGAGAAAGGGTTTAGGTCCAAAAATACCAAAGAACTATTGCTGTAAGTGCAACCAGCACAATAAACTTTTTTTGGGACCAATAATGCAAAAAAACTATTGAATTTGTAAAATCAGCACAATGACGTTATACCTGCCCAAAGGTCCGTCTGCAACCGCTGATTTGAGTGAAATCAATTGACATGTAGAAACAAGAAGAACGAGATCAAATTTCAATTGGTGTTAACCAAGTTGGTATTGCGGCAGATCCAACCAATTTGAATTAATAATTGATGGATCCATCGTCATTCCCTTTTGAATCTAGAAACAAGAAGAACGAGATCAGGTCACTAACAAACTAAACTTTATACATATAATCATCCAAAGTATTATACATTATTCATCATTCATCATCAGCAGTGCCATCAACGACTAAAATTTTGACACGCAAACCAACAAGAAGCAATGAAAAAGGAAGGAAAATTCATCTAGTAAGGTATGCAAAGTTAGATGTCCGGACCCGGAGGATCTACAAATCCGACCGATTCTTGAAGTCGGAGGCGAGTCGAGTAGCGATCGCCGAGTGATACATGGTGTCGTGAGAAATCTCCATCTCCATGGTCATCAAGCGGAGCTGCCTTGCCTTATCCTCCGTGAAGCAGCCGGCGAATCTTGGTTTTCCAGTTTTCGATTTCGACGCGGTAACAGACTCGGATTTCTCCGAGAGATCTGCAGCTTTGTTGTTGTTATTGGAATCAATGTAGTCAGGTTCAGAAGACCAGCCAAAGATCGGAGTCCACCAGCTAGAAGACGAATTTTTCCGGCGATCTTGGTCGGGCTTGCGGTTGCCAGAGTTAGCAGAAGATTGGATAACGGCAGGGCAGAGGGAGGTGAAAGTAGAAGCCATCTAGCAGACGGACGTTTGGGCAGGTATAACGTCATTGTGCTGATTTTACAAATTCAATAGTTTTTTTGTATTATTGGTCCAAAAAAAAGTTTATTGTGCTGGTTGCACTTACAGCAATAGTTCTTTGGTATTTTTGGACCTAAACCCATTGAGAAAATACCACTTTGCCTTTGTTAATTTGAGCAACCAATGACAAGTTAAAATGCCACTAATAACAAGTTAGGTACCACCAAGGACAAGTCATTGAACAACCAATGACAAGTCCTCAAAACGTGGTGGCACCCTTAGAACCGGTAACATGGTTCAAACCACCAGCCTGTGCAGTTTGGAGTGGGTTAGGGTTGACATTTTGCCATCCCGCAAAAGTGCGAGCCAATGTGACACACAAGTTGTTGTTGTTATTATTTTTTAAAAAAGATAGAGAATTAGAGATGTAAAACTCATAAAGCCCTAGCTCCTTCCCTTGCTCAAATGTTGATGTTTTGGTAGCTTTGAATGTTGCTTCAAACCAAATTATTATATCTTGATTGCTTAGAGATAATTTGTCGTTTTTTCTTTGTAAACTTCAGAAAATTTAATGACTCTATCTCTTGAATTGTGAATATTTTTGAATTTATAATTAGAATGCTTGATGCTAAAAATGCAAATTTAACGTCTCACATATATGTGTTTTAGTTGTATTAATTAAAACAAAACAATAATTTTGGTTCGCTGCTATTGCACGGCTGTGGCTGACTAGGATTAACATTTTGTTAGCCCACAAAAGTGTTCAGCCTATGGGGGGTCGACCCGCATTAAGAGCTCTACCTTAACTTGTTATTGGTTATTCAATAACTTATTATAGATGATATCCTGACTTCCCATTGTTTACTCAAATTAACAAGGATAAAGTGATATTTTCTCAATTCAAATTAATATTCACTTCATACAATATGCTAATTTAGCTTTACAAAAATATAGTAAGACATTAAGGTCTTAGGTTTCGGACCAAAAACTATAGCAAAAGATAAAGTTGGGAGAAGACATGAATCTCTCTACTAGGAATTGCAAAGCAATTCTGCATCACATCGAGAAAGCATCCGTCAATCGACAAATATTCCTGCCTTTAAGTCCAAACACAAAGCAAAGTTAAGTCCAGTCCAATGAGAAATGGTCAAAAGTCAAAACTACAGTCGGTACTTTGAGTTCTTACATCTTTCACGACAAGTCTCTCCGAAGAATTCAATCTTGGAACCAACCACTCCAATGTATAGAACGAGCAGTTTTCATGATTACTCATAACACGATAATCCTCTGAAAGGCAACAAGCATACGCTATTATTTCCAATGTATATTAAAAAAAAAACAACAACAACAAAAAGGCATATGCTAAATTGGTGACTAATAATTGGGTTAATACAATTTTTGATCCCTCAAGTTTACTTTATTTTAGATTTAGTTCCTTAAGTTTCAAACCATGGGTTTTAATCCCCAAAATGATAAAATACTCCATGTCTTTTACTAAATTATAAGGACTAATGTCTTAAACGGAATAAAAATTGAGGGACAAAAACTAATGATTTGAATCTTGACAAACTAAAATCAAAATGAGAGCAACCTTGAGACTAAAGATTATGTTAACCCTTTATGATTAAAGCAATTGCCCACTATTATTAATTAGTAGAAATTGACACTAACCTGAAGCACGAACGAGTATTCGATGTGTAACAAAGGCCTGCAATTAGTGGAGGCACATCACACAAGAGTGCTCAATTTTAAATTCTTAAACCGAGTCCATGTCCAGGAAATTAAAACAGCATTGGGAGCCATTAGGGGTTATGACAACAAGGTCGATATTTTAAGACAATTCACCTTTTAAAGTTAGCTCAACACCACTTGTCTAGACCATGGAATTTCTGTAAACAAGGAGCCGTACAACTCCACTTTCTATTTTCATTTCCTCGTTTCTGTACTTACATCACCAATCATTTCTCCTCGTTCTATAGTTAATAACAGTCATTTTAATTCTATCTTCATTTCTACTTAAAAACACTCACGAGCACGCACAATTTTCAGGTACTTTACATGGCTTTACCTGCCAGACAGAAGGCATATACTCACGATACTGAATAGCTTGATCATTTCTTGTCACGTTCCTGGAAACTCTCTCAGCTTGTTGATTATCTTTGATGAAGTTCCTGCCATACAATATTAACGTACATACAATCATGAATTAAAGATACTGGAATTGAGACTTTTTATTAAATAAAAAATGCATTATGGAGGATATACTCGATGACTTATGAAAAGATGAAGCGGCAAAGTACTGCCAGATTTGCAAAGGCAAGGAACCCAATAAATCATTATTACAGCGGGAAGAATTACTAGGTTTAAAAAGAACAACATTGAAACTACAATTACTAGGTTCATTGGGAGGGAAGCCAATTAATTAATTAATTACTAGTAGTATCATGGAGCTGGTTAATTCTAAAAATTCAAATTATTGATTCGGTTTTTTATTTCTTTTATTTTTTGGTATAAGGTTTTTTAATTTCTTTATTTTCCTACACTTTCTGAAAACTACCTAAGGGAAAAGAGGGTGGTCTCTCTAGTTTTCAAATTAACTGTCACTCTCGTCTGTGTGAATATTCAGATTGAGCTCAAACTTGTAACTCAACTATGTAACTATGTATTCACAAACCCAATTTATAAATATATCGACCTTGTACCTAAATCAAAAGCTATCCTTCTATTCGTACGATCTGCATGAAATATGAAAACTCTGATTCAATCCTATTTCGCATATTAAATTACGCATGACTTAGAATTGCCAAAAACATTGAAGGACTCACCACTTCGCCACATTTGAAGCAGCAGAATATCTATCCATAAAAATGGTCGACTTTGTTGCTATAACAAGCATGGGATGCATCTGAGTAACTTTTTTTATTTCTTGAACTACTGCTTCCGACACAGTCTGAGAAAAAAGGTTTTTCCTGATCAATTTTTACATCTGCAAGTTAAACCCAGCATACATCTCAAGATGCGTGATATGATTTGATGACAAACGATGAGTAGGGCTGGATGACTCCTTAACATCTACATGTCCAGATGACAACTAATTACAAATTTGCCACTATATTAAAGACTGTACCTTTACGGATAAGAGAAGGACCACTTCACTACATATGCAGCCTTTAATCTAACTATAGTAGCTTTAGTGTATAACAAGCGGAGAGCCCACAATTGGTTTCAATAAATTGGGAAATTGATAATGGATTAGGAAATCCTAATAACAAAGAGTTTGTATGATTGGACAATCAATTACAACATAAGTGAAACTTTGGTGTTTGTTTTTTCCATTGCTTCCTTTTAAAGTACTCTCTCCGGTCCTTAATATAAGACATATTTACTTAATTTGATTAGATTAAAAAAGTTAGTTAAGTTTGTTAATATGACATGAATTTTCTAAACACCATAGTCATATTCCTTAATTCTCTCCTTCCCTCTCCTCCTTGATTATTGTTGAGGGAGCATTAATAAGAGTAAGTTAGGAGAAGATTGACAAATATGAAAAATAGGTATTATATTTAGGACCAAAATCAACTCCCCAAATAAGTACTTTATTAAGGACCAGAGGAAGTATATAACTTTCACTTAAATGTAAACAAAAAGGGGAAATTGACCTTCTAAGTTCCTACTGATCTTCAAATCCAGGTACAAAGAAGGCATGCCATCTAACAGAAAAGAAAGCAGCAACATATGTACTAGTTACCTGCTACTATCTCTCGGAGGCAAGAATGCTGTGGCACGATCTACCCAATGAAAAGCTCCGATACTGTTCAACAGAGCTTGCCAAGACAAAGTATGCTTGTCAAATTAGGAAAAAAAAATATTGACCTATAGTGCCAAGTGTCACCTTACCGAACAACACAACATTCAAAGTAACAACAACAACAGAAATAGCAACAAGTGCACAAAATCAGATTAGCATAGATGAGAATATTGAAATGAAGGTGAGGTCATACAAAAAAAGATAAGATTCATAATGATTGGATAAGAGGACAAGTTGACGTGACATCTATTGATGATAAAATAATAGAAAATCGTTTAAAGACCTATAAAGAGGGGTAGAGAGAGATTAAGGACACTCAAGGAAGTTATCAATCAAGACTACTGGTTCATGGTATATTGGAAAAGTTGGTTGTGAATAGAGTGCAATGGTGTTGTAAGATTTAAGTAGCCGACTGCACCTAGTAGAATAAGGCTTGTGGTGGTGTCATCATTAAGATTATTTTATAGGGCCCCATCAGTCCCATAACCCTCACTACCCGTAATCATACATAGCAGAAGGAAGAAACGGTATGTAGTAGGGAAAGTGGGAGAGATGTTATAAACAAGAATGGATATAGTGGAAGAATGAGGTGGTTACCTCTTTGCCCATATTAAGTATTGGGCAGTCACAGGTTATAATGTTCAGTAATTTAGGGTTGCAATTGCATTATATTTTATAACTGGGCGTAGGATCACTGGTATAGGCCTGCTTTTGAAGTTTCTGTATTTGCACTGGAGATTCTCCGCTGGTTTATTAGAGTAATGATTTTGGATTCTGGCATAAATTCCTTCACTGGTTTAAGGTCCTCTTTAGAAAAGGGCACATCTATTTAGATCTTATTTCAGTATGGAGACTGTTTTGGTCTTTCTGTAGATGGCGGTAGCCAGAAATGATATGCAACTACGTCTCTTGTGGTGTCAGACAAAGCTGTAATCCTGATAAGATGGACAACAGAGTCCAAAAGCCTTGTACAGTAAGTAGTTATGGTCATAAACTCATAATCATATATTTATAATACTTGCTATGAAAAAGCAAATGTGGCTTTTGTAGAATCATTTATTTTATTAGAATATATCATTGGGAATCCCATGATTATAGGGATTAACTAAATCTAGAGATCATAGGAAATAATTGTTAGGATATTATTTTTTTTTCAAATTTCAAATCTAGATCTCATAAACAGATCTGATTCTTGTTTGTGTATAAATGTAATCGCTCTCTCATCTGAACAGTATAACAATTATTCTCTTATGTGATTCTCTTCATGTTATCAGAGCTTAAAAGAGATTAATCAATTATTTTCAATCCTCAGCACAATCTGACTTTCACCACTGGGCAAAGTCTCGAGCTCGTACAATGTAGATCATCGTCTCGTCCTCAACAAAAAGTACTCGTCTAACAATCCCAATCCAGATCGTCGTCCTTGTCCTCGATCATCACGACCATCTCGTCTCGTCTGACGATCCCAGTCCAAATCATCACCCTCGACCACCTCACCTAGTCCGGGGTTGTCCATGGTCCTCACATCAGTGGCTTCAGTCTCTGTCTGACGCTGACACTCTTCGGCGTCATTCGGTTCTTGCATCAGCAACCTTTGCCTCTGTCCGGCGCTGACAATCTCCAATGTCCTTTGGTTTGTCTCTGTCTCCGTTGATCTCATATTAGGTCTTCATCTAGGCTCCGATATTGGTTTCTTCTTATTGGGGCACTCTGGTCTGGTTGGCGTCCTCTGGTTTGTCTTGGTGTGGTCACGCTACTGTTTGTCTGGTATGTCTTGGTGTGTTCACGCTACTGTTCAATTTTTGTTTTATTGTGTGATCCGTATCATTGTAATTTCAGACAATTTTCATTACACAATTAGTATGTCTACAATTTCTGATGCTTCTTCCTTTGTGCCACGATCTAATGACATTTCTACAGTTCTCATTGTTTCTAAGAAACTTACCAGCGACAATTATTGAGAATTGTCTCAATCCATGATTCTTGCTCTCGATGGAAGGGACAAACTTGAATGTATTAATGGTGAATATATGCCCCCACAATCAGAAACGAAGGCATTTCGAAAATGGAAGTCAGAAAATGCTTTGGTATCTTGGTTGATTAACATGATGTCATCCTCACTCAAAAAGAGTTTCATGTACCTTCCATCAGCCTGCTGAATTTGCGAGGCCCTCCGTGAGACATATAGTCTTGTAGGGAATCAGTCCCACATATTTGATGTTAAGAAAAAGTTGTGGCAACTGAAATAGAATAACATGTCGCTTGATAATTATTATCTTGAAAAATCAGTGCTTTGGCAAGAGTTTGATGCCCTAAGGAATAAAACCCATCATTATAGGGCTGATGATAAAGAGGATAGCGAAGAAGAGGAAAGAGTCCACGAGTTGTTGGTTAGTCTTAATGTGAATTATGATGATGTTTGAGCTTGAATTCTCAACCAAGAGCCCTTGCCTTCCGTGCATGAAGTCTACACCATTTTGCGTAATGAAGAGGATAGGCGCAAATCAATGCTTTAAATCAGAATAATTCCGCTGCTACTCACGTACCTTCTGATGCCTCAGCACTTGTGGTTCGATCCACGGAATCAAAAGGTTCTAAAGGCCAACCATTATGTGATCATTGTAAAAAATCGGGGGACACAAGACACCTACTAGGATCTCCATGGTAAACCTACTAACTGGAAGCCAAAGAAAGGGAGAGGAAGAAGATATGCAGCTGAAGCCTCCAAAGAATCATCCCAAAATGAACAGCTAAGCAAAATCATGAAAATGCTAGCTACACTACAAACTACGAAACAACCTACTGTCATAATAGTCAGGAGAGGTAACTTTTTTCAAGCCTTTGCTATAATAAAAGTTCTATGTACAGAAAATTGTTAGATTGTTGACTCAAGTGCCTCAAATCATATGACTAACAATAAAACTCTCTTCTTATCCTATACTCCTATCACTAATGGAGTGATTGTGTGGCTTGCTGATGACTCTGAGTCTGAAGTGACTAGAATTGGTTCTATCAAAATCTCTGTTGCACTTACTCTCTACTCTGTATTACATATTCCAAAGTTGAAATGTTACTTGTTATCAATTAGCCAATTAGCTAATGATAAACGATGTGAGGCTAACTTCTTTGTTACTTACTCTCTTTTTCAGGATTTGCTGACGAGGACAGTGATTAGAAGTGCTAAACAGCTTGATGGCCCCTATTACCTTGATGAAAGTGATAGTCGTAAGATTAAATCTTGCAATAAAGTGTCTCTTCCTAGGATTAGTGACTTGGAGTTATGGCACAAACGTTTAGGTCATCCAAATTTCAATTACATGTCTCAAATGTTTCTATATCTTGTTTCTAATGAAATTGATTATGATTTTCATTATGATTCACGTAAAAAGGCTAAACATCATCGCACTTCATTTCCAAAAATTTCCGTACCACGCATCAAAACCCTTTTCCATAATTCATAGTGATTAATAGGGACTATCATGCACATCAAAAAGATCAAAATCCAAATGGTTCATTACTATCATCAATGATCATACACGTGCCAAATGGGTTTATTTGTTGAAAGATAAAACAAAGGTGTATCAAATCTTCCTCAACTTCCACAGTATGATCCATACCTAGTTCAAACCCATATCCAGATCCTACACACTGATAATAAGATTGAATACTTCAATCAATCCCTATCCACATTCCTACCCGAAAATGGCATTGTTCACAAAAGAATCGAATTACTGAACAAAAGAATCGCCATATTCTCAAAATTACAATCTCCACGTGCCTGGTTTGACAGATTCAATCGGGTTCTGAACAGACACAGGTATACTAAAGGGCAGAGCGACCACACTTTGTTCGTTAAACATCATAAGGGTAAGATGGCTGTTCTAGCCATGTATGTTGATGATATAATCCTTACAGAAGATGACGAGGTAGAAATTAATCAAATTAAGGCAGCCCTAGCACAAGAATTCTAAATCAAAGATTTTGGAGAAATAAAATACTTTTTTGGGATGGAAGTAGCTCAATCTAAGGGAGGAATCAATATCTCCCAAAGGAAATATGTACTAGACCTCCTAAAGGAAACAAGGTTGACAAGTTGCAGACCCAGTAACACACTTATATAGGTTAATAAAATAGATGAAGAAGCAGATCTCGGTAAAGCAGTGGACATAGGGAACTATCAATTGATGGTAGGCAAATTAATATCCGATTCTCTTTTGTATATGTGGACTATGAGAGACAAAATATAATTCTTATTTAATCTCTGAAACTGAACGAGTACATATAAGCCTTTATATAGGCAAACAGAGCTAAACCTAGAATCCCATAAAATCTAATCAAATCAAAGTAAATCAAACTAATTGAAATATAATAGGAAATATCCTAAGATGGAAATATACCTATACCTAATCATAATAATAATAAAATAATCATAATAAATGTATAATATTCTCACATTCCCCCTCAAGTTGGATCATGGATGTTAATCATGTCCAACCTGCTTATACAACTCTCAACTCCCTTATCACCAATAATCGCTGCCTACGCTGCCTACGTTAGCAGATTCTTTTTTGTCAACCGTGGCTTAGTCAACCGTGGCCGCCATGGCCGAGCTGGCAATTGGTTGCTTCGTAGTCTGAAGTGCGGCTAGCATTTCAATGATTTTGTTGAGCTGGTCATGCTTGGATGATTCGTTGGAGGCTTCAGCTTCATCATCTCTTTCTTTTTCCTTTCTTGGCTTCCAGTCTGCAGGTTTACCATGAAGGTCCCAGCAATTAGCCTTTTTATGTCCCAGTTTCTGGCAATGATCACATACTAGTTGACTTTTCAGACCTTTGAATCGAACCGCAAGTGTTGAGGTCTCAGAAGGTACAAAAGTCGCAGTGGAATTATTCTGATCCTGAAGTATTGATTTGCGCCGATCCTCTTCATCACGCAAAGTGACATAGACTTCACGCACAGAAGGCAAGGGCTCTTGACTAAGAATCCGTGCCCGAACATCATTATAAACAACATTAAGCCCAGCAAGTAACTCATAAACTCTTTCTTCTTCTTTTTCTTTGTGGTCCTCTTTAGCATCGGCCCCACAATGATGAGTTTTATTTGTTAGGGCATCAAACTCTTGCCACAGAGCTGATTTTTCTAGATAATAATCATCGAGTGACATTTGGTCCTGTTTTAGCTCCCATAATTTCTTCTTAACACCAAAGATGCAGGAGCAACTCCTTACAGTACTATATGTCTCACGGAGAGCCTCCCAAATCTCACGGGCTGATGGAAGAAACATGAAACTCTTCTTAAGTGAGGAGGACATTGCGTTAATCAATCAAGAGGATACTAATGCATTTTCTGACTTCCATTTTCGAAATGCCGGGGTTTCTGATTTTGAGGGTTTTACTGCTTCAACATTAATATATTCAAGCTTGTCTCTTCCATCAAGAGCAAGAATCATGGATTGAGACCATTCCCGGTAATTGTTGCTGGTGAGCTTCTCAGAGACAATGAGAACAGTAGAGATGTCACTAGACCCAAGTCGTGGCATAGAGGACGAGGCATCTGACTGTGTAGACATACTGAATGTTGTAGAGACCAACGAAGCTTAAAGATAAACTGAATAATATCTGATAGGACGACGGGACCAGTCGCCGAACGAGATGAGAGGCACGATGACAGAGGAACTACCACCAACAACGATGTTGATGAAGAACTATGCCTCAAACGTTACTAGGGTTGAATAACCTAGCTTTACTTCATAGACAACGATGGACCCACCATTACTAGGGTTGAATAACCTAGCTTTACTTCATAGACAACGATGGACCCACCGTTACTAGGGTTGAATAATCTAGCTTTACTTCATAGACAACGATGAACCCACCATTACTAGGGTTGAATAACCTAGCTTTACTTCATAATCAGACAACGATTATAGAGAACCAGAAATCAGCCACACAACGGCCAAACTGAAAAGAGTCACCAAGGCAGAACAAGAAACCAGTCTCTCAAAAGAAAAACGACCAAAGAAAACAAGCCACAATAGGTCACATATTACTGAGCATAGGATGAGAGGACAATGAATGAGCACGAAACCACCTGGGTTACGACGGAGACACTGAGTTGATCCCAGAACGGCAAACGGCGGCGAAAATCTTGCTGGAAAACTCCCTCACACGCTGGCGCGTGTAACTGACAGCGGAACTCAGGGTGGTGTGTGACCGTACACGCGCTGCCGGAATGGTGCTCGAACGACTGGGTTCCGCCGATCAAGACCTCCTGAGCATGGTGAGGTGGGGCGTGGCAGCTAAAACCGTCCAGAACAGAAAACAAAATCACACTCTCCCTCTCTCTCTCTGTCGTCAAACTGAATAGGGATAATCGGGAAAGAAACAAAATATTTGGAACTAGGCTCTGGTACCATGTGGACTATGAGAGACAAAATATAATTCTTATTTAATCTCTGAAACTGAACGAGTACATATAAGCTTTTATATAGGCAAACAGAGCTAAACCTAGAATCCCATAAAATCTAACCAAATCAAAGTAAATCAAACTGATTGAAATATAATAAGAAATATCCTAAGATAGAAATATACCTATACCTAATCATAATAATAAGATAATAATCATAATAAATGCATAATATTCTCACAGTATATAAATGCAATCGACTTGTCATTTGAATAATATAGCAATTATTCTCTCATCTGATTCTCTTCAGCTTTATTCCATTTTATAATGCAATTTGTAAAAACAATTCAAGTAATGGCCTATAGGAGTCGTAGCATCAGGTGGATTCTAGGATAAAGCATCCCTAAATAATGTGGCAAATCATACCCCCACAAATTACCTGATGCCACAATGTAGTTCGCTGTGAAAAAAGCCATAACCAATCACCACTTACCAATCCAATTTCTTAGACCTAAATCTCCCTAGTCTAGCCTATAACAACTTTTCCACCCAAAAAAGGTGATCCCATGTCAACTCAGCCCCCATTGACCAAAGAAAGGCACATGCAGTACTATCGTCTTTGTTTTACTATATTAATCATTGAGTACCAACATTTCAACTGAACAGAACAGTGAAATTATGGCTCCATCCGCATTGCTGCTAGAATTTATTAATGTAAGAACTAAGGAATAGCTGAAGGAAAAGAACAATAGCCTGAGGAAAAGAAAAGGTAAAAGAGATTGGCAATTTAAACTCAAAATAGCAATCTAATTCTTTGTAACTCCAACAAAAAGGCTTCAAAGAAGCCATGGGCTGAACCTACAACAAAGCCAAAAAGGCTATCCTGTTCCAAGGAAATCTTACCTAGTGATACTTAGGTTCACGTCATCAAAATTTCCTGTGAAGTAAACTTGCCAGAAAGTACCAGGAAGTACATAGCAGATTGCTTTTTCTTAAATGATTATAGTATTTGTTTAATATTAAAGACAAAAACACCCTTTAAAAGAAATTTCATTTCATAATTTTTAATGGTAAATTTGGTATTTGGTATTATATAATAAATACTAGGGAACTAGAACTTGCTTGGCTGCTAATTGTTAGTTAATTCCCTAGTTGTAAGGGAAGTTGGAGGCCCAACTTCCCAGCAATTGAAATTCATTAAGTACTTTGGTCTAACTTTCCCTCCTTACTTGACCTCGACCAAGCAACTCCTTAGTTTCAGCAAACAAACTTTGCAAACGAAAAACACTTGCATAAAGGCTTAAGTTCCTTTCTTCACTAAACGGATCAGGCATGAAATGATTTGGCACTTAGCTCAAAGCATGGTCTGAGTAGAACCCAGTTTTTGTGAAAATATAACAACAAAGCCTTTATCCCATTATGTGGGGTCAGCTACATGGATCAAACGACGCCATTAAACTCGGTCAAAAACCAAATCTAAGGATAAATTGTTAGCTAAGAGATCTCACTCAATAATCTCATTGAGCGTTCTCTTCAATCTTCCTCTTCCCCTCTTAATTGGGCTCCAAACAACTTGATCTACCCTCCTTGCTGGAAAGAGAGAGAACTTGACATCTCTGTCAATTAGTACTTGATTTCTTCACGAATTCAGGTAGTCCAGCTTGCAAAAATAGAATGAAGAGAACCATAGAAGAAAGATGCCATCAGCTCAAAACCAGTGGCATTGATACCATCTTAAAGTGCCAGCAAGAAAAGGGAGAGCGATACTAATGTGATCATGGGTTACTTGGCCAAGTTCCTGATGCGTCTACTGTCTATTTACAGACAGCCAAATACAAGAATAGGACAACTAGCATAAGTCCAGCCCACTAATCATAGAAACACACAAATTCTTCAACCTATTTATCATGCTATTCTAATAATAACAATGTCAAGACTTGATGATATTCTACTAAGGAAGGGAAGAGTAACTTAGTCTGCAGGTTTAGACATATGAACATAAATTAAATCACGAGTTCGTGATTCTCTTGAGTTCTACTCCCATTATTATTAGGCATGTGTTTTTCATGATTTACTTATTCCTTTTAAATCCTTTTGATGTAGACTTTTAGTCAACCTGGTATTAAATAATATATCATGGTTAGTCAGCCTGCCAGTGTTACATCATGGCTACTTTAAAGCATGAACAAACTAGAAAAATGACGTTCAAAATAAAAGAAGCATTTATTGCTCAAAATCCTACAAAATGATTGGGATGATTGTTCTCAACTACCCAAAGGAGCAACTTCACTTCTCAACCCTACCTACCTGAACCACCTGTAAACAATTTTTTTCACTAGAAAAGTGTTAAAAGAAACCAACCTGTCAATCATAAGCACGAGTGAACTAATCCCATGAGCTTCTTCCTCCTTTTGTAATCGATAATGTAAAGTCTGTCACACAATGAAAGATGCAACTCTTAATCACTTCACTCATGACAAAGGCCATGACAAATTCTGAAAAAAAGAATTTGATTAGGACATGCCATCATCAAGAAAACAAAAGTTGAAGATAAATTTCTCTATAATCTGGTCCCCTTATGACTATTTCAATTTAAGATTATCCAACATCCCCTAGGTCACTACTATTCAGGGTTATTAGGATTGAACTTCATTGGTTCTTTATCTTTAACCCAAGGGGTACTATAGGCTAGGATTTGTAAATTCTTGGTGTCACTAGGTTTTTTTTGCCAATGTTCAAATTTTTCTTGAGCTTTGTATTATTAGTAAGTATGAAACCTAAGAGGTTATAGATTTCATTACCATTCCTTACACAATAGCTTTTAAAGCTTTGAAAGGCCAATTTTAAGTGTTCGCAATGCATTCATTCAACGGTAGCAAAACAATTAAGAAAACTAATTAAGAAAACTATCCGACACTTCATGTATGTTAAAAGACAGAATCATGATCAGCTGCATAATTTTTTTTTTTTTTTTTAATTCAATGATCTAGTTTTTAGCATTACAACAGAGCATAGACAAAATAAAACCCTAAATGCATGCTTTTTTATAGATAATAAAGTCCTAATTGAGAGTTTAGGAAACGATGTTAACTCTAAACTTGAGCCATAAAAACTCATTGGAATCAAAGGGTTTCCACCAAAGTATGAGTGAGACAAAATGTAAGCATTGCAAATTAAACAAGAGGCAAGATAGAAATGACTGAAGGTAAACATTGAAGAACAGATCACACCGCAAGTGTCAAAATTTAGGTTTCCAGGATTGATATTACAAAGTGACGATGTAATTGATGAAGATTTTATGCATAAAACTCAAGTTGGATGATTGAAGTAGAGAAAGACATCAAAAGACTTTGTGATCATAAAGTACCTACCAAGCTTGAAGGAATGTTTCATCAGACTTATAAAACTAGCATCTATATGGTAGTGAATATTGGGGACTGAAAGAACCAAAAAAAAAATAACGGTAGCAGAGATGAAATGTTAAAATAGATGCATGGTGATAGAAGGAAAATACAAATCCGAAATTATTGTACACAAGAAAAAGTTTGTGTGACACCTATTGAGGAGAAAATGGTAGAGAATCAGTTAACGTGGTTTGGAGATATGCAAAGAGGGTTGCTAGAGGCACTAGTAAGAAGAGTTGTGCAGATTATCTTTAACCTTGTAATAAGATGTAAAGGGAGACCAATAATGACCTTTAAGAAAGCTATAGAACAAGACGTCATTGAAAAATATATTTTTAAATAGTTCATTGTAGATAAAGTCTGACAGCGTTGTGTGATCATGTAATTGCCCTCACTTACTAAGACAAGGCTTTTTCTTTTTGTTTTTAAGGAAGAAATAAGTTACAAGTGATTCCTCACCTTGAGAGTTTGAAGGAATTCAAAACTATTGTAGCAGTGGATGTAGAGGAAACGGCTCATACACAAATTATATAATGTCTTACGGTGATCTCCATCAACTACCCCTGTTCCACCAGAGAGGATATATCAGCAATCTCTTAATTGTTTGTTTTTTTTATAGAATTGAGGAACTGCAAATTGCAATGCTCCACACAACAAAACGATCTTGAGAGGATATTATTATATAATATATAGTTTCACATAGTCGAAGTTCAAGTTCAAGGAAAAAAATTAGATAAAATGGTAAATACCTGTTCACACACCCCGATATAAAGATATAGTCAAAAGTGAGATAATACACTGGGGATAACAGAGCCTGTTGAGCCTAAAAGGATAATCTATTACCCACATAGATATAAGCCAACAGAAGCAAAAATTACAACTCACCCTCAACTTCCATAATCCGATAATTCAACATTTCAGAAAGACGCATGATATCAAAGCGACAGTCCAGGTCAATGAAAACTACCAGACGATCCAACCCGCCATATTCTACGTCATTCCACCTTTCAGGAAGAATGCAACTGATTGCAGTCTGGATGTAAACAATACGAAAATCAAAACATATAATAGATTATAGATAAAAGTCTTGCTCCCAAATCCCAATTGCCACTACTCATTCACGAGAAATGCACTTGGAAGTAGACATATGTTTGAAATTGTGATAAATTTACTGGCATAATTTTTAATTTAACGCCTTGACTGCTAGTTCTACCTCCCGAGCTGCTGAGATTGTACGATGAAAGATTCAAAGTGTCTAGGATAAGCAGAATAAAACACGGAAATAGAGACCTGAGAGAGAATGTGGGTCTTGGCAGAAGGTGAGGGACCAATGAGCTCAACGACATTGCCGACGCGAAGAGGAACCCCATGAAGCGGTGGAGGAAGCAGAAATGGTCGGGCCATGAAAACCCTAGCAAGCATCTGATTGGCATTTTCATCTCCGTCAATCCACCTCTCCATTGGAGATCAACTCTGGAACTGAGACACTTGATATCATAAGCATGCAAGGGACGATTTGCACCAACTCTTATTGGGTCTGTCTGGGTTGGCGGTAGGAACGGTGGCTTAAAAGCTATCTGACTTTTTTTTAAGTCCAGTAGGAAAAAAGTCAAGTTGTAAATGGTAAGTTGTGTTTGGATTGTCAGTCTAGCTTTTTGCAGAAGTAGCTTTTTTCTTAACTGATGAGTGTTTGGATTATTATTTGAAAAGTCAGTTAAGATAAAAAATGACTGAAAAGGGCATGAATCATATTGAGTACTACTATACATATTAGTTGTATATTAGGATAATAAAAATTTTAATTTCAATTTTAATTTGGAAAAAAGTTAAATGATTATTTAAAAAATTAATAAACAATAAAGTCCTTAATTATATATATTTAATGGATATAACTGTTTATAAAATAAAATGCATACAAATAATACATTTAGTTTCTCCTACTGCTATGGCCGACAATTTTTTCTCTGATTCTATCACGAAGATGATTCATTTGTGTTGAAGATAATATATTGATATTCTAAAATATTCTACAGAATGCACACCAAGTAAATTAGATTGCTACTAGTATTACTACTACAACAACAACAAGAAGCCTTATCCCACTAGGTGGGGTCAACTACATGGTTCATACGACGCCATTATACTTTATCAAAAACCAAATGTAAATTAGATTAACAAATAAAAAAAATCACTTTTACCATGTAATTGGCAATTACAAATTGCTCTTATCTGATTTTGTTTGTGGTGTTAAGATGGAAAAATTGTCTCTTCAAATATTAGTGTACACGTAGCTCATTTTAAGGCTCACTTAAAAATTGTAACGTTCAAGTAAACAGCCGTAAATATTGGAGGATTAGGAGGCAGGCTTATGACACTTGAGGGATAAAAGGCCAGAACATTGAAGAGGAAAATGTGATAAATCCCCCAGCAAAGTACTTCAGTTACGTGTAAATGGATGCAAATGCAAATCTTTACTTAGAAAAATTACATGCAAGAACCAAAAATTTTGATAAATACATGATACTTCACAAGCACAGAATCTCTATAAAACCAATATTTTGAGTCATATGGAAAGGCATTGAGATCAAATTATGGACAGTTATAGACAAAGCAAAATGAATGAAGGATGTACATATACACCTTTACTTGGAAAAAACTCAGGCCAGAACCTGAAATTACGATAAACCAGTATGCCACTCCACAAGCAAAGAATTACATTTAAGCAACAATGTTTCAAGTGATGAGGGAAGGAACCAAAATCAAGTTATGAACAAATAACACATGATATATAGTGAGAAAAGGTATTAAAAAAGGTGAGAAGGGGCTACAGCATACCACGTTCTGAAAGTTCTGTAAGAAGCAACTGAGACACACACAGTTCCTATATACAGAACTATTTCGATTTACATAATCTTCAAATTCATCAGCACTCAAACAACAACAAACAGAACCCATCGTGCAAGCTTCTCTCTTTAGCTTAAAGTATTTCCCTCTTAAACTGATCAGCTAAAATAGATGGTGCAACATTCAAGTGTTGAGAAAAAGAGCCTCCAACAATATAAGCTATTCTTTGATCAATAAACGAGAGAAGATTCTAAGCTCGCAGAAGTCCCACTGCCTCCACAAACCAGCCCCCTCCCTCTTTGATTCCGATGCCCCTGCAAAAAGAATAATCAGCTTATACTTGCCTTTCTTATATGAAAAGTACAACAGAATCTAATAAAAGTCTCAAAATAGGTGAGAAAGTTGTAAAAGCTGTCATTCAGGCAATTCATCCAGCAGTAACTAATATTTACTTTGCAAGCACCAAATGCTTTCATCGAGCAATGCAGCCAATGCTCATGCTCGAAAGCACTTCAAAAATTACCAACGGAAGATCAGAACTGCAATACCGTTCAAAAAAAAAAACAACAACAACAACACAACCAAGAAATTAATACTAAAGATAAAAAAAGCAACAGGACAAAATTTAATTGCTTCCAGGAAACAATTTCGGTTCTCTGCCACAAACCGACAATTTCGCCTTTGCATTGTTCCTCCGAATTGGGAAAAAGAAGATACCTTTCCTTCAGTAGTAAGACACGCCGATGGATGAACTAACACGAAAATCATTGCTTTCCTTTGGCAAATAATGATCGCTGTTATCAACGACATGCCAACAGGCCGTCAAGTTTAACCGAGGAACTGGAACGACTAGAAAACCTCAAAGGAAGGTAGGAATCGCATTCAAATTGTCTAAGCGTATTTTTAAAGAAAAATCGATCGAGAAAATCGACGAAAAATAATACACCCACTCGAGTTCATCAAGCCTCAAGACAATCGGAGAGTTCCTTTTTCTTTTTCTTTTTTCAAATCCATTATCGGAAGCGAAAACCAAACTGGGCAGAGAGGCATGATATCAGAAAGAGGAAATACCCGAGCGAGACAGATAGAGAGCACGACCACGGGCTGGAGGACCGGACCAGTGCGTCTGGACCGTGGGGCTTCCAGGCTGGAGTGGGGGAGAGAGATCCTGACGAGCTAAGAGGAAGAGCTTGGGACTGGAGGTCGAGCTGGGACTGGAGGTCGAGCTAAGAAGAGCGAAGAAGGTTGCTGGTTCAGTGCGTTAACCTGGCAGCTCGGATATGGGGCGTTCAAAAAGCCCGACCACGTTTGGGTTAATGGAAAAATCCCATCAAACGCACTGGGCTGTCCAAACAAGCCTGCCTCCATTTTTTTTTTTTTGGTGCTCCAGTAGCTTAAAAGCTACTGGGTTTTTTGAACTAAAACGCTCAAAAAAAAGTGATGCCAAACGGACCCATTACTTTTACACAAAAACGGTAAAAAAGTGGTAATGATATTGGTAGTAGTTAAAATTGGGACTTGGCTTTCCTCCTATACGCCTTACCATTTTTTTCCCTCATTTTCTTTTTTCTACTGTTAGATTAAGATCTCGGTTTAAATTTACTATTATTTTCCCTTAAAATAATGGGCCTGTTTGGGTTGGCTTTTTTTGGAGCATTCATGGGTAAAAAATTGCAGTGGCATTTAAGCAGATGAGCCAGTGAAAAAAAAGCCCAATGAAAGTGTTTGGGTTGGCTTATTCTCTACTGGACTTTAACCCAAAACGCAACTTTTTTTATAAGCTGAGAGGGGGAGTTTTTTGGTGTTACGTTAGCTGGCTTTTTGGAGTTGTCAGCCTTTTCACGTGAAGGCTGTTGGATTGGGCCCACCACCAATAATCAAAATGTTCCTCCCAGTTCTGAGCGTAGCCCCGCCACCATTTTTTTTAAAAAAAAATTCTTTCCTTTTCTTTTTCACAATTTCTATATTTATTCTATCTCCTACTTCCAAAAACATAATTTAGGATTATACTTTTAAAATTTAAATTTTCCCATGTAAATTATTTATACTGAATTAATATATTAATATATGTAGTGTTAAGAAAAAAAATATATGTAAATTTAAATATAAATATATTTTTAAATAATAAATACATTTAGTATTCCTTTTTTCAATTTTAAATATAAATATAATTTTTTATCTTTATTTATTACAATAGATACAACTAATATTCATAGATGTAGTATCCAATAAGACTTATGCTCTTTTTAGTCATTTTTCATCTCAACTCACTTTTCAAATAATAATCCAAATACTCTTCAGTTTGGAAAAAAGTCACTTCTGTAAAAACCAAATGGGCAATCCAAACACAAATCACTGACTTTTTTCCTACCGGGCTTTTAAAAAGTTAGATAGCTTTTAAGCCACCATTTCCTACCGCTAACCCAAACAGGCCCAATATTTTTATCATATAGTAAATCTGAACCGTTGAGATCTTAATCCAACAATAGAAAAAGAAAAAGGATGGTAAAGGATATAGGAGGAAAGTCAAATCTCTAAAATTGATAGTGATAATATCCTATCCTTATAACGAGATGTTTGAGGTGGTTAATATAAAAGGAAAATGATAGTAAGATACTCCCTTCGGTCCTAATTATAGGACAACATTTGGGAGTTGGTTTTGGTCCTAATTATATGATAATATTCTAATTTTTATCAATTACTTCCTAAAATACCCCCATTTTATTCTCTCAAGTGTATTTGATGCATAGACTCTTCTAATTAATGAAACTTTTAAATATATGTGTGTGTATCTATATATGTATATATATGTGTGTCTACAAACAAATATAAATAGACACACACACACACACATATATATGTGTGTGTGTCTGTGTGTGTGCTTGTGTGTAGACATATATGTATATATGTGTGTGTCTACACAAATATATATAGACATACACATGCAAATATGTGTGTACATATATGTATATCTGTGTGTGACTGTCAATATATATGTGTGTGTTTGTGTGTGTACATATATAAACACACACAGATATATACAGACACATATATCTTTGTGTGTGTGTGTGTTTATGTGTGTGTGCATATATATGTGCATAGATATATGTGTATACTCACATATATGTATATATATAGCAAGACAATTATTTCAATTAAATAGCGTGTGGAAAAGAAAATTTTACGTTTAAGAGGTATGTAGCAAGAGTTATTGATTCACTTTTATTTATGTCATTTTAAATTTATATAAGGGCATTTTAGGAACATGAGTAAAATTAACTAATTTAACTTCTTTCTTTAATCTCCACAAAATTGGTTAAACATGTCATATAATTAGAACCGGAGGGAGTATTAATTAAGAAAAATAATATAAAAATTTTCATGACTTATCAAATGGTAGATATTTTATTTTTTAATCGTTATTGTTTCACTCATTATTTATAATAGCTTTTTCTTTTGTCAATAATTACCCTTTCCCTTTATGAAGAGCAACATTGGTATATTTTCAAGATAATCTTGAACCTAGAAACCCTTTTAGGACAACATTTTAAACCATGAAGAGCAACATTGGTCTATTTTAGTATTTTCAAGATAATCTTGAACCCATAAACCCTTTTGGGACAACATTGATCCCAAATGAAACTTCCCAAATAATTTTACATCTTAACCTAAAATATATATACAAGCACTTTGCCAACAAAAATATAATATTGATCTGATAAAGTCAGGTTCAAATACATTACATCTATAATTAAAAAATTAAGAAGTGTTCTTCACCAATAACTGGTTTGGGGCCTTTAAAACTAGCTTCCATAACAACATCAAGAGTCTAATAAGCCAATCTATCAGGCATGACCCATTTAAAAAAGGCTTTGGCAACCAAGTTGGCTACCATATTCGCCTTCCCAGAAACCCATACAATAGACTAGTTCCTACTGAAGTTCCTTATAGCAAGGATGTTTTCCAAAATTATATCACACCTCCAACTTGGAGATATACAACCCTAATTTAAGCACTTGATAAGGGCTTGATTATCATACTCAAAAAACACTTATTTTAACTGATTTTCAGTTGCATACAAAACTACTTCACGTATAGGCATGCATTCTCCTCTGGATACTGATTCCACATCTACTAATTTTGCACCTTTATCAAGAATCCATCCATTTGAATCTCGAACCAGAAAAGATAAGGCAGCTCTGCCCACCTTCTGATTGTAGGCACGGTCTGTGTTAGATTTTAGCTCTGCGGAAAAAAGAAAAATCCAACGGGTTTTTAGAGAAAAACTAAAAATGCATAAAATGGAAGGGGGTTTAGGCTTTAAAAAATTTGAGGCATTTAATTTGACTTTGCTTGTAAAACTTGGATGGCGATTTTACAAGAGTCAAACCAGTTATGGGTGAAGATCCTCAAAGCAAAATATTTCCCACAGGCAAAAAAAAAAAAAAAAATGGAATGAGAATTTCGTGGATCTAGTCTAGCATCCTGGAAGGCCGACAGGTACTTGAAGGAAATGTCCTAGCAAGCTTGGCAATGGAAGAAGTACAAGTGTATGGAATGATCCTTAGCTGACTGATATCCCAGGTAAAAAGCTCGTCACCTAGTCCTCATGATTCGTTTAATTACTTGAAGGTGGTTGACATTAGGCAAGGTTATAGCTAGAATTTAATTTCAAGTTTCAACATTTCCTTCCAGCCATCGCCATTGTCCAATTGTCTCTAGATTGTGATATTTCAGTGAATGAGTGTATTTTCCAACTTATATATATAAGTGAATATTATTATTGATATTGTTATTGTTGTGATAGTTATGATTGTTTTCCAGCATCTTTGGTGTGGGAATCTAGAAGCTATGGGCATGGAGGAACCAATCGATTTTTTTATGGTAATTTTGGTAGGCCAGATGACTCAGTTACTGTGATTTCACATTTGAGGCATTTCTTTGTACACAAAGGTACTTAGTCAACAAATGAGACTTTGGATTCAGGAACCAAATTAAAAGAGAATGGCAAAAGCCACCGTGTGAATGGGTTGAGGTTAATGTTGACGGAGCTATGTCTTCAAATGGGAGCAGAATAAGCTGTGGTGGAGTCATTAGAGACTACCGTGGTATACGGATGGCTGGGTTTCATCATCTATTGGACGTTGCAGTCCTCAAGAAGCAAAAGAATGGGCACTTTTAAAAGGTTTCTAGCTTGCTTGGAATAGGGGGTTCATGAAGGTTATTTGTGAAACTGATTCAAAAAATCTTGTTGATATATAGAACGAAGTGGGAAGCGACAACACACAAAGTCTGGTTGTTTTCCATATTAAATGCTTGATGAGGCTTAGACGGAGTTTACTTATTACTCACATATCTCGTGATCAAAACTAGGTGGCAGACAGACTTGTGAAGGAGGGGTTTTCCAAGTCTTCTTTCTATGATTTGTGTACTACTCATCTAGCACCTTAGTGCTTAACGGTTGTATGAGAATTAATTCCCCAACTACTCTATTTTAATTTACAATTGCAATCGTTTGTAACCAAAAAAAAATGCCAAAAATGCGTACTTAGTAATCAAACACCATTTTCAGAGCACGTTGTTAGATCTATCCTTCAAGAATCCAAGAATCCTGAAGATTATCAAAGTAGGAATAGAGCATAAAATAGTATCACACCCAACAGTGGTGGACCTAGGATTTTAGGTTTGTGGATGTACAGTTAGTGATAGGAGCCCCCAAAAGTTTTTTTAAAGGAAATTTTTAAACGCATTAAAAAACAAAAGAATATAAACAATATGAGAAAAGAAAATTTCAAGTTAACATAGAAAAATAATAATCAAGAGTCAACTAACCTTTACATCAAAACGATTAAAAAAGCATTATTCGATTCTTCATTTCTTGAAAATATTGCATTATATCTTCATCATCAATTGTATCAAATATATTACGCTCAACATAAGTTAGCATGCTTGAATTAAACCAATAATCATTTATCCAACTGCGCAACTTATCTTTAACAAAAGTCATCGCAGAAAAAACCCACTCAACACTAGCAATTGCTACCGGTAGAACGAGTGCCAACTTTATCAAAAAATAGACCAATGGATAAACAATATCATTTCTCTTCTCAACCATCTTCAAAGCAAGGTCAGAAATGGTTTGCAAATTGACAAAATCAGAATCAGCCCACACATCAACAATAAAATTACCGAGACTTGAAGACAAAAAAAGAATATTTGCAAGCTCATCAAAATCCAAAGGATAGAATCTAGCAAACTCAATCAACTTTTCTTTCTTAAAATTAGCAAATGAATCACGAGGATCAAGACAACTCAAACACTCAAGCAACTTGGTATTGACATTATCAAATCTATCATTCAATTCTTGAACCTGAATATCTATCACTGTATTAAATAACTCCACCTTAAAGTAGTTAACATGAAGGAATTCTAATCCTAATAATTTGAAGTTGAAATAATTTCAGGACAAAACAAATATGCAAGACAGAAATAGCAGAGACAAAACATGCAGCTAAATATGTAATACCCCGGATTTTTATTAATAATAATAATAGAAATAGTAATGATAATGATAGATTAAAATAATACTAATAAAATAATAATGATTAATAATAGAAATTAAAAAAAAAGTAATAATAATAATAATAACAACAGTAGATTAAAATAATAATAATAATATAGTTTTAAAAAAAAGAATTAATAATGTTGTATTGTTTATGTGGTAATCATATTATTTTGTAAATAGTAATATTAGATTAGTCAATATTAGATCCAAAAATCTAGAAGTAGTTAGATCAAATTATATTTTCAATTTTTGAATTCATCATCGGACTCAAAATATATCTAATAATAATACTCTACAATTTTTTCAATTTAATTCATTTATCGGGAATAAGTAAAGAGCCCAGCCTAATAGCTAAAACCCTAGATTTTAATTATAAACTTAGGTCTAGCCGCTTAAACCTAGAAATCACTCGAGCCGCTGTTTTCTTTTTCTCTCTGCTACTACATCCTCATTCCGTCTCTCATCAAATATTTTTCTAGAAGGCTAGCAAATACGGAGACCAGGTAACTCTAATCCCCATGAGTCTTAGGTTAGTTTTATATAAATTTTGATATGGTTCTTATATATGAAATATATTATATGTAATCATAATCCCCATAAATCTTAAGTTAATTTTATATGAATCCTGATAGGTAATCTTAATCCCTAAAACAATAGGAATTAGTATTGAATACGTATACAAATAGATTTTTCTTCTTCTCGAGTAGCCTTCTGGAAAGTGGTTTGATATTGAATATAAGATACCTTGCATTGCTTTGCTGAGGGTTTTTGATTTAAGTGATTGAATATATGTAGATTTCTTCTTCTCGGTTTGCGTATTAATTTCTTTTGCAAAGTAATTTAACCTATTCAAGATGAATGCATGTTGCTCTATGCGTGTTGCTTTCATCAATTACGAGATATATATACACATTATTGATAATATAATATACTATATTATATTAGGTTAATTGTGTCTGATGCTATAGTATTTGGTATTTCTTTGATTTATTCTTTCTTCATATAATATTTCCTCACAATAAAATAGGATATGAGCAGATCATATTAAAATATCCTTATACCCTATATTTAATTAAATAATAGAAAAATATATAAAAGATAATTAAATAATCGAAATAATTTAGAAGTTTATTGTGTGTGTATTTTAAATAACTTAATAGTGGGAGGATAGCTTTGGGATGGTACCTCCCAAAGTGATGAACACAACTTTTGCGCTTTATGCCACCGATGTGAACTGATGATATCCGTTCTTTCTAAAGTGGTATCTAGCAGGGTTTCCCGGGACACTAGTAGCAACTTTGGGAAGAGGTGTGCACACTAGGAAGAGATGTTTTGATGAAGGCCAATTGATGATTGTGATTGGCAGCGTTTCCCGGGTCACAGGGTAAACTGGCAGGGTTTCCCGAGTTTACCATGGTTCTCTTCCCACTAAATAGACTAGCAGGGATTTCCGGGTCTATCATGAATTTAATAAAGATAATGAATTGTAATACCCCAGATTTTTATTAATAATAATAATAATAATAATATAAATACTAATGATAATGATAGATTAAATAATACTAATAAAAAAATTAATAATGTTGTATTGTTTCTGTGGTAATTATATTATTTTATAAATAGTAATATTAGATTAGTTAGGATCAGATCCTAGAATCTAGGAGTAGTAGATCAGATTATATTTTCAATTTTTGAATTTATCATCGGACTCAAAATATATCTAATAATAAAACTCTACAATTTGATTTAATTCATTTATTAGGAATAATCAATGTTTGTGAACCCGGACCGGACCGGCCGGGAAACCGGTCTAGTTTGATGAAGAACCGGATTGGACCAGCAAACCCGGGTCAACCCGGATAAACCGGTGTAACCCGTCCGGTTCACAAGGGTCGGCGGGTCAACTTTTTTTTTTGGGTCGTCTGAATTGATTCGTGAAAGAGGAAGAAGTTTTGAAGCCTGAGACTTAGGAATCAGTGAAAAACAAAAATAGATGGAGAAGCAGAAGCAGAAGCAAACAGAGATCAAGAAGTAGAAGAAGATCCGGGTTTGATTTTTAGCTAGATTTGTGCAACAGCGACGTGGGAAGATGAGTGAGAAAGATGGGATCTGAGTGCCAACGGTCTCCGGCAACGGGAAGCAACCCTTACCGACGAAGAAGAGATGTCACGACCACCGTGAGAGAAAGTAGATTTTGTGCGACTGAGGCGAGGGAGGGTTTCTCACCTGCAGAGAAACTGGAGAAGTATGCAAAGCTAGAAGACATACGAGCTGTTGCAGGAGAGAAATCCAGCTGAGTGAAGACGAAAAATATGACCCAACCAAGAATAAGAATAAGTACTTCGGTGAAAGGAGTATACCTAAAGAGTAAATCAAGCCCGTGAATGACTAAAAGTAAAGCTGCTTTAGCCACCTAAACATGTCATGCGCCATTTATTGCTCTGCTCTCCACTTTAGTCACATGCTCACATAAACCAAGGTAGCGAATGATACTTTATATATATATATATATATATATATCAATAGGGTTAAGTACCATTTTTGCCCCTGAAGTACGCGCCCAGGAGCAATTTTGCCCCTTAAGTTTCCAGAGGAGCAATGTTGCCCCTGAAGTATGAAAACAGAGCAATGTTACCCCTCCGTTAGGTCAATTAAAAGTCAACGTTTGTTGACCATTTGGGTTTCTAACGGAGGGGCAACATTGCTCTGTTTTGATACTTCAGGGGCAAGATTGCTCCTTCAAAAACTTAAGGGGCAAAATTGCTCCTGAGCGCATACTTCAGGGGCAAAATTGGTACTTAACCTTTTTTTTTTAATGTCATTAGTTATTTTACAAAGATGATATTTCGGGTTAATAGCTAAAGTAAATGGAAATGAGACACAAATTCCAAAGAGAGTGAGAAAGAGAAATATTGTCTATACAGAGTATGTTATGTCAGGATCCGGCTGAGGTCCTCTTCAGCCTCACATCCACTGTTGTTCTCTTTTTTAATACTGCTTCGTTTTAACGCAAAATATACCTGATCCCTCTTTTTTGTTTAAATATTAAGGGTACAAAAAAGAGATTTCAGGATACTGACGGGTATTGAAAAATATTGATAGGTACTTCACGATCTTGAAAAATTATTTTAGGACGTTGAAAAAATATTTCAGGATATTGACAGGTACTAAAAAGATATTTCAGGATATTGCCTGGGGATATTGGCTGGTACTAAAAAAAAATACTTCATGACATTGAAAAATTATTTTAGGATGTTGAAAAAATACTTCATAATGTTGAAAAATTATTTTAGGACGTTGAAAAAATATTTCAAGGTACTGACAGGTACTAAAAAGATATTTCAGGATACTGACTGGGGATACTGGCTGGTACTAAAAAAATACTTCTCGATCTTGAAAAATTATTTTAGGAATTGTTAAGTACCAATTTTGCCCTTTAAGTTTCTGTAGAAGCAATTTTGCCCCTGAAGTATGAAAATGGAGCAATGTTGCCCCTCTGTTTGGTCAACTAACGATCAACGAACGTTGACCGTTAGTTGACCTAATGGAGGGGCAACATTGCTCCATTTTCATACTTCAGGGGCAACATTGCTCCTCCAGAAACTTAAGGAGCAAAATTGCTCCTGGACGCGTACTTCAGGGGCAAAAATGATACTTAACCCATATCAATATAATATTACAAATTTTAATTAAATTATATTTTTTTAATTAACACCAGTCTGACTCCGGTTTGACTCCGGTCTGACCCACTGACCCTTGACCCAGTACTTTCACCGGTTCAGTGACCGGTCCGGGTTTCAAAACCTTGGGAATAATTAAAAAGAAAAGTCCAGCCCATAGCTAAACCCTAAGTTTTAATTATAAACTTAGGTTTAGCCGTCTAAACCTAATAACGCTCGATAGTTTTCTTCTCCGCTACCTTCTTTTCTCAAATCCTCCTTCCGGACTCTCATCAAATTATTTTCTAGGAGTCTAGCAAAAACGGAAACCAGGTAATCCTAATTCCCATGAGTCTTAGGATTAGTCTTATATAAATTTTGATAGAGTTCTTATATATGAAAAATATTATAAAACCTAACCTTAGATCGATAGGAACAATATTAAAGGCGTTGCTTTGTAATATAGTTTTGGATTATGTGAGTAACTTTTTTTGCAATCAATTGTTGAATTCTTGAAGGATGAATTGAATACATTTGACAGTTGTTTTATTTCTTCATCTCGGCCTGTGTGCTTTAATTGCATAGATATATGATTGAATCCAAATTTGTCCCTATGCGTCTCTTTTTCTTCGTGATTGAAACCAATTCCTCACCTCGGCTTTCGTGCGTCGTTTTTTTTTTGTAGTCGCATTATATTATATTTCGGTGCAACAAATTGCAATATATATTTATATGATACTCCTGTACGATGCTACAGTTAATATCACCTGAATATGTATGTCCATGTTTTTCTATTAGTTGATTTTCTTTTCTGTATATAATATTTCCCGCTTAATAAAATAAGACATGAACAGATTTTAAGTCAAATATCTTTATATTCTATATTTAATTAAAATAATAGGAAAATGTATAAAAGGTAAGTAAATAATAGAAATAATTTAGGAGTCTATTTTGTGTGTATTTTAAGTAACTTAACAGTGGGAGGATAATGAAAAATTACGGATGTAAATGATAGTCATGAGAACTTCTCATGACAACCTTATAGAAACCCATGAGTAAAATGGACAATGAAAAATTAAGGATTTAAATGATGGTCATGAGAACTTCTGATGACAACCTCATAGGAACCAATGAGAAAAAGGGATAATGAGTAGAGCCAGGAATTTTAATAATGATATAGAAACTCATAAGAATTTATTTTATAGTTTAATTTGAAAAGTCCTTTTCGTGTGTATTGTATATATATATGCATGTTGTTGTTGGTTGTATCAACACAACAATTGTATGTTGTGTTGATTACAATACAAGTGTTTCAAATATATATGTATAAGTACGAATTGAATTGATAACAACACAAGTGTTTCAAGCACATTGAAAATAATTTGAGAATTTATTATATGTGTTTTTTAAAATAATGTAATCGTGGGAGGATAGCATTGGGATGGTACCTCCCAAAGTGATGAACACAACTTTTGGACTTTATGCCACCGATGTGAACTGATGATATCCGTTCTTCCCAAAGTGGTGTCTGGCAGGGTTTCCCGGGACACTAGTAGCAACTTTGGGAAGAGGTATGCACACTAAGAAAAAATACTTGATGGCTAAATTTGATTGATTGTGACTGGCAGGGTTTCCCGGGTCATAGGGTAAACTGGCAGGGTTTCCCGGGTTTACCATGGTTCTCTTCCCACTAAATAGACTGGCAGGGTTTCCCGGGTCTAAATAAATTTGAAAAGATGATGAATAATGTTTGATGCAATTACCTTATGATTTATATGTGTGTGTGTGTGTGTATATTCACTTTGATTATTATATTTGTGCCATTTAAATTGTATTTTATTAGGATTACCAGCTTTTGCTGATGTTTGTGTTCATGGGCTGCGACGATCCTTCGGGGGAGCAGATTTTCAGTGAAACAGGTTTCAAAAGTTGGGCTGTTGGGGCTAGCAGTGAGAAGTGAGGAAGGCCAATGAACAATTCTAGCTAGTTTTTTTTTAATGCTTTGAATAAAATACTTTTATTTAAGTTTGGATTTTTCTTTTAATTGTAATAAGTAGCCTTGCACTTGTATCAGTACAAGTGCGACGATAACACTTCCCAAATTTTGGTTATTTTGAATTTCAGTATTTATTCATAAAAATTATAGCAAATTTATATCATTATAATTGTTAGAAATTTGGGGTGTTACAAAATGGTATCAGAACCCTAGGTTTCGACTTGGGTTTACTTTTGATACTAACTCAAGGATCAAAGATCCCAGAGTTAAGTAAATAAATGAGTAAAATAGTAATAATAATAATAATTCAAACGTGAGAGATGGGTAGTGAAGGGTTATTTCTTATTCTTTTAGAAATGATTTATTTCTTTGAAATTTTAATAATTGTATATTTAAAATTATTTTGTGATTCATTATGTGATTATTATTGACTTGTGAATTTTATTTAGGAAGAGATGTTAATTAGAGGGGTAATTAGAATTTATTTTGTGAATTATTTTGAATAATGAAGAATGATAGAATTCTTAATTTTAAATACAAGATGTTGATTTGTCGTTTGAATTTATATTGATTTATCGTTTGAATCTATATTGCATTATCTAATGATTGATTTATGCTACAAATATATGTGATAAGAAAAGTGAGAGTTAATGTTGATAATTGTATGTACAAAATTATTCGAAAAAGGTACGCAATTAAGTTTCGGGGACGAAACTTATGTTAAGGAGGGGAGAATGTAATACCTGAGATTTTATTATTAAATTTTATTTCAGTTTCAAGGACGAAACTTGTTTTAAGGAGGGTAGAATGTAATATCCCAGATTTTTATTAATAATAATAATAATAATAATAATAGAAATATTAATGTAAATGATAGATTAAAATAATACTAATAAAATAATAAAAAATTAATAATGTTGTATTGTTTCTGTGGTAATTATATTATTTTATAAATAGTAATATTAGATTAGTTATGATCAGATCCTAGAATCTAGGAGTAGTAGATCAGATTATATTTTCAATTTTTGAATTTATCATCGGACTCAAAATATATCTAATAATAAAACTCTACAATTTGTTTTAATTCATTTATTAGGAATAATTTTTTTAAAAAAACCCAGCCCATAGCTAAACCCTAAATTTTAATTATAAACTTAGGTTTAGCCGTCTAAACTTAGTAACGCTTGATAGTTTTCTTCTCCGCTACTTTCTTTTCTCAAATCCTCCTTCCAGACTCTCATCAAATTATTTTCTAGGAGTCTAGCAAAAACGGAGACCAGGTAATCCTAATTCCCATGAGTCTTAGGATTAGTCTTATATAAATTTTGATAGGGTTCTTATATATGAAAAATATTATAAAACCTAACCTTAGATCGATAGGAACAATATTAAAGGCGTTGCTTTGTAATACAGTTTTAGATTATGTGAGTAACTTTTTTTTTCAATCAATTGTTGAATTCTTGAAGGATGAATTGAATACATTTGACAGTTGTTTTATTTCTTCATCTCGGCCTGTGTGCTTTAATTGCATAGATATATGATTGAATCCAAATTTGTCCCTGTGCGTCTCTTTTTCTTCGTGATTGAAACCAATTCCTCACCTCGGCTTTCGTGCGTTGTTTTTTTTTTTGGTAGTCGCATTATATTATATTTCGGTGCAACAAATTGCAATATATATTTATATGATACTCCTGTACAATGCTACAGTTAATATCACCTGAATATGTCTGTCCATGTTTTTCTATTAGTTGATTTTCTTTTCTGTATATAATATTTCCCGCTTAATAAAATAAGACAAGAATAGATTTTAAGTCAAATATCTTTATATTTTATATTTAATTAAAATAATAGGAAAATGTATAAAAGGTAAGTAAATAATAGAAATAATTTAGGAGTCTATTTTGTGTGTATTTTAAGTAACTTAACAGTGGGAGGATAATGAAAAATTACGGATTTAAATGATAGTCATGAGAACTTCTCATGACAACTTTATAGAAACCCATGAGTAAAATGGATAATGAAAAATTAAGGATTTAAATGATGGTCATGAGAACTTCTGATGACAACCTCATAGGAACCCATGAGAAAAAAGGATAATGAGTAGAGCCAGGAATTTTAATAATGGTATAGAAACTCATAAGAATTTATTTTATAGTTTAATTTGAAAAGTCCTTTTCGTGTGTATTGTATATATATATGCATGTTGTTGTTGGTTGTATCAACACAACAATTGTATGTTGTGTTGATTACAATACAAGTGTTTCAAATATATATGTATAAGTACGAATTGAATTGATAACAACACAAGTGTTTCAAGCACATTGAAAATAATTTGAGAATTTATTATATGTGTTTTTTAAAATAATGTAATCGTGGGAGGATAGCTTTGGGATGGTACCTCCCAAAGTGATGAACACAACTTTTGGACTTTATGCCACCGATGTGAACTGATGATATCCGTTCTTCCCAAAGTGGTGTCTGGCAGGGTTTCCCGGGACACTAGTAGCAACTTTGGGAAGAGATATGCACACTAAGAAGAAATACTTGATGGCTAAATTTGATTGATTGTGACTGGCAGGGTTTCCCGGGTCACAGGGTAAACTGGCAGGGTTTCCCAGGTTTACCATGGTTCTCTTCCCACTAAATAGACTGGCAGGGTTTCCCGGGTCTAAATAAATTTGAAAAGATGATGAATAATGTTTGATGTAATTACCTTATGATTTATGTGTGTGTGTGTGTGTGTATTCGCTTTGATTATTATATTTGTGCCATTTAAATTGTGTTTTATTAGGATTACCAGCTTTTGCTGATGTTTGTGTTCATGGGCTACGACGATTCTTCGGGGGAGCAGATTTTTAGTGAAACAGGTTTCAAAAGTTGGGCTGTTGGGGCTAGCAGTGAGAAGTGGGGAAAACCAATGAACAATTCTAGCTAGTTTTATTTTATTTTTTTTATGCTTTGAATAAAATACTTTTATTTAAGTTTGGATTTTTCTTTTAATTGTAATAAGTAGCCTTGCACTTGTATCAGTACAAGTACGGCGGTAACACTTCCCAAATTTTGGTTATTTTGAATTTCAGTATTTATTCATAAAAATTATGGCAAATTTATATCATTATAATTGTTAGAAATTTGGGGGTGTTACATGAATAATATTTGATTTGACGTGTATTTATATTATGAATATAGAAATTGATACTTGATTCAATTACTACATATATTGGATTTGATTATATTTGATTGTGTTTTATTAGAATTACCAGCAATTGCTGATGTTTTTGTTCATGGGCTGCGATGATCCTTCGGGGGAGCAGAATTTCAGTGAAACAGGTGCCAAGGGTTGGGGCTAGCCGTAAGAAGTGAGGAAGATCACCTTCATCTAATTTTATTTCATTTTATTTTGTTTGGAGTAAAACATATTTTGTTTAAATTTGATTTTACCTTATTTGTAATAAGTAGCCTTACACTTGTCTCAGTACAAGTGCGGCGATAACACTCCCCAAGGTTGTTTATTTCGAATTTCATTGATTTATTTATGAAAAGCATTTAAATTTTTGTTATTATAACTGTTAGAAATTGGGTGTGTTACAAAATATATTCTATAGAATAATCAAAAATAAATTAAAAATTATAGATGCAAAGTGCAGTGGAGCTTACAGTTGTTCCAATTTCACGAGTTTCCCTAATTCAGACGGGATAGAACCAGAAAAGCTGTTGGACCCAAGACTCCTATAGAATATATGGAAAACAAAATTACTTCAAAATATTTGTAATACCCCGGATTTTTAATAATAATAATAATAATAATAATAGAAATAGTAATGATAATGATAGATTAAAATAATACTAATAAAATAATAAAGATTAATAATAGAAATAAAATAATAATAATAATAATAATAACAGCTACAGTAGATTAAAATAATAATAGTAATAATAATATAGTAAAAAAAAATAATGTTGTATTGTTTCTGTGGTAATCATATTATTTTGTAAATAGTAATATTAGATTAGTCAAGATTAGATCCAAGAATCTAGGAGTAGATAGATCAAATTATATTTTTAATTTTTGAATTTATCATCGGACTCAAAATATATCTAATAATAAAACTCTACAATTTGTTTTAATTCATTTATTAGGAATAATTAAAAGGTCCAGCCCATAGCCAAAACCCTAGATTTAATTATAAACTTAGGTCTGGCCACTTAAACCTAGAAAACGCTTGACATTTTCTTGACCGCTAAATTTTTCTCCGCTACTACACCCTTATTACATACTCTCGTCAATTGTTCTCTTAGGAGATTAGCAACACAGAAACCAGATAATCCTAATTCCCATGAGCTTTAGGTTGATTTTATATCTTGATAGGTAATTGAGTACCCTAGGCTACAAAACCCAATTGCTATTTGATTTCCGTATGTATAGAAATATATGTGCATATATATTGTATGTTATTGCTTCTGTCTCGGCATACGCGCTCCAATTATACAATACATATACATATGCGTCCTTTAGATTGAATAATGTTCCTCGACTTCCGTGCTGGAGAATTGCGTTTGTGAATGGATGAATCCAATTGTGCCTGTGCGTTTTCTTTCTTGGATTGAAACATAGGCAATTACATTGTTTCGACCGGTGTATGTGCTTCAATTTATATATATATATATATATATATATATATATATATATATATATATATATATATTATAATACCCAAGATTTTATTATTGAATTTTATTTCAGTTTCAAGGACGAAACTTGTTTTAAGGAGGGTAGAATGTAATACCCTGGATTTTTATTAATAATAATAATAATAATCATGATAATAATATAATAATAATAATAATAACAACAATAATGTAGTAAATAAAGATTTAGAATTTAATAATGTTTATATTATTTTATAATTTATTAATTGGAAATAATTATAGTGATAATAAAAATTTAGAATTTAGTTGTATTGTTTTATAATTTATTAAATTTGGAAATAGTTAAAAAAAAAAAACCCAGCCCATAGCTAAACCCTAAATTTTAATTATAAACTTAGGTTTAGCCGTCTAAACCTAGTAACGCTCGATAGTTTTCTTCTCCGCTACCTTCTTTTCTCAAATCCTCCTTCTGGACTCTCATCAAATTATTTTCTAGGAGTCTAGCAAAAACGAAGATCAGGTAATCCTAATTCCCATGAGTCTTAGGATTAGTCTTATATAAATTTTGATAGGGTTCTTATATATGAAAAATATTATAAAACCTAACCCTAGATCGATAGGAACAATATTAAAGGCGTTGCATTGTAATACAGTTTTGGATTATGTGAGTAACTTTTTTGCAATCAATTGTCAAATTCTTGAAGGAAGAATTGAATACATTTGACGATTGTTTTATTTCTTCATCTCGGCCTGTGTGCTTTAATTGCATAGATATATGATTGAATCCAAATTTGTCCCTGTGCGTCTCTTTTTCTTTGTGATTGAAACCAATTCTTCACCTCGACTTTCGTGCGTCTATTGAATACCCATGAACCTATGCGTCTTTTTTTTTTTGTAGTTGCATTATATTATATTTCGGTGCAACAAATTGCAATATATATTTATATGATACTCCTGTACGATGCTACAGTTAATATCACCTAAATATGTCTGTCCATGTTTTTCTACTAGTTGATTTTCTTTTCTGTATATAATATTTTCCTCTTAATAAAATAAGATATGAACAGATTTTAAGTCAAAATATCTTTATATTCTATATTTAATTAAAATAATAGGAAAATGTATAAAAGCTAAGTAAATAATAGAAATAATTTAGGAGTCTATTTTATGTGTATTTTAAGTAACTTAACAGTGGGAGGATAGCTTTGGGATGATACCTCCCATAGTGATGAACACAACTTATGGGCTTTATGCCCTCGATATTTATTTGATGTGAAAATGATAGTATACGTTCTTCCCAAAGTGGTGTCTGGCAGGTTTTCAGGACACTAGTAGCAACTTTGGGAAGAGGTGTGCACACTAGGAAGATATATTTATATGTTTATGGCCAATTGATGATTGTGATTGGCAGGTTTCTGGGTCACAGGGTAGACTGGCAGGTTTCCGGGTCTACCATGGTTCTCTTCCCACTAAACTAAATGGACTGGCAGGCTTCCGGGTCCAAATGAAATTAATAAAAAATAATAATCATGAATGATATTTGATTCAGTGTGAATATATATATGTATATGTATATATATGACGAATCTTGGATTTGTTATTTGATTAAATCACTATGTGATTATATATTTGATTTTATTAATATATTTGAGCCATATAAATTGTGTTTTAATTAGAATTACCAGCTTTTGCTGATGTTAGTGTTCATGGGCTGCGACGATCCTTCGGGGGAGCAGATTTTCAGTGAAACAGGTCTCGAGTTGGGGCTGTTGGGGCTAGCAGTGAGAAGGGAGGAAGAACAATGAAAATGCTAGCTAGTTTTCCTTATTTTATTTTACGCTTGAGTAAAACATTTTTATTTAAGTTTGGATTTATATTAATGTAATAAGGTAGTCTTGCACTTATTTCAGTACAAGTGCGGCAGTAACACTCCCCAAGGTTGTTTATTTCGAATTTCATTAATTTATTTATAAAAGTTATTTAAATTTTTGTTATTATAACTGTTAGAAATTGGGGATGTTACATATATGCACCTGTGCGTCATTTTTTTTTTGAAATTAAATATAATTGTTTTGTGGGGTCCACATCTCGTTTATTTATTCATTTATTATTTGATTTTTCTTTTTCTTTATATAATATCTCCTACGCAATAAGATAAGATACCAACAAATTTTAGATCAAATTATCCTTATATCTATATTTAATTAAAATTATATATATATATATATATATATATATATATATATATATATATATATATATATATTGTTAGCTCCCAAATGTTTGTTTTGATGATAACTAACCCTTGTAAAAGGAACTTGATCAAGAAAGTTCATTTACATTGTGAAAATTGAATCTGCATTTTTCATCTGTCAGATTGGCTCTAGCCAACTCAATCTGACTCTAGCCAAAATCCTGCTTAGATTTGTCAGAATGCAAGTTTTGGCTCTAGCCAGTTTCTGCTGACTCCAGCCAAGCCTCAAACTCCAGCGAACCTTATCTGACTCTAGCCAATATCCTATTTAGATTTGTCAGAATGCAAGTTTTGGCTCTAGCCAATTTCTGCTGACTCAAGCCAAGCCCTACACTCCAGCCAACCCCATTTGACTCCAGCCAAGCTCCTCTCTAAATTTGTCAGAATACAAATTTTGGCTCTAGCCAATTCCGTCTGACTCCAGCCAAGACCTACACTCCAGCGAACCCCATCTGACTCGAGCCAAGCTCCTATCTAAATCTATCAGAATACAGATTCTGACTCTAGCCAATTTTCTCTGACTCCAGCCAAGCTCTAAACTCTAGCCTAAGTAAATTGACTCTAGCCAAGTTTTGATCATTATTTTCAAACACTCATTTTACCTCCAGCCTACATAGTATACCTGTAGTTTTGGCTCAGACTTTAGCCTAAATGTTAGTGACTCGAGCCAATGGTGCTATCATAGAAAAACTTGACTCTAGCCAGAAAACTTGACTCTAGCTAATATGCATCAGTTTGAAAAACCATAATCTAAATTCTGTTAAATCTCTCTGTATGGTTTACTTACTTTATATCTTCACTCATTATTATTCCTAACTATGTTTAATGAGTTTGCTAATGAGTTTTAGAAGATTATTATATGGTTTAACGTTAAATTCCAATAAAGCAACCGGTGTGTCAGAGGCATTTAATGCAAAGCAGAGACATTCACCATTTTGGCAAGAAACCTTCTGGACAACAATAAAGCCACACGACCATGTCCTCCGTACATTCTTACTAAGTCTCAATGAACAATTTGAATAAGGAATGTCAACAGTGAATATTCAGAGAATACGAAGCAGTCGGAGTAAATGTTCTTCAATGCAAATATTTATTACACTCAACTGCTAACTCGAAGAGTCTCAACAGTCGAATTCAGATGTATCAGCAATGAGTTCCGTAAAACAGAGATAAACAGAGACAATGGATTGAATCCAATTAAGGCGAGATTGGCACCAATGGTTAATTGCTTTCAACGGTCATAATCACAATTACAGGAATAATGACGCAGATTACTCAACAGTCATATTCAAATGGACAAATTCAGATCCTACAAACGGCTCTTTCCCTCCAACTACTATAAATACACGAAGGATTGAATTCATCAACACGAATCAACGCATACACAGACAAAGCACTCAAAGCGATCAATCTTTATTCTGTTTATATCTTCGGATATTATCGAGCCTCACTGTTTATTAACATCTACTCTGTGAGAAAGTTCATTTTCATGTATAGCATTCATTGTAAGAATCTCAAGTCGTGAGACTTGGAGATTGGGTAATCAGAGTACAACTTGTAAGAGGGAGTGTATCCTAAAGAGAGGAAAACCTTCAAGTACAAAGTGTGTATTTGATTGTATACAATTACAACTTGTAAGGGGGAGTGAGTCCTAGGGAGAAAGGATCATCCTGAGTTACAGAGTGTGTAATTGTTCTTGAGTGATAGTAGAAAATCCCAGAGTGTCTGAGTACTGGACGTAGGTCAAGAGTTGGACCGAACCAGTATAATTCCTTTGTGTCATTTCTCTTTACCTTTTTTACTGCTTTCATCGTTTATCCATCGTACGTCGAAAGAATTTTTGAGATCACCTATTCATCCCCCTTTAAGTGATATTCCACCTTCATATATATATATATATACAGAAAAGATAGGTAAATAATAGAAATAACTTATGAGTTTATTATGTGTGTTTTAAAACAATTTAACAGTGGGAGGATAACTTTGGGATGATACCTCCCATAGTGATGAACACAAGTTATAGGTTTTATGCCCTTGATATTTATGTGATATGAAAATGATAGTATCCGTTCTTCCCAAAGTGGTGTCTAGCAGGTTTCTGGGATACTAGTAGCAACTTTGGGAAGAGGTGTGCACACTAGGAAGATATGTTTATGGCCAATTGATGATTGTGACTGGCAGGTTTCCGGGTCACAGGGTAGATTGGCAGGTTTCCAGGTCTACCATGGTTCTCTTCCCACTAAACTAAATGGACTGGCAAGTTTCCGGGTCCAAATGAAATTAATAAAAATTAATAAATGATAATTGATATTGAAACTGATATTTTAGATTATATATGTATATGATATTTTTTTTAATATTTTATTTATTATTATTTTTCTATATTATCTTTGTTTATTAGGATTACCAGCTTTTGTTGATGTTTGTGTTCATGGGCTGCGACGATCCTTCGGGGGAGCAGATTTTCAGTGAAACAGGTTTCAAAGTTGGGCTGTTAGGGCCAGCAGTGAGAAATGAGGAAGACCAATGAATAATTCTAGCTAGTTTTTTTTTTAATGCTTTGAATAAAATACTTTTATTTAAGTTTGGATTTATGTTAATGTAATAAGACAGCCTTGCACTTGTCCCAATACAAGTGTGGCGGTAACACTCCCCAAGGTTGTTTATTTCGAATTTCATTAATTTATTTATAAAAATTATTTAAATTTTTGTTATTATAACTGTTAGAAATTGGGGGTGTTACAATATATGTAAAAGGAAAAAGAGGGAAAAGAAGGAAAGGAGAAATTGCTTCAAGGGGAAGTGGATGACTTACGATACTATTAACTCGGTAAGATTTCCCAATTCCCTTGGATCCCCTGACAAGGAATTGATGCCTAAGGTCCAAAGGCACAACAAGCAAATCCAAATTAGGACTAGATGATGGGCAATGGAGGCAATGGAATGATAACGTGTTCTCTCTGTTTATCTATCTCTCTACTTCTTCTTCTTCTTCCTAATCCCTCTCTAATTCTTCTTCTTCAATCCTCTCTTTCTCTTCTATTCTACCCTAACTCCTAAAATCCATACACATTCATATTACATTCAGCTATCATACAGTCTAACACAAGAGTCATGGAGTTCCAACTAAGTACATTAAGATCATCTCTATAATCTATCCTGTATATAATTAGCAAAAGACCAAATGTTTAACGCCTCTCACAGTAGCATTCTGTCCTCATATCCAAGCACTAGTCGTTACCGTAGCCAAAACATAAACTCAATCTTACCAATGAATCCAAAATGTGGTATATAGTCTTGGATTTGCCATCCCAATATTCCCTAAAATATGTGAAGAACATAATTGTCATGTTGAACTGCCAATCTGTGATGATGTATATATAATTATAATCATCGAATGGAGTACAAAATGTTGTTTGCATAAATTTCAAATAAGCAAATGTCTCCATACTTTTTACAGCGTAAAAAACAAAAACCTGGAATTCTGTAATACCCTAGATTATTATTAAATGATTTATTTCTTTGAAATTCTAATAATTGTATATTTAAAATTATTTTGTGACTTGCTGTGTGATTATTATTCACATGTGAATTTTATTTCAGTTTCGCGGACGAAACTTGTTTTAAGGAGGGTAGAATGTAATACCCTAGATTTTTATTAATAGTAATAAAACATTTATTTTATTTTATTTTATATAGCCTTGGTGGGCCAAATACTCCTAGTCCTAATTGCCTTAGGAATTTTCAGCTTGTTCACTAAAAAATAGGTTTTAGGTAATAATTCTGTTACTTGTCAACCAAGTCATATTAAATTCACATCATGATTGATTGACTGAATTTAATATACTCTATCACATTAAATTCACACCATGATTGATTGATGAAATTTAATATACCCTATTAATGAGTTGGTAATAGTAGAAGAGTCCAAAGCTAAACCCTAATTTTAAGTTATAAATAGAGGTCTGACCTAACCCTGAATACTCTCATACTCTTCTCCTATTCTCTTATACTATTTCCTCTATTCTTTCCCTATTCTTCTAAGAGGCTAGCAAAACGGAGACTAGGTAATCCTAATTCCCAGAACAACCTTGCGTCTCATGCTTATTCTTTTTCTCTACATCCTATTTTGCTAATTCTAATTCCCATGAGTCTTAGGTTAGTTTTATATAAGTTTTGATAGGGTTGTTATATATGAAATATATTATATGTAATCCTAATCCCCAAAACAATAGGAGTTAATTGTTGCATGTCCATCTCGATCTTTGTGAAAAACCCTTAACTGTGTTGCTGCGTTTGTATATATATGTGTGTGTTGTCCTTTTCGGTTAGCGTGAATCACTTTATGAAAGTAAAACTCCTCATCTCCTTGTATACATATATTTCTCCTTCTTGATTTGCATTTAACTTTTTAAAACCCTTTGTCATTGAATATACACGTACACTTTGGGTGTCTTGGTTTTCGTGATTGAAACTTATATATATTCTTCATTAATATATATAATACCTTGCATCTCTTGCTTTGGGTGCTTCAGCTTTTGCATGTATGTATGTATATATGCATGTGTGTGTGTGTGTCTTTTTAATTTGTCCAATTTGTGCCTATATTAAAATATATACATATTCTCTTTTAAATGGTTTTACCTTGTGTTTTCATAATTTAACAAATAGCAGTATATATACTCGATTTGGTTTTCGTAAATTTGATAAATCTATTTTGTGTGATTGAAATTTATAAATGCTTTCATATATATATAATTTTAATAAAAATCCAATGATAATCTAACATCTTTAAAATTAAATTAAAAAAATAAGAATTAAGTTATTCAGAAGATAATTGCATCTAAAAAGAATCCTTTAGCCTAAAAGAAATTTTACTCATTTGCTCCAATAAAATAAAATTTACACGTCAATAAAATTCTAACTCACATAATAAGTTACAAAATAATTTCAAAAATTAAAAGAAATAAATCATTTAAAAGACAAGAGAATAACCCTTCACTACCTATCTCTCACGTTTTAATTATTATTCTTATTATTACTATTTTACTTATTTATTTACTTAACTCTGGATCTTTGATCCCTGAGTTAGTATCAAAAGCGAAGTTAAGTAGAACCTTAGGCTCTGATACCATTTTGTAATACCCTCAAATTTTCTAATAATTATAATGATATAAAAATTTCAATGATTTTTATAAATAATTACTGAAATTCAAAATAACCAAATTTAGGAAATGTTACCGCCGCACTTGTACTGAGACAAGTGCAAAGCTACTTTATTACATTAACTTAAATCCAAACTTAAATAAAAATGTTTTATTCAAAGTATAAAGAAAAATAAAACTATCTAGAATTAGCGGACGGTTCTTCCTCACTTCTAACTGCTAGCCCCAACCTTGGAATCTGTTTCACTGAAATTCTGCTTCCCCGAAGGATCGTCGCAGCCCAGAACACAAACATCAGCAAAAGCTGGTAATCCTAATGAATAGAGAAAATATAGAAAATAATAATAATAATAATAATAATAATATTTTATATGATGATTAAAAAAATATCATATACATATATAATCTAAAATATCAACTTTAATACTCATCATATCTATATATTCACATCGAATCAAATATTATTCATTATCTTTTTAAATTTATTTAGACCCGGAAACCTGCCAGTCTATTTAGTGGGAAGAGAACCATGGTAGACCAGGAAACCTGCCAGTCACAAATCATTAAATTGGCCATAAAACATATCTTCCTAATATACACACTTCTTCCCAAAGTTGCTACTAGTATCCTGAGTTACCCTGCCAGATACCACTTTGAGAAGAACAAATATAATCGATTCACATCAAATAATATATCAGAGGCATAAAGCCCAAAGGTTGTATTCATCACTTTAGGAGGTACCATATCAAAGCTATTCTCCCACAATTAAGTTATTTTAAATACATTCACATAACAAATGGATTTCTTAATATATATATATATATATATATATATATATATATATATATATATATGAAAGTATTTATAAATTTCAATCACGAAAATCGTGGCACCCAAAGTGTACATGTATATTCAATGACAAAAGGGTTTTAAAAAAAAGTTAAATGCAAATCAAGAAGGAGAAATATATGTATACAAGGAGGTGAGGAGTTTTGCTTTTTATGAAATGATTCACGCTAACCAAAAAGGAAAACATATATATACATATACAAATGCAACAACACATTTAAGGGTTTTTCACAAAGATCAAGATCGACATGCAACAATTGACTCCTATTGTTTTAGGGATTAGGATTATCTGGTCTCCATTTTGCTAGTCTCTTAGAAGAATAATTGGCACAGAGAAAGAGTAGAGAAAGTAGTAAAAGAGAATAGGAGTAGAGTATGAGAGTATTCAGGGTTAAACTAGACCTTTATTTATAACTTAAAATTAGAGTTTAGCTTTGAGCTTTTTTACTCCTGTCAACTCATTAATAGGGTATATTAAATTAAATCAATCAACCATGATGTGAATTTAATATGACTTGGTTGACAAATAACGGAATTATTACGTAAAACCTCTTTCTTAGTGTATAAGCTGAAAGTTCCTAAGGCAATTAAGACTAGGAGTATTTAGCCCACCAAGGCTATATAAAATAAAATAAAATGAATGAGTTATTACTATTAATAAAAATCTGGGGTATTATAGATATCTTACTTACTCTTTATTACTTGATATGATCCTTACACTTGCGGATAGGCTATAAAGTTTTGCCCTATCACATATGATAATTTTTTTTAAAAAAAATGTTGAAATGTCAATTACAGCTCTTCACGCAATATGATTGAAAATATATTGTTTAAGTTGTGTAATATTGACTACCAACAAAAATATCAAGGGAAAATCCCCAAAAGGCCTAAGTAACCAAGATATTGTGAAAAAAAAAAACCTAAAGAAAAGTCAAATGTTAGAAAAAGGCCCTAATTGTTAACATGTACTGATTTAATTATTAATGTTGTATTGATATAGTTATCAACGTATACTGATTTAGTTGTTAACGTGTACTGATTTAGTTTTAATTATTAATGTTGTACTAATATAATTGTTAACGTTTCTGAAATACTCCCTCCGGTCCTAATTATAAGACAACATTTGAGAGTTAATTTTGGTCTTAATTATAAGACAATATTATAATTTTTATCAATTTCTTCTTAAAATACCCCTATTAATATTTGCTCAATAATAATTAAATATAAAAAGGCTGATATGGCCTTGTGCTGAGAAGGGAATGCAAAATGCATGTGGCTTCCCAAAATCATGCGAATCACTCATTTTCTAGGTTTTCTATATTTTGAAGGAAAGAAAGATGAAATGATGCTCTTGTATTAATGTTCTCTCTCCCTCTCTATGTATATATGGATTTAACATATTATGATCAATGTATAGATAAATAAAAAGATGAAAACAGTGGCAATGGATGACGGGATGAAGTATAATAGTTAAAAACTCGATTTATCACTGCGATTTTACGTTTCTATGATTTTTTTTTTCATTAAAACGATTTTACTAATTTTTCAAACGTTTTTAAGTTTTTATGATTTTTTTACAATTTTACTACATTACGATTTTTCATTCTCCTTCCGTTTTCAGGTAAAATCTACGTTTTCACTACTATAAGTGTCCCTGACTATCCTTCTTTCCAAGAACGTGCCTACACAAAATTGAAATTTGGCGGTATGCTCTTTCATTATTTGACCATATAAGGGTATTTTGGGAAAATAAGTAAAATTAACTAATTTAACTCTTATCCTTAATCCCTCCATAATCGATTAAATATGTCCTATAATTAGAACCGGAGAGAGTAATACTTAAAAAGGTCCTAGAACCTTTTTTTTGACATGTGATTTTTTAGCCTTTTTTTTGACAATTTCTTGGGCTCGAGGAATTTTCCTAAATATCACCCGGCAACACACGCGTTGTTTCTCTTGTTAAAACAAAACGTCCATCAGGTTCTGCCTTCATACGTCATTCGGACGGAGATACTCTACCCAGCGTCCCTCTACCTGTCTCTCATCATATTCAATCATGACCGTCCAAATCTTAATATAAGGGTTCAGAATCGTTTTTACAAAAACCGTATGCGGAAAGTTTTAAAAATGATTCTAAAACTTTGGATCTAATATTTGGACGAACAAAATTGAAGATCATGAAGAACAGGTAGAGGGGCGCTGGGCAGAGAAACGGACTCTACGCCATTCCCCCTCTCCCATCGAAAGTCTGATGGTGCCATCCATGGTGTTAGCCCTTTTACGCGGCAAACTTGTTTCTCTATTACAGAAGCGCAGAACTTTGGAACAATGCAAGCAAATCCACTCCGTTATTATTGTTTCCGGCTTTTCAAACGACAGCTCGTTGCTCTGCAAACTCATTCGCTGCACTGCATTCTGTCTACCCGCCTCTCTCTCCTATGCTTCCTTTCTTATCAGTACTATCTACACTCCTTTCACTCGCCTCTTCAACAAAATGATTGAAGCTTTCTCCTACACTCCCTACCCTCACATGTCTCTTTTCTGCTATGCGAGAATGCTTCAAACTGGCGTACATCCTGATAAACACACCTTCCCTTCGCTTCTTAAGACGTTCTCCAAGTCTAATATTCAAGACCCACTTCTGCTTTATGCTCAAATTCTTAAATTCGGGCTACATCTTGATCTTTTTGTCCGAAACGCTTTGATTTTTGCTTTTGCTAATTCTGGGTTTATGGAGTGTGCATACCGAGTGTTTGATGAAAGTTCGTTGCAGGACGTTGTTACATGGACTGCGTTGATTGATGGGCATGTAAAGAATGATTGCCCAGGAGAGGCATTGAGGTGTTTCGTGAAGATGAGATCAAAAGGCACGGCCGGAATTGATGGGGTAGTCGTAGTTAGCATTCTTCGTGCGGCTGCTTTGTCGGGTGATGATTATTTCGGAAGATGGATTCACGGGTTTTATATTGTTGGGGGGCGAGTTCAAATGGATTCTTATATTTGTAGCGCTCTTACAGATATGTATATAAAGTGCGGTAATTGTGACGACGCCCGCAAAGTGTTCGATGAAATGCCTCACAGAAATGTGGTTTCTTGGACTGTACTAATAAATGGTTATGTGCAATTCAAGAGGTACAAAGATGCGCTTCTTGTCTTCCAAGACATGCTGTCACATAACATCGAAGCTAATGAATTTACGCTTACGGCTGCTCTCCACGCCTGTGCGCACATAGGAGGACTGGAGCAAGGAAGGTTAATTCACCAATATATAGACAGAAACAAGTTATCTCAGAGTTCAGCTTTAAGCACAGCATTGGTAGACATGTATGCAAAATGTGGGTGCATTGACCAGGCGTTATTGTTATTTGAAAAGTTGCCAGCAAAAGTAAAGGATGTGTACACTTGGACAGCCATTATAAATGGATTGGCTGTTCATGGGAATGCTTTGAGGTCATTGGAGCTATTCTCACGCATGTTAAGGAGTGGAGTTCAACCCAATGAAGTTACCTTTATTGCTATTCTCAGCGCTTGCTCTCATGGAGGATTAGTAGATGAGGGGAAAAGGTTCTTTGAAATGATGAGACATGATTATGATATGGAGCCTAACATGGATCATTATGGTTGCATGGTTGATCTGCTTGGGAGGGCAGGGTACTTAGAAGATGCAAAGCGAATGATTGATGAGATGCCAATGAAGCCAAATGCTGGGGTAGTGGGAGCTTTACTTGGTGCCTGCATGATACACAAAGATTTCAAGTTGGGTGAACATTTAGGAAATTATTTGATCAATCTGCGTCCGAATCACGGTGGTGCGTATGCACTCCTGGCAAACTTTTACTCGATGTTTCGAAATTGGGAAGCAGTTGCGCAGGTAAGAAAGCTCATGAAAGGAAAAGGAGTGGAGAAAACTTCAGGATGTAGTTGGATACAAGTGAATGGTTTAATTCATGAGTTTAAGGCCTTCGATCATTCACATAAGGAGTCGTCTAGTGTTTGTTCGATCTTGGAGAATGTATTATTGCAACTGAAACTAGTTGGTCAAACTTACAAGATTGAAGACTCATTTATTTTTATCCAACATCGATAAGGGTTGACAGATCTTGTGTTGCCTCTATAGCTCTTAATTTGTCGCTGTACAAGCCCCCATCATGATGATGCAATACAAGTTGCAAATTCTGGCTCACATCCTAGTAATTTCTCTCTATCTTTTTCTCATTCCTAGCACTATCCGTTCTTGCATGTGATACTTATCAGAGATTTTGAGCCTCATCTTAAAGCGCTAACTTCAGCTTCGAGTTAGTTGAAGATTCCTTATATGGCGTGAACCTAATCCAAACAGGTTTGGTAACTTAGGTTAACTCCCCCAACTTTATAACACATCAACTTGGTTTGATAGTCTTTTTTTTTTTTGCTCAGAAACTTGGTTTGATAGTCAAGGACTATAAAGTCACTGTCTTTTCACTTTGGTTCATCAATAAATGCTTGGGATAACCTAAGAGGGCTTCAAAGTTAATGGTCTGTTCTCTATACACTCGGGAAAGCAAGCGCGGAAACTCTCCATTTAGTTTGTGGTACATTTTCCTCCATTTCCCTAAGCCTGACCATAAATCGAATCTAACGAATGTTGAAAAGGAGGGAGCTCCTCTCATAAATTTTCTTTCTTTTCATCCTTTTTCATCCCATCAGGATTAGTTGATTGGAAATATTGACAGAAAAATTATAATAATATTGTGACATTTCAGATTGATTGAATCGGATATGATTTAGAAATTATGAGGGATAATAAGAAAAAGATAGATGAAAGAAACCTTTTTTTTTTTTTTTGTGGTAAAAAACCTGACCCTGTTGAAAAAGGATCCACATTACATGCTTATGTTTATATGCTTATATTTCTAATTTGAGGTATAAACATATTTTTTTAAAATTTTTTTATATATTATATATATTTAGATTTAAATTATAAGGCCTAAAGAAAAAAAAGACAAATCACAACTAATACTCTACGGTAGACACAGTAATCTCTCTCTTCCCTCTCCTTTCTCAATTCAGCAGTTTTCCCTTCCATGCTCTCTCTCTCTACTCTTCTCTCTGTCTCCGTTTTTTCTCCTCTCCTCTCTACCTCGCCACCTCCTGGTTCACTTGCTATCTTATTATATATTATTCGCAGTGAAAAATTTGTGTTCCACAGTTCGGTTCGTGAAGGCTCCTCCAACTAGCAAATAATCAATTTTATTCAATTGATGTCCACACGCTATTACTTTTATTTTGAACTGAGCAAAAAAAAAAAAATTACTTTTATTTTGAAAGCCCTCTCTATATACTGCCTCTTTGGGAAGGCGTTGAAACCCCAAAAAAGCGCAGTGGAAAGAAAAAAAGCACAGCGGAGAATTCAATGGTGTTTGGGAGGGCGTCTGGTCTACTGGGCTTTTCTGCAAGGAGGAGCTTTTGAAGACAAGCCTAAAAAAAGTGACTTCCGAGCGTTGGCTTCGAATCGTTGAGGCAAAAAGTCCATATTTGTCCTCGCATCTGCTTGTAACTTTTCTTCTCAATATACGCGTTTCTCAGCCACAGGTTGGATGTTGGAGCCCGTCTCTTGCATGCAGGGAGCGGGTCGTTGTCGGGTGTCCTTCTCAGGTGTCACAGATCCATAAGTTGAAGAAGAGAGAATGTAAGAAAATCTTGGAGTGTCGCCTAGTCATAAGAAAATTGCAAGAAGGGGAAGCAAGAATTGCTTATCTCAGAGACAAAATCAGAGCTTGACGGTGCGGCGCTGTGCAGAATCGCAAATCGGACCGTCAGAGTTTCCGTCACCACCATTCACCTTCGTTCTCCTCCCACCTTCACTCTCACGGTCGGATTCCCTTTTTGGGGAAGGCGACCTGTCACGGTCTTAGACAAATTCCACCCAAAACCGTGCCGGCCTTAGCTTGATCAATCCCGCGATCTTGGCTAAGTCAGCCGAACCCTCGAACGTAGGCAAAGAGCACAAGTACAAAGAGAACTTATAGAGAGAGAAACACTTTAGAGAGAGAAGCTCTGAGTAGCAAACAACTTGAATTGCTTTCGAATGAATACAACTGAGGGTGGCACCTCCTATTTATAGGCATCCACCTCCTTAACGAACGGCTATGATCGATTACATCCAACGGTGGGGAATGGTTCTCCAGAACATTCCCTAGAAATATCTAGATATTTACACTTTACAAGAGAGTTCTAGAATTCTCTATGCATTTCTATACCTATGTACAAAGATCTACCATATTGGGGAATTCTCTAGAATCCTCCCTAAGAGTGTCTTGAACACAAAATATCTTGCGTTCCCTGTGATCCGTGACACTCTCCCCCACCTAATCCGGTGACGTCCTCGTCACTGACTTGTCTTTGTACCGGTATAGGTGGTCTTCGAATTGCCAAAGATCCTCCTGAGGTTCCCATGTGGCTTCGCTCTCTGGCAATCCTTTCCATTTGATTAAGTATTGGGTACTTGGTGGTACCCCTCGTCGCCGCACAACTCGATCAGCCAGCACCTCTTCTATCTCTCGATCGAATGACTTGGTCATAGTCGGAGGTGCTCTCGTCGAGATGGCTCGATCCGGATCATCCTTGTCTTCATGGAACGGCTTTAGCATGCTAACGTGGAAGACAGGATGAATCTTCAAGTTTGAAGGTAGGTCCAGCTTGTAGGAAACCTTTCCTACCTTCCCCACAATTTTGTACGGACCTACATATTTGCGGATGAGGCCCTTGTGCACCTTTCGGAACACTTTGAATTGTTGAGGAAGAAGCTTCACCATTACCTTGTCTCCCACATGGTATTCAGAAGCACGCCTCTTCCTATCTGCGAACTTTTTCATCCGCTTGGCCGCCTTGACAAGATAGGATCTCGTTACCTCGGCTTGTTCTTGCCAAGACTTGGCCATGTGGTAGGCTCCTGGACTCTTGCCCTTGTAGGTGGTGGCAAGGGCATGAGGAGTGAGTGGTTGTTGTCCCATCACCACTTCAAAGGGACTGCTTCCTGTGGCCTCACTCTTTTGTAAGTTATAAGAGAATTGAGCCACATCGAGAAGCTTGGCCCAATCCTTTTGATTGGCACTCACAAAGTGCCGCAGGTAGCATTCCAACAAGGAATTCACCCTTTCTGTTTGTCCATCGGTCTGTGGGTGAAAACTTGTGGAGAAGTGTAGCTCAGTGCCCAGGAGCTTGAACAACTCGGTCCATAGTTTTCCTGTGAAGCGGGGATCCCTGTCACTGATGATTGTCTTTGGTAGCCCCCAATACTTCACCACATTCTTGAAGAATAGTCTGGCCGCTTCTTCTGCTGTACAATCCGTCGGGGCAGCTATGAAGGTTGCATACTTTGAGAATCGATCTACCACCACCATAATAGAGCCACACCCTTCGGACTTTGGCAAAGCTGAAATGAAGTCCATGGAAACACTTTCCCATGGTTGCCCTGGTACTGGGAGAGGCTCCAACAGTCCTGCAGGTTGTTGGTTTACTATCTTGTCTTGTTGGCATACAAGACAAGTCTTCACATAGAGTTCCACCTCGTCCCTCATCTGCGGCCAGTAATAAGTTGTTTCTAACAAAGCGAAGGTGCGCCTTTGTCCCGGATGACCAGCCCACTTGGAGTCATGACACTCCTTAATGAGCTCCTTTCGTAAGTTGTCCCATTTCGGAACAAAGACTCGTCTTCCAACAGTATAGAGAAGGCCATCCTCCAACCAAAACCTCTTGGTTTTCCCTTCTTTGGCCATCTCTACAAGTTGCCGAGCAACGGGATCATGGTTCATACCTTCAACGATTTTTGTGATCAAGTCGCCCTCGGCTTGACTCATTGATGCCAACTCTGCTTTCCGGCTTAATGCATCTGCCACTACATTAGCCGTGCCGGGTTTGTACTCCATCACATAGTCAAACTCGGCTAGAAAGTCTTGCCACCGGGCTTGCTTGGGTGTTAACTTCTTTTGAGTCTGGAAATAGCGAGTAGCCACATTATCGGTCTTGATCACAAACCTGGATCCCAGCAGATAATGCCTCCAAGTCCGCAAGCAATGCACTACGGCTGTCATCTCTTTCTCTTGGACGGTATAACGTCGCTCAGCATCATTAAGCTTGCGACTCTCGAATGCTATTGGATGCCTTTCTTGCATCAGTACTCCTCCAATAGCAAAGTCAGAAGCATCCGTGTGAACTTCAAATGTCTTAGAGAAGTCCGGGAGAGCCAACACAGGCTCCTCCATTACAGCTGCCTTCAAGTCTTCAAAGGCATCTTGGCACTCTTTGGTCCAGTCCCATGGCTTGTTTTTCTTCAACAAGTCTGTCAAAGGGGCTGCCCTGGCAGAGTAGCCCTTGATAAACCGCCTATAGTAATTCACCAACCCAAGAAAAGATCGTACCTCGGATACTCGGGTGGGTGGCTCCCATTCCTCAATAGCACGAATCTTCTCCTTATCCATCATAAGGGTCCCCTGGCGAATGATGTGTCCAAGGAAGTGCACCTCCTCCTTGGCAAAAGAACATTTCTCCTTCTTAACATATAGCTCGTTCTTGCGCAGAGTCTGAAACACGGCTCGCAAGTGTTCGGCATGAGTTTCCAAGGTATCACTGTAGATGACTATATCATCCAAGTATACCACCACGAACCGGTCAAGAAATGGATGAAAGATCTCATTCATTAGGGTGCAAAATGTTGCCGGTGCGTTGGTTAGTCCAAAAGGCATGACCAACCATTCAAAGGACCCGTACCTTGTTACACAAGCGGTCTTGGGTTCATCTCCTTCGGCAATGCGAATTTGATGGTACCCCGACCTCAAGTCTAACTTGGAGAAGTACTTCGCCTTGCCCAACCTGTCGAACAAATCCGCTATTAAGGGAATAGGATACTTGTTCTTGATAGTTACCTTATTAAGGGCCCGATAGTCGATGCAGAGTCGTAACGATCCATCGTGCTTGCGTTGGAACAAGACTGGTGCCCCATAAGGTGCTTTGGAAGGCCGTATGTGCCCAGCATCAAGCAATCCCTTCAATTGCTTCCTTAGCTCTTCCAACTCAGGCGGTGCCATGCGATAGGGTGCCATGGCGGGTGGACGTGCTCCCGGTTCCAACTCGATCTTATGATCCACCTCCCGTCTGGGTGGCAACCTCTTAGGAAGTTCTGGCGGCATGATGTCCTCGTTTTCCTTGAGGACGTTCTGAATGATAGGGGGAAGGCTTCCACTATCCTCTTCATTAGAGTTCACCTCCTTCAAGGCTGCAAGGTAGGTGACTTCCCCTTTCCTAAGTCCCTTCTCTACTTGCATGGCTGACAAGTGAGCAACCCGATCATCGCTTGTTGCAGGTACTGTGCAAGCGATCCCCTTTTCCATGATGCACACGGAGTCATAGCATGGCATAAGGAATGCTTTTGCCTTGCGCAAAAAGTCCATCCCAAATACCACTTTGAAATCATCCATAGGGGCCACTGATAGATCCACAGTCCCCTTCCACGTGCCAAGGCATAGCTCTACCCCAGTTGCTACGCCATTGAGGGGTTTGGCAGGGGCGTTCACAGTCTTCAACCATCCTCCTCGTGGTTGAGTAACTGAGAGGCCAACTCGCTTAGCCTCCTCTGGAGTAATGACATTGTGGGTCGCCCCGGTATCCACCATCACCTTCACGGGCTTCCCGTTTAGTTTCGCCTCAACGTACATTAGTCCGTTACTCTTTGGAGCAGACTGTACAGGTTTAGCCTTTAAGGCGTTCAAGAGCCTCAAAGACCCTATTTGAGAACTTGGCCCTTCCTCGTTGGGTACATCTTGCCCTTCGACAATGGCTGACAAGGTACCGAGCTTAGGACAATTACTCATGCGATGTGGCCCTTTGCACACGAAGCAGCTGATTGTGTAGTTCTTGTTCTTCTTCTTCTCCTCATATTGATTCTTATGGAAGGTCTTGCCAGCTCCTCCCTTGGTGGTCCCCTTGCCTTTATCTCCCCCACCTTTTCCTTGACTAGGCTTGGAAGATTTAGGTTTGGAAGACTCACCTTTCTCTCCCCTTTGATACTCAGTAAGGCTTTCGGCAATGGTAATGGCTTCATCTACATTTGTCACACCACGCCGTTGAAGCTCATGTTTAGCCCAGTTCTGAAGACCGTCTATGAAATAGAACAATGATTCTTCACCGGTCAAGTTGGGGATCTGCAATATGAGGGTAGTGAAATCCCTTACATAGTCGGTGATCGTGGTCTTGTGTTTGAGTTCCCTCAACTTCTTTCGAGCTTCATAGACCACATTCTCCGGATAGAACTGCTTCTTTAGTTCTTTCTTAAAGTCTTCCCAAGTTGTAATAGTGCAAAGGCCTTTATCCATATCTGCATGCTTCCTACGCCACCATAGCATAGCATTATCAGTAAGGAATAAGGAAGCAGTGCGTACCTTGTCCGTGTCGTTGGCCAAGTTCAAGCTTTCAGCGTATCGCTCCATTTGCCACAAGAAGTTCTCGACCTCTTTGGCATCACGGACACCTTTGAATTCCTTCGGCTTAGGGAGGTCCAGCCTTACCTCCCTCGCTCCACTGGTCCCAGCTCCCAATGGAGTTTTAGCTTGACTCTCCAAAGAAGCCTTAAGAGAGTTGAGTTGATCCTGCATGGCGGTAATGGCATCCATTACCTTAGCCTCGAGTCGCCTCATAGACTCGGCTCGTTCCTCCTCGACATTGAGGTGCGAATCAAGATCCAACCTCACATTGTCCAATTGTTCTAGGGTGTGATTTTCAAGAGTAGCGAAGTCACCTTCTACTTTGTCCACCCTAGCGACCACCTCTTGCAAGGCCTCCTCCAAAGCCTCCACCTTTACCGTCAAGGTGGCAACATCCGTAGCTTGGCGAGACTTGCTCGCGCCTCGAACCTTCTTAGGTTGGTGAGGAGGTTGAGTCTCCCTACCCCTCTCTTCTCCAGAAAGCACAATGTCCTCAGTTGTGCCCGACATCGTTGCCTACACAATGGCTCCCACGAACCACGCTCAAAGCTTCGAACCAAAGCTCTGATACCACGTTGTCACGGTCTTAGACAAATTCCACCCAAAACCGTGCCGGCCTTAGCTTGATCAATCCCGCGATCTTGGCTAAGTCAGCCGAACCCTCGAACGTAGGCAAAGAGCACAAGTACAAAGAGAACTTATAGAGAGAGAAACACTTTAGAGAGAGAAGCTCTGAGTAGCAAACAACTTGAATTGCTTTCGAATGAATACAACTGAGGGTGGCACCTCCTATTTATAGGCATCCACCTCCTTAACGAACGGCTATGATCGATTACATCCAACGGTGGGGAATGGTTCTCCAGAACATTCCCTAGAAATATCTAGATATTTACACTTTACAAGAGAGTTCTAGAATTCTCTATGCATTTCTATACCTATGTACAAAGATCTACCATATTGGGGAATTCTCTAGAATCCTCCCTAAGAGTGTCTTGAACACAAAATATCTTGCGTTCCCTGTGATCCGTGACAGACCGCTCTCCAAAATCGTGGAGTGAAGTGGTATGGCAGCGAGAGATTTTGGAGAAAAAAAATCAAGATGAGGGTAAGTAACAGAATGAACAATATACATCTTAGAGCCCGTTTGTTTCGGCGAAAGACAGCGGTGGAAAGGGAAAATAAGGCATTTCCAACGAAAAAAACACGTTTGGTTCTCCCACTTTCCCACGAGTAGCTTTCCCGCGACTTTGAATTTTCCCTCCTCCGCTGGAATGCGCTTTCCATTAAAAAGAGGCGGGAATGTTAATTTGGTGCCGGGAGAGTGAAATTGTCGGACTAAAAGGCCCCTAAAACACTGTACCTATAATCAAAAAGCATTTAAGGTGAGAGCTGGAGGTGGACGAACCTGTCGGTGAAAAATCTTGGAGCTGAACAAAGCTGTCGGCGAAGAAGGTTGGAAAACAGTAGCGTTTTCGGTGAAGGAGAACAAAGCTGCATTTGAGGTCAGTATACATCAGAAAGGTTAATGTGTGATTTACCGGTAGGTGAAATTTGGGAAGGGCTGTTCAGTCGAGCTGGGGGGGGGGACACACACACACCTGAATGAAAGCAATTTTACACAGACACGATTATATGCTTGCATGTTGGGGGCAGAGAGAAAGACGAGTGTGAATGGTCTTTATATTCTTGTATATTTTAATGAGTCGCACACATTGTTTTAAAAGATCTACACAATTTGGAATGAAATTGCTTGTTTGTGTGTGTACAATGTGTTGCTGTTCTGTTAATGATGAAATGTGGGGAAAAAAGCAAATGAACATTACGTTCGAACTAGACTTCCCAGTTCGAACGTATGATGTGGGACGTTTCTTCCCAGTTTGAACCAGACTGCCTTTTTTTTTAAAGGGCATTTGTGGAAATTCACCTAATCTTCCCACTTAACAAACACTCAATTCTCCATACCAAACATATTATTTTCCCTCAACTAACTTCCTTTCCCTAGTGTACCAAACGACTCACATTTTTAAAGTTCCCTCCTAATCTTCCTTTCCTTTCCATTCCATTCCTTTTCTTTCCTTTTCCCTCCTCAACATTCAGTGAAACAAACGGGCCCTTAAAGAAATCGGACTTCGCTTCTCTGCTGGCATTTGTCTCGGCTACCCTCCTCGCGTCGTTTTGGCGCAAAACACAAGCTGAGAACTTTTTTTTTAAAAAAAAAAAATACTAAAAAGATACTTTATGATATTAAAAAATACTTCATGATCTTAAAAAATTATTTTAAAATCTTGAAAAAATATTTTAGGATATTGACTAGTACTAAAAAGATACCTTAAGATGCAGACTGGTACTGAAAAAATAACTAATGATCTTGAAAACTTTTCTTAGGATTTTGAAAAAATATTTAATGATGCTAACTGATATTGAAAATATACTTTATGATCTTCAAAATTTATTTTAGGATTTTGAAAAAATATTTTAGGGTAATGACTAGTATTAAAAATACTCCCTCTGATTCTTATTATAAAGCACCAACTAACAATTCTCACAAACTAATAAAAACAGTTAGAGTTAATAAAGTAGCCTATAATTTAAGTAACTTCCAATATTACCCTTACTAATTGCATTAAACTTTCATATCATATTAATTATTACTCTCATCCACTACCATTGTTTATTAGGGGTATATATGAAAAATAATAATTAATGTTCCTTGAGAACAAGTAAGTGACTTATTAAAAGGACCAAATAAACTTACTAGTTAATGTCTTTTGATAAGAATGAGAGGGAGTATGTTTCAAGATCGTGAAGTATTTTTTTAGTATTTTGAAATATCTTTTTATTACCATTCAACACCTTAAAATATTTTTTCAAAAGAATAAAAAAGCACTAGCTTGTATTTTATGCTAAAACGGAGCCGTTCTATAAAAAAGGAGGGTAGCCGACGCCAAGGAGTAAAAAGGAAAGCCGCTTCCAAAGAACTACAGGTGAGAGTTAGGGGTGTTCATGATGCCCACGGTTATGTCCGTCCACCCGCGCCTACTAAAAAATCACCCTGCCCAGCCCAAGGAAAAGCAGCCCAAACTAGGCTGGGCATTTTTGTAGGCAGGGTTGGGCATCGCGCATGGTATGCTGCCCTGCCCAGTAGTTATCATTTTTTTTATTTTTTAATAGAATTAAAAAAGTATTATATATTTTTAATTTTTTATAGAATGGTATTATATTTTTTTTTACAAATTATATAACTTATAATAATAATAATAATAATAATAATAATAAAGTCTTCATTTCTTCAGCTCTTCCCTTACAAATTATATTTAATGGATTATGGATGTTATTTAATACTTCAATTATGGATATTTGACAATTTGTTAAGAAATATGAATGTCTTTTCAATTTCAAGACTTAAGTTGTAAACTTATATTTGAATATTCCAAAGTGTAGAATTATGGATTTCATTTGAAGTTTGAATATTGTTTATTATGTATGACAAAAGCTCTTTTGTTTCCCACATAAAGTGTGGCAGGGTATCACCATTTGGATAGGTAAAGGTCGCCCTGCCCAGCCTATTATTGCCCTGCTCAAAAATTTTAGGGTTTCTATCGGGCAGGGTTGGGCATTGGACTTCATTTTACAGCCCAATGATCTTTTGGGCAGGATATCGAGCAAGGGTCTCGCCCAGCCCTGCCCATGAACACTCCTAGTGAGAGTTGAACCCTCGGCCAAGAATTACAACTGGCTTCTCCATTGTTCTTAGTTTCAGATAATTGTGTTCGAGCCCCAATAATGTTCTCTATATTTCATTTTAGTCCCTTTAGCTGTGAGTACTGACTACTGAGTTCTAGGCATCAGAGTTATTTATGCTCGAACCCCACCAAACGTTCCGTTCAGTTCATTCAAGTCCTTTTCTGTTTTTCACACCGTGCAGGCAGTGGCGGACCCACACTAGTGCTTGTGTGTGCAAGTGCAGACACAAAAAATTATATATATATATATATATATATATATATATATATATATTGTGAGGAATTTTAAGACAAATTGTCTGATTGGAGTAGCTGGTTATTACATTACATATCTACAATGAGGTCCCGGGTTCGAAAGTCCCTTCTTCCACCTCTTCTATCCATTTATCCTTTTTTTTTTGCTCTGCTCTCCAAATCCCTCCAAATCGTGCAGCCACCTTGCTTTGCTCTCCAAATCGACAAATCAATCCCTGTGTAGCAACGCCGCTGCTCTCCAAATCTCTCCAGCTCCTTCGTCGTTGCTGTTCGCCGTCCAGCAACTGAGTCTTTTAACCCTACCTTCGTCACCTCTTCTATCCATTTATCCTCTCCAGCTCGCTCTCCAAATCTCTCCAGCTCCTTCGTCGTTGCTGTTCGCCGTCCAGCAACTAAGTCTTTTAACCCTACCTTCGTCACCACTTCTATCCATTTATCCTTTTTTTTGCTCTGCCCTCCAAATCCCTCCAAATCGTGCAGCCACCTTGCTTTGCTCTCCAAATCGACAAATCGATCCCTGTGCAGCCACGCCGCTGCTCTCCAAATCTCTCCAACTCGCTCTCCAAATCTCTCCAGCTCCTTCGTCGTTGCTGTTTGCCGTCCAACAACTGAGTCTTTTAACCTTACCTTCATCTCCATCGTCTACTACTCCGTCTCCACGGCCGCTTGAAACCCTCCTACTCTAGTTCTTCTGTGTTTCAGCAGCCATGAGTATGTTCTATCAGTATTCCAATTCTTTCTCTATGTTTTCGAAGTATGGCATTCTGATTCCCATGAATTTACAGGTATCTCTCGTGATTCCATGCACAAAAGGCGTGCCACTGGAGGCAAGAAGAAGGCTTGGAGAAAGAAGAGAAAGTAATTATTTTCTCTTTTTGGTTAATATTTATAATGTCCCAGAATCAATTTAGTCTGGAAAGGATATATGATTGATTTGTTTGATTTATCTGCTTGAATAGACGAGGGTGCTCTTTTTCATCCTTGTTTGTTTGTTTGTTTGTTTGTTTTTTTGGGTGGAGCTCCCTTTCATTCTTTAATCTGTTATATATATTATAAGTATAACACCCCCAATTTCTAAAAGTTATAATAACAAAAATTTTAAATGATTTTCATAAATAAATTAATGAAATAAAAAAACAACCTTGGGAAGTGTTACCGCCACACTTGTACTGGGACAAGTGCAAGGCTACCTTATTACATTAATATAAATCCAAACTTAAATAAAAATGTTTTACTCAAGCGTAAAATAAAATAAGGAAAACTAGCTAGCATTCTCATTGTTCTTCCACACTTCTCACTGCTAGCCCCAACTCGAGACATGTTTCACTGAAAATCTGCTCCCCCGAAGGATCGTCGCAGCCCATGAACACAAACATCAGCAAAAGCTGGTAATTCTAATGAACAAAGATAATATAGAAAATAATAATAATAAATATAATGATAAATAAAATATTCACATGAAATAAATATATATGTATGTATGTATGTATGTATGTATGTATGTATGTATAGTCTAAAATATTAGTTTCAATATCAAATATCATTCATTAATTTTTATTAACTTCATTTGGACCCGGAAACCTGCCAGTCCATTTAGTTTAGTGGGAAGATAACCATGGTAGACCCGGAAACCTGCCAGTCACAATCATCAATTGGCCATAAACATATCTTCCTAGTGTGCACACCTCTTCCCAAAGTTGCTACTAGTATCCCGGGAAACCCTGTTAGACACCACTTTAGGAAGAACGGATACTATCTTTTCACATCGGTGGCATAAAGCCCAAAAGTTGTGTTCATCACTTGGGAGGTACAATCCCAAAGCTATCATCCCACTATTAAGTTATTTCAATACACACAAAAAATGGATTTCTCAAATTAAACTGTAAAATAAATTCTCATGAGTTTCTATACCATCATTTAAATTCCTGGCTCTACTCATTATCCATTTTTCTCATGGGTTCCTATGAGGTTGTCATGATAAGTTTTTATGACCATCATTTAAATTCTTAATTTTTCATTATCCATTTACTCATGGGTTTCTATAAGGTTGTCATGAGAAATTCTCATGACTATCATTTAAATCCGTAATTTTTCATTATCCTCCCACTGTTAAGTTACTTAAAATACACACAAAATAGACTCCTAAATTATTTCTATTATTTACTTATCTTATATATATATTTTTATATTATTTTAATTAAATATAAATATAAGGATATTTTGACCTAAAATCTGTTCATGACTTATTTTATTGCGTAGGAGATATTATATAAAGAAAAAGAAAATCAATTAATAAATAAGTAAATGAATAAAAGGGACATAAGCATTTATATTAAAATTCAAAGAGAATATGACGCACATGATCAGGTATTCAACTGACGCATGAAAGCCAAGGTGAAAAATTGGTTTTCAATCACAAAGAAAAAGAGACGCACAAGGACAAATTTGGATTCAATCATATATCTATGCAATTAAAGCACACAGGCCGAGATGAAGAAATAAAACAATTGTCAAATGTATTCAATTCATCCTTCAAGAATCGACAATTGATTGCAAAAAGTTATTCACATAATCCAAAACTGTATTACAATGCAACGCCTCTAATATTGTTTCTATTGATTATCCATTTTACTCATGGGTTTCTATAAGGTTGTCATGAGGAGTTCTCATGACCATCATTTAAATCCTTAATTTTTAATTATCTATTTTACTCATGGGTTCCTACAAGGTTGTCATGAGAAGTTCTCATGACCATCATTTAAATCCTTAATTTTCATTATCCATTTTACTCATGGGTTCCTATAAGGTTGTCATGAGAAGTTCTCATGACCACCATTTAAATCCTTGGCTCTACTCATTATCCCTTTTTAGCTTTACTTCCTATAAGGTTATCATGAGAACTTTTAACTCTTATGGTACTCATGATAATAAGTATCATTTGGTCTACGTACCGGAACTAATAACATTCAAGATTATGCAGGATTATATACGAAAGATCCTTTTTTGGCTATTTACATAAAACTACTCATGGGATTAGAATTACCTATCATGATTCATATAAAATTAACCTAAGATTCATAGAGATTAGAATTACCTATCAAAGTTTTCAGAAATCTAACCTAAGACTCATGAAGATTAGAATTACCTATCAAAGTTTTCATAAAACTACTCAAGGGGATTAGAATTACCTATCAAAGTTTTCATAAAACTACTCATGGGGATTAGAATTACCTATCAAAGTTTTCATAAAACTACTCATGGGGATTAGAATTACCTGGTCTCTGTTTGCTAGCCTCCTAGAAAAATAAATTGATGAGAGTCCGGAAGGAGGATTTGAGAAAAGAAGTTAGCGGAGAAGAAAACTATCGAGCGTTACTAGGTTTAGACGGCTAAACTTAAGTTTATAATTAAAATTTAGGGTTTAGCTATGAGCTGGGCTTTTTTTTTTTTTAACTATTTCCAAATTTAATAAATTGTAAAACAATACAATTATCACTATAATTATTTTCAATTAATAAATTATAAAATAATACAAACATTATTAAATTCTAAATCTTTATTTACTACATTGTTGTTGTTGTTGTTATAATATTATTATCATTATCATTATTATTATTATTAATAAAAATATGGGGTATTACAATAAGTGTGTGCTATCATATTCAACTAATCTAATATCTGTTGTTTGTGGTTGTGTCTGGAAGTGAGAATTTGTTTAGTTGTAAGGGGAAGTTATGTGCCAGTGAATCTAATGGAAATTGAAGTAGTTTATAGGTTAAGCTAAATAAGAGGCCTCCAAAGATGGGGAAAATTACAAGGATGGAGAAATTTTCAACCCCTGGTTGCTTACTTAACCCTCTTCCCTATGTTGTTCATATGGAATCATGATGGTAGAAATGACGTCAAAAAATAAACGTTTATCCAGATTCGATAAAGAAATCAAAATGAGGAGATTAAATATTTTAGTAATACAGTATTTAGCCCTAATCTAGTGACATGGCATTTTTCTTGACTGGTATTCCTTTGTTGACAGGTATGAGCTTGGGAGGCAACCAGCAAACATAAAGCTGTCAAGCAACAAAACAGTGAGGAGGATCAGGTTTCCTTGTGTAGCCGCAAACTCGAAGGTAAAGGAAAACACACACACACACATCTCATGAGTTTGTTGATGATTTTAGGAAGAATTTATTGCTGAATTTATGGCTTCTTGATTATGTTTTGCTGAATTTATGACTGAATTCTGTTTTGCTGATTGTATCTTTGGAATTGGGAATCATAGCTTTAGTTGTTTTAGTGCCCCTGTATGAAAAAAGATACAATTTTATAGGTGTGGATAGATGAAGCATTGAGATGAGCTAGCTTATAGGTTGCAACATGTTTCCTAATATTGTCAAACTTTTTTTCTTCTAGAAAATGTCAATGATACCTTTTATCCTCTTTAAAAAAAATTTCTGGGGGCGCTGCCTCCGAACCCCCAAATCTCATCACTAATTGTGCACCTACAAACTTTAAATCCTGGGTCCGCTACTGCGTGCAGGGTTTAGTTGTGTGTGTGTGCGTGTGTACACACAATTAATATAGACACACACACACACGTGTATGTGTATATATGTATATATATATGTGTGTGTATATATAGAGTATTTAAAAAGGTTTATGCTTTTTTCAGTTATTTTTTAACTCAACTGACTTTTCAAAATTATCTAAATACGTTTTAGTTTGAAAAAAAAATCACTTCTACTACTGTTAATCCAAACACAAGTTACATTTATAATTTGATTTTTTTCCTATCTTACTCTTACAAAAGTCATATAGAAAATAAATTACTTTTCCCATCACTAACCCGCTCAATAATCTGAATCCAAACTGAACTTATTTTTTTGTCAAAAAATTTGAACTCATTGTAGATCTTAGACTTGAACAGTTTTTGCAATTCGAACTTTTATATACTTTTGTAGTACATCAGCGTCAGAATTGGGAACCATATTTCCTCTATTTTTATGTATGTTTTACTTTAGATAATTACTTATATTGTTCTTGTAAAAATCCACGGACAGAACCTTACTAACAATACATAATACTTCCACCGGTTCTTAATATAAGAAATATTTACCTAATTAAATTAAATTAAAAAGGTTAGTTAAGTTTGTTAATATGACATGCATTTTTTAAAAATACATTGATCATATACTTTAATTCCCCCTTCCGTCCCTTATTGATTATTGTTAAAAGAGCATCAATAGGGGTAAATTAGAAAAATAATGACAAATATAAAAACTAGAGTAAATACCCTATTTGGTCCTTGGAAAAAAACACAGATTCCTTTTTCATCCCCAGGGACTAAAATGGGACATTTTTATGGACTAAAAAAGGGTTTTTGGAAATTTCCGAGGGACCAAAATGGGGTCTTTTTTTTGGAAATTCATCCTTTTCAGAGACTAAAAAGGGGTTTCATTGTTTGAGGGATCAAAATGGGGTCCATGTTTTTTTTTTCCAGTGACCAAATAGGGTATTTATTCTAAAATCTATGTTATATATTTAGAATCAAGATTAACTTCTTAAATATATCTTTTTTTAAGACCAGAGGGAGTAAGATAGAAAGGGAGGGAAGAGTAGAGAGAGAGCATCAAAGAGAAAACTACCAAATTGAAAAAGAAGATGTGAGAGAGATATATAATATATGGTGTATTTTAGAGGTGTTAGCCAAGGTTCTGAAACCTAGACCAACCACTAAATTAAACGTCAATGAGTCAGACCGGAGCCAAACCAAAACTAAATTGGGGTAACCAAGTCTCCAACTCATAACCAAACCCCACACAGGCACAACATGCCCTATCTTGTTCAAAACTCTCTGCTTCCTTGTATTTTCATGTCATTGTCTTTTTCAGCACATATCTTTAGGCCAGCTCATGATGAATGATGGATTCCATTAATCTCAATAGACGTTTCTATTCGGGAAATGAAAGTCCTGTTAATTGTTATGGTTATTGTTTTCCCCTTTCTAGTATTGAATTGGTGGATAAGGCAAACTGAGCAGTCAAAAATTAAGGGAGCCATAAGAAGGGCGGCCTAAATACTTCATAATTAGTGCCGGTTAAAACCAACTCACTCTTCTTATTGTGCCTCCATTCTCTGTCTCCTCTCTAACTCCCTTCTCATATGTTCCCAATCAATATCTCGGACTTGGTTTCGGTGCCTATCCTTTGGATAAGCACCATCAACCCATCTCATCTGCACCGTCCAGATGAGATCTGGATGGTCCAGATTTGATATTTTTTAAAATATATTTTTAAAATGAAAAAATTATTTTTTGAAAAAGTATTAGTTGGAATATTATTTTTATTTTAGATTCTCTATCTATTAAAATAATTTTTTAATAAAAATAAAAACAAAAAAAATATCAAATCTGAACTGTCCAAATCTCATTTGGACGGTCCAAATGAGATGGGTTGAAGGTGCCTATCCTTTAGATAGGCACCAAATCCAGTTCCCCAGCAAAGGGGAACCGGGCACAAAGTGAACACCCTTGCCTTGTTTCGTCATATTCTTGCCATTACCCAAAGATCCAAATTGTTGAGCAACTTCATTTTCCTTATAAATAAATAATTTATTATAACTAATTTAATATTAACTTTGGGATAGGATATTGTTACAACCTTTTTTTTTGTTACAACCAATGTTACTACCACTTTTCCACCGTTAGATCAAAATGTCATTTACCTATATAATTTCTCTCTCCTATTAAGATTCTGATTTAACGGTGGAAAAGTGGTAGTAACATTGGTTGTAACAAAAAAAATGTTGTAACAATATCTTATCCCATTAACTTTTATTAAATTCATTATTTTATAAATTTTTTATATATTTAACATTATAACTAATTTTAATAAATACTTGGTAAATAGGTGCAAAGTCTTTATTTAAAAATGTAGTATCAATGTTCTCTGTATTAAAACCAGGAGAATATTGATATTTTTTGTTATAAAAATATATAAGGTCTTTTATATCATGTTGGTGATAGAATTAAAGACAAATTTATTAACGATAGGTGATCCAATTAAATATATTTAATTAAGGATTTTATTGTTTATTAATTTTTAATAATAATTTAATTTTTTTTTTGAAATTTAAATTTTTATCTTCAATTATCGCAATATATACATCTAATGTGTGTGTGTTATTCAATAAGATTAATATCTTTTTAGTTATTTTTCATCTCAACTGACTTTTCAAATAATAATCCAAACATATCTCCATTTCAAGAAAAAAAATCATTTATGCCACCGTTAATCTAAACACAAATCACATTTACATATAATCTGACATTTTTCCTATCTTACTTATGCAAAAGTCAAATAGAAAACAGGTCACTTCTCCCACCACTAGCTCAAACGGGCTTTGAGAGTGAACATGACGATGAGATGCTATGGTGAGGGGATGATAAAGAATATACTTGGAGCATATTATAATCGAGGTCCCTGTTTATGCGCCGGACAGAACCTCGATCTGGACTAGGCAGAGCGAAGCTCTGGTGAACCGGGTGCAATAGCAAAATAATAATAATAATAATAATAATAATCGAGGGAGATTAACAAGTTTTCTTCATGCTCTTTGAGACTTTTTTGACATCTGAATTTCCTTTAGGACTTTTTAAACATTTTCTTGGTCCTTTGGGACCTGAAATGAATTTTCCCTTTTTCCATATTGCCCTAGTATATCATGTTTCAAACAACAGCCTAAATATTTATTCATATCCAAAACATTCTAAAAGTAATTGTGGCGTAATTCCACGCTTAAAGTATTGATTTTTCAAAATAAATTTTGCCCATAAAGTATTTTTTTTAGGAGCGGTTTTAATATCATTATTAACTCTACTATAAGTGAAAGTACATTCAGCACCATAAAATATTTTTTTCAATATCAACTTTATGATGTTGGAAGCACCTAGAAATATACTTTAAGATATAGACGAACCACAAAATATTTCAAGTTGCTAGACTCGTATCTTAAGTTTGCATAATCAATTAATAAATAGAAATAAAAGGGAAAATCCCTCCAAAATTACCATTTGAATTCCTAAATTTAAAATAGTAGCACCAATCCCCTGAAATTTCAAATCCGTCCTCATAAATAAATAGGGATTTTAAAATGTTTATACTTTTATGATTTTACCCCTTATATAAGAAAAACATATGCCACCATTGCTGGCTACCAAAACTCCAATGACTGAAATTTTAGGGTCAAGTTGGAATTTGATTCCACCAATCTTGAATCCTAAGAGTCTAAAGTTTTAGTGCGATCAACCCCTTTAATAATATATAAATTAACTAGTATAGCTATCAAAATCTCACATTTTTTTTTATGGGCTTAGCTACCCAAATTCGCTTCTATGGCTAGTCAGGGTAGTCATCAATATCTCACTTATGACAATTCTCTTAATTTTGGTGTTTGTAAATGAATTCTTTTTCATGTGGAGAAGTCTTTTATTTATTATCTCTATCCATAATACCTTGTTAACTAAATTTTATATTTTAAAAACTAGAATTAAAAATAATTAATCTTGATTAAAGTCATTAACATCTATAGTAAATTTATAATAACATTTCAAAATTGTTGCCTGAAAGTTTTCCACTAACTGTGACTGCAAGCTCGCCTGATCATGACCATGATCTAGAAGAGAGGGCTTCAAGCTGAAATTTGCAGTTTGGTTTGGAGTGGAGCCGAACTTGGTGAGAAAAGAGCGAGAAATAGAAGGAGAAGGAGGAGGAGGAGAGAGACATCTAAAGAGTCACCAAGTCTTCGCCGTCGGCACAAGAAGGTCATGGTTGCGTAGTTCTCACCATCAAAGCCCTCTCTTACTCATTTCCCAGTGAAGGTGAGACCTATAATTTTTCGTTGGGGGGGGGGGGGGGGGGGGGGGAGACAGAGATATTGAGGAACTGGATTTGGTGCCTATCCAAAGGATAGACACCTTCAATCCATCTCATCTAGACCGATAAGGATAGGCACCGAAACCAGGTCCCCTTTGCTGGAAACGACCTCGTCTTTTGGGTCTACTTCTTCGTCACCTTCATGCGAATTTGCCGCCTATTCGGGTTCATGTGGTGGATGATAGTAGTGTTAGGGTCCTAGATCATAAGGCAGTCGGAACTGAGGATCAGTTTGCTCAAATATTTTCGACACGTTAAAACCAGGGAAGGCGCTGGCAGGTGTCCTTCAACGGACAAATGTTGTATTCCTTTTCACCACTTCACAGAATTTCTCTCATGGCTCCTAAATCTCAAAGCCTCCATCAAAGTATTTCTGTCTCCTTGTCTCTCTCTATCTGCTTCCTGTGCTCTATCATTTAGTTCCCCCCCCCCCCCCACCCCCCCCTCTCGCAGACGCAAACACTAATCCAAAGATAAGATTTTTCTTCACACGGACGAGATAAATGCTTCGAGCTGAGAGAACGATGAGCTTGTCATAGAGGTGTGAGAGGACGATGATAAATGCCTGAACACTCCAACGCTTGCTAGCAACGCTCCCAGATTTAGCTTCCGAGATACCGAGCTTTTTTGGGAAAAGCTCAATCATCTCAAAGCTTACCCCAAAAGCTTCCACTGGGCGTTTTTCTAACCCCCATTGGGATTTTTTCTCTTCAACGCTGCCAGCAACACATAGCCAAACACGCAATGAGCTTTTTCCCACTGAGCGTTTTTCTAACCTCCACTGGAACTTTTTCTCTTCAACGCTGCCAGCAACACGTAGCCAAACACACTGTCAATCTCTCGGCCATTCTCAGTTCTCACAGTCGCATCTGACGCCTCGTTTATTTTTTGTCAAGACTATGCGGGGAATCTAGGTTCCAAGTGACCTGAGAATAAAACGGACTAGTGATTGAGAATTTCATTTATTTGGTGACTTAATCTATATGGCTAACAGGAGGAGGAGAAGCATGTTTTTCTTGAGAACAGTAGCATATTAAAAATAACCCTTGTCACAAATTTAGGACATTTTGCTTGGTTGCCGACGGAAAAAATTTGTGACGTTGTCTTGGTTCCATTAATTATTCTTGACTAGGCTATCCCGTGTACTTATCTCTCAGCCCCTTTGTTCATGGGAAAGAGGTCGAAACATCTGTAATTTTAAGAGCTAGTTTAAGATTTGCCAAACGTAGTATAGAGAAGAGAATGGAAAATAGCTTCTCAATCTTATTCAATGAAGTTATCTGTTACACGGTATGTATAATATGTTATCACATTTAGGATTGAGACTCGAGTGATAATTGAGCCTTGACAACTGCATTTTTATTAATAATAGGTGCAATAGTGCTTGCTTCGAATAGTGATTGAAGTTTTTAAAAGCAACTTTTTAATTGTGATTTATGGTATATGGAGAAGTATGTGAAAGGATTTTTGTCTCAATTTATATGTAAAGAAGCACTTTTGAAACTCCCAAGAGTGATCCAAACAAGTTTTACACTAAACAACTTGTAACCACCTTTTAACAAAATAGTAATAACACTAATATTGCCCCTGCTAGAGTTAACTAGTGTTTCTGACTTCTAGGAACTATCTTCTGTCTCTCCGTTAACTTCCTCCTGCGCAAGAACATTTAGCTTGTTTTGGCAGTAAGTGAACATGGTTTGTCCTAACTCCTAAGGTTTTTATCAAGACATCTACTACTTAATATGATGCTAGTAGATAGGCTACATTGACAATACCAACAACTACTTTTTCACTAATGAAGTGAATATCCAATTCAACATGCTTGGCTTTGGAATGAAGTACTGGGTTTGCAGCCAAGGCAACAGTTCCAGAGTTATCACACCAAATAGTGGGTGTGTTTAAAACCGGCACTTGCATTTCTTTGAGCAGAGATAGAACCCATAGAAGCTCTTGTATGGAGTCTGCTACACTCCAATACTCGGCTTCAGTAGATGGTCGAGAAACCACCTGTTGTTTCCTAGAGACCCACGAGATGGGAGCTGAATCCAAGCAAACACAGTAGCCACTGGTCGACCTCTTCTTCTATAGTATTATGATGGTTTTCTCTTCTGTAGGTTTCTTCTTTGTAGGACCTCCCCATTCAGCATCGGAATAGACATGGTTTTTATACTAATTTACAGGTCGAATTAAGAGGCCAAAATTGCTTGTGCCGTTTAAGTGGCAAAGAAGACGCTTGACACACTTCCATTGTTTCTTCATAGGTTTATGCATGAATTGACTGAGCTTATTGATAGTGAAGGTGTTGTCTGGCTTAGTATAACAGATATATTGCAATAAGCCCACGACAATTCTATAAAGTTGAGGATCATAAAAAACAGGGCCGTCAGTTGGGTATAAATCAAGATTTGTAGCCATAGGTGTTGGGGAAGCATGGGAATTAAGAATTTGAGTTTTAGCTAATAGAGCATGGATGTACTTCTTTTGAGTTAGATGAATGCCATCCGAGCTCCTGTGAAATTCTATACAAAAAAAGGAAGACAATTCTCCAAGATCTTTTAGTGAGAATGTGGGGTTCATTTTCACAATAAGCTGTTGAACTTTACTCTCATCAAATCTAAGCTAAAATCAGGTTATCAACATACACTAGAAGATAGAGTGTGCTAGTCTTGCCCATACGGAGAAACAAGAAACTATCAGCCTTAGATGCCACAAAGCCTAATGTCAACAAATTGGTACTAAGCTTCGAAAACCAAGCATGGGGGGCTTGTTTGAGACTATATATGGCCCTTTTCAACTTGCGAACCAAAGGCTGTCCATTTTGTTCAAATTTCACAAATCCTGGTGGTTGTCCCATAACACTTCTTCTGTAAGATCCCCATTCAGAAACACATTATTAGAATCAACTTGATGTAGAGCCCAGCCATTTGTAACCGCCAAAGTAAGTAACACATGGATAGTAAGGCTTTTAACATAGGGCTGAAAGTATCTGAGTAATCCACACCAACCTTTTGACAGTAGACTTTTGCTACCAATCCATTTAGCAATGGTACCATAAGGATGTGTTTTAAGCTTACACAACTACCTGCAGCCAACAACCTTACGATCAAAGGGCAAAGGAACAACGTCCCAGGTATGAAATTTTACAAGAGCGTTATACTCCTCTTCAATTGCTTGTTTCCAATGTGGGTCAGCTAGAGTTTCCTCAATGGTTTGTGGAATAACTACATCATCTACAACTATAAAAACTTTAGGTTTGAACACTCCAGCTTTACTCCTAGTGACCATAGGGTGGTGATTGGAAAGAGGTGCAAGGAAGGAGGAATGTGGGTGAGAAGGAGGAGTGGTTGGGAATGAAGAGGTGGCAAGTGACAAACTTGAGGAATGAGAAGGTTGTGAAATCAAAGTGAGACTGAGAGGTAATGCATCCAAGGAGGGAGATGAGTTGAAGCTGTTGAGGGGTGGTGCAACAGAAGAAGGTAGTGTGGAGAGCAAGATAGGGGATTTAAAGTTAGGAATGAAGTCAGTTTCTGGAGGTAAGGGGTGAGTGTTAAACTGGGTTTGTGCAGGGAAGATATGTTCATGAAAATCCATTTGCACGGTGATATAGAGAGGACCAGTAGAGCGATCTAGGCATTGTAGCCCTCATGATAAGAAGTGTAACCCAAAAAAATACAAGATGTGAAGCGAAAATCAAGCTTTTGTTTGTTGTATGGTCTAATTAGTAGAAAGCACTCACATCCAAACACCCTTAGTAAAGTGTAGTCAGGTTTGCAACCAAAAAGTTTCTCATATAGAGTAAGACCCTATGCAGTTTGAGTGGGTAACCGATTTAAAAGAAAACCAACTGCCAAGAAGGCATTATTCCAGTAAAACATGGGTAAGGAGGCATGTGCCAAGAGTGTAAGCCTAGTCTCGACTATAGACCCATGCCATCGTTCCACCACCCCATTTTGTTCTGAAGTATAAGGGCATGTAAAACGATGGTGAATACCCTTGTTGGCTAGAAATAGAATTGGGAATTAGGGCCAGCCCATGAAGGGCCAGGGCCTAACAAGGCTGACCCTCCAGGGCCCGAGGTAAGAAAAATATCTGTTTTTTAAAGCCCGGTCCGAGAGCACCAGGACCCGAAAATTACTATTCCAAATTTTAACTATTTTTCCTCCGCTTTTTTTAAAGAAATATAATTAGTAAATTACAACATGAATCATCCAATAAATAAGCATCGTCACTAATTCATAATAGAAAGCAAACTATGTTCTCAAATAACTCACATAAAACATAAAAAGCATATCACTAAATGACATTAGTACGATGACTATTATTGTCGTCATCTTCGTTACTATAATCAATTTCAATGACATTTGATTGTTCTTCACTTGGAGCAGTAGCTTCTGGCTCATGAGTAAGAATATCATGAATTTCTTCTCCTGCATCATGAACACATCCATAATCTTTATTTGCAACAAATAATAAACCAAATCATAAAATTAGAGTATAGTTATTATGTATTTGTAGTTAAATGGATAAATAACTCTATAACAAATACAATATGTATATAAATTAGGGTGAAGGAGCGAAAATACACACAGGTTTTTCCTCCAAGAGCACCCAGCACCACGAGTTTTTTTCTGGAGCAAAAATACACATGAATTCTTAAAAGTGGAGCAAAAATACCATGGCTATTAGTTTAACTTCACAGATGTTACTTACATTTTGAAAATACTAAAATACCCCTCAACTCAACAAAAATCCCAATTTCCGCCGGCCTCCCCCTAGATTCATCACCCTCCCTGTTAATTCTTCATCATTCCAGATAAAATTGCAGGATAGAAGAGCAGAGATTTAAACACATTGACAAAAAAATCCAGAGAGATTCATCAACCTTTCAAATACCAATTACAGATCCAGAAATCAAATCCAATAATCAACATAAAAATCAAATTAGAAAATAAGGAAGAAACTGATCTAGAAATCACGACTCATTCCTGGTGAATACTAGAGATTCATGTCACAATCTCAGGATTAAACCATTTTGAAGAGATAGAGCTTTCTCCAGTTATAAAGTACCGTTCTTTTTCCCCCCACAAAAGAAAAACAGAGTTCTTCGAATCTCCAGTAATCAAGCATAGCTTGAAAATTTTTCAATTCAAAACGATGAGAAGAAGTAGAGGGAGATCGCACCAGTGCGATAGAAGGGAGAATTTGCCCAGCGAGATTTACAGATCGACACGTCATATCTTGAACCCTAAGCCCCAAATGTGTTTCGTATAATAAGATTAGGTTTTGAACCCTAACCCAAAACAGAAGAGAGACGAAGAAATTGGAGGAACAATATAAAATCGTCGAGCTTAGGGTGTTCGACTTTGTGGATGTTGCCTTCCCTAAACACAGGATTGAAGAAAGAAGAAATTAGAATCGAACACCCACATCCACATACCTGAACAACGTCGGCGATGGTTGATGAATCGAAACCCAAGATTTTAATTGAACGCCATGATTGATGCCTCGCATGCACTGCTAACCTGAGAGACCAGGCTATGTGTTCCCGAGGGAGAGATCGATGACCGGAATTTCGCCAGCGATGGCGTCGGCTTCTTCGTTTTGGGTTGGGACGGTGGGTATGGGGATTGAAATGGTGATGAATGAGAGAGCGCGAGGACAGTGAGGTCAATTAAGGGAAAAAAGACATTTTTCATTTTTTTAATAAGGTGGGGCCCACTGAAAAAGTAACGGCAGTTAAGCAAAACTGACGGCCATGGTATTTTTGCTCCACTTTTGAGAATTCATGTGTATTTTTGCTCAAAAAAAACTCGTAGTGCTGAGCACTCCTGGAGGAAAAAACCTGTGTGTATTTTCGCTCCTTCACCCTATAAATTAATAAATTTAAAAAGGATAAAAAGAAAAAGCTACAATGAAAAAGGCCTGCAGGGCCGGCCTGAGGCCCTCCAGGGCTGGCCCGTTTAAGCGCAAGGCCCTCCAGGGCCAATTTCAAATATTTCGTTTATTTTTCAAGCCCGGCCCTTACGGGCCAGGGCTAAAACGGACCGACCCGATGGGCTCGACCCGTTTTTCCAACTCTAGTTAGAAATGGGGTAAAGGATATAAATTCTTTGCCATTATCACTTTGAACTTATATAATCTTTGTATTAAACCAGTTTTCCACCAATAATTGAAAATCTTTAATGACACTTAGGCATCAGACTTCCTTTTCAGCAAATATACCCAAGTGAATTTACTATAAGTATCAATAAATGCAAAATAATAACAAAAACCATTTGACAACCCATTCTCTTTAGTAGCTTGAGAAGTAGAGACAATATTTTTTTTTTTTTTAGGAACATAAAGTACTCTCACCTGTTATGGCCTATTACCATCCTGTATAACTTGTGAATCCAAAACCTTTGTAGGTGTAATGACCAGACCTTTTGGGACCAATAGCAAATGGAATTGTAGAGGGTACTGTTGTTGAACCTACAAATCTCTTTAACAGGGAGACATGAAAAACAGAGTGGATTCGTTCATGAGGGGGATGGTCGAGATGGTACGCAACGCTGCCAATACGTTCTAAAATGCAAAAGGGACCAAAGTATCGTAAAGCCAGTTTTTGAAAATGGCGAAGTTTCATTGAATGTTGTCTGTATGGTTGTAATTTAACCCACACCAAGTCACCAACTTGAAACTCAATTTCTGAACGTTTCTCATTTGCATAACGTTTCATTTGTGCTTGAGCCTTCTGGATATTAACCTTTAAAGTCTGTAAAACCTCATTCCGCTGACGCAATTGTGTATGAACATCAAAAGGAGTATCCTCCGATGAAGAATGGGACAATACTGGAGGTGGATTTGTGCCTAGACTACCCTGAATGGAGCCAGGCCGATAGATGTTTGAAATGCTCTGTTGTACCAATATTTGGCCCAAGGCAAAAACTCTAGCCATGGGGATGATCATGCACAAAGCATCGAAGATAAAGTTTAAGACACTTGTTAAGAGCTTCAGTTTAACCATCGGACTGTGGATGATAAGTTGTAACACCCCCAATTTCTAACAATTATAATAACAAAAATTTAAATGATTTTCATAAATAATATAATACCCCGGATTTTTATTAATAATAATAATAGAAATAGTAATGATAATGATAGATTAAAATAATACTAATAAAATAATAATGATTAATAATAGAAATAAAATAAAATAATAATAATAATAACAACAACAGTAAATTAAAATAATAATAATAATATAGTAAAAATTAATAATGTTGTATTGTTTCTGTGGTAACTATATTATTTTATAAATAGTAATATTAGATTAATCAGGATCAAGATCCTAGAATCTAAGAGTAGTTAGATCAAATTATATTTTCAATTTTTGAATTCATTATCGGATTCAAAATATATCTAATAATAAAACTCTAAAATTTGTTTTCATTTATTTATCGGTAATAAGTAAAGAGCCCAACCCAATAGCTAAACCCTAAATTTTAATTATAAACTTAGGTTTAGCCGTTTAAACCTAGAAACACTCGATAGTTTTCTTCTCCGCTACCTTCTCATCTCAAATCCTCCTTCCGGACTCTCATCAAATTATTTTCTAGGAAGTTAGCAACATGGAGACCAGGTAATCCTAATTCCCATGACTCTTAGGTTAATTTTAAATCTTGATAGGTAATCTGATCCTAGGTTATAGAATCCAATTGTTGATTTCCATACGTGTATGTGTATATATATATATAATTGCTTGCCTCGATGCGCGTGCTTCAATTACATGATGCTGTACGTTTTTTTTTCCTTCTTTGCTGTACGTCTTTCGTCTTCTTCTTTTTTTCTTTTTAATTGAATAATACTTTCCTCGCCTCGACCTTCGTGCTTGAATGGCACATGCACAGGTTTTAATCCGATTTCCCTGAATCCAATTCGTGCCTCTCATGTATTTTCCAAATGAATTGAAAACCAACTGTCTGGATGAAGTTTCCCTGTGCATCATTTTTATTATTATTATTAAATATAATTGCTTCGTGGGGTCCAGTCTCTTTTATTCATTTATTTATTCTTTGATTTTTTTTTCTTTATATAATATCTCCTACGCAATAAGATAAGATAGTTCAAAATATCTTTATATTTATATTTAATTAAATTAATATAAAAATATATAAAAGATAAGTAAATAATGGAAATGATTTAGGAGCTTAATTTGTGTGTGTATTTGTAATAACTTAATAGTGGGAGGATAGCTTTGGGATGGTACCTCCCAAGGTGATGAACACAATTGGGCTTTATACCCTCGAAATATTATTTGATGTGAACTGATGATATCCGTTCTTCCCAAAGTGGTGTCTGGCAGGGTTTCTTGGGACACTAGTAACAACTTTGGGAAGAGGTGTGCACACTAGGAAGAAATACTTGATGACCAAATTTGATTGATTGTGACTGGCAGGGTTTCCCGGGTCACAGGGTAAACTGGCAGGGTTTCCTGGGTTTACCATGGTTCTCTTCCCACTAAATAGACTGGCAGGGTTTCCCGGGTCTAAATAAATTTTAAAAGATAATGAATAATATTATTTGAGTCGATGAGAATATATAGTTATGATGATATTAAAAATTGATATTTTAGATTATATAAATGTATATGATATTTCCCTTATCATTATGTAATTATTTTATTAATTAATTAATTAATTATTATTATTGTTTTTCGGTATTATCTTTGTTTATTAGGATTACCAGCTTTTGCTGATGTTCGTGTTCATGGGCTGTGAAGATCCTTCGGGGGAGCAGATTTTCAGTGAAACAAGTCTCAAAGTTGGGGCTGTTGGGGCTAGCAGTGAGAAGTGAGGAAGAACAATGAGAATGCTAGCTAGTTTTTCTTATATTATTTTACGCTTTGAGTAACCATTTTTATTTAAGTTTTGATTTATATTAATGTAATAAAGTAGCCTTGCACTTGTCCCAGTACAAGTGCAGCGGTAACACTCCCCAAGGTAGTTCATTTCGAATTTCATTAATTTATTTATAAGAATTATTTACATTTTTGTTATTATAACTGTTAGAAATTGGGGGTGTTACAAATAAATTAATGAAATTCGAAATAAACAACCTTGGGGAGTGTTATCGCCGCACTTGTACTGGGACAAGTGCAAGGCTACTTATTACAAATAAAGTAAATTCAAACTTAAACAAAATATGTTTTACTCCAAACAAAAAAAAATAAAATAAAATTAGATGAAGGTGCTTCCTCACTTCTCACTACTAGCCCCAACTCTTAGCACCTGTTTCACTGAAATTTTGCTCCCCCGAAGGATCATCGCAGCCCATGAACAAAAACATCAGCAATTGCTGGTAATCCTAATAAAACACAATTTAAATGGCACAGCTGTATTAATCAAAGCAAATATATACATGTATATACACATATAAATCATAAGGTGATTACATCAAACATTATTCGTTATTATTTAAATTTATTTAGACCTGGGAAATCCTGCCAGTCTATTTAATGGGAAGAGAACCATGGTAAACCCGGGAAACCCTGTCAGTTTACCATATGACCCGGGAAACCCTGCTAGTCACAATCATCAATTGGCCATAAACATATCTTCCTAGTGTGCACAGCTCTTCCTAAAGTTGCTACTAGTATCCTGGGAAACTCTGCCAGATACCACTTTGGAAAGAACGGATACTATCTTTTTCACATCGGTGGCATAAAGCCCAAAAGTTGTGTTCATCACTTGGGAGGTACCATCCCAAAGCTATCCTCCCACTATTAAGTTATTTCAATACACACAAAAATGGATTTCTCAAATTAAACTGTAAAATAAATTCTCATGAGTTTCTATAAGGCTGTCATAAGAAATTTCCATGACCATCATTTAAATCCTTAGCTCTACTCATTATCCATTTTACTCATGGGTTCCTATAAGGTTGTCATGAGAAGTTCTCATGACTATCATTTAAATCATTAATTTTTCATTATCCATTTTACTCATAGGTTCCCATAAGGTTGTCATGAGAAGTTCTCATGACCATCATTTAAATCTATGAACTTCTACTCATCATCCCTTTTTGGCTTTACTTCCTATAAGGTTATCATGAGAATTGTTAACTCTTATGGTACTCATGATAATAAGTATCTTTTAATATTTTCAGACTTCTAATCATGTGATTAAAATAATTGGTACTTTGGGAATCCCATCTAAATCTTTAGGAGCTTTATTATCATCTGAATAAAAAAACGCACAAGAGAAATTCAATGCACAGGGGAAAATTCAATCCAAGAATTGGGTATTCCATCATATGTGTATACAAGTCAAGCCCGAAATATTGCTCAATCACAAAAAAACGTATGGGTATTCATATATAATGGAGGTACGCAAGCCAAGGCAAAACAATTACTTTCATTTGATAAAGAAGGAATTCGACAAATTGATCACAAGTTATATTGTTCTAGGGATTAGGATTTCATACATAACAGTCCTATCGAAGTCTATATATAAAACTAGCCTATCATGGGGATTAGGATTACCTGGTCTCCGTTTTTGCTAAACTCCTAGAAAATAATTTGATGAGAGTCCGGTAGGAGGATTTGAGAAGAAAAGGTAGCGGAGAAGAAAACTATCGAGCGTTGCTAGGTTTAGACGGCTAAACCTAAGTTTATAATTAAAATTTAGGGTTTAGCTATGGGCTGGGCTTTTTTTTAACTACAATCAATTAATAAATTATAAAACAATACAATTAAATTCTAAATTTCTATTATTACTATAACTATTTCCAATTAATAAACAAAAAAAATAATACAAACATTATTAAATTCTAAATCTTTATTTACTACATTATTGTTATTATTATTATTACTACTACTATATCATCATCATCATCATTATTAATAATAATCCGGGGTATTACATTCTTCCCTTCTTAAAACAAGTTTCGTCCTCGAAACTGAAATAAAATTCAATAATAAAATCTCGGGTATTACATAAGTGGACGTAAAACAGAGTGTCAAACCTTGCAATTTCATCAGATACCGCCAAATCGCACTAGTAAACGTCTTGTCTCGATCAAATACTATTATTTGTGGAATCCCATATAATTTCACTACATGTTTCACAAAAACTTTTACCACCTTTTGACTCGTAAAATTGGTCTTCATCAGTAGAAAATGACCATACTTTGATAAGCGATAGATGACCACAAAAATAACAATATTACTAGGTATTGATGGCAATCTGGTAATAAAGTCCATTGCTATGTCTTCCCAAATTTTAGTTGGAATTGAAAGAGGTTCCAATAGGCCAATGGGATGTATCTGAGCAACTTTGGCTTGTTGGCATATCATACACTATTGCACATATTGCTTGATATAAGTTGTTCAACGATACGAGGGTGAAGGAAATTATCGGAACTCCCACCATCCAATAGAATTTGTATTTCTGGGCCTTGAATCATACCAGTGAAACGAGTCATGGCGACTCCATGAGTGCCTTTAGAAGCTGGCAATGATAGATGATGTAATGTCTCGTCGATTCTGTCGTCGTCAAGATTCGGATCCACTAGTTCCTCTGGTTTATCCTGTTCTACCATCATCATCGATTGTTTTTTCCACAACAATGGGACGGTGAAAACTTTTCGTCGCATGTATAGCATAACCCCTTCTCGCATCTGATTTGCATCTTTGCTGGTGTCATTCACTTTAATGGTAAGTCGGCGTTGGTAATAATGGTGGTAAATTGGTTTTTCCTTCGCCACTAGTCGTAGGTAAGGAACTGCTTGTTATGTATGGTAGCGTGAGGGTCCCTTATAGGTTGAATGTGCACCATTAAAATGGCTCATTCCCTAGGGTTTAGTGGATTTTCCCCATTCAGCTGCATCGGTAAATAATCTTTGCCAATGTCATTGCTTGTAATACAGAAGTAGGTTTCTGCACCAATATGTCCTGATGGAGCTTTGGTTTTAATCCCCCAATATAACAATCTAACATGGCGGGTTCAGGAATATCCACGGTACGATTGGCGAGTGCCATGAACTGGGGAGCTTTAATTTACCCTGTTAGACGAGCTTAAAAAACTGGGCTCGAGCAGAATTGAATTGAGAGGGCTTGTATTGATCTTCTATGGCATGTGTCAAAGTGTTCCAAGTAGGAAGGCGACCGACCTTGTCCATCATTTGAAACGAAGGTAGGACATCACTATTGAAATGAACTAAAGCTATCACCAGACGTTGCGGATTTGGGGTATCGAAGTATTTGAAATACTGATCGACCTTGAAAATCTACTGTAAGCCTTTAGACCCATCAAATCGAGGGAAGTCGAGCATCACCTGATGAGTTATGGGGTTCAAATAAAGGCCCTAAGGTAGAGACATAATGGTGTGTGGGGATTTTGACTTTGACCCAGAGTCAGAGCTCTCGGATTTTCAGTCAAGATTCTCCAACTTAATCATAACAGCTTCCATGAAACTCTCAAGACGCGTCAATCGATTATCAAGGGCTTCCATGTACTCACTAGCCCTTTTTGGTTCCACTAGTATTTATTTCATCGTAGTATTTTCTACCATGATACTCTCTCAATGAAAGTACCAAATGTTATGATCGCAAATGAAGTCAACACAGAAGAGATAACTTCTAATTGAATAGTGCAATCATATATTGAAGATCATTCAATAATTACACATAGAAATGTAATGCGAATGGAAATAACGGCTATTGTCAAAAAATAACAGAAAGGGAAGAGAGAATAACAGAGAATAGAGGGGGACCACAGAGATAGGCCTCGACAGCACCATCAGCAAGTGCTCGATATTCAGATTCTGAGCTCGCCCTCGAAACTAGGGATGGAAATAAGCCATGCCCCTATCAGACGGCCTATAGCCTGGCCTGTTTAGCGTCTAGTCAGGCCTAGCCTGTTTGTTAAAAAGGCTAGGTCAAGGCCTATTTAAAGGCCTATATGTGTAAATAGGCCAGGCTTATTTTGTTAAGGCCTGCCCTGTAAGCCTTCAGGCCTAGCCTGTTTACACAATAAATATATATATTTATATTTATATCATATAATAATAAAATATTTATTTTTTTCATTTTTATATTTATATAGATTTTGATAGGCTCAAAGTGTATGAAGTCTACTTATGGCTTTTAAGGCCTGCAATATGAGGCCTTTTTAAAGGCCTACATTGTAAGTAGGCCTTTGAAAAGGCTTCAGGCCTGACCAGGCCTTATGAAGGCTCAAGCCTGAGCCTAAAAAAAAGCCTGCATTCAGGTTCAGGCCCAGGCTCAGGCCTTTTAACCCCATTATAGGCTCAGGCCTTTTAACCCCATTATAGGCTCAGGCCTATTTAGCCAAAACCTGACCTGGCTTGGCCTATTTCCATGCCTAGTCGAAACAACCCTTTGTTTTTTGGAGGACCAGGAAACTAGGGTACCTCCCAAATAAACACAGAAACCTCCAACTGATTTACGATCATCTACATCAGTGGCCCAATCAGCATCTGTGAAGGCCAGTAGCCGAAGAGAATTGAAGGGCTTAAGGTGTAAAGCGTAGTGATAAGTAGCTTTAAGATAACGAAAGATCCTTTTAACACCTTGAAAATGAATATCAGTGGGGCAAGATAAAAACTGACTGGGTTTATTAACCGAGTAGGAAATGTCAGGTCTGGTTGTTGTGACATATTGCAGAGATCCAATTGCTTGGCGATATAGAGAGGGATTAGACATAGGTTCACCATTGGAAGCAGAAAAGGTACGTCCAGTCACCATAGGAGTAGGAACTGGAGCACAGTCAAACATGTTAAACTTTTTGAGTAAATCCAAAATGTACTTCCCTTGGTTTAGATAGAGTCCAGACTCATCTCTATGAATTTCTAGACCAAGGAAGTAATATAGGGATCCCATATCCTTGAGGGAGAAAATATTGTTTAGCTGGACTATGAAGTTTGCAATAAACTTGGGGCTATTGCCAGTGATTAATATGTCATCAACATATACTAAGATAAAAATGACCAGGGATTGAGTCCTTAGGAAAAATAGAGAGGTATCACTCTTTGAATTTTGAAATCCCCACTTAGACAGTGTGTGTCGTAATCGATCAAACTAAGCACATGGTGCTTGTTTAAGGCCATAGATTGCCTTGATTAATTTACAAACATGAGTAGGTCTCTTAGGATCCCTAAAACCATTAGGTTGACGCATATAAACGTGTTCTTGAAGATAGCCATTAAGAAAGGCATTGTTTACATCCAATTGCCTAATATCCCAGTAAAAGGTTACAGCAAGAGTTAACAGTACCCGTATAGTGGTTGGCTTGACAATAGGGCTGAAGGTCTCGAAGTAGTCAACACCAGCAGTCTGCTGAAAGCCCTTTGCGACCAAGCGCTCCTTATGCTTGAGAATTGACCCATCGGCACGAAACTTAGTCTTAAAAACCCAGCGACTGTCAACCACTTTCTGAGCACGATCAAAAGGTACTAAAACCCAAGTGCCATTTTTGACCAGGGCATCATACTTGGCACACATGGCTTGATGCCAATGAGGAGAAGAAAGAGCATCAGTGATAGTTTTCGGTGGACTTGCCTGAGAGAGGGAAGAGGGTGATTCCGATTCAAGCAATCCGACAAAGGGATAACGAGGCTTTGTAATCCCATCCTTTGCCCTAGTAACCATCGGATGACGATTATGAGAAGGTCGATCTGAATGTATAGGAGATGAGTCACACAACTCCTCAGCTTGGGCCTCAGGTTGGGCCAAGATTATAACAGTAGGGCCTCTAGAAACAGAGTCATGAGGTGCTGGGCCAGAGGAATTAGCAGGTGTCTTCAAAATGGGATCAGCAGATGACAGCTCCTGAGGTGAAGAATCAACAAACAATGGCACCAAGGTCGACAAAGGAGCAATAACAAGAGGAACAGACGTGAGCTCTGCATTAACCACTGAAGAACGTCGATCAAGGAAACCTGTCACACAAGGAAATACAGATTCATCAAAGACTACATGTCTGGAGATATAAATGCGATCAGAGGGACTTAGGCACTTGTAGCCTTTGGATTGAGAAGCTGGGCCAAGAAAGACGCACAGTTGACTGCGATATTGGAGCTTATGAGCGTTGTAGGGCCGAAGATAAGGGTAACATGCGCACCCAAAAGTTTTGAGCTGTAAATAATCAGGGGAAACTTTGTAGAGATAGAGAAGAGGTGAGATACCACCAATGGTAGCTGTGGGCAGACGATTGATAAGATACACAGACATCTGAAATGCTTCATCCTAATAGCTTAGTGGAAGATGAGCCTAAGCTAATAATGTCAAACCAGTCTCAACAATGTGCCGGTGTTTGCGTTCAACTCGACCATTCTGGGAAGAAGTATAGGGATAAGTGAAACGCATAGCAATCCTAATATCAGTAGCAATGGAAGCAATTGGTTTAAACTCAGTGCCATTGTCGCATTGGATTGATTTAATGGTTGTGTTGAATTGTTTTTCAGCGTAATGGCGAAAATGATTAAACGCAGTTACCGCTTCACCCTTGTGCTTAAGAGGGTATAACCATGTATATCGACTATAATCGTCAACAAAGTGAATCTAGAACTTGTGACCATGGATTGATTGCACTGGGGAAGGACCCCATAGATCAATGTGAATGAGAGCAAATAGATAAGAGGCACGAGACTGAGAAATAGAAAATGGCAATTTCTTTGATTTTCCATATTGGCAAGAAGAACAAACAAAATGCTTACTATCTCTAACGTTCACTTTACAAGTTTGTAGAATTTGCTTTAAAATTTTATTACTAGGATGGCCAGACTTCTGATGCCACTAGAAAAACAGAGTATCGGCCTTAAGAGGAACAGTAGCTGCCATGTGAACTTGAACTGGTGGTGAGGAAGCTTTACTCACGGGGTAGAGACCCTGCCTAGGAGACCCCTGCATCAGTAGTCGACTTGTCTCCCTTTCCTTCACAACACAACCATGGTTAGAAAAGGTGACATCAACAGGATTGTCTTGAATGAGTTTGTGCACACTAATCAATTTCTTGGTTGCTGAGGGCACAACCAGAACATTTCGAAGGTTAAGTGAAGATTTAGAACATGGAAGAGAGAAAGAACCAGTGCCATGGATTCGGGTCTTGGCTCTAGTGCAAGTATACAGGAAAGAGTTACCTGCAGAAGAGACGGAATCAAGCTGAGTAGTGGTAGGAGTCACATGATGACTGGCGCTGCTGTCAACATACCATTCAGGATCAGCGATGACATGCGAATCAGCATAATATACTTGAGGAGAGCCACCCGATTCCTGACGCTGATAGCACGTTTCAAAGTAGTGTCCGTATCAATCGCAGTAGGTGCAGTGAGGACGACCACCACCGTGGCCACCTAGATTACCAGATCGTCCTCCGCGAGAGCCACGACGACCGCGAGAACCTTGATAACCTCTCCAAGGACCACGAACGGAAGCAGAATGTTGAGAAGGAGAGGAGTTTTTGAACTGGCCAGAGGAGTTGTGAGCAGCGACATTGGCCAACGGCTGAATGGACAATGAAGCAAACTGGTTGAGTTGCTCCAAGCAACTCTCAAAGGACAGTAGAGAAGCTTGAGCATCAACCCAAGTCAACCCAACTTGATCTATGAGTTTTACAACAATAGCATTGTATTCGGTGTCGAGGCCGTTGAGTGTGTGGAGGATGAGATCAGCGTTGGAAATGGGAGCACCAGCAAGGATAAGCTGGTCAGAGATATTCTTCATCTTGGAGAGATAGGCATCCATCTTCATGCCATTATTGCGTGTGTGGTGAAGCTCGGACTGATATATCATGACTCTCAACCGTGAGAACGTGCTGGTGAGTGCTTGAGCGCCGGTCCACAGATCATACGCAATACGGCAGTGAAGAAGTTAGGTTCCCACCTCCTAAGTCATGGTGTTGCGAAGCCAGCCAACGAGCATCCGGTCAACAGCATACCATTCATCAAACTCAAGATTAGGAGCAGGCAGTATTGAACTAGGAACAGAGATAGTCATCGGCAGAATGGTGCCAGTACTGGAGATATGGTTTTTGAGTCGATTGCCTTCAATGAGGGGGAGAACAACAGATTCCCAAACCAGGAAATTCGTCCGATCGAGCTTGATAGTTGTAGTCTGAGTAGAGGAATGAAAGAGAGAGTACGTTTTTGGAGTAGGGGAGGAAACGACCTCACCGGTGGTCTGAGTGCTAGGAGAAGAAGTGGTCATGATGAGAGATCGGAGAGCACTATGCTCTAATACCAAGACAGAATTATCGAGAGAGCAGAAAATTAGAGACTGAGGGAAATGAATAAAAGCTGAGGTGAATGATCCTCTGGCCTGATATTTCTATATATAGCAACAGATACAAAAGAATCATACGCAATCGTACAAAAGTTTGTGTAATACCCCAGATTTTTATTAATAGTAATAGCCCATTTTATTTTATTTTTGGTGGGCCAAATACTCCTTGTCCTAATTGTCTTAGAAATTTTCAGCTTGTGCACTAAGAAATAGATTTTAGGTAATAATTCCATTACTTGTCAGCCAAATCATATTAAATTCACATCATGATTGATTGATTGAATTTAATATACCCTGTCATATTAAATTCACATCATGATTGATTGATTTAATTTAATATACCCTATCACATTAAATTCACATCATGGTTGATTGATTTAATTTAATATACCCTATTAATGAGTTAGTGAGAGTAAAAGAATCCAAAGCTAAACCCTAATTCTAAGTTATAAATAGAGGTCTAGCCTAACCCTGAATATTCATCTTCTCTTCTACTACTCTCTTCTACTACTTCTTCTATTCTTACTCTGAGTCAATTATTTTTCTAAGAGATAGCAAAACCGGAGATGTAACACCCCCAAATTTCTAACAATTATAATAACATAAAATTTGCTATAATTTTTATGAATAAGTACTGAAATTCAAAATAACCAAATTTGGGAAGTGTTACCGCCGCACTTGTACCGAGACAAATGTAAGGCTACCTTATTACAACAACATAAACCCACACTTAAATAAAAGGCTTATTCAAAGCGTACAATAAAATAAGAGAAACTAGCTAGAATTGTTCATTGTTCTTCCTCACTTCTCACTGCTAGCCCCAACAGACCAACTTTGAAACCTGTTTCACTGAAAATCTGCTCCCCCGAAGGATCATCACAGCCCAGAACACAAACATCAGCAAAAGCTGGTAATCCTAATAAACAGAGAAAACATAGAAGAAGAAGAAGAAGAAGAAGAAGAAGAAGAAGAAGAAGAAGAAGAAGAAGAATAATAATAATAATAATAATAATAATAATAATAATAATATCCACATGATGATAAGAAAGACAAATACCATATACATATATATAATCTAAAATATCAATTTAAATACTCATCATATCTATATATTCACATCGAATCAAATATTATTCATTATTTTTACTAATTTCATTTGGACCCGGAAACCTGCCAGTCCATTTAGTTTAGTGGGAAGAGAACCATGGTAGACCTGCAAACCTGCCAGTCTACCCTGTGACCCGAAAACCTGCCAGTCACAAATCATCAAATTGGCCATATCACAATAACATTTCGTCCTAATGTGCACACCTCTTTCCAAAGTTGCTACTAGTGTCCCGGAAACCTGCCAGACACCACTTTGGGAAAAACGGATATAATCAGTTCACATCAATTAACAAATCGAGGCATAAAGCCTAAGGGTTGTGTTCATCACTTTAGGAGGTACCATCCCAAAGCTATCATCCCACGATTTAAAGTATTTTAAATACACTCACATAATAAATGGATTTCTCAATAATATATATATATATATATATATATATATATATATATATATATATATATATGAAAGCATTTATAAATTTCAATCACACAAAATAGATTTCTCAAATTTACGAAAACCAAACCGAGTATATATACTGCTATTTGTTAATTATGAAAACCCAAGGTAAAATCATTTAAAAAGAGGATATGTATATATTTTAACATAGGCGCAAATTGGACAAATTAAAAAGTATATATACATACAAACACATACATATATACATACATACATGCAAAGGCTGAAACACCCAAGGCAAAAAATGCAAGGTATTATATATATTAACGAAGAATATATGTAAGTTTCAATCACGAAAACCGAGGCACCCAAAGTGTACATGTATATTTCATGACAAAGGGTTTTAAAAAGTTAAATGCAAATCAAGAAGGAGAAATATATGTATACAAGGAGGTGAGGAGTTTTGCTTTCATAAAGTGATTCACGCTAACCGAAAATGAAAACATATATATACATATACAAATGCAGCAACACATTTAAGGGTTTTTCACAAAGATCAAAAGATCGACATGCAACAATTGACTCTTATTGTTCTTGGGATTAGGATTACATATAATATATTTTATATATAACCACCCTATCAAAACTTATATAAAACTAACCTAAGACTCATGAGAATTAGGATTAGCAAAATAGGATGTAGAGAAAAAAGAATAAGCACAAGACGCAAAGTTGTTCTGGGGATTAGGATTACATATAATATATTTTATATATAACAAAAACCATTAGCAAAATATGATGTAGAGAAAAAGAATAAGCACGAGACGCAAGGTTATTCTGGGGATTAGGATTACCTAGTCTCCGTTTTTGCTAACCTCTTAAAAAAATAATTGACTCAGAGTAAGAATAGAAGAAGTAATAGAAGAGAGTAAGAGAAGAGAAGATGAATATTCAGGGTTAGGCTAGACCTCTATTTATAACTTAGAATTAGGGTTTAGCTTTGGACTTTTTTATTCTTACCAACTCATTAATAGGGTATATTAAATTAAATCAATCAATCATGATGTGAATTCAATGTGATAGGGTATATCTATAATACCCCGGATTTTTAATAATAATAATAAGATAGTAAATAAATATTTAGAATTTAATAATGTGTGTATTATTTCACAATTTATTAATTGGAAATAATTATAGTAATAATAGAAATTTAGATATTTAATTGTATTGTTTTATAATTGGAAATAATAAAATAAAGCCCAGCCCATAGCTAAACCCTAAATTTTAATTATAAACTTAGGTTTAGCCATCTAAACCTAGCAACGCTCGATAGTTTTCTTCTCCGCTGCCTTCTCTTCTCAAATCCTCCTTCCGGACTCATCAATTTATTTTTCTAGGAGGCTAGCAAACAGAGACCAGGTAATTCTAATCCCCATGAGTAGTTTTATGAAAACTTTGATAGGTAATTCTAATCCCCATGAGTAGTTTTATGAAAACTTTGATAGGTAATTCTAATCCCCATGAGTAGTTTTATGAAAACTTTGATAGGTAATTCTAATCCTCATGAGTCTTAGGTTAGATTTATGAAAACTTTGATAGGTAATTCTAATCCTCATGAGTCTTAGGTTAATATAAAAAGGGATGATGAGTAGAAGTTCATAGGATTTAAATGATGGTCATGAAAGCTTCTCATGACAACCTTATAGAAACTCATGAGTAAAATGGATAATGAAAAATTAAGGATTTAAATGATGGTCATGAGAACTTCTCATGGCAACCTTATAGGAACACATGAGTAAAATGGATAATGTGTAGAGCTAGGAATTTAAGTGATGGTCATGAGAGCTTCTCATGACAACCTTATAGAAACCCATGAGTAAAATGGATAATGAAAAATTAAGAATTTAAATGATGGTCATGAGAACTTTTCATGACAACCTCATAGGAACCCATGAGAAAAAGGGATAATGAGTATAGCCAGGGATTTAAATGATGGTCATGGGAATTTCTCATGACAACCTTATAGAAACCTGTAGTGAGTAATTAAATTGTAGTTTAAATAGGGAATTTGATTATGTGTGTATTTTAAATAATTAGACTTTACTCAGATAGGTATTTGAGGTATAATATGTGTTGGCTATTGTATCGAATATTTGAATTGTTATACTCTTGAATAATTTGGAAAGTCATGATGCCCTTGAGTAACCGATACATTCAATAAAGAAATTGATAATTATGACAAGATTGAATTTCCTGATTGTGTGTGATTGTAATGAATTGGGAGGATAGCTTAGGACGGTACCTCCCAAGTGATGAACACAACTTTTGGGCTTTATGTCACTGATGTGAAAATGATAGTATCTGTTCTTCCCAAAGTGGTGTCTGGCATGGTTTCCCGGGATACTAGTAGCAACTTTGGGAAGAGGTGTGCACACTAGGAAGATATGTTTATGGCCAATTGATGATTGTGACTGGCAGGGTTTCCTGGGTCACAGGGTAAACTAGCAGGGTTTCCCGGGTTTACCATGGTTCTCTTCCCACTAAATAGACTGGCAGGGTTTCCCGGGTCTATATGAAATTAATGAAGATAATGAACAATATTTGATCCGGTGTGAATATATGTACGTGTATGTATACATGATGATTATTGGAATTAATAGTTGATTCAATCGCCATGTGATTGTATATTTGATTTGACTAATATGTTTGAGCTATATAGATTGCGTTTTATTAGAATTACCAGCAATTGCTGATATGTGTGTTCATGGGCTGTGATGATCCTTCGGGGGAGCAGAATTTCAGTGAAACAGGTGCCAAGAGTTGGGGCTAGCAGTGAGAAGAGAGGAAGATCATCATTCTAGCTAGTTTATTTTATTTTATTTGTTTTGAATAAAGCACATATGTATAAGTTCTGATTTATGTTAATGTAATAAGTAGCCTTGCATTTGTCCCAGTACAAGTGCGACGGTAACACTTCCCAAAGTAGTTTATTTTGACTTTCAATAATTAATCTTAAAAATTATCGTAGTTTTAAGTGATTATAATTGTTAGAAATTTGGGGGTGTTACAATATCACATTAATTCAATCAATCATGATATCAATTAATGTGACTTGGTTGGCAGTAATGGACTTATTACCTAAAAACAATCATGGTCATCAACCAATCATGGTGTGAATTTAATATGATAGGGTATATCACATTAATTCAATCAATCATGATTTGAGTTAATGTGACTTGGATTTTTTTAGTGTGTAATACCCCGGATTTTTATTAATAATAATAATAATAATAGAAATAGTAATGATAATGATAAATTAAAATAATGCTAATAAAAAAAATTAATAATGTTGTATTGTTTCTGTGGTAATTATATTATTTTGTAAATAGTAATATTAGATTAGTCAGGATTAGATCCTAGAATCTGGGAGTAGTTAGATCAAATTATATTTTCAATTTTTGAATTCATCATCGGATTCAAAATATATCTAATAATAAAACTCTACAATTTGTTCTAATTCATTTATTGGAAATAAGTAAAGAGCCCAACCCAATAGCTAAACCCTAAATTTTAATTATAAACCTAGGTTTAGCCGTCTAAACCTAGCAACACTCGATAGTTTTCTTCTCCGCTACCTTTTCTTCTCAAATCCTCCTTCCGGACTCTCATCAAATTATTTCCTAGGAGGTTAGCAACACGGAGACCAGGTAATTCTAATCCCCATGAGTAGTTTTATGAAAATTTTGATAGGTAATTCTAATCCTCATGAGTTTTAGGTTAGATTTATGAAAACTTTGATATGTAATTCTAATCCTCATGAGTCTTAGGTTAATATAAAAAGGGATGATGAGTAGAAGTTCATAGGATTTAAATGATGGTCATGAGAGCTTCTCATGACAACCTTATAGAAACCCATGAGTAAAATGGATAATGAAAAATTAAGGATTTAAATGATGGTCATGAGAACTTCTCATGGCAACCTTATAGGAACACATGAGTAAAATGGATAATGTGTAGAGCTAGGAATTTAAATGATGGTCATGAGAACTTCTCATGACAACCTCATAGGAACCCATGAGAAAAAGGGATAATGAGTAGAGCCAGGAATTTAAATGATGGTATAGAAACTCATGAGAATTTATTTTACAGTTTAAATTGAGAAATCCATTTTTGTGTGTATTGAAATATCTTAATAGTGGGAGGATAGCTTTGGGATGGTACCTCCCAAAGTGGTGTCTGGCAAAGGGTTTCCCGGGATACTAGTAGCAACTTTGGGAAGAGGTGTGCACACTAGGAAGATATGTTTCTGGCCAATTGATGATTGTGACTGGCAGGGTTTCCCGGGTCACAGGGTAAACTGGCAGGGTTTCCCGGGTTTACCATGGTTCTCTTCCCACTAAACTAAATAGACTAGCAAGGTTTCCTGGGTCTAAATAAATTTAAAAAGATAATGAATATTATTGAGATTAATGAGTATTGTGATTGATATTTTAGAGTATAAATATGTATATGGTATTTTCTTTTATCATCATTTAAATATCTTATTTATTGTTGTTGTTAATATTATTATTATGGGTGAAGGAGCGATTTTGCCAATCAACTATTAGTCCAGGAGCGATTTTGCCAAATAACTTTTAATGGGACCAAAAATGCCAAAGAACAATTAAATGTGTAAAAAAAAATACAACTCCGTCAGTGGAACAGTAACTTCCGTCTGAATGAACGCCATGTGGGATTTGGAAGAGCGCCACGTGAGATTTTGAATGCCAGCTCAATCACTTATGTGTTTTGGTCACTGCCCAAGTGGCTTTTATTGATGGGTACAGTTTCTGGCGCCCTGATTTTTTTAGAACCCAAGCTCGTACTCCACAGTTTGGATATATCATCAACCACAACTAGATCAGAATCCAGGTAAATCACTCGACTCACGCAGCCTTCCAGAAGATCCGCCAGGTAATTCTTGGCATAATTCAAGGGTTGTTCAAGTGCTTTCCTAACAGAGGTTGAGATCAGGTTCCTTACAATCTTTGGATCGAAGTAATACACCTTGAACTTCAACTGGGGGAACGTTGATTGAACAATCGACTCCATATTTGTTTCAGACACAAGGAAGTGAAAGAAGATGTTTTCTGGGCACAAGGAATGCTGCAGAATGGAGTGTACTACCGCGATTGAACCGCGCAGGTATTCAATGTCGAGTGTTATAGCCACGTGTACCAAAGAAGGATCGCAAACACTCATTTCCCCTGAAACCCCCCTTTGATTCGAACCACATTTATCGGCATTGCAGAATGCAGAGGCTTTCCAGAACGAAAATAGGTTTTCACTATCCGTGGGGGGCATCTGGATTGGCAAACGGAGATATCCCTCGAGGTGGGAGGATTTGATGGCTTCTGCCGGAGGAAACGATTGGAGAGATGGAGAGAGAACAACCAAGGCCATTGCGGCAGAGAAAAATCTCGAGAATCGCATGAGCCACAACATATTGACGGGGCAAAACCCCCTCCTCCTCTTCTTGATGGACCGGAAAACGAAACGATCTGCCAGAATCGACGATAGGAAGGTTAGGGTTCTAATGTCTGCTGGGCTTAAGGGGAGGAGGATTGAGCATCAATCAAAGTAAGGGTGCCATGGGGAGGAAGCGATTTTCTGGGTCGCAAGTGGAAGGGTATGGGTTATTTAGGGATTCAACAAAAAAATCAAAATCAAAAAAGCCACCTGTGCAGTGACCAAAACACATAAGTGACTGAGCTGGCATTCAAAATCCCACGTGGCGCTCTTCCAAATCCCACATGGCGTTCATTCAGACGGAAGTTACTGTTCCATTGACGGAGTTGTATTTTTTTTTTTTACACATTTAATTGTTCTTTGGCATTTTTGGTCCCATTAAAAGTTATTTGGCAAAATCACTCCTGGACTAATAGTTGATTGGCGAAATCGCTCCTTCACCCTATTATTATTATTATTATTTTCTATATTATCTTTGTTCATTAGGATTACCAGCTTTTTGCTGATGTTTGTGTTCATGGGCTGCGACGATCCTTCGGGGGAGTAGATTTTCAGTGAAACAGGTTTCAAAAGTTGGGCTGTTGGGACTAGCAGTGAGAAGTGAGGAAGACCAATGAACAATTCTAGCTAGTTTTATAATATTTTTTTTAATGCTTTGAATAAAATACTTTTATTTAAGTTTGGAATAATGTTAATGTAATAAGACAGCCTTGCACTTGTCCCCGTACAAGTGCGGCGGTAACACTTCCCAAAGTAGTTTATTTTGACTTTGAGTAATTAATCTTAAATATTATCGCAGTTTTAAGTTATTATAACTGTTAGAAATTTGGAGGTGTTACATAGTGCATAAGCATAAAATTTCTAAGGCAATTAAGCGGTATTTAGCCCACCAAGGCTATAAAAATAAAATAAAATAAAATAAAATAAATGGGTTATTACTATTAATAAAAATCTGGGGTATTACATGCTACCCTCCTTAAAATAAGTTTCGTCCTCGAAACTGAAATAAAATTCATATGTTAATAACAATCACATAACAAGTCACAAAAATAATTTTAAATATACAATTATCATAATTTCAAAGAAATAAATCATTTAATAATAATATGGGGTATTACAGGAGACCAGGTAATCCTAATCCCCATAACAATAGGAGTTAGTTGTTGAATGGCGGTCTCGATTTTTGTGAAAAACCCTTAAATGTATCACTGCATTTTTATATATATATATATGTTCCTCTTCCGAATTACTTTATGAAAGCAAAACGCTTCACCTCCTTGTATACATATATTTCTCCTTCTTGATTTGTGTTTAACTATTTTGCAAAACCTTTTATCATTGAATATACATGTACACTTTGGTTGCTTCGGCTTTTGTAATTGAAACTTATAAATGCTTTCATATACATACATACATACATACATACATACATACATACATACATACATACATACATACATACATACATATATATATGTAATACCCCAGATTTTTAGTAATAATAATAATATAGTAAAAATTAATAATATTGTATTGTTTGTGTGGTAATCATATTATTTTGTAAATAGTATTATTAGGTTATTTAAGATTAGATCCAAAAATCTAGGAGTTAGTTAGATCAGATTATATTTTTAAATTTTTTTAATTCATCATCGGACTTAAAATATATTTAATAATAAAACTCTACCATTTGTTTTAATTCATTTATCGGGAATAAGTAAAAAGCCCAACCCATAGCTAAAACCCTAGATTTTAATTATAAATTTAGGTCTGACCGCTTAAACCTAGAAAAACACCTGATACTTTTCTCTGCCGCTATACTCTCGTTCTTCTAGGAGGCTAGCAAAAGCGGAGACCAGGTAATTCTAATCCCCATGAGTAGATTTATGAAAACTTTGATAGGTAATTCTAATCCTCATGAGTCTTAGGTTAATATAAAAAGGGATGATGAGTAGAAGTTCATAGGATTTAAATGATGGTTATGAGAGCTTCTCATGACAACCTTATAGAAACCTATGAATAAATGAATAATGAAAAATTAAGGATTTAAATGATGGTCATAAGAACTTCTCATGGCAACCTTATAAGAACACATGAATAAAATGGATAATGTGTAGAGCCAGGAATTTAAATGATGGTCATGAGAACTTTTCATAACAACCTCATAGGAACCCATGAGAAAAAGGGATAATGAGTATAGCTAGGGATTTAAATGATGGTCATGGGAATTTCTCATAACAATCTTATAGGAACCTGTAGTGAGTAATTAAATTATAGTTTAAATAGGGAATGTGATTTTGTGTGTATTTTAAATAATTAGACTTTACTCAGATAGATATTTGAGTTATAATATGTGTTGGCTCTTGTATCGAATACTTGAATTATTATACTCTTGAATAATTTGGAAAGTCATGATGCCCTTGAGTAATTGATATATTCAATGAAGAAATTGATAATTGTAACAAGATTGAATTTCCTGATTGTGTGTGATTGTAATGAATTAATAATGGGAGGATAGCTTGGGACGGTACCTCCTAAGTGATGAACACAACTTTCGGGCTTTATGCCACTGATGTGAAAATGATAGTATCCGTTCTTCCCAAAGTGATGTTTGGCAGGGTTTCCTAGGATACTAGTAGCAACTTTGGGAAGAGGTGTGCACACTAGGAAGATATGTTTATGGCCAATTGATGATTGTGACTGGCAGGGTTTCCCAGGTCTATATGAAATTAATGAAGATAATGAACAATATTTGATCCGGTGTGAATATATGTACGTGTATGTATACATGATGATTATTGGAATTAATAGTTGATTCAATCGCCATGTGATTGTATATTTGATTTGACTAATATATTTGAGCTATATAGATTGTGTTTTATTAGAATTACCAGCAATTGCTGATGTGTGTGTTCATGGGTTCTGATGATCCTTCGAGGGAGCAGAATTTCAGTGAAACAGGTGCCAAGAGTTGGGGCTAGCAGTGAGAAGAAAGGAAGATCATCATTCTAGCTAGTTTATTTTATTTTATTTGTTTTGAATAAAGCACATATGTATAAGTTCTGATTTATGTTAATGTAATAAGTAGCCTTGCATTTGTCCCAGTACAAGTGCGGCGGTAACACTTCCCAAAGTAGTTTATTTTGACTTTCAATAATTAATCTTAAAAATTATCGTAGTTTTAAGTGATTATAATTGTTAGAAATTTGGGGGTGTTACAATATATATATATATATATATATATATATATATATATATATATATTTATTTATTTACTTATTTATTTATTGAGAAATCCATTTATTATGTATGTATTTCAAAATAATTTAAATCGTGGGAGGATAGCTTTGGGATGGTATCTCCTAAAGTGATGAACACAACCCTTAGGCTTTATGCCTCGATATATTATTTGATGTGAACTGATTATATCTGTTCTTCTCAAAGTGGTGTCTGGCAGGTTTCCGGGACACTAGTAGAAACTTTAGGAAGAGGTGTGCGCATTAGGACGAATTGTTTTATTGTGATATAGCCAAATTGATGATTTGTGACTGGCAGGTTTCTGGGTCACAGGGTAGACTGGCAGGTTTGCGGGTCTACCATGATTCTCTTCCCACTAAACTAAATGGACTGGTAGGTTTCCGGGTCCAAATGAAATTAATAAAAATAATGAATGATATTCGATTCAATAAGAATATATAAATATGATGAGTATTGAAATTGATATTTTAGATTATATATATATATATATGGTATTTTTCTTTCTTATCATCATGTGGATATTTTTTTATTATTATTATTATTATTATTATTATTATTCTATATTTTCTCTGTTTATTAGGATTATCAGCTTTTGCTGATGTTTGTATTTTGGGCTGTGATGATCCTTCGGGGGAGCAGAATTTCAGTGAAGGTTTTCAAGACTAGGGCTAGCAACGAGAAGTGAGGAAGAACCGTCCGCTAATTCTAGCTAGTTTTATTTTTCTTTAGGTTTTGAATAAAACATTTTTATTTAAGTTTAAATTTAAGTTAATGCAATAAAGTAGCCTTACACTTGTCTTAATACAAATGCGGCGGTAACACTTCCCAAATTTAGTTATTTTGAATTTCAGTATTTATTCATAAAAATCATAACAAATTTTATGTTATTATAATTGTTAGTTTGGGGGTGTTACAGTTTGTTATAGGGAAAATCTAATCCAGACGCGTGGCATGAGGGAATATTACACCAGCCACACCAGCTGTCACACAATCACTATCGCAGATACATATATATACTAATCACACTAATTATTCATTAGTCTTAACAATTAAGAATTTAAGACACAAAATAGGAAAGAAGATGAATTTCGATCCAGAATGAATCTCCAGTAAGTTCCATGGTTGCAAGGTGTATGTATGTTCTCATTTGATCCATCTGAAAATGAAGATCATAAATAAGGCAGACTTGATAAAACACCCCCCACGAACAAGTGACAACTAATGTGAATTACAAACTGCTTTCTACTTTTTTTTGCTCAAATACAAACTGCTTTCTACAAAAACAGCTATTTACCATTAAACTCAATCGTTGAGCAAGTTTAAAGAAATTCACGGAAGAAAAACATGACAGATCTACGGTCACTACGTCATCGTCCAAATGCCAATAATTTGAAACCAATAAAGGTGCATTCAGCTCAGAGTATTGTTACAATAATCGCTTTCCTACTTTAATTGAAAGAAAATAATTTATTTATACAAACGGAGTACAAGTTCCCCTTTAGACAATAAATAGGACCAGGAAGCAGTTAGGTCGAAGATTAAAAACCCAGGAAAACCATGAAGTTGTGCAGATATCAGTTATGTCCAAGGCTCCTCAACCCGCATGCACGCAGCCAGCACCAAAAAATCTGCAGATTAGACTTCCACATGAGAATGAACTTCTAAACCGATGGTGCGCTTCGGGGTTGCTATCTTGCAAATTGCAATCTTGATGGAGTCGGCAACTTGACCTCTTAAATCGGTAACACAAACAAATCAATTTTTCAAGAATGATTTTATGTACTTTCATTCACATATATGGCCGTAAAGAACATGACTTTCACATAATCAAAATAAGAAAAGCACACTGCTGGCAGACCAAAACGCATTTATCTTTCTTATAGAAGTCATTTTAAAAACATGTAATAAAATTTGACGGCCTGAATAGGTGCTCTGTGTGATACTTCTTTCTCCATCCAAGCAGAAGGAAATAGATTAAAATTACCCTACATTTAGAAAACTCAATAACCTCAGCTTAAATGGTGGAAACTGGAGAATGAACAATCGTTCCCGTCTTGCTCAATCTCATTAATCCCATTGATCAACAACTGAAGAATTGACAGCATATCGAGAAAATACCAGAAAATGATCTTTCATTGAAAAAAAGAGAGAGAGAGAGAGAGAGAGAGAGAGAGAGAGAAGAGAAGAGGCTGCAACTTAGGATTAACAAAACATTATGGGATAAAATAATTTTTTCAAATTTAAGGCTACAATTTTTTGTTTCCAATTGAATTAACTACACTACAGGTTCAGGGCCAGGAGACAAAGGAAAGGGTAAACCTAATAACAATTATCAGCAGTTATTGCCTTATTGGTATTTTTTACTACACTGCCCACAGCATGCACATTGATAATTTATCATAAAATAACGTACACCTTGACAGAAGTTTAACAATTATCATTGCCTTTTTCAACAATTTTTCTTCATCACGAACAGCCAAATTTGAACCAAAATTAACTTAGTTTTGAAAATTTCAGTGAAAGTTATCAGAGAATGAGAATCTCTGGCGAAGAAAAAGAAATTGAACCATTTTATGATAATTGATCAGCAAGAAGAATGTCATAAGTGATTTTCCTTTCATTATCCTTGTCTCCTTTTTATATCATGAGCCCATTCTATTTGCCCCTGGACAATGAGTTTAATCAGGAGCGTGTGCTTGCACACAACACACTTGAAAGCAGAGCACAAAGTACACCCACAGAAAAAGAGGACCAAATATGTGATAAAATAAACAGGAGCTCACCTAAGTTTTATTAGATAATATACGACTCACAAGATCCTCATTGATGGAAACAGGCAATGGGGGCATTTGGCTCATTATGCCAGGCATCTCTCTCATGCTGTACAAAAATTGTCAATGAACTTTACAAAGCAATAGACTTCAAGTTCAAACCCGAACGAGAATGAATTTGCATGATATTAGCGGTGTATTGGATAAGAATCACATACTCATTAAGGATGGTGCTAATGTTGTGCCTTGTTTGGCAAAAGAGGTCGATGTTATCCTGAAACTGTACCATATCACATCATAACTATTATCTAGGGTGGATTGAAGACCAAAACTGTTCTATATTAATAAAGACAACATGAAAACTTGCAAAGAGTTTAGGGAAGGAGTAAACTTAATACATGAATGCAACAAAATAAGAAAATAAAAAATAAAGCCATTCTTACAAGTTGATGCAAAATTAAAATCATCGAATATTTTGTATGGGTACTAAAAGACAGTTACATATAAATGCCTGATATGAACTGGAAACAAACACCGGCAGGGTATGTGCACAAGCATAGGATGGGGAGATTGGGGACTTCTTTTAAGCTAATGATTTTATCTTGGGAGGATTTGTAGTCCTCTGTGTATTTGGTACTGATTTCCTAAAATACTCTTATATTTTCATATAGAACGAATACAGATGTCCAAGTCTTTTTATATAGCATCAGGGACCACCCCTAACAGCTAGTAACAGACTTAACAAACTTCTCTAGGGAAGAAGAACCACAACTACCTTACTAATTAATATCAAAACATTACTCCCCTCCTTGTCAGTTGGGACATAAGAAGCCTCACAATCAGGATATTGCTATTGAATATAGAAAAGTAGTTGACTGGCTGAGCATTTGGTAATGGCAGCAATTAGAGATTGGCCCATCCGTTGGATCCATTGGATTAATGTCTTAGGGCCTTACCTTTATTACTGATCAAAAGACACTTTGCCATAATTCTTTTGTTCCTTATTCAGGGAGCTGGTACTACTTCTGGAGAATGAACAACAAGTGTACCAGATGTCTAGTTGATTTTTTCCACTTGCGCATCAATTGAACACCCAGCCAAGCAAGGATCTCTGTGCATGATATACAGACCATGCCTTTGCTTCTTGGACGCATGCCCATTAATGCACGTAGAATAGGAAAAGTAAAGAGAACTGGTATTTGATTTCACAAGACACCATTACATCCTTTCAATACCCTATTGATAGAGTACCAGATTAGCAGGAGATAATGGAAGTTGCGGAAAGTTAAAGATTTTAGGAAATAATATTTAATTGAGTCTATTTTTATTATTATTAAGTCTGTTTTTATTATTATATTTAGGAATTAGGAAATAAGAGAATATCTTATTAGATATTGTCTTTTATTATTATCTTTAGGAATTAAGAAATAAAAGGAATATCTTATTAAATAAGATTTAGTTGTTAGGATTTATATTATTAGTTATCTAAATCTTAGATTTAGATATATTTTTAGATTTCGTATTTGGATTTTGAATAGAGTCTACCCTCTGTAAATCTTTATAAATAGGCCTAGTGCCTCATTAATAAAGTGCCGAATATTTCAAAGAGTAAATTGAAACGGGAGATTCTCCTTGGGCTTTGATAGTCTGATGAGTTACAGATTCTGGCTCATCTACTATTAAGGATGTGGGCTGATTTAGAGAAGAGGCGAGATTCTTGCCTACTCTCTATCTCAGAGAGGCTGTTCTTAGAGAGCTAGTGAGATTTTTACCTCTCTTTAAAAACAAAGAAATATATTATTTTCAGAATTCTCTTTCGGTTCCCATTCACATTTAACCTTCTCATCAGTACTATAATCAGTACCCTACCACCTATTTATAGAGACACTAACCTAAATACCCAAACTAACCTTTTACCCAATATTCCCCTAATTACCCTTTACTATTCCTAATTCCCATGTATCATCCATTCTCTCGTACTTGCAATACCCAAAGCCCAATAGGAAAAAGAAATTCCAAGTGACCCAATTATTTGTCCTCACATTCACCCCAAACAGCCCACTAGCCTGAAGCTGTCCAAGTTTCAAAATGCTCTAGGTCCTTACACCAAAGCAGAAATGGAGGAGGGAAGACATGAACCGTTATGAAGACTTGGGTTCCTAGTCAAAGTCGGCACCTCTGCTTTTGTCAGGAGAATTCATTCAAGACACAGAATCCCTTTCCCAGAATTGAAATAAATGATCATGTTGGGTTGGGCTCAAGAGCACAGTTAAATCTTGAATCTCTCCTCTTGGCTTCTTTGGCACCATCTTGTGAAGCTTTCTATACAGTAGTACTCTTCTTGGATTGATGATAACCAATTCTTTCCTTGTTCCTAAACTTTCACGATCATGGGCTCTTCAAGAACAATGGTATGTGTCTCACCTTCCAACAACTTCTTCACACTCTATCTTCAACACACGGACCTTTGTGACTACCTTCTCATGGCGTCCTGCATTTCATTCACAACTCCAAGCATTTCCCTCATGGCACCATGTATAATTTCCCTCACACCTGCGCAAATTCTTCCCTCAATCTTGTGCACATTTCTTGCATAGTCACTTTCAGCTTCTCAAGCTCCATCCCTTCAACTTGAACCTGCCATGCTTCTGTTTCCCTCCCATTGGGATGAAACTGCTCCAATTTACTCAGTAAAAAGTTTTCCAAAATACAGATGTCCAAGTCCCTTTATATAGCATCAGGGACCACTCTTAACGGGCATAACAGACTCCTCTAGGATCGACCACAACTACCTAACTAATAGTCTGTTTAATATCATAACAATAATGCTTTTTTCTTCTCTTCAAGAACTTTTCTTTTTAAAAAAAGTACTTTTGCACACCTAAGGTTATACTTGTTAAGACAGCCAAGCAAAGGAGCTAAGGCGTGCATTCTACAAACCATGATGCGATCAACCTTAGGAACATACCGCAGAATCAAAGATCGAAGATGTGGACGCATCTCAGACGCGACCACCATAATCGAATCTATAGATTCAGGAGGTGATGAAACAGAAGCAAACAGTGACTTTCTCACTCTCGGTGCCAACTCTATGAGTTTGGAGATCGAGAATAGAGAAATGTACAACTGAATGATCTGGACATCACCAGCTCGAATCTTCCTCCTATGAAAGGATGGAACGATCCGCGGTAGACCCGATCGAGTAAGGGAAACGGACGGCGACATAGACGCAGGGATAGAGTCCCTAGCAACAAACTTTGAAGCGCTACTCTAGCTTGCTTCAAATAGAGAGAAAGGAAGAGATTGCCTGATCCTTTTGCTATTCGCCGACACGTGGCCCAGAACAGGTGTGTGGCAATACACCTAGAACAAGGCTAGAATGGGGGAGAATGAATGAAAGTTGCAGCATATCCAAATGAAGATTATCACTTTTTTATTCCGATTATTTGCAACAAAAGGAAACATATGGTTTAAGGCTCTGGCTATTGGACCACTCAACCTAGGTTACCACTAATAATGGGAATACAATGTAACACTCTCAGACAATCGTCAAAAAGGAAAAAAAGAATCAATAAAACTGTATTTGCTACATGTCAGGTAAACTAAAAAAGAAAAGAGAACTTAAAGAATTCCAGAAATAAACCTAAACTGCATTCCAATACAAGTCCAGGAACACAAATCATAAATAACCAACATCGTGTGAACAAAATACTACTTTCTATTTATAACAAGTAGTTTATAATCTATCATTAGCACCAGCATTTATAAACCTGCAAACAAGCCCCTATGACAATTGAAGTTAAAGTACCTTGTAAGTAGATAAATTGGCAGTGATTTGACAAAAAGCTTGAGCATTCTGCTCCAAGAGTTGCTTCATAGGACCACAGATTCCTGACACCACATAAGAACATGAGTGATTGCTAAACCTGAAAACCAGTGCAAGGGGCACAAAAAGGGCCAATAAAAGATGCCAAGGACCTATAGTTCAAAGAGATTATTAAAAATGTGGCAAAAAGTTATTGTCAGAAATTACAATTGATTTACTAAACCTTTTTTTAACTTATAAACAAGGATCATTTGATTTTTAGTTACCCTTGTATAATATTTCTATGTTTATGATTAGTTCATGTTTTCTTTCTATAGTGATAGATTCATCCTATTTTGATTAGGTTTAGATTGTTTAAAATATTTTGCACAGGTAGCTTTTATCACTTGATTACTTGAGTCTTTTATCTTCTACAAATGTAACATTGCTTCCATCTAATAAAATAATAAGTTCAGCGAGAATTACACCCTGAATTCCTACAGTTATAATCTCTAAATCTCCTTCCCATTAAAATCCTTTAAGGTTTGAAGTGAAAAACAGAAAAAGCCCACTATATCTCATGCTTAACTTGATTTTAATGAAGGGATTGAGCACCAAGGACCAAACTCCTATCATAGGTCTCATTCTATATCAAGAGGCACTTCAACCAAAAACCTTAAGCTATGAAATGAATGCCTATAAATGTTTTATAAACAATCAAACAAAGAGAATAGTCCAAAGAACAATATTTGACTCTTAATATGCACATGCATATGAATATTGTCAGGAAATAAATGTTAGAAAATCAGAAGATATGCTACGATTCCTATAAATCAGGGATTAGGAATAATTCCCCATTAAATAGTAATTAAGAGTAATTAAGACTAGGTCTCTCTCCAATTGTATAAAACACCTCTCTTGTACATGAATAGATAACTTTTCAGACACATTATTCTTCTACATGGAATCAGAGCCAGAAGGCTTTTTCTGTTTGATCGAGTGTCTGGCTCCTTCTGGTTTTAGTAAGAACAAAGTGTGAGAACAGTGACGACGAGGGAGAGAGAGGAGAGAATACGTGTTCAGTCTCTGACGAAATCTAGGAACACGCGCCACTCCACCGGACTACCCACCTTCCGATCGGCGAACGCCTGAAATTTGGTGGCCGTCCGACGCTTCTACGACGGCGCGTGGTGTTCACGCGCTCCGCAGGCAGACCCACGATGACGGCGCGTGAAGGCGCGTGAGACTGTCTTTTCTCCGGCGACTTCCATTTTCAGACTCATCTCCTCATTTCCGGCGACTTCCAACGGGTTTTGTGGTCTGGGTTTGTCGTTTTCTGATTTGTGGTTTTATGATTTGGCTTGTTCTATTGAAATTCAGACGTGTTGGCATCCGTTGGTGTGTTTGACATTTCTTGTGCATTTGGCCTTGGTTAGTAGGCAATTCTAGACAAGTATATGTGGTTTGGTGGTGTGTTTGATCTTTACCTACGGTGAAGTGTTCTTTTTTTGTTTGGTATTTGTCTCTAGTGAGATCTTTGGCGAATCGTTTTGGTTGCTGCTCTCTACAGTTTCAAGGTGTTGTATCTTTGGTGAGGCGTTCATATTGTTTGGTTGCTGCTCATTATTGGAAATTTTGCTCTTTGCTTTCCATTGGAAGTTTATTGCCTATTCTTAGCGGCTAGTCTTCTTGCTCGAAGAGTTTGTTGTGGAATTTAATTTTTTTGGTGAAATTCAATGGCTGCATCTATGTCTAGTTCTTCTATTGCTCTTGGTACAGGAAATATTGCTTCTAGTCTTGCTACTTCTTCCTCGAAGTGGATCATCGATTCCGGTGCTACTGATCACATGACGGGTAATCACCATTTGTTTTCCTCGTATGCACCTTATGCCAATCCATCTAGTATCACAATTGCCAATGGTTCTTATTCTCATGTTATTGGCTCTGGCACTGTTGAACCTACTTCGTCTATTCCCTTATCCCATGTCCTTCATGCCCCTGATCTTACATTTAATCTTTTGTCTCCTAGCAAGCTTACTCGACAATCAAATTGTTTCATTACTTTATTTCCTGACCATTGTTTGATTCAGGATCTTACAACGAAGAGAGTTATTGGTAGGGGCTATGAATCTGTTGGCCATTATTTCCTTGAGGATCAGGTACCGCGTTCAGTTGCTTGCTCTAGTGGTTCATTCCCTTTTGATATTCATTGTCGCTTGGGTCATGTGTCTTTGTCTTATTTGAAAAGGATGTATCCTCAATTCCATAACTTGTCTTCTTTAGAATGTGAATCATGTCAATTTGCTAAACATCATCGTGTTCACTTGGCACCTCGAATTCAAAAACCAGCTGCATCTCCCTTTGATTTAGTCCACTCTGATGTTTGGGGTCCATGTCCTGTCGAGTCTAAACCTGGTTTTAGGTACTTTGTCACCTTTGTTGATGATTTCTCTCGTACCACCTGGCTTTATTTAATGAAAACTCGTTCTGAGTTGTTTTCTCATTTTTGCAATTTCTGTGCTGAAATCAAAACTCAGTTTGGTGTGTCTGTCAAAACCTTAAGGAGTGACAATGCTAAAGAATACTTTTCTGCCCAATTTCAAACCTATATGCTCCAGCATGGCATGCTTCATCAATCCTCCTGTCCAGATACACCGGCTCAAAATGGCGTTGCAGAACATAAGAATCGACACCTATTAGAAGTTACTCGGGCTCTTATGTTTCAAATGAACGTTCCTAAACCTTTTTGGGCTGACGTCGTGTCTACTGCTTGCTTCCTTATTAATCGTATGTCCCCTCCTGTCCTCAATGGTGCCACTCCATACACTACCTTGTTTCCTTCCAAACCCCTGTTTCCAGTTGACCCAAAAATCTTTGGTTGTGTCTGTTTTGTTCGCGATGTTAGACCCACTGTTACCAAACTTGATCCCAAGTCTCTTAGATGTGTCTTCCTTGGGTATTCTAGGGTTCAGAAGGGTTATCGATGCTATTCTCCTACTCTTCGGCGTTATCTTGTGTCTACCGATGTCACATTCCACGAGTCAACTCCGTTTTTTTCTGTCTCTACTCCAACCCCATCTCCTGTCTCTACTAATGACACTTCAGACAGTCTTGACGATCTCTTGGTCTATATGGTTCCGTCCCCATCAGTGCAAGCATCTGACTCGGCACCTGCGAAACCACCTATCTATCATGTTTATCAGAAGCGCCCTAAGGCAAATAATGTTGTCGACCAGGTTCATGACCCACCAATGACTACTTCGACGTCTGATCCAATATTAGTTCCTTCCGCTCCTACTTCTGAACCAGCACCAATGCTTGATAGTCTCGATACTCCTGATCCTTCCCCTTCTACTTTTGAACCAAACATAGTGTCCGATCCTCCTGATGACTTGCCCATTGCCTTACGCAAAGGTAAGCATACTTGCACTTATCCTATTTCTTCCTTTGTTTCTTATAACCATTTGTCTCCTCCATCCTATTCCTTTATTACATCTTTGGACTCTCTTACTGTTCCCACTACTCTCCAACAAGCTTTAAGTCATCCCGGTTGGCGTGCTGCGATGGAAGACGAAATGATGGCCCTTGATAGGGCTGGTACCTGGAATCTCGTTGATTTGCCTCTTGGCAAGAAGGCTATCGGGTGTAAGTGGGTATTCACGATCAAAACAAAAGCTGATAGTACCTTGGAACGTTTGAAAGCTCGATTAGTTGCCAAAGGTTATGCTCAAACCTATGGTGTTGACTATTCAGAAACCTTTTCTCCTGTGGCAAAATTGTCCTCTGTTCGCCTCTTTATTTCTATGGCAGCCAATTATGGTTGGGATCTTCATCAGTTTGATGTTAAAAATACGTTCTTGAATGATGATCTTCTTGAGGAAGTATACATGGAGCAACCACCTGGATTTGTTGCTCAGGGGGAGCGTGGGAAGGTGTGTCATCTTCAAAAGTCTTTATATGGCTTGAAACAGAGCCCTCGTGCTTGGTTTGACAGGTTTAGCTCTGTGGTAAAGAAATTTGGTCTGAGTCAGAGTAAGTGCGACCATTCTGTGTTTTATCAGCAGACAGATGCTGGGATGATTCTGTTGGTGGTATATGTTGATGATATTGTTATTACGGGTAGCAATGCTTTGGGAATCTCTTCACTGAAGGCCTTTCTCAATTCTCACTTCCAAACAAAGGATTTGGGTCCTTTAAAGTACTTTCTTGGAATAGAAGTTATGAGAAGTAAGAAAGGTATCTGTTTGACCCAGAGGAAGTATGTTCTTGATCTGTTAAAAGAAACTGGGAAACTTGGAGCATCACCAAGTAATTTTCCCATGATCCCTAATCCCCTCTTGGACCTTGATGACCGCATACCGTTTGATGAACTACCTGAGGATATACAAAAGAAAATTGATCCAGAAAAGATCAAGCCATTTGCCCATCCTGAAAGATACCGTAGGCTGATTGGGAAGTTAAACTATCTTACGGTAACTCGCCCCGATGTGACTTTTCCAGTTAGTCACCTTAGTCAGTTCATGACTGCACCAACAGTTGCTCAGTGGGAGGCTTTGGAACACGTCTTACATTATTTGAAGGGCTCACCTGGTCGTGGTGTTCTTTATACAAGTCATGGCCCCAACAAGGTTGAATGTTTTTGTGATGCAAATCATGCTGGGTCAAAGGCAACCAGAAGATCCACCACAGGATATTGTGTGTTTGTGGGTGGAAACTTAGTATCATGGAGGAGTAAGAAGCAAGATGTGGTTTCTAAGTCGAGTGCAGAAGCTGAGTATAGAGCCATGTCTCAGTCAGTACAGGAAATTGTGTGGATTCACAGTTAATGAAGGAGGTTGGTCTTGCCACGTCATTGCCTGCGAAGTTGTGGTGTGACAATAAAGCTGCTCTACACATAGCCTCCAATTCTGTGTTTCATGAACGTACAAAACACATTGAGATTAACTGTCATTTTGTACGTGATAAGATTAAGGAGAACTTTATTTCTACGGGGCATGTACGGTCTAGTGACCAATTGGGTGATCTTTTGACTAAGGCGTTGAATGGGACTCGGGTTGACTATCTTTGTAACAAGTTGAGCTTGATTAATATCTATGCTCCAACTTGAGGGGGAGTGTCAGGAAATAAATGTTAGAAAATCAGAAGATATGCTACGATTCCTATAAATCAGGGATTAGGAATAATTCCCCATTAAATAGTAATTAAGAGTAATTAAGACTAGGTCTCTCTCCAATTGTATAAAACACCTCTCTTGTACATGAATAGATAACTTTTCAGACACATTATTCTTCTACAAATATGATGTGTGGTTCTTATGGGAATCCACATGAGATGAGAAACTCTTCTCCAAAAGCAAGATATTGAGAGAGAACTGATTCATTAAGTATCTTATAAAGTATATCATACTTCTTAATTTGTAACTAGACATCTCATGTCAGACTGGACTTCATACATTGGCCAACATCTTTGGAGAGTTGACATTGCAATGGCTACACTCGTAACACTTCACTCGACTATCTCAACAGGAAGTAGAAGGCGTCAATATACCTGGATGAATAATCAGGGCGGAGATGCTCATAGCTGGGGAAAATTAGGCAGAGCTACGGTCAATTTGGCTTGGAATGGATCGAATGTGAAATACCACTTGCCAAATTTTCTTAACTCTCCTTTAACCGCCTGTTTGGCTGGGGAGTTTTGGAGGGGAGGGGCTCTCCTACCCATGTTTGAATAAGAAAAATTGGAGGGCACCCCTCCCCCTCCCCCCACATCCAAAATTGGAGGGTTTTGAAGGGGAGGGTGCATTTTAACTATCTCCCCTCCCCTCACTTCTGTAGAACCAAAGAGGGGATTAGTTGTACATATGCAGATCAGAACCCCCAAAAACAACTTAAGGCTTTCTCACCATTTGGGAGGGGGGTTGGAAGGACATGAACCTAAACCCGCTCCACCTTCCAAATTCCTAATCTTTTTTTTTTTTTCTTTGCATTCAAATAGCCCCTTCTATTTGAACTAAGTTCAAAATAAATGACAGATTTGTTCAAGACCTTGTTTTATTATCAGAAGCCTAGCTCAATTCTATGTTTCTTCTTTGCCACATAAAAGGAGTTAGTGATGCGATGCAAACACTATAAATTCTATGCATAGTACCATTAAAAAACAATTTATCTTATAAAAAGGAAAAGAAATAAATGCAAGAATAAGGGCATAAAATATAAGCAAAATACAAAAACCAATTGATTATTTCTTCCACTTTCTCAAATGTTCTTTTGTTGTCTTCAATCAGAAAACAACATACTGATGGCATCCCGAGTCTGTAAAATAGTGAAGTCCCTCTTGCTCTCTCCTTACGGTTCTAGACTAATTCCTCACAACTATATCACCATTTTCAATATGGTGTGATTAACTGTTTACAGTAAGCTGAAGAGTGGGGCAAATAAGGTAAAAAAGGATATCAGATCAGTAAAAACATGATTTAGCAGCCAATAAATCAACTACTTTCTATGCTTATCACCCAATGAAACTCTTGCCACCATAAACTTCAGTCTTAAATGGCTATACCAATTTTTTCAAGTTTCAAGCATACAGACTAGCAAAATGCATTGAGCATTGTCTTCCTCAGTAGAGAAATAAGTTCGGAAATACTGTTGGTCAAAAGCTCGGAATTCCAGTAGAAACAGAAGAAAACTATTGGAACATATATAGCAACTTAAAGAACGAATTGAATAATCAACAAACTAACCATCATATGGTATCCTTTTGCTTTGATCCGCATGGTTTGACATATGAGAATATGTGACCATGCTTTGGGGCAGAGCCAAATGCAAATTTGTCTCAGAGCTTGGCATCAAGGGCTTATCCTGAAGAATCATGACTTTAGAATACTGGTTCTTCAAGCAACATAAGATCCTAAAGACATTAATTGATTCCATTCAAGATATCAAAAACAGGAACTCCATGTAAGGATGTCAAGTTTTAACATCTTTGTCATGAATACATCTCGAGTTACAATCAAAATTCATAAAAATATAGATATACTGAGTAAGTTGAGAGGAGGCAAATGATTTGAATTCAAATTACAGTTTCTATTTGATCAAATATAATAATATCAGTGAAAAGGAAGAGGAAAACCACAAATGCATCACAAGACTACGTTATTGGGGCAATAGAAATGCCCCCATCCATAGCTCTCCAATATTTAAATCTGAGATCAATCCTAACTAATATGTTAATTGCATTTAGATGTATAGGAATTCAAGTTAAAAGCAAACGTATACTTTGATTTATTCTTAAAACATAAATTTGAAGATCAAGTTGGGTATAAATTGAGGCATTGCTGTCAAACTTGGCCATCTAGACTGATAAAGGAATCAAGAAAATAATTTTGATGTCAACAAAGCAAGCTAAGGAAGGAAAAACTGGAACTACTAAGAGAGGGAGAAGATGAGGATCATTCCCTAGCTTATATGCATGTAACAGAAAAAAGAAGAAGAAGCTCAAGTTCCCCCTCTGTTTGAAGCTGCTTACTTGTCCCCAAACTAGTATGATCTGAAAACTCGAACGCAACCAAACCAAATAAACCAAGCTAAATAAAGATTACCGCAACAATCTAGAACAAACCAATCTATATTCCTTAAAAGAAAAGTCCCCCTTGAAGAGTCAAGTACTTTATAGTTTGTGGTGAACCCCTGAAGTCTGAACCCCTTCATCCACCATAAGCAGGGAAACCAACAACCTATAAGCTTAATGTTCTCATACCATTCATTAATGAGAGCAGAAAGATCAACTAAAGACAGTGTAGCTAAAGGCTGAGGCAAGGCATAAAGAGACCTCAAAGCATCTTGCTATTTTAAGGCATAAATAGTGCTTGGGGTTCCTTTGGAATCCTTCAGGTGTAGGAGAGGTACTCACCTCAAGTGCCTCACTCACACCAGGTTTATTTAACATGGATAACCCTAAAAGCCTATCAGTTCAAGTATTTAAAAACATAGGATTTAAGCATTGAAAATCACGAGTTCCAGCTCAATAACTTCTAGGTACTAGGAAAATCATAATTCAAAGGGGTTAGAGAAATCTTTAGTATATACCTGATATGTAAATGTAAAAAAGAGTTAAAATTCAGTTATAGTTAGTTGGGGGATATAGCCGTAAGGCTAATCACAGATAGGGATTAGAAGGATTAGCGATTAGTTAGTCTTTAGAATCAGTGAGAGGCGGTGGTTATAAGCCAAGCCTATAAATAGATTTCTATACCTATTATGATTATAATGGAATAACATGGTGCCCTATTCGATTTCTCTTTGTCTTTCTATTTCTCTCGATCTCTCTCAATTCTCTCTGCCTTTCTTCTCTCTTGAATCCCTCAGTCTCTTCTTCTCTATTCCCTATTTTTCTCTCTTACAGAATTACAATTCTGTAACAAAACCCAACTTTGCACTCTCTTCTTTGTTACAAATTCTTATCTTATCAAGTACAAGATTTCTTGCTATTACCACAAATCTCCAAACTAATCATAACTACTAACAAACAACCTAAAAGAATAAAGTCTTCTCAATCCGTCCTGCGCCATTTAAAATGAAACTTCATTCATACATGCTACATCATAGATCTTTGATCACATAAGGAAAACATACTATTAAGTTCAAGACCTGCATACAAGGCCAAGTTGAAAAATTAAGTAAAAATTACTCACAATTGACTTGAGAACCTTCCAGAAAAATAAATTCAAAGAAAAAGAATACAAGCATGCTTGCTTCCTAAATTTTTCATACCTTTCTATTGTTGACTTTTTTCCCCATGTTATGTTCTTCTGGCTTCCTTCGCTTCCTCTGCAAAAGGTGTTGAACGATATTTTAAGCTCCAATAAACATTTGTTCTTCTTTTTCGTAGAGAACCAGTTGGGGATCATAGAGTAATTGGTTAATGCAGTTTAGTCTTTTTTTTACTTGTGCTTCTGGTTTATTCATTTCTTCTGTTAATTATGTTTGTTGTTTAGTGGTCTGTCTAATTTATTGATTGGACCAAAAAAATGCTCCAATAAGTTATGTGAAGGTACAATTTACAAAATTCTTCGAGTCCAATGCTTAATGCATTATTCTCATACAATGGGGAAATTCAAGGAAAATTAATCTGCTAATCTGGGTTGCATAAACGAGGAAGCTTTTCATTTCCTTTCTTTTTTTTTTTTTTTTTGGGGGGGGGGGGGGGTCTGAGTTGGAGAGTTTTGACATTTATGAGAGATTTCAAGATTAAGATCAGCATATATTTTAGGATATTAGTTGGGAAAAAAGGATCTTTACGAAAAATTAATTTTTTGGTAGGTTGACAAAGGAGAGGGTTCTTTCCTCAGTGCAAAGGGATTAGAGACAAGGGTAGAGGAACAAGCTTGAAGAAGCTCTGCTAAGGATAGAAAATATTGGACTTGTTTGGTACATAGTTTGGAGAGCCCAATCAGACTTATGCATTGTTTGAATCGGACTTATGCAAATGGTGATGTCTGGTTGAGAAGTTGTCTCAACTGAACTTTTGGACCAAAAGTTACTTATTTGAAAAGTTACTTTTTGGATCTTTTAGCTCCTTTTCAGCTAGAGAGATAGAGAGAATTTGATACACGTGGGAATATAGGTCATGTAGAGTATATTTTTAGTACCAGTCAATACCTTCAAAAACATTTCGGAGTACTGACTAGTATTAAATAATTTTTTCAAGATCATGAAATATTTTTTTTTAGTACTGTTCAGTATCCTAAAGTATACTTTTAGTACTATTTAGTACCTTATAAAATATTTTAGGGTACTGATTGATACTAAAAATATTTTTAGTACTATTCAATATTTTTAAGTATTTCAATATCATGAAGTATTTTTTGAGTACTACAAGTTAAAATCATAAAAGCTAGTTCTGCTACCGCCAATCCAAACATAAATATAATTTCACAATCTGATTTTTTCATAAGTCAAATCGACTATAAGTCATTTTTCCCACTGTTATTCCAAACACGCACAATAGTTGTAGAAAAACTTTTTGGCTTTAATGGACAAAGAAAGGAGATGCAAACTTAAGGCTCTTCCATAGAGTTGCCTCACTACCTATAGAAGCACAGATAATGGTACATTCCTCTAACATGTGTGTTGTGCAGATCCAACTCAGAAATTTTTCCTCCTTTTATCTTCACAGTCCAGAAGTAAGTTGCCATTGCAATAACCATTTGGTATTCTAGGAGAAAGTTGGGTGTGTGCTACTACTTTGGATCAGTTTCTCCAAATTCACTTTAATTTTGGAGCAGTGTGCTGTTTAAGGGGTGCTATGGTTTTTTGGTGCATGAGAAATCCCCATATACTCAAGGGTCTGCCTTTGTTTTTTTGTTAGAATATTAGGAAATAAATCAACTTTATTATTAGGATCCCTTGATTATTGTCCTCATTGATTATAGGATCTTAATTATATCAGCTTTATTAGCCTTTATTATAATTTATCTTAATCCCTAAATTTCTCTTCCATCTGCCTATATAAAGTCTCCTATGTACTGTCTTTTATTTATTGAGTTTAATAAGAGTGAATTTTATCCCTCTAAATTCAACATGGTATCTGTTAGGAAATATATTAATATGAATATATTATACTTAATGAGTATCACATAGAATTAGGGATTGTAGGGATTACTATCAATTAGGGAATCAATTATCATAATAGGTCATTAACTCTCATTAATTCTCTTGTTCCCACTCTTGTGTATAAATGTCTCATACTAGGTACATGAATGAATAAACTTTTGAGATCATACTTCTCTCTCCTTCTCTTGTTTACTTGGTATCAAAGCGTTCATCAGTTTTGGTTGCATATTTTCTGGTTTGTCGCGCGTTCATCAATTCTGCAGCGAGAGAGAGAAATAGAGTCTCTGTTCTTGACACCATTAGTCAACACGCGCCGCCTAGGGAGGTTCACCGTCGTCCGATCGGCCAAACCTAGGTGGTCCGATCAGTTTCTGGCAGCGCGTGACCGGCGCGTGGGTTACACGCGCGTCGCAGACAGCGACTTCTTCCCAGCACGTGTGAGCGCGTCGCGCCTCCGTTCAAGCTCCGGTTTTGTTCTCCGGCCTCGTCTTCTCTTTTTCGGCCCAGCGGTGGTGGTTTCAGGTTCATTCACATGAGTTTCGTGATTGGATCACCTCGTTCAGTAGTCTCTTGACGGTTTTTTGAGTTCGTTTGGCTCTGGTTTGCTTGGTCTTTCTGCCATTTCGTGGTCGTGGTTGTTGTTTGCCTCCAATGAGGTGTTTTGTTTAGTGTATGTCTCTGGTGAGACGTTTGGAATATTTTTGGCATCTCTTTGGTTGTAATCTGCGGTTTTCCTTTGTGGTGAAGTTATTATTTGGCTCCTCTGTCTTGTTGGTTCGCTGTTTGGTGTTGGGTTGATATCTCTTTGGTGCCCATTTGGTGTTTTGGTACGTTTTGGCCGTTGTTTGTTGCCTTGTGCATTGGTTCTTCACTTTTGGGATTGCATTCTATCGCCCAGGTTCAATATTGTTATTGGGTGTTGTCTTCTTTGGTGATCTTGCTCGAAGAGTGTATTGTGGAACTCAACTTGGTTTTATTTGGGTGAGGATCGATGGCTGAATCTACTTCTCACTCTTCCATTGGTCTTGCTACAGGTAATATTGCTTCTAGCCTTGCTACTTCTTCCTCGAAGTGGATCATCGATTCCGGTGCTACTGATCATATGACAGGTAACCACCATTTGTTTTCCTCGTATGCACCTTATGCCACGCCTTCTAGTATAACAATTGCCAACGGCTCTTATTCTCGTGTTCTTGGCTCTGGCACTGCCCAACCTACTCCATCTGTTCCCCTATCCCATGTCCTTAGTGTCCCTGACCTTGCATTTAATCTTTTGTCTCCTAGCAAACTCACTCGACAATCAAACTGTTTCATCACTCTTTTTCCTGACTATTGTTTGATTCAGGATCTCACGACGAAACGAGTTATTGGTAGGGACTATGAATCTGGCGGTCATTACTTTCTTGAGGACTAAGTACCACGTTCAGTTGCTTGCTCTAGTGGTTTGTCCCCTTTTGACATTCATTGTCGTTTAGGTCATGTGTCTTTGTCTTCTTTGAAGATGATGTATCCTCAATTCCATAATTTATCGTCTTTAGAATGTGAGTCATGTCGGTTTGCTAAACATCATCGTGTTCATTTGGCATCTCGCGTTAATAAACGAGCTACGTCTCCTTTCGATTTAGTCCATTCGGATGTTTGGGGTCCATGTCATGTCGAGTCCAAGCCTGGTTTTCGGCATTTTGTTACTTTTGTTGATGATTTCTCTCGTACCACCTGACTTTAATGAAAACTCGCTCTGAGTTGTTTTCTCACTTTTGCAATTTTTGCACTGAAATCAAAACTCAGTTTGGTGTCTCTGTGAAAACCTTACGGAGTGATAATACTAAAGAATATTTTTCTGCTCAATTTCAAACTTATATGCTCCAGTATGGCATGCTTCATCAGTCCTCCTGTCCAGATACACCAGCTCAAAATGGTGTTGCCCAACGTAAGAACCGACACTTATTAGAAGTTGCTCGGGCCCTTTTGTTTCAAATGAATGTTCCTGAGCCTTTTTGGGCTGACGCCGTGTCTACTGCGTGCTTTCTTATTAATCGTATGTCCTCTCATGTCCTCAATGGTGTCACTCCATACACTACCCTATTCCCTTCAAAACACCTCTTTCCTATTGACCCAAAAATCTTTGGTTGTGTTTGTTTTGTTTGCGATGTTCGCCCCACTGTTACCAAACTTGATCCCAAGTCTCTTAAGTGTGTCTTCCTTGGGTATTCTAGGGTTCAGAAGGGTTATCGGTGCTACTCTCCCACTCTTCGGCGTTATCTTGTGTCTATAGATGTCACATTCCATGAGTCAACTTCGTTTTTTCCTGTCTCTACTCCAGCCCCATCTCCTGTCTCTACCGATGACACTTCCAATAGTCTTGATGATCTCTTGGTTTATACAGTTCACTTACCACCAGTGCAAGCATCTGACTCGGCCCCTCCTAAACCACCTATCCATCATGTTTATCGGAAACGCCCTAGGGCAAGTAATGTTATCGAACAGGTTCAGGACCCACCAATGACTGCTTCGATGTCTGATCCAGTATCAGTTTCTTCCACTCCTACTTCTGAACCAGCACCAGTGTCTGATATTCTTGATACTCCTGATCCTTCCTCTTCTACCTCTGACCCAGACATAGTGTCTGATCCTCCTGATGACTTGCCCATTGCTTTACGCAAAGGTAAGCGTACTTGCACTTATCCTATTTCTTCCTTTGTTTCCTATAACTATTTGTCTCTTCAATCCTGTTCCTTCATAACATCTTTAGACTCTCTCACCGCTCCCACTACTCTCCAACAAGCCTTAACCCATCCTGGTTGGCGTACTACGATGGAAAACGAAATGGTGGCCCTTGATAAGGCTGGTACCTGGAAACTCGTTGATTTACCTCTTGGTAAGAAGGCTATAGGGTGCAAGTAGGTGTTCACGATCAAAACGAAAACTGATGGCACCTTGGAACGTTTGAAAGCTCGGCTGGTTGCCAAGAGTTGTGCTCAGACCTATGGTGTTGACTATTCAGAAACCTTCTCTCCTGTGGCAAAATTGTCTTCTGTTCGCCTCTACATTTCTATGGCAACAAATTATGGTTGGAACCTTCATCAGTTGGATGTTAAGAATGCGTTCTTAAATGGTGATCTTCTTGAGGAAGTATACATGGAGCAACCACCTGGTTTTGTTGCTCAGGGGGAGCGTGGGAAGGTATGCCATCTTCAAAAATCTTTATATGGCTTGAAGCAGAGCCCTCGTGCTTGGTTTGACAGGTTTAGCTTTGTGGTAGTTTGGTCTGATCCAGAGTAAGTGTGATCATTCTGTGTTTTATCAGCATACAGATGCTGGCATGATTTTATTAGTGGTATATGTTGATGATATTGTTATTACGAGTAGCAATGCTTCAGGAATCTCATCACTTAAAGCCTTTCTAAATTCTCATCTTCAAACAAAGGATTTGGGTACGTTAAAGTACTTTCTTGGAATAGAGGTTATGAGAAGTAAGAAAGGTATTCTTTTGACACAGAGAAAATACGTTCTTGATCTGTTAAAAGAGACCGGAAAACTCGGAGCAGCACCGAGTAGCTTTCCCATGATTCCTAATCCCTTCTTGGACATGGATGACCGCATACCGTTTGATGAGCTACCTGAGGATGTAAGAAAGAAGGTTGATCCGGAGAAGATCAAGCCGTTTGCCTATCCTGAGAGATACCGTAGATTGATTGGAAAATTGAACTATCTCACAGTAACTCGCCTTGATGTGACCTTTCCAGTTAGTATGCTTAGTCAATTCATGACTGCACCAACCGTTGCTTAGTGGGAAGCATTGGAGCATGTCTTACATTATTTGAAGGGCTCACCTGGTCGTGGTGTACTTTATACAAATCATGGCCACAACAAGATTGAATGTTTTTGTGATGCAGACCATGCGGAGTCAAAGGCTACGAGAAGATCCAACACAGGATATTGTGTGTTTGTGGGTGGAAATTTAGTATCATGGAGGAGTAAGAAGCAAGATATGGTTTCTAAGTCGAGTGCAGAAGCTGAGTATAGAGCCATGTCTCAGTCAGTACAGGAAATTGTGTGGATTCACCAGTTAATGAAGGAGGTTGGTCTTGCCACGTCATTACCTACGAAGTTGTGGTGTGATAATAAAGCTGCTTTACACATAGCCTCCAACTCTGTGTTTCATGAACGTACGAAACACATTGAAATTGATTGTCACTTTGTACGCAATAAGATCAAGGAAAACTTTATTTCTATAGGGCATGTGCATTCCAGTGACCAATTGGGTGACCTTCTGACTAAGGCCTTAAATGGGACTCGAGTTGACTATCTTTGTAACAAGTTGGGCTTGATTAACATCTATGCTCCAACTTGAGGGGGAGTGTTAGGAAATATATTAGTATGAATATATTATACTTAATGAGTATCACATAGAATTAGGGATTGTAGGGATTACTATCAATTAGGGAATCAATTATTATAATAGGTCATTAACTCTCATTAATTCTCTTGTTCCCTCTCGTGTATAAATGTCTCATACTGGGTACATGAATGAATAAACTTTTGAGATCATACTTCTCTCTCCTTCTCTGGTTTACAGTATCAGAGCGGGATTAATTCCTGAAGCAAATTAATAGTTCTGCGCTAGTTTTCCGACGCTGGTGACTCGAGCTCTGTTCAAAATTTCAGAAAGGCAGTGAGTTACACAGCGCCGGGAGATACCCACTTTCACCATCATCGTTTGATTGTATCAGACCCAGTGTCAACAGTTTCCGACGAGATTCCCAGATTCCAGTGAGTGTTCCGAAAAGAGAGAGAGAGAGAGAGAGAAGAGAGCACCACAGTAGGAGAACTCAAAGCAACGTAGATTGCCAGAGCAACACAGATTGCCAGAGCAACATAGATTGCCACCTTCACCGTCGAACGGGCTCAACCTCACTGCCGGAAAACCAGAATTAGCCCTCGATCGCTTGAGCAAGGAAGAATTGCAGGTTCTTCACAGGATACTTGAGAAGCAGAATAAGTCAAACTCTATTATCCCCAGTGCGAATCTGGTACAATCCGGATTTACAAGAGAAGAGGACGATTGAGACTTTTAGAGAATGGGACTCGAGATTCTTCTAGGTAAGTTCTGCTACTAAATATGGGACCTTTGAAACTCCAAAAAAATGAGTACAAGCACAAACAAAATATGGGACCTCTGAGACTTAAGAAGGAGTACAAGCCCAAACAAAATATGAGACCTCTGAGACTTAAAAAAGGAGTACAAGCCCAAACAAAATAAATGAGCCACTGAAACTCAAGAAGAGTACAAGCCCAGAAAAAATTAAATGGGCCGCAGAGACTCAAGAAGTACAAGCCTAAAGATTTTAAAGATTGAAACAGGCAGAACAAAGTTTGAAGGATTTCGAAATTTCGAGGCAAACTGGGTATGATCGACATATACTCCCCAGCTTGAGGGGGAGTGTTAGAATATTAGGAAATAAATCAACTTTATTATTAGGATCCCTTGATTATTGTCCTCATTGATTATAGGATCTTAATTATATCAACTTTATTAGCCTTTATTATAATTTATCTTAGTCCCTAAGTTGCTCTTCCATCTGCCTATATAAAAGCTCCTATGTACTCTCTTTTATATATCGAGTTTAATAAGAGTGAATTTTATCCCTCTAAATTGAACATTTTTAAACATGGAAAATAACTGTTTATAATTTTATATGGCTATTCTTTGGTACTCAAGACATGAGTGGTTCCAAGGAATCTCAATTTCTGATATGCAATGAGATTGAACAGCTATTCAACAGAAATCAGCTTCTTAGGATTATGTTACATTTCCCTTTTATGTGTGTTCTTTCGTTTTCTTTCAGAAAAATATTATTTTAAATATTTTCATCCAAAAAAATTGTACTTTATCCTCTAATACAGTTTCTTTCTATATAAAATCTTTTTACGATGCTGGAGCATGATGATGGAAGCTACGTTATGAAGAGCGGTTATATACCATCTTTTATATATTTGAAAGACCATCATAGGTTGTTTAATCATGGTTTATATTGATGTCCTATCACTCTGCTAAGGGTTGGGATGATTCAATATACAGCCCATTCATCCTTTACATAGATCTAGATAATTCAAGATCATAACTTCATGCACAAAGATTTTTCATTGACCAAGTGATTACCTATGCAACTGTCTAGAAGATGTGATAGAGTATCAGATTAGCAGAAGATAAAGGAAGTTGCAAAAAGTTAGAGATTTTAGGAATAAATATTTAATTAATTGAATCTGTTTTATTATTACTTAATTGAGTCTGTCTTTTCCACGTACTATCCTCATTCTCACTCTTGGCAATTTCAAAAGAAGGTGAAAGACTCATTTTTCCTTTGGAAGACATTGCCACTATTTTGGTGAAGCCAGAAAATGCAGTAATCTCTTTTAATACAATCCGGGTAGAGGCAAAGAAGACCACTATGAAGCTCCAGATAAATCAAAAGGCTGGCACTTTTGTCTCACCTTGAGGTCAAGGCGAATCTCAAGGAGGGCGTATTGATAGAGTATCGGGTTAAGGGGAGATAAGGGAAGTTGCAGAAAGTTAGAGATTTCAAGAATAAATATTTAATTAATTGAGTTTGTTTTATTATTATCTTTAGGAAGTCTATCTTTATTATTATCTTTAGGAAATTAGGAAATTAGTGGAATATCACACTAGATAAATTTAATTGTTAAAATTTAGGATTATTCGTTATCTATTTGAATTTCATATTAGAGTCTCTTTCTATAACTATTTATTGGTTCTTAACCTATTGAATAAAGCATTGAATATATAGAATATTTTAGAAAGTAAATTGGTACAACAAATTCTCTTTGGGCTTTAATAATCCGAAGTTACAAATTCTGGCTCATCTTTCTATTAAGGATTTGGGTTGTTCTTAAAGAATTACTGACATACTTGCTTATTCTATGAAACAAATGTTGTTCTTAAAGAGCTAACGAGATACTTGCTTCTTCTTTAGATAAGAGTAATCTTATAGCTTACTATCATCTTTAATTTTCTCAACTTCATATACCCTTCTCAATTCTCATCACCTTACCCACCTCAATACCATAATCTGTATCTCATCAAGATGTTACTGTTCACAAAGGAATAGAACAGGAAAAAAAATATTTTCGGAGTAAAAAAAACAAAGCAGTGGGAAAAGTTAAATCATGAAAAAAAAAAAAACTAAATATTGAATACCATGTGACACAGTAACATGCAGTAGAACTACGGCAGCATGGTGAATGAAAGAAGAAGGGTGAGAAGAATCTATTTTGTTATGTGAAAGTAAGCAAATCAAATGTTATCCAAAGTCTCCGTCTCCCCTTTCAAAAGGAAAACAAATGAGCCTCCACTGACAGAATTAAAACCTAAGCTTGCTATTGACTAAGGAAATAAGGCAACCAACATTATATACTTCATAATAGATTTGAAAACATGAGAAATGTTATACAAACTGCAAGTAAGCTAAAACTTGCAAAAGTCATTTAGAATTTTAAATACAAAGAAAGTAATAGCCACTCGAGTAATATATGTATACCACTAATAGACAATATCAAAAAATGAAAGCATTGTTAAAAGTAAAAGAGCTTACTGTCATCCACCTACACCTCAAAGCAACATCACGAACAGTTTTATCAGGTAATGTGGAAGCAATCTTGATATACCTCATGATACTTGGCTCGTCAGCATATCTATGTATGAAACAGAAAAGGCATGACAACAAGGATTACATAAAGAGAAAAAGAATATCAGTGCAAGAATGTGGAATGCACTGTAGTATCAATGTCAAATTGCCCATTAAATACAAACACAACCGGAATGCCCAGGAAAACAATTGTTTTAATCCCTAGAAAGAATTTAATCTTTCACTGCCTAAGATCTGAAATTTCAATGTCAAATTGCCCATCAAATGTCACCTTATGTCAAATGATGGATGAGCAATGAATCCAAGAATCTATCAACAGTTATCAATGATGCACCAAAAAAAAAAAAGAATGATAGATTTTGCACTGCTTTCCCAGGCTTATAAAATTATAACAATTGAAGAAGAACACTGAAACAATACTTGTGACAAGAAATCCTACATTTTAAAAATATGAATGAATCATACATAATTGATCTTCCATTCTATTGCTCTTCAGATTCCTAAATATTACAGCAGAGAAAGATGTGAATCAAGATTAACAGTGCTATAAATCCATATTTACAAGAAGTGCACGCACACGCATGAGTGGGGCGAACAATGAAGTGAAATTTTTAAAGCACTTTTGTCTGTTTCTTTCATAATTATAAGATCATTCTTCATTCATAAATAGACCTAGATTTGATGATTACGGATACTGTGGATGGGTAATAATGGAAAATAAGAAAAGCATGACCAAGCTAGTCACAAATTAATTTCACCAAGAAGTAGTAAGCTGCAAATGAGTTACCATACAGGAGATACACTCATACACATACGTACACCAAAGAAAGAGCCAAAACAGGAACTTTTACGCAGAAAAAATGCTTACCTAGATAGGCCCTCCTCCAATCTGTACTGTTCTTCAACAGACCATTCAACAGCTAACACTGTATCATGCTTCAGGCCCGGGACCGAGTCAAGAAGAAGCGAAGAACCAGATGAATTATTGGCTTGACTTATGACAGAGTTACTGTTAATCATGCTTGAGTTTCCAGAGTATATCAACCCAGATGTACTGTTCAACCCAAAGTAAGTACCCATAGGAACCATCTCGGACAAATTGTTTGTAGAACCCGACTGAAACGATATTGCATGCTGGTTCACGGCAGAACCTATATCTTCACCTCGAAACCCTGAGTTTGACTCTGCTGCCATCCCTTTCTTTCTTGTATCTTCCAAGTTACCCAAATCACAACGCCAAAGAGCAATTCCAAGAAACCAAAGACTATGGTGTTACTTCGTCAGTGGAGCAACAAGCATTTTTTTATAGGGACAAATAAGACCAATAGCAAAGTCTGCACAATTTCACAACTTCCATGTACCCGTCCAAGATTAGGATCATTTGAATAGTTCCAAGAGGACCCACCGAGAATTAGAGACGTAAAGCTGCCAGAGCGATTCAGGGAATGTTGCTCGGAACAAAAATAGGCCCAGAATTACTAAATAAAACCGCAGGATCCTTCTATAAGCAAGGAAGTGGAGGGGAATCTAAACAAATATGAAGTTAGAACCCGCAAAACCCAAATCAGTATCAAGTTAAGAAGAAAATACTTCCATCTTGAAAGCAATTACAGAGGAGAGCTCCAATCAAAGCCCTAACAACCGCTAATCGAAGGGAATACTGAATAGAGAGAGAGAGAGAGAGTTACCTTTCGACTAGCAACTTTTAGAGTAGCCCTGCTTAATGTTGTGGTGGGTGTACTGCTTTTCCTTCCAATAGAGTGCTATCGCTACCACCATGTGGCATTTGCTACTTTCTGGGTTGCGTGGTTCTCTGTTTTGTTTGTCACACACATGCACACTCTCTCTCTAGAGAGACAAGACATGGCTTAGAGCTCTGCCAATAGCAAAGCAGAGAAAGGCAAAAAAGGTAACAGGCACCTTGTTTTCTAAAATGATAATGGATGGTTGTGGATCTTGGAATTCAGCAACAGTGCGAATCCCAATAAGCATTTGATGCTAATCATTGTGGACTCCAGTCACTCCACCCCTGCTTTTTTATTCTTCTTCCGGCTAATTTACTCCCTCACCTATCAATTAATAAAAAGGATTTCTTTACGTTAGATGAGAAGAAAAAATTTCTATACGTATGAAATAGTAGGACTCATATATATAATGTTAATTATATGTATATATGAGTTTTATTATTTTATGTGTGTGTGATATGAGAAAACACATCTCCTACAACATGAGAAGTGTTTTTCCCTTAATAAAAACGGTTAAAATCGATAAAATTAAAATAAAATTTAAATAATCTCTAATACCTCTTTAGGCATGTTACTATCTCTACCCCTAAATATAAGAGTTAATATTAAGTTTGAGTTCACTATGGTCCCTTATATACAAGACATTAATCAATTTTGTCTCCTAAATTTAATTTTTTTGTTTAAGTATCACTTTTGATTTTACATATTAAGGGCTTCTATAGAGAGTTAATTTAAATAGACATAATTAATTAAAACGGTACATTAAGAAAACCCACGCACACATCTATCACCCAAAAAAAAAAGTAACTTAGATAATTTCATTAATATCTAACTTCTATAATAACTTTGGTAAAAAAAACTTATATATTAACCATTGGAGTGAGTAATATATATGTTTGGAGAAACACTTTGTATGGGACATGATATTATTACTACTAGTTTGTTTTTACCGTTAGATTAAAATCTCATCTACCTTTACCATTTCTCTCTTCTATTGAGATTATGATCTAACAATAAAACAAATTTGTATTAGCGTACAATACTAATTGGTAATAACAATATCTTATCATTTATTTAATGTAGCCATTTATTCTGATACAATGCCGTGTCCTGGAAAATTATATTTTAAAAATAATAAAGTCGGTTAGGAAAAATAACTGTGAACGAATCTAATTTTTAAAGACAATATCTACCATAAAAGACAATATCTACCATTTGAATACAGACGTATTAATTGGTACGTTGATTGTATTTTTAAAGGAAAAGATGACCAGTACAAAGGCCCTTTTTTTGTTTTTCAGTTTAGTTCTTCTTCTTTTAAAATTTGTGCTATCTTTTATTTATAGATAAAACCTTTAAGGATCTCTTTGATTGGAGGGGAAGGGGGAAGGATGGAGGGATTTTAGCCCCTCCCATTATTTGGTTGACCATATTTTTTAGGAGGGGAGGGGAAATTTTTTAAAATTTTTCCCTCTCTTCCCTCAAAACGTCCCCTCCCAAATTAGACGGATTAGAAGGATTATAAAAATTAGTGTGTTAGTTGACTAAGATGCCCTTTAAAAAAAATTATTCCGAAAATACCCCCTCTCAACTGGAAAGGCATTCTTGAATTGTTGTCTCTCTTCCCCTATTCTGGCTCTTCATCTTGAACAACAGGACCAACTCTTCGTCTTGCCTCTAATTCCACCGTCGTAAGTTCGTTTTGCTCGTCCTTGTTGCTATGTCCCACCACTTACCCCGACTTAGAAGGCAATGCCAAGGTCCTCCGCCCTACCCTGTGCTGCCCCTCCATGTGTTATTATTAGAGAGTACGGTGCCAGCAAGTGACAATGCATGATGACGAGACCTTGCAGGCTCCAAGTCAATTACAATCCCCACATAATTCATTATAGCATAAAAAGGCTTCTGGGTTGTTCTAGCACAGACCCAAATGAGGTTTAGTAGCGGAATTTCCCACGAAGCCGAAGCTTTTGCAAGAGAAGCCCCTGAAGTAGGTGTGAATAAAGTAGTAGCATCTTATGTTGCACTGATACCGACACGAGACACGAAATACGACACGACTTGACACTTCGACACGTTAATCCTAAAAAAATCTAAATTTCGACACGTTAGGACACGTTTTGATATTAAATATATATATTATAATATACATTCAAGTTCAATATTATGTAAAATCCTGACCTCCAGCTTTGGCTCATCGTAGATTTAGCCTTATCATAAAAGTCGTGTCTCCTCTTTTTTAAAAAAATATAAAAGAAAAATTCATCATCAATTTAGTAATATTCAAAGTCAAACATATTTTTAAAAAATAGGAGTGTCGAGAAGTGTCGGATGGTGTCCGAGTGTCGAACGAGTGTCGAAGTGTCCGACACGCATATTTTTAAAAAATAGGAGTGTCGGTGCTTCATAAGTAGCATCAACTCTAATTAAACTAATAAATCGTTTTGAATGAGATTTTCCGTTTAAATCCAACATTTCAAAACAATTCTCATTTTAACCAATTACACGAAAAGTGGGTTCTTCAATTGCAAGCATACACCTAAATGGCTGAACAAAACCACCTCTTTGGATTCTCGACAACTAAGCTGTCATTTTCTTGTCTGACTTTGATTTTGAAGCATCAAGAACCGACCTTGAGTAATCGAACCCAAAACAATAGATTGTTCATACTCGGCTAAAATCCCTACATCAGCAGTGTACTGAGCAATTCCTTTGTCTTTATTGGAGATTCTAGCGGTGGTGTTCATTTTGCTCGCAGGTGAAGATGAGAATGAGGAAGAAGGCGACGTCTCCTCCTTCTTTATATCTCTGCTTCCTTTGCTAATCATCTTTTTTTTAAGGCCTCGGGTTCTTTCTTGCAAGGGTTTCTGATTCTTTTTTACTCAGAAAAACTCATGATGGTATTGAAAGCTCTAAATGATCTTTATAAATATAAAACCAAATGGTTCAGAAGTTTCTGTGATGTGGGTGGATTCTACTTTGAAAATGGCTTGCACACACGTATTTTTCATCTTGGCTTTGCAGGGCTCAAATCAGCTCAAAGGGCACAACAAATGTTCCAGCCACACCAACCCCAGTAAACTAATTTCTAGTCAAATGTAAAGTCTGCAAAACTATGATTTTTGAAGAGGCCAGCTGCAATATACACAATTCCCTTGTCCTTTAAACATGGTTTGAACAAATTCACTTCTTGGAGGGTTTGGTTTTGTTCTTGAACCTATCTGAACTCTTTAGCCCACTTGGATTTTTGAGATGAAAACTTGTTGCGAAAGTAGTAGAAGGAGGTGGATGGTCAGTGGGGAATAAGGTGTGGAGCACTAAAATCTAGATTACTATTAGGGTATTAGATGTCTTATGTTGTGTAAAATTCGTGCTTAGGTTGTTGACGATCTGAATGCTCTCTTTATTTAAATAGGAAGTTTTAGTATTGAAGACATACTGCGTGTTTCAAAATTAAAATATGTGTGTGTGTTGAACAACTAACATTAAAATCCCTCTTATAACATAAGGGTAAATTTGTAAATGTGAAACAAATTTCCCTCATCTCCCCTCCTAAACCAAACAAGGTAACATTAAAATCTCTTTCCTCTGCTTTCTTCTGATCAATTTAAACAAGGTAATATTAAAATTCCTCCCCTCTCCCCCGGTCGAACCAAACAGATCCTGTAATACCCCAGATAATAATAATAATAATAATAATAATAATAATAATAATAATAATAATAATAATAATAGCAATAGCAATAATAATAATAACAATAACAATAATATAGTAATAATAAAATTTAATAATAATAACAATAATATAGTAAATAAATATTTAAAATTTAATAATGTTTGTATTATTTTATAGTTCATTAATTGGCAATAATTATAGTAATAATAGAAATTTAGAAATTTAATTGTATTGTTTTATAATTTAATAAATGGAAATAGTTAAAGAGCCTAGCCCATAGCTAAACCCTAAATTTTAATTATAAACTTAGGTTTAGCCGTCTAAACCTAGCAACGCTCGATAATTTTCTTCTCCGCTACCTTTTCTTCTCCAATCCTCCTTTCAGACTCTCATCAAATTATTTTCTAGAAGACTAGCAAAAACGCAGACCAGGCAATTCTAATTCCTATGAGTCTTAGGTTAGTCTTATGTAAATTCTGTTAGGTAATTCTAATCCCCATGAGTCATAGGTTAGTTTTATGTAAATTTTGATAGGTAATCCTAATCCCTAGAAGGTAATTCTAATTCCCATGAGTCTTAGGTTTGTCTTATGTAAATTTTGATAGGTAACTCTAATCCCTAGAAGGTAATTCTAATCCCCATGAGTCATAGTTTAGTTTTATGTAAATTTTGATAGGTAATTCTAATCCCTATGAGTCTTAGGTTAGTTTTATATAAATTTTGATAAGTAATCCTAATTCCTAGAACAATCTTGCATCTCGTGCTTATTCTTTTTCTCTTCATCCTATTTTGTCATTCCTGTATGTGTGGTCCGAGTATATGCTCTTCTGTGCATCGTGCTGCTTCTAACAGATCACATATAACTTAGGGTTTCCTTTTTTTCATTCTGCTGCGGCTCCATACCTTTTGTTTGCCTTTGACCAATTCACATATTGCACCAGATTATATGATTTCATATCTCTCCTTCTCACATTGTGCAATGAGTTTTTTTTTTAAAAGTCTTTTGTAAATGAATATATGATACCCGTACGAATAAGCGTTCTTTGGATTTAGGTTTTAGGTGATTGAATATATATATAATTCTTTTCCTCGTCTTGTGTATTAGCTTTTTGCAAAGTCATAAGATGCCTGTACATTTTGGCTCTGGGTTGTATGTTTGTTTTCCTTTGGCTTAAAATCCTATCTTATAACATATTGTGATTATATTTGTTTCGTCAAAAAAATGAATCAATATCTCGGTTATATATTCTCACGACAAACCCATGAGTAAAATGGATAATGAAAAATTAAGGATTTAAATGATGGTCATGAGAACTTCTCATGACAATCTTATAGGAACCCATGAGTAAAATGGATAATGAAAAATTAAGGATTTAAATGATAGTTGTAACACCCCCAATTTCTAACAGTTATAATAACAGAAATTTAAATAATTTTTATAAATAAATTAATCAAATTCGAAATAAAAACAACATTGGGGAGTGTTACCGCCGCACTTGTACTGGGACAAGCGTAAGGCTACTTATTACAATTAAAAGAAAAATCCAAACTTGAATAAAAGTATTTTATTCAAAGCATAAAATAAATAAATAGATAAATAAAACTAGCTAGCATTCTTATTGTTCTTCCTCACTTTTCACTGCTAGCCCCAACTTCGAGACCTGTTTCACTGAAAATCTGCTCCCCCGAAGGATCGTCGCAGCCCATGAATACATACATCAGCAAAAGCTGGTAATCCTAATAAACAAAGATAATACAAAAAAATACAATAATAATAATCACACGTTATAAAATGAAAAATTATATATTTATATATAATCTAAAATATTTGTTTCATATCAACTGTCATTCATTAATTTTTTTATTAAATTTTATTTGGACCCGGAAACCTGCCAGTCCATTTAGTTTAGTGGGAAGAGAACCATGGTAGACCCGGAAACCTGCCAGTCTACCCTGTGACCCGGAAACCTGCCAGTCACAATCAATTGGCCATAAACATAATAATATCATACATTCCTAGTGTGCACACCTCTTCCCAAAGTTGCTACTAGTATCCCGGAAACCTGCCAGACACCACTTTGGGAAGAACGGATTCTCAATTTTCTCATCACATAATATTTCGAGGCATAAAGCCTAAGGTTGTGTTCGTCACTTTGGGGGGTACCATCCCAAAGCTATCTTCCCACTGTTTAAGTTGTTTTAAAACACATACACAAAATACACTCCAAATTTATTTCTATTATTTAATTGTATTTTATATATATTTTTATATTATTTTAATTAAATAATAATATAAAGAAATTTTGTATCCTATCTTACTGTGTATGAGATATTACATAAAAAAAAATCAATAGTAAAAGAAGATAACATGGACAGATAACATTTTTAATCAATTTCTAAATTAAAAAAACGCATAGGAATCCATTCACGCTAACCAAGCAAAATAATGGGGTTTGTTTGTTTGTTTGTTTTTTTTTTTCCAGAATGGGTAGAAGAAGGCGCACAGGGAGTATATTTGATTGCAACACATGTTCAACCCAAGGTGTATGTTTAAAAGAAACAATTCGTAAACCGAGGCATGCTTAAAGGAAAAAAACACGTACAGGGGGTATGTTTAAAGGAAAAAGGCACGCACATCGAGGCAACTTAATTGCAAGTATAATACGCAGGAAACAATTGCACAGGCATGTATATATATATCCAACACGTAATTCGATTTGTACCGGGGTGTTTTAGAATTTAGATCTACCTATCAAAATTTATATAAATCTAACCTAGGACTTATGGGAATTAGGATTACAAAATTTACATAAATCTAACCTACTAATGGGGATTAGGATTACATGTCAAGAGATAAAATTACACTAAGACTCATGGGATTATGATTAGTAAAATAGGATGGAGAAGAAGAAGAAGAAGAAGAAGATGCAAGGTTGTTCTGGGATTAGGATTACAAAATTTACATAAATCTAACCTACTCATGGGGATTAGGATTACCTGGTCTCCGTTCTTGCTAGCGACCAAATTTTGATTTGATGCGATGAAAGTACAGAAAGAGGGTTTGAGAAGAAAACAACGGAGGAGGAAAAGTATCGTGTGTTTTTAGGTTTTGACGGCTAGACCTAGATTTATAATTACAAATTAGGGTTTTAGTTATGGGCTGGGCCCTTTAATTATTCCCAATTAATAAATTAACAACATAAACACTATATATTTCTAGATTCTAATATTATTATTATTATTATTATTATTTTAATATATTATTAATTCTATTATTAATCAGGAGTATTACAAATATAAAATAAACAGATATATATTCTATATAATAAATAGAATATATAATAAGATAAAAATATGAAATATTAACATAATTAATAGATTATATTATATAATCTAATTATTAATAATATAATTAATATATTCCTATTACAATTTATTACGCTACAATATATATATATATATATATATATATATATATATATATATATATATATAATATTTCAATTACATTTTATATTTCTATTTATTCTAGCTAAAATCTAGGATCGTAGCTAATATATAGGATCACTAATATCACTACCGAACAGTAAGGTAAATTAAAATGACTCAAATATATATTTAATATAAATAGAAATGAATTATATTATATAATCTAATTAATGTATTCCCAATTAATAAATTCTTAAACCATACAATTAAATTCTAAACTTTTATTGTTTCTATAATTATTTCCAATTAATAAATTATAAAATATTATAAACATTATTAAATTCTAAATCTTTATTTACTATATTGTTATTATTATTAAATTTTATTATTACTTTATTATTTTTATTATTAGTAGTATCATTATCATTATTTTATTATTGATAAAAATCCGGGGTATTACAATAGTCATGAGAACTTTTCATGACAACCTTATAGGAACTCATGGGTAAAATGGATAATGAGTAGAGCTAAGGATTTAAATGATGGTCATGAGAACTTCTCATGACAACCTTATAGGAACCCATGAGTAAAATGGATAATGAGTAAAGCTAAGGATTTACGATGATGGTCATGGAAATTTCTTATGACAGCCTTATAGAAACTTATGAGAATTTATTTTACAGTTTAATTTGAGAAATCCATTTGTTTGTGTGTATTGAAATAATCTAACAGTGGGAGGATAGCTTTAGGATGGTACCTCCCAAAGTGATGAACACAACTTTTGGGCTTTATGCCACCGATGTGAAAAGATAGAATCCGTTCTCCCCAAAATGGTGTCTGGCAAGGTTTCCCGGGACACTAGTAGCAATTTTGGGAAGAGGTGTGCACACTAGGAAGAAATACTTGATGGCCAAATTTGATTAATTGTGACTGGCAGGGTTTCCGGGTTTACCATGGTTCTCTTCCCACTAAATAGACTGGTAGGGTTTCCCGGGTCTAAATAAATTTAAAAAGATGTCGAATAATGTTTGATGTAATTACCACATGATTTATATATATATATATATATATATATATATATATATATATATTCACTTTGATTATTATATTTGTGCCATTTAAATTGTGTTTTATTAGAATTACCAGCAATTGCTGATGTTTGTCTTCATGTCTTCATGGGCTGCGATGATCCTTTGGGGGAGCAGAATTTCAATGAAACAGGTGCCAAGAGTTGGGGCTAGCAGTGAGGAGTGAGGAAGCACCGTTATCTAATTTTATTTTATTTTATTTTGTTTGGAGTAAAACATATTTTGTTTAAGTTTGAATTTACCTTATTTGTAATAAGTAGCCTTGCACCTGTCTCAGTACAAGTGCGGCGGTAACTGTAACACCTCTAAATTTCTAACAGTTATAATAACTTAAAACTGCGATAATATTTAAGATTAATTACTCAAAGTCAAAATAAACTACTTTGGGAAGTGTTACCGCCGCACTTGTACGGGGACAAGTGCAATGCTGTCTTATTACATTAACATAAATCTAAACTTAAATAAAAGTATTTTATTCAAAGCATAAAAAAAATATTATAAAACTAGCTAGAATTGTTCATTGGTCTTCCTCACTTCTCACTGCTAGCCCCAACAGTCCAACTTTGAAACCTGTTTCACTGAAAATCTGCTCCCCCGAAGGATTGTCGTAGCCAGTGGCGGAGCCACATGTGGCTCCATGGGTGCAAGGGAACCCATAAAATTTTGAAATATATATATTATTTAGTTGAAATGTGTTAGCATCAATGGACCTATAGCTCAGCGGTAGAGCATTTGATCATGGATCATGAGGTCATTGGTTCTATTCTGGCTGGGCCCTTTCCATTTCTTATTCTTTTCCCAGGTTTTACTCATGAAAAACACCCCCATTTTTTCCTGAATTCGAGCCTGGTATTTATACTCCCTCATCTCTAAACCAAAAAAAAAAAAAACCTTTTCCATTTCTTATTATTTTCCCAAGTTTTTACTCCTTATAAAAAACACATGTAATAGTAGTTTTATCTGTTATTTCAAAACAGCAGAAAGATATATTTTTTATAACCAGCCACTATAAACAGCATAAAAATTTTTGTGATTTGGTTAAACTGGCAAGAATAGTTTCTTTAATTCATATATCATTGAGTAGTCCAATTTCATTGATCAGCTTTATTTAAAATTGTAACGAGTTTGGTGGTTGAAACTTTGGTTTTATGTAAAATTCTCCAATTTTTGTCTTACATAAGTGTGATGGATAGTTTATGCCTTTTGACATCGGATGAAATTTATTAGATTTAGAAAATTCATAGTTTATTGCTGATTTGATTTATGCACATATGATTTACTTAAAACTCATTGAAAGGAATTTTCTTTTCTTTCCTTATCTATATTTATTTGATTTTTAATGCATTTAAAACTTTCCTTTAAAAAAAAATCGGAGGCGTTGCCCCCAAACCCCCAAATCCCTTCACAAATTGTGCACCCACAAATACAAATTTCTGGCTCCGCCACTGGTCGCAGCCCATGAACATAAACATCAACAAAAGCTGGTAATCCTAATAAAACACAATCAAATCCAATATACGTAGTAATTGAATCAAATATCAATTTCTATATTCATAATATAGATACACGTCAGATCAAATATTATTCATTATCTTTATTAAATTCATGATAGACTCAGGAAACCCTGCCAGTCTATTTAGTTTAGTGGGAAGAGAACCATGGTAAACCCGGGAAACCCTGCCAGTTTACCCTGTGACCCGGGAAACCCTGCCAGTCATAATCAATCAAATTTGGCCATCAAGTATTTCTTCCTAGTGTGCACACCTCTTCCCAAAGTTGCTACTAGTGTCCTGGGAAACCCTGCCAAACACCACTTTGGGAAGAACGGATATCATCAGTTCACATCAAATAATATTTCGAGGGCATAAAACCTAATTGTGTTCATCACTTTGAGAGATACCATCCCAAAACTATCCTCCCACTATTAAGTTATTTCAAATACACACAAATTAAACTCCTAAATTATTTCTATTATTTACTTATATTTTATATATTTCTATATCATTTTAATTAAATATAAATATAGGGATATTTTAAATTAAAATATGTTCATATCATATTTTATGATACAGGAGATATTAATTATAATTAAACTCCTAAATTATTTCTATTATTTACTTTCTTTTATATATTTTATATTATTTTAATTAAATATAGATATAGGGATATTTTGACTTAAAATATGTTCATATCATATTTTATGATACAGGAGATATTAGTTATAGCGTTGCACAGGAGTATAATATATTGCAATCACAACAAGTGACACACAGGGATCTTATATGTGTATTCAGTTCACGCACAAAGGCCGAGACAATTTTATTCAATATAAAAATAATAACGCACAGACAATATCATTCAATGAAAAAAAAAAGAAAAAAGAAAAAGAAAAAGAAACGCACATATCATGTGATTGAAGCACGCAGGACGAGGCAAGTATTTGGGTTCTGTTACGGACCGGCCCAGTAGGCCCAAGTCCGGACCTCGGCCCAATGGCGCCTATAAGGGAATCCGCGCTATACTAGGAAAGGATCCGAGATCCCCTATTTATGGGATCTCATCAGTGAAGATTCTCCTACAATCATGGCACCAGCCAATCAGCCCCTGATAGCTCAATCATGGATATCCCCCATTAATAGGGAGATACGCGTACCAAGCTCCTCTATAAATAGGAGGAAACCCTAAGCAGGTGCACACGTTCTATCTTATGCTCTTGTTACTTTCTGCCACACAGAGCACACACCCCACTCCCCTGGCTACGTGCCTTCCAGTTTACTACGAACTACGTGGACTTTGATCCCTTCAGAGGGTACGTAGGCTCTAGGCTTGACAACCTAGTCAAGTCCAATCTCTGTGTTCTTCATACAGAACATTGGCGCCGTCGTGGGGACTGTAAACTTCAATCCCCGTGACTACTAATGGTGAGCACTAGAAGCCACAGCAGAAATCCCCAACCGGTGGGAGGAGACCCACAAGCCAGCCGCCCGCCGCCAGGCCAGCCGCCGGCACCACCTCGGAGAGGAAACACCCCAGAAGGACATGTTACAGATACGGTGACTTCCTCCCCTGACAGGGAACAGCCGCTCCATGAGGAGCAGCCACAGTAGGAAGACCGGCGACCACAAGGAGCACTCGCGCCGTCTCCGACGCGTGATGTCCGGGCAGTTGATGCCGACGTCCGCATGATGCGGAGGACTTAGGAATCGTTCATGCGGCGCCTGGAGAACAAGGAAAAACACGATGACCTGCAGAGGCGGGCTGACTTCGAAGCTATTAGAAAGATGATCAAAGAAGCGCTCGAGAAGGACCGCCGCGAGAGAGGCCGCCACAGGGGTCACGGTCGTACAAGGAGAGCCTCGGCAGGCGACAGCAGCTCCTCGAGCAACTCTGAGCCTAGGAATCCACGCCGCGACAACGGCAAGCCGAGGCGGCGCCCGATTGCAGACCACGGCAGACCACGGTCCCCGGGAGACAGAGAAAACCACGGTGTCGGTCCTAACCGCATCGATCGGCATGCAAGGGAATACCGAGATCAAGAAGAAACCCGTGCGGAGGAAAGAACTCCCCAGCCTCGACATGGATCGTCTCAGGAATATCGTGTGACGTACTTATCAGAGATGGGAAGATCCCCGTTCTCGAGGGAGGCGGCAACAGCCCGTTTCCTAAAACGCTTTGATTTAACCAGCCTGCCGAAGTACGATGGGAGCCAAGACCCCCGGAACCACTTGGTCACCTTTGAGAAGCTCATGTGGGTCCGGCAGATAAGCGGCCCGGTCATTCAGCGCCTTTTTGCGGCTACGTTGGACGGGCCGGCGCACCGGTGGCTGACGTCCCTTCCGGACAACTCTATCCGAGACTATGAAGACCTCGGACGAAAATTCGAGCTGCACTTCGCCACCAGCAAAAAGCAGCCCAAGACGACGTTCACCTTGAGCAAAGTGCATCAGAAGAAGGGTGAGGCCTTGCAGAAGTATCTGGATCGGTTCCGCGACGTGGCCATGCAAGTACGGTCATTGCCCGAGGACGTCCATGTACACTGCCTGGTCAATGGACTGGACCCATCATCCCGGCTGGCTCGTCACCTATGCAAGAACCCAGCGTACACCTTGACCGAATTCTATACCGAGGCGAAGAAGTACCTGGAAATGGAGCAGATGGAGGCTGCCAATGCCGACGAACCCGAACGGACTAGGAAGAGCCCGCCTTGCGACGAGGAACGCCTAAGAAGGACGAAGACCGACCCGAGACGACGCAGCCGGGACAGCCGAACAAAGCCCGACCGGGCCGACCAGAAGAACAAGTACGACAGCTACACCCCATTGAACGTCCCTCGGTCCCAGGTATGGAAGGAGGTATCCCAGACCGAGATGAAGCGGGTGGACAGGCCAAAGCCGATTAGAGGACGCTCCAACACGGACCGTTCCAAGTTCTGCAAGTTCCACGACTGCAACGGCCACACTACTGACGAGTGCTATGACCTCCGCGACGCCATCGAGAAGTTCGTGAGGGATGGGAAACTGCGTCAGTACGTGATCAAGACTCAGGGAAGGACGAACGGGAAATGTAACGACCGCGCCCGCTCCAGAAGTCCGCCCAAGGAATACCGAAATCCGGGAAAAAAGCAGAAGGCGGCCCGGACGACGAATTTCCCGACGTCAATTTCCAGTGCAACGTCGTCAGCGGAGGATTCGGTGGAGGAGGAGACACCGTAAGCCAGCGGAAGAAATATCTCCGCGAAGTGCTGACCGTCCGAGACCCCCCTAAGTTTAAGGAAGACTCAAGGAAGCCTCGGCCGCCTACCCTGACCTTCACCGATGAAGAGCTGGAAGACGTCATACCCGGACACCTGGACGGACTGGTAATTACTGGAACTCTAATAAATTGTCGAGTTAAGAGGATCTTTGTGGATGCAGGGAGTTCGGCCGACATTATAAGCTGGGACGCCTACAAGAGGATGCACCTCGACAAAGAGGACCTCAAGCCTTGCAAGACCACCTTGGTCGGCTTCAATGGAGAGCAGTCCTTCCCAAAAGGCTACATCGACCTCCAGTTAACTCTTGGCACTAAGGAAGCCTTCAAATCGGAACGGGTACGATTCGTAGTCGCCGACTTCCGGTCCCCGTACAACATCATTCTGGGCCGACCCACGATCCACAACTGGGATATACTAGTATCCACGAAGCATCAAAAGCTGAAGATGATCAACAGTAAGAACCAGATAGTCGTGGTATCCGGGGACCAGAAAGAGTCAAGGTAGTACTACTTCGAAGCTCTCCGTGTCGAGGAAGGAGGACCCTCGTCCACACCCCGGCTCGGATCCAACGAGCAAGTAGCCGAAGCTGACCCTAGCGAGCTCCCGCGGCGGCAAGTCAACATGGTGGAGCTCGACTTCCGAGAGCTTGACAATCCGAGGCCCGAGCCGGAAGGAGAATTGGAAGAAATTGTGCTAGGCGAAGACCCATCCAAGACCGCCAAAATAGGCCGGGATATGGAGGACGGCCTAAAGGCTCTCATGATCCGATTCCTAAGGCGGAACCAAGACGTCTTCGCATGGACCTCGGCCGAAATACCGGGCATCGACCCCCACTTCTGCTGTCACAAACTCGGCATACGGCCGGGATCGAGACCAGTGGCACAGAAGAAGAGGAACATTGCGGATAACAGGCAAAAGGCCCTAGAGAATCACGTTGAAAAACTCCTAGAGGCCGGTTTCATCCGGGAGGTGCAGTATACCACCTGGCTCTCCAACGTAGTCATGGTCCTCAAACCCAGCGGCAAATGGAGAGTATGTGTCGACTACACCAGCCTCAACAAGGCCTGCCCAAAGGACTCGTACCCGATGCCAAACATTGATAAACTGGTGGACAACTCGGCCGGATATCACCTCCTCTCCTTCATGGATGCCTACTCCGGTTATAACCAGATCACCATGCATCCGGACGACCAAGAGAAGACCGCCTTTATGACTGATAAGGCGAATTACTGCTACAACGTCATGCCTTTCGGACTTAAGAATGCCGGGGCAACCTACCAGAGGATGATGAACCGGGTTTTTGAGGATCAGATCGGGCGCAACATAGAGGTCTACATAGACGACATGATCGTCAAGTCGAAACTCCCAGAAGACCACATCTGGGACCTAGAACAGACGTTTGAAAAGTTAAGAAGACATCGAATCAAGTTGAACCCGGCCAAATGTGCCTTCGGAGTCCCGGCTGGGAAATTCCTAGGCTTCATGCTGACAAACCGAGGGATCGAAGCCAACCCGGACAAGTGTAAGGCCGTGCTCGACATGCAGCGCCCGAGAACCAAGAAGGAGGTACAGCAGCTAACAGGCCGACTAGCCGCCCTGACGCGGTTCCTACCAAAGTCGGCCGAGAAAGCCCTACCTCTCTTCAAATTGCTCAAGAAGGAGACCCGAGGCGGTTGGAACCCGGACTGCGATGCCGCCTTCTCGGAAATTAAGCAATGCTTGGCAACCCTGCCGGTACTCACAAAGCCGGACCCCGGAGAGACCTTATTCCTCTACCTCTCAATCGGCAACGAAGCCGTAAGTGCCGCCCTAGTAAAGGAGTCCGAGACCGGGCAAAAGCCGATATACTTTGTCAGCAAGGCACTGCAGAACTCTGAACTACGGTATCAGAAATTGGAAAAAGTGGCTTTCTCCCTCCTTACCGCGGCACGACGACTCCGGCCCTACTTCCAGGGACACCGGATCGTGGCCCAAACCAGCCAGCCGATCAGACAGGTTCTCCACAAACCCGACTTAGCCGGGAGAATGACCAACTGGGCCATAGAACTCTCCGAGTTCGACATCACGTTCGAAGCCCACCAGGCAATCAAGTCCCAAGCGCTTGCGGACTTCATCCGAGAACTCACACCGGCCACTACAGACGATGGGATTTGGAAGGTCTATGTTAATGGCTCATCCAACGCAAAGGGCAGCGGCGCGGGAGTCATCGTAGAAAGCCCACAGGGGGTAGCCACCGAACATTCTCTGCAGTTGAAGTTCCAGACCTCCAATAACCAGGCCGAGTACGAGGCCCTTTTGGCCGGACTGCTCCAGGCCAAGGATAATGGCGCCCAGCGAGTAAAGGTTTTAACCGACTCGCAGCTCGTCGCGGCTCAGGTAGACGGCACCTATCAGGCAAAAGGCCCACTAATGGCAAAGTACCTGACCAAAGCCAAAGAACTCATGGCCGAGTTCGAAGAGGTCACAGTTTCTCATATACCCAGAGAAGAGAACGCTCGAGCTGACATCCTCTCCAAGCTCGCCAGTACGAAGGGGCCGGATAACTATAGGACCGTGATCTAGCAGAATCTGACCGAGCCGAGTTGTATCATGGCCATCTCGGCCGGGGCCGATTGGAGGAAGCCAATTGAAGACTACCTCGAGAGGGGAATTATCCCAATGGACCCGACCGAGGCAAAGAAGCTGATCCGTGAAGCCGCCCTCTACGCCATGGTAGACGACCAACTATACAGGAAGGGACTCCATTGCCCCATGATGCGTTGCCTTGGAGACTCTGAAGCGACATACGTGCTGGCTGAGCTACACGAAGGCACCAACGGTCACCACATGGGGGGCAAGGCACTCGCCCGGAAAGCATTACGCGCCAGCTATTACTGGCCCACTATGAGTCATGACGCCATGGAAAAAGCCAAGACATGCGACAGTTGTCAAAAGCATGCAAGGATAATATGGCCGCCACCCTCAGAGTTGAAAGGAATGCCAGCCCCGTGGCCCTTTTACAAATGGGGCATGGACATCCTTGGTCCATTCCGACCGGCGCAGGGGCAATGCAGATGGTTAATAGTCGCGGTAGACTACTTCACCAAGTGGATAGAAGCAGAGCCACTCGCCACAATAACCTCGGCTAGAGTGATTAAGTTCTTCCGGCACAACATCATCTCCCGCTTCGGGATACCAGCTGAGGTCGTCACGGACAATGGCACCCAATTCATGGACCACCGTTTCCAAGCGCTGATGTCCAACCTGGACATCAAGCAGCACTTTTCATCCGTGGAACATCCCCAGACAAATGGCCAGGCCGAAGCCGCCAACAAAGTAGTCCTGGACGGACTCAAGAGGCGGATGTTGCAGGCCGAGACCAGTTGGACCGAGCAGCTCCACAGCGTCCTGTAGGGATATCGCACTAGCGTACAGTCTTCAACTCAAGAAACCCCGTACAGGCTAACCTATGGATGTGAGGCAATGATCCCGGTTGAAGTCGGACAGCCATCCTGGAGAAAGGTCAGAGCCAGACAGGAGGGGCAGGAATCGAACGACGACGCCTTGAAGACTGACTTGGACCTCATTGATGAAATCCGGGTTACGGCGCACTGCCGGGAACTAACCGCCAAGCAACTACTCGCGGCTAAGTACAACAGAAAGGTCCGGCCCCGGTCTTTCAACCGAGGCAACCTAGTACTCCGACGGGCGGACATAGGCAACAGGAATGCCAAGGACAAAAAGCTGGCGGCAAACTGGGAAGGGCCTTACCGGATTAAGGAAAAGCTCGACGGAGGAGCATATACCCTCGAGACTTTGGCAAGAAAGCCAATCAAAAGGACGTGGAATGCCGACAAGCTGAAGATCTACTACAACTAGATCCTTCCTCGGCAGTGTTTGTTTGCTTAGCAATTTTCCCTTTTCCTGCATTTGTTTTCTTTTCGTTTAAAGTCCAAGTTATGTCATTTTTAATTACGATGCTTTGTAAAGCCCCGTAGGGCTATTTCTTTCTATCAATAAAAGATCCCACTGAGGGGATTTACGAATGCGCACAAAACTTAAAGCATGAACCCGAAGCCATGAAGCTCGGCCAATAACAAACAGACCGAGGCAAAGAAGCCCGGCAGAGAAACTGAAAGCCGAGGCTCTTAGCCCGACGCCGGTAGAAGGCCCCGAGGCCATAACCCCGGCCAAAACCAAAAACATCTAGATGTACGAAAACCAACCGTCGTACTCCGACAGGCATTGGTTAGAGCTCGGCGAAGGAATCGAACACGGCCCTTCGCGAAATTGACGCGTCAACGCTCGCCCGGCTAAGCAAGCGGCCTGCCATGCCGACCCTGATCAGGTCAAAATGTCCGACTCTAGGCAGACGAAGCCCCGGTTAGACACGTGGTAGCCCCGCCCTTACGCCGGTACAACTTGATCCAACTAAATGAAAGTTGGAGCTCGGCTATTTGAAAGCCGGGCCGAGGCAGTAGGGTTAGTTATGCTTGACGAGGCTGAAACAAGACGACCTTGCCCCAACCTCCCACGCACTAAGTGTGGTAGAGAAACAACGGCCTGCACATATGCAGCCGACAAACACTAACAAACACTAAAACTTGGGCAAAAGAATGATAAAATTATCCATTGCCTAAGTTACCTACACGGCCGACCAACGCTTAAGCTTAGGCGAAAGGATGACGTCGGAAAACAAACCACTCATTGCCTAAGGTGGCCAAACAAGCTCAAAAGTGTCGAAAAAGGATGATACAAATTTAAATCGTTCATTGTCGGATCTAGACAAAAGGGACGGTAAAAATTAAAACAGGGACGGACTGCGGCACAAGGCAAGAAAAATATTGTCATTAATTGTCCAAGTCTGTACAAGAATGGCACCAAGGCCAGAATCATTCAAAGTTACAAGGGCACCAACGCCCCAAAAATTACAACAAAAACAAAAACGAAGCTACAGCTGGGAGTCAGGTCCGACGTCGGCGTTCTTCAGGCCCTCAGTATCGGCGGCATTTTCCACCTCATCCTCGGCAGCTGGCGGCTCAAAAGAAAGGAAGGACCCGTCTTCCTGCACAAAGGCGCGATGGTCGTACCCATCTACCTTGAGCTCGGCCCCAGGATTGAAGTGCCGGATTTGGAGTAGAGCCTGCTTAAAGCACGCCTCGGCGGTCTGCACTAGGGCGTCAGAAAGCTCCCGGGAAGTCTCCTTCTCTGCCACGATGGCCTTCTCGAGCGCCTCCTTCTCGGCGGCCAGAGTAGCAAGCTGCTCCTCCAAAACCTTGGCCGCAGCCAGGCTCTCAGACATCCCTTGTCGCGCCTGAGCATACTCCTCGGCCACCGAGTCAGCACGCTCCCGAGATAGCTGAAGCTCTCGGTCAGCCTTCACCGCCGAGGTCTTGGCGGCATCCCGTTCCGCCCTGGCCGCATCCCGCTCAGCCTTAGCCTCAGTCAGCTCAGTCTTAGCCGCACCCAGCCCGGCCCGGGCCTCATCACGCTCCGCCCAGGCCGCAATTAGCTCGTCCTCAGAGGAACTGGCCCTCGCTCTGACTTCGGCCAGTTCCTTCTTCATTTCCGTAGCAGCCGCAGCCTGGGGCTTCAGCTCGGCCTCCACCTTCTTCAGCCTAACAACCTCGCCCTCCGCCCGAGCATAAAGGTTCCGGACCATCCTCAAAGCCTGAATATAGCCCACTGACCTAATAAGCTCCTTCTGGGCCACCTGTAGGCAGTCCTCGGCATCAGGGGATAAAGGGCGGCCGCCCTCCAGAAAGTGCCGGGGCGGTAGGAAAGCCACGTCAACCTCTGGGACCACCCCGTTGTCCCACAAAAAGCTGTGGGGGAGAACCGAGGAGGGCCCTGTTGGCAGAGGTGGAGGAGGGGGAAGGTGCACCGGAGAAGACAATGGTGACGGTGAGCCAGCAGGAGAAAACAGCCGGTCAATCTCCTCATCAGTTATGACAAGGTCCTTCCCCTTAGGACTCGGAGAAACGGCGATAACTTCTCCCCGCCCAGAAGCTGAGGCTTCAACGGCCGAGAGGGGACCAGCAGCAGCAGTGACCTCCTGACTCCCCAGAGCTGGAATCTCCACCACAGGGGCCGACTTGGGAGCCGTGGCCAAAGAAGTACCGGCATCAGCAGCAACCGCCCGCTTCTTTTGGCGACTGGCCGGCGCCGCAGCCCTCGCTAAACGAGCATACAGCGGCAGGGCGTCCATAGTCCTAGCTGCAAACAAAGCCAAACAGAGTAGGTCAGAATCCTTAAATTCAACAGACCAACACTGAAACAAAAACAATACGCTGCTAAAAACCCTACACGCAGGAGACAGCGGCTCGGCAGATATATAGAAGCCAACCGGCTGCACACCATACTCGGCCACCAAAGCCTCAATCCGGGGCACTGCAGAGGCTGATTCCGGAAGAAGACTTTTGCGCGGCACTTGAAAGGACAAGGCCTTGGCTTTATAGTGGTCCTCCTCCCAGTACAAAGGGAAGCGACCGCCCTCTTCCAAGAACCAGGGCTCCTCCCCTGGTACGGCCTCAACCTTGAAGAACGCCCCCTTGAAACGTTTGAAGGAATCGGAGAAGGGCGTCATCAGCTTGCGCTCCGGATTGAGCCGAAGGGACACCAACCCCCTCAGCTTGTCACCCCCCTTCGGCGAGCTAGGGGTAAAGGGCCCGAAGAAATAAAAGAAAAGGTTGGCCGAGCAAGCTAGGGGAGGCGAGAAGTGGCTACAGAGCCTCTCGAAGGCCACAAGATAGGCCTACCCGTTCGGATGGAGTTGGGACGGGGCCAGGTGAAGATGCCGCAACGCCTCCATTTGGAAGGAGGAAAAAGGAAGGGAAACTTGGACCCGCGTCAGATAATCGCGGTAGAAGAAGAAATAGTCCGGTTCGTCCTCGGACCCTGCCGCGCAGATAGGCTCGCCGTCCGCCGGACATCGTAGGACACACCCAGGCATGGCCGGGACCTCCAACCGGGCGATGTCCGCGTCAGACATCGTTGACTGGGTCTTGAGGACTTCGTGTGACACCCAGCGATACGCCCGACACAAGGCTTCAGGCGGACCGGAGGAGTCCGAACCCTCCGGCTCAGCACGGGACTTAGAAGGCCGAGACTTCGGAGCCATAAATAAGCCTATACGAAAATAAACAGAGCCGGTATTAGTAAAGAGCAGAAATACCTGGCACAGACACAGTAGCAGGCAAAAATGGTTCCGGACTCGGACGAACGAGGGAGTGAGAAGGGACAGCCGGGGCAGACCAATGCCGGCAAGAGCCGAGAATGGAAGAAGCCTTGGCCTCGCGATCCATCAGCGCTGAAGCTTCCGCCAGGCAGTCCCAACAAGGGCCGGAGTAATCTCTGGAGCGGACGTCTGGCGTACGGCGGAAGGGCCCTCGTAAAAATTAACGGGCTGAGCCACCACTACCGGGACTCTCGAACCGGAAGAGGAGCCTATCCGAGCCCTACCGGGCAACTCGAGAGGAGGAGCGCGCACTAACGGCCGGAAAGGACAAGGAGGAAGTGGGACCGAAACCCTTCCTGAAGCCGGACGAGCCCTGGCTCGCCCCGGACGAATAGCGCCACCACGACGCAGTGGAGCCAAAATTCCCGAAGCAGGTGGCTCACCCCCAAGAACCCAGTAAGTAGCCCGCGGGAGGCGCGCACGAAGGAGCATTTCCTCCTCCGGCGTCAATGATGCTGCGGAACCGGGAATATTTCTACCCCTCACCATGGACAGAAACCTAAAGCACTAAGGACAGTGTTTTAGGTAATGGTGGGACGAATTTCGGGTATACTGATTCTAAAGAAACCCAAAAAACCCAGAAAGCGGGAAGAACGATGACGCAAACGTCGACCAACGAGAATAAACGGTAAAAGAAAAGGAAATACCGAACAAAATGACAAAAAAGTGACACAATACCTGTTCTGTAAAAGAGGAAGGAACTAGAATGCTGGAAGACGGCGAAAGTTCCGGGCAAAAAGAATCCCCTCTGAAGCTCTAGAGAAACCAGAGAGTAATCTGAGCAAGAAAATGTAATAGCGGGAAAAATGGAAAAGAAGCACAAAGAGGGCTATTTAAACCGAAATCCCAATACAAGAAGGGTATGACGGTATTTTCCCGTACAGAAGTGACGAGTTTGGCACAGCACGATGCCAGCGCAATAAATGCGCATTAGCCTCGGGAAACGAAAAGGCGTGACGGTTGCAGACTTCCCCCCACTAAGGATCTGACAGCTGTAAAGCCGCAATAATGACTCACGTGGGGGGAAACCCGAAGCGTCTGGAGAATCCCAAAAGGCAAAGAGGCAGGACGAGAACTGATTAAGCCGACCACAGTCCCAAACCGAACTGATGGCCACGGCAGCCGAAAGCCGACTCAGTCCGCGCAGAGAACCTCGGCTACAACGGGACCGGGGCACTAAGCATCTCGGCCGTCCAAAAGCCTGAACGACCAAGCTGGGGGGCAACTGTTACGGACCGGCCCAGTAGGCCCAAGTCCGGACCTCGGCCCAATGGCGCCTATAAGGGAATCCGCGCTATACTAGGAAAGGATCCGAGATCCCCTATTTATGGGATCTCATTAGTGAAGATTCTCCTACAATCATGGCACCAGCCAATCAGCCCCTGATAGCTCAATCATGGATATCCCCCATTAACAGGGAGATACACGCACCAAGCTCCTCTATAAATAGGAGGAAACCCTAAGCAGGTGCACACGTTCTATCTTATGCTCTTGTTACTTTCTGCCACACAGAGCACACACCCCACTCCCCTGGCTACGTGCCTTCCAGTTTACTACGAACTACGTGGACTTTGATCCCTTTAGAGGGTACGTAGGATCTAGGCTTGACAACCTAGTCAAGTCCAATCTCTGTGTTCTTCATACAGAACAGGTTCAATTCATAAAGCAAAACTGTAACACCCCCAAATTTCTAACAATTATAATAACATAAAATTGCAGTAATTTTTATAAATAAACACTGGAATTCAAAATAACCAAATTTGGGAAGTGTTACCGCCGCACTTGTATCGGGACAAGTGCAAGGCTGTCTTATTACATTAACGAAAATCTAAACTCAAATATAAGTGTTTTATTCAAAGTATAAAAATAAAATAAAACTAGCTAGAATTGTTCATTGGTCTTCCTCACTTCTCACTGCTAGCCCCAACCTTGAAACCTGTTTCACTGAAATTCTGCTCCCCCGAAGGATCATCACAGCCCAGAACACAAACATCAGCAAAAGCTGGTAATCCTAATGAACAAAAATATTATAGAAAAATAATAATAATAACAATAATAATAATAAATATAAATATTCATAGGATGAAAGAAAAATATCATATACATATATATATAATCTAAAGTATCAATTTTAATACTCATCATATCTATATATTCATATCGAATCCAATATTGTTCATTATCTTTTTAAATCTATTTAGACCCGGGAGACCTTGCCAGTCTATTTAGTTTAGTGGGAAGAGAACCATGGTAGATCCGAGAGCCCCTGCCAATCTACCCTGTGACCCGGGAGCCCCTGCCAGTCACAATCAATCAAATTGGCCATAAAACATTTCGTCCTAATGTGCACACCTCTTCCCAAAGTTGCTACTAGTGTCCCGGGAGCCCCTACCAGACACCACTTTGAAAAGAACGGATATAATCGTTTCACATCAAATAATATATCGAGGCATAAAGCCTAAGGGTTGTGTTCATCACTTTAGGAGGTACCATTCCAAAGCTATCCTCCCACGATTTAAAGTATTTTTAAATACACTCACATAATAAATGGATTTCTCAATAAAATATATATATATATACACACACATAGTTCCATAATATTCAAAAAGAAGAATCTTAATTTATACTTATCTAAGTTAATAACTTGGGTTTGTGATAATAATATTTTTTTTAAAAAAAAATACATATGCTTGTGACAAAGAGAATACGTCACAAAAATTCTGTGCATATATATATATACATACATATATATATGAAAGTATTTATAAGTTTCAATCACAAAAACTGAAGCGTCCAAAACAACCATATACAGATATATTTATGCAATGGTAAATGGTTTTTTTTTTTACAAAAATTTTCATCACGCAATCAAGAAGGGAAAATTTGTGTAATTTGTAGAAAACAATTTTCTCACAAAGAAAGACAAATGCAAAATCAATGGTACCGAATGGGAATCACAAGGAGGAAAGAGATGACAGTTTAGACTAGAGAAACGACATATAATAATTGATTCCTATTGAACTAGGGATTATGACTACATATAATATATTTCATATATAACAACTTTATCAAAACTTATATAAAACTAATCTAAGACTCCTGGGAATTAGGATTAGCAAAATAGGATGTAGAGAAAAAGAATAAGTTTAGGATTAGAAAAATAAGATGTAGAGAAAAAGAATAAGTTCACGATTAGCAAAATAGGATGTAAAGAAAAAGAATAAGTTTAGGATTAGCAAAATAAGATGTAGGGAAAAAAGAAGAAGTTTAAGATTAGCAAAATAAGATGTAGAGCAAAAGAAGAAGCACGAGATAAAATGTTGTTCTGGGGATTAGGATTACATATAATATATTTCATATATAACAACCCAATCAAAACTTATATAAAATCAACCTAAGACTCATGGGAATTAGGATTAGCAAAATAGGATATAGAGAAAAAGAATAAGCACGAGACGCAAGGTTGTTTTGGGGATTAGGATTACCTGGTCTCCGTTTTGCTAGCCTCTTAGAAAAATAATTGACACAGAGAAAGATTAGAGGAAGTAGTAAAAGAGAATATGAGGAGAGTATTCAGGGTTACGCTAGACTCCTATTTATAACCTAAAATTAGGGTTTAGCTTTGGGCTCTTTTACCATTGCCAACTCATTATATTATAGGGTATATTAAATAAAAAAATCAATCGACCATGATGTGAATTTAATATTATTAATAGGGTATATTAAAATTAAAAATCAATCAATCAATCATGGTTCACATTAAATTCGGTCAATCAATCATGGTGTAAATTAATGTGACTGGTTTGGCAGTAGTGGACTTATTACCTAAAAACAACCATGGTCACCAATCAATCATAGTGTGAATTTAATGTGATGGGGTATGTCACGTTAATTCAAATCAATTATGATTTGAATTAATGAGACTTGGTTTTTCTTAATGTATAAGCAGAAAATTCCTAAGGTAATTAAGACTAGGAATATTTGGCCCATTAAGGCTATATAAAATAAATGGGTAATTACTATTAATAATAATATCATTACTATTAATAATTATTGGGGTATTACAAAAACGCACAGGGAAATCAAACAATTGGTTTCTAAAGCAATTACATATTCTATATATATATATACACACACACGTATGGAAATCAAACAATTGGTTTCTATAACCTAGGGAGATGATTACCTATCAAAATATAAAATTGACCTAGTACTCATGGGGATTAGGATTATCTGGTTCCCGTGTTGCTAACCTCTTAGAAAATAATTTGATGAGAGTCTGAAAGGAGGATTTGAGATGAGAAGGTATTGGAGAAGAAAACTATCGAGTTTATAATTAAAATTTAGGGTTTAGCTATTGGGTTGGGCTCTTTACTTATTACCGATAAATAAATTAAAACAAATTGTAGAGTTTTATTATTAGATATATTTTGAATTCGATAATGAATTCAAAAATTGAAAATATAATTTAATCTAACTACTCCTAGATTCTAGGATTTGATACTGATTAATCTAATATTACTATTTATAAAATAATATAATTACCACAGAAACAATACAAAATTATTAATTTTTATTAGTTTATTAGTATTATTTTAATCTATCATTATCATTACTATTTCTATTATTATTATTAATAAAAATCCGGGATATTTCAATAACATTCCTCAAAGTTGTTTATTTCGAATTTCATTAATTTATTATGAAAATCATTTAAATTTTTGTTATTATAATTGTTAGAAATTGAGGGTGTTATAGATCCTAAGGGCTTATTTGGTTTGAGGGGAGGAAGTGGTAAGAAGGATATTGACTAAATTGTCATTAATAAAAAGAATATCTCTTTTTTGTGAAGAGTATATTTTTGAAATATTGAAAAGTTTTCATGGGCTATTCAGAAAGGAGGAAAGAAAAATTTCTCTCTTTCCTTCTCTCAAACTAAACAAACCATAAATTTTTTTTTTAATACAGAAAAGTTTTGGTGGGGGGTAGACACTGATACCCTCACTAGAGCCATCACATGGCTCTAGGCTCAAAGAACACTTACATATACGTGTGGTTTAAAACACGGAAAAGGCCCCGTTTTTTTAATAATAAAAGGCCCCCCCTTTCGTTGGGCTGTAAAGGAGAAAACCATTGCCTGCCGATATAGAAAACACATATCCACGACCCACGACTCCACTAGAGAAAGCGTGCGTAGCCCGTGTTTGTTCGTGGACTGGGGACTGCGTAGAGCCATTTAGTTTGGGTGGAGAACCGGAGCAGAAACAGATACCTAGAACCATTCTGAAGAGAGAAATCGAGGAAGGTAGACGACGGAAGTGCCTGGGTCGTCTAAGAAGATGATTGCGACGCAGGAGGAGATGGTGGAAGCGAGGGTTCCGCTGCCCTATAGAGATCAATGTGCCCACTTACTTATCCCTCTCAACAAGTGCAGACAGGCGGAATTCTACCTCCCATGGAAGTGCGAGACCGAGCGACACGCATATGAGAAGTGTGAGTATGAGCTTGTCATGGAAAGAATGCTCCAGATGCAGAAGATCCGCGAGGAGGAGGCAAAGTTGAAACAGGCACAGAAGCAGGGCATTACCCTAATCCCAAAAACTGCCAATGTCTAATTCTACGGAGGTTTAGCTTTTTCTCCCTTTGATTTTTCCATATTTAATTGTCTTTATTGATTTCTTCTATAGCGGGGATCATATGGTCTCCAGCTTTGTGGTAGATTTGGCATCACCTAGTGGCAACATTTTCTTTGCTTTGCTATTACTCAATCCATGAATGGTCACTATTAAATCCTGTTGGTAACAATAATATTTTGTGAAAATGGCACAAAGCCTATGTTGCACGGAAACGTTAATTTTCCAGATGAGAACGTTTCCGATTCGCATTTCGGCCGGAGACGTTGGGAGACGTGAAATTCACGAATCGGATGGCTCAAATGGTTAGAATAGCATTTCTATAATTTATCGGATGGCTCAAATGGTTAGAATAGCATTTCTGTAATTTTTCAAAAAGTGGAGGGCATTTTGTAATTGAGGATTTTTGGCAACTAAACTGACCTAATCGACTGAGTTTTTCAAATCGAATCCCTCCCCCTCCGTCTCTCTGTCTCTCCGTCGCCTCCGACTCTCCGGCGCCTCTGTTTCTTTGTAGCCTCCGTCTCTCCGTCTCTGTTTTGCGGTTTCTTCGTGCGTCTAAGACTCCAACTCATCGATTAGGTCTCTCTGACTTAGTTTGTCTCTCAATTCCCTTCTTGCTAAGGTATTAGTGTACCATTGTACCGTACATAGCTGATATATTAATGAAGGAATTGAAATAAACTTCAATTCCATTTATCTGGGATCAATATTTTATATTTACATGTTAATTAAATTAGGGGAAAAATTAGGGTGTGATATTTATTATGTTTGTGTTCTGTAATATTCTTTTATTATATTTATAATTATAATGTTTTGTTAATGTAATATACACCATTTATATTAAAATATTATTTAATACTAAGACGTTTCGGAACGTTTCGAAATATAAGACGTTTCGGAACGTTTCGAAATATTAATATTTTTGAAGTAACGTTTCGATGTTCGATGTTACGTATCGGTAACGTCTCGAAAACGCCGTACTGGAATCGGTGCAACATAGCACCAAGCTCCAATCCAAGAAAAATAATATCAGAACAGTCTCTTACCTTGTCAACGATTACCTTGTCAATGATAAGTGAAAGAATGATAAGTTATGAAATTTTTCTGATATTATTTTCCTTAATTGGAACCTTGGTGTAATTTTCCGTAATATTTTCCTTATGATATGGCTTGTAGTTCTTTAGAAGAGATAAATTAATTGTTGTGTGCTTAGTCGCTCATGAGTCATGAGTCCACAATCCAAGGGGTTTTGTGACACACTCGGTATTGGGGACATTGACAGTTATGTGATTGGCTAAACTCCCGCTAAGAGTACCCTTAGATTGTGTGATGTATCGATCATGCTTCTTGAGCAATTTCCTTACTAAATCCATTTCTCCTCTATTCAATGGTTGACCATCAGGTAGTTGAGAAGCCTTTTGCTTCTTGTTTTTAGCTTTCCCTCTGTTTCAGAAGGTTTTCCTAGAAACTACCTAGACGTTTGTTGTATGACCAGATTTGTTGCAATGGTCACACAACTTGGAATCGTCAGATGTTTGTCCTCTAGCTATGAGAGCTGACACTTTAAAGGTGGATGTCCCTTAGACTAGTTGCTTTCTACAGTCTTTCCACTTGACCAGGTTTAAGGCCTCCTTGAGATAGGGAAGAGGTAATGTTTCAATTATTCATCCTCTATCATCTTCATAGGTTGTGTGCTTGTTTGGGAAACATGTTAGGAACTTGAAAACCAAACAGCACAATTTTTTTCCCCAAATCATATTAGAGCCCAAAACCATGGTTAGGAAATAGGCAACATGTAATCTGCTTCTGAACAACCTCAGTTTATCCATATTCAATTTTGGCCAACCTTAATTTTATCTAAAAGCAAGTTTGCAGAGTCAATTCTACTCAAAATCTCTTTTTGACCGTGAAACTAAACACACCCTGAGTTCAAGTCAAGTAAGAACTCACAAGTTCAACCTTTTGAGTTCTGACTATCTTCTTGCCATGGAGAAAATCTGTATGACAGGACCACGGATGAGTGCCAAAGAGTTCAGTTTGCTGCCCAATATTCACCGAAGAGCTATAGTATTGCATGACACCCTTCTTGCCTTGCATGAGTTCTTGCAATATCACTTTGAGTTGGAAAAGAGTTGCTGCATGATTTATTGTTGAATAAATTCTTTAATTATGCCGTATTTCCTTGGATGTAGCATCAAGGAGATATCTCACCTATATTGTCGTGGAGTTTTTTTTTTTTTTTTTTTGATAAAAATATTGTCGTGGAGTTGCAAAGCCATGGTGTAGACCATATTGTTTTCAGCAATCCAGGCCTTGTGTGAGGAGAGATTTCTAAATTGGGAAAGTGAAGTGGGATAGGACTTGGTTCATGTTATATGAGTCGTGCCGGGCAGTGTAATGATGGGCTGAAGGCTTTTATGCTAGTTAGCGATGTATTCAAAAGCGGCTATGGGGCTGTTGCATTATAGGTTTTTTTTAGGGTGGGGAGGAATTGGTTAGAAGTGGGTGGGGCTATATATAGGATGTGCGGGAGGGCCTATGTTGTGAAGGTTGTAGAGAATTAGGGGGATTGGGAGAAGAACACATTTGAAACAAGTGCTGCTGCACTGTTCATTCCACTCATACACAATACTGAATCATACATGCCCTTTATTAGCCTAACCTTCTATATATATATATATATATATATATAGTGATAGGCTTAGTCTCTCAAGGCCCATTATCTAATCCACTATCCTAACAGATAATTAACTGATCCTATGACTAACTACCTGACTAACAACAATAACTAACTACCCCTTGGCCTCACAGAATTAGTTTAGCCATTAACTAACTAACTAACTAAGTATTATGGCCTCATAGGATTAGTTTTGTGTGAGTTAAATCCTAATTATTTTGCCCTAACACTTTATTTATGCTTTATATAATAATACTCCTTGTCCGAAACATCTTTGCCCTCAAGGATGATTGACAACAAAACACAAACATAAACTGATTCTATGAGGCCAAGGGGTAGTTAGTTGTTGTTGTTAGTTAAGTAGTTAGTCATAGGGTCAGTTAGTTAAGTAGTTAGTCATAGGGTCAGTTAGTTATCTGTTAGGACAGTGGATTAGTTAATGGGCCTTGAGAGTCTAAGCCTATCTAAGCCTATCACTATATATATAGACGGTTAGGCTAATGAAGGGCATGTATGATTTAGTATTGTGTATGAATAGAATGAAAAGTGCAGCAGCACTTGTTTCGAATGTGTTTTTCTCCCAATCCTCCTAATTCTCTACATCCTTCACAACAGCCTAGCACTCTTGGATTGCTTTGAGTTGGTTGGCATGTATGTTTCTTGGTCATTTACTCCGTAGAATCTTGTTAGACCTATACTCTTTCAGGTTATTGTTAATAAAAATATCATTTTGTACTTGAGGATGAGTTGCATAAAATTACCTTCTTTTTATATGCGTTAATAGAAGAGTCAGTTCCCGTTCGCAACTCTTTCAGTAGAAGGTGCAGCAGGTTTTAGTTCCCCTTGGTGGCCTTATATGAGTTCAATTCAATCTTCTCGGCGCCTAATTTTCTTTCTCTACCAGTCTCAGGTTCTTACAGTTCCTCATGCCTTTTCATTTATAACGCATTTGACACTTTTGACAGGGATCTTTGCTTGGGTCAGATGTTGCTTTCATCTTCTTCTCCTCCGATGGTGCAAGTTATTGGGAATGTTTGTGCAGAGACAGTTTTAGCCTGCTTACAAGTTGTGATGAACTATGTTTCAACAATTTCCTTTTCGGCCTGAAATATGTTCCAACATAAATGCATATTGTTTATGATGTTTCTTGTCTTTTTCTCTGTTGTTTAACCTTTCTACCGAAAGAGATAATAATAATTCTTGGTTAACAATAGCAGAGATGTCAAATGAAAGAGCTATTGACTCGAGTCAAACTAGTTGTCATGTTGCTCGAAGCAATCTGACGAGATAACTTCGCTTCTAATAGTCAGTTTTATTGAGAAAGCAATTTAAATCCTATACTCAATTTATTGTCCTTGTTGATTAGAATGTTTACCTTTGGTTTCAATAAATTATAAATTATAGGGAAAATTAATATTTTGGCCCGTAAAGTATTAACTCACTTTTGATTCACTCTCTAAAGTTTGACTTGGTAGGATTCGGTCTTTGAATTGTCGCCTACAACTTAGTCCTTGACCTTTTCTACTCACCTCTTGGAGTATTATTTATAAGTTGGTTCTTATCATTTTTAACTCATCATGAGTCAGCATTGAGTCATCCTATTTAGCGAAAAAGTGTAAGTGTGGCCGTAAACCTCAGCTCCATGTGGATTTTACGTAAAATTTTTTAAAAAGTAAAATGATCCAGATAGTAAAACGAGTTGAGAATCTATGAAGCACTGATTCTGGCAGTGTTTCCAATATAGGATGTCGATGTGTTATTTCAAATAATATTTGCTTGATTTTTGTTCTTGATTTTAACATGGTGTTTCCAATACGTGTGTTCAATATGTTGGATCCCCCCCCCCCCCCCCCCCAACGTATCAGTGCTTCATAGTTGAGAATTATACAAGAGCAGCTTTGAAAGAAGCATATGGGGTGTTCGACGGTTCAATTTCATTCTTTTTGCTTATTGATTTCTGCAAATTGCATACAGCGGTGAGGCTAGAAAGATAATAACGACAATTAGGGGAGATATTGAACTGAAAGAAGCTCAGATGGGTATGTTGTGTTCTTAAATGGACCCAAAACTGAACGTGTTTCACTCCTAAAAAACACTTCAACTTCTCAAAATTTTTTTTGAGAGAAGAATCAGACAAATCCTTCTTTCTCATCTAAACACCTTCCTTCCTTTTGAAAATGTTCTCTTCTGGATGATGAGCATGGCGAAGGTCCCATTGTGAGTTCCACCAAGTGGACGACGTAGACGTGGATATGAGATCTCCGAGTGTGATGTACAATGGGATCCTCAACTTGTTTTCTTGTTCAAATTGTTTTATTCCTAATTTCATGTAAAATCCACTAAGAGTTGAGTTGGAGGCCACTTAAGGTTTTTTTTTTGGCCGAATAGGATGACTTAGTGCTGACTCATGATGAGTTATGAATGATATGGACCAACTTATAAATAATAGAAAAGTTCAAGATTGAGTTGTAAGTGAGTTAAAATTTTGGGGACTGAATCATATTGAGTCAAATATCAAGAAGTGAGTTAATACTTCAAGGATAAAAAGATTAGCTTTCCTTAAATTATATCGGACAAACTTAATTGATTTTGAGCAATCTTAATAGACTATAAATTGATAACATTCCCTTTAGCCTCTGGAAAGCTTAATTGATAACATCACAATGACTATTAGTTCTAATGATGTTATTTCTCTTTTAACAACTTAAATTTATTTATATATTTTAAAGTTAAATTAGAATAATTTTTGTTTCTATGAAATGTTAAATCTAGACCTTTAAAACTTTGATCCAATGATGGTAGAGGGTAGTAGAGAGTAAAGAATGTTATCAAAGAAGAGAGTAAATGAGAGAAAAAGAAGGGAAATGGAAAAAGAGCAAATCCCAATCTATCGTATTTTAATATTGTCTTGTATACGTCTTCAGAATGAAGCTAGTTTGGAAATGAGAAGCGATATGGTCAAGAATACCTTTCAATCTGCAAGCGAATTTTTGTTACATTTATAATACATTTTGCTCGGAGATGTTGGTCTGAAATGAGTAACCAATTATTCTCGTTTGGGAATCAAAGTAATAAGTGGACGATTCCCTTCAGTTATAGAAATGGATCCTTCAAAAAAACTTGCAGACCTCCATCCAAATAGCCTTCCAATAGGCTTGAAAGAATAATGAGGAAACCCATCTATCCCCCCGGAACCTTTTAAGGCCCCATGGAAAAAAGATCGCTCTATTGTAACATGGATTATTTTGAACATGATAACCATCAGGCCTGATCGGGATGTTGAGGCCATCGGGTCAATGGGTTGTGATTACACCCTCATCAGTCATCACTGATCTACCTTAAATGTCGAGCTCCCTCTCTTATGCTGATCATGTTAGTTTATACTGTTAAACCACCGATCGACTAGGAACAAGTGTTAAACCACGGAAAATGACCTTTTCATCCCAAAAGTCCCATGTCTCCCACACCCCGTGCTGCGTCTCACCAGAGACGATCTCCAACGACGCCTTGCTGTCGCAGCTCCGCCATTAATTCTGCTGCCGACATGCTGCCGGATTCCACAGTCCTCCTCCGGCGGACTCTCACCGTCGCCTTATTCTTTGCCACTGTTTCTCTTTCTTGCTTGGTCCTTCTCTGGGATGTTGATTCATCCCAATTCCTCTCTCGCTTCCCCTCCTCTTATTCTCTTTCTGCCTTTCCGAACATTATACCGTCGGTTTATGATTCCTATGCTGTGAGTTCGATTGCTTCATGCGCTTCTTCTTTTGAAATACACATTATACTCTAATTTCTTTTGGCATTTCGGTTTATTCTGAGGATTTTAGCGGCTGTATTGAACTGTTCTGTTTGGCTTTTAGATTGAGAGGCTTGAAAGTTTAGCTGAACTTCTAGAGGTTAAACTCTTTCTAACTAACTTAAAAGCCATGAAAATCACATACTTTTGTTGACAAACTTTGCATTATCAGCTTTGCGTGCCTGCTATTTTCGTTTGCCTCCCGTCCTCCCTCTGTATTTTCAAATAAAAAGGTTGATGAGAATTAGAGGGAGGCTTATTGTTGTTATTTTGGTCTTTCTTTGTGTTGCTTGCTTGTTGAGTAGTCGAACCAGGAAGGAAGCTCTATAACAATATTTAAAATAGATATGATGTGCTTTGACAAATAAATATGTATATGCTCTAGGTTTTTACTGGGTACTGAGATCAGCTACATTTTCTTATCTAACACATACCAGGACTGATTGTAATTTGTTGATCGTACTTTTGCATATCTACTGCCTTTGTATTGAAAAACAAATGCAGACTGTAGTTTTGGAAAGAAATTCTTTCTTTATTAGAAAACTGAGGAACTTTAGGCTTCCTGTTCCCCCTCCTAATTGTTGTAAGATACATGTATGCTAACCACTCGGCTTTTGAAGGTTATTTCTGGTATCTGTAAATATGGAATGGTTGGCCTGTAGGGCAAATACTTCGTAGTTTGTTCACTGCAACAGTGCAACTGCTACGATTGACATGATTTCTTCATCTATCTACCACTTAGAAGGATTATTGTTTTTATCTCTTGCTTGGTTCAATTTCTCTAAAAGAGGGAACCTATTTATTGTCTTCTCGATCGGCATATTCTTCAGGTTAGCAATGAATATCGACTTGAAGGGATTTTGAATGAGGCTGCTATGGAAGACAAAACTGTCATCTTGACCACTTTAAACGAAGCATGGGCAGCACAAAATTCAGTGATTGACCTTTTCCTTGAGAGCTTTAGAATTGGTGATCACACCCGTTGGCTTTTGAACCATTTAGTGATTATTGCATTGGATCACAAGGCATTTGTACGCTGTCAGGCTATACATACCTATTGCTACTCTCTTGTTAGTGAAGGAGCTGATTTTCATGAAGAGGCATACTTTATGACTCCTCGCTACTTGGACATGATGTGGAGAAGGATTGATTTCCTACGTTCTGTTCTTGAGAAGGGATACAGTTTTGTGTTCACTGTAAGTTCTTCATATTACCTCCCTCTTCAATTCTCAATGAGCAGATTTTGTATGTCTTACAGTTATCTTTCATTTTATGACACACAGATTTGAAAGTCTGAGGCAGTGAAGTTTATTGAGTTTTGTATTGATTTTCTTAACATGCTACTTAACCGTGAATTTGTCTGCTATGTGAGTGAGGGAATACGCTGCCTTTGTTTTGATTCTGTCCTATCAATGTGTTATCAACTAAGCTTTCAAGGGGGAACATCTTATTAGGAATAACCAAAAAAAAAAAAAAAAAGAATGATCTTGTTAAGTGAAACATTTAAACTGAGATTGGCAGCATGCTGCAATTGCATTTTCTATTTAGTTTGATGAGGAAATGTAAAATTAGATTGTGATGAAGGTGAAGAATGTAGCAGCTTTTTATAAATAGCAATCTTTTAGATATTAAATTCACTCAAGCTGTAAAAATTGACTGTTTGCTTGATCTGAAGATCTAGCTCTAACTTCCACTTCTAAACTATCCTGGCTAAGGATGGATGAAAATTGTGTTGTGGCTTCAAAGGGTAACCTTGGGTTTGCTGGGTGTGGTGGTGTTACTAGAGACCATTCAGGAACTGGTGTTTAGGTTTTAGCAGGCATCCCTTACACTTCCTTTCTGACAGAATGATAGGATTTAAAGGAAATAAATAAAAGAAAAACAATCTAGAGTAGAATTTGAACTCTAGCCAACACAATCAATATGGAATATCATATATTTCCTTCATCCTCCTCTAGAAAGAGAATACGATATATTTATAGAGTCTTTGCCTAACTATAATTTCCTATCATAACTTCCTTAAACAGATTATTCCCTAAACAGATAATAACTAATAACTACTCCTAACTTCTCCTAACATGTGTCTTTCTTCAAAAGAGGACACATGGAACCCTAACACAGAACTATGGGGTTTATTTGATGACTTAAATCTAGCTTGGGATCAGGGTCATTGTGCTGTTATTGTCCAAGGTGATTCTATGCAAGTAAATTCTACTCCTCTCACAAAATTGGAATGTGATAATTGTGCATGCACAAAGGATGGATATTGCTGATTGTTATGCAACATAGGAAATTCAATCTCAAGGAAATTCAACTTGTCTTACAAAATTGAAATGTGGTAATTATGCATAAAGCAGACAAGCTCATCACCTGGAAAACGACTTCCCCAACCATCTGTTTGAACTTAATTTCCCATTTTCAGGGGCCCCCATTCCCTGAATAGTTCTTCATGTTTGTATTTTCTGCTTTTTGGGCCTCTGGCTCCATTTTAGCACACCCCCCCCCCCCCCCCCAAAAAAAAAAACCAAAAAAAAAAAAAATTAGAACCTTTCATTCATACAATCATACTTGTAAACCATTTTATTTCCTCCAACTGGTAGAATCAAACAATAGACAATAGTTGTAAATGCTCCTTTTTCAACCAAAATCTTTCACGTGTTTGATGAGTCAGTTTTTTAGCCCAAGACGCTACGGAAGCAAGAAAGTGGAAAATAAGAGATTTGGTCCACAGGAGGGTAAACCATTCTTTGGAACTCGTTTTTGAAGAGCTAAGAAAGGAGAATGGGAAGAGAGGGAGAGAGAGTTTGAGGAGAGGGACGAGAAAGGATTTGTCTTGTCCGTGGATGAGATTGAGGCCTCCTGAAAGCATGAGGAATTTTTTCTTTTCATTTCTTCTATTTTGCTCCATCATACACCACTGTGTCTTGTAAGTCGTGTCTTTGCTGTTAGGGAGAGACATCTATTTGTACTTTATAAACAATGCAAGAAGTACTTGAGGTTCCACCAGTGTTTTATTTCTACTGTTAGGATTGTATCAACAAAGATAAAAGTTATGAATAAAAGAAGATATGGGAAAGTTAAACAAACTTACATATGAAGGTAGACTCACATGCAAGGCATCTTCAATAGAATACTTACTTAGTGGTGTTTCCCCTTCAGGATGCTGATATCATGTGGTTCAGAGACCCATTTCCACGTTTCCATCTAGATGCAGATTTTCAGATAGCATGTGACCATTACACAGGAAGCTCTGATGATGTAAATAATAGACCCAATGGAGGGTTCAACTTTGTAAAATCCAATAATAGGTCGATAGAGTTTTACAAGTTTTGGTATTCTTCGCGGGAAACCTATCCTGGATACCATGATCAGGATGTCCTAAATTTTATCAAGGTTCATCCTTTCATCACTGATATAGGACTGAAGATTAGATTCTTGGATACAACCAATTTTGGTGGGCTTTGTGAACCAAGCAAAGATTTAAATGAAGTTTGTACAATGCATGCCAATTGCTGCTTTGGTTTGGTTAGCAAGCTTCATGATCTTCGAATTATGCTTCAAGATTGGAAACATTATTTGTCCCTGCCTCCAAGTTTGAAGAGATTGTCAGTTATCTCATGGAGGGTTCCACATAAGTGCAGGTTAGCCATATACTTCAGCTCTTTTTTTCTTTTTTAACATTCTCCTAACTATTTTATTCTCTCTTATTTTGCTTTAATGGCTCTCGTTGGTGTTAAATTCCTCTGCAGCCTTGATTCTTTCCATTATGATGGTTCACCAGAAAAAAGTGTTCAAGAGTAGAATGTTAAGAGTCTTTATCACATTTGTCTCATACATCAATGCTCCTATTGAAACACTCAAGTGAGGAGGAGACTTATATGTTTGACCAGCGTTCCTACTGTCAGCTTGTTGGCAGGCTTTAACGATGAGAATTTGAGTAGCTGCTGAAGATGGGTTTGTCAGATAAAGGTTTGAAGGGAAAATAAGCTTTGTTTATACCTGTCTACGGAATTATCAGGCAAAGCCGAATTAGGCATTATAAAAGATATAATATGTTTATTCAAAAGAAGAGTAAGTGTTAACCTGCTTGATTTTTTGTGCTTTGCACACGGTTGTCCAGCCAATAAGGTGCCGTCTTGTTTATTTTTGCGCGAATCCCTCAACCCTGCATCTCATTTTCCCTCTATTATGAAGTGTATAACGAATAATAAGTGTAGGTAGTTACTTTGTTGTCATAAATTGATGATAATTAGGTAGGAGGGCTAACTGAAAATGATTCCTTTTTTGGCTAGTTTGTTGATTATATTCTTTCAAGCTTTTCCATTTAATTTATTTTTAGTGGTTTGTGACTTTTGTAACTGAACTTATTTAGCTGTCGGTGACTGAAAGCGTTCAATGCTTCTCGCCGCCCACTCAACCCGGGCAGATTGAAATGTAAGTAGTTACGAAAATCACTCACAAGTACTCCCACGTTAATATAATAAAGATCTTAGTCTTAAATATAAAATATAGTTTTTATATATTAATTTTTTCTTAATTTACCTTTATTGATACTCTTTCAACAATAATCAAGAGGGAGAAGGAATGACTGAATTAAGGATTATGACTAGGATGTTTTAGAGAATATATATCATATTAATTAACTTAATCAATTTCCTTAATCTAATTAAATTAGATAAAATAAATTTTATATTAAGGACTAAAGGAGTACAGAGGCAGGGCGTAGTCAGTGTGTGAAATCATGTGGATTTATCATTTAATGAAAGAGGTTAGTTTTAACATGTGGTTGCTTGTGAAGTTGTGTGTTAATAAGGTTGCTCTACACATAATGTTCTCTATTTTTTCATAAAATAATAACTAATTGAGGGTTTAATAAACCAATCATCATTTATCAAAAAAGTTAAAATAAACTAGAGTATGTAAAATGAGCCATAACGTGGCAATATATAATAATCCAACATATACTAAGAAGGTGGAAGCATTATTGTAACACCCCAAATTTCTAACAGTTATAATAACAGAAATTTAAATGATTTTTATAAATAAATTCATGAAATTCGAAATAAACAACCTTGAGAAGTGTTACTGCCGCACTTGTACTGGGACAAGTACAAGGCTACTGATTACAAATAAGGTAAATTCAAACTTAAACAAAATATGTTTTACTCCAAACAAAATTAAATAAAATAAAATTAGATGAAAGTGCTTCCTCACTTCTCACTGCTAGCACCATCCCTTAGCACCTGTTTTACTGAAATTCTGCTCCCCGAAGGATCGTCGCAGCCCATGAACACAAACATCAGCAAAAGCTGGTAATCCTAATGAACAAAGATAATATAGAAAATAATAATAATAAATATAATGATAAATAAAATATTCACATGATATAAATATATATATATATATATATATATAATCTAAAATATTAGTTTCAATATCAAATATCATTCATTAATTTTTTTTTATTTCATTTGGACCCGGAAACCTACCAGTCCATTTAGTTAGTTGTAACACCCCCAAATTTCTAACAATAAAATTGCAATAATTTATATAAATAATTACTGAAATTCAAAATAACCAAAACTTGGGAAGTGTTACCGCCGCACTTAAACTGAGATAAGTGCAAGGCCACTTTATTACATTAACTTAAATCCAAACTTAAATAAAAATATCTTATTCAAAGTGTAAAATAAAATAAAATAAACTAGTTAGAATTGCTCATTGTTCTTCCTCACTTCTCACTGCTAGCCCCAACAGCCCAACTTTGAAACCTGTTTCACTGAAAATTTGCTCCCCCGAAGGATCATCACAGCCCAGAACATAAACATCAGCAAAAGCTGGTAATCCTAATAAACATAGAAAATAATAATAATAATAATAATAATAATAATAATAAAATATTCACATGATGATAAGAAAGAAAAATACCATATACATATATATAATTTAAAATATCAATTTCAATACTCATCATATCTATATATTCTCATCGAATCAAATATCATTCATTATTTTTATTAATTTCATTTGGACCCGGAAACCTGCCAGTTCATTTAGTTTAGTGGGAAGAGAATCATGGTAGACCCGGAAACCTACCAGTCACAAGTCATCAAATTGGCCATATCACAATAACATTTCGTCCTAATGTGCACATCTCTTCCCAAAGCTGCTACTAGTGTCCTATAAACTTGCCAGACACCACTTTGGGAAGAACGGATATAATCAAGTTCACATCAAATAATATATCGAGGCATAAAGCCTAAGAGTTGTGTTCATCACTTTAGAAGGTACCATCCTAAAGCTATCCTCCCACGATTTAAAGTATTTTAAATACACTCACATAATAAATGGATTTCTCGAGAAAATATATAAATATTATATATATATATATATATATATATATATATATGAAAGCATTTATAAATTTCAATCACATAAAATAGATTTCTCAAATTTACGAAAACCAAACCAAGTATATATACTGCTATTTATTAATTATGAAAACCCAAGGTAAAATCATTTAAAAAGAGAACACGTATATATTTTAACATAGGTGCAGATTGGACAAATTAAAAAGGGTATATATACATACATACATACATACATACATACATACACACATGCATATATACATACAAACATGCAAAAGCTAAAGCATTCAAGGTAAAAGATGTAAGGTATTATATATATTAATGAAGAATATATATAAGTTTCAATCATGAAAAAAACCAAGGAGTTTTGCTTTCATAAAGTAATTCGGAAAAATGAACATATATATACATATAAAAATGCAGTGATACATTTAAGGGTTTTTCACAAAAATCGAGACCGACATGCAACAACTAACTCCTATTGTTCTGGGGATTAGGATTACTTGATCTTTGTTTTTGCTAACCTCTTAGAAAATAATTGACTTAGAGTAAGAATAGAAGAAGTAGTAGAAGAGAATAGTAGAAGAGAAGATGAATATTCAGGGTTAGGCTAGACCTCTATTTATAACTTAGAATTAGGGTTTAGCTTTGTCTCTTTTACTATTGTCAACTCATTAATAGGGTATATTAAATTAAATCAATCAACCATGATGTGAATTCAATGTGATAGGGTATATCACATTAATTCAATCAATCATGATTTGAATTAATGTGACTTGGTTGGCAGTAATGGACTTATTACCTAAAAACAATCATGGTCATCAATCAATCATGATGTGAATTTAATGTAATATGGCTGACAAGTAATGAAATTATTACCTAAAATCTATTTCTTAGTGCACAAGCTGAAAATTCCTAAAGCAATTAGGACTAGGAGTATTTGGCCCACCAAGATTATATAAAATTAAATAAAATAAATGGGTTATTACTATTAATAAAAATCTGGGGTATTACATTAGTTTAGTGGGAAGAGAACCATGGTAGACCCGGAAACCTGCTAGTCAACCCTGTGACCTGGAAACCTGCTAGTCACAATTATCAATTGGCCATAAACATATCTTCCTAGTGTGCACACTTCTTCCCAACGTTGCTACCAGGGGCGGAGGCAGAGGGTGCTAGGGGTGGCCCTCGCCTCCCCCAAAAAAAATGCAGATAAAGACCCAGATTTTTATAATATTATAATTTAGCCTTACAAAGTTTTAAGTTTTCAATTTAGTCCTTCTTATTTCTATATAGAAGGACTAAAATAGAAATATTAAAATGTTTGTAGGGCTGAAATGTAATTTCATAAACACTTAGATTCTATTATATAAAATTCGCCCCCCGTAACTCTAATTTCTGGCTCCGCCTCTGGTTGCTACTAGTGTCCCGGAAACCTGCCAGACACCACTTTGGGAAGAATGGATACTATCATTTTCACATCAAATAAATATCAAGGGCATGAAGCCCATAAGTTGTGTTCATCACTATGGGTGGGACCACCCCAAAGCTATCCTCCCACTATTAAATTATTTTAAAATACACTCATAATAAAATTCCTAAATTATTTATATTATTTAATTATCTTTTATATACTTTTCTATTATTTAATTAAATATTGGATACAAGGATATTTTGATATAAAATCTAATCATGTCATATTTCTTTATGTAACGAATATTATATAAAGAAGGAAAGAATATTAAATAATATAGCATCAGACACAGCTAGCATAAACGTTAAAATTAATGTGCTTACTTTATTGATAAATAATGAATAATATATAAACATTGCATTGTGATAGCCCGATTCTTTTAACATAGTTAGCATAGAAAGGGTAAATATATAAAATATAAAATAAACAGATATATATTCTATATAATAAATAGTATATATAATAAGATTTTCTAATATAAATAATATAAAAAAATATATAATATGAAATTATTATAATTACTATAAATAGAAATAGATTATATTATATAATCTAATTAATAATAATGTAATTAATATATTCGTATTTCAATTTATTATGATACAATATATTTAACATTTCAATTACATTTTATATTTCTATTTATTCTAGTTAAAATCTAGGATCATAGCTAATATCTAGGATCACTAAAAATTAGCTAACCACATGCTTATAATAATATAAAAATATCAGCACTTTAAAAACTAAATAACTTAATCCCTCTTATTGTGGAGATCAGCAACGTGCGGAAATATGCAACGTTAACCACGTAGGGGAAGAAAACTGAGATTATTAGCTTCAACATATTTAAAGGGTATATATATTTAATATATATTTATATGTTTATATTTATATTTATATTTATTTTAATGAAAGACACATGCTGTAACACCCCCAAATTTCTAACAATTATAATCACTTAAAACTACGATAATTTTTAAGATTAACTATTGAAAGTCAAAATAAACTACTTTGGGAAGTGTTACCGCCGCACTTGTACTGGGACAAATGCAAGACTACTTATTACATTAGCATAAATCAGAACTTATACATATGTGTTTTATTCAAAACAAATAAAATAAAATAAACTAGCTAGAATGATGATCTTCCTCTCTTCTCACTGCTAGCCCCAACTCTTGGAACCTGTTTCACTGAAATTCTGCTCCCCCGAAGGATCATCACAGCCCATGAATACACACATCAGCAATTGCTGGTAATTCTAATAAAACACAATCTATATAGCTCAAATATATTAGTCAAATCAAATATACAATCACATGGCGATTGAATCAACTATTAATTCCAATAATCATCATGTATACATACACGTACATATATTCACACCGGATCAAATATTGTTCATTATCTTCATTAATTTCATATAGACCCAGGAAACCCTGCCAGTCTATTTAGTGGGAAGAGAATCATGGTAAACCCGAGAAACCCTGCCAGTTTACCCTGTGACTCGGGAAACCCTGCCAGTCACAATCATCAATTGGTTATAAACATATCTTCCTAGTGTGCACACCTCTTCCCAAAGTTGCTACTAGTATCCCGGGAAACCCTGCCAGACACCACTTTGGGAAGAACGGATACTATCATTTTCACATCAGTGGCATAAAGCCCAACAGTTGTGTTCATCACTTGGGAAGTACCGTCCCAAGCTATCCTCCCACTATTAATTCATTATAATCACACACAATCAGGAAATTCAATCTTGTCATAATTATCAATTTCTTTATTGAATGTATCGGTTACTCAAGGGCATAATGACTTTCCAAATTATTCAAGAGTATAACAATTCAAATATTCGATATAATAGCCAACACATATTATAACTCAAATACCTATATGAGTAAAGTCTAATTATTTAAAATACACACATAATCAAATTCCCTATTTAACCTATAATTTAATTACTCACTACAGGTTCCTATAAGGTTGTCATGAGAAATTCCCATGACCATCATTTAAATCCTTGGTTATACTCATTATCCCTTTTTCTCATGGGTTCCATATGAGGTTGTCATGAAAAGTTCTCATGACCATCATTTAAATTCTTAATTTTTCATTATCCATTTTACTCATGGGTTTCTATAAGGTTGTCATGAGAAGCTCTCATGACCATCATTTAAATTCCTGGCTCTACATATTATCCATTTTACTCATGTGTTCCTATAAGGTTGCCATGAGAAGTTCTCATGACCATCATTTAAATCCTTAATTTTTCATTATCCATTTTACTCATGAGTTTCTATAAGGTTGTCATGAGAAGCTCTCATGACCATTATTTAAATCCTATGAACTTCTACTCATCATCCCTTTTTATATTAATCTAAGACTCATGAGGATTAGAATCACCTATCAAAGTTTTCATAAATCTAACTTAAGACTGATGAGGATTAGAATTACCTATCAAAGTTTTCATAAATCTAACCTAAGACTCATGAGGATTAAAATTACCTATCAAAGTTTTCATAAGACTACTCATGGGGATTAGAAAATTACCTATCAAAGTTTTCATAAGACTACTCATGGGGATTAGAATTACCTGGTTTCTGTTTGCTAGCTTCCTAGAAAATAAATTGATGAGAGTCCGGAAGGAGGATTTGAGAAGAGAAGGTAGCAGAGAAGAAAACTATCGAGCGTTGCTAGGTTTAGACGGCTAAACCTAAGTTTATAATTAAAATTTAGGGTTTAGCTATGGGCTGGGCTTTATTTTATTATTTCCAATTATAACACAATTCAATTAAATATCTAAATTTCTATTATTACTATAATTATTTCTAATTAATAAATTGTGAAATAATATACACATTATTAAATTCTAAATATTTATTTACTATATTATTATTATTATTATTAAAAATCCGGGGTATTACACATGCACTTCAAACACCAAAATAATAATAATAATAAACGACACCCCAGAGCTCAACACAAAACACACAGAAACATATGAAAATCCAATTTGGGTTTTAATCACCAAAAGAAGGCGTACAGGTTTTATGGAAATATAGATGATTCATGCACGAAGGCGGCATCTGAAGCAAAGGAAAAGATACATGTATATTTAATTTATGCGAAAGGATATATATAAATATATTATCTAATTCAACACCAAAGCCGAGGTGATCAAGAAAAAGGTATGCACCAAGAAATTGATCGCAACAATTACTCATAGATACCGAAAAATGAAAGGCATATAAATCTACAATGCAGCAATGTCTTTAAGGGTTATTATGAAAATCAAATTGTTTAAAGGATTAGGATTGCATATAATATATTTTATATATAACAACCCTATCAAAATTTATATAAAACTAACCTAAGACTCATGGGGATTAGGATTACCTAGTCTCAGTGTTGTTAACCTCCTAGGAAAACAATTGACGAGAGTACAGAACGAGGATTTGAGAAGAAGAAGTAGCGGAAGAGAAAAGTATTGAGCGTTCGCTAGATTTAGACGGCTAGACCTAAGTTTATAATTAAAATTTAGGGTTTAGCTATTGGGTTGGGCTCTTTACTTATTCCCGATAAATGAATTAAAACAAATTGTAGAGTTTTATTATTAGATATATTTTGAATCCGATGATGAATTCAAAAATTGAAAATATAATTTGATCTAACTACTCCTAAATTCTAGGATTTAATCCTGACTAATATAATATTAGTATTTATAAAATAATATAATTACCACAGAAACAATACAACCTTATTAATTTTTATTATTTTGTTAGTATTATTTTAATCTATCATTATCATTACAATTTCTATTATTATTATTAATAAAAATCCGGGGTATTACAATTATTGTTAGCAGAAGTGATCTAAGCTTTCGAAGCCTTCCCTGATGGACTCATATGAGAACTATCACCTGAAAAATAGTAACCATCAATCCATCTGATCGGGCATACAAGTAACTGCTCGTAAGGTGTCAAGTGAGATAATATAAGATCATAGCATTATCAATAATGTCACATGGCAACATATATGTATATGTATCAATTCATAATATTAATATCTCATTTTTCATATTTAGCACACAAGTATACGATAATCAATATACAAAAATTTATTATCCATCCTCTTTTATTTCCTTTGACTGGACCCATGGGTTAGCACTCACCCATCTGACTGGTAGTTCAACTCAATGAGCTCACTGATCAAGTGATATGGACTGGCCAAAATCCACAGAACACAAGACCAGACTATGGGTTCCCCCTCTAACATATTAGTGAGGTGTCAAGGCCCTATTAAACACGATTGGGCCAAAGGACTAACTAGTGTACACCTAGAAGCCCACTACCTTATTTCCTGTTTTTGTACAAGATTTCACCCCCTTATTTCCTCTTTGAATAATCTCTCATCAAATCCACATCCACCATCCCCCTTATGTAATTCATAAGTTACTAATAGAATATTTTCAATCTCATAATTCCACACAAATTCATATAATATAATATCACTAGTCATTTCTTCATGAAAATAAATGCCACAAGGCAATTTGCATAATCAACATAGTTTGATAGTTTTATATAATTAAAAACACTCACAAACATCATACAAACATGCACAACAAGAGGAAAGTCGTTATCTCCCACCAAAACCGATTATTATCACATCGTTCTTAATCCAAGAGCTCAAACACACGCTAAAATCAATCTTATTGATAGGCTTCACTGTGTCTTCATGCCGCTACTGTGCTATTCAATTGATAGCTGGGGGATTTATATACCTCCCACGTGATGGATAAAAGGAGCCACGTGCCCCTTTATCCTTTTCTTATTATTATTATTATTATTATTATTATTATTTTTTGGGTGTATGTGTATGTGTGTGTATATATATGTATTATAATATAAAATATAATTATATATTTATCATTTATAATTTTAAATTCATTTATCTTATAATATTGACAAAAACTCTTAATTTTGCATTTCTAGATCTCCTCTAAACCTCAGAATACTTAATAAATCAAATCCTAAAAAACTTAATTACTATAATAAAAATTGGAATGTTACACACATAGTCTGAACGTACGAAACACATTGAGATTGACTATCACTTTGTATGAGATAAGATCAAGGAGTACTTCATTTCTTCATTTCTATAGGGTAAGTGCAGTATAGTAACCAATTAGGCGATCTTCTGACTAAGGCCTTAAAAGGGACTCATGTCAACTATCTTTGTAATAAGTTGAGATTGATTAACATTTATGTTGTAACTTGATGGGGAGTCTTAAGAAATATGTATTAATTTAATTGATATGTAATCAATCAGGATTGCTATCAATCAGGGAGTTATTAGGGAATTATTCTCATTAATGAGCCATTAATATTGAGGCTCCCCTATGTATATATACACTATGTACATGAATATAGAAGTTATTCAGAGTATTCTTTCTCTCTAACTTCACAAAAAAGAAATAGACCATGACATCAAACAAAATAAAACGGATTTGTAGTGATTAGCCTGAGCTTGCAGATGTTAAAACATACTTTCATGTATTGTTTTATTTTCAAAGCAAATATAACAACTGTCTAAAAATACACCCAACAAATGATGGCTATCCACACAGAAATTTCGAAAATATACAAATTCATTTTGTTTCAGATTTGAGGGTACTTTTGGAAATCTAGGGACCCAAGGGCAAAAGTGTAATGTTCGAGTCTAGATACTATGGTCTCACCATGATGAAGTGTCACAGACAGAATTCTAAAACGAGATCTACAAATTTTTTTTTTTTTTTTGGGGGGGGGGGGGGGGGGGAAGGGGGCTTGGGGAACTTTACTAGGACAATCGTTGCTATAGGAGCTCAGAATCACTCAATGATGAGGGTAGATTTGCTTTATAGCCGGAGGAAATATTAGGGAGGAAGCTGATGCAACAAAGCAACATGAACATACCATTGACTCAAAATTTTTGATCCATTTGGGAAAATTCTGAACCTAAAAATGACACTTGGGAGGACCTTCCTTAAATCAAGGAACAACTCCCTCGCTTTTCCACTGCTGCAGATTTTTCAGGTGAGATTGTTATGTAGCTTTAGTAATTTCAAAAAGTTTTAGTATTTTCATATGCTTTGGGATAAATTAAATTTAAGTGGGCATGTTGGTCACTAGATATTAGTTATGCCGCAAAGTATTGTATATTCTCTTTATACCTATTGAGCATTTTGTCCAATGAATTGCCACTCGTTTCACCTTTTAGCATTAAAAGGGAATTACAGCGTTCTCTCAATTGGACCTAAATCTAGTTACGAGTACTACCAACTAAAATGAAGACAGGAGATGAGCAAAAGATAGCACTTTCACTGCAATTCAATCTTTTTTCACAAATTGAGTTTTACATCTTATCTTTTATTATTTCATTTCAAATGACCATAACTTATTAAATTGAAAATTTATTGTGGGAATATTACAAATTCTCCTTTATTCTCTCCTACATTTCCTCCATCTGTTACTCCTTATTTTTCTCTTTATTTGTTTAGTCTTATCTCTCTATATAAGGAGATATTGTATCACAATATACATCAATAAAATGAGAATACTTTTTCTCTCAATTGTCCACATGGTATCAGAGCATTGAGAAGAAGAAGTGATTAATTGATTAATCTAGACGTTGCCCACTGTAACGCCTTCAAATTCTGAGACGTTGCCCACTGCAACATCATCAGAACTCGTCCAAACGTTACCTAGTCACGTCCGACTCTGTAACATCAAATCCCACTCGTGAATGTGCGTCTCTATCCCAGTCTCGTCCAACTGGTCCTTCAAGATCGTCCAAACGTGTCTCTGTCCCAGTCTCGTCCAACTGATCCTTCAAGATCGTCCGATGATCACAATTCAGCTTCGTCCGACGGTCCTACTCGTCACCCAGTCACGTCCGACTGAAGGTTCACCCAGGTTCATCGTCATCTGTCGTCGTTCTCCGTTGCAATTCCAGAGCTCGTCGAACGCCGTCAACGTTCGTCGTGATTTATCACTGGTTTGTCATCCTCAGATCTCCAGTCGTCAATCAAGGACAATCAAGTTGTCGTCAATCTCTGCCATCTCCAGAACGCGCCATCGTCATTGTGAATCTCTGTCGTCTCCAGAGCCTCGCCGAACGTTGTCTCGTCCGACGTCTCATCATCTGTGATTGCCTTGGTTTGCGGACTCGTCATCCGCTCTCTGGTCCATTGTTCTCGGATCAGTTAAACTCCGACTCATCGACCTCCAACTCGTCCGTCTTCATCTCAACTCAAGCCTCGTCATTCAAGCTAGCGCAGGTTCACGTTTTTCAGTCTGGGCTATCGAGTTTCATTTGGCATTTGACTCTTTGATTTATTATTGGGCTTTGGTTTATTACTGGGCTCCATTTATCATTGGGCTTTATTTGTTTCTTTTCCTGCTCACATCTGATTGTCACACTGCGGCTGTTTGGGCTTCATTTGGCCATTGAATATTACTTGGGCTAAGAACCAGAGAAATGGTGGTGTTGGAACCTTAAGAAGTTGTGGGATCCATCTCAGAAACTGTCGCTTCGATGTTACTAGCCAAGAAGTGTACCTTTCTTCATGCCCTCAAAGCCTCACAGAATAAACAAATATGGATAGTTGACTCTGGAGCATCGGATCACATGACTGATTGTCCTCAACTATTCACAACTTATGTCCCATGTGCCGGTAGTCAGAAGGTTAAAATTGCTGATGGTTCTCTTGCTCCTATTGCCGGGAAAGGAAGTATTTGGATTTCTGAGTTTATCACTCTTGAATCTGTTTTCCATGTACCAAAATTAGCATGCAATTTGTTATTCGTTAGCCAATTGACAAAACAAACCAACTGTTGTGCCTCATTTCTGCCCTCTCATTGTGTTTTTCAGAACCTATCATCAGGGATGACAATTGGCCGTGCTAAAGAATATGAGGGGCTCTACTTTCTTGATGATGTTGAAGTAAGTCACCAACAACCGATTCGGGTATGCAATTTTGTATCAACCTCTAGAATTGATGACATCATGTTATGGCATAAGAGAATGGGTCATCCCAATTTTTATTACCTATCTCGTATGTTCCGCTCTCTCTGTTCAAATACTAGCATTAATCTGAAATGTGAGATATGCGAATTAGCCAAATACCACCACTCATTGTATCCTAGAGCTCCATATACACCGTCCAAGCCTTTCATTACCGTCCACAGTGATCTGTGGGGACCTTCTCGCATCCCAAACCGTGCCAAAACAAAATGGTTCATCTCTTTCATAGATGACCACACTCGCCTATGTTGGGTCTATCTCTTAAAAGGCAAGTCTGAAGCTCCCTCAACATTCATGCAATTCTTCAATATGGTTAAAAACCAATTTGATACAACCATCAAAGTATTGCATAGTGATAATGGCACAGAGCACTTCAACCACACCTTGAGTGTTTTCCTCCAAACACATGGTATTATCCACAAAAGCTCCTGCCCTAACACCCTCCAACAGAATGGGATTGCTGAACGTAAAAATCGACATATCCTCTATGTTGCTAGAGCACTCATGCTAACTAGCAATGTGCCAAAGTTCTATTGGGGGGATGCCATTCTACATGCCACCTATCTCATTAACCGAATGCCAAATCGAGTCATATCTTTTGAAACCCCTCTTCAACGGTTCAAGAGTACCTTTCCCATCACCCACCTTGAGACTGACCTTCCTTTTCGTGTGTTTGGTTGCTCTGTGTATGTCAATATGCACTCTAATAGCAAGTTTGACCCTCGTGTAGTGAAATGTATCTTTCTTAGACCCTCTTCCACTCAAAAGGGATACATCTGCTTTGACCCCATTTCCAAACACACCTTCGTTAGCCATGATGTCACCTTCCATGAAGAGGTTCCTTTCTATTCCAAGTCTTCAATTCAGGGGGAGAGTATAAGTGATGAACCTCAGACTTGGGAACCAGAACCTAACAGAGAGTATATAGTGATAACACCATCTGAGCCGTTACCAACACCGTCTCCTGTGCCATCTCCTGTGACACCCTTACCATCCGAGCCGTTACCTACACCGTCTCCTGTGCCACCCTCACCATCCGAGTCGTTACCTACACCGTCTCCTGTGCCACCCTCACTGTTGACAGAACCACCTTTACCATCTCCTATGCCACAAACTAAACTAACTGAGGGAGATATAGAAAAGCAAAAAAACAAGTATAAGGATGGGTTGGTGTACTCACGAAAACAAAAATCAAAGGAAAGAGAAACCCTTGCTTCTGAAGCACCAAAGGTGTCAGAACTGGTGGTAGTTCCTGCAACATCAGAAGAGGTAGCAACGGTAGTATCTAAAGAGGTTAGTAAACAATTTGACCTTGATTTACCAATTGCACTCAGAAAACATCAGCGACCTTGCACATTGCATCCAATTCAAAAACATATGTCTTATAAGGCTCTCTCCTCTCGTTACCAAGCATTTGTTACTAATCTGGATAAAATATGCATTCCCAACAACATCCAAGAGGCAATGCAGATACCAGAATGGAGAAAAGCAGTTATGGAGGAAATGGGAGCACTAGAAAAGAATGGAACATGGGATATAGTTGAAAAACCTAGAGGCAAGAAACTTGTCAGCTGTAAATGGGTATTTACCCCTAAATATATGGCTGATGGTACTCTAGACAAATTAAAAGCTTGCTTGGTAGCAAGAGGGTTCACTCAGACATATGGTCTAGACTATCAAGAAACATTTGCACCAGTAGCAAAGCTAAACACTATTAGAGTACTATTGTCTGTGGCAGCCAACCTAGAATGGCCACTTCATCAGTTAGACATCAAGAATGCTTTTCTAAATGGAGAGCTAAAAGAAGAAGTATACATGACTCTACCTCCAGGGTTTGAAAAAGGCAGAGTAGATCAAGTATGCAAGCTGAAGAAATCATTATATGGCCTAAAGCAGTCTCCCAGGGCATGGTTTGACAGGTTCTCCAAAGTCTTAAAGTCAGAGGGTTACAAACAAGGATTATCAGATCATACAATGTTTGTCAAAACAAAGGAAGGAAAGAAGTGCATCCTCATTGTGTACGTTGATGACATAATCCTTACAGGAGATCATATTGAGGAAATATCTAGGATAAAAGTTGCACTTGGGAAAGAATTTGAAGTCAAGGATCTTGGAAACTTGAAATACTTCCTTGGGATGGAGGTTGCTAGGTCAAGACTAGGCATCTATGTCTCTCAAAGAAAGTATATATTTGATCTTCTAAAAGAAACAGGCATGCTTGGTTGTAGTCCCGAGCCAACTCCTACTGTGGTTCAGAAAAAGAGAAAGAAGAAATCTCAGTCAGATAATAAAGAGGAAACAGAAGGTGACTCAGAGGATGAGATTGAAGAAGAAGAAGAAAATTCAGACCAAGAAGCTATCGATAAAGGAAGATATCAGAGGCTTGTTGGAAAGTTGATTTATCTCTCTCATACAAGACCTGATATAGCCTTTGCTGTAAGTGTTGCTAGTTAGTACATGAGTGAGCCAAAGAAGAATCATATGGAAGAAGCTTACAGAATTTTGAAGTATCTAAAGGGCACTCTTGGCAGGGGGTTGTTCTTTCGGAAACAGGAACGAAGAACTGTTGAAATGTACACTGATGCAGATTGGGGAGGAAGTCATCCTGACAAGAGATCAACCTCTGGTTATTGCTCTTCGTATGGGGAAACCTAGTTAGCTGGAAAAGCCAGAAACAGAGGGTCGTATCTACGAGCAGTGCTGAAGCTGAGTTGAGGGCACTAGCTCAAGGAATAAAGGAGGAATTGTGGCTGAAACGGGTTTTAGATGAGATACAAGTCAACGTGGATTTACCACTGAAACTCTATTGTGATAATAAGGCCGCCATAAGCATGGCCTTAAATCCTATTCAGCATGAACGGTCGAAACATGTGGAGATAGATAGACACTTCATCAGGGAAAAAGTAGAAGAAGGGATCATCCGTCTCACTTATCTACCAACGAATCTTCAAACTGTTGATGTATTGACAAAGGGGTTACTCAAACCTTCTTTTGAAAGTTGCATAAGCAAGTTGGACATGATTAATATCTATGATCCAACTTGAGGGGGAGTGTGGGAATATTATAAATTCTCCTTTATTCTCTCCTACATTTCCTCCATCTGTTACTCCTTATTTTTCTCTTTATTTGTTTAGTCTTATCTCTCTATATAAGGAGATACTGTATCACAATATACATCAAAAAAATGAGAATACTTTTTCTCTCAATTGTCCACATTTATCTTCCCTGTGATTCATTTACAAATCCTATTCACAAGAAAAAGGAATCAATCAAAGATTTTCATGTTGATAAGAGTAACCATCAAAACACAAAACAACCTTGTCGAACTTGCACAGTTCTTTTAAGATCGCCCCATAGTGGCATGAATGCTTATTATTGACAGATTTAAATAACAAAAAATTCTAGCACTTACCAGTCACAGAACCTCATGTAGAGTGGATAAATGTAACTAACTCTTCATCATATCAAATGTTGCGAACAGAAATCCTTCTCTCTGCACAACCAACAACAACAATATCAAGAGCAGGGGAAGATACACAAGACAAGATAGGTGAATTCCATCCCTTAAACTCCTCTTTTTTTCTTTGTGCTTATGTTCCTTCCAAAGTTGCATTGGACCTTGTTCACTCCCAATAAGAACCTATTTAAATGCTTCCGTGTTACACAAGATGATTGCATATCTAAATAGCACAAGTTGTAATTAGAAACTTCATAAGGAAAGAGGTATCACCTTGTTAAGGTAATTATCTGGATGGATTTTACAACTGACAATAAACTTATCATCTAACTTCATGTGTTCAAATGGAGCAAGGTTCTGATCAATTCCCTTGAAAGCCCATATGAACATGCCACCATGAGCATCAACACTAATGATATGCTTCCCAAACAATAGTAAGAAATTGACTTTAGCATTATGCTTGCTCCAAGTTGCTACCTGAAAGAGGCATAACATTAAATTAAATTTCATACGAAAAACACTAATTTTATTTCCTTCAAGCATTTCTTTTGGTAAGTTGCCATCAACTTTATTAGTGATATTTTAAGTTTCAAACTCAAGCTGACCAAAATTGAAGAAAATTTTGCAATAAAAAATTCAAAAAACCTAGTATGCAGAACAAGAAAATGAAAAATAAACAAAATATATAAAGTTGTCAGCGGTAACTTTAACATACAACATGAACAGCTTACAGTTTTTCCTTTTATTTTATTTTTGTGTTGAGGGAGTTTTTTTGCAGCGTATCATGGGGAAAACCTGGTGCACACGCTTGAAAACTGCAATGTCACTTCCTTATGAAGCAGAACTGTATTCACTTTAGCAAGCAAGAGCTCTAATCTTCTTTGGCAGCTGAGGACCTTTCATAACAATAGAATATTGCAGTAAATAAAGGCTTGATCCATAAATTATGTTGAACTGAATGAAAACTTAATAAGAAACATTTAAGCCTCACCAAGGAACCAAATTGAGCTTTGCACACTGCATTGAGAAAATGGTGACAGTCAAGTTGATTGAAAATTATAGCACAGAATGATATGATCAATACAAACAGGTCAAATTGATAACAAACTATTCAAAAGATTATGAGCAGTCTTGACATTACATTATAGATATGAAATGACTAATACAAACAAACAAAATAAATATCAACATCAACATTTTTAAAAGATTTTGAGCAATAGTGAAATTACGTTATAAATCTGGAAGGCTTTCCCAATACTGACAGTGACAACATTTTCAGTACCAAGTCTCTGAATTGATATAGGGACATTGCTCGTTATGTATCAAATTGCTCTGTAGGGTTCAATTATACCCATCTTTTGCTTCCAAAATAGTAGAAAGGGAGAAACCCTGAACAAGAACAACAAACTATAGTTACTAGGAAGACGATTGGCGGCAAAACGCAAATAACAAAAGCAACACCAAACATTAGAGTTGGCCAACCCAGCTTAGGGCTCGAGTAATAGAAATAACAAATATGAAAAACCAAAAAGAAGGCTAGCAAGATGAAACACGGAGCCATAGAATTATCATTGTCATTAACAAACAATTCCGGCCTGGAGCAAGAAGGCAGAAGCCATAGAAATAACATACATGGAAATTTTTTTAATCCAATAACCTACCTATTTGACTGAGAGTGAACTGAGAAAGCAAAATAAAATTATAAGGGCAGACGACTATTACTGATTTATTTATTTAGCAACGTCAACAAAAATTGAAGTTGGAGATGGAGAGGGACGAACGGATGAACCTGGAGCAACAAGGAAGAAGCTCAGAAGAGAAGCTTGGAGAGACGACAGCAGAGAGCGAGAAGCTCAACTGCCGGAGCACGAGAAGCACATGAAGCAGAGGCGACATGCGAGAAGCTTGAGCTGGAGCATGAAGGCCGAAGAAGGAACAGGAAGAAGGAACAGTAGTGACGGTCAGCAGTGACGAGGCAGATACGAGACTTGCGAGGCTGGGAGAGTGAACGAATGAGAGGCGAAACCGGCAGAGAATAGAGTGTCGCCACATTTAAGACCTGAGAGAGGCAGGGCGTTGACATTTGAGAGGGCGTTAAGGAAAACACCGATGGCGACAAAGAAGAAAGGAGGAAGCGCCTTTTGGAAAACCAACGGGGGAGCTGGGGACTGGGGGGAAGAGCTGGCCGAACGCGGTCGCGCGGGAAAGAAAATGATGGGTGTGTTTGGGTTGACGGTAGGAGCGGTGGCTTAAAAGCTATCTGATTTTTTTTTAAGTCCGGTAGGAAAAAAGTCAAGTTGTAAATGGTGAGTTGTGTTTGGATTGTCAGTCTAGCTTTTTGCAGAAGTAGCTTTTTTCTTAATTGATGAGTGTTTGGATTATTATTTGAAAAATTAGTTAAGATAAAAAATGACTGAAAATGGCATGAATCATATTAAGTACTACTATACATATTAGTTGTATATTAGGATAATAAAAATTTTAATTTGGAAAAAAGTTAAATGATTATTTAAAAAATTAATAAACAATAAAGTCCTTAATTATATATATTTAATGGATATAACTGTTTATAAAATAAAATGCATATAAATAATACATTTAATTTCTCCTAATGCTATGGCGGACAATTTTTTCTCTGATTCTATCACGAAGATGATTCATTTGTGTTGAAGATAATATATTGATATTCTAAAATATTCTACAGAATGCACACCAAGTAAATTAGATTGCTACTAGTACTACTACTACAACAACAACAAGAAGCCTTATCCCACTAGGTGGGGTCAACTACATGGTTCATACGACGCCATTATACTCTATCAAAAACCAAATGTAAATTAGATTAACAAATAAAAAAAATTCACTTTTACCATGTAATTGGCAATTACAAATTGCTCTTATCTGATTTTGTTTGTGGTGTTAAGATGGAAAAATTGTCTCTTCAAATATTAGTGTACACGTAGCTCATTTTAAGGCTCACTTAAAAATTGTAACGTTCAAGTAAACAGCCGTAAATATTGGAGGATTAGGAGGCAGGCTTATGACACTTGAGGGATAAAAGGTCAGAACATTGAAGAGGAAAATGTGATCAATCCCCCAGCAAAGTACTTCAGTTACGTGTAAATGGATGCAAATGCAAATCTTTACTTGGAAAAATTACATGCAAGAACCAAAAATTTTGATAAATACATGATACTTCACAAGCACAGAATCTCTATAAAACCAATATTTTGAGTCATATGGAAAGGCATTGAGATCAAATTATGGACAGTTATAGACAAAGCAAAATGAATGAAGGATGTACATATACACCTTTACTTGGAAAAAACTCAGGCCAGAAGCTGAAATTACGATAAACCAGTATGCCACTCCACAAGCAAAGAATTACATTTAAGCAACAATGTTTCAAGTCATGAGGGAAGGAACCAAAATCAAGTTATGGACAAATAACACATGATATATAGTGAGAAAAGGTATTAAAAAAGGTGAGAAGGGGCTACAGCATACCACGTTCTGAAAGTTCTGTAAGAAGCAATTGAGACACACACAGTTCCTATATACAGAACTATTTCGATTTACATAATCTTCAAATTCATCAGCACTCAAACAACAACAAACAGAACCCATCGTGCAAGCTTCTCTCTTTAGCTTAAAGTATTTCCCTCTTAAACTGATCAGCTAAAATAGATGGTGCAACATTCAAGTGTTGAGAAAAAGAGCCTATAAGCTATTCTTTGATCAATAAACGAGAGAAGATTCTAAGCTCGCAGAAGTCCCACTGCCTCCACAAACCAGCCCCCTCCCTCTTTGATTCCGATGCCCCTGCTAAAAGAATAATCAGCTTATACTTGCCTTTCTTATATGAAAAGTACAACAGAATCTAATAAAAGTCTCAAAAATAGGTGAGAAAGTTGTAAAAGCTGTCATTCAGGCAATTCATCCAGCAGTAACTAATATTTACTTTGCAAGCACCAAATGCTTTCATCGAGTAATGCAGCCAATGCTCATGCTCGAAAGCACTTCAAAAATTACCAACGGAAGATTAGAACTGCAATACCGTTCAAAAAAAAAAAAACAACAACAACACAACCAAGAAATTAATACTGAAGATAAAAAAAGCAACATGACAAAATTTAATTGCTTCCAGGAAACAATTTCGGTTCTCTGCCACAAACCGACAATTTCGCCTTTGCATTGTTCCTCCGAATTGGGAAAAAGAAGATACCTTTCCTTCAGTAGTAAGACACGCCGATGGATGAACTAACACGAAAATCATTGCTTTCCTTTGGCAAATAATGATCGCTGTTACCAACGACATGCCAACAGGCCGTCAAGTTTAACCGAGGAACTGGAACGACTAGAAAACCTCAAAGGAAGGTAGGAATCGCATTCAAATTGTCTAAGCGTATTTTTAAAGAAAAATCGATCGAGAAAATCGACGAAAAATAATACACCCACTCGAGTTCATCAAGCCTCAAGACAATCGGAGAGTTCCTTTTTCTTTTTTCAAATCCACTATCGAAGTGAAAACCAAACTAGGCAGAGAGGCATGATATCAGAAAGAGGAAATACCTGAGCGAGACAGATAGAGAGCACAACCACGGGCTGGAGGACCGGACCAGTGCGTCTGGACCGTGGGGCTTCCGGGCTGGAGTGGGGGAGAGAGATCCTGACGAGCTAAGAGGAAGAGCTTGGGACTGGAGGTCGAGCTGGGACTGGAGGTCGAGCTAAGAAGAACGAAGAAGGTTGCTGGTTCAGTGCGTTAACTTGGCAGCTCGGATATGGGGCGTTCAAAAAGCCCGGCCACATTTGGGTTAATGGAAAAATCCCATCAAACGTACTGGGCTGTCCAAACAAGGCTGCCTCCATTTTTTTTTTGGTGCTCCAGCTTAAAAGCTATTGGGTTTTTTGAACTAAAACGCTCAAAAAAAAGTGATGCCAAACGGACCCGATGTTTAGATCAGTGAACGCGAGCGAGGGAACATCGAAGAACGACAAAGGCTCTGTTTGGGTTGGCGGTAGGAGCAGTGGCTTAAAAGCTACTGACTTTAGAAAAAGCTCGGTAGGAGTGGTAGCTTAAAAGCTATCTAATTTGTGTTTGGATTGATAGTGGTAGAAGTGGCGGGACCCACGTCAAAAAGCTGAGAGCGTTTTAGAAAAAGCTGCATGGTGGAGCTTTTAGCTTAACGGGCTTTTTGAGCGTTAGGAGCTTTTTCTTAACGCTCAACCCAAATAGACCAAATGAGCGTTGGCAGCGTTAGTGGACTTTTTTTCAAAATTACTGGTTCTAACGCTCCTAACGCTCCTAACGTAGTGCATTCCAAACAGAGCCAAAGTATTTTGGGAACTGCTTTTAGATCTAATTTTGAAACAGGAAGGCTTGGTTTACAATTCATCCGGGCCCAAAAGTTTTTGGCAACCCTCAAAATTGGGCCTATATTTTATTTTTAGGATGAAAGAATGTTTTTCCCGAATAACTAGCACAACCCAATTTCATTTTTTTTTTAAAAAAAGTACAAGGCCAATGGTGTAAAAATAATTTTTATAATATCACTTAAAATTGACTGTTAATGTAATACCCTGAGTAATAATAGAAATAGTAAGGATAATAATAGATTAAGATAATATTAACAGAATAATAATGATTAATAATAGAAAATAATAATAATAATAACAGCAGATTAAAATAATGATATAGGAAAAAAATAAATAAATAAATTAAATTAATAGTGTTGTATTGTTTCTGAGATAAGTATATATTTTATAATTAAATAAGTATAGATTCTGAGATATATTGGATTAAATGTATTAATATCTTGTACTTATTTAATTATCTTTATGTACTTATCTATCTTTTAATTAAATATAGGATAAAAGATATTATAACAGTAAATCTATTGATATCCTATTTAATTGTGCAGGAAATATCATTTGGTTTAAGACCAAAAAATTAAATTCAAGAAAAGATATAATATATTATATCATAAAAGGATATAATATATCAAATTGACTAAGGATGAAAGACTACCTGCGTAAAGAATGAAAAAAAGGAATTGGAATATGGTGTAAATAGTATTATTAGATTGGTAAAAATTAGATCCAAGATACTAAGAGTTAGTTATATCAGATTATAATTTCAATCTTTTTTTGAATTCATCATCGGATTCAAAATATATCTAATAATTAAAACTCTACAATTTGTTTTAATTCATTTATTAGGAATAATTAAAAGGTTCAGCCCATAGCCAAAACCTTAGATTTAATTATAAATTTAGGTCGGGCCGCTAAAACCTAGAAAACACCCGATACTTTTCTTTGCCGCTATACTCTCGTTCTTCTAGGAGGTTAGCAAACACGGAGACCAGGTAATCCTAATCCCCATGAGCTTTAGGTTAATTTGATATATTGATAGGTAATTGTATACCCTAGACTATAGAAACCAATTGCTATTTGATTTCCGTATGTATAGAAATATATGTATATATAATTGTGTTATGGTTTGCCTCGACTTGCGTGTGTAAATCCCTGTGCGTTTTTTTTCTCTTCATGAATTAAAATGGATTCAATGGCTAGCCTCGGTATGCGTGCTTGATCCATGTAATACCCCTGTGCATCCTTTATTGATCAATTGAATAAATCAAAAGGCGTGTGCGTTTTTTTCCCCTTCCGAATTCAATGAAATTGACTTGCCTCGGTCTGTGTACGTCCCTTTCCTTCTTTATGCATACATCCCTGTACGTTTTTTTCTTTTCTTCTTTATGTATTGTAGATTAGGTCAAAATTTCTTTATGTTTATATTTAATTACAATAATATAAAAATATATAAAATACAAGTAAATAATAGAAATAATTTAGGAGTCTATTTTGTGTGTGTGTTTTAAATAACTTAATAGTGGGAGGATAGCTTGGGACGGTACCTCCCAAGTGATGAACACAACTTTTGGGCTTTATGCCACTGATGTGAAAATGATAGTATCCGTTCTTCCTAAAGTGGTGTCTGACAGGTTTCTGGGACACTAGTAACAACCTTGGGAAGAGGTGTACACACTAGGAAGATATGTTTATGGCCAATTGATGATTGTGACTGGCAGGTTTCCGGGTCATAGGGTAGACTGGCAGGTTTCCGGGTCTACTATGGTTCTCTTCCCACTAAACTAAATGGACTGGCAGGTTTCCGGGTCCAAATAAAATTTAATAAAAATTAATGAATGATATTTGATAGTGAAACTAATATTTTAGATTATATATATAAATATATATATTTTTCTTTTTATATCATGTGAATATTTCATTTATCATTATATTTATTATTATTATTGTTGTTATTTTTGTATTATCTTTGTTTATTAGGATTACTAGCTTTTGCTGATGTATGTGTTCATGGGCTGCGACGATCCTTCGGGGGAGCAGATTTTCAGTGAAACAGGTCTCAAAGTTGGGG